>CM051236.1:520709256-523109256 GCA_027917425.1 Gastrophryne carolinensis
GTGCTCTCCTCTATCTCAGTGCTGATGCTGTGTTCTCCCCTGTCTATGAGGCCAAGTGAGGTTATCATGTTACTTTCACTTTTCACTTCTTGTAAATCAGTTGTTAGTAATTTGGGTGTGACTGGTTAGATCACATTAACTGATAATATAATATAACATCCGCCATATAAAAGGATTGACATATATAATATAATAAGCTCCCTGCTCCAGGCTTTATATACAGGTTTCTGCAGCTCCGCTGTATCTTCTGGGATCCCTCTCGCGCTAATGTCGTCCCTAATGAGTGGCCGCAGATTTCTCAGAAGCTTCTCATCCCCCAGGTTTCCAGCAACACTAACATGAACCCTTTAAATTCAACACTGCAAACCCTCCAAAGAAACAAAGGCCCTTATTTAACAAGGGATAGCGCCAGGTAGCGACTGGTGAGCGAACGAGAACGCCGGCTCCCCACCACAATCACACATTTATCAAGCCGATCCTGCTTAGCGACTGAGATAGTGCCATATAGCGACTCATTCATCATTATTCCAGCCTCAGCCCACAGCGCCAGCGTCCGACCTTGAACAGCGACAGGTATGACCTCTCGCTACCTGGCGCTCTCCAATGCATTTCAATGGAACAATCTTTAAATATTAATAATTAATTGTTTTTTTTTTTTGTTTTTTTAAATGTGAAAAATTCTGTGACCACTTCTGCCATTTTTAATAATTTTTTTAAGGTAAAAAAAAAAAAAAAAATTGTGCACAATTGATATTACAGGTCTGATATTAATGTTTTCATATTACAAAATGTTTTTAAAAACGTTTTTTTTTGGTTTCCAAAAATATGGTTGTTTGGGGGTTAAAAAACTACTTTTAACCCATCGCCGCCAGCGCTCTGGGGTTTAAACAAGCATTTCACAGCGTGAGAATTTTAGGAGCGTGATTTGTTAATGAATATGGTGGGAGCCGGTCGCTATGGCCATTCGCTATTATGCACTCCCATACAGCGCGGAACCTGTCAAATAGCGACTCGTCACCTTGTATTCAACATTACCGCACACCGACTGAGTCGCTATCAACTACCGAACAACGGCCAAGCACAGCGACTGCTAGTGGGTGCTGTGAAAATACCGCTGCAGTCTCTCAACTGTCGCTACCTGGCGCTATTACTGAATCGGCCTCAAAGTGTAAACGCTCTACCGTGTAATCCGTACGGTGCACGATCCTGGGCGGTCTCAATCCCGTGTAAATCCAGAGAAGGTAGGTGATCCGCACTCCATAACAGTAAAATCATTCCTTTTATTTCCATTTATATTTAAAAACATCTCCATAGAAATAAGGCAAACCGTAAAAAAAATAATGTTTGACTGACCTGAGCTCCAGTCGAAAGTCCGGGGGTTAGGACCAATGGGGGGCACTGGCGGAGGTCACCAGGGGGGGGGAGGTTATTTAGGGGACTGGCCCCCCCCTGCCCCGCCCCCCTCTGACCTCCGACTCCCTCAGCCCCGGAGCAGCTGTCCCTCCCGCCCTCTTTTGTTTGTTACGTAGTGGGATTGTATGGGAAAAGTTTTTATAAAAAAAAGTTCAAGTTTATATATATATATCGGGGTTATCAGAAAGAATCGATACTTTCAAATATCACAATATTTCATTGATTATCACAATATTAGTATTGAATCAATATATGTTTGAATCAATCTTTTACAAATAAATGCAGGTGAAAATCCCGCTCTCCAGCTCTTTTTTTTTTTGGGCGGCGGGAAGTGGGAACGCAGTGCGATTAGTAGAACTTGACTCAGAGGCCGATTCATTAATAGCGCCAGGTAGCGACAGTTGAGCGACCGTAGCGGTATTTTCACAGCGCCCGCTAGTAGTCGCTGTGCTTGGCCGTTGTTCGGTTGTTGATAGCGACTCAGTCGGTGTGCAGAATTTTCACATTTAAAAAAAAAACATTAAAGTGGACCAACACCCAGGAGGGATCTATAAGATTCCCGGACCGATCAGATCCCTCCCCGCGGGGCATCCGAAATCGGGATGTCCCGCGGGGAGGAACCCCCCAGGAGGCCCACAATCCTTACCTTACCGGCGATCCAACGGCGCATGCGCGAGACGCGGCCGCGTCTCTTGCTTCCCTCTAGCAGGGGCGCGCTCCCGCGCCGGCCGTTTTGTGAACGCGCTCCCTGTTAGAGGGAAGCGAGAGACGCAGCCAATGACAGCGCTCTGGTCCAAAGCCGCTTGGACGCGCATACCAGAGCGGCTCTGAACGCTGTCATTGGCCGGACGAGGTCACGTGGGAGCGGGGAGAGGTGAGTTTTTGCGGCGATCGGGGGGGGTTTCACATCCCCGATCGGGGTGCCCCACCTAAGTGGACCAACACCCAGGATAGTCAAAATCCTGGGTGTTGGTCCACTTTAATAACAATGAATTATGAATATTTAAATTTCACCAGTCGCTACCTGTCGCTATTCCTTCATAAATAAGGGCCCAAGTGCTATACAACATACATTGTGATATGCCTACTAGTATGTTGTATAGCACTTGGTCTCTATATCGCATCTGACATTTCATTTGGTTGCACTTTATCGTGCACATTGCACAGTTTTTGCAGAACCAGAGAATATTTTTTTTTTTTTTCGTGTCTTTACTTTTACTTTAATTGACCGCGTTCATCATGATATTTGTATTTGTTGTATTAGAGCCATAACATTAAGTCCTCCTTTTCCAACACCTTTTTAAATGTTTTTTAAACTTTTGTCAGTCCTGTAGATGTTTTTAATAAAGGCGCGGTATATGAATGTTTAAAAGACTGTGTGCGGCTCACTTTGATGAAGGCTGTTGGGACTGTGCTGGCAGCGCCACCTTTCCTGTTTGTGTAACATTGTGGCCCTTATTTATGAAGGAATAGCGCCAGGTAGCGACTGGTGAGCGGCCGGTAATGACGGGCCCCGCCACGAGAACGCCGGCTCCCCACCACAATCACACATTTATCAAGCCAATCCTGCTTAGCGACTGACAGAGCGCCATATAGCGACTCATTCATCATTATTCCAGCCTCAGCCCACAACGCCAGCGTCCGACCTTGAACAGCGACAGGTGTGACCTCTCGCTACCTGGCGCTCTCCAATGCATTTCAATGGAACAATGTTTAAATATTAATAATTAATTGTTATTAATGTTTTGTTTTTTGTTTTTTTTTTTATATGTGAAAAATTCTGTGACCACTTCGGCCATTTTAGAAAAAAAAATTAGTACAGAATTGCTATTACAGGTCTGATATTAATGTATTCATATTACTATATTATTTAAAAAACTTTTTTTTGGTTTCCAAAAATATGGTTGTTTGGGGGTTAAAAAACGACTTTTAGCCCATCGCCGCCAGCGCTCTGGGGTTTAAACATGCATTTCACAGCGCGAGAATTTTTTGAGCGTGATTTTTTGATGAATATGGTGGGAGCCGGTCGCTCTGACCAGTCGCTATCATGCGCTCCCATACAGCGCGGAACCTGGCAAATAGCGACTCCTCACCTTGTACATTTATCAAAATGATTCCGGTGAGCGACTCTAACAGCGCCATGTAGCGTCCGATTCATCATCACAGACGGCTCAGTGTATAGCGCCGGCGCTCTGGCTTCCACCTGGTTCACCATTCGCTACCTGTCGCTCTGCCATACATTTCAATGGACGTTACTTTTCTTCTCTTTAAACAGGGTTTTCTTTCAATGTTTTTTTTTTACTTATCAAATCATCATGTGACGTCTCCTGTATTTAAATACATTTTTGAAAACTTTTTAGATTTTGTATATTTTTATGCAGAATTGTCATTACAGGTCTGGTATTAAAGTGTTAATGTCATAATGTAATAACAATGTCATTCAATGTGTTTTCGTTTTGTTACCGGTGGATATGTGATCAGAAACAGACTTTAACCACACGGCGTCTGGCGCTCTGGGCTACAGCGACACAAAATTGAGCGCCGGCGCTATGTGAGGCTGTTTTTTTGATGAATACGGTTTGAGTCGCTCACACTGACCAGTTGCTCCTGTATAGCTCTGTACTGGTGTTATAGCGACTAACACATCAAATTCATCAATGCTGGGCAATGTTACTACAGCGAATGAGGCGCTCTGTAATAGCGACTCACGGCCGGTACCTGACGCTAGTAATGAATCAGCCTGAAAGTCATTTTCTTCGGAACCTGGCTGCATTTACTAGTGGATTTTAACCTGTGATTACCTGGAGATTATAACCTTCTGGATCTATGAGGCCGATTCAGTAATAGCGCCAGGTAGCGACAGTTGAGCAACTGTAGTGGTATTTTCACAGCGCCCGCTAGTAGTCGCTGTGCTTGGCCGTTGTTCGGTAGTTGATAGCGACTCAGTCGGTGTGCAGTAATGTTGAATACGGGGTGACGAGTCGCTATTTGACAGGTTCCGCGCTGTATGGGAGCGCATGATAGCGACTGGCCATAGCGACCGGCTCCCACCATATTCATTAAAAAATAACGCTCAAAAAATTCTTGCGCTGTGAAATGCATGTTTAAACCCCAGAGCGCTGGCGGCGATGGGTTAAAAGTCGGTTTTTAACCCCCAAACAACCTTATTTTTGGAAACCAAAAAAAAAAAATTGTAAATAATTTAGTAATATGAATTCATTAATATCAGACCTGTAATATCAATTCTGCACAATTATTTCTTTTTCCCTTAAAAAAATTATCTAACATTGCCGAAGTGGTCACAGAATGTTTCACATTAAGAAAAAATAAAACATTAATAACAATTAATTATTAATATTTAAAGATTGTTCCATTGAAATGCATTGGAGCGCGCCAGGTAGCGAGAGGTCATACCTGTCGCCGTTCAAGGTCGGACGCTGGCGCTGTGGGGTGAGGCTGGAATAATGATGAATGAGTCGCTATATGGCGCTATCTCAGTCGCTAAGCAGGATTGGCTTGATAAATGTGTGATTGTGGTGGGGAGCCGGCGTTCTCGTGGCGGGGCCCGTCATTACCGGCCGCTCACCAGTCGCTACCTGGCGCTATTCCTTCATAAATAAGGGCCTTTGTTTAACTGCTGCTAATAACAGAATCAGGATATATCGTACCGTCATACATGTATCGTGATATGTATTGTGTTGCCAGATTCTTGCCAATTCTCATCCCTAATATATATATATATAGTTAAACAATTGGTATTTATGGTCTTAATAAAAAAAAAGTACAAAATGCTTGGGTAATATATATATATATATATATATATATATATATATATATATATATATATAAATATATATATATGAGAGAAAGTGGGGGGGGGGGAGTAGTTTGTCTTATATCTGTATGATACGTTAGTGTTACTTTACTGTAATTGTTTGTATGGTTTGTATGTTCGTGTTGTCACAGTCGGTGCGCGGTCTGCTTCCCTGTTCCGGGTCTGGGGGGGGGGGGGAGGTATTGGAAATATGCAGCGAGCAGAGAGGCAGTTGTTCCGGTTGAAATGAGTCAGGCGTGCCAGAGGGATGGCTAGATATGGGAGGAGGCTACATTTAAAGCGGACCAAAACCCACCGAACTCGTGAAATACATTTGGCCATAGTCCCTGTGAATATTCCCTTCTTCTTCGTGTAGAACTAGAAATGGAGATTCGCCTTTTTTCCAATCGCTCTGCAACACCCCGTTTTTTTTCTGTCCCTCTGTGATGTCAGATCATTGGATTTGTCTGGTCATGACATCATTGCCACACACAGAGCCAAGTAATAGTAGGAAGAATGAACACCCATTATAAGTGATTGGCAGGCTGATTCATTACTAGCGCCAGGTAGCGACAGATGAGCGGATTTCAGAGCGCCCGCTAGTAGTCGCTGTGCTCGGCCGTGGTTCATTGTTTCTGAGCGCCTCAGTCGCTGGCCGGCATTGATGAATATGATACGTGAGTCGCTATACTACGCTGTATGTGAGCTCAGTGCGACTGACTGACACCACATTCATCAAAAAAACAGCCTCAAACAGCGCTGGCGCTCGAAAGCCCATAGCGCCAGACGTTGTGTGATTAAATTGTGTTTATGAACATGTATCCACCAGTAACAAAGCGAAAACACATGGAATGACATTGTTACATTATAACATGTTACACTTTAATATCAGACATGTCAGGACAATTCTGCATAATTTATTATTCAAAAAAGTTTTTAAAAATGTCATTTCCTTGCCCAGGAAACATGTCAGAAGGTTTTTTAGGGAAAAAAAAAATTGGGATCAGGAAAGGGATTTAAGGATCGTCCATAGAAATGTATGGGAGACGCCAGGTAGCGACAGGTAAGACATGGCGCTCTGCAAGGCTGAACGCCGGCGCTGTACGCCGAGCCTGGGATAATGATGAATCGGACGCTACATGGCGCTGTTCCAGTCGCTCACCAGATTCGGCTTCATAAATGTGTAATTGCTGCCGTGTCCAGCGTTCACCCGACGCTACCTGATGCTACCTGATGCTACATGGCGCTACCTGACGCTACATGGCGCTTCCTGATGCTACCTGACGCTACATGGCGCTACCTGATGCTACATGGCGCTACATGGTGCTACCTGACGCTAAATGGCGCTACCTGATGCTACCTGACACTACCTGACGCTACATGGCGCTACATGGCGCTACCTGATGCTACCTGACACTACCTGCCGCTTACAAGGCAATACCTGACGCTATCCTTTCATGAATAAGAATGACATATAGAATCAGATGACATATAGAAAGACATATAAGCAAGGTGAACAGTAAATATATATATTTTTTTTTAAACGAGCGCTAGGTGGCGCGTTTATATGGCGGTGCCCATAGAGAGATATAGAGACTATGGCCGGCAAGTTCATACGTCTATGACAGGCACAGAGCCTCCCAGGGTTAGTCCTATGGGCGCAACACCAAGTTCATCACCTTCTAATAGATTCAAGTAGCAGAGAAAGCAAACAGGGAGACGAGGCTTACAGGTGGATAACAGCAGGAAGACTCAGGGCTTTATTCATAATAATAATAATAATAATAATAATAATAATATAATATAATAGTAATATAATAATTATAATATAATAATAATATAATAATAATATATTATAATAATAAAATAATTATAATATAATAATAAGATTAATAATATAATAATTATAATATAATATTAATAATAATAATAATAGCATATTGATTCATCAAGGGATAGCGGCAGCTATTGCCTTGTAAGCAACAGGTAGCGGCAGGTGAACGCCGGGCGCTGTACGCAATACCACATTTATGAAGGCGAGTCTGGTGAGCGACTCTAACAGCGACACGTAGCAACCGATTCATCATCACAGACGGCTCAGCGTATAGCGCTGGCGCTGTGGCTTCCAGAGAGCCTGGTATTACCTGTCGCTACCTGTCGCTCTCCCATACATTTCAATGGACGGTACTTTTCTTCTCTTTAAACAGGGTTTTCTTTTTCTTTTTTGTATTTAATTTTTTTTTTTTAATCAAATCATCGTGTGACCTCTCCTGTATTTAAATACATTTTTGAAAACTTTTTTGATTTTTTTATATTTTTATGCAGAATTGTCATTACAGGTCTGGTATTAAAGTGTTATAACAATGTCATTACATGTGTTTTCCCTTTGTTACTTGTGGATATGTGTTCAGAAACAGACTTTAATCACACAGCGTCTGGCGCTCTGGGCTACAGCGACACAATTTTGAGCGCTGTGTGAGGTTTTTTTTTTTATGAATATGGTTTGAGTCACTCACACTGACCAGTCGCTACCATTTGCTCCCATATAGCTCTGTACTGGTGTTATAGCGACTCATACATCAAATTCATCAATACACTGTATCAGTATAAACAACAACCGCAAACGGGACGCCCAGAGAGGCACCGAATGTTCCTCAATAATCAATCATCCAAAATCACATCAGTATAATCATTTGTAATTTATTAATATGTCAAAAAGATTACAAACATGTACATAATTCTTTTTACAACAATCTAGACCAACCGAGGCAGAATCAAGTGGTGCAGAACGAGCAATTATTGCTACGGACACCAACATTAATGGGCAAGATATCAACCTTCCTAATGGAGACCTAAACCAGTTTAAGCACACGTCTCTGAGGAATAAGTCATTTTTTAACCCACACCTTCCCGTAAATTCTCATTTAGAAGTGTTCAAAAAAATGGTGACGCCAAAGCGTTTCGTAACGGACCTCCCGTTACTTCATCTAATTTTCTATTATGATGCTGGAGGAGTATTTAGGGGACACAGGGGGGGACAGACAGTCTATACTTGTGGCCCAGATGAAGTAACGGGAGGTCCGTTACGAAACGCGTTGGCTGGCTGGGACGGGGTGAGGCGCTCGGCGCATGTCTGCCTGGTGAAGTACACATAGCACATGTTATGATTTACTGCACTGTTTTTCTATGTCTTTTCCCCCTCGGTGTCTTCTTTAGGGTAGAGTGATACTGATAGCACTGGATTGCACTTTACTGATGTATATTTGTATAAAATAGGATTGTATATAGGATAGATTAGACACATTATATAAGTTGGTTGATATTGTATATTGATGTCTTTGAAGATAACACGGGGTTAATAATTGTATGTATATAGATGTACTAGGCACACATGTGTTCTTGTAGTCCTCCCCCTCATGAGATGTGTGTTTTTAATTGTTTTTAAACTTTTTTTGTATTGGATGAATAATAAATGGAATATATTTTGTTATAAGAGTATGTGGTGGTGCCAGTTGTTTGGTTAGGCATTGTTTTGGGGTCTTGTGGGATCCCATGCTCTGGAGATTATATATATATATATATACACACACATATGACATGGTTAAATGCAGGGCTGGCAAGAAAGTATGGACTGGCTATTTATGCCTGAACATCTTTGTTTATTTATCAAAATGACATAGGCACAATACATGAGACACATAACGGATAATCATTCAAACACTGGTAGTATAAAACACGCAATTGCTGCATAAAAACAACACAAACAAAGAGGGCCCTTGTCCGAATCCCTGACCCTCCGCCTGGTGGAGGCCCATTGTGTCAGGAGATGGTGGTCCCTTGGAAGGCATAGCTCAGTTTATAGATGAAAATCTAAAACCTTTAGTACGCCTCCTGTCGTCTTTTGTGTTGGACAGCAGTGACCTACTACCGTAGGTAAATTACAAAATGTCCACATTCAAGATTGTAGCGATAACCCTTATCGCCGGAGGGCTTCACCGCCCGAGACGTCCTTTTCCCAATCGTAAGAGGTGCTGCTGGAATTCCAGAGTCGTCCGTGAGGAACCAGGAACAGCCCTTACAAGGGCTAGTGAATTGTAATATAGCGTTTCCCCCAATAAGAGACAGAACTCAGTATTGAGGGGGAAGATGAAGTGTTTTTATTAGTGCCACTCTAGGCCTTATATACACAAGTCTCCTATTGCATGACACACACCGACCAATAGCAGCAGGGCACACAATCCCTCAACTCTGCCGGTGACGCAATCAGCAACACAATAGAGACGTCTGTAATACACTCAATCCGAACAATGCCATTGTCTGTGACGTAATCAATTAACACAATGGCAGTTTATAACACAATCCAAACTACAATGACATTGCCTGTAACAGTATCAATATACAATTACATTGTCTGGAACCTAATTAAGAAAAGGCCAGTGAATGACCCGGTGGGCAATCGAATAGTGATGACATCCAAAAGACAGAGCGTCTCTCACAAAGATGATTGGCTTTCAGTCAGCGTAGATGTGAAAAGCCTTTATACCTCTATTCCTCACGCGGTGGCCGAGACACTACAAGAATTAGGTCCAGGTGATGCAGCATATAATGAGTTTATTCTTGACCTCTTGGAATTTGTACTCGGTAACAATTTTTTTCGTTTTATCATCCGATCCGCGGGACAGCCATGGGGGCGGCCTCTGCCCCATCCTACGCCTGCCTGCACCAGTCCACACATTTATACACAAACCCGGCCACAACCATATATACAATAAATACCCGGCACCTACTGTAAAGTGCTAGTGTCAGGATTCCCTTACCTGACCCCCGGTCCAGCGGTGTCCCCCCCCCCCTCCTCCTCCTCTTCTGCCGGCGTCCTGGGGCATCAGCACACACGTCCCTTCTATACCCTCCGGCGGCGCTATTCTCACCGCGCCCGCCGGAGGAAGGGAGCCTGAAGCTCAGCTGAGGGGAACGCCTCCTTTACTGTTAAAGGGCCAATGAGCCCAAAGGAGTTGCTGGGCTGTGCGCCGTATCTAACAATTGTCTGTGGAATCCTGGTCAGCACCAATCACACAGCCAGCTCCCCCATCCCCCATCATATCTGCTCCCTATAAAGGTTTCTTTCCATCACTTGCTCAGCGCCTGTGATAGCGCCTTGTACCTTGCTTTGTCTTGTGCTATTGCCTCGATTGATCTCCGTTGCCGACCCCTGCCTGAACCGACCATTCTCTGTCTGATCTCCGTTGCCGACCCCTGCCTGAACCGACCATTCTCTGTCTGATCTCCGTTGCCGACCCTTGCCTGAACCAACCATTCTCTGTCTGATCTCCGTTGCCAACCCCTGCCTGTACCGACCATTCTCTGTCTGATCTCTGTTGCCGACCCCTGCCTGTACCGACCATTCTCTGTCTGATCTCCGTTGCCGACCCTTGCCTGAACCGACCATTCTCTGTCTTATCTCCGTTGCCGACCCCTGCCTGAACTGACCATTCTCTGTCTGATCTCCGTTGCCGACCCCTGCCTGAACTGACCATTCTCTGTCTGATCTCCGTTGCCGACCCTTGCCTGAACCGACCATTCTCTGTCTGATCTCCGTTGCCGACCCCTGCCTGAACCGACCATTCTCTGTCTGATCTCCGTTGCCGACCCCTGCCTGAACCGACCATTCTCTGTCTGATCTCCATTGCCGACCCCTGCCTGTACCGACCATTCTCTGTCTGATCCTCGTTGCCGACCCCTGCCTGAACCGACCATTCTCTGTCTGATCCTCGTTGCCGACCCCTGCCTGTACCGACCATTCTCTGTCTGATCTCCGTAGCCGACCCCTGCCTGAACCGACCATTCTCTGTCTGATCCTCGTTGCCGACCCCTGCCTGTACCGACCATTCTCTGTCTGATCTCTGTTGCCGACCCCTGCCTGAACCAACCATTCTCTGTCTGATCTCCGTTGCCGACCCCTGCCTGTACCGACCATTCTCTGTCTGATCTCCGTTGCCGACCCCTGCCTGTACCGACCATTCTCCATCTGATCTCCGTTGCCGACCCCTGCCTGAACCGACCATTCTCTGTCTTATCTTCGTTGCCGACCCCTGCCTGAACCGACCATTCTCCGTCTGATCTCCGTTGCCGACCCTTGCCTGAACCGACCATTCTCTGTCTGATCTCCGTTGCCGACCCTTGCCTGAACCGACCATTCTCTGTCTGATCTCCGTTGCCGACCCCTGCCTAAACCGACCATTCTCTGCCTGATCTCCGTAGCCGACCCTTGCCTGAACCGACCATTCTCTGTCTGATCTCTGTTGCCGACCCCTGCCTGAACCGACCATTCTCTGTCTGATCTCCGTTGCCGACCCCTGCCTGTACCGACCATTCTCTGTCTGATCTCCGTTGCCGACCCCTGCCTGAACCGACCATTCTCTGCCTGATCTTAGATGCCGACCCTTGCCTGAACCAACCATTCTCTGTCTGATCTCCGTTGCCGACCCCTGCCTGAACCGACCATTCTCTGTCTGATCTCTGTTGCCGACCCCTGCCTGTACCGACCATTCTCTGTCTGATCTCCGTTGCCGACCCCTGCCTGAACCGACCATTCTCTGTCTTATCTCCGTTGCCGACCCCTGCCTGAACCGACCATTCTCTGTCTTATCTCCGTTGCCGACCCCTGCCTGAACCGACCATTCTCTGTCTTATCTCCGTTGCCGACCCCTGCCTGAACCGACCATTCTCCGTCTCATCTCTGTTGCCAAACCCTGCCTGAACCGACCATTCTCTGTCTGATCTCCGTTGCCGACCCCTGCCTGAACCGACCATTCTCTGTCTGATCTCCATTGCCGACCCCTGCCTGTACCGACCATTCTCTGTCTGATCCTCGTTGCCGACCCCTGCCTGAACCGACCATTCTCTGTCTGATCTCCGTTGCCGACCCCTGCCTGAACCGACCATTCTCTGTCTGATCTCCGTTGCCGACCCCTGCCTGAACCGACCATTCTCTGTCTGATCTCTGTTGCCGACCCCTGCCTGTACCGACCATTCTCTGTCTGATCTCCGTTGCCGACCCTTGCCTGAAACCGACCATTCTCTGTCTGATCTCCATTGCCGACCCCTGCCTGAACCGACCATTCTCTGCCTGATCACCGTTGCCGACCCCTGCCTGAACCGACCATTCTCTGTCTGATCTCCGTTGCCGACCCCTGCCTGAACCGACCATTCTCTGTCTGATCTCCGTTGCCGACCCCTGCCTGAACCGACCATTCTCTGTCTGATCTCTGTTGCCGACCCCTGCCTGTACCGACCATTCTCTGTCTGATCTCCGTTGCCGACCCTTGCCTGAAACCGACCATTCTCTGTCTGATCTCCATTGCTGACCCCTGCCTGAACCGACCATTCTCTGTCTGATCTCCGTTGCCGACCCCTGCCTGTACCGACCATTCTCTGTCTGATCTCCGTTGCCGACCCCTGCCTGAACCGACCATTCTCTGTCTGATCTCCGTTGCCGACCCTTGCCTGAACCGACCATTCTCTGTCTGATCTCCGTTGCCGACCCCTGCCTGTACCGACCATTCTCTGTCTGATCTCCGTTGCCGACCCCTGCCTGAACCGACCATTCTCTGTCTGATCTCCGTTGCCGACCCCTGCCTGAACCGACCATTCTCTGTCTGATCTCCGTTGCTGACCCCTGCCTGTACCGACCATTCTCTGTCTGATCTCCGTTGCTGACCCCTGCCTGTACCGACCATTCTCTGTCTGATCTCCGTTGCCGACCCCTGCCTGAACCGGCCGTTCTCTGCCTGATCTCCGTTGCTGACCCCTGCCTGTACCGACCATTCTCTGTCTGATCTCCGTTGCTGACCCCTGCCTGTACCGACCATTCTCTGTCTGATCTCCGTTGCCGACCCCTGCCTGTACCGACCATTCTCTGTCTGATCTCCGTTGCCGACCCCTACCTGAACCAACCATTCTCTGTCTGATCTCCGTTGCCGACCTCTGCCTGAACGACCATTCTCTGTCTGATCTCCGTTGCCGACCCCTACCTGAACCAACCATTCTCTGCCTGATCTCCGTTGCCGACCCCTGCCTGAACCGACCATTCTCTGTCTGATCTCCGTTGCCGACCCTTGCCTGAACCGACCATTCTCTGTCTGATCTCTGTTGCCGACCCCTGCCTGAACCGACCATTCTCTGTCTTATCTCCGTTGCCGACCCCTGCCTGAACCGACCATTCTCTGCCTGATCACCGTTGCCGACCCCTGCCTGAACCGACCATTCTCTGTCTGATCTCCGTTGCCGACCCCTGCCTGAACCGACCATTCTCTGTCTGATCTCCGTTGCCGACCCCTGCCTGAACCGACCATTCTCTGTCTGATCTCTGTTGCCGACCCCTGCCTGTACCGACCATTCTCTGTCTGATCTCCGTTGCCGACCCTTGCCTGAAACCGACCATTCTCTGTCTGATCTCCATTGCTGACCCCTGCCTGAACCGACCATTCTCTGCCTGATCTCCATTACCGACCCCTGCCTGAACCGACCATTCTCTGTCTGATCTCCGTTGCCGACCCCTGCCTGTACCGACCATTCTCTGTCTGATCTCCGTTGCCGACCCCTGCCTGAACCGACCATTCTCTGTCTGATCTCCGTTGCCGACCCTTGCCTGAACCGACCATTCTCTGTCTGATCTCCGTTGCCGACCCCTGCCTGTACCGACCATTCTCTGTCTGATCTCCGTTGCCGACCCCTGCCTGAACCGACCATTCTCTGTCTGATCTCCGTTGCCGACCCCTGCCTGAACCGACCATTCTCTGTCTGATCTCCGTTGCCGACCCCTGCCTGAACCGACCATTCTCTGTCTGATCTCCGTTGCCGACCCCTGCCTGTACCGACCATTCTCCGTCTGATCTCTGTTGCCGACCCCTGCCTGAACCGACCATTCTCTGTCTTATCTCCGTTGCCGACCCCTGCCTGTACCGACCATTCTCTGTCTGATCTCCGTTGCCGACCCCTGCCTGAACCGACCATTCTCTGTCTGATCTCCGTTGCCGACCCCTGCCTGAACCGACCATTCTCTGTCTGATCTCCGTTGCTGACCCCTGCCTGTACCGACCATTCTCTGTCTGATCTCCGTTGCTGACCCCTGCCTGTACCGACCATTCTCTGTCTGATCTCCGTTGCCGACCCCTGCCTGAACCGGCCGTTCTCTGCCTGATCTCCGTTGCCGACCCCTACCTGTACCGACCATTCTCTGTCTGATCTCCGATGCCGACCCCTGCCTGTACCGACCATTCTCCGTCTGATCTCTGTTGCCGACCCCTGCCTGAACCAACCATTCTCTGTCTGATCTCCATAGCCGACCCCTGCCTGAACCGACCATTCTCTGTCTGATCTCCGTAGCCGACCCCTGCCTGAACCAACCATTCTCTGTCTGATTTCCGTTGCCGACCCCTGCCTGAACCGGCCGTTCTCTGCCTGATCTCCGTAGCCGACCCCTGCCTGAACCGACCATTCTCTGTCTGATCTCCGTAGCCGACCCCTGCCTGAACCGACCATTCTCTGTCTGATCCTCGTTGCCGACCCCTGCCTGAACCGACCATTCTCTGTCTGATCCTCGTTGCCGACCCCTGCCTGTACCGACCATTCTCTGTCTGATCTCCGTAGCCGACCCCTGCCTGAACCGACCATTCTCTGTCTGATCCTCGTTGCCGACCCCTGCCTGTACCGACCATTCTCTGTCTGATCTCTGTTGCCGACCCCTGCCTGAACCAACCATTCTCTGTCTGATCTCCGTTGCCGACCCCTGCCTGTACCGACCATTCTCTGTCTGATCTCCGTTGCCGACCCCTGCCTGTACCGACCATTCTCTGCCTGATCTCCGTTGCCGACCCCTACCTGTACCGACCATTTTCTGTCTGATCTCCGATGCCGACCCCTGCCTGTACCGACCATTCTCCGTCTGATCTCCGATGCCGACCCCTGCCTGTACCGACCATTCTCCGTCTGATCTCTGTTGCCGACCCCTGCCTGAACCAACCATTCTCTGTCTGATCTCCGTAGCCGACCCCTGCCTGAACCGACCATTCTCTGTCTGATCTCCGATGCCGACCCCTGCCTGTACCGACCATTCTCCGTCTGATCTCCGATGCCGACCCCTGCCTGTACCGACCATTCTCCGTCTGATCTCTGTTGCCGACCCCTGCCTGAACCGACCATTCTCTGTCTGATCCTCGTTGCCGACCCCTGCCTGAACCGACCATTCTCTGTCTGATCCTCGTTGCCGACCCCTGCCTGTACCGACCATTCTCTGTCTGATCTCCGTAGCCGACCCCTGCCTGAACCGACCATTCTCTGTCTGATCCTCGTTGCCGACCCCTGCCTGTACCGACCATTCTCTGTCTGATCTCTGTTGCCGACCCCTGCCTGAACCAACCATTCTCTGTCTGATCTCCGTTGCCGACCCCTGCCTGTACCGACCATTCTCTGTCTGATCTCCGTTGCCGACCCCTGCCTGTACCGACCATTCTCCATCTGATCTCCGTTGCCGACCCCTGCCTGAACCGACCATTCTCTGTCTTATCTTCGTTGCCGACCCCTGCCTGAACCGACCATTCTCCGTCTGATCTCCGTTGCCGACCCTTGCCTGAACCGACCATTCTCTGTCTGATCTCCGTTGCCGACCCTTGCCTGAACCGACCATTCTCTGTCTGATCTCCGTTGCCGACCCCTGCCTAAACCGACCATTCTCTGCCTGATCTCCGTAGCCGACCCTTGCCTGAACCGACCATTCTCTGCCTGATCTCCGTAGCCGACCCCTGCCTGAACCGACCATTCTCTGTCTGATCTCTGTTGCCGACCCCTGCCTGTACCGACCATTCTCTGTCTGATCTCCGTTGCCGACCCCTGCCTGAACCGACCATTCTCTGCCTGATCTTCGATGCCGACCCTTGCCTGAACCAACCATTCTCTGTCTGATCTCCGTTGCCGACCCCTGCCTGAACCGACCATTCTCTGTCTGATCTCTGTTGCCGACCCCTGCCTGTACCGACCATTCTCTGTCTGATCTCCGTTGCCGACCCCTGCCTGAACCGACCATTCTCTGTCTTATCTCCGTTGCCGACCACTGCCTGAACCGACCATTCTCTGTCTTATCTCCGTTGCCGACCCCTGCCTGAACCGACCATTCTCTGTCTTATCTCCGTTGCCGACCCCTGCCTGAACCGACCATTCTCCGTCTCATCTCTGTTGCCAAACCCTGCCTGAACCGACCATTCGCTGTCTGATCTCCGTTGCCGACCCCTGCCTGTACCGACCATTCTCTGTCTGATCTCCGTTGCCGACCCCTACCTGAACCAACCATTCTCTGTCTGATCTCCGTTGCCGACCTCTGCCTGAACGACCATTCTCTGTCTGATCTCCGTTGCCGACCCCTACCTGAACCAACCATTCTCTGCCTGATCTCCGTTGCCGACCCCTGCCTGAACCGACCATTCTCTGTCTGATCTCCGTTGCCGACCCTTGCCTGAACCGACCATTCTCTGTCTGATCTCTGTTGCCGACCCCTGCCTGAACCGACCATTCTCTGTCTTATCTCCGTTGCCGACCCCTGCCTGAACCGACCATTCTCTGCCTGATCACCGTTGCCGACCCCTGCCTGAACCGACCATTCTCTGTCTGATCTCCGTTGCCGACCCCTGCCTGAACCGACCATTCTCTGTCTGATCTCCGTTGCCGACCCCTGCCTGAACCGACCATTCTCTGTCTGATCTCTGTTGCCGACCCCTGCCTGTACCGACCATTCTCTGTCTGATCTCCGTTGCCGACCCTTGCCTGAAACCGACCATTCTCTGTCTGATCTCCATTGCTGACCCCTGCCTGAACCGACCATTCTCTGTCTGATCTCCGTTGCCGACCCCTGCCTGTACCGACCATTCTCTGTCTGATCTCCGTTGCCGACCCCTGCCTGAACCGACCATTCTCTGTCTGATCTCCGTTGCCGACCCTTGCCTGAACCGACCATTCTCTGTCTGATCTCCGTTGCCGACCCCTGCCTGTACCGACCATTCTCTGTCTGATCTCCGTTGCCGACCCCTGCCTGAACCGACCATTCTCTGTCTGATCTCCGTTGCCGACCCCTGCCTGAACCGACCATTCTCTGTCTGATCTCCGTTGCCGACCCCTGCCTGAACCGACCATTCTCTGTCTGATCTCCGTTGCCGACCCCTGCCTGTACCGACCATTCTCCGTCTGATCTCTGTTGCCGACCCCTGCCTGAACCGACCATTCTCTGTCTTATCTCCGTTGCCGACCCCTGCCTGTACCGACCATTCTCTGTCTGATCTCCGTTGCCGACCCCTGCCTGAACCGACCATTCTCTGTCTGATCTCCGTTGCCGACCCCTGCCTGAACCGACCATTCTCTGTCTGATCTCCGTTGCTGACCCCTGCCTGTACCGACCATTCTCTGTCTGATCTCCGTTGCCGACCCCTGCCTGTACCGACCATTCTCTGTCTGATCTCCGTTGCCGACCCCTGCCTGTACCGACCATTCTCCGTCTGATCTCCGTTGCCGACCCCTGCCTGAACCGACCATTCTCTGTCTGATCTCCGTTGCTGACCCCTGCCTGAACCGACCATTCTCTGTCTGATCTCCGTTGCCGACCCCTGCCTGAACCGACCATTCTCTGTCTGATCTCCGTTGCTGACCCCTGCCTGTACCGACCATTCTCTGTCTGATCTCCGTTGCCGACCCCTGCCTGTACCGACCATTCTCTGTCTGATCTCCGTTGCCGACCCCTGCCTGTACCGACCATTCTCCGTCTGATCTCCGTTGCCGACCCCTGCCTGAACCGACCATTCTCTGTCTGATCTCCGTTGCCGACCCCTGCCTGAACCGACCATTCTCTGTCTGATCTCCGTTGCTGACCCCTGCCTGTACCGACCATTCGCTGTCTGATCTCCGTTGCCGACCCCTGCCTGTACCGACCATTCTCTGTCTGATCTCCGTTGCCGACCCCTGCCTGTACCGACCATTCTCCGTCTGATCTCCGTTGCCGACCCCTGCTTGAACCGACCATTCTCTGTCTGATCTCCGTTGCCGACCCTTGCCTAAACCAACCATTCTCTGTCTGATCTCCGTTGCCGACCCTTGCCTGAACCGACCATTCTCTGTCTGATCTCCGTTGCCGACCCCTGTCTGAACTGACCATTCTCTGTCTTATCTCCGTTGCCGACCCCTGCCTGAACCGACCATTCTCTGTCTGATCTCCGTTGCCGACCCCTGCCTGAACCGACCATTCTCTGTCTCATCTCCGTTGCCGACCCCTGCTTGAACCGACCATTCTCTGTCTTATCTCTGTTGCCGATCTCTGCCTGTACCGACCATTCTCTGTCTTATCTCCGTTGCCGACCCCTACCTGAACCAACCATTCTCTGTCTGATCTCCGTTGCCGACCTCTGCCTGAACGACCATTCTCTGTCTGATCTCCGTTGCCGACCCCTACCTGAACCAACCATTCTCTGCCTGATCTCCGTTGCCGACCCCTGCCTGAACCGACCATTCTCTGTCTGATCTCCGTTGCCGACCCTTGCCTGAACCGACCATTCTCTGTCTGATCTCTGTTGCCGACCCCTGCCTGAACCGACCATTCTCTGTCTTATCTCCGTTGCCGACCCCTGCCTGAACCGACCATTCTCTGCCTGATCACCGTTGCCGACCCCTGCCTGAACCGACCATTCTCTGTCTGATCTCCGTTGCCGACCCCTGCCTGAACCGACCATTCTCTGTCTGATCTCCGTTGCCGACCCCTGCCTGAACCGACCATTCTCTGTCTGATCTCTGTTGCCGACCCCTGCCTGTACCGACCATTCTCTGTCTGATCTCCGTTGCCGACCCTTGCCTGAAACCGACCATTCTCTGTCTGATCTCCATTGCTGACCCCTGCCTGAACCGACCATTCTCTGTCTGATCTCCGTTGCCGACCCCTGCCTGTACCGACCATTCTCTGTCTGATCTCCGTTGCCGACCCCTGCCTGAACCGACCATTCTCTGTCTGATCTCCGTTGCCGACCCTTGCCTGAACCGACCATTCTCTGTCTGATCTCCGTTGCCGACCCCTGCCTGTACCGACCATTCTCTGTCTGATCTCCGTTGCCGACCCCTGCCTGAACCGACCATTCTCTGTCTGATCTCCGTTGCCGACCCCTGCCTGAACCGACCATTCTCTGTCTGATCTCCGTTGCCGACCCCTGCCTGAACCGACCATTCTCTGTCTGATCTCCGTTGCCGACCCCTGCCTGTACCGACCATTCTCCGTCTGATCTCTGTTGCCGACCCCTGCCTGAACCGACCATTCTCTGTCTTATCTCCGTTGCCGACCCCTGCCTGTACCGACCATTCTCTGTCTGATCTCCGTTGCCGACCCCTGCCTGAACCGACCATTCTCTGTCTGATCTCCGTTGCCGACCCCTGCCTGAACCGACCATTCTCTGTCTGATCTCCGTTGCTGACCCCTGCCTGTACCGACCATTCTCTGTCTGATCTCCGTTGCCGACCCCTGCCTGTACCGACCATTCTCTGTCTGATCTCCGTTGCCGACCCCTGCCTGTACCGACCATTCTCCGTCTGATCTCCGTTGCCGACCCCTGCCTGAACCGACCATTCTCTGTCTGATCTCCGTTGCTGACCCCTGCCTGAACCGACCATTCTCTGTCTGATCTCCGTTGCCGACCCCTGCCTGAACCGACCATTCTCTGTCTGATCTCCGTTGCTGACCCCTGCCTGTACCGACCATTCTCTGTCTGATCTCCGTTGCCGACCCCTGCCTGTACCGACCATTCTCTGTCTGATCTCCGTTGCCGACCCCTGCCTGTACCGACCATTCTCCGTCTGATCTCCGTTGCCGACCCCTGCCTGAACCGACCATTCTCTGTCTGATCTCCGTTGCCGACCCCTGCCTGAACCGACCATTCTCTGTCTGATCTCCGTTGCTGACCCCTGCCTGTACCGACCATTCGCTGTCTGATCTCCGTTGCCGACCCCTGCCTGTACCGACCATTCTCTGTCTGATCTCCGTTGCCGACCCCTGCCTGTACCGACCATTCTCCGTCTGATCTCCGTTGCCGACCCCTGCTTGAACCGACCATTCTCTGTCTGATCTCCGTTGCCGACCCTTGCCTAAACCAACCATTCTCTGTCTGATCTCCGTTGCCGACCCTTGCCTGAACCGACCATTCTCTGTCTGATCTCCGTTGCCGACCCCTGTCTGAACTGACCATTCTCTGTCTTATCTCCGTTGCCGACCCCTGCCTGAACCGACCATTCTCTGTCTGATCTCCGTTGCCGACCCCTGCCTGAACCGACCATTCTCTGTCTCATCTCCGTTGCCGACCCCTGCTTGAACCGACCATTCTCTGTCTTATCTCTGTTGCCGATCTCTGCCTGTACCGACCATTCTCTGTCTTATCTCCGTTGCCGACCCCTGCCTGAACCGACCATTCTCTGTCTGATCTCCGTTGCCGACCCCTGCCTGAACCGACCATTCTCTGTCTGATCTCCGTTGCCGACCCCTGCCTGAACCGACCATTCTCTGTCTGATCTCCATTGCCGACCCCTGCCTGAACCGACCATTCTCTGTCTGATCTCCGTTGCCGACCCCTGCCTGTACCGACCATTCTCTGTCTGATCTCTGTTGCCGACCCCTGCCTGTACCGACCATTCTCTGTCTGATCTCCGTTGCCGACCCTTGCCTGAACCGACCATTCTCTGTCTGATCTCCGTTGCCGACCCCTGCCTGAACCGACCATTCTCTGTCTGATCTCTGTTGCCGACCCTTGCCTGAACCAACCATTCTCTGTCTGATCTCTGTTGCCGACCCCTGCCTGAACCGACCATTCTCTGTCTGATCTCCGTAGCCGACCCCTGCCTGAACCGACCATTCTCTGTCTGATCTCTGTTGCCGACCCCTGCCTGTACCGACCATTCTCTGTCTGATCTCCGTTGCCGACCCCTGCCTGAACCGACCATTCTCTGTCTGATCTCCGTTGCCGACCTCTGCCTGTACCGACCATTCTCTGTCTGATCTCCGTTGCCGACCCCTGCCTGAACCGACCATTCTCTGTCTTATCTCCGTTGCCGACCCCTGCCTGAACCGACCATTCTCCGTCTGATCTCTGTTGCCAAACCCTGCCTGAACCGACCATTCGCTGTCTGATCTCCGTTGCCGACCCCTGCCTGTACCGACCATTCTCTGTCTGATCTCCGTTGCCGACCTCTGCCTGAACGACCATTCTCTGTCTGATCTCCGTTGCCGACCCCTACCTGAACCAACCATTCTCTGCCTGATCTCCGTTGCCGACCCCTGCCTGAACGACCATTCTCTGTCTGATCTCCGTTGCCGACCCCTACCTGAACCAACCATTCTCTGCCTGATCTCCGTTGCCGACCCCTGCCTGAACCGACCATTCTCTGCCTGATCTCCGTTGCCGACCCCTGCTTGAACCGACCATTCTCTGTCTGATCTCCGTTGCCGACCCTTGCCTAAACCAACCATTCTCTGTCTGATCTCCGTTGCCGACCCTTGCCTGAACCGACCATTCTCTGTCTGATCTCCGTTGCCGACCCTTGCCTGAACTGACCATTCTCTGTCTTATCTCCGTTGCCGACCCCTGCCTGAACCGACCATTCTCTGTCTGATCTCCGTTGCCGACCCTTGCCTGAACTGACCATTCTCTGTCTTATCTCCGTTGCCGACCCCTGCCTGTACCGACCATTCTCTGTCTGATCTCCGTTGCCGACCCCTGCCTGAACCGACCATTCTCTGTCTGATCTCCGTTGCCGACCCCTGCCTGAACCGACCATTCTCTGTCTGATCTCCGTTGCTGACCCCTGCCTGTACCGACCATTCTCTGTCTGATCTCCGTTGCTGACCCCTGCCTGTACCGACCATTCTCTGTCTGATCTCCGTTGCCGACCCCTGCCTGAACCGGCCGTTCTCTGCCTGATCTCCGTTGCCGACCCCTACCTGTACCGACCATTCTCTGTCTGATCTCCGATGCCGACCCCTGCCTGTACCGACCATTCTCCGTCTGATCTCTGTTGCCGACCCCTGCCTGAACCAACCATTCTCTGTCTGATCTCCATAGCCGACCCCTGCCTGAACCGACCATTCTCTGTCTGATCTCCGTAGCCGACCCCTGCCTGAACCAACCATTCTCTGTCTGATTTCCGTTGCCGACCCCTGCCTGAACCGGCCGTTCTCTGCCTGATCTCCGTAGCCGACCCCTGCCTGAACCGACCATTCTCTGTCTGATCTCCGTAGCCGACCCCTGCCTGAACCGACCATTCTCTGTCTGATCCTCGTTGCCGACCCCTGCCTGAACCGACCATTCTCTGTCTGATCCTCGTTGCCGACCCCTGCCTGTACCGACCATTCTCTGTCTGATCTCCGTAGCCGACCCCTGCCTGAACCGACCATTCTCTGTCTGATCCTCGTTGCCGACCCCTGCCTGTACCGACCATTCTCTGTCTGATCTCTGTTGCCGACCCCTGCCTGAACCAACCATTCTCTGTCTGATCTCCGTTGCCGACCCCTGCCTGTACCGACCATTCTCTGTCTGATCTCCGTTGCCGACCCCTGCCTGTACCGACCATTCTCTGCCTGATCTCCGTTGCCGACCCCTACCTGTACCGACCATTTTCTGTCTGATCTCCGATGCCGACCCCTGCCTGTACCGACCATTCTCCGTCTGATCTCCGATGCCGACCCCTGCCTGTACCGACCATTCTCCGTCTGATCTCTGTTGCCGACCCCTGCCTGAACCAACCATTCTCTGTCTGATCTCCGTAGCCGACCCCTGCCTGAACCGACCATTCTCTGTCTGATCTCCGATGCCGACCCCTGCCTGTACCGACCATTCTCCGTCTGATCTCCGATGCCGACCCCTGCCTGTACCGACCATTCTCCGTCTGATCTCTGTTGCCGACCCCTGCCTGAACCGACCATTCTCTGTCTGATCCTCGTTGCCGACCCCTGCCTGAACCGACCATTCTCTGTCTGATCCTCGTTGCCGACCCCTGCCTGTACCGACCATTCTCTGTCTGATCTCCGTAGCCGACCCCTGCCTGAACCGACCATTCTCTGTCTGATCCTCGTTGCCGACCCCTGCCTGTACCGACCATTCTCTGTCTGATCTCTGTTGCCGACCCCTGCCTGAACCAACCATTCTCTGTCTGATCTCCGTTGCCGACCCCTGCCTGTACCGACCATTCTCTGTCTGATCTCCGTTGCCGACCCCTGCCTGTACCGACCATTCTCCATCTGATCTCCGTTGCCGACCCCTGCCTGAACCGACCATTCTCTGTCTTATCTTCGTTGCCGACCCCTGCCTGAACCGACCATTCTCCGTCTGATCTCCGTTGCCGACCCTTGCCTGAACCGACCATTCTCTGTCTGATCTCCGTTGCCGACCCTTGCCTGAACCGACCATTCTCTGTCTGATCTCCGTTGCCGACCCCTGCCTAAACCGACCATTCTCTGCCTGATCTCCGTAGCCGACCCTTGCCTGAACCGACCATTCTCTGCCTGATCTCCGTAGCCGACCCCTGCCTGAACCGACCATTCTCTGTCTGATCTCTGTTGCCGACCCCTGCCTGTACCGACCATTCTCTGTCTGATCTCCGTTGCCGACCCCTGCCTGAACCGACCATTCTCTGCCTGATCTTCGATGCCGACCCTTGCCTGAACCAACCATTCTCTGTCTGATCTCCGTTGCCGACCCCTGCCTGAACCGACCATTCTCTGTCTGATCTCTGTTGCCGACCCCTGCCTGTACCGACCATTCTCTGTCTGATCTCCGTTGCCGACCCCTGCCTGAACCGACCATTCTCTGTCTTATCTCCGTTGCCGACCACTGCCTGAACCGACCATTCTCTGTCTTATCTCCGTTGCCGACCCCTGCCTGAACCGACCATTCTCTGTCTTATCTCCGTTGCCGACCCCTGCCTGAACCGACCATTCTCCGTCTCATCTCTGTTGCCAAACCCTGCCTGAACCGACCATTCGCTGTCTGATCTCCGTTGCCGACCCCTGCCTGTACCGACCATTCTCTGTCTGATCTCCGTTGCCGACCCCTACCTGAACCAACCATTCTCTGTCTGATCTCCGTTGCCGACCTCTGCCTGAACGACCATTCTCTGTCTGATCTCCGTTGCCGACCCCTACCTGAACCAACCATTCTCTGCCTGATCTCCGTTGCCGACCCCTGCCTGAACCGACCATTCTCTGTCTGATCTCCGTTGCCGACCCTTGCCTGAACCGACCATTCTCTGTCTGATCTCTGTTGCCGACCCCTGCCTGAACCGACCATTCTCTGTCTTATCTCCGTTGCCGACCCCTGCCTGAACCGACCATTCTCTGCCTGATCACCGTTGCCGACCCCTGCCTGAACCGACCATTCTCTGTCTGATCTCCGTTGCCGACCCCTGCCTGAACCGACCATTCTCTGTCTGATCTCCGTTGCCGACCCCTGCCTGAACCGACCATTCTCTGTCTGATCTCTGTTGCCGACCCCTGCCTGTACCGACCATTCTCTGTCTGATCTCCGTTGCCGACCCTTGCCTGAAACCGACCATTCTCTGTCTGATCTCCATTGCTGACCCCTGCCTGAACCGACCATTCTCTGTCTGATCTCCGTTGCCGACCCCTGCCTGTACCGACCATTCTCTGTCTGATCTCCGTTGCCGACCCCTGCCTGAACCGACCATTCTCTGTCTGATCTCCGTTGCCGACCCTTGCCTGAACCGACCATTCTCTGTCTGATCTCCGTTGCCGACCCCTGCCTGAACCGACCATTCTCTGTCTGATCTCCGTTGCCGACCCCTGCCTGAACCGACCATTCTCTGTCTGATCTCCGTTGCCGACCCCTGCCTGAACCGACCATTCTCTGTCTGATCTCCGTTGCCGACCCCTGCCTGTACCGACCATTCTCCGTCTGATCTCTGTTGCCGACCCCTGCCTGAACCGACCATTCTCTGTCTTATCTCCGTTGCCGACCCCTGCCTGTACCGACCATTCTCTGTCTGATCTCCGTTGCCGACCCCTGCCTGAACCGACCATTCTCTGTCTGATCTCCGTTGCCGACCCCTGCCTGAACCGACCATTCTCTGTCTGATCTCCGTTGCTGACCCCTGCCTGTACCGACCATTCTCTGTCTGATCTCCGTTGCCGACCCCTGCCTGTACCGACCATTCTCTGTCTGATCTCCGTTGCCGACCCCTGCCTGTACCGACCATTCTCCGTCTGATCTCCGTTGCCGACCCCTGCCTGAACCGACCATTCTCTGTCTGATCTCCGTTGCTGACCCCTGCCTGTACCGACCATTCTCTGTCTGATCTCCGTTGCCGACCCCTGCCTGAACCGACCATTCTCTGTCTGATCTCCGTTGCCGACCCCTGCCTGAACCGACCATTCTCTGTCTGATCTCCGTTGCTGACCCCTGCCTGTACCGACCATTCGCTGTCTGATCTCCGTTGCCGACCCCTGCCTGTACCGACCATTCTCTGTCTGATCTCCGTTGCCGACCCCTGCCTGTACCGACCATTCTCCGTCTGATCTCCGTTGCCGACCCCTGCTTGAACCGACCATTCTCTGTCTGATCTCCGTTGCCGACCCTTGCCTAAACCAACCATTCTCTGTCTGATCTCCGTTGCCGACCCTTGCCTGAACCGACCATTCTCTGTCTGATCTCCGTTGCCGACCCCTGTCTGAACTGACCATTCTCTGTCTTATCTCCGTTGCCGACCCCTGCCTGAACCGACCATTCTCTGTCTGATCTCCGTTGCCGACCCCTGCCTGAACCGACCATTCTCTGTCTGATCTCCGTTGCCGACCCTTGCCTGAACCAACCATTCTCTGTCTGATCTCCGTTGCCAACCCCTGCCTGTACCGACCATTCTCTGTCTGATCTCTGTTGCCGACCCCTGCCTGTACCGACCATTCTCTGTCTGATCTCCGTTGCCGACCCTTGCCTGAACCGACCATTCTCTGTCTTATCTCCGTTGCCGACCCCTGCCTGAACTGACCATTCTCTGTCTGATCTCCGTTGCCGACCCCTGCCTGAACTGACCATTCTCTGTCTGATCTCCGTTGCCGACCCTTGCCTGAACCGACCATTCTCTGTCTGATCTCCGTTGCCGACCCCTGCCTGAACCGACCATTCTCTGTCTGATCTCCGTTGCCGACCCCTGCCTGAACCGACCATTCTCTGTCTGATCTCCATTGCCGACCCCTGCCTGTACCGACCATTCTCTGTCTGATCCTCGTTGCCGACCCCTGCCTGAACCGACCATTCTCTGTCTGATCCTCGTTGCCGACCCCTGCCTGTACCGACCATTCTCTGTCTGATCTCCGTAGCCGACCCCTGCCTGAACCGACCATTCTCTGTCTGATCCTCGTTGCCGACCCCTGCCTGTACCGACCATTCTCTGTCTGATCTCTGTTGCCGACCCCTGCCTGAACCAACCATTCTCTGTCTGATCTCCGTTGCCGACCCCTGCCTGTACCGACCATTCTCTGTCTGATCTCCGTTGCCGACCCCTGCCTGTACCGACCATTCTCCATCTGATCTCCGTTGCCGACCCCTGCCTGAACCGACCATTCTCTGTCTTATCTTCGTTGCCGACCCCTGCCTGAACCGACCATTCTCCGTCTGATCTCCGTTGCCGACCCTTGCCTGAACCGACCATTCTCTGTCTGATCTCCGTTGCCGACCCTTGCCTGAACCGACCATTCTCTGTCTGATCTCCGTTGCCGACCCCTGCCTAAACCGACCATTCTCTGCCTGATCTCCGTAGCCGACCCTTGCCTGAACCGACCATTCTCTGTCTGATCTCTGTTGCCGACCCCTGCCTGAACCGACCATTCTCTGTCTGATCTCCGTTGCCGACCCCTGCCTGTACCGACCATTCTCTGTCTGATCTCCGTTGCCGACCCCTGCCTGAACCGACCATTCTCTGCCTGATCTTCGATGCCGACCCTTGCCTGAACCAACCATTCTCTGTCTGATCTCCGTTGCCGACCCCTGCCTGAACCGACCATTCTCTGTCTGATCTCTGTTGCCGACCCCTGCCTGTACCGACCATTCTCTGTCTGATCTCCGTTGCCGACCCCTGCCTGAACCGACCATTCTCTGTCTTATCTCCGTTGCCGACCCCTGCCTGAACCGACCATTCTCTGTCTTATCTCCGTTGCCGACCCCTGCCTGAACCGACCATTCTCTGTCTTATCTCCGTTGCCGACCCCTGCCTGAACCGACCATTCTCCGTCTCATCTCTGTTGCCAAACCCTGCCTGAACCGACCATTCGCTGTCTGATCTCCGTTGCCGACCCCTGCCTGTACCGACCATTCTCTGTCTGATCTCCGTTGCCGACCCCTACCTGAACCAACCATTCTCTGTCTGATCTCCGTTGCCGACCTCTGCCTGAACGACCATTCTCTGTCTGATCTCCGTTGCCGACCCCTACCTGAACCAACCATTCTCTGCCTGATCTCCGTTGCCGACCCCTGCCTGAACCGACCATTCTCTGTCTGATCTCTGTTGCCGACCCCTGCCTGAACCGACCATTCTCTGTCTTATCTCCGTTGCCGACCCCTGCCTGAACCGACCATTCTCTGCCTGATCACCGTTGCCGACCCCTGCCTGAACCGACCATTCTCTGTCTGATCTCCGTTGCCGACCCCTGCCTGAACCGACCATTCTCTGTCTGATCTCCGTTGCCGACCCCTGCCTGAACCGACCATTCTCTGTCTGATCTCTGTTGCCGACCCCTGCCTGTACCGACCATTCTCTGTCTGATCTCCGTTGCCGACCCTTGCCTGAAACCGACCATTCTCTGTCTGATCTCCATTGCTGACCCCTGCCTGAACCGACCATTCTCTGTCTGATCTCCGTTGCCGACCCCTGCCTGTACCGACCATTCTCTGTCTGATCTCCGTTGCCGACCCCTGCCTGAACCGACCATTCTCTGTCTGATCTCCGTTGCCGACCCTTGCCTGAACCGACCATTCTCTGTCTGATCTCCGTTGCCGACCCCTGCCTGTACCGACCATTCTCTGTCTGATCTCCGTTGCCGACCCCTGCCTGAACCGACCATTCTCTGTCTGATCTCCGTTGCCGACCCCTGCCTGAACCGACCATTCTCTGTCTGATCTCCGTTGCCGACCCCTGCCTGAACCGACCATTCTCTGTCTGATCTCCGTTGCCGACCCCTGCCTGTACCGACCATTCTCCGTCTGATCTCTGTTGCCGACCCCTGCCTGAACCGACCATTCTCTGTCTTATCTCCGTTGCCGACCCCTGCCTGTACCGACCATTCTCTGTCTGATCTCCGTTGCCGACCCCTGCCTGAACCGACCATTCTCTGTCTGATCTCCGTTGCCGACCCCTGCCTGAACCGACCATTCTCTGTCTGATCTCCGTTGCTGACCCCTGCCTGTACCGACCATTCTCTGTCTGATCTCCGTTGCTGACCCCTGCCTGTACCGACCATTCTCTGTCTGATCTCCGTTGCCGACCCCTGCCTGAACCGGCCGTTCTCTGCCTGATCTCCGTTGCCGACCCCTACCTGTACCGACCATTCTCTGTCTGATCTCCGATGCCGACCCCTGCCTGTACCGACCATTCTCCGTCTGATCTCTGTTGCCGACCCCTGCCTGAACCAACCATTCTCTGTCTGATCTCCATAGCCGACCCCTGCCTGAACCGACCATTCTCTGTCTGATCTCCGTAGCCGACCCCTGCCTGAACCAACCATTCTCTGTCTGATTTCCGTTGCCGACCCCTGCCTGAACCGACCATTCTCTGTCTGATCTCCGTAGCCGACCCCTGCCTGAACCGACCATTCTCTGTCTGATCCTCGTTGCCGACCCCTGCCTGAACCGACCATTCTCTGTCTGATCCTCGTTGCCGACCCCTGCCTGTACCGACCATTCTCTGTCTGATCTCCGTAGCCGACCCCTGCCTGAACCGACCATTCTCTGTCTGATCCTCGTTGCCGACCCCTGCCTGTACCGACCATTCTCTGTCTGATCTCTGTTGCCGACCCCTGCCTGAACCAACCATTCTCTGTCTGATCTCCGTTGCCGACCCCTGCCTGTACCGACCATTCTCTGTCTGATCTCCGTTGCCGACCCCTGCCTGTACCGACCATTCTCTGCCTGATCTCCGTTGCCGACCCCTACCTGTACCGACCATTTTCTGTCTGATCTCCGATGCCGACCCCTGCCTGTACCGACCATTCTCCGTCTGATCTCCGATGCCGACCCCTGCCTGTACCGACCATTCTCCGTCTGATCTCTGTTGCCGACCCCTGCCTGAACCAACCATTCTCTGTCTGATCTCCGTAGCCGACCCCTGCCTGAACCGACCATTCTCTGTCTGATCTCCGATGCCGACCCCTGCCTGTACCGACCATTCTCCGTCTGATCTCCGATGCCGACCCCTGCCTGTACCGACCATTCTCCGTCTGATCTCTGTTGCCGACCCCTGCCTGAACCGACCATTCTCTGTCTGATCCTCGTTGCCGACCCCTGCCTGAACCGACCATTCTCTGTCTGATCCTCGTTGCCGACCCCTGCCTGTACCGACCATTCTCTGTCTGATCTCCGTAGCCGACCCCTGCCTGAACCGACCATTCTCTGTCTGATCCTCGTTGCCGACCCCTGCCTGTACCGACCATTCTCTGTCTGATCTCTGTTGCCGACCCCTGCCTGAACCAACCATTCTCTGTCTGATCTCCGTTGCCGACCCCTGCCTGTACCGACCATTCTCTGTCTGATCTCCGTTGCCGACCCCTGCCTGTACCGACCATTCTCCATCTGATCTCCGTTGCCGACCCCTGCCTGAACCGACCATTCTCTGTCTTATCTTCGTTGCCGACCCCTGCCTGAACCGACCATTCTCCGTCTGATCTCCGTTGCCGACCCTTGCCTGAACCGACCATTCTCTGTCTGATCTCCGTTGCCGACCCTTGCCTGAACCGACCATTCTCTGTCTGATCTCCGTTGCCGACCCCTGCCTAAACCGACCATTCTCTGCCTGATCTCCGTAGCCGACCCTTGCCTGAACCGACCATTCTCTGCCTGATCTCCGTAGCCGACCCCTGCCTGAACCGACCATTCTCTGTCTGATCTCTGTTGCCGACCCCTGCCTGTACCGACCATTCTCTGTCTGATCTCCGTTGCCGACCCCTGCCTGAACCGACCATTCTCTGTCTTATCTCCGTTGCCGACCACTGCCTGAACCGACCATTCTCTGTCTTATCTCCGTTGCCGACCCCTGCCTGAACCGACCATTCTCTGTCTTATCTCCGTTGCCGACCCCTGCCTGAACCGACCATTCTCCGTCTCATCTCTGTTGCCAAACCCTGCCTGAACCGACCATTCGCTGTCTGATCTCCGTTGCCGACCCCTGCCTGTACCGACCATTCTCTGTCTGATCTCCGTTGCCGACCCCTACCTGAACCAACCATTCTCTGTCTGATCTCCGTTGCCGACCTCTGCCTGAACGACCATTCTCTGTCTGATCTCCGTTGCCGACCCCTACCTGAACCAACCATTCTCTGCCTGATCTCCGTTGCCGACCCCTGCCTGAACCGACCATTCTCTGTCTGATCTCCGTTGCCGACCCTTGCCTGAACCGACCATTCTCTGTCTGATCTCTGTTGCCGACCCCTGCCTGAACCGACCATTCTCTGTCTTATCTCCGTTGCCGACCCCTGCCTGAACCGACCATTCTCTGCCTGATCACCGTTGCCGACCCCTGCCTGAACCGACCATTCTCTGTCTGATCTCCGTTGCCGACCCCTGCCTGAACCGACCATTCTCTGTCTGATCTCCGTTGCCGACCCCTGCCTGAACCGACCATTCTCTGTCTGATCTCTGTTGCCGACCCCTGCCTGTACCGACCATTCTCTGTCTGATCTCCGTTGCCGACCCTTGCCTGAAACCGACCATTCTCTGTCTGATCTCCATTGCTGACCCCTGCCTGAACCGACCATTCTCTGTCTGATCTCCGTTGCCGACCCCTGCCTGTACCGACCATTCTCTGTCTGATCTCCGTTGCCGACCCCTGCCTGAACCGACCATTCTCTGTCTGATCTCCGTTGCCGACCCTTGCCTGAACCGACCATTCTCTGTCTGATCTCCGTTGCCGACCCCTGCCTGTACCGACCATTCTCTGTCTGATCTCCGTTGCCGACCCCTGCCTGAACCGACCATTCTCTGTCTGATCTCCGTTGCCGACCCCTGCCTGAACCGACCATTCTCTGTCTGATCTCCGTTGCCGACCCCTGCCTGAACCGACCATTCTCTGTCTGATCTCCGTTGCCGACCCCTGCCTGTACCGACCATTCTCCGTCTGATCTCTGTTGCCGACCCCTGCCTGAACCGACCATTCTCTGTCTTATCTCCGTTGCCGACACCCCTGCCTGTACCGACCATTCTCTGTCTGATCTCCGTTGCCGACCCCTGCCTGAACCGACCATTCTCTGTCTGATCTCCGTTGCCGACCCCTGCCTGAACCGACCATTCTCTGTCTGATCTCCGTTGCTGACCCCTGCCTGTACCGACCATTCTCTGTCTGATCTCCGTTGCCGACCCCTGCCTGTACCGACCATTCTCTGTCTGATCTCCGTTGCCGACCCCTGCCTGTACCGACCATTCTCCGTCTGATCTCCGTTGCCGACCCCTGCCTGAACCGACCATTCTCTGTCTGATCTCCGTTGCTGACCCCTGCCTGAACCGACCATTCTCTGTCTGATCTCCGTTGCTGACCCCTGCCTGTACCGACCATTCTCTGTCTGATCTCCGTTGCCGACCCCTGCCTGAACCGACCATTCTCTGTCTGATCTCCGTTGCCGACCCCTGCCTGAACCGACCATTCTCTGTCTGATCTCCGTTGCTGACCCCTGCCTGTACCGACCATTCGCTGTCTGATCTCCGTTGCCGACCCCTGCCTGTACCGACCATTCGCTGTCTGATCTCCGTTGCCGACCCCTGCCTGTACCGACCATTCTCTGTCTGATCTCCGTTGCCGACCCCTGCCTGTACCGACCATTCTCCGTCTGATCTCCGTTGCCGACCCCTGCTTGAACCGACCATTCTCTGTCTGATCTCCGTTGCCGACCCTTGCCTAAACCAACCATTCTCTGTCTGATCTCCGTTGCCGACCCTTGCCTGAACCGACCATTCTCTGTCTGATCTCCGTTGCCGACCCCTGTCTGAACTGACCATTCTCTGTCTTATCTCCGTTGCCGACCCCTGCCTGAACCGACCATTCTCTGTCTGATCTCCGTTGCCGACCCCTGCCTGAACCGACCATTCTCTGTCTGATCTCCGTTGCCGACCCCTGCTTGAACCGACCATTCTCTGTCTTATCTCTGTTGCCGACCTCTGCCTGTACCGACCATTCTCTGTCTTATCTCCGTTGCCGACCCCTGCCTGAACCGACCATTCTCTGTCTGATCTCCGTTGCCGACCCCTGCCTGAACCGACCATTCTCTGTCTGATCTCCGTTGCCGACCCCTGCCTGAACCGACCATTCTCTGTCTGATCTCCATTGCCGACCCCTGCCTGAACCGACCATTCTCTGTCTGATCTCCGTTGCCGACCCCTGCCTGTACCGACCATTCTCTGTCTGATCTCTGTTGCCGACCCCTGCCTGTACCGACCATTCTCTGTCTGATCTCCGTTGCCGACCCTTGCCTGAACCGACCATTCTCTGTCTGATCTCCGTTGCCGACCCTTGCCTGAACCGACCATTCTCTGTCTGATCTCCGTTGCCGACCCTTGCCTGAACCGACCATTCTCTGTCTGATCTCCGTTGCCGACCCCTGCCTGAACCGACCATTCTCTGTCTGATCTCTGTTGCCGACCCTTGCCTGAACCAACCATTCTCTGTCTGATCTCTGTTGCCGACCCCTGCCTGAACCGACCATTCTCTGTCTGATCTCCGTAGCCGACCCCTGCCTGAACCGACCATTCTCTGTCTGATCTCTGTTGCCGACCCCTGCCTGTACCGACCATTCTCTGTCTGATCTCCGTTGCCGACCCCTGCCTGAACCGACCATTCTCTGTCTGATCTCCGTTGCCGACCTCTGCCTGTACCGACCATTCTCTGTCTGATCTCCGTTGCCGACCCTTGCCTGAACCGACCATTCTCTGTCTTATCTCCGTTGCCGACCCCTGCCTGAACCGACCATTCTCCGTCTGATCTCTGTTGCCAAACCCTGCCTGAACCGACCATTCGCTGTCTGATCTCCGTTGCCGACCCCTGCCTGTACCGACCATTCTCTGTCTGATCTCCGTTGCCGACCTCTGCCTGAACGACCATTCTCTGTCTGATCTCCGTTGCCGACCCCTACCTGAACCAACCATTCTCTGCCTGATCTCCGTTGCCGACCCCTGCCTGAACGACCATTCTCTGCCTGATCTCCGTTGCCGACCCCTGCCTGAACCGACCATTCTCTGTCTGATCTCCGTTGCCGACCCCTACCTGAACCAACCATTCTCTGCCTGATCTCCGTTGCCGACCCCTGCCTGAACCGACCATTCTCTGCCTGATCTCCGTTGCCGACCCCTGCTTGAACCGACCATTCTCTGTCTGATCTCCGTTGCCGACCCTTGCCTAAACCAACCATTCTCTGTCTGATCTCCGTTGCCGACCCTTGCCTGAACCGACCATTCTCTGTCTGATCTCCGTTGCCGACCCTTGCCTGAACTGACCATTCTCTGTCTTATCTCCGTTGCCGACCCCTGCCTGAACCGACCATTCTCTGTCTTATCTCTGTTGCCGACCTCTGCCTGTACCGACCATTCTCTGTCTGATCTCCGTTGCCGACCCCTGCCTGAACCGACCATTCTCTGTCTGATCTCCGTTGCCGACCCCTGCTTGAACTGACCATTCTCTGTCTTATCTCTGTTGCCGACCTCTGCCTGTACCGACCATTCTCTGTCTGATCTCCGTTGCCGACCCCTGCCTGAACCGACCATTCTCTGATCTCCGTTGCCGACCCCTGCCTGAACCGACCATTCTCTGTCTGATCTCCATTGCCGACCCCTGCCTGAACCGACCATTCTCTGTCTGATCTCCGTTGCCGACCCCTGCCTGTACCGACCATTCTCTGTCTGATCTCCGTTGCCGACCCCTGCCTGTACCGACCATTCTCTGTCTGATCTCCGTTGCCGACCCTTGCCTGAACCGACCATTCTCTGTCTGATCTCCGTTGCCGACCCTTGCCTGAACCGACCATTCTCTGTCTGATCTCCGTTGCCGACCCCTGCCTGTACCGACCATTCTCTGTCTGATCTCTGTTGCCGACCCCTGCCTGTACCGACCATTCTCTGTCTGATCTCCGTTGCCGACCCTTGCCTAAACCGACCATTCTCTGTCTGATCTCTGTTGCCGACCCTTGCCTGAACCAACCATTCTCTGTCTGATCTCCGTTGCCGACCCCTGCCTGAACCGACCATTCTCTGTCTGATCTCCGTTGCCGACCCCTGCCTGTACTGACCATTCTCTGTCTGATCTCTGTTGCCGACCCCTGCCTGTACCGACCATTCTCTGTCTGATCTCTGTTGCCGACCCCTGCCTGAACCGACCATTCTCTGTCTTATCTCCGTTGCCGACCCCTGCCTGTACCAACCATTCTCTGTCTTATCTCCGTTGCCGACCCCTGCCTGAACCGACCATACTCTGTCTGATCTCCGTTGCCGACCCCTGCCTGTACCGACCATTCTCTGATCTCTGTTGCTGACCTCTGCCTGTACCAACCATTCTCTGTCTTATCTCCGTTGCCGACCCCTGCCTGAACCGACCATTCTCTGTCTGATCTCCGTTGCCGACCCCTGCCTGTACCGACCATTCTCTGATCTCTGTTGCCGACCCCTGCCTGAACCGACCATTCTCTGTCTGATCTCCGTTGCCGACCCCTGCCTGAACCGACCATTCTCCGTCTGATCTCCGTTGCCGACCTTTGCTTGGTACCCCGACCTCGAGCTGCCTCATCCCTCTGTACCGCTGCGATCTCTGATCTCCTGTTGCCGACCTCTGGCCTGTCTCTGGAATTCCGCTAACTCGCTCTAGTCGTTGGTTCTCCAGACCTCCAACCAGTAAGCTCCCATCCTTTGAGCCATTGAAGTCCTGGGGGCGACCGATCCCGGGCAGGCGTATTCTGCGTCCCGGCAAGCGGGGGCTCCTACAGGTGAAGCTGGCTGCGGAGATCGGGGGCTGAGGGCTTACCCGGAGTTACCCGAGAGTGACAGCTAGTGCAAAAACTGCAATATTGCGGACCAAAATTATTATAGATACTAAATGTGCCAAAAGCGTCTGCTGATACCAAATGAACATAACAAAACTATCTGCGGCAAAAACACCCCTACAGCGCAAAATCACCCCCTGCTGGATCGGACGCAAAGTCTCACCACCCACGCGTTTCGCGGAGCAAAGCCCACTTTCTCAAGGTGGCAAAACCTTTGGCTGAAATAAGGTAAATAAATTATAATTCAAAAGAGTTACGCGATGTTTAGTGTCATGATTGGTGGGGTGGGGGGGTTGGTATTTGGCAAACGTACAGGTCATGGAGATAAAGGTAAAGCGGCTTCCTCAGATCTTTAGCGCGATCCCTCTTGTCTACTGAGGGGCCCATTGTGCACCAGGTGCAGAAAGAACTTTTTTGCACCTGATGTTGAATCAGCTCCTTACAGATACATTTGTATCCTCGGCTGATAGAATTGCATCAATGAAGAGAAGAAGGCGACATTTGAGGAATGTTCTTTTTGCCTTAATTTTAACCCTTTAAAGTGGACCAAAACCCCACACCGATCAGTTCCCACCCCAAAATCGGGATGCCCCCCCCCCCGGTCGGTCTCCCCAAACACTTACCTTGTTTCTCGGTCCAACGACACACGAGTGAGCCACAGCTGCACCCCCGCTATCCCTCTAACACCAGGCATTTCTGAATGGCCGGCGCGGGCACGTTCACTGTTAGAGGGAAGCAGGGGATGCGGGCAATCGAAGCCACTGGCCTTAGATGTGACGTCAGCGGCTCCGAGCGCACTGATTGGACGAGCAGCCGCGCATGCGCCGTAGGACCGGGAAGAGGTGAGTTGGTGTCGGCGATCTGGGAGCGCCCCGGGGGGGGGGGGGGGGGGGAAGGACCAAAACCCAGGAGAGTCAAAATCCTGGGTTTTGGTCCACTTTAAGTACCAGACTACCTGGAGTTTTTGTCACCCTCTGTTGCCGGACCATTTTTCACTATTTTGCGCTATACATGAAGGGCCGTATTTGGCGGTCACGGTGCTCTAGGCACTTGAAGTGCTTGCGCCCCCGATCAATTAGAATGAAAAAGTGTGTAAGGGGAAAGGGTGCAATGGGCACAAAGGGCGAAATGCAGGAATCACATGACCACCACACAAATACCCTCTGCGTCCTTCTGTGGCAGGGGAGGGGGCGCTTGTTAGGAGACATTAATGTTCTGGCGATGTGAGTTATCATTTCTTTCCTTTACTGTAGTAGTAAGGGCAGCGCCCTCCCCTCGTCCAGGTTGCCACCCTAGGCACGTGCCTAGGGCTGCCTAATGGTTAACACGGCCCTGTATATATGTTCAACTGCGTTTTTAAGGGATTTCCCAGGAAAATTGTATATTGTTTTATTATTAAGCAGATTCTGGGCTTTAATGTGAAATGTAACGTAAAAGCCCCATTTCTCCAATGGTACCTCATATGTATCGCCCTGCCCCCCCCCCCGTTCATGCCCAGGAGACTCCCCCCAAACTGAAAAGAGCACTTTATAAAATGTACACATGTAAAACAACCACTATTCACACTTCAAAGGATTCCCAAAACTGGTGTGTGGGTCCCCCCTACCCAGCATACCCAGACGGGGGACCAGCTATGGTGGCTTGTAGAACAGGTCCCAGCCTCAGTGGCCCCCCAACATGCAGGCTACAAGCCCGCAAAGACTTGGAGGCTGATTCACTACTAGCGCCAGGCATCGCGTCTGTAGAGCGGCCACTAGTAGACACTGTAAGCGGGTATCGGGCGCTGTAACCTAGCGTTGCGGTCGCTGTAGTAACCTGGCCGGCATTGATGAATGTGATGTATGTTGGGCGCTCTAACACCAGTACAGCGCTGCGGGGAGCGAGAGGTAGCGCCAGCTCAGTGCTTCCGGCACTCGGCGTTCCACAACGTATGTAACAAAACACTACACACGCAGCGTCAGCGCTATAAAGCTGGGCGCTGCAGCATAGAGCGCCAGACACTCTGATTACATATCCACCAGTAACAAAGCAAAAACATATGGAATGACTTTGTGACCAGAAGTAAAAAGTATATTCCGCACCCCACAATCAATAAATCAATAAGGATAAGTATCCTATATTGCCGGCGGCCGTGCCATTATCTCTAAGGTAGCGTAATAGTGTTTAGTGGTGGTTCCAGCAACCACCCAAATAGCGCTAAATCGCAGCGCCCCCTCCACTGCAACTGATGAATTCATAGTTATTGTATATTACCCATTAAAAATCACATAAAGACAAACACTATTTAAAGTGGACCAACACCCAGGAGGGATCTATAAGATTCCCGGGCCCATCAGATCCCTCCCCGCGGGGCATCCGAAATCGGGATGTTCCGCGGGGTGAAACCTTACCTTATCCCTGTTCCAACGGCGCATGCAAGGGACGCGGCCGCATCTTGCGGCGATTTGTGAATGGCCGGCGCGGACGTGCTCGCTGTTAGAAGGAAGCGCGAGACGCGGCCTCCAGCGCTCAGAGAAGCTGTGGTTGTCCGTCGCTTGTCCGTACATACCACAGCAGCTCTGAGCGCTCTGATTGGACGAGAGCTCGCGTAGGAGCGGGGTGAGGTGAGTTATTTAGGGCGATCGGGGGGGTTTCACGCAGCGGAGGTGGACCAAAACCCAGGATAGTGAAAATCCTGGGTGTTGGTCCACTTTAAAAACATACATCACAAACATTATAGGGGCTCTCCCCAGTAGATCCATAATCCCAATTTCATCCAGGTAAAAAATCCAAAATTTAGAACAATTAAAAAAATGAATCCAATTATATAAAGTGCAAAATATATAAAGTGCAATTGTCAATCTCATATAATCCAACAAGACAATGTGGCAAAATGAGCAAAGCGCAGTAGTGCAAAAGAAGGCGCAATTAAACAGCAAAAAAAACACATCACCTAAGTGTGGATCCCCGGAATATCCCCAATGCCAAGAGATGATCCCCAACGCGTTTCGTAGCCTCAGACTCGGGCTACTTTCTCAAGGTGTGTGGCGCTATCCCTTCTTATATAACCCCCTTTAGTGCGCAATCTATTGATGGATGTAATATCTTAGGATTTTTCCCCCATTCTCCTATAAATGCAGTTTCTCATTTATGGGGGGGCAGGCACACATAGCAGGGCATCCCAATTCAAGATGCCCCTGTCCCTCCTTGTTCTCATTTGTCCCTCTTTGAGGTGTAACATGCAGATCTGCAGCAATAAATGATTCATTTCCCTATTCAAAGTGTTTCTATTGTTGTAACTGTTACAATGTATCTCCTATCCATCCCTCAATGAGGGGGCGTGGCTTCATATATCCCTCAATGGGGGGGGGGGGCGTGGCTTCATCCATCCCTCAATGAGGGGGTGTGGCTTCATCCATCCCTCAATGAGGGGGTGTGGCTTCATCCATCCCTCAATGAGGGGGTGTGGCTTCATCTATCCCTCAACGAGGGGGCGTGGCTTCATCCATCCCTCAATGAGGGGGCGTGGGTTCATCTATCCCTCAACGAGGGGGCGTGGCTTCATCTATCCCTCAATGAGGGGGCGTGGCTTCATCTATCCCTCAATGAGGAGGCGTGGCTTCACCCATTCCTCAATGAGGGGCGTGGCTTCATCCATCCCTCAATGAGGGGGCGTGGCTTGCTATAACAAATATCCCTCTTTCCCACCCTGAAAAGTTATACACAGGTCCGGATTAAGTGAGGTGGAGGTCCTTGGGTGTAAAATCTTGTGGGGTCCCCTATAGAGTATTTTTTTCTTTAATGTAAAAGTACAGCCAAGTAACATAACCAAAATATGTCTGTGACTGTATGAGGTGCAGGGGTCCACTTGCGTCAGTTGGTGCTGTGCTATCAGTGACCCAGTTATTTAACCCCTTATTATCACATTCATCGTTGGCCCATTTTGATGCCTATTTTTGCGGCAGCTAATTCAGGATTTGTGCCACTTTTAATGTGATATTGCTCGGATCGCTCTATAGAATAAATGACACTATTATTGGACATTACTCTCTATAAGAAGCCAGGAAATAAGCAAAAACTGTCTCAGTGGCAACAAGAAACCAACTTCAACATCGCTAGTTTGGTGGAGGCCCCCTTTGCAGAGGAAGTGGTGGAGGCCCCGGGGTGCGCGTGCCACTGTTTCCGTATTAGTTACTTTCACTTTCAGCCACACGGCATGAAATGCTAAATAAAGACATTACTACATCAAGTTCAGCCTGTTTATATCCTTCCAGTGGTCTAGTAGCCATAGCTGGTAATGTTATTACATGCAAGGAGGGTATCCCGGCCACTATAGATCTCCTTCCAGTGGTCTAGTAGCCATAGCTGGTAATGTTATTACATGCACGGGGGGCATCCCGGCCACTATAGATCTCCTTCCAGTGGTCCAGTAGCCATAGCTGGTAATGTTATTACATGCAAGGAGGGCATCCCGGCCACTATAGATCTCCTTCCAGTGGTCTAGTAGCCATAGCTGGTAATGTTATTACATGCAAGGAGGGCATCCCGGCCACTATAGATCTCCTTCCAGTGGTCTAGTAGCCATAGCTGGTAATGTTATTACATGCACGGGGGGCATCCCGGCCACTATAGATCTCCTTCCAGTGGTCCAGTAGCCATAGCTGGTAATGTTATTACATGCAAGGAGGGCATCCCGGCCACTATAGATCTCCTTCCAGTGGTCTAGTAGCCATAGCTGGAAATTTTATTACATGCACGGAGGGCATCCCGGCCACTATAGATCTCCTTCCAGTGGTCTAGTAGCCATAGCTGGTAATGTTATTACATGGAAGGAGGGCATCCCGGCCACTATAGATCTCCTTCCAGTGGTCTAGTAGCCATAGCTGGTAATGTTATTACATGGAAGGAGGGCATCCCGGCCACTATAGATCTCCTTCCAGTGGTCTAGTAGCCATAGCTGGTAATGTTATTACATGGAAGGAGGGCATCCCGGCCACTATAGATCTCCTTCCAGTGGTCTAGTAGCCATAGCTGGTAATGTTATTACATGGAAGGAGGGCATCCCGGCCACTATAGATCTCCTTCCAGTGGTCTAGTAGCCATAGCTGGTAATGTTATTACATGCAAGGAGGGCATCCCGGCCACTATAGATCTCCTTCCAGTGGTCTAGTAGCCATAGCTGGTAATGTTATTACATACAAGGAGGGCATCCTGGCCACTATAGATCTCCTTCCAGTGGTCTAGTAGCCATAGCTGGTAATGTTATTACATGCACGGGGGGCATCCCGGCCACTATAGATCTCCTTCCAGTGGTCTAGTAGCCATAGCTGGTAATGTTATTACATGCACGGGGGGCATCCCGGCCACTATAGATCTCCTTCCAGTGGTCTAGTAGCCATAGCTGGTAATGTTATTACATGCACGGGGGGCATCCCGGCCACTATAGATCTCCTTCCAGTGGTCTAGTAGCCATAGCTGGTAATGTTATTACATGCACGGGGGGCATCCCGGCCACTATAGATCTCCTTCCAGTGGTCTAGTAGCCATAGCTGGAAATGTTATTACATGCACGGAGGGCATCCCGGCCACTATAGATCTCCTTCCAGTGGTCTAGTAGCCATAGCTGGTAATGTTATTACATGCACGGGGGGCATCCCGGCCACTATAGATCTCCTTCCAGTGGTCTAGTAGCCATAGCTGGTAATGTTATTACATGCACGGAGGGCATCCCGGCCACTATAGATCTCCTTCCAGTGGTCTAGTAGCCATAGCTGGTAATGTTATTACATGCACGGAGAGCATCCCGGCCACTATAGATCTCCTTCCAGTGGTCTAGTAGCCATAGCTGGTAATGTTATTACATGCACGGAGGGCATCCCGGCCACTATAGATCTCCTTCCAGTGGTCTAGTAGCCATAGCTGGTAATGTTATTACATGCACGGGGGGCATCCCGGCCACTATAGATCTCCTTCCAGTGGTCTAGTAGCCATAGCTGGCAATGTTATTACATGCAAGGAGGGCATCCCGGCCACTATAGATCTCCTTCCAGTGGTCTAGTAGCCATAGCTGGTAATGTTATTACATGCAAGGAGGGCATCCCGGCCACTATAGATCTCCTTCCAGTGGTCTAGTAGCCATAGCTGGTAATGTTATTACATGCAAGGAGGGCATCCCGGCCACTATAGATCTCCTTCCAGTGGTCTAGTAGCCATAGCTGGTAATGTTATTACATGCACGGGGGGCATCCCGGCCACTATAGATCTCCTTCCAGTGGTCTAGTAGCCATAGCTGGCAATGTTATTACATGCACGGGGGGCATCCCGGCCACTATAGATCTCCTTCCAGTGGTCTAGTAGCCATAGCTGGTAATGTTATTACATGCAAGGAGGGCATCCCGGCCACTATAGATCTCCTTCCAGTGGTCTAGTAGCCATAGCTGGTAATGTTATTACATGCACGGGGGGCATCCCGGCCACTATAGATCTCCTTCCAGTGGTCTAGTAGCCATAGCTGGTAATGTTATTACATGCAAGGAGGGCATCCCGGCCACTATAGATCTCCTTCCAGTGGTCTAGTAGCCATAGCTGGTAATGTTATTACATGCAAGGAGGGCATCCCGGCCACTATAGATCTCCTTCCAGTGGTCTAGTAGCCATAGCTGGTAATGTTATTACATGCAAGGAGGGCATCCCGGCCACTATAGATCTCCTTCCAGTGGTCTAGTAGCCATAGCTGGTAATGTTATTACATGCACGGGTGGCATCCCGGCCACTATAGAACTCCTTCCAGCGGTCTAGTAGCCATAGCTGGTAATGTTATTACATGCACGGGGGGCATCCCGGCCACTATAGATCTCCTTCCAGTGGTCTAGTAGCCATAGCTGGAAATGTTATTACATGCCAGGAAGGCATCCAGGCCACTTTTGAACATTTTTACTGTATCCATCATTACTACCTCCTCTGGCAGCGAGTTCATAGTCTCACTGCTGTTACAGAGAAGAATCCCCTCCTATGTCAGTGGAGAAAGCACCTTTCCTCTAACCTTAGTGGATGCCCTCGGGTTATGGTTACACTCCGGGGTATAAATAGATTGTGGGACAGATCTTTGTATTGACCCCGAATATATTTATACATAGTTATTAGATCACCCCTCAATCGTCTTTTTTCTAGACTAAATAAACCTAACTTGGACAATCTTTCAGGGTACTCTCGCCCCCGCACTCCTTTTATTAACTTTGTTGCCCTTCTTTGAACGCGCTCCAGTTCTGATATTAAGCACAGGTGCCCAGAACTGTCCACAGTACTTCATATGGGGTCTGACCAGTGACTTGTACAGGGGTAAAATGATGTTCTGGTCATGAGCACCTATGCCCCTCCTGATGCCCCCATATAGAGGGGTCACATGATGCTCTGGTCATGAGCACCTATGCCCCTCCTGATGCCCCCATATAGAGGGGTCACATGATGCTCTGGTCATGAGCACCTATGCCCCTCCTGATGCCCCCATATAGAGGGGTCACATGATGCTCTGGTCATGAGCACCTATGCCCCTCCTGATGCACCCCATGATCCTATTTGCCTTGGCAGCAGCTGCCTGGCATTGATTACTACAGTTGAGCTTATTGTCAACTAAAACCCCTAGGTCCTTTTCCATTGTTGTTTTACCAAGTGTTTCTTTATTTAGTGTGTAATCATGACACAGATTTCTCCTTCCCATGTGCATAACCTTACATTTATCTGTGTTAAACTTCATTTGCCATTTAACTGCCCATGCTGCCTAACCACATAGGAGGACAGCTTAACTGCTATTGGCTAAGGTGAGTAGAAGGTTCTAGAGGCCACTAGCGGGAGTCTATATAAGGAGAGTCACCTCAGAATGAGTCAGTGATCTACAAGATGTAGTTCTCTATTGTAGTAACCGGGAGTGAGAGGAAGGTACCAGCAGGGTCATCTGGTAGCAGTCGCAGAGAGAGAAGGAGAGAGCAGAGGAGCCACATTCATACCTAAGGAGTATTCACAGGAGAAGGTGAACCTTTCTACCCAAGATGCTGAGGAGGAAGCTTAAAGTGGACCAACACCCAGGATTTTGACTATCCTGGGTTTTGGTCCACTTCGGTGGGGCACCCGCTGTGTGAAACCCCCGAGAACGCCCGGAAACACTCACCACGCTCCTACGCGGGCGTTCGTCCAATCAGAGAGCTCAGAGCCGCTGTGGTATGCATGTACAAGCGGCATCCAACCACAGCGGCTCTGAGCGCTGGAGGCCGCGTCTCGCGCTTCCTTCTAACAGGGAGCGCGCCCGCGCCGGCCATTCACAAACGGGTGCGCGCCCTGCTAGAGGGAAGCGTGAGATGCGGCCTGCGCATGCGCCGTTGGAACGGGGTTATGGTAAGGTTTGTGGGCGTCCTGGGGGGTTTCACCCCGCGGGACGTCCCGATTTCGGATGCCCCGCGGGGAGGGATCTGATCGGCCCGGGAATCTTATAGATCCCCCCTGGGTGTTGGTCCGCTTTAAGGCCGCAGTATTCTGCTATGGGATCAGGATGAGTGACCACCACCTGTTGGAGGACATTTGGATGTAATGTTGTGCTATGGAAGCTGCTAAGGAAACTGTTGTGGAAAGACTGTATGACCTGCTGTGAAGTGTGACGCCTAAGGTGTACCTGAAGTCCTGCTAATACAGTAAGTGCCCTTTTCATAAAGTCGGTCTCATTGGAGTTTTTGGAAGTAAGCCCACGTCAGGAGGTTCCCCAAGCCCGTTAACAAAGAACCCACTACCCATACACCCTGAGGAGCTAAACCCCTCAGGGACCCGTATGCTACATACGCGTAACGAAGAACACAGACAGCGTGTTCCCAGATACATGGGGTACAAAAGTCTTAAAGGAGCCACAGCACTGAAACCAGTTAGCTTGCTGACCAACCTATAATCTGGTTAAAAACAGAGGCTCGGTCACACACATCTGCAGAAGTAGCTGAAGCTGCACCACCAGCGCCAAGGTGCCTCTGTGAGGTGCAGTCCTAACTCTAACCTCTGAGAGCCCCTCTGGCTCCTTTAAGACTTTTGTATCCTAATTGCCCTGCTAACGTGCACCTCCCAGGTTAGTTATAAAATGGTCTGAGCGGCTGCCACCCCTCCTTTGTTTCTTTTGAATTTGTGCAAGCACATGGGGTGTGGGGTCTAGGCTGTATTGCAAGGTCTTCCACCCCATGGCTTGCACTTGAGGTTTAGGGCAACCTCAGGTAAGCTGTTCCCAATTTATCTATTGCATTGTATGCCCCAAATGGGGCTCTCAGAGATTAGAGTTAGGATGCACCTCACAGAGGCACCTTGGCGCTTGGTGGTGCAGCTTCAGCTACTTCTGCAGATGTGTGTGACCGAGCCTCTGTTTTTAACCAACTTTAGAGACAGATTGTAGGTTGGTCTGCAAGCTAACTGGTTTGAGTGCTGTGGCTCCTTTAAGACTTTTGTATCCTAATTGCCCTGCTAACGTGCACCTCCCAGGTTTGTTATAAAATGGTCTGAGCAGCTGCCACCCCTCCTTTGTTTCCAAGATACACGGGGGAAAAGCGCCTTCTGCTCGCTCGGCCCGGTGACACTTTATTTTTATATCAAAGTAAAAAAACATAGCACACGTCATCTATTGGACATCATCACATAAGGAAAAATCTAATTACTGGCTCAATGATTGGTCATCACAGCCACAGATCATATTCTTAAGAATGTTAGTGACACCTGGGGGGGCCGGACATTATAAGGTGTTGTCTAGTCTCCCCAGGGCCATCTTGTTCAGAGTAATGTGTAAGTAGCAGCGTGGCTTCATTAACTTTATTGCTCTAATTTTAGTACAAGCAGAAGGAAAGAATCAGCACAGAGATAAGTGGCTTACTGAGGGTTTATTTCACCTTTATTAGCCACTAAAGCATACAATGAGTGGTAGAGCGGGGTGGCAGGTGAGCGGTGAATGCTGGAGGGTGGGTGATGGGCGGTGAGTGGTAGAGCGGGGCGACAGGTGAGCGGTGAATGCTGGAGGGTGGGTGATGGGCGCTGAGTGGCAGAGCGGGGCGGCAGGTGAGCGGTGAATGCTGGAGGGTGGGTGATGGGCGCTGAGTGGTAGAGCGGGGTGACAGGTGAGCGGTGAATGCTGGAGGGTGGGTGATGGGCGCTGAGTGGCAGAGCGGGGCGGCTGGTGAGCGGTGAAGTGGGCGGTGAAGTGGGTGGTGGCAGGCGGTGAGACGCGGATCGGGTGGGGGCAGGCGGTGCACAGGGGATGTTGGGTGGGGGGGCGTCAGGGCCATGAGGTGATGGGAGGCCACGTCCTCAGGCTGATAGCATGATAGTAGCAGCCGCCGGCCACTGCACACTCAGTAACACTCCGCTCTGCCCCAGACTCTCAGTTACCCGGCACAAACGGCTTATTGAATATTCATTGGTGGTGCAGTGGCCACACCCCTAACCCCTGGAGCGTGCTGGACCGGCTCTTGTTATTGGAAGGAGCTGGCTTGCAGCAGAGGTTAGAGGAAGGGACCACTGCACCACCAATCAATGATTCACAGGACCCCAGTCTCTAACATAAATGATAAAGGTAAGCTTTTTTGGAGGGTTAACAGGCATATGGGGCTGGGGGATAACTGTGTTTCTGTGCTCTTCCTGTACCTGAGGCATCCCAATATGGTCGGCTATGTAACACCCAGGAATCACCAAAACAAAAGCTCTGCTCCCCAGGGGTCCATGACGCATTCATGGCCCGCACCAACATCCAGCCATTCTGATAGACTGGGGACGGGAGTGAGCGGCGCAGAGCACAGGGGGGCCAGGGATGTGGCTTATCCCCTTTTCATTCTGCCGGATCTCTATGTGCATACAGCACTGATTGGGCACAAGCCTGTGTATGCGCTGTGTGACCATAGGAAAGGAAAGATTTGTGGGTGCTCTGGGGATGTTCCCATAGCATGGAATGGGCATCCCATAGCATGCCTCAGGGAAATGGACCAACATCGGGGATAGTCAAAATTCTAGATTTAGGTCTACTTTAAAGAAGAATAAAACTTGGGATATTGGCTATCCTGGGTTTTGTTCCGCACCCCAGAGCACCCACTCTCCCGAATGCGCCACCACCCGTTCTCCCACATGCGCCACCAGCCGCCCTCCCACATGCAACACTACCCACATCCGTGTCACCGACCATGGCCTTCCCAGGTGCCATCCTACCGGGATTTTGCCCAGTATGCCCTACAGCCAGTCCGCCCCCAGTTAGCAGCCCCCCACAGCAGCACACCTGGAGGGTGGTTTAAAGGGAAAATACCTGCCTCTGCTGTTATCCCTCTGATGACCACACCCGAGACTGCACCCCGCAGTATGCACGTGTGGTTTGAATGTGTTCAGGGTAGGTGGTGGGGGGGGCGATACTTTTGGTTTTATAATTAGGCAGGAGGTGTTTGGATCCATTAAACTCAAACTAAATGGATAAAAACCCAATGCAGGCCAGCCCTGGAATCTAAAAGACTTTCGGGCCACCCACTAGCCGGCCCCGGGGCATCCCGCTTTGTGAACCCCCTCCCCCAGGGTTCGTGGATATACTCAGCTTTACAGGCAGCTTCCACAATTCTGTGAGCATCGACCTCTGCATCTCTGGCATCCTAACATTTAACAGCAGCTGTGCGCGCTCCCGCCTCACCGAGATTTTTGGGAAGCCGCCAGTTGTTTTTTGGGTAATTGCCAAGATATTTGCTACTGTTAAGCACCATGGCCAGGGGTCAAATCTCAGCCGGTCCATTACTTAAAGTGGACCAAAACCCATCATTTTGACTATCCTGGGTTTTGGTCCTTGCCCCCAGGTCTCCCGCTCACACTCACCCTTCCTTGGTCCTATGGCGCATGCGCAGCCACTTGTCCAATCAGCATGCTTGGATCCGCTGATGTCAGCTCGTCTAAGCCTTTGTCTAAGACTAGGGCACGCACCCTGCTGGAGGGATAGCGGGGAGGCGGACGCTGCTCAAGCATGAGCCGTTGTAGCAGGAAAGAAGGTGAGTTTAAGGGCCCCAGGGGAGGGAATTAAGAGCGATCCAGGGAAGCGTGCTGTGTGTGTGTTAGCAAATAAGGTATTTTAAGTGAAAAGGTATGGTTACACTTACATTTTACAAGACCACACCCCCTGCTAGACCACGCCCCCTGCTAGACCACGCCCATGTACCCATGAAAAGGACGGTATTCTTTGTTGGATAAGGATTGCAACCCTAGCCGTGGGAACGGGAAGACAGTCGGGGATGTGGCGAGCCAGCATCACCAAGCACTCTTAAGATCAGCCAATGGGTGATCTCAAAAGTAGAAGGTGGGCGCGGCCTTGGTAGAGGAAAACCCTGTTTTTTTTAAAACCGCGCCATCGCTGGGAGCAGCATTGCTTGAGCTACTTTGGCAGGGAGGGCTGGTGGGGGTTTTGCTCTACTTTAAGTGGGCCCCACTCTTCAAAAGGTTGAGCAACCCTGCTTTATAACCTGTGAGATAGAGGGTGAGATCACATGGTTTTGTGGCATCCAGTAGGAATAAAGGATGGATATTTCTTGGAAGTTGAGTTGAGGCCCAGAACTAAGCTGGGGAGGGACATTCTTCCGGTCCGCTTCTGTAATGCTAGGGCAAGACCTGAAGATGTGCAGGAAAGGGCGCCCTCTCCTGGTTATGCTATATGTATCATTCATTGTAATGCACTCATTGTACTGCCCCATAGCAATAAAGGTTGTAATGTAAGACAGGCGGGTTCCCAGGACTGTGTAGGGTGACACAGGGGGGTAAGGTAAGTATTAAATGGGTTTTGTCATCGTTTGTTTGTTACCTTTACATGGATAGTCATGCTCTGCTGCTAATGTATTCATATCTTCTGATAATACCCATCAATCACACCCTCTGATTGATCACTGATGAGGCATTAATGGGATTGAATGGTGAAACTGTAAAAACACCTGATGCAGTGTCAGTCCCATGCTGTCTCTTTGCTCTGGTCATAGGAAGGAAGGGGAATTTCGGCCCCAACACCTCCCCCATGATCTTGACCACCAATATAATCCAGAGGCTTGTGTCAAGTAGTCACTCCCTCAGTTAGTCATAGGCTAGAATGGAGCCCTCCACGCTGTCACTAAAGCTCAGCTGACTCCAATGGAATGCACACAGAGCGCTTGTATGGCGCAGCCCTGACACCCCCATGACAGAGGAGCGCAGAACATGAGGTTACACTTTATTTTATCATTACTCTGGTAAGATAGTTTCATCAACAAACGAGAACATTGCCATGTGCAGCCTAACACAATGGGAACATTTTTGAGTGTGCCTGGACAATGGCTGTTTTATAGAAAGAGTCACAATGTAACAAGATGAGAGAGAGAAATGAAACTGCCGAAATCACCGTTGTCTGTCACTGTACAGAGAGCAGGGGGAGCGATGGCTGCCGTCCTCTGGTCTTAATTTCCCTGGAACGCTGAATCAAAAAAGAACAAAAAATGTCACAAAAAGCAATGTATTGTTTGCCCTATAAGACGTATTTGGGGTGCCCCACACCCTGTGTAAGAAGTTTGATTCCTTGTTTTTATACTTTACAGGGAATATTGGGCCATCCAAATATAATCTCACCTATGGTGGTTCAAGAAACAAGTTTTGGGCCAAAACGAAAAATCGATGAGTGAATTTCATTTAAATAGAGCCGGTTACATTACAGAAAAATAATAATATCGGTGTAAATATGATGTAAAGTTACAATGTCCAGAATGTAAGTAGTGTTCAAGCCAATTCAACCAGGGTCTTTGACCCCTGCCCAGCCCCCGTAAGGGTTCGGCTAAACCACCTGCGTGGCAATCCTTTATGTCTCCTGTGAGAGGAAAGCAGAGCCAAGAGATCCCCTCCCCTGCTTAAATGTTATTCCTCTCATAAACCCAAATTCCTCCTCCCCCAACTGCCCCTTAGTCTTCCTGTTACAAAGAAGCCGTCATGTAACACTATGCCTACACACAACAGATGGTTCAAGTTAAGTGTTTTGAAAAGCCCATACATCAAGTAATTACTGAGAGGGGGGAAACTGAGACAACCCAGACATTTTTTTACGTCTGCATATGAACTGCTTCCATAAGGTCTGAAAGCGAATTCGCAACAGAAATAACCTTTAAATTATATGGACATGTATATATATTATATGTATATGATTTCCTTTGAATCAGCCACATCCAGATCAGAATCATAATAAATGACAGGTACCCATCCACAGCTTCCACATTCATCCAAATTACCTACATATATCAATAATATTAGTCATTTTAATAATATTTCATTATTGGATTTTTTGGATGTCTGCACACTGCCTGAATATGGGATGTCACACACACTGCCTGTATTTGGGATGCCTCACGCCCTGCCTGTATTTGGCATGCCACACACTCTGCCTGTATTTGAGATGCCTCACACACTGCCTGTATTTGGGATGCCACAGACCCTGCCTGTATTTGGGATGCCTCACACACTGCCTGTATTTGGGATGCCTTCACACTGCATGCATTTGGGATGCCTGTACACTGCCTGTATATGGGATGCCACACACACTGCCTGTATTTGGAATGCCTCACACACTGCCTGTATTTGGGAAGCCTCACACACTGCCTGTATTTGGGATGCCTCCCACACTGCCTGTATATGGGATGCCACACACCCTGCCTGTATTTGGAATGCTTCACATACTGTCTGTATTTGGGATGCCTTCACACTGCATGCGTTTGGGATGCCCGTACACTGCCTGTATATGGGATGCCACACACACTGCCTGTATTTGGAATGCCTCACACACTGCCTGTATATGGGATGCCACACACACTGCCTGTATATGGGATGCCACACACACTGCCTGTATTTGGAATGCCTCACACACTGCCTGTATATGGGATGCCTCACACACTGCCTGTATATGGGATGCCACACATACTGCCTGTATATGGGATGACACACATACTGCCTGTATATGGGATGCCACACACACTGCCTGTATATGGGATGCCACACACACTGCCTGTATTTGGAATGATTCCCATACTGTCTGTATTTGGGATGCCTTCACACTGCATGCATTTGGGATGCCCGTAAACTGCCTGTATATGGGATGCCACACACACTGCCTGTATTTGGAATGCCTCACACACTGCCTGTATATGGGATGCCTCACACACTGTCTGTATATGGGATGCCACACACACTGCCTGTATTTGGAATGCCTCACACACTGCCTGTATATGGGATGCCACACATACTGCCTGTATATGGGATGCCGCACACACTGCCTGTATATGGGATGCCACACACACTGCCTGTATTTGGAATGCCTCACACACTGCCTGTATATGGGATGCCACACACACTGCCTGTATATGGGATGCCACACACACTGCCTGTATATGGGATGCCACACACACTGCCTGTATTGGGGATGCCACACACAATCTCCGTAATGTGGGCTCTGTAGTGGGGTGATTGGGGTTATCCTGCACGCTGTCTGTAATGGGGTGATTGGGAGGAGGGGGGCTTTAGCACTGCATTTAATTCAGAATATTTTGTTCTCTTATTTTCCTCCTCCAATCCTCAGTGCATCTAATAGTGCGAAAAATGTTGTACATTATAAAGCAGGGGCGTGCAGTTGGACAACTAAAATTTGTGTCCCACCTGCTAGTCCCCTGCTCCAAAACGTGTGATTGGCTCCAGTTGCCTGGCTCATGGTTTTTATATTCCATTTCTTATATAGCCATTTGTTTGATGTATGTATCCGTGACCAGCTGGGTTATAGTTGTATAAATAGTCACATTAATTCTTATGTATATATCTTTGTCTATTATCATGTTTCAGTGTTTTTGTAGAGATAGTAATTTTGGGTCACTTGGAATAATATCTAATATCTATGCACTGTCACTTTATTATTGACTAGTATATTGGCTAGGTAGTCTTTTGTATTATTATATTAGGTTTTTGTGCCGGCACAAAATATTTTCATTTAATTCCGATCATGATTATAATTGTGGAGTTTCCCAGATATTACTGCTCATAAGTATCTTGGTAGCGCTGGAAGTATTAGGGGACTTGCAGTGTTTTTAATTTTTAGTTTTTTTGTATTGTGTGTTGTATGTGCCATTCCAATAAAATGATGTGTTATTAAGTCTTATATTTGGTCTGATTAGCATTTTGAGTGCTGCTCCTGTGGTAAGGGTGGAGTAGGACTTGCTGTCCTTCAGCCCTTTGGTGTTGATTCAGTTGGACAACTACACACACAATTGTGAATTGACATGTGACTATTGTATTGTCGATAAGAACAGGAATTCTGCCTGAATTTCAGGGAACAATCGATCAGGAGCGAATCCCAGTTTTTTATGGGTTCGTGCCGATTGAATTTTTCCCTGAAATGGGTGAGAATTTTTTTAAAAACTCACCTGCAGCCTCATTATCCACACCACTCTGATGAGCAGCGCGCCCTAACCGCCCCCGCCACTCATGATATCATACACGCTAACTTACCCATCTCACCCACACACCCATCCTATGAGAAGCTGGCAGTAGGGAAACCATCCCGCATCTGCCCACCATTAACCCGCCAACCTACCTTCCTGACAAAAAAGTCGTCAATGGTGCACCTGCCCACTGAGAAGCGGGCTGGAGGCAGTCCACCCCCTGCCGAGAAGCCAGCCATAGACAGCCCATCCCCCCTACTGAGAACCCGACTGCAGAAAGCCCACCCCCCAACCCTCTAGTGAGAAGCCAGCCAAAGGCAGCCCATCCCCCCCAACCTCCTACCGAAAAGCTGACTGGAGGCAGCCCGTCCCCACACCCATCCACCTGCCCAGAAGTCACCCGGAGGCAAACTACCCCTCACCCACCTGCTGCGAAGACAGCCAGAGGTGGCTCACCCGCCTACCAAGCAGCCAGCCGGAAGCACCCACCTCAACCGCCTACCGAGAAGCAAACAGGCGGCAGCCCACCTGCTTACCAAGAAGCCAGCCAGAAGCACACACCTCCACCACCTACCGAGAAGCAAATAGGCGGCAGCCCACCTGCTTACCAAGAAGCCAGCCAGAAGCACCCACCTCAACCACCTACCGAGAAGCAAACAGCCCACCTGCCTACCAAGAAGCCAGCCAGAAGCACCCACCTCAACCACCTACCGAGAAGCAAACAGGCGGCAGCCCACCTGCTTACCAAGAAGCCAGCCAGAAGCACCCACCTCAACCACCTACCGAGAAGCAAACAGGCGGCAGCCCACCTGCCTACCAAGAAGCCAGCCAGAAGCACCCACCTCAACCACCTACCGAGAAGCAAACAGCCCACCTGCCTACCAAGAAGCCAGCCAGAAGCACCCACCTCAACCACCTACCGAGAAGCAAACAGGCGGCAGCCCACCTGCCTACTAAGAAGCCAGCCAGAAGCACCCACCTCAACCACCTACCGAGAAGCAAACAGCCCACCTGCCTACCAAGAAACTGGCTAGAGGCAGCCCACAACCATCTGCCAAGAAGCCAGATAGAGGCAGATTGCTCCCCAACTCACCTGTAAGCAGAGAAGTGGTGGAGGCAGCCTGTCTCCACGCCCACCCGTCTACCAAGAAACCCCACACCAGCCTACCACCCCTACACATCTGCCGAGAAGCAGACTACCCCCTCACTCACCCGTCTACTGAGAAACCCCACACCAGCCTACCACCCCTACACATCTGCCGAGGAGCTGGATAGAGGCAGACTACCCCCTCACTCACCCGTACACTGATAAATCGCCCAATGCCCCTCTCAAAAATGCCGCTGTGACAAGGTGCAGCTGCAGGGAAGCCGGCGGAGATCATGACGCGGGACCCGCCGGGATCAGGTAAGATAACCCCGGCACACACATTCTTTCAGATTCCAGGACCCGGCCGCGTGGGTTTTAACCGGCATTATGAGGAGATATTAACCTGATCCTCAATCATCTCACCTTCTCCCACAGGTGATGAGACACCTCGAAGCCCAGCAGAAACAATGGCAGTATGATGACCTGGAAGAGCTTAACAAAGAGCAGACGATTATGCTGGAAGGGTCCCAGAACTGTTAAAGAGAGAAAACAAACAAGCAATGCAAAGATTTAGGTATGAAATAAAATCATGAACACAATAGATGCTGAGTCCCCTCAAACTCACATTTCTCAAGTTTGGCCTGAGGACCATACCTCCCAACCATCACAGATTGGACGGGACCATCCTGGGATCGCATTGCTATCCTACTGCCTCGCTGGGATACCACACAGGATGGTTGGGAGGTGTGCCAGGCATAGAGATTGGCTGTAATGAGGGATGCTGCACACTGACTGGCTGTAATGAGGGATGCTGCACTCTGGCTGTAATGAGGGATTCTGCACACTGACTGGCTGTAATGAGGGATTCTGCACACTGACTGGCTGTAATGAGGGATGCTGCACACTGACTGGCTGTAATGAGGATTGCTGCACACTGACTGGCTGTAATGAGGGATCCTGCACACTGACTGGCTGTAATGAGGGATGCTGCACACTGACTGGCTGTAATGAGGGATGCTGCACACTGACTGGCTGTAATGAGGGATGCTGCACACTGACTGGCTGTAATGAGGGATGCTGCACACTGACTGGCTGTAATGAGGGATGCTGCACACTGACTGGCTGTAATGAGGGATGCTGCACACTGACTGGCTGTAATGAGGGATGCTGCACACTGACTGGCTGTAATGAGGGATGCTGCACACTGACTGGCTGTAATGAGGATTGCTGCACACTGACTGGCTGTAATGAGGGATGCTGCACACTGACTGGCTGTAATGAGGGATGCTGCACACTGACTGGCTGTAATGAGGATTGCTGCACACTGACTGGCTGTCATGAGGGATGCTGCACACTGACTGGCTGTAATGAGGGATGCTGCACACTGACTGGCTGTAATGAGGGATGCTGCACACTGACTGGCTGTAATGAGGGATTCTGCACACTGACTGGCTGTAATAAGGGATGCTGCACACTGACTGGCTGTAATGAGGGATGCTGCACACTGACTGGCTGTAATGAGGATTGCTGCACTCTGACTGGCTGTAATGAGGGATGCTGCACACTGACTGTCTGTAATGAGGGATGCTGCACACTGACTGGCTGTAATGAGGGATGCTGCACACTGACTGGCTGTAATGAGGATTGCTGCACACTGACTGGTTGTAATGAGGGATGCTGCACACTGACTGGCTGTAATGAGGGATGCTGCACACTGACTGGCTGTAATGAGGGATGCTGCACACTGACTGGCTGTAATGAGGATTGCTGCACACTGACTGGCTGTAATGAGGGATGCTGCACACTGACTGGCTGTAATGAGGGATGCTGCACACTGACTGGCTGTAATGAGGGATGCTGCACACTGACTGGCTGTAATGAGGGATGCTGCACACTGACTGGCTGTAATTGCTGCACACTGACTGGCTGTAATGAGGGATGCTGCACACTGACTGGCTGTAATGAGGGATGCTGCACACTGACTGGCTGTAATGAGGGATTCTGCACACTGACTGGCTGTAATAAGGGATGCTGCACTCTGACTGGCTGTAATGAGGGATGCTGCACACTGACTGGCTGTAATTGCTGCACACTGACTGGCTGTAATGAGGGATGCTGCACACTGACTGGCTGTAATGAGGATTGCTGCACACTGACTGGCTGTAATGAGGATTGCTGCACACTGACTGGCTGTAATGAGGGATGCTGCACACTGACTGGCTGTAATGAGGGATGCTGCACACTGACTGGCTGTAATGAGGATTGCTGCACACTGACTGGCTGTAATGAGGATTGCTGCACACTGACTGGCTGTAATGAGGGATGCTGCACTCTGACTGGCTGTAATGAGGGATGCTGCACACTGACTGGCTGTAATGAGGATTGCTGCACACTGACTGGCTGTAATGAGGGATGCTGCACACTGACTGGCTGTAATGAGGGATGCTGCACACTGACTGGCTGTAATGAGGGATGCTGCACACTGACTGGCTGTAATGAGGGATGCTGCACACTGACTGGCTGTAATGAGGGATGCTGCACACTGACTGGCTGTAATGAGGGATCCTGCACACTGACTGGCTGTAATGAGGGATGCTGCACTCTGACTGGCTGTAATGAGGGATCCTGCACACTGACTGGCTGTAATGAGGATTGCTGCACACTGACTGGCTGTAATGAGGGATTCTGCACACTGACTGGCTGTAATGAGGGATGCTGCACACTGACTGGCTGTAATGAGGGATGCTGCACACTGACTGGCTGTAATGAGGGATGCTGCACACTGACTGGCTGTAATGAGGGATCCTGCACACTGACTGGCTGTAATGAGGGATGCTGCACACTGACTGGCTGTAATGAGGGATGCTGCACACTGACTGGCTGTAATGAGGGATGCTGCACACTGACTGGCTGTAATGAGGATTGCTGCACACTGACTGGCTGTAATGAGGGATGCTGCACACTGACTGGCTGTAATGAGGGATCCTGCACACTGACTGGCTGTAATGAGGGATGCTGCACACTGACTGGCTGTAATGAGAATTGCTGCACACTGACTGGCTGTAATTGCTGCACACTGACTGGCTGTAATGAGGGATCCTGCACACTGACTGGCTGTAATGAGGGATGCTGCACACTGACTGGCTGTAATGAGGATTGCTGCACACTGACTGGCTGTAATGAGGGATGCTGCACACTGACTGGCTGTAATGAGGGATGCTGCACACTGACTGGCTGTAATGAGGGATGCTGCACACTGACTGGCTGTAATGAGGATTGCTGCACACTGACTGGCTGTAATGAGGGATGCTGCACACTGACTGGCTGTAATGAGGGATGCTGCACACTGACTGGCTGTAATGAGGGATGCTGCACACTGACTGGCTGTAATGAGGGATCCTGCACACTGACTGGCTGTAATGAGGGATGCTGCACACTGACTGGCTGTAATGAGGGATCCTGCACACTGACTGGCTGTAATGAGGGATGCTGCACTCTGACTGGCTGTAATGAGGGATCCTGCACACTGACTGGCTGTAATGAGGGATGCTGCACACTGACTGGCTGTAATGAGGGATGCTGCACACTGACTGGCTGTAATGAGGGATCCTGCACACTGACTGGCTGTAATGAGGGATGCTGCACTCTGACTGGCTGTAATGAGGGATCCTGCACACTGACTGGCTGTAATGAGGGATGCTGCACACTGACTGGCTGTAATGAGGGATGCTGCACACTGACTGGCTGTAATGAGGGATCCTGCACACTGACTGGCTGTAATGAGGGATGCTGCACACTGACTGGCTGTAATGAGGGATGCTGCACACTGACTGGCTGTAATGAGGGATAATGCACACTGACTGGCTGTAATGAGGAATGCTGCACACTGACTGGCTGTAATGAGGGATTCTGCACACCGACTGGCTGTAATGAGGGATGCTGCACACTGACTGGCTGTAATGAGGGATTCTGCACACTGACTGGCTGTAATGAGGGATGCTGCACACTGACTGGCTGTAATGAGGGATGCTGCACACTGACTGGCTGTAATGAGGGATGCTGCACACTGACTGGCTGTAATGAGGGATTCTGCACACTGACTGGCTGTAATGAGGGATGCTGCACACTGACTGGCTGTAATGAGGGATCCTGCACACTGACTGGCTGTAATGAGGGATGCTGCACACTGACTGGCTGTAATGAGGGATGCTGCACACTGACTGGCTGTAATGAGGGATGCTGCACACTGACTGGCTGTAATGAGGGATCCTGCACACTGACTGGCTGTAATGAGGGATGCTGCACACTGACTGGCTGTAATGAGGGATCCTGCACACTGACTGGCTGTAATGAGGGATGCTGCACACTGATTGGCTGTAATGAGGGATGCTGCACACTGACTGGCTGTAATGAGGGATTCTGCACACTGACTGGCTGTAATGAGGGATGCTGCACACTGACTGGCTGTAATGAGGGATTCTGCACACTGACTGGCTGTAATGAGGGATTCTGCACACTGACTGGCTGTAATGAGGGATGCTGCACACTGACTGGCTGTAATGAGGGATTCTGCACACTGACTGGCTGTAATGAGGGATGCTGCACACTGACTGGCTGTGATGATGGATTCTGCACACTGACTGGCTGTAATGAGGGATGCTGCACACTGACTGGCTGTAATGAGGGATGCTGCACACTGACTGGCTGTAATGAGGATTGCTGCACACTGACTGGCTGTAATGAGAATTGCTGCACACTGACTGGCTGTAATGAGGGATCCTGCACACTGACTGGCTGTAATGAGGGATGCTGCACACTGACTGGCTGTAATGAGGGATGCTGCACACTGACTGGCTGTAATGAGGATTGCTGCACACTGACTGGCTGTAATGAGGGATGCTGCACACTGACTGGCTGTAATGAGGAATGCTGCACACTGACTGGCTGTAATGAGGATTGCTGCACACTGACTGGCTGTAATGAGGGATGCTGCACACTGACTGGCTGTAATGAGGGATGCTGCACACTGACTGGCTGTAATGAGGATTGCTGCACACTGACTGGCTGTAATGAGGGATGCTGCACACTGACTGGCTGTAATGAGGGATGCTGCACACTGACTGGCTGTAATGAGGGATTCTGCACACTGACTGGCTGTAATGAGGGATGCTGCACACTGACTGGCTGTAATGAGGGATGCTGCACACTGACTGGCTGTAATGAGGGATCCTGCACACTGACTGGCTGTAATGAGGGATGCTGCACACTGACTGGCTGTAATGAGGGATCCTGCACACTGACTGGCTGTAATGAGGGATCCTGCACACTGACTGGCTGTAATGAGGGATGCTGCACACTGACTGGCTGTAATGAGGGATGCTGCACACTGACTGGCTGTAATGAGGGATTCTGCACACTGACTGGCTGTAATGAGGGATGCTGCACACTGACTGGCTGTAATGAGGGATGCTGCACACTGACTGGCTGTAATGAGGGATGCTGCACACTGACTGGCTGTAATGAGGGATGCTGCACACTGACTGGCTGTAATGAGGGATTCTGCACACTGACTGGCTGTAATGAGGGATCCCCCTCACTGGATGCTGCTCACTGCCTGTAATGGGGTGATTGGGACGGGGATTTCAGAACACTATTTGGTTCATAATATTTTTTTTTCTTTTTTTTTGTCCTCTAAACCCTGGAAGCATGGTCAGGTGCATCTTATGGAGAAAAAAATATGATATATTTAAGTACATTAATATACTATACTGGGTCAGGAACAGTACAGCAGGGCAGATGTGCCCCCAAAAAGAAGTCCCGGAGCATTTTATAACCCCAGGCCGTTCCTGGTCGGGAGCTTGCCTGCATATATGTATGTGTGTGTGTGTGGTGGGGGCATGCCTGCATATATGTATGTGTGTGTGTGGTCGGGGCATGCCTGCATGTTATTATGCAATTCTCAGGTAGTGTTTCCCTTTAAGAGAGTGGCTGGGGGTGTGGTTTAATAGCAAAAAAATGTCAGCAGTGCACTACACGTACCACTGCGCCTGTCCCTCTTTCTTGTTTTCAAAAGTTGGGAGGTATGTAAAGACTATAGGGTCGATTCACAGGATTTCTCTAACGCACTTACACATCAAGAAGTGTGCGAATGCGTATTATGTTCGTATTTTTTAGTGTATTTTTCAGATTCTGTTGCGTTATTTTGGACGAGTTTGTGTTTGCGTAAGTGTGTTTTAAACCTTTTCACGCAGAAGTCCACTGTGTGTTTTCCCGAGTTGTTTCCGCCTTTTACCTTATAATAGGTGATTAATGGGCTTGCGCATGATTCACAGCCCTGATTAGCCATGAATCGCTCTTCTGGATGTGTAAATAAAACTGAAAGCTTTATGCTCCAATTACGAGCTGACTTTCCTGGCGGGATCGCTGTGGCGTGGTGCACTAGATCGTTTGGTAATAGAGCACTCTGTTGAAGTCCTGGCAGAGTAAGTGTGTCTGCAGCGTCGCAGCTTGCCCTGCGTGTGTCTGTTGGACTTTAGATTGCACAGGCCGCTCGTGAATGACGATCGCATGCATGATGTTCAGCTATTCGAGCTGACCCGACTTAACCGCATTTCCTTTGCGAAACTGCATTGAGAGTTGCGGCCATAGTTGGCCCCCACCACAAACAAGGGCCATGCAACTGCAGGCATGACCAAATTGGTTGGCTGCCTCTAACAGCTCATTCCAGAGGCTGGGCGCCCTCTCTGTGGGCATGTCCCAGCCTACGCTAAGCCGCACTCAATACATTTCTTGATGGCATGGCTACCTTGCTGGACAAATACATTTCCCTGACACCATGGTAGCCTGAAATGCTCTTAAGTTAAGGCTTTTACGCACTGGCCGTTACGCCCAACATCATGGATGCGATCGACTGTACGCACGTGGTGCTGGTGCCTCCGGTCGCAGATGAGTATCTCTTTAGATATGTGTTTGGTTTCCCTTTGCCTCCTTCATTCCATGCTATGTAGTCACATCTATTTGTAGTTTAGCTTCCCCATATTTAGTGTGTGTTGGCCCTTGCATTGTATTGCCTCCTGTAAAGTGGACCTCAATCTCCCCTTGTCCCCTCTAGCTGCTTCACTCACTCCTTTTCCTTTTGCTCACACAAGTTATGGGCTCCCACCTTACACAACCTGCCAAGTCACTATTTCTGAGTCCGCCTTTCTGCTTAGCATCTGTTCAGTCTGTGTAGGTGTGCTTGAATGCTGCTCTGCTCTTGAACTGTGTGCTTTGTGTCTTGTGTGCAGGAACTGTAAGATGGGCCATTCCATCAATGTGCAGTGTGTGGTGGGTCCTGACCTCCAGTTCCTGAGTATTATGGCTGTGTTTCCAGGCTCCACCCATGACGCCTACATCCTTCACAGTTCCACCCTGTATGCGTGCTTTGAGTCTGGCGAGCTGTCTGGCAGGTGGCTACTTGGTAAGTGTTGTCTGTCAAGATGCATCCGCCTTTTAGGTAAGTCGACAACCCCCAATCTCCGCTGCTAGCTTCACCTATAGTAAAGCCCCCGTTTGTCATAACACTTTACATGCCTCGCTGGGCATGGTTGCCCTGGACTTCGTAGCACAAAGGTTGTGAACTTACAGGGGTGAAGGCAGATGAACCAGAGGCAAGACTGGGCAGCGTTGAGTAAGCCGGGATCATACATGGGTAATCAATCCTTACTAAGCACAGCCTGGACCATAATGGAGGCGTCCAAAAGGTAATCAAAATTATCATGGCATTCATGGTGGTGCAGAATCTTGCCCTGCTAGAGAAGGTTGCCCTATATCGGGATGTGTCCCCCTCTGCATCTTATCTGAATGTTCCTTCAGACCTATATCGGGGCACACAGAGTGCCTCTGGCCAGCCTGTCCGGAACCACCTTGTCTTGTCTTATTTTAGTTAATTTGTTTTGTTTAGTTTGTTCCCCAGTTGTATGTTTGTGTTTTGTCTATGTATATATTTCTATATGCAAATTTTGATTTCAGCCAAGCCTTGGCCTTTTTTGGGGTTCTGTAAGCTTCACCCCCTCTTTTGATGCATTCAGTGAGATTAAACTGAATCAAATCAGTTATGCTTGTTTTGTCTATTTTAGTCACAAAACTCTTGCATACAACTTTTTTTGGAACAGTGTGGGTACTTAGATTCCCAAACAAAAACCCATTAAAAATATCTACCAAATGTGTTTTTCCTTATTGTTAAGGTGGAAGGCTGCAACATTTGCTGGGTCTCTGCCTTCTCGGAGTGGCACTGTCACACCGAGGTGAAAAAACATCACTGGACAATCAAGGTGTGCTGGGAAATTCCTGGTTTAGGGATTGGAACTCAGGACAGGGAGGCGGCTCTCAGCCAAGTAGTTAATTCCTCCCTGGAGGGCATAGTAAGGGCGTACCTACCAACTTTTCAGGGTCAGAAAAGGGACATTTGTTAAATTAGGCCACACCCCCTCATTAAGGGATGAATAGGAGAAACACTTTAAATAGGCAAAATAATCATTTATTGATGCAGATCTGCATTTTACACCTCGAAGAGGGGCAATATGTAAATAAAGTCACGCCTCCCTCATTGAGGGATGGATTAAGCCACGCCCCCTCATTGAGGGATGGATAGGAGATACATTGTAACAGTTAAAACAATATAAAGTCTTTGAATAGGCAAATTAATCATTTATTGCTGCAGGTCTGCATGTTACACCTCAAATAGGGCCAAAGGAGGCCCCAGTGCAGGTTATAAGACAGACAATGAAGGGCTGTGGGCCCAATACAGATAAAGACACAAACTGAGGAGGACCACAAGGCCCAGCGCAGACAGCACAAAGACACAAGTTATGAAAGGTTGTAAGCCCCAGCACAGACACTAAGAAGGACCGTGAGGCGCAGCAAGGACGAGGAGGCTATTAGACCAATCACAAGAAACAGCTGCACCTGCTACTGTGCTATCAGTGCCTCCCCGTTCCGGTTGCTGTTCTTTGCTCCCCCACCATTGCTTGGAGATCATGGTGGAGCAGCATTATGTGTCTCCGCATGCTTTGGTGGAATCAGGCTGTGCTTCTTGTAAAGGCTTTGCTAGCTGCTCACCAATCTGCCTCCATCAACTGCATCTACATCAACAGGGGAATATGGCAATGTGCCTGAGGCCATCGCTCTCTTGCGCGGGTAGGGACGCTTGCAGCTGGACTTGTGCTTGGCCTTTCCACATGTGTTGAGGTGATGGTTGCAGCTGTTGGTCCTGCTGGAGCTGTGGACCCAGCTGCTGCTGCAGAGGGACTGGTGGATCCAGACACTGCTGCAGATGGATTAGTGGATCCAGACGCTTCTGCAGAATGAGTGGGGGAGGGAGCTGCTACTGCAGTTGGATTTGTGGATCCAGCTGCTGCTGCAGAAGGAGTGGGGGAGACAGTTGCTGCTGCTGCATTTGGATTTGTGGATCCAGCTGCTGGTGCAGTGGCGGTTGTTGAGGCAGAAGCTTCTGCAGTGGCGGCTGTTGAGGCAGATGTTGTGTCTGAGGGTGCTGTTGAGGCAAATGCTGCTGCAGAGGGTGTTGATGCTGTTGCTGTTGTGGAGGAAGATGCTGTGGATCGTCCTCCTTGAGATTCTGTACGGAAGCCAGTAAGGGGGGGGGGGGTGTCTGTAGGGCCAGACAAATAGGTTAACTCTCTACTGTTTGCCACATACACAGTACACAAAAATAGGACTGCATGGGGATTCAGAGGTCCACACTTTGGCCACATGACACTTACCAGATCCATTGGTGCCGTCATTGATGATGCAGTCTTTATGATGTAGCCGCAATACTTGTGTGTTCCTGTGGTTGGGTGGCCATGTTTGTTTGCTAGGTGTTTCCTGCAATGTGACTAGGGCATAAGCTAGTAAAGCCCCACACCTTCTGTGGCTATCCCATCTGGTTCCAAGTTGTACAAGTAAGCAAGGTGTGGCATGTTTACATGCATTTAAAGGTCAGTATTTGGCTTAAAGGTTGCATATGGCACTATTCCGAGGTTCACCTGGTTTCCCAACCTGTGCGTCAAGGCCCAGGCAGAACATTTAAGCCTTACTGGTGTCCTGAACTTGGGCATTAAAATGAGGCTGACATCAAAATTGTCTCAACAAGGCCACAACTTACCACTTTCAGCAGCAGCAGCATGCATGTCAGAGCCGATGGTCCCCGGCAAGCCCTGGAGTGTTGCTAGGTTCAACAGGCCATACACCATTTCTTCTGCAGATGTAAATTGCAGATTATTACGCCTCTGGTTTGCAATCTGAAAAACAGACAAAAAGGATGTGGCCATGCAAAGGTCAGGGCCCACATCAACAGCACCAATAGAACACAGTCCCTTACCCTTGTTGTCTTCCTTTGTGAATATTTCAGGTCTGCAACTTCATTGTACTTGATCCACATCCTTTAGTGCTGGTCCCAAACTAGTAACCTGCATGGTGATGGCATCCCACAGGTTGGACTTGACAGCTTTGGGTGTGGCACGAGACCTGCGTCCATAGAACTGATCAAAATGATCATACATCCCAGTTACTACAGCCAGACATTAAGCATCATTAAACCTGCCAATCAGGGTGCCCTACCACAGGTGGCAGCCAACATAGGAGTGGCCATCATCTCCCTGTGTACTGGGGGAATAGGGGACATCAGCGCAATGGGTGGAGAGTCGGATCCTGAGGGTGTATATTGCTGACTGGCTGGTGACTGGACACAACTGCCTGGGCGGCTGGTTGTCTGGTTTGGGGACTGCCATGATGAGCATGGAGTGGAGCCTGCTAGGGAGAGGGGGGTATCCAGATTGGAGCTGGGCTGTTGCCCTAGACCCCTACTGTGTGGGACATGGGGGGTAAACATCCATCAGGGCATGGCTTGGTTCAGCTGTCCTGCCTGTGCATATGCATTTTTTGCCTTCCATTCTGACCTATCTCACACCGGAAACAACAATGGTGGAGTGTTGCTTTCTCCAGATGTTATTGTGTGTGGGGTTGAATTTATGCGTTCCCGGTATGCCTGTGCAGGTGTTCACTTCGACGCAAAGTTCAGACATATTCCAACTTCTGGGATCCCCTGGGGTGCAAATGGCCCCCTCGCTGTTTACCCCTTTCCAGCAGGACACCATCATGCTCGTTAGTACACATGCCAATAGGAATTCAGGGGCGCCAGTGGCTAGGCAGTCAAGACACAAGTGGATAGTAAGGCAGTGTGGAAGGAACGCCGCCATACACAGGCTCACACATGCAAAAGCACATCGGGACAGTTTTGGGCAAGGTGGCTCAATTGGGGCCTAGCTGGGTGTGGCAGTCAGGGGGGCAGGCCCAAAACAAGGCAGCACAGATACATTCATGGTGAGCTAAAGTGTTTTGGAGGGGATGTGACAACCTACTTAGCTTGACAATTCTATGGCTTTTCTTCACACTTTAGATGATGATGACACACAGATATGACTTCTATGAGAAGAGGACCTTGGCACTCCAAGCAGTGGACAAGATGGAGGGGGATACAGAAACCACCTACATATTCAAACAGGTCATCCAGCATTGGTCCAGCCTGAAAAGGAGAAATAAGTTGACCTCTTGTGGATTGTTGGGATCTTTGCATCTAGATGCAGAGGAAGGGCCAGTGGGTGAGCACCCAGAGGAAGGACCATCACCACTCCAGCTGGCAAAAAAAGTAGGTGAGTTCCAAAAAGTAGAGTGATGTGCCATACATAACACAATCCAATTCACAGCTCAACCACATTTACTAATAGAACATTTTTTTTGGATCTACAGACTCGGAACACGAGGAGTGGCAGGTCCCAGTCAGAAGGGTGGCTCCCCAACCGCGACAACCCCACCAGCCTTCTAAGTTCTAAAACAAATGACTATTTAAATAACATGCATTCTTCAACGGGTTTGCAGGAAGCAGAGGCTAGACTCTAACTGTTTGTTTTTGTCATTTACAGGATACAGAGACGAGGCTCAGCAGTGGCTGGAGGAGCTGGCCAATGCTGTCCACAGGCTGGTGGGGGAGATAAAAGAGCTGGCCACAGCCATGGGGAGCCACCCACCTAAATAAACTGGGAGCATACCACATTATTGTTTTATATCCCCCTTTATTAACCCCCAGTTTATTTTATAAAAATTAAATAAATACATTCTAGACAAATTTGCCATTTGGCATAAAAAAATCAAATACAAAGGCAGAAAAAATTTTTATAATGAATACATCTAAAAAAGTGTGGTGTCTTTCTTTTACTGTCAATTATTGCAAGAGTAATGTGTGATGAATATACATGGGGCATCCCAAACAAACGCCAAGCAAAGTGATGGAGCAATGCAGGAAAGAAGGATGGGTACAGGTAAGCACTTAGGAGCAGAAGAGACTTGGCACAGCAATAAGTAAGTACTGGAATGCCAGGGTCTGGGGCGGAACACTGGAAAACACAAAATATGAGAGGCTCACATACGCGTACAAGCCAGCATATGCGTACAGACCACGGATCGAACATGCAAAAATGAAGGAGAAATCAGCTCATTTCCGAAGTTAACTAGTAGGACCTCGCTGGACAGTGACACATTTGCAGCAAGGTACATTGAAAAATGCCCAGAAATCGATTAAGGACGTTTGTACCACGTAAACGAAACTGTTGTCCATTGCATACGCTGTGAGAGATCCTGCGCAAAGCTCTCGCATGCTTATGCAACAATGAAGAAGTTCCAAAGCGAACCCAATGGAGGCTTTAAATAGCGTGAACGCACGTACAATTACTTGTGACTAAAGGGCTTACTCACTAGAATGAAATTTAAGCTAGAAGACTGTGAATCGACCATAATATTTAATTGATTGAAAGGGTTTGGTTTGGAGAGATGTTGGCAAGAAGCCAGGGATGTGCATGCTGATGCTTTGATCAAAAAATGCCATTGTGACAATCCAGATAAGTCTGGTAATGGTCCTGAGGCCCCTCCTCAAGGGGGGTTAGTGTCACGGCAATCCACTAATCTCAGGCTAGCTTCAGCGGCATCATTGGACAGTGCACTGAGCTGACCATCACCCAGCCGACGCGTCAGTCTTAGGTACCAGCTCGAGCAGCGCACACAGCAGCATGCCGTAACCTATCCATGCACACACATCCCATATAAAGGTGCCCCAGCTCATTTCATCAATGCCTGTGATAGCTAGCGCTTTTTGTGGTGCTCTGTATCTCTTGTTCTCGTGTTTGACCCATATTAACCTGACGTCACCTTATCTGTACTCTCTGTACTCAGAATCCTTGACCCTGTCTCTTCCAGCTCCCTTCGGTACCTCGTTACAGCTACGGTTTGACCTTAGGCCTGTCCTCTGACCCTGACTTCAGACATCGCTCAGCACTGATGCCTGTTGGACTGACTTCCTGTGTATGACCCTTGCTTTGTCTTGACTTCCCGTGAACCCCAGTTATGCTCTCCCACCCGCAAGCCCTCAGCTGATATCATTTGTGCATTGTAAGACCTGGAGGCAACTGTGTCTGGTGAGGCAAGCTTGCTTCCTGGCAAACGGGGGCTTGTCTAGAGGCGAAGATATTGGCAGAGATTGGGCAATAACGACTAACCTGGACCTGCTAACTGGTAAACCTTAGGTTTTGTTCTGTGCCCTCTGGGTATCCCAAATTGGGATGCCATGTTGTGTCCCCCAGTTTCCCACTAAAACTCCCCTTTCCCCACTCCAAGGGAGCAATCATATCCCTTTGTTGTGTTTATATCCTATGGCAAAGGGTCCTGATTGAATTCAATGGAGAAGCATGCTGCCACATCCCCTGTACCCCTGGTGGCATGTGCCTATCTAAATGGCTGGGGTGGGAGTGCGCACATGCCCCCAAGGATGCACGGGATGCAGCAGTGTGCACTCCCCATTGAAAATAATCAGAGCCCTAATGACTTGCTCTGATTGGACGAAAGCCTGTGAATGCACCGTTGGATTTGCGAATGGTGCCCCTGGAAGGTCTCACACAGCGGAGCATCCCAATTCAGGGATGTCCTTGGGAAAGGCCAGTGGCTGGCCCTGGAATCATTTAGATTCTAGGCTGGCCACTTTTTAAGGATTTGATAAAAGCAGATCTACAGCTTCCATGGCAACTTTGGGCTATTGAGAATAGAGGCTGTATAGCAGTCTTTGCCCCAGCTAGTGTGTGTTATGAGTTTTCGCACTCTGATTTAGTAAAACAATTGTATGAGCAAACCACAGATTTAGGGTTTAGAGCTTTATATCAGTATCAACATTTTTGTGAAATGACGGTGGCTCAACACTATTGCCCCAAATGTTTAAACTGTTGACCCTCATCATCCTCAAAATGAGCATCTGTTATCCAGAATAGTCCCATAGCAAGAAAATGTGGGTGCAAAGTAAAAGTTGTTATAAAGAATATTGCACATCATTGGGGGATTTACTACACTCATGCCGGGTCACCAGGTTACTGCTGGACAGGAATGCTGTGTGTAATGGGATTGTGGAATAACACATTATGCCTGAAGAAGAAGCTTGAACAGCTTCGAAAGCTTGCATTTTCAATCTTATTGAGTTAGCCAACAAATGGTATTACCTTAACCTTGGATTTCCTGCTGGAATAACACAACAATCTAAGCGATTCAGTGCTGATGAACGCAGGGAACAACTAACTTCCTGGTTGCATTTTGCTGTGTCCTCACATGCTATTTACTAGTGAACGAGGCGCTCTTCACAGCGGGTAGACTGTGGCAGTGCAGTTTGCTGTTATAAAACCAGAAATGGTGCTGGAAAGCCACTTGACAGCTTATGTCAGCATGGAATTTGTCTTAGAATGTATGTGCGGTGTCTCTGGAGTGTCTGGGGGGTTGGGAATCCTCCAAAAAAAGTTATAAAAAAACAAAAAAAATGTGTAAACCAATTTATTAGTTGCTTCTCCAATACTTGTTATCTATGTGACCTTCATGCTCCATGTATTAGTGACAAAAATCTAATATTAGGTCCCACGGATTGCACGTAGCTGGGCAATGCTTCATTTCTACCACCTCATTATAATGTCTGGAGGGTGCTGCTCCATTAATTGCTCCACTGCCCCATTGTGCTCCCAATTTGTGAGGCCTGGGCCCATTTTTTTTCTAGTAGATGGTAAGTTTCTGCTTCGAAGAACAGGATGTGATGATCTGTGATTTTTAGGTTTTGCCCAAACAGTGAGTTTAAAAGGTTTATTTTACCCACAATTCTTAGACAAATCCCGGCCAATTACAGACATTTCCCTGGAGATAACCATCTGATGATCACTCACCTGGACAGGCGTCCAAAGTCTTGTTGCTCTCCTTCTGGCTGACGCGATTCTCCGCTGTACAGATGACACTCCCGGGATGTGGTGCTGGTAGAGTGACTATGATGTTATTAGAAGCAGCGGAATGATTCGTCATGGATGGTCCAGTCACAATAAGGGAGATGGTGTAGTGACTCCCATTATCCACCCGGCAGGAGATCCGAGCTTGTCCATCATGGAGACACGAGAATTCCAGAACCGGAACCGACACCGGAACTGAGAGAAGGAGACACAATCACTGTCTGATATGAGATACAATACACACACAGCATGTCACAATGCACTATGGCTCCTCTATACACAACGCCTGCAAGAGGTGCTGTCTCTCAACATGCACCATTAGAATCACAGTGTCCAACATGTATAATGACATTTATGTGCAGGGGAGCTGCGTACTTCAATGGTAATAAAGGTCATGGTAAAGAGGTCAGATATCCCATTGGGGAACCTTGTTCCACATATAAATGTGTTAAAGGACACTGTCCCTCAAATTAACATTCAAATAGTGGTCCCACATCCTGCCATGTCCATAAGAAAACAGACCTTGACAATAGACACCTATCACACCGAGCTGGCAACAAGCTGGACTTGAAAAGGAATCCTTGAATTCCTAATTAGGTCTCCAGACCCAGACATTTCAATAAACGTTGGGCAAATGGGCATTGGATGATATTTCTGGGAAGTATTGTAATTCTTGTAATATGTCAGTTATGACTATAATAATGAGAGGGTCTTATTCAGGACTATGGGACCTTTCATTTGATATCAAACATGGCATGGAAATGTTGTTCAGAACCTGATAATCCTCATAGTATCGGACCCTGGATGATATACATTTGGTGTTTGGGTTCATTTACCTAAGAAATTAATGGGGATCATGAATTTCTTGGTTACAATATGATAACATGCATATTGTGGGCGTTATACCCTTTATGAAATATACATCTAATCTCATAGAGACCGGATGTGGGCCGACCTTGGCAGACACTCCCACGAGGCGGGGAATGCTGGCCACTCCCCCTATTGTTCAATACATTAAGCTGTGTGAGGGGGGGGGTGAATAGATGGACGCCTTACCTGGATGATGAAGCAAACATAAGTGTCTCTATCTGTCTCTGCATCATCTCTCTCTATATCCACTATAACATATATTGTACTGTAACTAATGTATAACTTACTTTATCATTTATGTAACAACTGCCTTTATAAGGTTATCTTGGGGAACATATTGGGTTAGTAAAGGTTGCTGTGCTGGTAATTAAACCCGTCTTTAATATATACATCTTACTGTGTGTGTGGTGGATAATTTCTCACACAATAGATTGTAGTTGCAAAGTATTTAAAGTGGACCAACACCCTGGGGTGATCGGCCCGGGAATCTATAAGATTCCCGGGCCGATCACCCCCCACCCCGCGGGACATCCGAGATCGGGATGTCCCGCGGGGTGAAACCCCCCCCAAACACCCCAACTCACCTACCGCCGCCGCCTCCCTCGCGCCCCTGTAGGCGTGCGCGCCTCCGCGCCGGCCGTCTGCGAATGGCCGGCGCGGGCGCGCGCGCCCGTCAAAAGTGACGCGAGGGAGGCGGCGGCGGCCGCCGCCGCTTAGACGTTCCAGTGCTCCTCTTGTACGTCGGCGCTGGGAGCGGGGAGAGGTGAGTTTTTCGGGGGGTTAGGGGGGGTTTCACACAGCGGGGCACCCCGATCGGGGGTGCCCCACCGAAGTGGACCAAGACCCAGGATAGTCAAAATCCTGGGTGTTGGTCCACTTTAAAGTGGACCAACATCCAGGATTTTGACTATCCTGGGTTTTGGTCCACTTCGGTGGGGCACCCCGGTCGGGGGTGCCCTGCTGTGTAAAACCCCCCAGAAAGCCCCAAAAACTCACCTGTTCTCGCTCCCACGTGACCGCTACAGCAAATCCCCGCCAACGGACAAGCGAGGTCCGTCGACGGACAAGCGAGCGCACCTGCTGCCGCCTCCCGCGCGTCACTTTTACAGGGTGCGCGCCCTGTTAGAGGGATGCGCGAGCGGCGCGGCGGCTCGCGCATGCACCGCTGGATCGAGGAGCAGGTAGGGATTTCGGGGCTTTCTGGGGGGTTTCACACAGCGGGGCACTCCCGATCGGGGGTGACCCGCAGGCCCGATGCTGATCAGCCCGGGAATCTTATAGATCGGGGGTGACCCGCAGGCCCGATGCTGATCAGCCCGGGAATCTTATAGATCGGGGGTGACCCGCAGGCCCGATGCTGATCAGCCCGGGAATCTTATAGATCGGGGGTGACCCGCAGGCCCGATGCTGATCGGCCCGGGAATCTTATAGATTCCCGGGCCGATCAGCATCGGGTGTTGGTCCACTTTAAGATAAATAATATATTTCTTCTTAGGACAAGTCACTGGATGTATAGGGAGAACCTTAGCGGCCATCGGTTTGTATCAGATTAGTGGTCGCTAGGCTGATATGATTGTTAGTACCGCATATACTTGAGTATAAGCCGAGTTTTTCAGCCCACTTTTTGGGCTGAAAAAAGCCGCCTCGGCTTATACTCGAGTCCAGGGGCTGGAGGGTGAGGGGCGGCCGCTGTGGGTCCCTGCTGTACCCGCTGCCACCGCCGCTCTCATGCACACAAACACGCACTTCCAGGCTGCTGCGCGCTGGTCGTCAATGGGCGGCGTCCAATGTTTTCATTGGACGCCTGCCATATGGGACACGGCCACCGACGACGAGCGCGCAACAGCCAGGAAGTGCTGGTGTGTGTGTGAGAACGGCGGCGGCTGCGGAGGAGGGGAGGGGGAACCCACTGCCCCTCTGCAGGGTAACCTTGGCCAAACCCTGACCCCCGACACCTGCGCGTCTGAGAGCGGCGGCGGCGGCAGCAGCAGCAGGTACCCACAGTGTGTGTGTGTGTGTGTGTGTGTGTGTGTCTCTTTCTGTGTGTGTGTGTTTGTGTCTTTTTCTGTGTGTGTGTCTCTTTCTGTGTGTGTGTCCCTTTCTGTGTGTGTGTGTGTGTGTGTGTCTCTCTTTCTGTGTGTCAACTCCAATTCCAATTGAAAAAAGCCGCCTCGGCTTATACTCGAGTGTATAACTTGTTCCAATTTTTTTGTGGTAAAATTGGGTGCCTCGGCTTATACTCGGGTCGGCCTATACTCGAGTATATACAGTATTTGAGATATTTATAGTATTAATCTCTAGTAGAAATATTGGAGATTAATGTGCAGCAAATATTAATATAAATCATATTTTCCCCTTTTTCAAAATGAAACAATGTTCTATGAAAAGATGTCGGTGTCAGGCCCCATGGGACACCCGCCTTCAAGGTAAGCTCACAACCCCCAATCTCCGCTGCTAGCTTCACCTTTAGTCAAGCCCCCATTTGCCGGGACACTTTACTCGCCTCTCCGGACACATTTGCCCCCAGAACTTAGTAGCACAAAGGATGTGAGCTTACAGGGGGCGAAGGTGGGTGAACCAAAGGCCAGACTGGGAAATGTCGAGGAGTCGGGGTCATACACGGGTAATCAGTCCTTACAAAGTGCAGCACCAAAAGGAGAGACAAGAGAGGAGTCGAGGTCAAGCCGAAGGTCAATCTGGGAGGTGACAGGTATGCCGCACAAGGGATAAAGCAGTAAGGTGGTCAGGGTACAAGCAAAAGTCGGTCCAGGCGGCAATCACAGAATGGTCAAACAAACAAGGTTCGGCAACGGGATTAATCAGGAATTCTCAGGATCAAGAGTACACCCAGCTAAACGCTATCACGGGCAGCGATAGACTGAGGGGAGAAAACCTTTATAGGGTTGAACCTAATGGGATTGGACAAGGGGGGTGTGTCTGATTGGTGCACTTTTGGGCTGATTACCCCCATTTAAACTCTAAAGGGTGTTCCGCCCAGAACAAACTCTGGGCTCATTGGCCCTTTAAATCATCCACCGGCAGCTGCGCTGTGTGCAGCACCGCCGGAGGACATAAGAGAGACGTGCTCGCATGCGCGTGCAAGCACGTTCAGAGAAGTCAGGGAAGCGATCGACGCCGCACAAGCCAACGCTGCCCGAGCCAGCCGCCGGGCAGAAAGAGCCCCGGCCACCCGTGACACTACCCCCCCCCCCCTTCACGAGGAAATTAAATCCATAGAAATGTGTGTCCATGGCTCCTCAGGAATCTCCAGAGGAATCAATAAGCCTGGTGGAGATTTATGAGACCCCTTGATATGCGCACATACAGAACAGGCCTTGATAAAGGCGATAATGTCATGCCTGATTGTTGGCCACCACACACGGCGTTTAGCGAGAGCTAGTGTTTTGCAATAGCCTAGATGCATGGAAGTCTTGGCATCATGAAACTCCTGCAATACAGAAAGGCGTAGATGTGGTGGGACAAACTGACAGCCAGGAATTAGATAAATCTGGTAGTAGAACTCCAACTACACAACCAGAAGGAAATATAGGTTCTTTCTCATCGAATCTGCCCTTACATTCCATGAAATTACGTGAAAGAGCATCTGCTTTGGTGTTCTTTGCTCCCGGTTTAAAAGGTGATAACAAAATTAAAACAGGAGAAAAAGAGCGCCAAGCCTGATGGGAATTAAGTCTTTTGGCAGATTCAGTGTATTCAAGGTGTTTGTGATTGGTGTAAACTGTAATCGGGTGCAGTGAGCCTTCCAACCAATGACTGTCTGTCTGGCCACGTCACTCCTCAAAAGCCAGTTTTAGGTTGTTCCCGCTTGGAGCACCTTGGAGAGATCCATAACCAGCATTAGAGACCAGATACCCCAAAAAAGGGACTTCAGGGACCTCAAATACACATTTCGATAATTTAGGATAGAGACTTTTCTCCCGAAGCTTCTGCAACACTGCTCTGACATGACGTTGGTGTTCAGAATGGGAGAAAATGAGAATATCGCCAAGATAAATGACTATAAAGCGACCCGTTAACAAAATCTGCAGGGGCATTACACAACTCAAAAGGCATCACTAAATACTCATAATGCCCATCACTCACATTAAAGGCCGTTTTTCAATCGTCCCCTTGGCGTATACGAACGAGATTATAGCTTAGTGAAAATCTGAGCCCCGGACTCCTGGTTGTAAAGATCATCAATTAGGGGTAACGGGTACCTGTTCTTGACCGTGATCTTATTTAGACCCTCCGTCCTTTTTTTCAACAAAAAAGAACCCTGCTGGTGAGGTGGAGGGATGGATAAATCCCTTCTTAAGATTCTCCAAAATATACTCTTTACTCTATACTCTATATCAATAGTCCTCAAACTTCCTCCTCAAGGGCCGAGACAGGCCAGGTTTTGCAGCTCTCCACGCTACTCCACAGGTGAATTAACTGGTGCTCAGACAGAGCTATAGCCCTAATTAATACATCTGTGCATCAGCATAGAGAGCTGCAAAACCTGGCCTGTCTCGGCCCTTGAGGAGGAAGTTTGAGGACTACTGCTCTATATGGTACCCAGTAATAAATCAATGGGACAATCATAGGCCCTATGAGGAGGAAGTGAGTCAGCAGACTCGGAGGACACATCCGCACAATCAGCATAGGGCAGAGGTAACCCTTCCAGGGAGACATGGGTCGTCCTCAGGGCAGTACAAAAACAAGCCAAGAGAACCCGAGGACTACTGGAGTAACAAGACATTCCAAAACCAGGAATTCTAGTTCCTTGGAATGAGAGGAACCCACAAATAATTTCAAAAAAGGGGTTTTATAGGAAACTAATCCCCTCAAGATGAGTTCATAATTAACTGCCAACACATAAAGGGGATTTTCTAAAGGGATTAAGGGAATACCCAGGGTGGACACAAGAGACTTATCGAAAAAGTTGCCAGATGCCCCACTGTCGATAAAGGTGGTGACAGGCTTCCTGGAGGGCCCCCAAAAAATTGTGGCGAGCAAAAGCAATTTATTAGGAAGAGGGAAGGGTACCTGACCTCCTAGATGAGTTCCCTCGACCGTATCTAGGCGCTGAAGTTTCCCGCCGACTACTTTCCGCACTATTTACCACAATACAGACAAAGGCCCTGTGCCCGACGACTCGTTTTCTCTGTCTGGGAGAGGCGGGTCGTGCCAAGTTGCATAGGTTGCTCTGGCACTGATGAGGAAGAGGTGGCACCCAAAGAAGAGGACTCTTGGTGGGGGAAACCCCAATGGTGGTCTTTAGCTCTCTCTAGTTGTCATTCCCTGAGATGCCTGTCCACCTTAATGGCTACCTGCATATACTCATCCAGATTCTTGGGACGAGAAAAATTTACCAAGACATCTTTTACACGAGTCAACCGCTCAGCGGTGGAACAGCGGAAGTGCTGTATTCCTCAGCCATGAGCTTCCCTTGTTTCAGGTTTTGCAGTTGAAGCCCTGTCAGGGTCTGCATACAGGACCTCCATGGCAGAGAAGAAAGCAGAAACCATCTGTAGGGCCTCATCAGTCGATGCTGACCCAAAAGCCCAGTTCTGTGGATCCCCCTGTAATAATAAAATAACGAGACCCACACTTTGCGTCTATCACGCTCTGGGTACTCTAATGATCCGCTCTGGTAACTCCAGTCCTCCAGGTAAGCCCTCAACCCCCAATCTCCGCAGCCAGCTTCACCTGTAGAAGCCCCCGCTTGCCGGGACGCAGAATACGCCTGCCCAGGATCGGTTGCCCGCAGGACTTCAATGGCTCAAAGGATGTAGGCTTACTGTTGGGAGTTCTGGAGAACCAGTGGCTGGGAGTGGTATTGAGCGAGCCCAATAGCTGGAGCGTTTTAACAGGAAAGTCCAGACAGGCTAGGGGTCGGCAACGGGTGTTCTGAGATGGCAGTGGTACAAAAGGAAAAGGCAAATCGTAGTCAAGGTTCAGAGCAGAGGTCGGCAGCAGGATATCAGATCTAGGATGGTCGGTACAGGCGATGGTCGGCAACGGGTGTTCAGATCAAGGATGGTCAGTACAGGTGATGGTCGGCAACGGGAGTTCAGATCAAGGATGGTCGGTACAGGTGGTCGTCGGCAACGGGAGTTCAGATCTAGAATAGTCAGTTCAGGCGAGGGTCGGCAACAAGAACAATCACGAGACACATGCAAGAAAGGCTAGGTACTAGGCGCTATCACAGGCACTGAGCAACTGACAAGGTGAACCTTTATAGGGACGGACATAATTGGGGATGGGGGAAATATGTATGTGATTGGTGCACACTGGAAACCCGAACCCACCTGGGCTCATTGGCCCTTTAACTTAACTTAAACTTAAATATGAAGGACGTGCTCGCGCACGTGCGAGAACTGCCGGAGGCGCCGGCAGAGGAGGAAGCAGCGGAGGGAGGCGCGCTCACAGCCGCGCCCGCAGCCACCCGGCGCTGGAATGGGGTGCAGGTAGATACATCGTGACAGCGTCTCTGTGCCAGAAGAGTTAGGCTGCAATCGAAAGTAAAGTTCACAAGAATTCTTGAAGCTGGAGAATCTTGTACGATCCCCGTCAAATTTCTTGGTAAGGGGAACCTTCAGTTCGACAGGAGGTGAGGGTACTGGTGGTGCAGGCAGCTGGTGATTTTCTTGGACAGCCAAGCATTGAGCCAGCTGGTTGATAGTGGTGGCCATGGCCGGCACTTGTTGCACAAGTTCTTCCATATTTTGTTAGGCCAGTGAAAATGTCTGGCTCCGTGGGACACCCGTCTTCAAGGTAAGCCCAAAACCCCCAATCTCCGCTACTAACGTCACCTTTAGTCAAGCCCCCGTTTGCCAGGAAGCTTTACACGCCTCGCTGGACACAGTTGCCCCCAGGACTTAGTAGCACAAAGGATGTGAGCTTACAGGGGGTGAAGGCGGGTGAACCAAAGGCCAGACTGGGCAATGTTGGGCAAGCCAAAGGTCAATCCGGGAGGTCACGGGTACGCGGCACAAGGGATAAGGCAGTAACGTGGTCAGGGTACAAGGAAGCGTCAGTCCAGGCAGTCCAGAATGGTCAAACAAACAAGGTCAGCAACGGGATAAGCAGGAATTCTCAGGATCAAGAGCACACCCAGCTAAACGCTATCATGGGGCAGAGATAGACTGAGGGGAGAAAACTTTTATAGGGCTGAAAATAATTGGATTGGACAAGGGGAGTGTGTCTGATTGGTGCACATTTGGGCAGATTGCCGCCATCAAATCTAAAGGGCCTTCCACCCAGAACAACTCTGGGTTCATTGGCCCCTTTAAATCATCCTCCGGCGGGCACGTTGTGTGCACACAAATAACAGATGATTGGCACACGGTATTAAATCACACAAAAACTATTATAATAGAGCAATTGCCTCACTTTAAAAACGCCCCCCCCCCCCCCTTGATTTCATGGAAATCACGCATCCCTCCGTCGGCACTCATTCACACATGCTGGCCAGCAATAAATCACGGGACTAATATCCTCCAAGGTATCAACAGCCCATTTCCAGCATTGGTTGTAAACAGCGTGGCTGCGTCTTTAAAGCGGGATAATAACAATGCAGGCACTGCCGGTGAATTACAATCCTCCTCTCCGAGATGTCACAGGCAGGAGCTGCCAACAGTAGCGGTCAGGACGCCTCAGACACAGTGCGCTCCGCCTCCCGTACTGTCAGTAGCTCTACCGCCAAAAAATACCTTGTCACCGCCGCTGGTGACATGCATCCATGAATCCTGGATGCCCTGATCCATGCATATCATTCATCCAAATGTACTGAAGGTAATCTGACATTCTGCTGTGTATCTTTTTTTAATCACTTTACCTGTAACCTGTGTCCCACATCTCAGACTGGTATTTATATTATTTCCACCACAGTCAAATGCTGGTAATAACTGCCTAGTGTGCCGATCACATTAAAATAAATATTTAACTTGAGCTGTCTTTTTGCCTTAACCGAAACAAGTGCGTCTGCGGATAGAATTTTAGGCCCTTGGACTGGTTAAATGACTAAGGTTAGGAAAGCGTGTTGCATGATCCTATATGCTGTGTTAACATGATCACTTGATACGCATTTCCTCCCGGTGAGTTTGCGCGCGATCCTGGGGGTAACAGACGGCAGGGCATCCCAAAATGCAATATGAAATCCTTAGGTTCTGCTCCTCTTTAACTTTGTTCTCACTTTCCCTGCAGAGCACCACAATGCCCAGCAATCCCAGATGATCCCTGTGCCTGACAAGCTGTCACCTACTGACTGCAGGGCTACAACAGCTTCTAGAACACAAAGACATCGCTCACCCATATAGTGTATATAATTATGTATATATGCCACAGGAATGGACCACTTACCTTCCACATAGAGGTGGTATGAATATCTGTGCTTAAGTATTCCTTTAGCTGTGTATACCTCTGCAGTATATCTCCCAGCATGCTCTGCTGTCACAATGGGAATGATGAGACTCCCGATGTTTGATAGCTTCATGGTGCTGTTATATATTTCCCGATTACATTTCCGACTCCTTACTATGTAACGTTCATTTCCATATCTCCACCATAACTCATCACAGTTGCTGACATCTGAAGAGTTCAGGTCCAGAGGTTTTGTGACAGCGAGAACAAATTCTGATCCCAGCTCTGCCGATATTTCACTGACAACACTGACTTCTCCTGCACACAGGAAACACAGGTCACACTGCAGAACATTACAGGTATCACACACACACACACACACACACACACACACACACACACACACAGGTCACACTGCAGAACATTACAGGTATCACACACACACACACACACACACACACACACACACACACACAGGTCACACTGCAAAACATTACAGGTATCACACACACACAGGTCACACTGCAGAACATTACAGGTATCACACACACACAGGTCACACTGCAAAACATTACAGGTATCACACACACACAGGTCACACTGCAGAACATTACAGGTATCACACACACACAGGTCACACTGCAGAACATTACAGGTATCACGCACACACAGGGTTTCATTTGCTTCACCAATTAGCATGGTCACCTCCTTAGTCTCTCCAGGGCTTACACTCTATGTATAATGTGTTACCTACCTCTGGCCATGGAGAGCAGAACCCACAGCAGGGTTACCTGGAGGGGCCGCATGGTGCTGCACTCAGGGAGCTGGGTTCATGTGTGACAATAAGAAGTACAAAAATATACAAAAGAGAAAAAGGAAGAAAGAGTCATATGTGCAAAGTCGACATTTCATTATCACACTTATTTTAAGAGATAAGAGCTTCGATTCAAAGACACATTCGTCCGGACTTCCGTTGCTGTCTGTGAAAGTTTTGGTGGGTGTTAGTCTTTTTTTTGCATTTTTTCATCCATTTTCTACTCGCACGAACGTTCGGGAAAATGTGTATATGCTCTTTCGATGAACGGAGAAAATCGGAACATTTCCAAACAAAATCGGAAATTTTCCGTTCGTTCAGATAACTTCCGTTGCTGGGATGGGTTTCTGTCTGATTCAGAGAGCTGATTTCCGACGGATCACCACCCTATAAATCTGTTTCATTTCCGTTCCACTTCCGAGACCTTTGAGGGCTCGGATTGCTATTGTTGAACATGTTTTGTGGCTATGTGGAGGAGTCTGCGCGCCTTTAGCACCAAGACATTGCATGTATCAGCATGGCCGAGGCCATAAATTGTATAGCAATGCATACCTGAATCAATACATTTCATGTATGCCTTATAGAAGCATTTTGATGGTGACCTTAATTTGTCCTTAGCATGTAAACATTTATTTTTCCACACATCCATATTATTGCTATATTGTTTTAGACTTATGTCCTTTGTGAATTTTATTTGGATTGTTGAACTTGAATCTTATTTGTTGTAGGAGTTATTGTTTTAGTTGGTTACCTTTGCTTTGTGTAATTATTTTATATTTGGTTGCAGGAACTGCAAGATGTGCCACTCGCCCTTGCTCCTGATGCCCGTTCTTTGCCTGCAGAATGTGGGCCAAGGGTTCTCTAATCGGGAACTATGCAAAACCCGGGCCGTGGTGGCGAGGGCCCTCTGGCTTTTGAAGTCCAGATTTAGGTGTTTGGACCATACAGGGGGGGGGGGCACTGCAGTATGACCCCAACAAGGTTATACCAAAATTTTAATTTACGTTTTTTAACAGGGACCACACATGCCAGAGTGGCACAACTGAGTGTCAGGGTCCTTCAGTTGGTAGGAGAGATGCGGGAGCTGCGCAACTCGTTGGGGACCACAGATGAAGAATAATGTTCAGTGGCCTGCCATTGCTATGTATTTTGTTTTTTATAGTTGTAAAAATTTGAAATTTACAAATTTTTTTAAAATGTAATATTTGATGTTGGTATATAAAAACAATGTTACATTGTCATTTCATTTACAAAATACATTAACACAAAACTAATGGGCCCAGAAATATTTAAAGATGAATATTCACATGACCGAGAAGTAGTTTGGGTGAGCTTTAAGGGTCCAAAAGGGAAGATGGAGGATAGTGCTAAGTGATTTAGCTAAACATTGTAGTAGAAGTGAGGGTGGCAAATATTTAGGCATGCACTTTCATGAGTTAAGTTTGTAGTGCGCAGGCGCAAGATCGTAAGGATTCCGTCTGGACGATTATTTTTTGTAAAATGGAAACAGAATCTATCGGGAAACGTAAAGGATTCGTTGGAGGATACGATAGGAAAAGGGCAAAAACGAAAGCCTACGTTGTAACATGTGTAAATAAAACGGAAAAGTCTGGATGGAAAATGACATCCTCGTAATTCGTAATCTGCTGTACGAACGGACGGAAACTTTACACAAGGTTTTCAATGCATGCATAGAATCGCTCGTACGCTCATACGAGAACGGAAACATTTCACAAAAAAAACTGATCGTTACGAAAACAGAAGTTTTTTTGTGTCTCTCTGAATCGAGGCTAAGAATCAGAAACCCTCATCTCACCAGTATGACAATATTTCCACTTCTAGGTTTTTGCACCAATTTGTAACCTTGTGTTGCTGCACAGATAGGGGAGGGGGCACAGTGCAGCTGTGGACGGATATCCATTGTAACTGAAAGTAACAGCATTCCCTTATGCTTAAAGGGAAATTCCACTTTTTTAAAAGTGTATATTTTTTGTGCCCAAAGGATGTCCTCAATTACATCACTGAAAAATCACAGAAGGTACAGGTGAATTTTGAGAAAAAATAGAGCAAATATTTTGTATTGCACTTTGTGTTTTCAAGTAAAACAAAGATCACAAAGATGGTACTGGGAATTTGCAGTATCGCTGTTTGGTAAGGTTGGCCCCCATCCACAAGCCCTTGCAGAGGTACATACCTAAGGGTCTTCCCTACCCAATGACACCCTCAGTGGGTAGTTAGACTCCTAGGTCCAGAGATATGATGCTCGGAAGTGTATCATCTCAGTGCCCATGGGCACGGGATTTTGGCAGTATCACTTCTTGGTCCAGTCACCCCTTATCCGCAGGCCCTTGTAGGAGTGTATACCTGAGGATCTGCCCTTTTCAACCACAGCAGTGCGTTCTTAGCTCCCATAGGTCTGGAGATCTGGCACTCAGAAATGTAGCACCCATGAGTAATGGTACCAAGGTTTTTCAGCCCCACCTCTTGGTCCAGTTGGCCCCAATCCACATGCCCTTGCTAGATCGTTAGCCCCAGATCAGGAAATTTGAAGCTCAGAAAGGTCCATGGATCCAAGCCAACTGGATCAATCGTTGTTACCCTAAAGTCCTGGTTGTGAAGTCTGCCGGCTGCCATACCTGGGGATGGGGCAGCTGGGGGCGTAGCTCAGGAAGCCAAATCCAATCGCAATTCCACATTTAGGAGCTGGAGAAAATAACAGCCAGTGACAATTTCGAGGTCATGGGCTGGCGGCAAGAAGCAAAGTCCAGTAAACAAATCCAAGTTCAGGGGCTGGCGGCAAGAAATGAAGTCCAGTAATAGGTCCAAATTTAAACAGAATGATCTGTCTGAAAACCAATCCGAGGATGAAGCCAGGTGAATTTGGGTAGTCAGTCGGGATTGCAAGAAGAACCCAGGAACATACATACAAGCCAGCAGCTGTTCTTTTAAATCAGACCAAAGAAGCCAGAAGTAAATGTAAGCCCAAGAGCTTACACTCTAGGCTTCAAGCACCCGCAGCCTTGCTTGTATGGTGCTGGACACCAGGTGGCGCTGTTGAGTGGTGAAGAGTCTGGTCATGTCCACGACCACGCACGGACAGCGGGGGCACCACCGTGCTGGTCAGTTCCCCAATAAATATGGAGTCAGCCCAGTGCTCTGTGCCCGTGATAGTCACTTGTGATTAGGGTGTGATTCCGTTATTATCTGTTTCCGACTCGGTTTGATCAACCATCCCTATCCGCTGCCTGTATCGACTTGCTTTGTCTGACCTCGAACCTGCCTGCCCCTTCAGATACCCCCCAATCTCTGACATTGCGGCTTGACCTTTTGGCTACCCTGACTACGCACCTGTCTCATCCCTGTCCTCTGACGCACCTTTTGTTGTCTGCTTACAGAAGGCTGGTGCCTCGCTGGCCATCACACGTTCCTTGACATGAGAGAAGGTCTCTTTGGCAGCTTTGGACTAGATAAACAGAGTATTCTTTTGGGTGAGATCAGTGATTGGGCGAACTATCCTTGCGAAATCTTTAATAAAACAGTAGAAATTGGTGAAGCCAATAAAACGCAGTACTTCTTTGCTATTCATAGGTAGTGGCCAGTCCAGGCAACCTTCTCAAAATCCATCACAATTACTGTACTGGTGATGAGTTACCCCAGGAACTGAATAGAGGCTTTGAGCACCAGCGGCCTCTCTTGTTACACACCAGACACCAGGTGGCGCTGTTTGAGAGGATAAGGTGTCTGGTCGTGTGCACGCACCTGAGCATACACTCCCCTGACCCTGCACAGACAGCGCCAGAGACCCGGCAGCACCATCTGACAGAGGAGCGAGGAACGTGAGGCGTCTGACCGGTACTGTTGCTTGCCGGAGCTTGTTTTTCAGGTGAAGATCTCAGCTATATTCTATGTACATTTGGGCATCAGGCATATCACATAAGTACATCTGAGAGTTTTAGCATTTGGTTTATGTTCAAGTGTTCATGGCACAGTTAGTGTGAAAGGCCAGACAAAACTACACACCTGCCCAAAAATATCCACCTCTTGCTGTTGTACCAAAATCCTGGTTTAAGCCTGCTGGAGAGCATTTAACTGCCCTCATCAGGGAATCCTACCTAAGTGCATCTGAGAGTTTTTGCATTTTGTTTTATGTTCAAGTGCTGATGGGCCAGTTAGTGTGAAAGGCCAGACAAAACTACACAGTGGCCCAAAAATATCAACTTCTTGCTGTTGTACAAAAATCCTGGTTTAAGCCTGCTGGAAAGCATTTAACTACCCTCATCAGGGCATCCTACTTAAGTGCATCTGAGAGTTTTTGCATTTTGTTTTATGTTCAAGTGCTGATGGGCCAGACAAAACTACACATTTGCCCAAAAATATCCACTTCTTGCTGTTGTACCAAAATCCTGTTTTTCCTTTATCAATCTTTTCATTGTGTATATTCTGATCATCATTCTATTAGCATAATACTGTTCATACACAGAATTTAAAGATTACAGACAACTTAAGTCACAATCAGAAGCTTATTCACTGCATACAAGCAAATTGATTCAAGAGTTACTAAAAGAGTTCAATTCAAATAAATTAAAAGAAAAATAACAACTCTTATTAGGTGGCGAGAGGAGGTAAGTGGGGGGGGGAGTAAGGAAAGGGGTTGAGGAAGGATCAGATGCTAATTAGGTTTACATTAAAATCTGTAGGCAGAAAATTCTGAACCCAAGGATTCCACACCTCCCTGAACAGCTCAAAAGTCCCATTGTGAATGGCGGACATTTTTTCCATAGCCATAATGCAGTTAACCTTGTTTTTAAAGCATTGAAGCTCAAGATGGGGGACCTCCAAGCCCCAGTTATCACCAGCTTTGCCCCTGATAGGATATAATACATCAACCAGTCTAGAACTGTGGGGAATTGGGGCATTGAGGAGAGCTACCCAAGGGTCTCTGACCACAGATCTAGCACATTTCTTGCTGAGAACTCTAAAGATTCTTGAACAAAATCCCCCAACTACTGGGCAATCCCACCACACATGCCGGTACAACCCCGTAGAGACCAAAGGAAGCGTTCCACATCCTCTGCCATTTTTCTTGATCCATCTCACTACCCAGTTTATGGTGCCAATTTTTGGTATAGGATGGGCATGTATCTGTACCCCTTGAGGCCAATTTATGATATATCTCTGAGATTGCTCCTCTGCCTCTGGGATCCCTACAGCAACGTGTCTCAAAAAAAATTCCAATTCCCCTGTGGATCTCACAAAATGGCGAACTTGCAGAAAATGAAAAGGCTCATTAGATGACAGGTGAAATTCATCACTCATCTGTTGGAATGTACTGACCTCTGAAGATTGCAGACAATCTGAAACTTGCCGTATGCCCACCTCCTTCCATGTATTAAATCTACCAGGGTCCTCTGCCCCTGGGGGAAACATTGGATTGTTCCACAAAGAAAGGAGAGGGAGGTAAGGGGACACCAGTCCACCTGAGTATTTAACATCGTCCCACACTTGGAGCGATTGTCTAACAATGGGGTTTCGTATTAACAGTCTAAATTTAGGCGTAATCCACAAAAGGTTATTCGCTATAGGTTGGCACGTATACATCAGATTCAATATGCACCCAGCTTGGCACATCTGAAGTGCAATGGAGGGCAAGTAATTGTGCAATCTGAGCTGCTTGGTAATACTTTGCAAAATTTGGCACCCCCAGCCCGCCCTCCTTCCTAGATCGAAGCATGACCCCCTTGAGGACCCTAGGCCTCCTACCACCCCAGACAAAGGACATGACCTTGCTTTGTAATGTTTTTAGCTGTTGTGGGGGGACTCTAGTTGGGAGGACTCTGGCGACATACAGAAACTTAGACAACAATGTCATTTTAACTGCTGCTAATCTCTCCAACCATGACACATTGTAGTCTTTCCATTGCTCTAATAACTTATAGAGTTTCTGAGAGAGGGGTGTGTAATTTGCTGAAGCCAGGGAGTCACACAAGCCATATATAATATATCCCAAGATATTTGATGTTTTTTTCCGCCCAACTAAAATCAAATGATGTCTTAATTAGAGTCCAGGACTCCCTAGGTATCGTGATATTCAGCGCTTTGGATTCCCAGATACTGTCGCGAACTTACCCATAATTTGGAGTAGATTAGGGAGAGAGAGCATTGGGTTTGTAATGAATTAAAGGACATCATCCACAGACACAAGTTGTGGCACTTACCCACTACTTCCAGACCCCATATGTTCTCAGCGGGCTTCCCTGCCTTGTCCCTCTAGAAAGTTTAAAGGGTTCAGACTTATACCCGCTATACTTTACATACGCTAAAGGGGACGAGTAGAGAGTTTTTAATACATTAATAAATACTGGTTCGAACCTCCATCTCTCCAAAAGGAAAAACAGATACACCCAGGAGACCGAATAAAATGCTTTCTTAATGTCTAGGGACAATAGCATAGCTGGAATCTGTCGCTCTCTTGCTATATGGGACAACTGTACAATCCATCTAATATTGTCCCCTGCCTGTCACCCCGGTATAAAGCCCACCTGGTCATTATTTATCATCTTTGGTAAGAATCCCGAGAGCCTGTCCGCTAGCACCTTAGCCAGGATTTTTGATGTCCAAATTAATTAGGGAAATGGGTCTAAAGTTAGACCAAAGAAAGTGGTCTATATCTGGTTTTGGGATCATACTGATAGAAGCCCTGAGTGACTCTTCCTTAAAAGTACCCCCATTTCTGATAGTATGAAACATTGCAGTCAGCTTAGCGTAACACTTATTAAGTTTCAAATTCTTCACTATCTGTTGAACTTCCCGTTGTTGAATTTCGTCATCTAAAATTTCTTTCAGATTTACGGGTAGGTCAATTTCCCTAAAAATCTCTCCAATGTCTCCAAGCTTGGTGGTGAAGGATTAGAATACAACTTCTGCAACTGTTGTTTGAACATATTTACTACCTTAGTTGGATTACTTGTGACAACCCCCCTCTCATCCTTTAATCTAATCGGGCAGTAACTTTGTGGTGGAGCTTTACATTTCTTAGCTAATAGTTAGCTTGGTTTATTCGCTTTACAATAATATTTATGCTTCAACCAACACAAAGCTTTCTCTGCTCTTCCTGCTAGCGCCAGATTCAACTTCTGTGACGTTCTATGAAGTTTGGCTCGCAATTCTGGTGTCATACCATGCTTAGCTGCCTCCGAAACCTGAAGATATTGTTTTTGTAGCCTGTCAATATACTCGTTCCTATCTCTTTTCTTCCTAGCCGCACCTGAATCAGCTTACCTCTAATCATAGCTTTATGGGCCTCCCAACATAATGTTGCCGATACCTCAGGTGTTTCATTCACTGCAAAGTAAACAAGCAATGCTTCCTTAAGAGTGGTAGCAATTGCGTCATCTGATAACAGGGACTTATTGAGAGACCAGGAGCATTCTGATGATCTGCTGATCAGGGAGCCCAGTTTTAGCAGCAAACCATCATAGTCAGACCACGAGATGGGAATAATTTCAGCTGATCTCATAAGTGCTAAAGATCTCTGCGGTAAGAAGATATGATCAATTCTCATATAAACTTCATGTGGATAGGAGTAATGTGTGAAATTTTGCGTTCCCGGGTGTGCATCTCTCCAGCAGTCCGCCAGCCAACATCTATCCAACTACTTTCTAAAAGATCTAGCACTCATCATCATATGGGTTGTTACTAGAGAACCAGACCAGGACTGCCTGTCTATATGGGGGTTTAAAACCATATTCGAATCCCCACAGATTATGGTCGTGCCTTGTGCTACTGCCGCCACTTCATCAAAAAACGTAGAAAGAAAATTAACCTGGTTGACATTTGGAGCGTAATAACCAGCTACTGTTACGCCCACATCCTGCAGGGAACCAATTTAAATCAGAAATCTCCCTTCTGGATTACTAATTTCTTTTTAGCAATGGAATTGGGAGCCCCTCTTAAACTCTATTAGGATACCTTTTTGTTTGGTGTCAGCACGTGCCAAGAAAATTTGGGGATATGAGGAATCAAAGAATTTGGGCTTAGAGCTGTTCGAGAAATGCATCTCCTGGAGACACAGTATATCAGGATGCAATGATCTAATTTTACGGAATGTTAAACTTCTTTTCTGTGGTGAATTAAACCCTTGAACATTGAGTGAAAATACAGTAGCCATTGTTTAACTTGTAACTTGATATTAAAAGAAAAGGAAAAAAGGAGTGGGGGAAGAAGAAAGAATAGAGAAAGGAAAAATAAATAAATAAGGAGGAGAGGGGAGGGGAAGGAAGGAATGAAAGGAGGTGGAGTGAAAGGAGATGAGAAGAAGAAAAGAAACCAAGAACCAAAGTAATGCAATGAAATAACTTTTAGATTGGGAGAAAAATCCCCTCAGACTCTGGTGGGGCTGGTGGGATTCTTCTCCGCTGTTCCCGGGAATAGAATGTCCCTGGAACAAGTTTGATTAACTACCAAGATATACGACTTACTAGTTACTCTGGAGCTATGAGATGAGCGCCGCTCTACCGATTGTGCTCTGCATCTCGGTCTTTTCCCTGCCCGTTGTATCTTGAGAGCGTCATCTCTGGTTCTGGGAGATTTCATGGAGCTGTTCTGCCTTGCATCCTGTAGGAGACCCGCCGAAGTCAGATGCCTTTGTAACTCCTGGACAGATACCGCCATAAAGGAATCGCCCCTATAGGAAAAAGTTATATGGAATGGGAAACCCCATTTATAGGTGACTTTGCTGTCCTGCAGAATTTTTAGAAACGGCATCATCTCCCTCCATCTTGCCATTGTTGCAGGTGAAAGATCAGAGAACACCTAGAATTTGCGGCCTTGAATTGACAGGTTAACAGTGTCCCGAGCAGCCTGCATCACTTGTTCTTTAGTATTGTAAAAGTGAAACTTCGCTAGAATGTCATGTGGAGGTTCCTCAGGTGGCTTTCGGGGCCCCAGTGCTCTAAGGCCACGGTCCAGCTCGAGGCGTTCAATAGCAATTCCCGGGAGCAGTTCTTGGCATAGAGCAGTGACCACAGATTTCACATCCACCACAATTCTATTCCTGTTAAAGTCTTCAAGGCCTAGTTACTGTGAAAGGCCAGACATAATTACCCACCTGCTGCTGAGAAGTGCCATGATGGGCACAGAGGAGTGGCAGAGGCCTAAATTCATCAGCAGACTAGGGGCAAGTGCCAACAGAAGTCACAGTGAGAGGCCTGATCTCCCGATATCATGTAGCGGTCATGTCTCGACCTCCAACCCATCTGCCACCATCTATTGGTTAACATGGTCATCCACTTCATCACAAGTTACATCAGACACCCCCAGTCAAACGTGCCCAGGGCCAGGGTAGACCACCTCCAGTCAGCGGCAGCAGCAGTGAATTAGTGCGGACTGTTGGTGGGAAAATCAGCTACTCGGTGGTGTGGCAGTTTTTCATCAAGCATCCGCAGGAGGATAACATGGCCACATGCAGGATGTGTAGGCAGAAGGTGAAGCATGGCCAGGGATCCAATATTGACACCACAGCACCAAATCAACATATGCAGCGTCACCATAAAGCGACCAGGGAGAACCAAGGCTCCGAAGAGGTGGTCCAGCCTGCTGCATCACCCAGTGGCATGCCGCTCCCTGTTTCAGCCAGCCAAGGCTCCACCACCTCAGGGAGCTGTGTGTCATGCTCATCCTCTGTCGCTCCAGATGCTCCTGCTTCTCCTAATTTGAGTCAGTCATTCTGACAGGAATACATCAGCAAAGCCATGTCTAAGAGACAACAGTATGCACCCACTAATCCTACGGCGCAGAAGCTAAATGTGCTCCTGTCCAAGTTGCTGGTGCTGTAGTCCCTCTGTTGGTGGAGTCTGCACCAGCAACCAGCAGTCTCAGTGCCCCTCCAGCCCACCATGTGTGCAGGGAACGGCAGTGTCACACTATTCTTCACATGGTTTGCCTTGGTGAACGGACACACAGGGGAGGAACTGCTAAAATTCATTAATCAAGAAATCAAATCATGGCTTACTCCACAAAAACTGCAAATGGGAAACATGGTGACTGACAATGGGAAGAATATCTTGTCTGCGCTGCTACAAGGAAGCCTGAGCTATGCACCCTGTATGGCACATGTGTTCAATCTGGTTGTCAAGCATCTCCTAAAGTCTTTTACCATCTGCAAGACATCCTAACAATGGGATCCCCAACATAGTCTGATTTGTGATGTTTCCACCCATTGGAATTCCACCCTCCATATGTTGGATCGACTATACGAACAGAAAAAAAGCATCACCGATTTCTTTATGATCCAAGCGGATAGGTGGACTCCCCTGTGTAACTTTAATGTAAACCAGTGGCAGCTCATACGTGACACCTGCCATTTGCTCAGGCCCTTTGAGAAAGCCACTTTATTAGTCAGTCACCAGGATTACGAGATGAAAGACGTCATTCCACTGCTTCATCTACTACAACATGTGTCGGAAACCGTGGCTGGTCAGGGCACTGGAGACGTGGTGCCTACATCTCACGGCCACATGAACCCTGTGGGAGCTGGTGGACATGTGCACAGTGGACATGTGCACATTTTAGGTTTTTCTAATTGGGCAGTTTTTCTAGTCATCTGACAGGAGAGGAGGCGCAAGAGCAGCCAGAGAAGCTAGGGGGTTGTGAGGAAGCCGAGACAGAGGACCCAGACACACCGTGGCAGTATGCAGTGGAGATGGAGGCAGGTAGTCCCTCCGATTCACTTGCACAAATGGCAAGATGCACGTCCATGTGCTTGCGTAGTGACCGCCGAATTGTCACCAATCGGCAGTGGGATAACTTCTGGCTCTCCACCTTATAGGATCCTCGCTACCGGCACAAAAAGGGCCTTTTTTTACACCCACTGAGAAGGAGGACAAACTGACCTACTAGAGACATCCTACATAGTCAGTTGGCTGATGCCTATCTGTGTCCATCCTCTCACAGGTCTGACTCAGGGGGCCATCTACAGTCACCTTCCACTGCCATGGCTGCTGGGGAGGGGTGGGGTGGCAGGAGCAGTACCAGCTCCATCACCAGCAGCCTAAGTCTACAGTCCCTAATGAGTAGCTTTCTTCACCCGCATAGTGAGGCAACTCATGAGCAGCAGGTAAACCTGGAGCCAGACCTGAACCAGCAGGTGGTGTCATACCTTGACATGACCATGCCAAACACCTTGAGGATCCGCTGGACTTCTGGGCAGCCAAACTTGATTTGTGGCCGCAACTAGCAGAGTTTGCCCTGGGAAAACTGTCCTGCCTGGCCAGTAGTGTGCAATCAGAGCGGGTTTTTAGTGTGGCGGGCACCCATAGTAACCCCAAGGAGAACTCGTATGTCCATGAAAAATGTGGAGAGACTGACCCTTGTGAAGATGAATCAGGCATGGATCAGCCAGGATTTCCACCCACCAATGGCTGATGCCACACCAACACTTCAGAAATATGGATAGTGCAAGACAGATTTACGTCGCTGCTCGTCAGTTACAGACATTCCTCCGCATCAGACCACAAGTATTGAGGAATGCATTACGTAAAACTTAACTTTTAATAATATTCCTAGGATAACATATATATGTACCCAACATTTTTATATGTTCTCCTCATGCTGTTGCCAACTCCAGGGTGTGTTATTTAGGCACTATATGGTCTCCTCATGCTGCTGCCAACTCCAGGGTGTGTTTTTCAGGCAATGTATGTCTCCTTATGCTGCTGCTAACTCCAGGGTGTGTTTTTCTGGCACTATGTGGTCTCCTCATACTGATGCCACCTCAAGGCTCAGTGACAGCGATTCTAATAATAATGCCTCTGATCTGCATGTCATACTGCATTACAGTATTATTTCACTAACCCAGCACTCATCCCATGCCTGTTACAGCAAGGCAAAATGTTCTACAACCCTATTGGTAGGCCAGAAATAGCCATTTTTAATAGCAATTAGTTGCAAATAAATTCAAATTGAAACAATTATGAGGGGAAATTCGGCGAATCAGCCCAAAAAAATGTTCATCTCGAATTCGCTCATCTCTAATCCCTACCTGTCCATCCACCTTCCTAACAACTTACTCAACTACATACTTGCCTATTTACCCAACCACCTACCTATCCTATCTAAATTCCCACATATGCATCTACCTGACTACCCTTTACCTGTGAATCTGAGCGCCTACCCACCTACCTGTGTGCTCAACCACCTACCTGACTACCCCAACCTACCAATCTTTCTACCAGCCTTTCCACCTAAATGCCGACCTACCTACCCACTCACCTATATGCCTGCCTGTTCAACCACCCACCTTCCTTTTTAACAAAACCTCTACCTAGGAGATCGGGTCATCTTCTTTTGGTGGGTGGGGTCGATAAACACACAGCATAGATGTATAGCACTAGATAGAGTGGTTTTAAACAGGAGCACAGCTTATCCACTCATAGTAGAAATTGGCTTGTGCCGTGGCATTGGTTACTGATGTGTGTGCAATGGTCTAATAGCGCACAGTGTGATCATTAGGGTGATTGGAGCAATGAGCAATGATTGGTTTTGCAGTTTTTCTGGGGAGGAACATGGTTTATCCACTCAGTGCCTGAAGCGAGGGGGTGAGTAACATGTTTTTAACATACATGCAAAGCCCTGGAATGCCCCCTGTAGCACAGTAGGTTTGACAGCATCACTGTGACATATGACAGGGGAGTGGCTTGGAGATGATACAACTAGGATGGCATAAAAACAAGCTCAGTGGGGCACCCAGGAGAGTCTCTCATTCTATAAAGACTGAGAACATCTGTTACCTACGGGATCTCTCTCTCCTCTATGTTCTCCACAGAGGCAACATCGCAGGGACAGACTCAACCCCCCACCCCCTTCTCTTTCAACTGTGGTTGCTCTGACAACACACGGTTTTACTCTTCTATGTAATGGGCAACATTGCATGGACGGACTCTAACTCCACCAACTTACTCTGCAACTCCCTCTCCTCTACCCCCCTTTCCTCCAATATGCTGAGCCTCTCATCCCACCATGCAGTGTCTGGGAGTTCTCCACCGCACTCCATTTGGTTTAGTCTAAGATGACGGAAGACGTCACCCCACCAGCTTTTGCAGCAGCTGCTCTACACCGGCAGAATATCCACTTATTTTTCGCTAATACATTTAATGCTCAGTCCATCATTTACGTATATTGGAAGTATCATTTTAATCTATGCTGCCACCCAAAATTTGTGATAGTGCTCCTTTAAGGTGTTTTTTTCAACCCCTCGTGCTTCAGTGCCGGTGGAGGGGGAAAAAGCAGGGGCTTAATCCTAGACTGGACTTTAAAATTAGAAAATAGAATTACATATGTGGAATTCTTTAGTGTGATCTCCCCATCACAGCAGAGCAAGAGAGAGATGACTCACACACCACAGAAAGCTGTAAGCAAATTACATTGTCATAGCAGTAACATGGCTGCTTTACAATGTAACACAGCCAGGCATGGCCCCTGTTACAATGGAATCACAGCCACGTGCCACACTGTTACAATGTAGCACAACAGGGACCTGGCTGGCTTTTTACAATGTAATAGCAGGACTTGTTACACTGTACAGCACAAGTTTGATCACTCTCGGCACTGCTGCATCTGTATAGTCATAATCTTAATATTTCCTGTATCAGGAAATAATCTGTTGAGTGTTACAGTAGTTTATTTTGGGGCACAAAAACTGACATGACACAGAGGAAACTGCCTTTTTGCCCCGAAGGTATGCCAAACTTGGCATCCAGTAACTTGGGGGACCCAGCTGAAAACAATTATTTAGTTCCCCAATGCATCCAGAGGCACCCTACAAAATTGTAGATCTTTGCCAAATCTTGGGCTACAGGTACTGGTGGGAAATTCTTCCGGCCCCCTGGATGTGATTCAGATGCCACACCCCCAAGTAAGCCCTGCTTAAAGGTTTCTGACTATCCTGGGTTTTGTTCCTTTCTTCCAGAGCATCAAACTGGCGAAACACTGCAGATTGCCCAGAAAAACGCACCTCTCCCCTGGTCCTACGGCACATGCACAGCTCTCATCCAGTCAGAGCCATTTGCCGGGCAGGAGGCAGACCTGTAGTTGTGTAGGCCTGGCAGTAGCGAGCAAGCCCTCAAAATATTGTCCATTTGTAACAGGGGGTAGCAGTGGGATTGGAAACCTTAAATTTTAGTTGAAGAAGAAGCAACGGCTTTCTGGGCATCACACTGTTGACCTGCATGTGTGTTGGCCTAGTAGTTGCATTAGCAGTATTTAAAGACTAAGCAGATGGACAGGAGACCTGTGGTGGTTGTTTACGGCTGGCAGTAGCAGGCAAGCAAAAAAAAAAGGTCCCATTGTTACGGCGGTAGCAGTGGTATTGGTATCGGGATTGCCATCTTGACAATTAAGTTTAGGAAGACGAAACAATGGCTTTTTTTTACAAGTTTTGATAAATGTGCCCATTCTGTGCATCGCTTTATAGACCTGTGGTTGTGCAGGCCTAGTAGGAGCATAGGGTGGCAGCAGAGGTGCTGTTGGTGGTTGTGTAGGCCTGGCAGTAGCGGGAAAGGCCTCAAAATATTGTCCCACTTGTAATGTGGGGTAGCGCCTGGATTGGCACCCTTAAATTTTAGATCAAGAAGAAGCAATGGCTTTTTACAAGCACTGAAAAATATGCCAATCAGTGGCATCAGGCAACATCAGGGGTTTTCAAATCATTACCTATCCACGCCTGATTCATCTTTACAAAAGTTCATTTTTCCATGCTTTTGGCGGACAACCTTGTCCGCTTAGGGGTGGTGACACCACCTGACGTGCTGAAAAACCTTTCTGACGCTAAGCTTGAGAGGAGACAAGACAGGACCCCCATGCATATTGTGCTAGCTCTGGCCAATAATCCTGTTCAATCTGCTCACATAGAAGTTCAAGGGGTCTGTGCCCAGTGTATCTCCTGGAGAAAGGGCACAGTCGGGGTAGGAATGCACCTGGCTTTTCAGGTGGTGGTGGGGTTGCTGGTGAGGAAAAACGTCCCTTCCATGACAATGTGTGTCAGGTGGGCTTATGGGATGTAAAAATGGATACAACTTATTCTTAAGAGTGAATTGCATGCTGCTGCTGCCACCTGTTGGAGAGGTAGAGCATTGACTCGGTGGGGAGCGGAGAGTGGACATCCGGTCACACATGCTTGTGATAGGTGTCTGCCTTTTGAAAGGCATGGCTAACTGGCCGCATATCTTCTTTCAGTAAGCTATTTTTGCCTTTCTCTCAGAAGGTGTAAAGAATTCCCCCATTTTGGTTTTATACCAAGGATCTAAAAGTGTATGAATCTAGTACTCTTTTTGCTTCATGGCATACAGCTCGCCATTCTTGCCAGCATTTCCGGGGAGGGGTTCCAGCTCCACTCCATATTGCCATGTTTGTTCATCATCTTCATCCACCACCATCATGATGTTCATTATCTTCATCCACCACCATCATGATGGCTGTCGTCATCATCATTGTGTGCCTCCTCTTCCTGTGATAAGTTGGTTGTGTCTCTGCCAATGGCGGAGCTGAAAATCACACTGGCTGGAAAAGCTGGCTGTTTGCTGCATGAAGAAATCATTCCCCACTTTGCGCTGGTGGTAGAGGTGGTCCAGCATATGTAGGGTGGTAATCAAGCATATGGGGACATTGCAGTTTAAGTGGTGTTTGGGAAGACCATTCTGGAGCTGAAAGTCTAGGAGAGCGTGTTTGAAGGCATAGCATCGGCTATAACGAACTATAGCGAACTATAACAAGGCTATACCCTCCTGAACATGGCCAAAACATCCCCCAGACCACATATGTACGCAGGGCAGCCACAATGTTCGTCCTGTTATCTGCAACCACATTGCCTAAGCTAAGTTGACATGGAGACAGCCAGCAGGAGATTTCCTCATGCATGCACAGTAGCAACTCCTGGGCTGCTGTCTCCTGTCAGTTGAGGAGGAGGAGGATAGGCACCTGGTTTCCAAAGCTGAAGCGGATCGGCACAGACACACGTATATTGCCCTTGGCCATAGCTACTGCTCCAGGTATCTACTGTGGCATGCACTGTGCTGCACACTTACAATTGCATAGACAGCCCCACTTCCTCTTCCACGTAACTGTACAAGGTGGGGATCACCTTGTTTGAGAAGTAATGGTAACTGGGGACATGCCACTTGGGCTGGGTGCACCCCAATTAATTGCCCAAAGGCAGTGGACTCAACCAGGTAGTATGGCAGCATATGTACCACCAACTTTACCAGGTGAGAGTTCAGCCGCACAAAAACCAGATGACTGGGTGCATATTGTCTGGTGGATATAGATTCCATTAAGGATAACTGACGGGATGGAGATGGAGCACTTAGACTGTACTGCCTGTGGATGAGACCTGTCTACTAGACAGATGAGAGGTTATAGGAGCCACATCATCAGAAGCAACACCATCAGCAAAAGCAATAAGGTTTTGCTGGGGAATTTGCGGGGCATTTTGATTGTCCCAGGAAGCCTTGTGATGTTCCTTCAAGTGCTTATGTGGAGTTCCTTGGTTTGTGCCCTGGCCACAGTAGCTAACTTTCTGCTTGCAGATCCGGCACTGTGCCAGATTTTGTTCCTCTGGGAAGGTAGAAAAGAATTGCCACACGGCAGAGTACCATACAGAGCAAGCCTTCCCAACACCAACACCCACCAGACTTTCCTCTGGCAGGCTTTTTCTGGAGTCTGCAAAAGCAGCATCAGTGTCGCTGTCACCTGCTCCTGAGTGGACCATACCAGCAGACCCAGCCCTGTGCCATTTTGCAGATGATCCGGCCGTACCTTGGCTTGGCTTGTCAGTTCCAGAAGTACCCTCCTGCTCTGACAATGTCGCTTCCTTGTTGCCTGGTTCCCAGATCCTGTCTAAAACTACATCATCATACTCCTCCTCCTCCTGATCCCCGCCACTTCCATGTTCTGATGTTTCATTATGTTCTAATTGCCCCCCACGCCACAAAAACCTTCATAACTGCCAGTATGTTCATGGCTACCACCACCCCCACTGCCAAGCTATGTGTCTCAGACACCGTTTCCACCTCCACCACCTCCACAACACACTCCAAAGGCTGACTGTCATCAAACAATTTCTCATCACTATCAATAGCAATTGGGCTGCTGAGAAAAGCTGGCTATCTCCTGCTATAACGCCTCCTAAATGGTCCAGCTACCCTGACCTCTTAAGCTGTGACCATGCGACCCCATCTTTCAGGATCTCCTTGGCTGGCCATGACCTGTGGGGTGGTGCCTGGTTCACCTTCCGAGTTTCGCTGTGAAGTTTGGGTTTGCAGCAAACCAAACTTTTACTGAAATTCTAGTCAAAACGAGGTTCTACCTGTTCGGTTCGATCATCTCTAGTAGTAGCGGTAGTAGTAGTAGTACTAGTGGTAGAAGTAGTAGGAGTTAGGTGACAGAGTAACATGCAGGGCACAGGAGGCCTAGTAAAGGAGCCTGAGAGACAGAACGTGGAAAGAGAGTTAACACACACAGAAGTGAGGCATGAGATATCCTGGCAAGCCAGCGTGTCTCTGAAAGAGAAATCCATGAGGGCCTAGAAGGAGCGAGAGGAGTACACTAAAGACCATCATTTAAGGCACTACAGTTGTATAGTCCCAGCCCCTAGAGTGACCCCAGAGACTGTGTTTGCTTACTAAAGTTGCTAATTTGGAAGTTGCTGCGCGTAATAAACGTGGAAAAGAGACTCTTGAAGTGTGTGGTGACTCCTCAGGTCCCCAGGCCCAAGTTTTCTCAGAATCCTAAAGAACTCGTGAACTACTCTCCCCACGTCTCCCAGTCCTGGTAGTGGCATGCGTGTTACACTACTTCATTAGTGGATATGTTGCACAAATATTTTAGCACTACTGCACTTTATGTATTGTTGCACTGTATGAGGATTTGCATTGAGGTATCAATAGCACTTTAGTGATCTGGATCATAGGCAGCTTATTGTTTGATTCATTTGCTATCTATAACATATGATGTTGCCTCCCCCATTTCCACCCTTAATTGTGTCATTTGTGTTTTATAGGTGGTTTTAATATTGCCTGTGTGTTTCATGTGATTTGTATTATAATAAAGGCATTATGGTTTCTATTTAATTGATGTTGTGCCTCCCTTTTGATCCTTAATTTTGGTCTGTTTTTTCCATGGGAGGCTACACAAGGACATTCTTCAGGTTTGTGGATAGGAGGAGCAGCCAAACAATATTCAAGCTGACCTCAAAGAATCCGGCTCCTCGGTGGAAGGCATTTACCATTGCAATTAAAGGGATTTCACATAGCATTGGTTTATTTGCAACATTTACAGACAGCTGTTAAAAAAAAAAACTAAAATAACACAACTAATTTAACAAGTGGCTTCTCCAAATTCTACACAAAATGCAACTTGCGAAGAGGAACTAAAGTGAAGATAGCAATGCTTACCACTTCCCTATTCCCACATATGGCTGTGTGATGGCCGGCACCCGGTCTGCTCATGACCAGCCAGTGGCATCTCTGCTGCTTCCTGGCAAGTCATCCAGTGTGCTTGTACATGGGCTGGGGTTGCTTGGGTGAGGGGGTAGAGTGGGAAAGGGGATGAGGGGCTGGGATTGGATGGAATTGTTAGTAAATGTAGCAGCTCAGACTGCCCCAAAGCAGTGCAGCCCAACGGACATTTGCCCAGGTCTCCCTATGGCCAGTCTGCCCCTGCTGATGTGCAAGCTCACCAGGCAAACCAAACTGGTCAACAGTAATCATGTGGCTGACTTGACTTAAGTTCCTCATTAAAGCTGCTAAAAACCCAGAAATAGGTCCACCATCCAATCTTCGCCCCCCCCCCCCCCCCTCCGCTCCATGCTGCTGTTGGGTCAGTGGTGGCCGGTCTTTTAAAAAAAACAGGTTTTTTAACCGCCGAAAATGCTGCTGTGACGAGGTGCAGCTGCCTGGCCGCATCCCTGGCACGCTGTTCTGGCACGCAGGCTCCCGCACCCAGCCCAGCAGAGAAGCGGAGGATGTGGCCTCCAGCGAATCAAGTAAGATTACCGGCACCGCAGGGGGTTTAACACAGCACCACATTCGGCGTGGGATGACCCGGGGGTAGGCTAGTGGCCATGCCATGGCCCAGCCAGTGGGTTTTGACCCACTTTAATAGATAATTTGATGTTTTAAAATAATATAACCCCTTCCAGACCTGATTTCTAAGGACTTAATAGATCCTATCTGTGCCGGTATGAGCTGACACCAGCTTAGGTCCCTTCTCATTGAATTCTTCAATCCTGAATAGAATCTGCCATAACAGTCAAGAGATCTGAAAAGATCATTGTCGTGCACAAATCTTTGCCTCGGGTTCCAGGAAGCCTAGCTACTCCTCTGGTGGACGGCAACATGTATCTGATCAAATATCCGAACAGAAGTGTGAATACTTCTATTAATATAATAATAATTCTGTGCGTAAAATCTTTTACCTTTGAGAGGAGGGTTTTCTTTTCTTGGTCTCTTTACCCCACCCCCCTATATTAAAGTAGAACAGAATCCTGAGCTGCCAGCCCTGGGGCCTGAAAGATTCCAGGGCTGGCAGCTGGGCTTCACCTGGGGCCAAATTAGGATGACCCCGCTGTGTGAAACCCTGCACCTGGAGATGCGGCCGCCTGGAGTCATGCTCACCATTGCCGAGCTTTGCATGTAAACAGAGCCGTTTGCTAAGCATTAATATGCATGGAAAACAGCTCTAACTGGATGAGAGCATGTGCATGCCGTAGGACCGGGGAAAGGTTTGTATTTAAGGGGCTAACACAGGTGTTTCACATTGCGGGGCAAGAAACTAAACCCACTATCCTGGGCCCAGGGGCCATTTAGCCTATGGGGGCTTGTAGCCTGCAGGGCAGGTGGGCCACAGAAGCTGGGGTGGCTATGATACATATGTGGTACCATTGTAATCGTGCAATATGGTTTTCTTTAATAAAATAAATGTTTTATTTAAAATAAACAAGACAATTTTTTTATACTTTTTTTTTACTCAAAAATATTGTTTAACAAACTGGAAAAATTACAAACATTGATGGAGAATGACCTCTCAACAGAGGGTGACAAAATATCAAGTAGGATGGCAGTTCAAAGGGTTAGAAGTAGCTTTGCATGTTGGGTATTATTCTGTTCAGGGTACCTTGCACTTTCAGATCTTGCTTGTTTTTTCTTGTTTGCATATTGATATTTTACTAAAATGTGTTTTTATTCAGCTTTTTTATACATTTTTAGAGAAATCCTGTGCAACCAAAGAATTCTTCATGGCATAACTTCCAGAATCATGAGCCTACAACAAGCTGGGTACACCTAGAAAGATTAACATGTATACTTTCAGGGAATATATGGTTTGTGGGGGGTTTTCCAAATGTAAAGGGTTGATTTGGTAGAAAAAGTGCAAGGTGAGCACTTTGTCTGCAGAGCTGAAATTTTCAAGTAAAATTAGCGTTATGCGCATGCTTTACTTTGGGGTGTTTGGCAACTCTTCCCCTGACAGTAGCCATGCATGCTGGGTATTGTTCTGTTCGGAGGACCTTGCTATTTCAGATTTAACTTGTTTTTTCTTGTTTGCATAGTTTTTTAAGGAAAATGTGGCTGTGATTCTGCTTTGCAATTCTTTTTTTAGGGTAAACCTGTGCAACCAAAGAATTGACGGATTACTTCCCACATCAACAAGCCTGGTACGCATAGAAAGCTTGTACTTCCAGAGTATATATAGTGTGTATTTCAAATGTAAAGGGTTTGTTTTTTCTTAAAAAACTGCAAGCGCTGTTTCCCAGGCAGGAATGGGTGTCTACCAATATATATGTGGTATCGCTGTAACTGGGAGAAATTGGGGGTTTACGTGCAATAAGATTTCATTGAAAAACTACATTATTTATTACATCATTTATTACAAAAAGCACTTACACTTAACATATGACAAACAAGACATTTCATGTTAAAGCCCAGAAAAACTGCTGAAAACAGAACAATATAAATTTTTCCTGGGAAATCCCTTCAGTAATCACAGTTGAACATATGTAGCACAAAAGAGTAAAAAATAGTCTGGCAACAGAGGGTGACAAAAACTCCAGGTAGGCTGGTAGTTAAATGGTTAAAGGAAAAACTAACAGGTCTGTGAAAGCCAGAATTCTTGCTGTTTGGTAGGTGGTCAAATATTTATTTCATGCAATAAAATGTTGGCTGACCAGTAGGGCAGTAGAGGCGGGACCCGCTCTAAATAAGAGGCTGAATCCTGAAACGTGATTTGCCTGCAGTCACCCGGGAACCTCCTCCATGCAGCCTAGTAAGTACTAAGTCAATGCTATGAAGCTGACTGGGAACAGAAAGACACAGGACAACCCTTCTGCACCACCAAAGAGGCAAGCTGACAAAAACCAGGGGCGTGGGTGGTCCAGTATTCGAGGAGCCCATAATCCACCCAGTTCTTTAGCAGTGCCCCTGAAGGTGGGGATGCGCAGGCCCCGGGTAGTCCCTTGGTGGTCACAGACTTGGGAAGGGGAAACACAGGGCAAAAGTACACAAGACACGAACAGGTGACCTGGGTTCCACTGCTGACTATAGCGGAGCTGGTCCCCAGTGCAGGCTGTAGTGGAGCTGGGCCCCAGTGTAAGCTATGGGACAGACAATGAAGTGCCGTAGGCCCAAGACACACATGACTAAGGGCAGTAGGCCCAATACAGACAAAGACACGAACTGTGGTGAACCACAAGGCCCAGCACAGACAAAGACATGAACTATGAAGGACCTCGAGGCCCAGCAAGGACAAGAAGGCGATAAGTCCAAAATCAAGAACAGGAAGTCCCGAAGGAATAGGAGGTATCAGGGAGCTTGGCAAGCACGGCTAGACTTCAAGAAGACAATGCAATGATCCAACCCAGGGGCGGGGCCAAGCACATGCATTTATAGGAAACCCAACAGCTTGATTAACACCAGGTGAGGTTAAACAATGCGGCTCTAGGACCCACAGAAGAACCACACGACTGTCCAGCAGACACACAGCAACACCACAGCAGACAGCACTATGGCCAGAGCAGCGGACGTGGAGTGAGGATGGTTCAAGACCTCTTTCATGCCATTCCTAACAATTAGTCTTTGTAGCCTTTGAAAACCATACAGTGAAGGATGAGCATGACAGCGTTGCAGAACAGGGTCTAGAAATCTTGTGAAAAACCAAATATCTTAAGCGGTTGTAGAACCTCCTCATCTGCTGCCCATAGATTGAACCTGGAGGAAGGGATGGTGATGGACCTCTTCTAAACTCAATGACCATTTCCATAGTATCCAATATCCGATCATCTCTACTGCACCACTGACCTAGATGATCTGTCTCCTTACGATAGGGTGTCTCATCGTTGCTCTTGATCAGGCCTATCGTGGTGTCATCCGCAAATTTTACACATGGACCCCTTACCAGTTCACAAAGGGTTAAAAGTAAAAAAACACACAGACACACTTTTTAAAAATATATCTTTATTAAAAAAAAAAACTTACCTCCCATCCATCCCTGTGTCCCACGCTGATCACTTAGGCTTCTGCTCTCCTGCTGCTGCTGGAAGCCTTTTATACCTACTGGGCTACAGGTAACAAAGGGTTAATTAAAAAAAAAATGACATAGGATCCCCTTAAAAATCCAAACAAAAAATGGCGTGAGGTCCCCCCTACCCAGCGTAACCAGCCTGTGACCAGCTATGGGGGCTTGTAGAACAGGGCGCAGGGGCCAGCTTTAGTGGCCCCTGGCCCTGCGGCTACAAGCCGTCATAGCCTAGGGCCACGGCTCTTCTGCCCCCCCCCTGGGCTTTGGGGAGGCAGGTAATTTGGGGGGCCAGGGGTTAATGGCAAGTCACCCGCTAGCCGCAGGTGACTGGCCAGACCCCCGAGCCTTGTGAACTGGTAAAAAAAAAAGACAGACACTTTTTTTTAAAATTACTTTATTAAAAAAAAAAAAAAAAAGTTTTACTTTACTCACCTCCGATCTTCATTTCCTGTGTCCCGCGGCGATCATATGTCAGTGACGGCTGGGCAGAGGAGGGGGGAGGCAGGCGATTGGAGGATCGCCTACCTCCCTCCTCCTCTGTCCAGCCGTCACTGGCATCTAAAGGCTGAACTGCCGGGTGCCCCGATGACACCCGGCGGTGACGTCATCGGCCCCACCCCCGAAGGGGCGGCCGCCATCGGAAGAAGTAAAGGGAGGAGGGCTGTTATGCCCCCCTCCAGAAGACGGAAGAGCCGGGGGGGGTGATCGGAGCCCCCCCCATGAAGAGGAGAGGCGGCGGGAGCCGGCGGGAGCGGAGGTGAGTGACTGTCATTTTTTTTTTTTTGCAGGCAAATCCCGGCGGCTGCTGAAACGGGGGGGGGGGGGGAGGGGGCCCTGTTCCGGGCCCTCCCCTGCAGCCGGAGGAGCCCCAATCGGTGATCGGAGCCCCTCTGGCTGAAGAGGAGACCCAGCCGGATCAAACAAGGGGTCAGGTAAGTGATTTTTTTTTAATACTTTTTATTTTATTAATGGGGAATGTCAGGCACGTAAATTTTACGTGGCTGGCGTTTAACGGTTGGAGAGGCAGCCACGTAAAATTTACGTGGCTGGCAATAGAAGGGTTAAACCTTATCCCTCCTTCACCCAAATCATGGTGGCGCCTGCAAACCATACAGTGAAGGAGGAGCACAGGGTAGGTCGAGTGACAGCAGAACATGGTCTAGAAATCTTGTGAAAGACCAAACTTCCTAAGAGGTTGTAGAAACAATAGTTCCTTACGTACAACCAGCCCAAAGACTTAGATATAATGGTTACCAGGAACTTGGTTTTGTGAACCTCCCTCACTTGCTGCCCATAGATTGAACTGGAGGAAGGGATGGTGATGGACCTTTTCTAAACTCAATGACCATTTCGATAATATCCAATATTAGATCATTTCTACTGCACCACTCAAATCCTGCAAACTATACAGTGAAGGAGAAGGCGATGGACCTTTTCTAAAATCTATGACCATTTCCATACTACTGCACCACTGACCTAGATTATCTATCTCCTTACCATAGGCTATCATCATTGCTCTTGATCAGGCCTATCATGGCGTCATCCTCAAATCTTTACACCATATATCCCCCTTCACCCAAATCATGGGATCTTCACTTTGCAACCATCTGGGAAACGGCTACGCTGCTTGGGGGCCATGACAGAGAGATTAGAGCGGGCCAACAGTCAAAAATTACTTAAACCGGACCAATACACCAAACAGTGCTTGTGACAGACTCTCTGCCTTTTGGATTTTAAAGGCACTGTTTCTGCCCTTGGACTTTTGCATAGACTCATTACTTTCATTTTCTTAAGCATGTTACAGACTGTCATTGTGTTGTTGATTGTGTTACAGACTGTAATGTCATTGTGTTGTTGATTGTGTTACAGACTGCCATTGTGTTGTTGATTGTATTACAGACTGCATTGTCATTGTGCTGTTGATTGTGTTTCTGCCCTTGGACTTTTGCATAGACTCATTACTTTCATTTTCTTAAGCATGTTACAGACTGTCATTGTGTTGTTGATTGTGTTACAGACTGTAATGTCATTGTGTTGTTGATTGTGTTACAGACTGCCATTGTGTTGTTGATTGTATTACAGACTGCAATGTCATTGTGTTGTTGATTGTGTTACAGACTGCTATTGTGTTGCTGATTGTGTTACCGGCAGAGTTGAGGGATTATGTGTCCCGCTCCCATTGGTCTGTGTGTTTGTCATGCAGTCCACGGGGGAGGTCCCCTTGCATGGAGACTTGCATATAAGGCCCAGGGTGGCACTAATAAAGGAAGTTCATCTTCACCCTCAATAATGAGTTCTGTCTCTTATTGGGGGAAACGCTATATCGCAATTCACTATCCCTTGTAAGAGCTGTTCCTGCTTTCCTCACGGATGACTCTGGAATTCCTGCAGCACCTCTTACCATTGGGAAAAGGACGTCTTGGGCGGGGAAGCCCTCCGGCGATAAGGGTTATCGCTACAATTGGTGGCAAGCGGTTGGATGGTCCTTTCTACCCAGAGAGAGTGCTACCCTGATGGAGAGTCAGTAGGACAAGTTGAAAAGGCTGACCCTGAAGGATCTATTCAAGAGCCGGGGAAGGTCAGCTAGCAACCGCCCACGTCAGGAACTGATAGCCGAGCTGATCGAAATGGATCGTGCAGCAGTGAGGACCGAAACCAATATAGAGATCGATGAAGACGCTGCTCTCGTTCAAGCGGTTCGGAACAGATTGTCGGTCTATGGCCCGAATCCATCACAGGAACTGATCGACCGAGTCTTCGCCGCAGCGGAGACAGAGGCCAGTAAGCGAATGGGAAGATCGGCGACTCTCAGCCCAGCAGCCTCTCAGCGCCCCTGTGTCTCTGAGCCTCAGTTACACTGGGGGGAGAAAGATTCCATTTGCAGCATTTAAGTCCTTCCAGGAAAGTGACGTCGAGATTGACGGATTTTTGGCCGATTTTGAACGGCAGTGCGCTTTACACCGGGTACCCACGGAGGAATGGGTCACCATATTATCAGGGAAACTATCTGGGAAAGCTTCCGATGCTTTCCGGGCATCCCTGATGCGGACTTACCACACTACCATCTGGTAAAGGAGGCTTTGTTAGCCCGGTACGCTGTCACCCCGGAAGCCTACAGGCAACAATTTCGGGAATCCCAAAAGAAGGGAGGGGATTCTTACACGGAGTGGGCATGTCGCCTCCATCATACAGCATCACACTGGGTCACTGGATGCCAAGCCACGACCGCTGAGGATGTACTACAGTTGTTTTTACTAGAACATTTTCTCAATGCCCTTCAACCAGAGCTAAGAGACTGGGTACGTGACCGGAGGCCTCTAACGCTACCTGAGGTTGCTCGTCTAGCCGACGAGTACACCGATGCCCGCCGGACAGAACAGTCCGGTCCAAAACCACCACCTTCCATCAAATTTCAAGCACCTGTGGCTTCAGCGCCAACTCGTTACTCTGGGCCACATAGGCCAGCGCAGCAACCGAACCTCTCCACAGTTCAGTGCCATCGTTGCAAACAATGGGGACATTATCGCAGGGATTGCGCACTAGAGCCTCCCCGAAACACGTGGAGGCAAAAACAACCTTCCACCTCCCGTACTCCTGCGGCACACTGTTTGGAAGCTGAGAGCAGTTCAGAAGAGTATCTGGGGGTACTGTATGAAGCTGATCCCGTACAAGCGGCCATCCAAGACAACCGACAGCACCATCGCCAGGAGGTACGAGTCAATGGGCGCACCGTGCAAGGATTACGCCACACCGGAGTCACACTTACCTTGCTCCAACCTCATTTGGTCAAGAACAAAGACCGCACCAGACACACTGTTGCAGTAAGGGTGGCGGGAGGAGCTGTGTTTCGACTCCCCACCGCCCGAGTACATCTTGACTGGGCCGCTGGATCCGGCAGGGTACATGTGGGACTTATGGACAACTTACCCGCAGAAGTACTATTGGGAAATGATCTAGGACCAATGACTTCTGCCTACGCTACCTCTGGGCCAGCCAGCATCAACCCTGTTACAACCCGGGCTCCAGCCCGAGCTGAAGACTCCAGCCCACTGGTCGGGGAGACCCAGGGGTTTCGTCTGCATCACGTCATGTCTGTTACAAGAAGCCAAGAAGAGGATCAGCCATCAGGTTACGTCCTTCCAGAAGGGAAACTTATGCCAAAAACTATTTTTGTTGGGGGCATTGACCGTCGGATTGATCAGCCTGAAATTAAGGATTTTTTTTTCAAAGTATGGCGCTGTAAAGAATGTCAAAATTATTAGGGATGCCTCTGGCGTTTCTAAGGGTTATGGTTTTGTCTCCTTTTACGATGATGTAGATGTGCAGAAGATTGTGGATTCTCCGATCAGCTTCCATGGAAAGAGATTGAAACTTGGACCAGCTATAAGAAAGCAAAGCACCTGTGCACACACCCAACCAAGGACTTTGGTGCTGAACTCACCAACGCCACAATATCCCAGTGTTTGGACCACACCCATGACCAATTCCTATGTACAGCCCACGCCAATGTTTAGTCCTGTTACTCACTATTTGCAGACTTGTCCTTACACAGAACTCTGCCCATAACAAGAGTCCGGACAGCCCCACGTTAACCCGAACAGGATCAATCCGGGTCTGCCGGGTGTTCCACAAAAAGGGGGCATTGTGACAGACTCTCTGCCTTTTGGATTTTAAAGGCACTGTTTCTGCCCTTGGACTTTTGCATAGACTCATTACTTTCATTTTCTAAAGCATGTTACAGACTGTCATTGTGTTGTTGATTGTGTTACAGACTACCATTGTGTTGTTGATTGTATTACAGACTGCAATGTCATTGTGTTGTTGATTGTGTTACAGACTGCTATTGTGTTGCTGATTGTGTTACCAGCAGAGTTGAGGGATTGTGTGTCCTGCTCCCATTGGTCTGTGTGTTTGTCATGCAGTTCTCCATCAGGTCCACAGGGGAGGTCCCCTTGCATGGAGACTTGCATATAAGGCCCAGGGTGGCACTAATAAAGGAAGTTCATCTTCACCCTCAATACTGAGTTCTGTCTTTTATTGGGGGGAAACGCTATATCGCAATTCACTTGCCCTTGTAAGAGCTGTTCCTGGTTCCTCACGGATGACTCTGGAATTCCTGCAGCACCTCTCACCATTGGGAAAAGGTCGTTGAGGCCGGGGAAGCCCTCCGGCAATAAGGGTTATCGCTACAGTGCTCATATGCCACGCCCCTCCCCGAAGCAATATAGATTGCTGCACAAAATAATTCATTTTCGTTTTTGTAATTCAATTCACAGGCGGCTCATGCATTTGCAGGCCACCTGTAAACAGGAAGAGCTGCTGGGTTTCCTGTTACTGTGCATTGTCAGCTATGTCAGTTGAGTTGAGATGATGGGAGAGGAAGCTCCAAAATGGCCGCTGCCTTTCTTTTCCAACTGTGCCAGGCTGTTGGTCAGGTTTAAGAGCTTCTTTCCGCAAGCCATCAGGCTACTTAATTCAAGAGGAAACATAGTCACCGCTTACTGTTATTGGTGTTTAAATGTACAGTGCATAATATAAACCAGTGGTATTCGTTTCTGAACTGAACTGCACTATGTTTCTGAGCAGAACTTTGCCGTCCACTAAAATTAAGTGATCTAATATGGTAATTTTTATCTTGTCTAATTAGCATTAGCCTCCTCTTCTCCCACTTGTATTTATATTATCATTTTTATACTCCTTATATTCTCACCAGTGAATAAAACAACCTGGGATATAGGGCTGCACCTGGTGGTCCCTGTTGGTTTTAGGTGTCATCTCAGGAGACAAATAAAAAAAATGTAACCAAAGAAAAAGATTCAGAAACCGGAAGTCCGTGGTATTAATAAACCAAAATGCGTGTACTAGAAAGATGGCGGGTGCCCACAGATTGGGCTCGGGGTGCCATAAATCTGCCACCACGGATATAGATGATCCTCGTCCGTGGTATAAAAAAACGATAGCGCACAAATGAATTATTTAAACATCGCACGTGGAGATTTTTGGTATTTTTTATTTTTTTTTATATATTCTCTCACAGTTTAAGTGTCCCTTCGATAAAAAATAAAGAGCTCTCCATCGCAATACTGATTTCCCCTGTGTGTGGTACATTCATACACACCTAAACACGGTGGCTCATGGCTGAGACATAAATATAAAGCCCCTCCCACCCGATACATTTTGAGATTACACTGCAGAGAAACGAGGACACGGAAAGATGGCGGCACAGGCAGCGGTAAGGTCACATGGTGCAACTCTTCATAATGGCGGAGCTATCTCTCTCATTCTATCATTCACCAGGACATGGAAAGATGGCGGCACTGGCAGCAGTGAGGTCACATGGTGCAACGCTTCATAATGGTGGAGTGGTCTTCATCTTATCATTCTCGAGGAGAGGGAAAGATGGCGGCACAGGCGGCGGTGATGTCACATGATGCAACTCATCATAATGGCGGAGCGGTCTCCTTCATTCTATCATTTTGAAGGAGATGGAAAGATGGCGGCACAGGTAGCAGTGAGGTCACATGGTGCAACGCTTCACAATGGCGGAGTGGTCTTCATCTTATCATTCTCGAGGAGAGGGAAAGATGGCGGCACAGGTGGCGGTAAGGTCACATGATGCAACTCTTCATAATGGCAGAGCAGTCTCCTTTATTCTATCATTCTCAAAGAGATGGAAAGGTGGCGGCACAGGCGGCAGTGAGGTCACATGGTGCAACGCTTCATAACGGCGGAGCGGCCGCCTTCATTCTATCATCAGGGTTCTGCCACAGCCGCCTGGCAAGCTCCATTTCCTCCCACAATCATCCCACACTCTGAGGCCCCTGGAATCTGTAAGATTCCCTCCCCCCAGGGCATCCAGAATCGGAATGCCCCGCTGTGTGAAAACCCCCAGGTCTCCCGGAAGCTCCCCTTCTTTCCTGGTCTGACGGTGCATACACGAGCATCAGCCGCACCCCCGCTATCCCTTTAGCAGGGCGCGCATGCATAGGCTGCACCCAAAACCTTTATTTAAAGTGCACTAATTACCAAGATTTTGATTAACCTGGTGATTGGTCCCTGCCCAGAGGCATCCCGATGTAGGATGTCCCCCCTGTGTGAAACTCCTCGCCCACTTTCACTCACCTTTCCTCTGTTCACCCAGCGCATGTGTAGGCGCTCGTCCAATTAACGTTTTATGTGACGCATCAGAAAGCCGCTGATTTCAACTTCACGCCGTCATAGGCATGCCAGTGGGCGCATTTCCTGCTCCCTTGTGCAGTGTCCACTCTATCTGAATGGCTGGGCGCGGGGAGCATGCACAACTACAGATAGGGGAGGACTGGCCGTAGCGAGACCCTGGACAATAACTGGTGGGCCGCACTGCTTTGGGGCCAGTTTGGCTGCTGCTTTTAACACTCCCATTCAATCTCCGCTTCCTTAGTCTCCCACTCAGCCCCCAGTACCCATCCCCACTGTACCCACAAGCCAAGGAACCCCAGCCCCCTGTACCCACAAGCCAAGGAACCCCAGACCTCTACCCATCCCCACTGTACCCACAAGCCAAGGAACCCCAGACCTCTACCCATCCCCACTGTACCCACAAGCCAAGGAACCCCAGCCCCCTGTACCCAGCCCCACTGTACCCACAAGCCAAGGAACCCCAGCCCCCTACCCATCCCCACTGTACCCACAAGCCAAGGAACCCCAGACCCCTACCCATCCCCACTGTACCCACAAGCCAAGGAACCCCAGACCCCTACCCAGCCCCACTGTACCCACAAGCCAAGGAACCCCAGACCCCTACCCGTCCCCACTGTACCCACAAGCCAAGGAACCCCAGACCCCTACCCGTCCCCACTGTACCCACAAGCCAAGGAACCCCAGACCCCTGTACCCAGCCCCACTGTACCCACAAGCCAAGGAACCCCAGACCCCTACCCATCCCCACTGTACCCACAAGCCAAGGAACCCCAGACCCCTACCCAGCCCCACTGTACCCACAAGCCAAGGAACCCCAGACCCCTACCCATCCCCACTGTACCCACAAGCCAAGGAACCCCAGACCCCTACCCGTCCCCACTGTACCCACAAGCCAAGGAACCCCAGACCCCTGTACCCAGCCCCACTGTACCCACAAGCCAAGGAACCCCAGCCCCCTGTACCCAGCCCCACTGTACCCACAAGCCAAGGAACCCCAGACCCCTACCCATCCCCACTGTACCCACACGCCAAGGAACCCCAGCCCCACTGTACCCACAAGCCAAGGAACCCCAGACCCCTACCCATCCCACTGTACCCACAAGCCAAGGAACCCCAGCCCCCTGTACCCAGCCCCACTGTACCCACAAGCCAAGGAACCCCAGACCCCTACCCATCCCCACTGTACCCACAAGCCAAGGAACCCCAGCCCCCTGTACCCAGCCCCACTGTACCCACAAGCCAAGGAACCCCAGACCCCTACCCATCCCCACTGTACCCACAAGCCAAGGAACCCCAGCCCCCTGTACCCAGCCCCACTGTACCCACAAGCCAAGGAACCCCAGACCCCTGTACCCATCCCCACTGTACCCACAAGCCAAGGAACCCCAGACCCCTACCCAGCCCCACTGTACACACAAGCCAAGGAACCCCAGCCCCCTGTACCCATCCCCACTGTACCCACAAGCCAAGGAATCCCAGCCCCCTGTACCCATCCCCACTGTACCCACAAGCCAAGGAACCCCAGCCCCCTGTACCCACAAGCCAAGGAATCCCAGACCCCTACCCATCCCCACTGTACCCACAAGCCAAGGAACCCCAGCCCCCTGTACCCAGCCCCACTGTACCCACAAGCCAAGGAACCCCAGCCCCACTATACCCACAAGCCAAGGAACCCCAGACCCCTACCCATCCCCACTGTATCCACATGCCAAGGAACCCCAGCCCCTACCCATCCCCACAAGCCAAGGAACCCCAGACCCCTACCCATCCCCACTGTACCCACAAGCCAAGGAACCCCAGACCCATACCCACTGTACCCACAAGCCAAGGAACCCCAGACCCCTACCCATCCCCACTGTATCCACATGCCAAGGAACCCCAGCCCCTACCCATCCCCACTATACCCACAAGCCAAGGAACCCCAGACCCCTACCCATCCCCACTGTATCCACATGCCAAGGAACCCCAGCCCCTACCCATCCCCACAAGCCAAGGAACCCCAGACCCCTACCCATCCCCACTGTACCCACACAGTTACAGTTGAAAAGACATCTATCTATCAAGTTCAACCAAGTGTGTTGGAGGTAATTTTTTTTTTTTTTTATTGTTTGTTTTTTTACTGATAACAGATAATAGTAACTGTTAATGTTATTCTCTTTTTGTTTCAATATTTTTATTAAAGCTTTGAAATTCCAATATTACAGATATACGAAATGTATGCATTATGATACCATCCCACGCAGGGGAGGTGAGAAGGAACAGCTGACAGTGCATATGATTACACATAGATTATGTTGGCATTTTAATAATTTGCAATGGATACAAGTTAAAGCAGTAAACGACAGCATATCGCAGTCTGAAGGGAGGAAAAAAAAAGTAAAAACTGGGGGGGGGGGGAGGGAAGAGGTTGGGAGGGGGAGAGGTCGGGGGGGGAAGGTTCAAGGAGCTCCCGCACTCCACCAGTCTAAGTACCTGGATGCTACAGCCTCCACGGGGGCTCGCCAGGCCAAGCGAATCTCATCCAGGGCTCCCATAAAGAATTTATCGTGAGTGTCGGCCAGAATACTGGACAACCTCTCGTTGATGAGAAACCCATTCATTCTGGTCGACACCTCTGAGATTGGGGTAAATTGTTTTTTCCAGGCTCTGGCTATGGCCTGTTTGGCTGCCAAGAGGAGGTAGACAAAAAGTCTATGCTGTTTGCTGGTGAGCTCCTGGGGCTTACAGTGCAGGAGGGCAACCCAGGGGTCTTTTTTCATGTTGGTTTGGAAGACGTCGTTAGCCAGCCTATATACCTGATTCCAGAAGCGGGCCAACATGGGACAAGTCCACCATGTATGAAGGAAATCCCCTTCCGCACTGCAGCCCCTGAAGCACGTTTTAGACTGTCCCGGGAACATCCTGCTCAGCCGACCCGGCACCAGGTACCAGCGAAGCATTACCTTATAGGCCGTTTCAGTCGCCAGGACGTTGATAATGTTATTTTCTTCTAAATAAGAATCTAATCTTATTTTGAAGCTGTCAGTGGTTGATGCTGTAACAAGCTTCTGTGGGAGGAAGATTTATAGTTCTTATGGTGAAGAATGATTGTCGCCTCCTGAGACTGAATCTTTTTTTCCAGATGGAGGAAGCGCGCCTCCTTGTCTTTAGTGAAGATTTTACCTGAAATAGTGTTCCCCCATATTTTCTGTATTTGCCATTTATATATTCATACAAGTTAATCATGTGCCCCCTCAGCCGTCTCCTCTCAAGACTAAACAGATTTAATTCCCGTAATCTTTCCTCATAACTAAGATCCTTCATTCCTCTTATTAGTTTGGTGGCTCCTCTGCTCCCTTTCCATAGTCAGAGCGTCCTTTCTATAAACTAATGTCCAGAACTGGACGGCATATTCCAAGTGAGGGTGTGCCAGTGCCTTGTAAAGAGGCAAAATTACTCACCTATCCCATGATTCCAGGCCTTTATTAATACATAATATCTTGGTGGCCTTGGAAGCAGCTGCTTGGCATTGCATGCTGTTATTTAGCCTGTGATCTACCAGTACCCCCGGATCCTTCTTAGCTAGTGACTCTCCCACTTTTACTCCCCTGAGGACATATGTGGCCTTCAGGTTTTTAGACCCCAAGTGCATGACTTTACATTTCTATACATTGACCTTCATTTGCCAAGTGGAGCCCAGACACTCAATGTGTCCAAGTCATCCTGAAGCTTGTGACCATCTTCAATAGACACATAGGCACTGTGCTCCTGAAGCTTGTGACCATCTTCAATAGACACATAGGCACTGTGCTCCTGAAGCTTTTGACCATCTTGTGGGCCACTTTAAGATAAATAGGGCCGCAGCCCTTCACAGTTACAGGAACATCCTTCCCAAAAGAGGAAGCTATTGTGCAGTCATGCAGCATAAAAATGAGGCACAGGCGCTGGCACACTGGGTATTGGGCACATAGAGTATTGGGGCAACAGAGCACACGCGTGCACACACACACACACACACGGGACACTATAAAAAAAAATAGTGGTTAAAATATAGAATGTGGTCCAGTTAATATACATGATCGAGAGCGGGACTGGCCCGGATGAGCTTAGCTGCAGGTGAGTTGTGCTCCCCGGCTCCGTATAATGCAGCAGCAGCAGTCCGGTCACCGCTCATCCCATTGCAGTTTATCACAATCCGTTGAGAAGATTCTCTCTTCCAGAGATGGAGGATCCAGGAGTCACGCATGTGCAGTCCTCCGGGTTTTGGGTTGGGAAGCTCCTCCTCCTCCGGGGAAGGCATCACAGACCTGTAGGGAAGCACATGAGAATACTCGCACTATGTACAGAGCACAAAGTCTATAGAGCCGACTTCTGTGACCACATTGGGCATCACTCACCCATAGTCTCACCTCCCTCCGCTACGGCACGGCAGCCAGGAAACAGGCATCATTTAGAAGACAACAGGTATGATAAGAGTCACTTTAAAGTGGACCTTCAGTCCAAAAAAAATACAATTATGTGATTCTCACCTGTAGAATGGTTTTCTCTTCCATATCCACTTCAGACCGTCAGCATTCAGTAGGGCGTGGACTGCAAGACAAAGGTGTGGCTCCTCCCGGCTATATACATTAGGCTGCACTTTCACAATCCAGTAATTTGAAAAGCAGTAGAAACAGCCACCCGGGAGGAATAAGCCAACCCTATATCTTTGTTAGAGACAAAAGGGGAGACAAGACCTCCTCTCTACCACTCTCCATTTTCTTTTTTTTTTTTATCAACTATTTATACATAAACTCCCCTGGGACTAGGCATCTGAAGCATAGATATAGTAACCTAGCAGAGAGGGAGGGTCTGAGGACTTGGAGTTTTGGAAGAAAAAACAATTCTACAGATGAGAATCACAGAATTGTATTTTCTATCCCAATCCCACGAATGGGACCTCCAAAAGCAGTGCCCTACTTCAGAGTAGGATCCCAAAAATTAATGAAGAGTAGGCTACTGTAAAATGAAAAACATCTTTGCTTATTGCTGTCAGTCGTACCTTCCTACCGAATACGGCATCTGCCGAGGCTCTAACATCTACCTTATAGAACTTGGTAAGAACTGAAGACTGAGTAGCAGCTTGTGTAGAATAACACAAGACATAACACAAGACCTTGGAGACATAGGCCCTTAATACCACCTGTATAATCCATCGGCTGATGGTGGACTTAGCTGATGGTAGACCTTTCCGTGGCTCCTCAGTTATAACATATAAGGAGTCCAACTTACGGAAGCTTGTGTAGCAGTGATATAATATTTCAATGTAACCGGAGTAGGAAATAAGGAAGGCAAAACCACCTCTTCATTAAGATAAAATGGGGAAACCACTTTAGGAAAAATTTTGTGAATACTCACCTGTAAAATGGGTATTATAAGTATGTCACACACCCCGCTTCAAGACATTCATTACACTTGGGTATACTGACCTGTAGATGGCGATCTTTCAGAGATGATATCAAAAAAATGTAAGACCCTCACGGCCCATAAATACCTGGGACCTCCCACTCATTCCCCAGTATAAAGATAGCAGTAAGATCAAGGGACCAGGAAAGCCAATTACAACTAACAAAGGTTCACCATATAAAGGATCCAGAATACAAAAGGGCAGGGTGAAGCGGGGTGTGTGACATACTTATAATACCCATTTTACAGGTGAGTATTCACAAAATGGTATTATTCTAAGTATGTCACACAACCCGCTTCAAGACATTCATTACACTTGGGACATCCAATAGCAGTGTCCATAAAGGGCGGGGATCCAAAAAACAAGGCACAAACTTAAACCACTGCAGCTTGCAGAACTTTGCGGCCAAAAACAACATCCACTGAGGCCCGAACATCAACCTTGTAAAACTTGGTAGCAGCCTTACAAACTTGCTCAACAGAAGCCTGGTGCTGAAAAGCCCAGGACGCCCCAACAGCACAAGTAGAATGAGCAGTAACACGAAAAGGGGGATACTTCCCCTTGGCAGAATAGGCCCCAACAATGGCCTGGCGAATCCATTTACTAATGGAAGACTTGGCAGGAGCCAAACCCTTCCTAGGCCCAGAGGGCACCACAAAAAGGACGTCAGTCCTACGAAAAGGAGAAGTAACCACCAAATAGTACTTCACACAGCGAACCACGTCCAAAGAATGCAAAACCCTCTCCTTGTCATTGCTGGGCTTAGGACACAAGGAGGGAAGAACAATATCCTGATTCAGATGAAAAGCAGAGACCACCTTAGGAAGGAAATCTGGCTTAAAGCGGAAAACAACCTTGTCCTGATGCCTCTCAAAGTAAGGGGCCTGAATGGAGAAAGCCGCCAACTCCGATACACGCCGAACGGAAGTGATGGCAACCAGAAAAACAACCTTCTGAGTAAGCGTAGAAAGGGCAATATCCTGCAAAGGTTCAAAAGGAGGACCCTGCAAGGCAGACAAAACCAAATTCAAATCCCAAACTGGGAGCAAAGGCTTCATAGGAGGCCGCACATGCGTAACCCCCTGGAAAAAGGTCTTAACCAGAGGATGAAGAGCAAAAGACTTTTGAAAGAAAACCGCCAGGGCAGAAACCTGCCCTTTCAGCGTACTAAGATGCAAACCTTGGTCCAGACCATGTTGCAGAAATTCCAAGACCCTAGGGATAGAAAACACCCTGCAAGGCAAGGCCCTAACCTCACACCAATATAAGACCTCCAAGTCCTATAATAGATGACGGAGGAGGACTGCTTTCTAGCCCTAACCAGAGTCTGAATGACAGCATCAGAAAAACCTTCCTCCCTCAAGATGGAGGTTTCAGCAACCACGCCGTCAAAGCCAGTGTTGGTAAATTGGGGTAGAGCAGTGGACCCTGAGTGAGCAGATCCGGCAGAAGGGGCAGGTCTAACTGATCCTCTGCCAACCTTACCACGTCTGCGAACCAAACCTGTCTTGGCCACCTTGGAGCCACCAGGATTGCCGACGCGCCCTCTAGGGCCAGCTTGCGCACCACTTTGCCCACCATGGGAAATGGAGGAAACAGGTACAGAAACCCCAGATCCCTCCAGTTCAGAGACATGGAATCCTCTGCCAGAGCCAGCGGATCCCACGAGAGAGACACAAATGCCGGAAGCTTGTGATTGTGACGAGAGGCAAAGAGGTCCACCTCCGGAGTCCCCCACCGGTGACAAAGTGACCGAAACACCTTGGGGCTGAGCGACCATTCCCCCCGGCGAGATGATCCCCTGCTCAGGGAGTCCGCCTCCGTGTTCTCCACTCCCGGAATGTACACTGCCGAGATGCATGGGACATTGCCCTCTGCCCAATCCAGTATCAAAGACACCTCCCTGAGGGCCCGCCTGCTGAGAGTCCATCCCTGGTGATTGATGTAGGCGACCACCGTTCGACTGTCCGACCGAACCTGAACCGGTAGTCCCCGTAACTGAGGAGTCAAGTGAGCCAGAACCAACCTGATGGCTCTCAGCTCCAGAACATTGATGGGGTCGTGAGCCCCCTGAGGCCCCCACAGCCCCTGAAACTGAAGATCCTTCCAAAATCCCCCCCAACCTGACAGGCTGGCATCCGTGGTGACCGTCTCCCAACAAGGGGTCATGAAGGACTTGCCCCTTGTCAGATTGCTCGGATTCAGCCACCACCGAAGGGAACCCGCACCCGGGGGGACATCAGAAAGGACTGATCCAATGAAAGCGGGGACCCGTCCCAGGCCGCCAAGAGATGGAGCTGGAGCGTCCTTGTGTGAAACTGGGCAAAGGGAACCGCCTCGAACAACGCCACCATCAATCCCACCAGTCGCATCCCTAGCCGGATGGATGGGCGGGGGATGGATAGGAGACGCTGAGTCAATTCCTGAATCAGAAGAACCTTGGCTCGGGGTAGAAACACCCTGGCCTGAGAAGTATCCAGAGACATTCCCAGGAACTCCACCACCCTGGAGGGAGTGAGGCAGGACTTGGGATAGTTGATCACCCAACCGAAACTCTCCAGAGTGGACACCACGGTAATGGTATCCAGATGCGCCTGACTGAGGGAAGACGCCATGATGAGAAGATCGTCCAGATGCGGATACCCCTGGCTCTGAGGATGGCCATCACTCCTACCAACACCTTGGTAAACACCCTTGGAGCCGAGGTAAGGCCAAACGAAAGAGCAACAAACTGAAAATGCCGATTGTCCACGACAAACCTGAGGAATCTCTGGTGTGGTAGAAATATTGGAATATGCAGGTAAGCATCCTTGATGTCTATGGACGTCATGAAGTCCCCCTGACGAAGTGAATGGATGGCTGAACGCAGAGTTTCCATACGGAACTTCCGGGGACGGACGAACCTGTTGAGCAACTTCAGATCCAGAATGGGACGGACGGAACCGTCCTTCTTGGGCACCGTGAACAAATTGGAATAGAAGCCCAGGCCCCGGTCTGAGAGGGACACCGGACAGATGACAGCCATGTCCACGAGACTTGCTACTGCCGCCCGAAGCCCCAGGGCGGCCAGAGGGTCTGACGGCACCCGAGACCTGAAGAATCTGGGAGGGGGCCGGAACTTGAACTCCAGCTTGTAACCGGAAGACACCACTTCCTGAATCCACCTGTCCGAGACCTGTTGAACCCAGACAGAGAAGTGTTGCAACCATCCCCCCACCCGCAAGGGTGAGGGCGCCCCCTCATTGCTGAGCCGGCTTGGCAGCGGCTCTAGGCTTGGAGCCCCCACTGTGTCCTGGACGGGCCCGACCCCTGCCCCTAGGCCAGGAATCACCTCTGAACGAAGGGAAGGCCGAGCCCCTGCCAACTCTAGCCCCACGAAAGGACTGAGAGAAGGAAGCCGCCCCCCGAAAGGGGCAACGCTGCTTCTTACGCTGAGGTAACTTACCTCCCTTTGCCACCGAATCCAATTGTTCTCCAAAGAGCGGCAACCCCACAAAGGGAAGGGCCGTGAGTGACTTTTTGGACACAAAATCAGCCGCCCACTGGCGTAACCAAACAGACCGGCGGATAGCCACAAGCAGGGCCGCAGCTCTGCTACACATCACCAATGTGTCGTCCAGGGCGGACAGCACAGAGGGAAAAAAATAACTCACAGCGCTTAAGGTCAGCAAACTCCTCACTAGCCGGGTCAAGCCCGGAAGAGGTCAACAAGCCTCTAACAACCGACCTGGCAGCTACCAATACAAGTGCAGAAGCACAAACCGGCCGCAAGGCCGATCCAACACTGGCAAAACCATGACAAGCCATCTGGCCAATGCGTTTATCCTCACCATCCTTGAGAGTAGTGCACTCCGGAGAATGGAGGACTGAGGAGCTGGACAACCCCAAAACAGGAGCATCCACCTCGGGGGGAGATGACCAGTGCTTCACCGCATCCTCCGGAAAGGGATATTTCCTGTCCCAACCCGGTAGGACACCCGGAAGCCGAGTCGGCCTCTCCCATTCCTTGAGAATGATACCATCAAAATGCTTTTGATAAGGAAATTCCAAGCGCGGCTTAGTCACTTCAAAGAACTCCCCCTTCAGCGGAGGAGCCACCTCGGGGGGAGAAATAGTCAGGACCTCAAACATATGAGCCAGGACCCTAGCGATATCCAAAGAATCCCCCTGGCCCTGCTCGGTATCAGTGCCCACAAACTGCTGATCATCTGAGTCATCAGACTCCTCATACAGCTCCCCTTCCTCACACGGGGAACAATCAGACCAATCCAGGGAGTCAAAATCCTCCCTATCAAAGGCCTGCGCAGCCGTATACAAATGTTTTCTCTTTGCCGTTGCCTTTTTAGCAACGGCACTGGAAAACAATTTTTCAAGATTGGCCAATCTGGTACACACCTCAGATTGCGACTCCCCACTAATGACCACATCACACGTACGTGTCAAGCGAGGGGGAGACGGAGAGGAGACTGGCGGAGCAGAACCGGACGCCTGAGATCCGATCTGCCGCGTAATAGACCGCTGCACACAGGGTACACATAGAAATACATCATACCCCAAAAGGGATACCCCACACCCCAAACACAGCCTGGATTGCCCCGAGGGGGGCACAAGCCCAGTATTCGGGGAAGCTTCCATATGGTGATTTTTTAATAATATATATAAATATATGTGTACAATGCTCTTTTGGGAATCACGCAATAATGCAACCCGGGATGCCCCTTTAAGTCCCGAGTGGGAGGATTTGAAGCCAACTAAATTTTAAACAAGGACCCTGGACCAGGAGAACCCCCCTTTAATAAGATCAATGGTCCACCTGGAACACACAAAACAGAACACACGCTCAGAATGCTGGCTTTACGCATAAGAGGTTAAAAATAGATGCATCTGAAGGGCCACAGGCCACTCACCCGACCTTCACCCACACACAGCACGCCGGGCAGGAGATATGTGTAGGACTCGCAGCACGCAGAAGGAGGGGGGGCGGGCCGGCGCGGTTCGCGCATCGCGCCCGGCCCCGCCCCTCCCCCGTCTCTCCCGGCCAGAAGCAGGGACCTGAAAGCAGCGCACACAGCACGGGGGCGGGCCGAAAACGCGTGCAAGCGCCCAGCCCCGCCCCCCCGTCCTAAGGAGAAGAAGCCCTCAAGGGCAGAACAGCCTCACACAACCCCCCCCCATTGCTGCACGCCGGAGCCGCGGGACCGCCGGCGCTAGCCCAAACGTTGAAACACACACATACAATTAAACACACACATACACAATAATGTGATTGAGTCAGGATGGCGGGTAAAGAATACATTTGAATCCATAAGGGACCCGCCCCCCCCCTCTAAGGGTATCCGGGAGAGGGGGAATCCATGCCAGGGTCGGGCCAAGGGACGGGGCATCCCAAACCGGGATCACCAACCCGGATAGCTGCCTACCCCTTGATATGGGGTCTCACGGCTCCTAAGCACCATGGGTGCCAACTACCTTTGCCCGGACCAGCAGCCTAGGCTGGGAGGCAAGCACTTCAAATAAGGGGATCCGGGCAGGAATAGAAGAATAAAAAGGCCGGGAGTCATCCCGGCTACCTGCAAGGAGGAGACAACATCTCCTGACTTGCTCGCCTCAACAGAGATGAAAGACTGGGTGATGAGTGGGAGGTCCCAGGTATTTATGGGCCGGGAGGGTCTTACATTTTTTTGATATCATCTCTGCAAGATCGTCATCTACAGGTCAGTATACCCAAGTGTAATGAATGTCTTGAAGCGGGGTGTGTGACATACTTAGAATAAAGTCCTGTTTTAAAACAAACATAGCCTTGTCCTTATGTTACACCAGTAAGGAGGCTTAACCGATAAAGCTGCTACTTCAGAAACCTGTCGTATCGAAGTAATTGCCACTAAAAAGACAGGCAGAAGAGGCTTACGAGGAGGCCACACATGTGTGACTCCCTCTAAAAAAGTCCTAATAAATTTATTCTCGGCATTGGGTTTTTGAAAAAAAGATAGATAAAGCAGATATCTGTTCATTTAAAGGGCTCAATTGAAGACCTTCATCAAGACCTTTCTGCCAAAATTCCAGTATTCTGGAAACAGAAAAAGCTCTACAAGCGAACCCTCTGGATTCGCACCAAGCGATAAATGCTTGCCAGACTCTAAAGTAGATCATTGATGAAAACTTCTTTCTGGCCTGAATCATAGTCTGGATGACTCTGGCAGAAAACCCCCTTTCTGCCAAGATGAAGGATTCAATAGCCAGGCCGTCAAAGCCAGAACTCGTGAACTGGGATGCCTTAGAGGCCCCTGTGTGAGAAGATCTGGATAGTTGGGTAACCTCTATGAATCGCCCTCTGACATCCTTACTATGTCTGAGAACCTGCTTCTCCTTGACTACCGAGGAGCTACCAGAATGGTTGAAACTACCTTGTGAGCTATCCTTTTGTAGTACTCGACCCAGGAGTGGAATCGAGTGAATGCATAAAGAAGCTTGAATGCTGACCACTGAAGAGTCAGGGCATCTGTTGCTATTTCTAGAGGATCCCTGGACCGGGGCACAAACTTCTGAACCTTCCAATTGTGCTGGGACGCAAAGAGATCTACATCTGGGATATGCCAGCGCATGCATTAGGATTAAAAGACCCTCTGACTGAGAGAACATTCCCCCTGATGCACCACAGCTCTGCTTAGATGATCGGCCTGCAAGTTGTCCACTCCTGGTATGTGTACTGCCGAGATGCATGGAGCCTGTTTCTCGGCCCAAAGTAAAATCCGGTTCACTTCCTTGTGATCTTTCCTGCTTCTGGTGCCCCTCTGGTGGTTGATATATGCTGCCGCACGATTGTCTGTTTGAATCATGACGGGATAACCCCTCAGATAGGATGTCCAATGTTTGAGAGACAGTAGAATCGCTCTCAGGTCCAGGGAGTCTGCTCTCCTTCGGTCCCCACTGTGCCTGGATTGTCTGTAACCCCATGACACCCCCCTCCCCCCAACCTGTTAGACTGGCATTTGTGGTGATAATCTTCCACTGTACCGGAAGAAAAGATTTGCCCATCTGAAGAGACTGAGGACTTGTTGAGGACTTGTTGAATGTATCGTGAAAAAGAGGTGATTCAGAGTTTCCGTGGTTCGATCCCAGATCTGGAGCAATTCCATCTGCAGGGTTCTTGTGTGAAACTGTGAAAAAGGCAATGCCTCAAAGCAAGACACCAACAGGACCAACACATTCCCTGACGAATTGTCGGTGAGAGCAGGACAAGAGATCCTGTACCTTGGCCTGAAGCGCAAGTCACTTCTGTTACGGAAGAAATTCCCTTTGCCTGAGTTGTGTCTAATGACATTCCCAGGAAAGAAATAACTCTTGCAGGAATGATATTCGACCCTTGATAGCTGACTATCCAGCCAAATACTTCTAATGTCGATAAGACAATCTGTGTATACTTCTGGGCCTACTGAATAATGGGGCCCATATCAACAGATCATCTAAGTAATGGATTATGTGTTTCCCCTAATTTCTCAGAAAAGCCATGAGACCTGCAAACACCTTGGTAAACACCTTGGTGCAAAGCCACAAACTGAAAATGCAGGCCATCTACTGCAAACCTCAGATATCTCTGATGACCCAGAGAAATGTGTAGGTACGCATCCTTTATATCCTCATGAATTCTCCCAGCTGGAGTGAAATGACTGGGGATCTTAAAGATTCCAAGCAAAATTTCTTCAGACGGACAAACCTGTTGAGGCCCTTGAGATCTAATATTGGGTGTACAAAACCGTCCCTCTTGGGAATTATGAACAATTGGAGAGGAACATGACAGATTACTCCAATCTGTGAGCTAGCGGATCTCAAGGATTCTGCTTTCCACGAAATTCGTGATACTCCTGACCAAAAGAACCTCCGAGGAGGTCTAGGAAGGGTGGGGGCATCCCTTCATGCATGAGGGGGCTCTAAAGAGGGTTTTTCCTTGTTCCACCAAAAAGATCTTGCCCTATTTTGGGACTTTGTCCTATTCCAAAATTCTCTTGGGTATCCCGAGGAGGTGGAACCTCTACCCCCCAAAAAGGGCAGAGGATTGGAGGCCCTGCAAAAAAGTTAGATTTCCGTTTCTGTGGAAGTTTAGTAGACTTACCCCCAGTAACTTCCTTTACCATGACATCCAAGTGCTCCCCAAACAGACATCCCCCCCTGAAAAAGGAGTCCTTTCAGATTCTTCCTAGAGGCAGCTTTAGCCATAATGAACGCTTTAAGCTACTAACAGAGCTAAACCTCTGGCACTAAACCTAATCATTTATCCATAGCAGAAATTACATACTTGTTATATCTATACTGGTCTTGATCAACTGGGAACATGCCTTCTGTGAACGACCCAAACGAGTCTTAGAATGCAGTAGCTTTAACAACTTGTTCACCAAAGATGCTATATATGTAGCACAGGCCGGCCGTAAGGTCGATCCTACAATAGAAAAAGCGTGATCTCCACGTTTATCTGCTGGATCTCAGTGGATGGCATCACCGAAGTCTTAGAAAGGTCTGAAACTGGAGCGTCTACCACAGGAGGGAGAGACCATAATTTAATCAGATCTGAGGAAAAGGGATGCATAGTAGTACTTTAGGAATGAGCGGAAGACTATCCGGCTCCTACCATTCCTTTTGGATCAGATTGGAATCATGAGTCTGTACTGGAAAAAAACTGTCTCCCTTTTTTCCGGCTTAAACAAACTCCCATTCTTCCTCTTGGGGGTTTCCTGTGCAGAGGGTTCTGAATCCGAATCACTTCCTTCCATATTGGAAGAGTCTTTCTCCTCTCATCCTGGGAGACTACGGCAGCAAAAAAGATCCTTTTCAGAATCAGAGGAAACTAAATGCTTCTTTTCCTTTAGGCTCTGAGGGTCCATCAACAGGAATCTGTCTAGGAGCCCTTTCTACAGGAGACAGCTGTCTACCATATTTAGCCAGTACTACTGTGGTACAACCACTACAGATAATGCTGTCCTCGTCCAGTGGCCTTAGCATATATACTGGACATGGGGTAAACCTGCCTGTTAAAGAACCAGACCCGAATACCCCGGATGCCTCCGTCAGGGGTAATAATACAGTCTATTGAATCCCTGAGGGCCTAAGGCCAAACTATATAATAGACCTTGATAGTCACAGGTGACTACTCTAAGACCTTAGTGGTGAACACATCAAATATTTCTTTCCTTTTTCAAAATAAATTAAATAATAATTAATAATAAAGCAATAAAAAAAATAATATACACCTACCAACCCAGCAGTTAAGGTCCTCCTTAATGCAGCCGCAGCAGTGGCGGATCCGAAAGCAGCACTGCTGCAAGAGGCAGCCGGCCGGTCCAAGACGCACGACCCCTGGAGCAGCCTCGACGTTCGAGCAAAGAGGTGGCGGCATGCAGCCAGGAAAGCTTACCTGCAATTGGAGGAAGATGGACGAAGCGGAAGCTGAAATTAAGAGGCCCCGCCCACGGGGAAGAGATGAAAGCCGCAACCCGGAGAGAGAACCGGCAGCGCAGTTGGAGAAACGGCCCTGCTCATGGGGGAGATGAAAGGCGCAACCCGGAGAGAGAACCGGCAGCACAGCTGGAGAAATGGCCCCGCTCATGGGGGAGATGAAAGCCGCAACCCGGAGAGAGAACCGGCAGCACAGCTGGAGAAATGGCCCCGCTCATGGGGGAGATGAAAGCCGCAATCCGGAGAGAGAACCGGAAGCACAGCTGGAGAAGAGGCCCCACCCATGGGGGAGATGAAAGCCGCAACCCAGAGAGAGAACCAGCAGCGCAGTTGGAGAAACGGAACTGCTCATGGGGGAGATAAAAGGCGCAACCCGGAAAGAGAACTGGCAGCACAGCTGTAGAAACGGCCCTGCCCATGGGGAAGATGAAAGCCGCAACCCGGAGAGAGAACAGGTTGCACAGCTGGAGAAACGGCCCCGCCCATGGGGAAGATGAAAGCCACAACCCAGAGAGAGAACAGGCAGCACAGCTGGAGAAGAGGCCCCGCTCATGGGGAAGATGAAAGCCACAACCCGGAGAGAGAACCCGCAGCACAGCTGGAGAAGAGGCCCCGCCCATGGGGGAGATGAAGGCCGCAACCCAGAGAGAACCGGCAGCACAGCTGGAGAAACGGCCCTGGCCATAGGGGAAATGAAAGCCGCAACCCGGAGAGAGAACCGGCAGCAAAGCTGGAGAAACGGCCCCGGCCATAGGGGAGATGAAAGCCACAACCCGGAGAGAACCGGCAGCACAGCTGGAGAAGAGGCCCCGCCCATGGGGGAGATGAAAGCCGCAACCCGGAGAGAGAACAGGCAGCACAGCTGGAGAAGAGGCCCGGCCATGGGGGAGATGAAAGCCGCAACCTGGAGAGAGAACAGGCAGCACAGCTGGAGAAGAGGCCCCGCCCATGGGGGAGATGAAAGCCGCAACCTGGAGAGAGAACAGGCAGCACAGCTGGAGAGGAGGCCCCGCCCATGGGGGAGATGAAAGCCGCAACCTGGAGAGAGAACAGGCCGCACAGCTGGAGAAGAGGCCCCGCCCATGGGGGAGATGAAAGCCGCAACCCGGAGAGAGAACAGGCAGCACAGCTGGAGAAGAGGCCCCGCCCATGGGGGAGATGAAAGCCACAACCCGGAGAGAGAACCGGCAGCACAGCTGGAGAAGAGGCCCCGGCCATGGGGGAGATGAAAGCCGCAACCCGGAGAGAGAACCGGCAGCACAGCTGGAGAAACGGCCCCGCCCATGGGGGAGATGAAAGTTGCAACCCGGAGAGAGAACCGGCAGCACAGCAGGAGAAGAGGCCCCGCCCATGGGGGAGATGAAAGCCGCAACCCGAAGAGAGAACCGGCAGCACAGCTGGAGAAACGGCCAAGCCTATGGGGGAGATGAAAGCCGCAACCCGGAGAGAGAGCCGGCAGCACAGCTGGAGAAGAGGCCCCGCCCATGGGGGAGATGAAAGGCACAACCCGGAGAGAGAACCGGCAGCACAGCTGGAGAGGAGGCCCGCCCATGGGGAGATCAAAGCTACAACCCGGAGAGAGAATCGGCAGCACAGCTGGAGATGAGGCCCCGCCCATGGGGGAGATGAAAGCCGCAACCCGGAGAGAGAACCGGCAGCACAGCTGGAGAAACTGCCCCGCTCATGGGGGAGATGAAAGCAGTAACCCGGAGAGAGAACCGGCAGCACAGCTGGAGAAGAGGCCCCGCCCATGGGGGAGATGAAAGCCACAACCTGGAGAGAGAACCGGCAGCACAGCTGGAGAAGAGGCCCCGCCCATGGAGGAGATGAAAGCCGCAACCCGAAGAGAGAACCGGCAGCACAGCTGGAGAAACGGCCAAGCCTATGGGGGAGATGAAAGCCGCAACCCGGAGAGAGAGCCGGCAGCACAGCTGGAGAAGAGGCCCCGCCCATGGGGGAGATGAAAGGCACAACCCGGAGAGAGAACCGGCAGCACAGCTGGAGAGGAGGCCCCGCCCATGGGGAGATCAAAGCTACAACCCGGAGAGAGAATCGGCAGCACAGCTGGAGATGAGGCCCCGCCCATGGGGGAGATGAAAGCCGCAACCCGGAGAGAGAACCGGCAGCACAGCTGGAGAAACTGCCCCGCTCATGGGGGAGATGAAAGCAGTAACCCGGAGAGAGAACCGGCAGCACAGCTGGAGAAGAGGCCCCGCCCATGGGGGAGATGAAAGCCACAACCTGGAGAGAGAACCGGCAGCACAGCTGGAGAAGAGGCCCCGCCCATGGGGGAGATGAAAGCCTATAAACACAAATTAAATGAAAGACAGGAGCTCCAGATACACCTCACAGTCCAGTTCCAACTGCAAGAATGAAACTGGATTGTGAAAGTGCAGCCGGAAGTATATAAAGGCCGGGAGGAGCCACGCCTTTGTCTTGCAGTCCACGCCCTTCGGTTGAGAGGTTAACCCTATTCGTTACTGTTTGCCGACGGCCTGGAGAGGATATAAGTAAAAACAATTCTGCAGGTAAGTATCACAGAATTGTATTTTTTATTTAAAGTGGACCAAAACCCAGCTGGATCGGGCTGATCTATTCCCTCCCCACAGTGCATCCAAAATTGGGATGCCCTGCTGTGTGAAACACCCTAGGTCGTCTGCTACACTTACCATAATCCCAAGCAAGCGCGGGTCGCATTCCCGGTTTTCCTCTAGCAGGGCGCGTGTCAGGCATTTGTGAATGGCCGGCTCGGGCGCGCTCCCTGTTAGAGGGAAGCGCGAGATCCGGCCACCAGCGCACTCGGAGCTGCTGAGCTAAGACGTCTTTTAGACGTGCATAGCTCAGAGGCTCCGAGCGCGCTGATTAAACGAGAGGCTGCGCCGTAGGACCGCAGTGGGGTGAATTGTTGAGAGCGATCTGGGGGGTTTCACATAGTGGGGCACCCCGGGGCAGTGGACCAAAACCCAGCATAGTCAAAATCCTGGGTTTTGGTCCACTTTAAACTGGACCAAAACCCACAGAGATCAGCCCCCCCCGGGGGCATACAAAATCAGGATGCCCCGCTGTGTGAAACTCCTCAGGTCGCCCCATACACTTACCTTGTTTCCCAGTCCAACGGAGCATGCACGAGCCACATCCCCGCTTATCCCTCTAGCAGGACGCGTGCCAGCGTGCTCGGATCCACTGGCCTTAGACGAGCTGATGTGAGCAGATCTGAGCGTGCTGATTGGGTGAGAGGCCGCACATGTGTAGGACTGAGGAAGGGTGAGTGCGATCAGGAGGCCTGGGAGGGTTTCACACAGTGGAGCATCCCCGATCGGGGTGCCCCAGGGGCAGGGACCAAAAGCCAGGATTGTGAAAATCCTGGGTTTTGGTCCACTTTAAATTGAATCTTATCATACTGGTTGGTTCTGTTGTCTTCTAAATGATGCCGGTTTCCTGGCTGTGGTGTCGTAGCGGAGGGAGGTGAGAGACTATGGGGTAAGCGGTGGCCAATAATAAAGCGGTACCCGATAATCTTACCTTTACTACAAGCCAGTGATCAGCAATTAGCCACTGGCGCAAACTTGGGTAATAGCCACCGGAACGCCCCGCCCACGACCTGCACGCCGGACAATCAGGGGACTCCCTTCCAGGCGCTGGCTCATAATAAAGGTGAGGATAATGGGCGTCCTAAGCGTAACGAAGCGGTTTCTTTATTGGTAACTAAGCAGTTTCTTTATTGGTAACTAAGCGGTTTCTTTATTGGTAACTAAGCGGTTTCTTTATTGGTGACTAAGCAGTTTCTTTATTGGTAACTAAGCGGTTTCTTTATTGGTAACTAAGCAGTTTCTTTATTGGTAACTAAGCGGTTTCTTTATTGGTGACTAAGTGGTTTCTTTATTGGTGACTAAGCGGTTTCTTTATTGGTGACTAAGCGGTTTCTTTATTGGTGACTAAGCGGTTTCTTTACTGGTGACTAAGCAGTTTCTTTATTGGTGACTAAGCACTCTTACACATCCGTTAGTGGCGGGTGCCAGGACAGCGGTGGCGCCACTATAGATCCAAATAAGTAAACAGGACCGGCAACTCCAATTTGTAGTGAAATCGACTGTTTTCAATCACAGAGATATTCCATTACATTTGTTGGAAAATCCAAAGGACTGCAGCCATAGACCTGAGTGACAGTTGGCCTCTAACTCTCATCTCTGCACAAGCAGGTCCTATTAGTCCCTAACTCTCATCTCTGCACAAGCAGGTCCTATTAGCCCCTAACTCTCATCTCTACACAAGCAGGTCCTATTAGCTCCTAACTCTCATCTCTGCACAAGCAGGTCCTATTAGCATCTAACTCATCTCTGCACAAGCAGGTCCTATTAGCCCCTAACTCTCATCTCTGCACAAGCAGGTCCTATTAGTCCCTAACTCTCATCTCTGCACAAGCAGGTCCTATTAGCCCCTAACTCTCATCTCTGCACAAGCAGGTCCTATTAGTCCCTAACTCTCATCTCTGCACAAGCAGGTCCTATTAGCCCCTAACTCTCATCTCTGCACAAGCAGGTCCTATTAGCATCTAACTCATCTCTGCACAAGCAGGTCCTATTAGCCCCTAACTCTCATCTCTGCACAAGCAGATCCTATTAGCCCCTAACTCTTATCTCTGCACAAGCAGGTCCTATTAGTCCCTAACTCTTATCTCTGCACAAGCAGGTCCTATTAGTCCCTAACTCTTATCTCTGCACAAGCAGATCCTATTAGTCCCTAACTCTTATCTCTGCACAAGCAGGTCCTATTAGTCCCTAACTCTTATCTCTGCACAAGCAGGTCCTATTAGTCCCTAACTCTCATCTCTGCACAAGCAGGTCCTATTAGCCCCTAACTCTCATCTCTGCCCCTGCAGGTTCTATTAGTCCCTAACTCTCATCTCTGTCCCTGCAGGTCCTATTAGCCCCTGACTCTCATCTCTGCACAAGCAGGTCCTATTAGTCCCTAACTCTCATATCTGCACAAGCAGGTCCTATTAGTCCCTAACACTCATCTCTGTACAAGCAGGTCCTATTAGCCCCTAACTCTCATCTCTGCACAAGCAGGTCCTATTAGTCCCTAACTCTCATCTCTGCACAAGCAGGTCCTATTAGCCCCTAACTCTCATCTCTGCGCAAGCAGGTCCTATTAGTCCCTAACTCTCATCTCTGCACAAGCAGGTCCTATTAGCCCCTAACTCTCATCTCTACACAAGCAGGTCCTATTAGCTCCTAACTCTCATCTCGGCACAAACAGGTCCTATTAGCCCCTAACTCTCATCTCTGCACAAGCAGGTCCTATTAGCCTCTAACTCTCATCTCTGCACAAGCAGGTCCTATTAGTCCCTAACTCTCATCTCTGCACAAGCAGGTCCTATTAGCCCCTAACTCTTATCTCTGCACAAGCAGGTCCTATTAGTCCCTAACTCTTATCTCTGCACAAGCAGGTCCTATTAGTCCCTAACTCTTATCTCTGCACAAGCAGATCCTATTAGTCCCTAACTCTTATCTCTGCACAAGCAGGTCCTATTAGTCCCTAACTCTTATCTCTGCACAAGCAGGTCCTATTAGTCCCTAACTCTCATCTCTGCACAAGCAGGTCCTATTAGCCCCTAACTCTCATCTCTGCCCCTGCAGGTTCTATTAGTCCCTAACTCTCATCTCTGTCCCTGCAGGTCCTATTAGCCCCTGACTCTCATCTCTGCACAAGCAGGTCCTATTAGTCCCTAACTCTCATATCTGCACAAGCAGGTCCTATTAGTCCCTAACACTCATCTCTGTACAAGCAGGTCCTATTAGCCCCTAACTCTCATCTCTGCACAAGCAGGTCCTATTAGTCCCTAACTCTCATCTCTGCACAAGCAGGTCCTATTAGTCCCTAACTCTCATCTCTGCACAAGCAGGTCCTATTAGCCTCTAACTCTCATCTCTGCACAAGCAGGTCCTATTAGCTCCTAACTCTCATCTCTGCACAAGCAGGTCCTATTAGCCCCTAACTCTCATCTCTGCGCAAGCAGGTCCTATTAGTCCCTAACTCTCATCTCTGCACAAGCAGGTCCTATTAGCCTCTAACTCTCATCTCTGCACAAGCAGGTCCTATTAGCCCCTAACTCTCATCTCTGCACAAGCAGGTCCTATTAGCCTCTAACTCTCATCTCGGCACAAACAGGTCCTATTAGCCCCTAACTCTCATCTCTGCACAAGCAGGTCCTATTAGCTCCTAACTCTCATCTCGGCACAAACAGGTCCTATTAGCCCCTAACTCTCATCTCTGCACAAGCAGGTCCTATTAGCCTCTAACTCTCATCTCTGCACAAGCAGGTCCTATTAGTCCCTAACTCTCATCTCTGCACAAGCAGGTCCTATTAGTCCCTAACTCTCATCTCTGCACAAGCAGGTCCTATTAGTCCCTAACTCTCATCTCTGCACAAGCAGGTCCTATTAGCCTCTAACTCTCATCTCGGCACAAACAGGTCCTATTAGCCCCTAACTCTCATTTCTGCACAAGCAGGTCCTATTAGCTCCTAACTCTCATCTCGGCACAAACAGGTCCTATTAGCTCCTAACTCTCATCTCTGCACAAGCAGGTCCTATTAGCCCCTAACTCTCATCTCTGCGCAAGCAGGTCCTATTAGCTCCTAACTCTCATCTCTGCACAAGCAGGTCCTATTAGCCCCTAACTCTCATCTCTGCACAAGCAGGTCCTATTAGCTCCTAACTCTCATCTCTGCACAAGCAGGTCCTATTAGCCCCTAACTCTCATCTCTGCACAAGCAGGTCCTATTAGCCCCTAACTCTCATCTCTGCGCAAGCAGGTCCTATTAGTCCCTAACTCTCATCTCTGCACAAGCAGGTCCTATTAGCTCCTAACTCTCATCTCTGCACAAGCAGGTCCTATTAGCCTCTAACTCTCATCTCTGCACAAGCAGGTCCTATTAGCCCCTAACTCTCATCTCTGCACAAGCAGGTCCTATTAGCCTCTAACTCTCATCTCTGCACAAGCAGGTCCTATTAGTCCCTAACTCTCATCTCTGCACAAGCAGGTCCTATTAGCCTCTAACTCTCATCTCGGCACAAACAGGTCCTATTAGCCCCTAACTCTCATCTCTGCACAAGCAGGTCCTATTAGCTCCTAACTCTCATCTCGGCACAAACAGGTCCTATTAGCCCCTAACTCTCATCTCTACACAAGCAGGTCCTATTAGCTCCTAACTCTCATCTCGGCACAAACAGGTCCTATTAGCCCCTAACTCTCATCTCTACACAAGCAGGTCCTATTAGCTCCTAACTCTCATCTCTGCACAAGCAGGTCCTATTAGCTCCTAACTCTCATCTCTGCGCAAGCAGGTCCTATTAGCCCCTAACTCTCATCTCTGCACAAGCAGATCCTATTAGCCCCTAACTCTCATCTCTGCACAAGCAGGTCCTATTAGTCCCTAACTCTCATCTCTGCACAAGCAGGTCCTATTAGCCTCTAACTCTCATCTCGGCACAAACAGGTCCTATTAGCCCCTAACTCTCATTTCTGCACAAGCAGGTCCTATTAGCTCCTAACTCTCATCTCGGCACAAACAGGTCCTATTAGCTCCTAACTCTCATCTCTGCACAAGCAGATCCTATTAGCCCCTAACTCTCATCTCTGCACAAGCAGGTCCTATTAGCCCCTAACTCTCATCTCTGCACAAGCAGATCCTATTAGCCCCTAACTCTTATCTCTGCACAAGCAGGTCCTATTAGTCCCTAACTCTTATCTCTGCACAAGCAGGTCCTATTAGTCCCTAACTCTTATCTCTGCACAAGCAGATCCTATTAGTCCCTAACTCTTATCTCTGCACAAGCAGGTCCTATTAGTCCCTAACTCTTATCTCTGCACAAGCAGGTCCTATTAGTCCTTAACTCTCATCTCTGCACAAGCAGGTCCTATTAGCCCCTAACTCTCATCTCTGCCCCTGCAGGTTCTATTAGTCCCTAACTCTCATCTCTGTCCCTGCAGGTCCTATTAGCCCCTAACTCTCATCTCTGCACAAGCAGGTCCTATTAGCCCCTAACTGTTATATAGAATTACCTTCTGCTGTGCTGCCCCATTCCCCCCCCCCCCCCCGCGCCTCACCCCTGCTATACACTGTGCAGATGTGAGATCTCGGGGTGGCGCAATGTATCCTGGGATTAAAGATGGAAGAAAAGATGGCGCTGGCCTACAGATGGCACCGGGAGGAGGATGGATAAGCGCAGAGGGAAGGGCAGGAGACAGGTAAGTTTGCAGTGACAATTGTTGAATCAGAGAATTAAAGGGAACGTTGGGGGGCGGAGTTTGGGGAGTTACAACTCGTCAGACTGTCCAATGTTTCCTTTTTAACTGTTTCTAATAAAAGGGAAAGTTTCATGGACACCTGGGGCCGGCAACTCTTCTCTCTATTCCGTCCATCTCCCATGTAAATACTAGGTGGAATAATTAAAGCGGACCAACAGTCAAAAATGAATTAAATCAGACACAACAACTGTGTTCATATGAACTCCTCTCCGAGGCAATTTAAAAATTATTTTACCCCTTTCTAATGCCTACGGGGATAAATATTAAAAAACAAGATGGCCGCTCATGCATTGGCAGGCCACCTGCAAACTGGAAGTTGTGCTGGGCTTCCTGTTACTGTGCATTTCAGTTACGTCACTTGGGAGAGGAAGCTCCAAAATGGCCGCTATCTTTCTTTTCCAACTGTGCCGGGCTGTTGGTCCACTTTAATGTGAATGATGGCCTTCATACATCGAGGTCACTTTGTATCAGACGCAGGTCTCACCTGATGGGCCTTCCATATAATTCCTGGTGTCACCCGAAGGCGTTGTTCCGGTTGTTCCTTTTATTTTGCGAAAAGAAAAAAAAAGACAAGTTAGAAACTTGTACAATCTCCCTAAAATGTATTAAAGATCTATTTATGTTATTTGCACAGTATAAGATAACAAGCGTGTGGTGTATAACAGAGACCCATATCTCTGCTCTGCAGCGGGTCCGTGCATCTTTATTTCTATCGGCCCATTTCCTCGCCTGGAACAATATTACAAATGTTTCTGTTTCCATATTATTATTTTCTTTTGCAAGAATAAGGACCTGTCACGTTATAGTCAAAGAGACTTTCCTACATCACAGGGCCCGAGCTGATGTATCATCGCAGCGTGACCCAGATTGTGTAACTAGCAAATAATACCCGAGTATTAAAGTGATACTAAAGTTGTCCCGTTATCTCAGGCTACACGTTGCACTGTCCCAGACTTCAATCCATTTTCAAGAAGAACCAAAAAATTATTAGCTAAAAACCAGGGAGTGGCCTTAAGAGTTCTAAAGTGGCTAGTGCACTGCCCTTTATCAGACGGAACACACAAACAAGACAAATGGTTGTTCTACAAAGCTGGCACTTAAAACTCACCAGACACTATTGCCAAAATTACAAAGTTTAATTGATCAAAAAATGTATGGCACATGACATATATTCTACAAAAATACAAGGTAAAAATGATGTACACATTAAAATAGCAATTGCTAGGTAACAAACACACACATAGGGGCCCCGCCAGGACTATCCTGGGTTCCACGCCTCATCCAATCACTCTGCATACACTCTGCTGGCCAGCATATCCGTGCGGGGATCAACTCCACCAAATAAGGAAGGGCCAGGTAGCAACTAATTATAAGGGAAGCAGGTTATATATCCTTGATGCATATCCTCACTATGGCTTATTTAGAGGCTGTTAGCCAGGCATTTTCATATCCACACAGTCATGGTAAAGATAGGAGCCGGCTATGAGACGCTGCAAAGATATTTGCCCGCAGGCACTCACGTGTCCCGTTTGTGGGGTATGGAAACCTCTCCACTGGTCCCGGAATGCGCTTGTACAGCTATATATGGCGGTCAGTAGCATATGAGAGCTTGTTCACCAGTCAGGCGCATCCGCGCATTAGATATAAATCACCGCCGCCGTCGCCGCCAATACCGCGCGTCACGGGTCCTGTGTCACACGTGCTCCCAGCAAAACAAGCAGACAGCCTCCCAACGTGAAAACCGCCTGGCCGCACACGTGGTCTCAGCGCGGTGTCATCAGAGTAAGATGGTTACAGGATGTTGGAGGGCGTGGTCGGGGGCCGTCACCGACGTACGTTTCACTCCCCAATGGGAGTTTCCTCAGGGTGAGGGAGGGGCCGGGCGCTCTCAGGCTTTTAAACTTAATGACACACCTCTTCATGACGACATGCCCAGCCTCAGCTGGAGCCTCCCCAGCTGTCAATCAACCCGCGGGTCGGCTGAGCGAGGCCCGCCAGAGCAGTCAAATGCGACAGTCACATTAACCCTTGCGTCTCCTCCTCCACTTTCTTTTTAACAGCAGCGTGTATTCCAACATGAAATACTGTAACAATTGGGGTCTTCCTACTTCACAGATTAGTATGACACGGGGCATACCGGGGAGTGATCTAATTAAAAAGATGAAAATTCATCTTTTGCCGTTCACTTCAGCACATCCATCCCCTCTGTCACACCCAGGCAGCATAAAGGGAATTAAACACAAATGATGCAGAGCTAATTACCGATTAAAGAGGAGAAAAACACCATAATAGGTTATAATGCATAGGTCTACCCTACTTTAAACCTTATATGTATATATAAGAGTGGTAACCTTATAACAAACATATAATGCTGAAAGGTCACCCACACCAAAACTGCATGTGTATAGTCAGGGATGAAAGGTATAAAGCTCTCACAGGACATTCAACCCCACCAAGTGATTTTAGGGGAAGAACCAAGAAACAGTGAAAGGCCAGAAAAACAGAAAAACAAAGAAGAGAGGGGTACATGAGCCCAACCGGAATGCGGCAATACAAATGCCACACAGTGACATACTATTGAGGGTTACCCACACGATATCGGGGATTTATTTATAGAAATGACTTTAGACCCATATCAGTATTCAATCCGTGTGGTATCATAGTACCCAATTCAAAGATCAAGCGGGCTTCATGCTGGAGGAGCCTAGTATCTCTAAACCCTCTCCCACCTTCCGTTTCCAACTTGAATATACTGCAAGCCCGCAACCTGGACGGATCACTATTATGGTATACTCGAAAGTGTTCCGCCACCGGGCTTTTCTCACTCCTTTTCTTTATATCCCTAACATGTTCCCCTATTCGAATACGCAGTTCTCTTATAGTCTTACCAACATACTTTTTGTTACACGGGCAACTAAGTAAATAAACTACGTATTTAGATGAACAGTTGATAAACCTTTTTATTGGTTGGGGGCCTTTACTTTTTGGGCCTGTATATGACATAGTTTTTTCTATATACGGACACACATGACAATGTCCACATTTATATGAGCCCTTCAACACCTTGGTATCTTTTCCTTTCTCAACTTTCACCCTATACTCACTCTGCATCACAAGGTCCCCTGATATTAGCAGCCCGTTTTGCTGTTATAAGGGGTCTTGGTCTTACGTGTTTAGCTATTACAGGGTCTAATAACAGAACATGCCAATGGGACCTCAAGATGTTACAGAATTTCTCCCAGTGGGCATTGTATTGAGTGATGAGGCGGACATGCTGGCCACCCCCCACCCCTCTGGACCCAGAACCATGCAACAGACCATCACGCGGCGTCTCCAAGGCCTTGTGGAAACAAGTCCGGAGAAGTCGATGGGGGTATCCTCTATCCCTGAAACGACGCGTGAGGGTCCTGGCCTCCCGTACGTAGTCCCCCACAGAACTACAGTTCCTGCGTATGCGCAGGAACTGTCCTAGGGGAATACCACGTCTCAGGGGGCCAGGATGATGGCTGGTAAAATGCAGGAGCGTGTTCCCTGCTGTGGGTTTCTGAAAGGTGGTGGTGGCCAGCCGGCCTGCCTCCTTGGTGATCCGAAGATCCAGGAATTCAATCGTAGTAGAACTCCATTTAAAAGTCAATCTTATATTCCTTTTATTTTGGTTGAGTGAGAAAATAAACTCCTCCAATTGCTGTACTGTGCCCTTCCATATCAATAACACATCATCAATGTATCTCAGCCAGAGGGCGGCATGTGCCACAAAGGACGCCCGCCCAAACACCTCCAGACTCTCCCACCGTCCGAGGTGTAGGCAGGCGTACGAGGGGGCACACGCCGCCCCCATGGCTGTCCCTTGGATCTGTTGGTAATAGATCCCATTAAATTTAAAGAAATTATTCATAAGGACAAATTCCAATAATTCCACAACGAATTCAAACGTAAACAGATACCGATTTAGGCTTAGGGGACGAAAGTTCTTTGAAGGAATCCTAAGTTTACTACAGTCAGGCAGGAGATCTGGTATCTCATCAATATCAGAAACGTTCTCTATGGGCTCCACAGGGAGGGTGCCATCCAGGGGTACCACCTCCACCCCCAGGTCCGGACGGCCAATAGTATCCCCAGGGACTATAGTTTTATTAAACATAGTCCTAAACAAGACCTTTCTTAGATAAAGGGCGGTATCCCTGTAAAGGACAAATTCATCACCGCCGGCACTGGGGGAAAAGGATAGACCCCTAGACAGCACAGACCTATGGCAATCGTTCAGTGGAAAAGTAGATAAATTGATGACATTAAGTTCATCACAATCAGATTCTATCGATTTGATGGGAGGGAGGACCCCACAGTTTTGCTTTTTCTGATACCCCTCAGGGTTTTCACCCTGTTGGCCACGCTGTCTCCTTCTTCTCCTTTTTTTGGGGCTTGATCTAAAAAAGTAACATTTCGTCGTATTCTGCGTGGCTCACGTGGAGGGCTTTCATCAGAGACATCAGTCTCGGCCCCTGACAGATCACTTGACACCTCCCGCCATTGTCTACGGCGGAAGTTAAATCTTCTTTTTATTTGGAAGTCCCGAAAGACTTTTCCATCTTCAAATTCAACAAGGTCTCTTCTAAACTTTTTTTGTTTGATCTCTTTGATTGTTTTCTGTACCTTCTCCACTTCTATTTTAATCATATCATTTAATCGACCAAAATCAGAGTCCTCCCTGAAAGTATCTAACTTACTACAGGTCTGTCTGATATTGTCCTCCAATTCAGCTAATTGGAGACGTTCCTCCTCCACAATTAATTCCATGATTCTAATTCCATGGTTAATACACTCATTTTGCCATTTATCAATAAACCTATCCGTCCTTAGATGCTCTGCCGGGACTATTCTTTCCCTCAGACCTCTAGGGATTACTCTGTGCTGAATATAGTTCTCTATTTTGCAAACATCCCACTGCCGTTTTAATTGTTTAATAATAAATGATTTATGTTTCTTGAATAATGGCCTTACCTCATCGCTCCTTGTATCTAGGGTACTTCCTTCTTGAGTTACAAAGGCAGCCTGAATGTCCTGTAAGCAAGTTTTATCTAATTGGAAAGCCATAATTCCTACACTAATCAAGTTATATTATCAAAGCAAGGGAAGGCACCAAAGAATAACTGGCGAACTATAAGTTACAAAGACACCCGTGCCCTCTTTCAATAATAAATGAATGCAGAGTGATTGGATGAGGCGTGGAACCCAGGATAGTCCTGGCGGGGCCCCTATGTGTGTGTTTGTTACCTAGCAATTGCTATTTTAATGTGTACATAATTTTTACCTTGTATTTTTGTAGAATATATGTCATGTGCCATACATTTTTTGATCAATTAAACTTTGTAATTTTGGCAATAGTGTCTGGTGAGTTTTAAGTGCCAGCCTTGTAGAACAACCATTTGTCTTGTTTGTGTGTTCCCTCTATGACATTTTCAAGAAGAACCTGTAGCTCCTAAGTTATTAGAAAAGGTATTAGAGCATTGGAGATGCAGAGAAATGATGTGGGTGTGGCAACAGCGATGTGATGTAAGCACACTGTGTGCTTTAAATATATCATAGTTTAAAAAAAAAAAAAAAAGTGCATTGTTGTGCCTCTAGTTATTACTGCCAGCACATAAGGGTCGATTCAAAGAAACATGTAACAGCTTGGATTTTGGTGCCGATCATCCTATTTTTCCCGTACGCTCGTGCGTTCGTATGAACTTGCGAGTGATTCTATAAGCAAATACGTTTCTATCCTAAAATGTCCGTCCGTTCGTATGGCAGTTCGGGAATCAGACCTATGTCAGTTTCCATCCTTAATTTTCCGTTTCATTTCTCAGGTTGCAACATTGGTTTTGCCCTTTTTCCTTTTTGTCTGGACGTAAATCCTTCTGATCTTGCGGCTGCGCACTACAAACTTACCTCATTAAAGTGCATTCTAAATATTTGGTCTTATTTTTCTTTATTTCATTCATTTTGTAGTAACCAACCATTAATGAATGCATTTGCATAAGTAAATCTAACTTTGTTTAATTTTTAGTTAACTTGCATTTTTTACTTGTGGATTTAATTTTAATATTTTGGCTTCAAATGGTACAACTTAAAATTTTGTGTGTGGTTACCCACACCCTCTACATACAGATTGCTCTCAAATATAAAAAAAACACCCAGCAACTTCTGCATGTTATGAGTCTAGAAACAGCCAAGATGGCGGCTCAGGTATTATCGGGCAGCCTGCAAACAGAAAGGGCCTTGTGACTGTGTTGCTCTGCATTCTTTGATTTCTGACCTTTCCGTGCCCCCAGCTCTGCTGTGTCTGTGCAAAATACAGCAGTAACCCACATCCTGCACTTTATCCCGCTCTCCTCTCCTCAGTAAGTGTGATGCATCTGACCAAAGATGTGCTTAAATAATTAAACAAAGCAAAGGTAAACAACTACACCAATAAATGCAATCTAAAAATATTATTCTAGTACATCAATTTAAAAATAAATAACAAAGGACATAAGTTTCTTTAATTAACGCAAATATATTGCAAAATAAAGGTTTACATGCAAAGGACTAATTAAGGTCCACATTAAAATGCTTTTATAAGGCATACATGAATCAGGTATGCATTGCCATACAATTTATGGCCTCGGCCATGCTGATACATGCAGTTCATTGGAGCTCAAGACGCGCAGACTCCTCCACATAGCCAAAAAACCTGTTCAAGAACAGCAATCCGACTGCTAAAAGGTGTCGCCAGTGGCTTTCTTTTAAAACGTATTTAGAGGTTTGAAAACTGTTCTCTGAATCACACGTAAACACATCCGATTATCCTAAGTTTTACGTTTTGATCCTAAGTTTTACGTTTTAATCCTAAAATTTAGGAACGAACTTGCGATGATCGTAAGAGCATATACGCATTCGTACGTAGGCTCGTGCGAGTCGGAAATGGCCAAAAAAACAGGAAAAAATGACTAACACCCACCCAAACTTACGATTCTCGATCCGAAATCAATTAACTTTTGCTCTTTGAATCGAGGGGATAGTGTGACTAGAAAAAGGGGACGAGAGATGCTGCAGGCTAAGAGCGTCTCCAGCCTGCCAGCACATAGTGTGACTAGAAAAAGGGGACGAGAGATGCTGCAGGCTAAGAGCGTCTCCAGCCTGCCAGCACATAGTGTGACCAGAAAAAGGGGGTGATAGATGCTGCAGGATAAGAGCGTCTCCAGCCTGCCAGCACATAGTGTGACCAGAAAAAGGGGGCGAGAGATGCTGCAGGATAAGAGCGTCTCCAGCCTGCCAGCACATAGTGTGACCAGAAAAAGGGGGCGATAGATGCTGCATGCTAAGAGCGTCTCCAGCCTGCCAGCACATAGTGTGACCAGAAAATGGGGGTGATAGATGCTACAGGCTGTCATAGAACCAGGACTGTTCCTATGATTTCCCAGCAGAGGGCACCAAGGTTCCCCGTGCGCTCACATTTTCGCAATAGAAATAGTAGGGCCAGTAAGCGCGCGATTATGCGCGCCCATTTGTGCATCATATGAGCCAATGGATTTGTGTGCATGTGCGATAATACAATTCTGTGAAATACTCACCTGTAGAATTGGTATTATACGCATACAGTACGTCCTGCTCCATATATAATACTTACACGTGGGTTATCCTCCGCCAGATGGCGCTGTGCACTGCAGACATGCAAAAAACAGGCTCCTCCCGGCCCTTCATATACCCAGGGACCTCCCACAAATCCCCAGCATTGAAAAGCAGTGAGAAAAAGAAGCCGGGAGAAACCAACCACCAAAAACTGGTAATAATAACAATGATAATAATCACCATACAGGGGATCCAGAATAATGTAAAACCAGGGTGGGGTGGAGCAGGACGTACTGTATGCGTATAATACCAATTCTACAGGTGAGTATTTCACAGAATTGTATTATTCTAAGCATACAGTACGTCCTGCTCCATATATAATACTTACACGTGGGACATCCAATAGCAGTGTCCATAAAGTAGGGTGGGATCCCCAACAAAAAAGGCACAGCAGACAGTTAAAAGCACTGTCACCTGCAACCTTGCTACCAAGAGCTACGTGAGCAAGGCTCCAACGTCAACCTCATAAAAACCTTTGAAAAGGTATGAACAGAAAACAAGTAGCGGAGTAGCAAACTTGTTCAGCAGAACCTGGTGCTGAAAGGCCCAAAGATACCAAAGCACAAGTAGAATCAGAAATAAAGTGAGAAGATTCTTCCCCTTAGGAGAATAGGCCTGAGAAACAGCCTGACCAGTCCAAAAGCTAACAGTAGCCTTGGCAAAAAACCTAGAGCTCTCCCCGTCGGGGAATTGAACCCTGGTTTCCCGCGTGACAGACGGGGATACTGACCAGTATACTAACAAGGATCAGTTAGAAGCCAAAAAACCTTTCCTAGGACCAGAAGGGACAATCCATTCAAGGAAAGACCAGGCCAAAGGGCGCATAACCCCTAGAAGCAGACAAGATCAGGCACATATGGATGGAGACGCCCGCACACCCCAAAAGGCATCAGTCCCCCTAAGGGACAGGAGACAATCCAGGAAAGAACTTCCCACACCAGCTAAGGGTATGTAGACCCCCTTTCCTCAGTGTAACTAGGAATAAGGCCCAGAAGAAGACAATGTCTTGAATACATGAGCACCACCTTAGGCATAAGGTCCGGCGTAAAGCGGAACACCACCACATCATGGTGTATATATCAACGAACGAGGGCTAGCTAAACAGAGCCGCCCGCTCAGGCACACGTCTGACTGGAGCAACAGTCAGACAGCATCTGAAATAGGTCCAGAGAGAACACTCCGCAAGGCAAACAGAATAAAATTCAATCCCAACAGGGACCATAGAATTACATGGAGGATGCACTTGAGCAATCCCCGAAAGAATGCTTAACCAAGGAAAAAGCAAAGCAAAGACTTCCACAGGAAGGCGGACAGGGCAGAACCTGAACCTTCAGAAAACCAAGTTGGGGAGCCAACTCCAACCCATGCAGTAATAACTCTGGAACCCTGGGAACAGAGAACGCCCAACAGGGGAGAGACCTAGACTCGCACCAATCAATATGGGTACGCCATACCCTATAATAAATGGAAGGAGAAGAAGAAGCTTGCTCCTAGTCTTCCCATAGTCTCAATCACCGAGACAGATAAACCTGTCTCCATCGAGATGGATGTTTCAGCAGTCAGGCCGTCTAGGCCAGAGTCTGTAGATTGGGGTGACGTAAAGGGGCAGTACAGGTCCACTGCCCTCAGTACCACGTCTGCGAACCACACACCTCTAGGCCACCCGGGGGCCACCAGAATCACTGATCCCCCTTCCCAGAGCAATCTTGCGCAGAACCCTGCCTAGCAGGGGGAATGGACAAAAGACATACAGAACCGAATGTCCTGCCATAACGTTACTAAAGCATCATGACCATGACCAGAGGATCCTGGGACAAATAAACAAAGGCCGAGAGCTTGTGATAGTGAGCACATCCTGTCGCAGAGGGACCTCCACCGGAGCGAATACCACTGAAATGCAGGGAACGTTGTCCTCCACCCAGATCAGGATAAGATACCTTCCTGGAGGATCATCCTGCTCCGATCCCCACACAGATAATAAATACCGGCCACTGTCGTCAGACAGACCAAGAGCCTCCAAATAGACAGGTCCTGAAAAGGAGCAGTCCAGAGAGAGAGAGCCAACCTGAAGGCTCACTGCTTCAAAAATAGAAAGGTGTATGGACCCCTAAAGGCCCCGCCTCCCCCGGAACCACAGGGGATTTTGGAAGAACCCCCCCCCCCCCCGTCAACCTGATAGATTTGGTATCCATCTACAGGAAGATGCAAGAAATGGGGTGCCCCCTGACTGGTTCCTTGAGTTCAACCGTCTCAAGAGGAACCCCCGAGCCAAGGGGGAAGATACACAGACCCAGCTCCAGGGATGCTGGAACCCTGTCCAGTATTAACAATATAAGTTGCAGAAAAGCCCAAGGGCACTGAGTAAAAGGAACATCCTCTGAACAGCCACCAACGGGCCCACCAGCTGCAATCCTGCCTGGTGAAGGGACGGGGACAGCAATGAGGGACAGAGCCCATGTAACCGGATTGTCCACTTTTATTGCCAGGGAAGAGGGTTCTCGCCTGAACCGAATCCAATTCAACCTTAGGAATGGAGAAACCAAATAAGGGGACAAAGAGGAATTGAGGTGAATGAGCACCCATCCAAATGACTCCCAAAGGACATCACTAGCCGAGTAACCAACGCGGCCTGACGTAGGGATTGGTAAGTAAGAAGGACGACCAGGTAGGTCCTCGTGCGGACGCCCCTTGGTCTCACCAGAGACATCACCCCCGTCAGCGCCTTAGCGCGCACTGGGAGCAGAAGAGGGGCCCAATAACAAGGCCACAATCAGCAGTGTTGGCCCTCCAACACTAACCTGTAAGAGCCTTGGTGTCCCGAAGACACAGGGGTGTTAAAATAAGCATCTAAGAATTCCACAGACGGCAAGAGGCCCACTGGGCGCAGGACGCTGGCGGCCCCACTCAGAGACACCATGCAGAACTGCCTGTGAATATAAATTGCCGAACCCATGGAAGGTCAGAATGGGCCAGACTGCCTGATCCTTATGGGGAATGTGGATAAGGGTATCCTGCAAATGACCCCAGACCTAGCAGGCCAAGCAAGGCCTGCACCAACACCTGAAGAAAGACAGGGACCAGAAGCACCCTGACAATCTCGGGAAGGGACCGCCCAGCAAACTCTATCCTGCATCCAGAGGAAACTACCTCCTGAATCCACCAGAACGAGGCATGACGCCTCCTGAAAGGAGCAAGGTGCTGCACCATCCCCTCACCCAGGCGGGCGAGGGCGTCCCATCATGCTTGGGGGGTTTTGGTGAAGGATTTGGACTTAGCCCGGCCGGAGGGCCCAGGACATTGTCTGCCGATCCTGGGGCAGGAGTCTGCACAAGCCCCCAGAAAGGGCACCCCTGGTTTTTGTTTAACACTATGGTATGGAGGGGGAGGGGAATCCCTGCTCCGAGGGGGCCGAGACGGCCGCCTGCGTTGGGGTGATTTGCCCTTTTTTCCAAACAGGTCCAGACGGGCCCCAACAGAGTCCTTTTAGCAGCATCGTCAGCACCCCACTGACGCAGCCAGAGCAAGCGACGTATAGCCACCACAAGGGCAGAAGTCCTCGCAAACATTCTGATGGTGTCATCCAGAGCTAAAAGGATACATTTAACAAAAATATCACAACTAGAGAGTGCATTAAACACCTCCCAGGGGAGATCCTCAGGGTGATGCTCAAGCATCTTTCTTATGAGGGTTCTAGCGGCCACTGCAGTGATGGCCGCGGCACAGACCGGGCACAGCGCCGTTCCTGCACAAGCAAAGGCGTGTGAAGCCAGCCTATCAATGCGCCGGTCCTCGACATCCCGAAGGGTGCTATAAGCCGGGGCAGTAATGAAGGGGGGTTAGGAACCCCAATGATCGGTGCGTCCACCACGGGGGGCGATGACCAACAATTAACCACCTCAGGGGGGAAAGGGTATTTCCAATCCCAGTCCCCTGGGGCCCCTGGAAGTTTAGTGGGGCATTCCCATTCCTTGAGTACAAGAGCATGGAAGTGAGCCTGCTCAAGAAATTCGCTGTATGGAAACGCTCCCCTCTCGGCTTGGGAGCCGCGCCAGGGAGCGAGATAGACAGGGCTTTAAAAATCCTAATCAACAGACCATCGGTGTCAAACTGGCTCCAGTCATCCTGGCCAGAATCGTCATGACTCCTCGGCCTCTCATCAGAGGAACCTGGTTCAGAGAACAGTTCTCCATCGTCAGATGGAGTACCATCAGGCGGAGAAGCGAACTCCTCAGATCCAATAGCAAAGGCAGAAACCGGGGGCGTCAAGGGCCGCTTCCTACCAGGGCCCAAGCGTTCAGACAACCCCGCAACAATCTGGTCAGCCGTAGGCCGTCTAGAAGACACATCAGGCTGTAACTCCCCACTTGTATGCGACTCAGCAGGAGTGAGATTTAGGCATGGGGAAATAGGAGTATCAGAGCGAGGTGCAGCCACAGACGCTGCTTGCAGGGTCAGCGCTTGCTCGGCACATGGTGCGCAGACCCGTGCTCTGCCAGCATCAGCATGGGGAAGTCCACACGCTATGCACAGCCGGTCTTGTCCCCGAGGGACCCCGGTCACATAATTCTGAGATGCCTCCATATGGTGATTATCTAGGCACAATATGCCCGTAGGGATTTACGCAATAGGCAACCCTGGATGCCCCAAAGACCCGCTGATTAATGTGGGAGAATTGTAGGCAGGGAGAAGCCAACGGAGACTTTACGTCTGAAAGACATAAAGGGGAGAAGAGGTGTCAGGGCCATGCGCAGCTGGAAAAATATTTAATAAAGAATCACCCGCGAGGGCACTTACAGACCAAAGGAGGAGGGGGACCGCCACCACGCGCGCGAAGATCAACAAAATGGCGCCCAGCGAACCTCGAAGGGCGGGCCCAATCTTCGCCGTGACGCGGAGCCCATCAAGCCAAGTCCCCGCCCACCCCGAAGAGCGCGAAGCTCTGAGGTAGTAGTAAAAAACGCAAAGGATAAAATCACTTAAGCCTTTTGTAAATCTATACGACGCTGCCGCCCGGCGCAGCACACTATTCAGTAAAAGAAAGGACACACGTACGGCGGCAGCCAAACAATAAAAACGAGCAAGCAGCGCGGCTCTGACACCAGATGTAATCAAGGGCAATACTATGGCCATAAGCGTGACATTACAGTACACTGGGACCGCCACACACATACCCCCCCCCCTTTCTTTTCCCCCTAACTACTGGGGGAAATGAGGGAGCATGGCGACCCTTTACACAGGGTCCACCGCTACCCGGGGCACGGGGCAATAATGCGGGAGGGGCATCCACTAGAGGCTCACCATCAGCCTAACCACCTACCCTATGGTGGGGGACTGCGGTGGAGCATGGCTCCATAAGCACACATGGTGCTACCTTCACCCGACCAGCGCAGCCCAGGCTAGGAGGCACATCACAAGGAGGACGGGTGGGAATAGTCCAAAAGGGCCGCGGGCTGTAATAGCCCCGCTCACCTGTGAGAGATGATACTTCATGTCTTCGCAGTCAGCACTGCAGAGAAATCTGGGGATTTGTGGGAGGTCCCTGGGTATATGAAGGGCCGGGAGGAGCCTGTTTTTTGCATGTCTGCAGTGCACAGCGCCATTGTCAGGACTATACCAAACACCCGTCTGTCTTAAGCCGGTATCCCCCAATCTCCACCGCCACTTCCGCCTATAGACAAGCCCCCGCTTGTAGGAGACACGGGTAATGCCTCTCCCAGTCGGTTGCCCCCAGGACTTAAAAGGCGCAAAGGATAACAGCTTAAGGTGCAGAATGATGTTTGGCAGGGAATCCCGAATGAGGATGCCGGGTGCGAAAGTCCGTAATTCAGGCCGAGGTCAAACCAGGAGGTCACAGGCGAGGTATCCAAGGGAGATAACGAAGGAGTGGTCGAGGCTAGCCGAGGTCAAGTCCAGGAGGTCACAGGCGAGGTACAGGAGGGTCAGGCAAAAGAGTGGTCAGGCAAAGCAGATGGTCAGGGCAGGCAGCAGGCGAGAATAGTCGAAGTCCAAATCCAAAATATTCACTAAAGACACAGCAACGCACATCCAGAACCCAGAAGCTATAACGGGCACTGGGATACTGGAGTAGTGCAGTTTTATAGGGATATCTGGCCAGTGGGGAACAGGGAAAATGGAGGGAACAATAGTGTTTGGTGCAAAACTAAAAACGGGAGTGGTCCCAGGAACTGGACGGCCCAGGCCAGACAGGCCGACCAGTCCCTGGGCTCACTCTATGAGCAGGACAAGGATTGGGTGATTCAAACTCGCCCCCGGCGGGCGCGCTGGGGAAAGCGCCGCCGGGAGGCATAAAGGAGACGTGCTCGCGCGCGCGCGCGAGCACGTTGAAGATCGAGCGCGCCCCCGCCGGGAGGGGGAAGCGCCGCACAGCGAGGGAGCTCGGCGGGACCGCGCAGCCGCGCAGAGCGGGCTGCGGCGCGGCCGCCGACACCATCCCGCGCCGCCGACCCCTGACCCCCACAACCGCGCTGAGGAGCCAGGACACCCGGGGAGCGCCGGGCAGCAACCAGCCGGGGACCGCCCGACAGCGCGCCGCGGGACCAGGGACGGCGACGAGGTAAGTGCCTAACATTACCCCCCCCCTGAGGAGGGGCCACTGGACCCTCCAAACTGGGTTTCAAAGGATTCTCTCTGTGAAACCTCTTTACCAAATTCTGCGCATGAACCTCTCTGGCCGGAACCCAAGATCTTTCTTCCGGACCGTATCCCTTCCAGTCAATAAGATATTGAAGAGAGTTTCGAAAAAAGCGAGAATCAAGAACCCGGGCAACCTCAAACTCCTGATGCCCATCAACTAACACGGGACTAGGAGGACTATTAGGTTCATGGTTTTTTGCAGACTTAAGAAGTGAAACATGAAAGGATTTACAGATTTTCATGGACGAAGGGAGGGCCAACTGATACGTAACCTGATTAATTTTTTGTGTTATGGGGAAGGGGCCAATAAATTTAGGTCCTAACTTAGCGGAGGGCTGGCGTAGCGCCAAATTCTTGGTTGAAAGCCAAACCCAGTCACCCACCTTATAGCTAGAGTTAGAAGATCGTTTGCGATCAGAAAATTTTTTCTGCTGAAGAGCGGCCTTAGCTAGATGTTGCTGGATTTTATTCCATTCCCCTGGCCATTTGGAAACCCATTCATCCACGGAGGGAACTCTAGAGGGTTGGTCCGAAAGGGCAGAAAACTTCAGGTCCTTGCCATAAACACAATGGAAAGGAGAAACCCCCGTGGAAGAATGTGCGGCGTTGTTAAATGCAAATTCCGCAAATGGTAAGAAGAAGGCCCAATCAGTTTGAGTATCCGCCGTAAAACAGCGCAAATATTGTTCCAGGGACTGGTTCGTTCTCTCGGTTTGTCCATTCGACTGCGGATGGAAGGCCGAGGAAAGGGAGACGGTGAAACCCAACTTGGCACAGAAAGCCCTCCAAAACCGGGAGACAAACTGGACCCCCCTATCCGAAACAATATCCATGGGAATACCATGAATCCTAAAAACATGAGTAATGAAGAGTTGAGCAAGAGTTTGAGCTGAGGGGAGTTTCTTTAAAGGGACGAAATGGGCCATCTTGCTAAAGCGGTCCACAACTACCCAAATAACAGTATGTCCCTGAGACGGGGGAAGGTCAGTAACAAAATCCATGGCCAGATGGGTCCACGGGGAGGCAGGAATGGACAATGGAAGGAGTGGGCCTTCAGGCGAACGCCTCAAGGACTTACTTTGGGCACAGACTTTGCAAGCGGAGACAAATCTTTGAGCGTCCTTCCTGAGAGAAGGCCACCAAACTTGGCGTGATAATAAAGCTATGGTTTTCTTAACCCCTGGATGACCGGTTGTTTTGGTATCGTGAAAATGGGACAAGAACTCAGACCGGTAAGTAGAGGGCACAAACAGGGCTGAAGCGGGTTTCCCAGGAGGAGCTTGGGCCTGGAACTGAGTAAGATCAGGAAGTTGGGGTTGGATGGCGGCCACCACTAGGGAGCGAGGTAAGATGGGAGACACCATCCTTTCCGGTAAGTCAGGGGGAGAGAAACTCCGAGACAGGGCATCCGCTTTTATATTTTTGGACCCGGGCTTATAAGTTATAGAAAAATTAAACCGAGAAAAGAATAAGGACCAGCGAGCCTGTCTAGGAGTTAATCTCTTGGCGGACTGGATGTATTCTAGATTTTTATGGTCCGTAAAGACCGTAACTGGATACTGAGCCCCCTCCAGCCAGTGTCTCCATTCCTGGAAGGCTAGCTTGATGGCCAGTAATTCTCTATTGCCGATGTCATAATTTCTTTCGGCCGCTGAGAATTTCTTGGAAAAGAAGGCACATGGATGGAGGCGTGCAGGTGAGCCGTAATACTGAGACAAGACTGCCCCGACCGCGACTTCAGAAGCATCCACCTCCACAAGGAAAGGTCGTTGCTCATCAGGGTGGACTAGGACGGGAGCAGCACTAAATACCCTCTTAAGATTCCCGAAGGCCTGGACAGCTTGAGCCGGCCAAACCGGGGGGTACCCGCTTTTCTTAGTTAGGTTAGTTAGTGGTGTAACCAGGGCAGAAAAATTCTTAATGAACCTTCTATAAAAATTGGCAAAACCCAAAAACCTTTGCAGGCCCTTCAAATCTCTGGGCTGCTCCCATTCTAAAACAGCCTTCACCTTAGATGGGTCCATAGACAGACCAGATATGGAGATAATGTAACCGAGAAACGGAACCTCAGATACTTCAAATTGACATTTCTTTAACTTGGCATATAAACTGTTCTCCCTAAGTTTCTGCAAAACCAGACACACGTGTTTACGATGTTCATCAATGGACGAAGAAAAAATTAAAATGTCGTCTAAGTAAACAACCATAAACCGGCCAAGATAGTCCCTAAAGATTTCGTTGACAAAACTTTGAAAGACCGCAGGGGCATTACACAGGCCGAAAGGCATTACTAAATACTCATAATGCCCTTCAAGGGTATTGAAGGCCGTCTTCCACTCGTCCCCCTGCCTGATTCTTATGAGGTTATAGGCCCCCCGGAGATCGAGTTTAGAGAAGACCTGCGCCCCAACCACCTGTGTAAAGAGTCCCTCAATAAGCGGTAGGGGATACTTATTTTTTACCGTGATGTTATTTAAGCCCCGGTAATCAATACAGGGGCGAAGTCCCCCATCCTTTTTCTCCACGAAAAAAAAACCCTGCCCCTGCTGGAGAAGATGAAGGCCGAATGAACCCTTTTTCTAAGTTCTCGGCGATATATTCCCGCATGGCGAGGGTTTCTGTTCGGGTCAAATTAAATATTCTCCCTCTGGGAGGCATCGTACCGGGAAGCAGTTCAATAGGGCAGTCCCAAGGTCTATGGGGAGGAAGTTTGTCTGCCGCCTTTTCTGAAAAGACATCAGAAAACTCCAAATATGGAGTTGGAACCCCAATAGGTGCTAAGCGCGCAACCCTGAGTGGGAATTCTAGGCAGTTCTGAAAACACTGGTGTCCCCACTTGGTGATTTGCCCCGAAACCCAATCAATTTGGGGATTGTGCTCCTGCAGCCATGGCAAACCCAAAATCAAAGGGGTACCAGGCATACTCAATATCAAGAACCTGATAACCTCAGAATGACTGGCTCCCACTTTGATTTGCATAGGAGGGGTTTGGAACCGAACTAACCCCCCGGCCACTGGAGTGCCATCAATGGCTGAAACCCGGATAGGAGTCGGCAAGGTCTGTACCATAATTCCTAAAGTCTGCGCTAGTTCAGAGTCTAGGAAATTCCCAGCTGCTCCAGAATCTAGAAGAGCCTTTAGATTAATACATTTAACACCACTCTTAAACTGGACTGGGATGAAAACTGGAGACGATACTTGAGGAGATACCTTACAGCCTAGGAGGGCCCCCTCGAAACCCCCTAGGCTCTGAAGTTTCCCGACGGTTTCTTTGGGCAAAGTCTGACCATGTGGCCGGTTCCTCCACAATATAGACAGAGCCCCTCAGATAGACGTCGCCGTCTCTCGCCTTCGGTGAGCCTGGTGGCACCTAACTGCATGGGCTCTTCTGAAGGTTGAGCGACTAGAGCCTCAGACTTTGAAGCCGATTCGAGATGCGATCCTTTCTCTAGGCGCCTCTCCCGGAGTCGACGATCAATGCGGATGGCCAAATGCATCAATTCGTCCAGAGTCTGGGGTTCCGGGTAATTCACCAAGGTGTCCTTGATAGTGTCAGCCAAACCTAGTCGAAATTGGCCGCAGAGGGCAGGATTGTTCCAACGTGAGTCAACCGCCCAACGCCGGAATTCAGAACAGTAGTCTTCGGCTGGACGGCGTCCCTGGCGGAGGGTACGTAATTTGGCATCAGCTGAGGCCCCTTTGTCGGGATCATCATAGAGGACCTCCATTGCAGCGAAAAAACTATCCACCGATAGGCGGATTGGGTCCTGAGCTGATAAGCTAAAGGCCCAGGACTGAGGATCTCCATGCAGAAGGGAAATAATCAAGCCAACCTTTTGCTCTTGTGACCCTGAGGAAACCGGACGGAGCTGAAAGTACAGTTTACAAGAGTCCCGGAAATTGGCAAATTTTGCCCTGTCGCCATAGAACTTTTCAGGAAGTGGGATCTTGGGTTCCACAGACATTGCGGCCGGAGTCCCCTGAGAAGTGGGGACAATGGGAGTAGGACGGTTCTCCTGGGCCGCAACTCGATGAGCCAGGTGCTCCACAGCCGCTGTCAAGGCTTGCACCTGCTCCAGGATTTGGTCCATTCTTCTTCGGGCCCGTTATAATGTCAGGACTATACCAAACACCCGTCTGTCTTAAGCCGGTATCCCCCAATCTCCACCGCCACTTCCGCCTATAGACAAGCCCCCGCTTGTAGGAGACACGGGTAATGCCTCTCCCAGTCGGTTGCCCCCAGGACTTAAAAGGCGCAAAGGATAACAGCTTAAGGTGCAGAATGATGTTTGGCAGGGAATCCCGAATGAGGATGCCGGGTGCGAAAGTCCGTAATTCAGGCCGAGGTCAAACCAGGAGGTCACAGGCGAGGTATCCAAGGGAGATAACGAAGGAGTGGTCGAGGCTAGCCGAGGTCAAGTCCAGGAGGTCACAGGCGAGGTACAGGAGGGTCAGGCAAAAGAGTGGTCAGGCAAAGCAGATGGTCAGGGCAGGCAGCAGGCGAGAATAGTCGAAGTCCAAATCCAAAATATTCACTAAAGACACAGCAACGCACATCCAGAACCCAGAAGCTATAACGGGCACTGGGATACTGGAGTAGTGCAGTTTTATAGGGATATCTGGCCAGTGGGGAACAGGGAAAATGGAGGGAACAATAGTGTTTGGTGCAAAACTAAAAACGGGAGTGGTCCCAGGAACTGGACGGCCCAGGCCAGACAGGCCGACCAGTCCCTGGGCTCACTCTATGAGCAGGACAAGGATTGGGTGATTCAAACTCGCCCCCGGCGGGCGCGCTGGGGAAAGCGCCGCCGGGAGGCATAAAGGAGACGTGCTCGCGCGCGCGCGCGCGAGCACGTTGAAGATCGAGCGCGCCCCCGCCGGGAGGGGGAAGCGCCGCACAGCGAGGGAGCTCGGCGGGACCGCGCAGCCGCGCAGAGCGGGCTGCGGCGCGGCCGCCGACACCATCCCGCGCCGCCGACCCCTGACCCCCACAACCACGCTGAGGAGCCAGGACACCCGGGGAGCGCCGGGCAGCAACCAGCCGGGGACCGCCCGACAGCGCGCCGCGGGACCAGGGACGGCGACGAGGTAAGTGCCTAACAGCCATCTGGTGGAGGATAACCCATGTGTAAGTATTATATATGGAGCAGGACGTACTGTATGCTTAGAATAATGTGCGCGCGATAGTGTGCGCATTGCAGACGCGCGAAAATGCGCTCCCTTTTGCACATGCGCAGGGGCCTTTAAATACTGACGAGCCCTGAGCTCCATTGCCAGTTGGTCAGTTCTCCTCCCTGTTCCTGAGTTCCAATCGTCCATTCCCGTGTACCGACCCGGCTTGATCCTGACTACGCTCCTGCTCTCCTGACGACCTCGACCTCGGCTTGTTTATGACTTCGATCCTGATCTGCCTGCCCACGGCCTCGGCTTGTTTACGACTTCGATCCTGATCTGCCTGCTCACAACCTTGGCTTGTTTACGACTTCGATCCTGATCTGCCTGCTCACAACCTTGGCTTGTTTACGACTTCGATCCTGATCTGCCTGCTCAAAACCTCGGCTTGTTTACGACTCCGATCCTGGTCTGCCTGCCCACGACCTCGGCTTGTTTACGACTCTGATCCTGATCTGCCTGCCCACGACCTCGGCTTCTTTACGACTCTGATCCTGATCTGCCTGCCCACGACCTCGGCTTCTTTACGACTCTGATCCTGATCTGCCTGCCCACGACCTCGGCTTGTTTACGACTCTGATCCTGATCTGACTGCCCACCACCTTGGCTTGTTTACGACTCCGATCCTGATCTGCCTGCCCACGACCTCGGCTTATTTATGACTCTGATCTTGATCTGCCTGCCCATGGCTTCGGCTTGTTTATGACTCTGATCCTGATCTGCCTGCCCATGACCTCGGCTTGTTTATGACTCTGATCCTGATCTGCCTGCCCACGGCTTCGGCTTGTTTATGACTCTGATCCTGATCTGCCTGCCAACGACCTCGGCTTGTTTACGACTTCGATCATGATCTGCCTGCCAACAACCTCGGCTTGTTTATGACTCTGACCCTGATCTGCCTGCCCACGACCTCGGCTTGTTTATGACCCTGATCCTGATGTGCCTGCCCACGACCTCGGCTTGTTTATGACTCTGATCCTGATGTGCCTGCCCACGACCTCGGCTTGTTTATGACTCTGATCCTGATCTGCCTGCCCACGACCTCGGCTTGTTTATGACTCTGATCCTGATCTGCCTGCCCACGACCTCGGCTTGTTTATGACTACGATCCTGATCTGCCTGCCCACGACCTCGGCTTGTGCTTCATTCCAGTCCAGCTTGTGTCTGTCTTCTACCCAGAACTTGGTAATACCCACTCCTAGGTTGCCTGACCTAAGGCCTTCCTGCAGCCCAGTCTATCCTCACCATAAGAGGCTCTAGTGAAAACCAGGTTGGTCCTTAGATTCCAGGCTTCCCGGTCGAGAGGTGAGACGGTTCTTAGTCTCCGCAATCAGGGTTCACACCTGGTACCTGACACAGGCTAAGAGTGTCTCCAGCCTGACAGAACATAGCATTGTCTCATGACCTGTGACCCCACTGTCTCAACCAGTTTCTGACCCTACAGTCTTATCCCCTTTGTGACCCCACTGTCTCAACCAGTTTCTGACCATACAGTCTCATCCCCTTTGTCACCCCATTGTCTCATCCCCTTTGTCACTCTATTGTCTAATCCCCTTTGTGACACTTTTGTCTCATCCCCTTTGTGACCCTTTTGTCTCATCCCCGTTTGTGACCCTATTGTCTCATCCCCTTTGTCACCCTACTGTCTCATCCCCTTTGTCACCCTATTGTGTAATCCTCTTTGTCACCCTACTGTCTCATCCCCTTTGTCACCCTATTGTGTAATCCCCTTTGTCACACTACTGTCTCATCCCCTTTGTCACCCTATTGTCTCACCCCCTTTGTCACCCTATTGTCTCATCCCCTTTGTGACCCTATTGTCTCATCCCCTTTGTGACCCTATTGCCTCATCCCCTTTGTGACCCTATTGCCTCATCCCCTTTGTGACCCTATTGTCTAATCCCATTTGTCACCCTACTGTCTCATCCCCTTTGTCACCCTATTGTCTCATCCCCTTTGTCACCCTATTGTCTCATCCCCTTTGTCACCCTATTGTCTCATCCCTTTTGTCTCATCCTCTTTGTGACCTTAATGTCTCATCCCCTTTGTCACCCTATTGCCTCATCCCCTTTGTCACCCTATTGTCTGCTCCCCTTTGTTACCCTATTGTCTCATCCCCTTGGTCACCCTATTATCTCACCCCCTGTGTGACCCTATTGTCTCATCTCCTTGGTCACCATATTGTCTCATCCCCTTTGTCACCCTATTGTCTCACCCCCTTTGTGAGCCTATTGTCTCATCCCCTTTGTCACCCTTTTCTCTCACCCCCTTTGTGACCCTATTGTCTCATCCCCCTTGTCACCCTATTGTCTCACCCCCTTTGTGACCCTATTGTCTCACCCCCTTTTGACCCTATTGTCTCACCCCCTTTGTGACCCTATTGTCTTATCCCCTTTGTGACCCTATTGTCTCACCCCCTTTGTGACCCTATTGTCTCATCCCCTTTGTCACCCTATTGTTTCATCCCCTTTGTGACCCTATTGCCTCATCCCCTTTGTCACCCTATTGTCTCATCCCCTTGTGTCACCCTATTGTTTAATTCCCTTTGTTACTCTATTGTCTCATCTCCTTGGTCACCCTATTGCCTCATCCCCTTTGTGACCCTATTGTCTCATCCCCTTGGTCACCCTATTGTCTCACCCCCTTTGTGACCCTATTGTCTCATCTCCTTGGTCACCCTATTGTCTCACCCCCTTGTTTACTCTATTGTCTCCTCCCCTTTGTGACCCTATTGTCTCATCCCCTTGGTCACCCTATTGTCTCACCCCCTTTGTGACCCTATTGTCTCATCCCCTTTGTCACCCTATTGTCTCACCACCTTTGTGACCCTATTGTCTCACCACCTTTGTGACCCTATTGTCTCACCACCTTTGTCACCCTATTGTCTCACCCCCTTTGTGACCCTATTGTCTCACCCCCTTTGTGACCCTATTGTCTCACCCCCCTTTTTGACCCTATTGTCTCACCCCCTTTGTGACCCTATTGTCTCACCCCCTTTGTGACCCTATTGTCTCATCCCCTTTGTCACCCTATTGTCTCATCCTCTTTGTCACCCTATTGTCTCACCCCCTTTGTGACCCTATTGTCTAATCCCCTTTGTCACCCTATTGTCTAATCCCCTTTGTTACTCTATTGTCTCCTCCCCTTTGTGACCCTATTGTCTCATCCCCTTGGTCACCCTATTGTCTCACCCCCTTTGTGACCCTATTGTCTCATCCCCTTTGTCACCCTATTGTCTCACCCCCTTTGTCACCCTATTGTCTCATCCCCTTTGTGACCCTATTGCCTCATCCCCTTTGTCACCCTATTGTCTCACCCCCTTTGTCACCCTATTGCCTCATCCCCTTTGTCACCCTATTGTCTCATCCCCTTTGTCACCCTATTGTCTAATCCCCTTTGTCACCCTATTGTCTAATCCCCTTTGTTACTCTATTGTCTCCTCCCCTTTGTCACCCTATTGTCTAATCCCCTTTGTCACCCTATTGTCTAATCCCCTTTGTCACCCTATTGTCTAATCCCCTTTGTCACCCTATTGTCTAATCCCCTTTGTTACTCTATTGTCTCATCCCCTTTGTGATCCTATTGTCTCCTCCCCTTTGTCACCCTATTGTCTCACCCCCTTTCCCTTTAGATTGTAAGCTCACAAGCTCAGAGCCCTCTCTGCTGATATATTGCTGCATCTATGTGTTTATTTACTTGTCTGTTACATTTGATTCATAATATTGTTGTTAGACTCTTACCTTCTCGCCGTTCCGGGTCCCGCGGCGCACTGTTGCGTGGGCCCCAGCGGGCTTCTGCTCGGCGGTCCCCGGGTCGTCCGTCCCCTCGGCACCCCCGTGGGGTCCAGGGGCTGTCGGCACCGGACGCGGCTGATGGCCGCGTCGCAGCCCGCTCCGCGCGGCTGCGCCGGCCTGCTGGGCTTCCGGGTGGCGTGACGCTGCCTCCTCCAGGCGGGGGCGCGCCTGTCTCACATCGTGCTCGCGCGCCGCGCGCGAGCACGTCTCTCTTATGCCTCCCGGCGGCGCTTCCTCCAGCGCGCCCGCCGGGGGCGAGTTTTAATGTGACCTATCGGCGGCTGGATCCTGGAATCGGACCCAGGGACTGGTCGGCCTGTCTGGCCTGGGCCGTCCAGCTCCTGGGACCGATCCCATTTTAGTTTGTATGCACCAATCATTGTCTTTCCCCCCAATTGCTCCCTTCCCTATTGGCCAGCATTCCCTATAAGGTTTTCCTGCTCCAACATCCCAGTGCCCGTTATAGCCTCTGGGTTCTGGATGTGCGTTGCAGTGTCTTTTGTGATCATTTGGCTATTGAACCTCGACTTCCCTTGCTTGCTGCCTGCCCTGACCTTTCGCTTTGCCTGACCACGTTTTTGCCTGACCCTTCTGATACCTCGCACCGTGACCTCCTGGATTTGACCTCGGCTAGCCTTTGACCACCCCTTTGTTACCTCCTTCGGATACCACGCCCCGTGACCTCCTGGTTTGACCTCGGCCTGTATTTCGGACTTCTGCCATCCGGCATCCTAATTCGGGATTCCCTGCCAAACATCTTTCTGCACCTTAAGCTGGTATCCTTTGCGCCTTATAAGTCCTGGGGGCAACCGACTGGGAGAGGCATTACCCGTGTCTCCTACAAGCGGGGGCTTGTCTATAGGCAGAAGTGGCGGCGGAGATTGGGGGATACCAGCTCAAGACAGACGGGTGTTCGGTACAGTCCTGACAATTGTGTGTTTTATATGTATTGTTGTCATTCATGTACTTGTACCTTGTACAGCGCCATGGAATATGAAGGTGCTTTATAAATAATACTTTAGCATTAGCATTTGCTCTTAGCCTGCAGCATCTCTCGTCCCCTTTTTATGGTCACACTATGTGCTGGCAGGCTGGAGACGCTCTTAGCCTGCAGCATCTCTTGTCCCCTTTTTATGGTCACACTATGTGCTGGCAGGCTGGAGACGCTCTTAGCCTGCAGCATCTCTCGTCCCCTTTTTATGGTCACACTATGAGCTGGCAGGCTGGAGGCGCTCTTAGCCTGCAGCATCTCTTACCCCCTTTTTCTGGTCACACTATGTGCTGGAAGGCTGGAGACGCTCTTAGCCTGCAGCATCTCTCTGCCCCTTTTTCTGGTCACACTATGAGCTGGCAGGCTGGAGACGCTCTTAGCCTGCAGCATCTCTTACCCCCTTTTTCTGGTCACACTATGTGCTGGAAGGCTGGAGACGCTCTTAGCCTGCAGCATCTCCTACCCCCTTTTTCTGGTCACACTATGTGCTGGCAGGCTGGAGAGGCTCTTAGCCTGCAGCATCTCTTACCCCCTTTTTCTGGTCACACTATGTGCTGGCAGGCTGGAGGCGCTCTTAGCCTGCAGCATCTCGTGTCCCCTTTTTCTGGTCACACTATGTGCTGGCAGGCTGTAGACGCTCTTACCCTGCAGCATCTCTCTGCCCCTTTTTCTGGTCACACTATGTGCTGGCAGGCTGTAGACGCTCTTACCCAGCAGCATCTCTCTGCCCCTTTTTCTGGTCACATTATGAGCTGGCAGGCTGGAGACGTTCTTATCCTGCAGCATCTCTTACCCCCTTTTTCTGGTCACACTATGTGCTGGAAGGCTGGAGACGCTCTTACCCTGCAGCATCTCTTACCCCCTTTTTCTGGTCACACTATGTGCTGGCAGGCTGGAGACGCTCTTAGCCTGCAGCATCCCTTTTTCTGGTTACACTATGAGCTGCCAGGCCGGAGACGCTCTTAGCCTGCAGCATCTCTTACCCCCTTTTTCTGGTCACACTATGTGCTGGCAGTAATAACTAGAGGCACAACAATTCCTATAAGATACGTAAAACACACAGTGTGCTTACATCACATCGCTGTTGCCACACCCACTGTTTCTATGAATCTCCAATGCTCTAATACTTTACTAATAATACTAATACTTTACTAAGTACTAATAACTTAGGAACTACAGGGACTTTCTGAAAACGGATTGAAGTTTGGGTCGGTGCAACGTGTAGCCCGAGACAATAGGACAACAATCAGGCGCTTAACTTTAGTATCAGTTTAACAAAAGAGTCTTTGGAAGTTGCTTGGTACACCTCTCTGTTTATACCTATGGCCCCTTATAAATCTACCTCTTAGGCCCAGATCTCTCCTCACATCTACCTCCTGCTCCGTTACTGCCTAACAGCTCTCTCTGCAGTTATGCAGATCTCGCTCCCTCACACGGAACTGTCATCTTCCCAGCATGCAATTCTGCTCCTGTCTCCAACAGAACAATGTGTCGCAGAGCATAATGGCCGGGCGTTATAATGGCCTCCTCTCTCTCGTCACACCTCACACTCATCTCCCGCCTCCGCCCCTTCCTCACACCACTAACGATCTGATCATCTCCCGAATAGACTACTGCAACCCACAGCAGCCCACCTGGAAGTCTTCCTGCGCTCCCTATGGCCAGTCGGGCGCTGCATCTCTTATATAGAGCTGTATGGATGGTAATGGGAGTTGTGGTGGGCCCATAGGATGTTATATGTAGCATTACCAATAATTCCCCCTCCCCCCCATTTCACACCCGTCACTGTCATGACCCAAGAACACGCTTACCTTTATTGCAGGAGAGGCACCTATCGATCCCACTGCCGATTCGTCCCAGAATTGAATCTAAAAAAAGATCAAGAGAGTCACTGAGCGGCACTTTCCTGGCTACACTCGGAGTATAAATCTAAGAAGAGGGATCAGCACCAACCCTATAATTATTAGTAATAGGGAGTGCACTGCTCCAAACCACAATACAATCAAACCACTCTGCGGAGCTAAATTGAGGGCACAACAACCTTATAATTCAAAAATGCATTCTATTGAGATTACTAAATCAAGAAAAAGCCGCCATTGCAATAAAGACACAAAAATAACAAAAACCTACAAAACCTGTCTACCCTGGACCCAATCTTGTTGCTCAATAATAAGTATATATGGGTAGAGTCCCCTCTGCAGACTCAAAAACAATCGGATATCAAACGACAAAATTATTTTCAATATGGATCCCTATTTATATTATTGGTAAGTGGATTCCTCCTTATTTTTACAATAAATTAACAAAAAATAACCTCCCACAGCTCAATAAGGAAATGAATAAAGTGCAATAATATATATCTACTTCATACTAATAATGGTCTTAATAAATATGTGCAAAAGGGTAAATAATTCATTAGTGATTAGTAAATCTTATGGTGCTATTAGCAATACCTATATTAAATTGTAAAGCCCCAAAACTATATAACAAGTTATTCTAATAATAAACAATCACGTTTACAAATCAATTATAAAGCAGATGCCTTGTGAAGATAACACATAAAAAAAAAGAGTAAAGAACAAACCAGAGAAGGGGAGAAACAAAAAACTTGCGGAGGGGAGGAGAGGGTAACCAAGGAGTCAAAAGAAAAGACGATCCATGATCTCAAATAGGGTATAAATACCGCCCACTAGTCATCTGTATAGGGGTCCAGATTGGCAGGGATGCTGCCCCGCGCGCTCCACTGTGTGCCCACAGCTTCTGGAGGGGTAAGATTTAATAATCTCAATAAAAATTGATTTTTGCATTATCAAGTTGTAGTGCCCTCAATTTAGCTCGCAGTATAAATGGCAGCAAGCACCCACCTGATCCCAATGGAAACCCAGCTAATGCTTTGCTTCCATAAAACCCTTTCTCACAAATTGTGTTATTAACTGATCAGCGGGGGAGCGAGGCATCCCGATTGCCACTGCTCCCCTGTGCAAAACAAAATGTATTTGCCTTTATATTTACGTCCCGCCGCAGTATTTCAAAGGGAACGGGGATAAGGGTAAGAAATTTCAGTTTGCAGTGGTGTATATGTACAGGGTTGGTACCCGCAATCAGGATGCCCCCTGAATAGTTATTACAGGGCATTATCTGCTCTACTGCTGACTGGCAAACTGATTCATATGCAAATATCACTCTGCACTAGAATGAGCCATGTGACCTTCAAACCCCTCCTCCCGCTAAAGCGAATGTGTGTATCATCAGGTCCAGACGGTTCTGGGCATACATTGAGACCATCACTCTGTACTAGAATGAGCCATGTGACCTTCGAGCCCCTCCTCCCGCTAAAACGAACAAGTGTGCCATCAGGTCCAGACGGGTTCTGGGCACACTTTGAGACCATCACTCTGCACTAGAATGCGCCATGAGACCTCAATGCCCTTCTCCTGCCATCTTCCAGCTAAAAACGAATGTGTACCACCAGGTCCAGACGGGTTCTGGGCACACTTTGAGATCATCACTCTGCACTAGAATGCGCCATGAGACCTCGGTGCCCATCCTGCTGCCATCTTCCAGCTAAAAACGAACTGTAGCGATAACCCTTATCGCCGGAGGGCTTCACCGCCCGAGACATCCTTTTCCCAATCGTCAGAGGTGCTGCTGGAATTCCAGAGTCATCCGTGAGGAAACAGGAACAGCCCTTATAAGGGCTAGTGAATTGTAATATAGCGTTTCCCCCAATAAGAGACAGAACTCAGTATTGAGGGTGAAGGTGAAGTGTGTTTATTAGTGCCACTCTAGGCCTTATATACACAAGTCTCCATGCAAGGTGGACCTGATGGAGAACTGCATGACACACACACCGACCAATAGCAGCAGGGCACACAATCCCTCAACTCTGCCGGTGACGCAATCAGCAACACAATAGACGTCTGTAACACAATCAATCAGAACAATGCCATTGTCTGTGACGTAATCAATCAACACAATGGCAGTCTGTAATACAATCCAAACTACAATGACATTGCCTGTAACAGTATCAAAATACAATGACATTGTCTGGAACCTAATTAAGAAAAGGCCAGTGAATGACCCGGTGGGCAATTGAATAGTGATGACATCCAAAAGGCAGAGCGTCTGTCACACTAACATGTGTACCACCAGGTCCAGACGGGTTCTGGGCACACTTTGAGACCATCACTCTGCACTAGACTGTGCCATGAGATCACAATGCCCATCCTCCTGCCATCTTCCAGCTAAAAACTAACATGTGTACCACCAAGTCCAGACGGGTTCTGGGCACACTTTGAGACCATCACTGTGCACTAGAATGCGCCATGAGACCTCGGCCTCCTCCTCCTGCCATCTCCCACGTAAAAATTCCTAAAAACGAATAAGTTCCATCAGGTCCAGACGGTTCTGAGCACACTTTGAGACCATCACTCTGCACTAGAATGTGCCATAAGATCTCGATGCCCATCCTCCTGCCATCTCCCAGCAAAAAACTAACATGTGTACCACCAGGTCCAGACGGGTTCTGGGCACACTTTGAGACCATCACTCTGCACTAGAATGCACCATGGGACCTCGGTCCCTTCCTCTAGTCATCGCCCGGCTAAAAACTCATAAAAACTAATGTGTACCATCAGGTCCAGACGAGTTCTGAGCACACTTTGAGCCCAAACATGGCTACCCTATCTCATCCTCTTAGGGTGCTGGGGTAGCAGGAGACCCACGCATGCATGCGTGACAATATCCTGGTTTTGATAATGGGACCAGTTTCTGTGTATTATTCAGTGGATTGTCATAATTACATGTAAAGTAGTGGTGCCAGTAGGTCTGTGGGATTTCTTTGAAATTTCCCATGATCGCAGGTTTCCTGCTGACCAGCTATGGCCTCCGGACTTACAGCCTCCTGGCAGCAGGTTCCCTGCTGACCAGCTATGACCTCAGCCGAGCCGTCAGGGGTGTGAACAGTAGCTGCGAGGTTCTTTGAGGCTTTCTGCTGCTGAGGAGGCCATGCAGAAGGAACAGAGTTCACTGGGAGCTTTTAAGAAATATAAAGCAGACTGAAGACTCCGCCCCTGACCGCAAGCAGGGGGAGAGCAGAAATCAGGATAATGTCACCCACTGGGTGGACCGGCCCTTTCCTGATCCTGGTTTTAAAGTGGACCACAACCCGGAAATTTAAATATCTCAGGACATTGTTCCTTGCCCCAAGGACACGCCAATTTGCGACGCCCTGCTGTTTGAACCCACGGCGCATGCTCAGGTTTCCATCCAATTGCATACTAATACATGTCATATAGCAATCTTTAGACGCAGAGCATCGACATAAAGTTTCCCTGCAATGTGCGCCGTGCTTCTGTCCCCAGTCTATCTTAAAGTGGACCAGAACCCGCCCTCCCCTCGGGGCATCCAAAAATCCCCCAGGTAGCCCCATACACTTACCTTGTTTCCTGGTCCAATGGCGCATGCTCAGGTTTCTATCAAATTGCATACTAATACATGGCATAAAGCACTATTCAGACACAGATCATCGACATAGAGGAGCAGGACAGGTACATCCAAAGTTTCCCTGCAATGTGTGTGCGTGCTTCTGCCCCCAGCCTATCTTACCAATCGGCCCGGGAATCTATAAGGGTTTCACACCCGATTTTTGATGCCCCGGGGGGAGGGAATCGAACGGTCACTTTAATAGTCCTGATTTGACCAAACGGGTGGGGGGGTCCTCTAAGCTCAGCTGTAGGCCACTCCTCTAAGCTCAGCTGTAGGCCGCTCCTCTAAGCTCAGCTGTAGGCCGCTCCTCTAAGCTCAGCTGTAGGCCGCTCCTCTAAGCTCAGCTGCAAGCCGATCCTCTAAGCTCAGCTGTAGGCCGCTCCTCTAAGCTCAGCTGCAGGCCCCTCCTCTAAGCTCAGCTGCAGGCCCCTCCTCTAAGCTCAGCTGTAGGACGCTCCTCTAAGCTCAGCTGCAGGCCCCTCCTCTAAGCTCAGCTGCAGGCCCCTCCTCTAAGCTCAGCTGTAGGCCCCTCCTCTAAGCTCAGCTGTAGGCCGCTCCTCTAAGCTCAGCTGCAGGCCACTCATCTAAACTCAGCTGCAGGCCGGTCCTCTAATCTCAGCTGCAGGCCACTCCTCTAAGCTCAGCTGTAGGCCCCTCCTCTAAGCTCAGCTTCAGGCCACTCCTCTAAGCTCAGCTGCAGGCCGCTCCTCTAAGCTCAGCTGTAGGCCCCTCCTCTAAGCTCAGCTTCAGGCCGCTCCTCTAAGCTCAACTGCAGGCCCCTCCTCTAAGCTCAGCTGTAGGCTGCTCCTCTAAGCTTAGCTGCAGGCCCCTCCTCTAATCTCAGCTGTAGGCTGCTCCTCTAAGCTTAGCTGTAGGCCCCTCCTCTAAGCTCAGCTGTAGGCTGCTCCTCTAAGCTTAGCTGTAGGCCCCTCCTCTAAGCTCAGCTGTAGGCTGCTCCTCTAAGCTCAACTGCAGGCCCCTCCTCTAAGCTCAGCTGTAGGCTGCTCCTCTAAGCTTAGCTGTAGGCCCCTCCTCTAAGCTCAGCTTCAGGCCACTCCTCTAAGCTCAGCTGCAGGCCGCTCCTCTAAGCTCAGCTGTAGGCCCCTCCTCTAAGCTCAGCTTCAGGCCGCTCCTCTAAGCTCAACTGCAGGCCCCTCCTCTAAGCTCAGCTGTAGGCTGCTCCTCTAAGCTCAACTGCAGGCCCCTCCTCTAAGCTCAGCTGTAGGCCCCTCCTCTAAGCTCAGCTGCAGGCCCCTCCTCTAAGCTCAGCTGCAGGCCCCTCCTCTAAGCTCAGCTGTAGGCTGCTCCTCTAAGCTTAGCTGCAGGCCGCTCCTCTAATCTCAGCTGACGGCTGCTCCTCTAAGCTTAGCTGTATGCACTTCCTCTTAGCTCAGCTGCAGGTCGCTCCTCTAAGCTCATCTGGTCTAGACGGGTTCTGGGTATACATTGAGACCATCACTCTGTATTACAATGAGCCATGTGACCTTGGAGCCCCCCCTCCCGCTAAAACGAACATGTGTGCCATTAGGTCCAGACGGGTTCTGGGAACACTTTGAGACCATCACTCTGTATTAGAATGAGCCATGTGACCTTCGAGCCCCCCTCCCACTAAAACGAACATGTGTGCCATCAGGTCCAGACGGGTTCTGAGCATACTTTGAGACCATCACTCTGCACGAGAATGCGCCATGAGACCTCGGTCCCTTCCTCTAGTCATCGCCCGGCTAAAAACTCATAAAAACTAATGTGTACCATCAGGTCCAGACGAGTTCTGAGCACACTTTGAGCCCAAACATGGCTACCCTATCTCATCCCCTTAGGGTGCTGGGGTAGCAGGAGACCCACGCATGCATGCGGGACAATATCCTGGTTTTGATAATGGGACCAGTTTCTGTGTAATATTAAGTGGATTGTCATAATTACATGTAAAGTAGTGGTGCCAGTAGGTCTGTGGGATTTCTTTGAAATTTCCCATGATCGCAGGTTTCCTGCTGACCAGCTATGGCCTCCGGACTTACAGCCTCCTGGCAGCAGGTTCCCTGCTGACCAGCTATGACCTCAGCCGAGCCGTCAGGGGTGTGAACAGTAGCCGCGAGGTTCTTTGAGGCTTTCTGCTGCTGAGGAGGCCATGCAGAAGGAACAGAGTTCACTGGGAGCTTTTAATAAATGTAAAAAGTGTAAAAGTGTATCAAAACCAGCCCTGGGTTATGAGGCTCCACGGCCGGCTGATTCCCTGTCCCGGGGGCATCCGGAATTAGATGCCCCGCTGTCTGAAAACTCGACATTCGCCCAGTTTTCTTACCTTTACCACAAGCCTATAGGGCGTGTGCATCCAATGGTGCATGCAGCCGCGTATGCACCGCTTGATCGGGCAAGAGGGGGAGTTTCCGGGCAACCTGGGGGGTTTCACACATCCCAAAATGCCCCGGAGGAAGCGAGTATGCCTGCCCTGGAGGCATAGACTCCAGGCTGGGTTTTGGTCCACTTTATTTTCAATGGGGAGCGGGTCCGGTTTCGGTTAAATTTCGGGTACCCGAACCAAACTTCTGTCCAAAGTTCGGGCGAAGTTGCCGAAGCAGAATCCTTAGGGGTTCCCCCGACGCTAGTGATGACATCACACTTCACATACATATACATGTATACACACAGGTGTGGGGCAAACATTTGTGTAGGACAGACCTGAGCATTGTAAGGCCCCAGGGCCACATACGGCCCTTTGATTGCCTCTGACCTGCCCGCGACCAGCGTTTCCTGTAAGGTGCGCGGCTGCACGCTGCCCCCGTCGCTCAGTCCCGCCCACTGTCCACGCAATCTTGCTAGAAAAGATAGTGCCCGGTTTGCTTAGATAGTCCCGCCCCTGGCCTGTACTGTGAGACATGTGAGACATGTGTCAGTCGCTGCAGAGCTGAAGCCGGAGATGGAGGTTCTCCAGCCACTTGTCTGTGCCTCTCGTCGCAGGCTGCTGGCACTTGTAGTCCACACGCAGTACGCAGCTCCGGATGCTATATACAACTATGACATATACATATATAACCTATACAAATATAAGCTATACAACTATAACATATACAACTATAACATATACAACTATAACATATACAACTATAACATATACAACGATAACATATACAACTATAACATATACAACTATAACATATACAACTATACCATATACAGGTAACAGGTTGCCACACAAGGCTATTTACTGCTTTTTATAAAGAAATACAATTAATATTATGCAGAATTGAGTTCCACAATATTTTTAGTTTCTCACCACGTGCCCCCCCCCCCCCCCGATGTAGGAGGACAATGTGGCTGTACTCACCTGCTGTGAGGATCTTCTTTCTGAAGAGTATATAGACGATGCCGAAGAAGAGGAGGATGGTGAAAATGATGGGCAGAGCCAAAACTAGACCTATGGGATAAAATAGAGGAGGATGATTATCAGAGATCACAGAGGTGCGGAGCTGCACAACCACAGAGGGGCGGAGCTTCTCAGGTGCCGTGCTGGTCATTAGAGACATTAGAGACTCTAAGCTCAGCTGCAGGCCCCTCCTCTAATCTCAGCTGCAGGCCCCTCCTCTAAGCTCAGCTGCAGGCCCCTCCTCTAAGCTCAGCTGCAGGCCCCTCCTCTAAGCTCAGCTGCAGGCCGCTCCTCTAAGCTCAGCTGCAGGCCGCTCCTCTAAGCTCAGCTGCAGGCCGCTCCTCTAAGCTCCGCTGCAGGCCGCTCCTCTAAGCTCAGCTGCAGGTCGCTCCTCTAAGCTCAGCTGCAGGCCGCTCCTCTAAGCTCAGCTGTAGGCCGCTCCTCTAAGCTCAGCAGCAGACCGATTCTCTAAGCTCAGCTGCAGGCCGCTCCTCTAAGCTCAGCTGCAGGCCCCTCCTATAAGCTCAGCTGCAGGCCCCTCCTCTAAGCTCAGCTGCAAGCCCCTCCTCTAAGCTCAGCTGCAGGCCCCTCCTCTAAACTCAGCTGCAGGCCGCTCCTCTAAGCTCAGCTGCAGGCCGCTCCTCTAAGCTCAGCTGCAGGCCCCTCCTCTTAGCTCAGCTGCAGGCCCCTTCTCTTAGCTCAGCTGCAGGCCCCTTCTCTAAGCTCAGCTGCAGGTCCCTCCTCTTAGCTCAGCTGCAGGCCCCTCCTCTTAGCTCAGCTGCAGGCCCCTCCTCTAAGCTCAGCTGCAGGCCGCTCCTCTAAGCTCAGCTGCAGGCCGCTCCTCTAAGCTCAGCTGCAGGCCCCTCCTCTTAGTTCAGCTGCAGGCCCCTCCTCTAAGCTCAGTTGTAGGCCCCTCCTCTAAGCTCAGCTGCAGGCCCCTCCTCTTAGCTCAGCTGCAGGCCGCTCCTCTAAGCTCATCTGGTCCAGACGGGTTCTGGGCATACATTGAGACCATCACTCTGTATTAGAATGAGCCATGTGACCTTCGAGCCCCTCCTCCTGCTAAATTGAACATGTGTGCCATTAGGTCCAGACGGGTTCTGGGAACACTTTGAGACCATCACTCTGTATTAGAATGTGCCATGTGACCTTCGAGCCCCTCCTCCCACTAAAACGAACATGTGTACCATCAGGTCCAGACGAGTTCTGGGCATACATTGAGACCATCACTCTGCACTAGAATGTGCCATGAGATCTCGATGCCCATCCTCCTGCCATCTCCCAGCTAAAAACTAACATGTGTACCACCAGGTCCAGATGAGTTCTGGGCACACTTTGAGACCATCACTCTGCACTAGAATGCACCATGGGACCTCGGTCCCTTCCTCTAGTCATCGCCCGGCTAAAAACTCATAAAAACTAATGTGTACCACCAGGTCCAGACGAGTTCTGAGCACACTTTGAGCCCAAACATAGCTACCCTATCTCATCCTCTTAGGGTGCTGGGGTAGCAGGAGACCCACGCATGCATGCGGGACAATATCCTGGTTTTGATAATGGGACCAGTTTCTGTGTATTATTCAGTGGATTGTCATAATTACATGTAAAGTAGTGGTGCCAGTAGGTCTGTGGGATTTCATTGAAATTTCCCATGATCGCAGGTTTCCTGCTGACCAGCTATGGCCTCCGGACTTACAGCCTCCTGGCAGCAGGTTCCCTGCTGACCAGCTATGACCTCAGCCGAGCCGTCAGGGGTGTGAACAGTAGCCGCGAGGTTCTTTGAGGCTTTCTGCTGCTGAGGAGGCCATGCAGAAGGAACAGAGTTCACTGGGAGCTTTTAAGAAATATAAAGCAGACTGAAGACTCCGCCTCCTGACAGCAAGCAGGGGGAGAGCAGAAATCAGGATAATGTCACCCACTGGGTGGACCGGCCCTTTCCTGATCCTGGTTTTAAAGTGGACTACAACCCGGAAATTTAAATATCTCAGGACATTGTTCCTTGCCCCAAGGACACGCCAATTTGCGACGCCCTGCTGTTTGAACCCACGGCGCATGCTCAGGTTTCCATACAATTGCATACTAATACACGGCATAAAGCACTATTCAGACACAGATCATCGACATAGAGGAGCAGGATGGGCACATCCAAAGTTTCCCTGCAATGTGCGCGTGCTTCTGTCCCCAGCCTATCTTAAAGTGGACCAAAACCCTCCGCAATCGGCCCAGGAATCTATAAGGGTTTCACACCCGATTTTGGATGCCCCGGGGGGAGGGAAACGGTCACTTTAATAGTCCTGATCTGACCAAACGGGTGGGGGGGGTCCACTTGTTGAAGCTGAAGTCCTTCCACCATTTTGTGGGTCTTTTTGTAGGGGAGGTCTCAAGAACTGCACACAGCAAACATGTTAAATAATATTTAAAGTGTATCAAAACCAGCCCTGGGTTATGAGACTCCACGGCCGGCTGATTCCCTGTCCCGAGGGCATCCGGAACTAGATGCCCCGCTGTCTGAAAGCTCGACATTCGCCCAGTTTTCTTACCTTTACCACAAGCCTATGGGGCATGCGCATCCAATGGTGCATGCAGCCGCGTATGCACCGCTTGATCGGGCAACCTGGGGGGGGTTTCACACATCCCAAAATGCCCCCGGAGGAAGCGAGTATGCCTGCCCTGGAGGCATAGACTACAGGCTGGGTTTTGGTCCTCTTTATTTTCAATGGGAAGCGGGTCCGGTTTCGGTTAAATTTCGGGTACCCGAACCAAACTTCTGTCCAAAGTTCGGGCAAAGTTGCCGAAGCAGAATCCTTAGGGGTTCCCCCGACGCTAGTGATGACATCACACTTCACATACATATACATGTATACACACAGGTGTGGGGCAAACATTTGTGTAGGACAGACCTGAGCATTGTAAGGCCCCAGGGCCACATAAGGCCCTTTGATTGCCTCTGACCGGCCTGCGACCAGCGTTCCCTGTAAGGTGCGCGGCTGCACGCTGCCCCCGTCGCTCAGTCCCGCCCAATGTCCACGCAATCTTGCTAGAAAAGATAGTGCCAGGTTTGCTTAGATAGTCCCGCCCCTGGCCTGTACTGTGTGGCATGTGTCAGTCGCTGCAGAGCTGACGCCGGAGATGGAGGTTCTCCAGCCACTTGTCTGTGCCTCTCGTCGCAGGCTGCTGGCACTTGTAGTCCACACGTAGTACGCAGCTCCGGATGGTGCACTGGCTCTCGTAGTCCATTTCTGGGCAGACCAATGCATTTGGGAGGGCGGGGGGACCATGCTGCAAGGTAGGAAGGGTTTCACACATCCTTTTGTCCAAGCCCCCCCCCCCCGGGCATGCCAAATCAGGATGCTCCACTTTTTGAAACCCTTTATACTCAGTAGCAACGTGAAAAAAGGCAGAACAAAACCCAGAGCGGCCACTAGTCTTCCCCATGGGTATCCCAGATCAGGATGCCCCACTGTGTGAAACCCTTCCCCCTTAAAGTCCCCCCCGGGCATCCCAAATCAGGATGCTCCACTTTTTGAAACCCTTTATACTCAGTAGCAACGTGAAAAAAGGCAGAACAAAACCCAGAGCGGCCACTAGTCTTCCCCCTGGGTATCCCAGATCAGGATGCCCCACTGTGTGACCAATGGTCTTCCACCTGGGCATCCCAGATCGGGGTATTGTTCCGCTTTAAGGGAGGGTGTCGGCCATTTTTCATGTTGCTACTGAATAAAAAGGGTTTGACACAGTGGGGCATCCCGATCTGGGATTTCCAGGGGGAAGACCAGGGGCCGCTCTGGGTTTTGTTCTGCTTTATGTGAGGGAATCCACAATTTTTCACATTGCTACGGAGTAAAAAGTGTGAGCAGCGCTGTGTTACTATAATAATAATGTAAAGGAGGGGAGGGGGGTTATTCCATCCTCACCTGATTTGGTTATGATGTTATGATGTTTTAAAGCAGACCAAAACCCATGTAACCCAGCCCCGTGCTGTATGCGTATAATACCAATTCTACTGTATTCTAAGCATACAGCACGTCCTGCTCCAGATATAATAATTACTCGTGGGACATCCAATAGCAGTGTCCATAAAGTAGGGTGGGATCCCCGACAAAAAAGGCACAGCAGACAGTAAAGTGCTGTCACCTGCAAACCTTGCTACCAAGAGCAACATGAGCAAAGGTTCCAACATCAACCTCGTAAAATCCTTTGACGGTATGAACAGAAAACAAGCAGCGGTCCAGCAAGACTTGTTCAACAGAAACCTGGTGCTGAAAGGTCCAAAGATACCAAAGCACAAGTAGAATCAGAAATAAAGTGAGAAGAAGATTCTTCCCCTTAAAAGAATAGGCCTGAGTAACAGCCTGACCAGCCCAATGCTAACAGTAGCCTTGGCAAAACTTAGAGTTCTCCCCATTGGGGAATTGAACCCTAGTCTCCCGCGTGACAGGCGGGGATACGGACCAGTAAACTAACAAGGATCAGCTAGAAGCCGAAACCTTTCCTAGGACCAGAAGGGACAATCCATTCAAGGAAAGACCAGGCCAAAGGGCGCATAACCCCTGGAAGCAGACGAGATCAGGCACATACAGATGGAGACGCCCGAAAACCCCAAGGGGCAACAGTCCCCCTAAGGGACAAGAGACAATCCAGGAAAATTTCAAACACCTGTTGAGGGAATGTAGACCCCCTTTCCTCAGTGTTACTAGGAATAAGGCCAAGAAGAAAGACAAATGTCTTGAATACATGAGCATAAGACACCACCTCAGGCATAAGGTTCGGCGTAAAGCGGAACACCACCACATCAAGGAGTATATATCAATGAACGAGGGCCAGCTCAGGCACACGTCTGACTGAAGTAACAGCCCCCAGAAGGGCAACTTGAGAGTAAGAACAATCAGACAGAATCCAGAATAGGTCCAAGGGAACACCCCGCAAGGCAAACAGAATAAAAACAGAATAAAATTCAATCCCAACAGGGACCATAGAATTACGTGGAGGATGCACATGAGCAATCCCCGAAGAATGCTCAACCAAGGAAAAAGGGAGCAAAAGACTTCTACAGGAAGGCAGACAGGGCAGAACCTGAACCTTCAGAGTACCGAGTTGGAGAGCCCACTCCAACCCATGCAGTAATAACTCTAGAACCCTGGGAACAGAGGACGCCCGACAGGGAAGAGACCTAGACTCACACCAATCAATATGGGTATGCATACCCTATAATAGATAGACGAAGAAGAAGAAGCTTGCTCCAAGTCTTCCCATAGTCTCAAACACCAAGACAGATAAGTCTGTCTCCATCAAGATGGATGTCTCCGCAGTCAGGCCGTCTAGGCCAGAGTCTGTAGATTGGGGTGACGTAAAGGGGCCCTGAGTGATCAGAGCTGGCACTCTTGGCATAACGTACAGAACTACTGTCCTCAGTACAACGTCTGCGAACCACACTCCACTAGGCCACACGGGGGCCACCAGAATCACTGGTCCCCCCTTCCAGAGCAATTTTGCGCAGAACCCTGCTTAGCAGGGGGAATGGAGAAAAAACATACAGAACAGAATGTCCTGCCATAACATTACTAAATCATCATGACCACAGCCAGAGAATCCTGGGACAGGGAAACAAGGGCCGAGAGATCGTGATAGTGACGGGGCACACACAGATCCACACTGGTTGGACCCCATAGTGACACAAGGATTAGCACATCCTGTCGCAGAGGGACCACCACCGGAGCGAATACCACTGGTATGCAGGGAACATTGTCCACCACCCAAATCAGGATCAGAGACACTTCCCGGAGGACCCTCCTGCTCCGGGTCCCTCCCTGAATATTTATTGTAGGCCAAGGCCATCAGATAGGCCTAACTCCCCCGAACAGGCAGGCCCTGAAGAGGAGTAGGCAAGCGAGTTAGAACTAACTTGAACGCTCATAGATTCAAACATTAATAGGAGTATAGGCCTCCTAAGGGCCCCACCTCCCCTGGAACCATAGGGACTTCCAGAAGAAGACCCCCCTCAACCTGATAGATTGGCATCCATGGTGACCGTCTCCCAGGAAAGGGCAAGAAGGGGCTGCCCCCAGACAGGTTCCTTGAGTTCATTCACTACAAGAGGGACCTCCTCACCAGGGAGGAAGGCACACATACCCTGCTCCAGGGATGCTGGGTCCTTGTCCCGTAGGACAAATAGGAGAAGTTGCAGAAGGCCCCAGGGGGGCACTGAGCTTAAGGGGCCTCTTCGGAGTACACCACCAACGGGCCCAGCAGCTGCATCCTCCACCTGGTGGAGGGACGGGGACAGCTATGAGGGACTGAACCCATACAACCAGATTGTCCACATTATTGCTGAGGAAGGAAGATCCTTGCTTGAACTGTATAAAATTCATTCATAGGAATGGAGTTACCAATGAAGGGGACAATAAGGACTTGGGGTGTTTGATCACCTCTCCAAATGACTCCCAAATGGACACCCTCCAGCCGAGTATCCAACATAGCCAGACGTAGAGACTGGGAAGTGATGGGGATGTCCAGGTAGGTCATCAATTGGACGCCCCTTGGTCTCCTCAGAGGCCACACCCCCGTCAGCACCTTGGTGAGCACTCTGGGAGCTGAAGAGAGGCCAGATGACAAGGCCACAATTATCAGTGTTGGTCAACCAACGCAAATCTGAAGAACCTCGGTGTCCAGAAGACACAGGGAAGTAAAAATAAGCAGCATTGAGCTCCACAGACGGCAAGAAGCCCCCGGCGCGCAAGGGGCTGATGGCCGAGCGCAGTGTTTCTGTTGGCGAAACCGCCTGTAATTGACGAATTGCTGAAAATCTGTGAGTCCAGATTGGGCCATGGAAAGGTTGGTGTAGCGGCCCCTGCCTCTGCCTATTAAGGGCAGTCTGCAAGAGACCCCCAGACCCCGCCGGCCTTGCATGGCCTGCACCAGCACCTGAACAGAGACAGGGACCAGGAGCACCCGGGACCCGATAATCTTGGGGGAGGCCGCACAGCAACTCTATCTAGTAGCCGGAGGGCACTACCTCCTGAATACACCAGTCTGAGGCGTGATACCTCCAGGCATGAGCAAGGTGCCCAGACGGGCGAGGGGGCCCCATCATGCTTGAGGGGATTTTGGTGGAAGATTTAGGCTTAGCCCCGCCAGAGGGACCAGGGCGTTGTCTGCTGCTCCTGGGGCAGGAGACTGCACGTGCCCCCAGGAAGGACACCCCTAGTTCTTGTTTTACACTATGGCAGGGAGGGGGAGGGGTTACCCTGCCCCGAAGGGCCGGGACGGCCGCCTACGTTGAGGTGAATTGCCCTAATTTACCAAACAGGTCCAGACAGGCCCCAAACAGGCGTTGCCCTCTAAAGGGAAGCCCAGTAAGAGACATCTTAGCATCATTGCCAGTACACCACTGTCGCAGCCAAACCAAGCAACGTAAAGCCACCACAAGGGCAGAAGTCCTTGCACACAATCTAATGGTGTCATCCAGTGCTAATAGGATAAATCTTTCAAATACATCAAAACTGGAGAGTGCATTACGCATCCCAGGGGACATACTCAGGGTGATGATCAAGCATATTTCTGATGAGGGTTCTAGCGGCCACTGCAGTGATGACCGCGGCACAGACCGGGCGCAGCGCCGTCCCTGCACAAGAAAAGGCGTGGGAGGCCACAGATCAATGCGCCGGTCCTCAGCATCCCGAAGGGCACTATAAACAGGGGCTGTAATAAAAAGGGGGAGTCAAGACTAACAATTGACCACCTCAGGGGGAAAAGGGGGTATTTCTTATCCCAGACCCCTGGAATTCACTGGGGAATTGGCATTCCTTGAGTACAAGAGCAAGGAAAAGCCTGCTCTAGAAATTCCAAGTGCGCTGTCGCTGTATGAAAACGCTCCCCTCTCGGCTTGGAGGCCTCACCAAGGATAGAGATAGACAGGACCTTAAAGACCTTAATCAACAAACCTCACACTGGCCCCAGGATTCAGGGCCAGAATCGTCATGACTCCTCGGCCTCACATCAGGTGAGCCTGAGACAGAGACCAGCTCTCCTTCATCAGAAGGGGTACTAGTCACACAGAGTAGTCAACTCCTCAGTTCCCATAGGACAAACAGAAAAACAGGAGGCGTCAAGGGCCACTTCTTACCAGGGCCTCTGCGCCCTGACAACCTCGCCATAATCTGATCAGCCGTAGGCAGGCTGGAAGACACAGCAGGCTGCAAATCCCCACTTGTATGCGACTCAGCAGGAGTGAGAATTAAGCATGGGGAATAAGTCTATTGAAAGGAGGTGCAGCCACTGGCAACCCTGATTACAGGGCCAGTGCTTGCTCAGCACAGGGTCCGCAGACGCGCGCCTTGTCAGCGTCAGCATGGGGTTGACCACACGCTATACACAGCCGGTCTTGTCCCAGAGGGGACCCCGGTCACATAATTCTGAGATGCCTCCATATGGTGATTGTCTAGGCACAATATGCCAGCAGGGATTTACGCAATAGGCAACCCTGGATGCCCCAAAGACCCGCTAAGAAGGAAGAATTTTACAAAGCCCGCTATAATTTAACCCAGGCCGGGGAAGCCATTGGATTCAACTGTCTGAAGACATAATGTGAATAAATTGGTGTCAGAGCCGTGCGCAGTAAAAGAATCATGAAATTGCCCGTGAGGGCACTTACAGACCAAGGTAGGAGGAGGGCCGTTACCGCGCAGCCGACTAACATTCAAAATGGCGCCAAGCGAACCTCGAAGGGCAGGCCAGAGCGGGCCGTAACGTGGAGCGCGCAAAAACAGGTCCCCGCCCCCCCCCGAAGAGCGCGAAGCTCTGAGGCAGTAGAAAAATATTGTAAACAGAAGCAGAGTGTATGACACACATAGCATAGATGATTTTTGCCAAAGGAAACGCCACAGCGTCTGGGGTCAATATTGTAAATTAAGCAGAGTGTATGACACACATAGCAAAGATAATTTTTGCCAAAGGAAACGCCACAGCGTCTGGGGTCAATATTGTAAATTAAGCAGAGTTCATGACACACATAGCATAGATGATTTTTGACAAAAGAAAACGCCGCAGCGTCTGGGGCGCCGCCGCCGCAGCACATCCAGCAAGGAAAGAGACGCGCGGCGGCAGCAGATAACAATAAAAAGGCAAACAGCGCGGCTCTGACACCAAGTTACAAGTCAAGGACAATACTAAGGCCATAATCGTGTAATCGCAGTACACTTAAGACCGCCACACACATACCCCCCTTTCTTTCCCCCCAAGCTACGGGGGGAAACGAGGGAGGAAGGCGACCCTTCGGATAGGGCCCACCGCTACACGGGGCACGGGGCAATAATGCGGGAGGGGCATCCACTATGAGGCTCATCATCAGCCTAAACCGCCTACCCTATGGTGGGGGACTGCGGTGGAGCATGGCTCCATAAGCACACATGGTGCTGCCTACCGTCACCCGACCAGCGCAGCCCAGGCTGGAGGCACATCACAAGGAGGACGGGTGGGAATAGTCCCACAGGGCCGCAGGCTGTAATAGCCCCGCTCACCTGCGAGAGCGTGATACTTCATGTCTTCGCAGTTCAGCACTGCAGAGAAATCTGGGGATTTGTGGGAGGTCCCTCGGTATATGAGGGGCCGGGAGGAGCCTGTTTTTGCATGTCCGCAGTGCACGGCGCCATCTGGCGGAGGATTACCCACTTGTAATTATTATATCTGGAGCAGGACGTGCTGTATGCTTAGAATATGTGGTTTATTTAATAAGTTACATTTTTTGTAAGGCAACCTCACTTTTTCATTGTTTAACTATAACATATACTGTAAATAATGACAGCACATATACATATAACATATACAACTATAACATATACAACTATAACAAATACATATATAACATATACATATATAACCTATAAAACAATAACATATACAACATGTATAACATATACATATATAACATATACATATATAACATATACAACTATAACCATATACAACTATAACCTATACAACTATAACATATACAACTATAACATATACAACTATAACCTATACAACTATAACATATACAACTATACCATATACAACTATAACATATACAACTATAACATATACAACTATACCATATACAACTATAACATATACAACTATAACCATATACAACTATAACCTATACAACTATAACATATACAACTATAACCTATACAACTATACCATATACAACTATAACCTATACAACTATAACATATACAACTATACCATATACTGGTAACAGGTTGCCACACAAGGCTATTTACTGCTTTTTATAAAGAAATACAATTAATATTATGCAGAATTGAGTTCCACAATATTTTTAGTTTCTCACCACCTGCCCCCCCCCCCCCCCCCCCCCGATGTAGGAGGACAATGTGGCTGCACTCACCTGCTGTGAGGATCTTCTTTAAGAGTATATGGTCGATGAAGTAGTAGAGGAAGGTGGGGATGCTGACAAAACTAAGCACAATCAAAACTAGATCTGTGGGATAAAATAGAGGAGGATGATTATCAGAGATCACAGAGGTGCAGTTCTGCTGGACAACCACAGGGGGGCGGAGCTTCTCAGGTGCCGTGCTGGTCATTAGAGACATTATAGACTCTAAGCTCAGCTGCAGGCCCCTCCTCTAAGCTCAGCTGCAGGCCCCTCCCCTAAGCTCAGCTGCAGGCCCCTCCTCTAAGCTCAGCTGCAGGCCCCTCCTCTAAGCTCAGCTGCAGGTCCCTCCTCTAAGCTCAGCTGCAGGCCGCTCCTCTAAGCTCAGCTGCAGGCCCCTCCTCTAAGCTCAGCTGCAGGCCCCTCCTCTAAGCTCAGCTGCAGGCCCCTCCTCTAAGCTCAGCTGCAGGCCCCTCCTCTAAGCTCAGCTGCAGGCCCCTCCTCTAAGCTCAGCTGCAGGCCGCTCCTCTAAGCTTAGCTGTAGGCCCCTCCTCTAAGCTCAGCTGCAGGCCGCTCCTCTAAGCTCAGCTGCAAGCCCTCCTCTAAGCTCAGCTGCAGGCCGCTCCTCTAAGCTCAGCTGTAGGCCCCTCCTCTAAGCTCAGCTGCAGGCCACACCTCTAAGCTCAGCTGCAGGCCCCTCCTCTAAGCTCAGCTGCAGGCCACTCCTCTAAGCTCAGCTGCAGGCCACTCCTCTAAGCTCAGCTGTAGGCCCCTCCTCTAAGCTCAGCTGCAGGCCCTTCCTCTAAGCTCAGCTGCAGGCCACTCCTCTAAGCTCAGCTGCAGGCCACTCCTCTAAGCTCAGCTGCAGGCCCCTCCTCTAAGCTCAGCTGCAAGCCGCTCCTCTAAGCTCAGCTGCAGGCAGCTCCTCTAAGCTCAGCTGCAGGCCCCTCCTCTAAGCTCAGCTGCAGGCCGCTCCTCTAAGCTAAGCTGTAGGCCGCTCATCTAAGCTCAGCTGCAGGCCCCTCCTCTAAGCTCAGCTGCAGGCCACTCCTCTAAGCTCAGCTGCAGGCCCCTCCTCTAAGCTCAGCTGCAGGCTGCTCCTCTAAGCTCAGCTGTAGGCCCCTCCTCTAAGCTCAGATGTAGGCCCCTCCTCTAAGCTCAGCTGCAGGCCCCTCCTCTAAGCTCAGCTGTAGGCCGCTCCTCTAAGCTCACCTGCAAGCCGCTCCTCTAAGCTCAGCTGCAGGCCGCTCCTCTAAGCTCAGCTATAGGCAGCTCCTCTAAGCTCAGCTGCAGGCCCCTCCTCTAAGCTCAGCTGCAGGCCCCTCCTCTAAGCTCAGCTGTAGGCCGCTCATCTAAGCTCAGCTGCAGGCCGCTCCTCTAAGCTAAGCTGTAGGCCGCTCATCTAAGCTCAGCTGCAGGCCGTTCCTCTAAGCTCAGCTGCAGGCCGCTCCTCTAAGCTCAGCTGCAGGCCCCTCCTCTAAGCTCAGCTGCAGGCCGCTCCTCTAAGCTCAGCTGCAGGCCACTCATCTAAGCTCAGCTGCAGGCCGCTCCTCTAAGCTCAGCTGCAGGCCCCTCCTCTAAGCTCAGCTGCAGGCCGCTCCTCTAAGCTCAGCTGCAGGCCCCTCCTCTAAGCTCAGCTGCAGGCCGCTCCTCTAAGCTCAGCTGCAGGCCGCTCCTCTAAGCTCAGCTGCAGGCCGCTTCTCTAAGCTCAGCTGCAGGCCCCTCCTCTAAGCTCAGCTGCAGGCCGCTCCTCTAAGCTCAGCTGCAGGCCCCTCCTCTAAGCTCAGCTGTAGGCCACTCATCTAAGCTCAGCTGCAGGCCGCTCCTCTAAGCTAAGCTGTAGGCCGCTCCTCTAAGCTCAGCTGCAGGCCCCTCCTCTAAGCTCAGCTGCAGGCCGCTACTCTAAGCTTAGCTGCAGGCCCCTCCTCTAAGCTCAGCTGCAGGCCGCTTCTCTAAGCTCAGCTGCAGGCCCCTCCTCTAAGCTCAGCTGCAGGCCACTCCTCTAAGCTCAGCTCCAGGCCGCTCCTCTAAGCTCAGCTGCAGGCCGCTCCTCTAAGCTCAGCTGTAGGCCCCTCCTCTAAGCTCAGCTGTAGGCCGCTCCTCTAAGCTCAACTGCAGGCCGCTCCTCTAAGCTCAGCTGCAGGCCCCTCCTCTAAGCTCAGCTGCAGGCCACTCCTCTAAGCTCAGCTGCAGGCCACTCCTCTAAGCTCAGCTGCAGGCCCCTCCTCTAAGCTCAGCTGCAGGCCGCTCCTCTAAGCTCAGCTGTAGGCCCCTCCTCTAAGCTCAGCTGCAGGCCGCTCCTCTAAGCTCAGCTGCAGGCCGCTCCTCTAAGCTCAGCTGCAGGCCGCTCTTCTAAGCTCAGCTGCAGGCCCCTCCTCTAAGCTCAGCTGCAGGCCCCTCCTCTGAGGTCAGCTGCAGGCCCCTCCTCTAAGCTCAGCTGCAGGCCCCTCCTCTAAGCTCAGCTGCAGGCCCCTCCTCTAAGCTCAGCTGCAGGCCACTCCTCTAAGCTCAGCTGCAGGCCCCTCCTCTGAGGTCAGCTGCAGGCCCCTCCTCTAAGCTCAGCTGCAGGCCCCTCCTCTGAGGTCAGCTGCAGGCCCCTCCTCTAAGCTCAGCTGCAGGCCCCTCCTCTGAGGTCAGCTGCAGGCCCCTCCTCTAAGCTCAGCTGTAGGCCCCTCCTCTAAGCTCAGCTGCAGGCCCCTCCTCTAAGCTCAGCTGCAGGCCCCTCCTCTAAGCTCAGCTGCAGGCCCCTCCTCTAAGCTCAGCTGCAGGCCGCTCATCTAAGCTCAGCTGCAGGCCCCTCCTCTAAGCTCAGCTGCAGGCCACTCCTCTAAGCTCAGCTGCAGGCCCCTCCTCTAAGCTCAGCTGCAGGCCCCTCCTCTAAGCTCAGCTGCAGGCCCCTCCTCTAAGCTCAGCTGCAGGCCGCTCCTCTAAGCTCAGCTGCAGGCCGCTCCTCTAAGCTCAGCTGCAGGCCCCTCCTCTAAGCTCAGCTGCAGGCCACTCCTCTAAGCTCAGCTGCAGGCCACTCCTCTAAGCTCAGCTGCAGGCCCCTCCTCTAAGCTCAGCTGCAGGCCGCTCCTCTAAGCTCAGCTGTAGGCCCCTCCTCTAAGCTCAGCTGCAGGCCGCTCCTCTAAGCTCAGCTGCAGGCCGCTCCTCTAAGCTCAGCTGCAGGCCGCTCTTCTAAGCTCAGCTGCAGGCCCCTCCTCTAAGCTCAGCTGCAGGCCCCTCCTCTGAGGTCAGCTGCAGGCCCCTCCTCTAAGCTCAGCTGCAGGCCCCTCCTCTAAGCTCAGCTGCAGGCCACTCCTGTAAGCTCAGCTGCAGGCCCCTCCTCTGAGGTCAGCTGCAGGCCCCTCCTCTAAGCTCAGCTGCAGGCCCCTCCTCTGAGGTCAGCTGCAGGCCCCTCCTCTAAGCTCAGCTGCAGGCCCCTCCTCTGAGGTCAGCTGCAGGCCCCTCCTCTAAGCTCAGCTGTAGGCCCCTCCTCTAAGCTCAGCTGCAGGCCCCTCCCCTAAGCTCAGCTGCAGGCCCCTCCTCTAAGCTCAGCTGCAGGCCCCTCCTCTAAGCTCAGCTGCAGGCCGCTCATCTAAGCTCAGCTGCAGGCCCCTCCTCTAAGCTCAGCTGCAGGCCACTCCTCTAAGCTCAGCTGCAGGCCCCTCCTCTAAGCTCAGCTGCAGGCCCCTCCTCTAAGCTCAGCTGCAGGCCGCTCCTCTAAGCTCAGCTGCATGCCGCTCCTCTAAGCTCAGCTGTAGGCCCCTCCTCTAAGCTCAGCTGCAGGCCCCTCCTCTAAGCTCAGCTGCAGGCCGCTCCTCTAAGCTCAGCTGCAGGCCGCTCCTCTAAGCTCAGCTGCAGGCCGTTCCTCTAAGCTCAGCTGCAGGCCGCTCCTCTAAGCTCAGCTGTAGGCCCCTCCTCTAAGCTCAGCTGCAGGCCGCTCCTCTAAGCTCAGCTGTAGGCCCCTCCTCTAAGCTCAGCTGCAGGCCCCTCCTCTAAGCTCAGCTGCAGGCCGCTCCTCTAAGCTCAGCTGCAGGCCGCTCCTCTAAGCTCAGCTGTAGGCCCCTCCTCTAAGCTCAGCTGCAGGCCGCTCCTCTAAGCTCAGCTGCAGGCCGCTCCTCTAAGCTCAGCTGCAGGCCGCATCTCTAAGCTCAGCTGCAGGCCGCTTCTCTAAGCTCAGCTGCAGGCCGCTCCTCTAAGCTCAGTTGTAGGCCCCTCCTCTAAGCTCAGCTGCAGGCCGCTTCTCTAAGCTCAGCTGCAGGCCACTCCTCTAAGCTCAGCTGCAGGCCGCTCATCTAAGCTCAGCTGCAGGCCGCTCCTCTAAGCTCAGCTGCAGGCCCCTCCTCTGAGCTCAGCTGCAGGCCGCTCCTCTGAGCTCAGCTGCAGGCCGCTCCTCTAAGCTCAGCTGCAGGCCCCTCCTCTAAGCTCAGCTGCAGGCCGCTCCTCTAAGCTAATCTGCAGGCCAATCCTCTAAGCTCAGCTGCAGGCCGCTTCTCTAAGCTCAGCTGCAGGCCCCTCCTCTAAGCTCAGCTGCAGGCCACTCCTCTAAGCTCAGCTGCAGGCCCCTCCTCTAATCTCAGCTGCAGGCCCCTCCTCTAAGCTCAGCTGCAGGCCCCTCCTCTAAGCTCAGCTGCAGGCCGCTCCTCTAAGCTCAGCTACAGGCCGCTCCTCTAAGCTCAGCTTTAAGCCCCTCCTCTAAGCTCAGCTGCAGGCCCCTCCTCTAAGCTCAGCTGCAGGCCCCTCCTCTAAGCTCAGCTGCAGGCCCCTCCTCTAAGCTCAGCTGCAGGCCGCTCCTCTAAGCTCAGCTACAGGCCGCTCCTCTAAGCTCAGCTTTAAGCCCCTCCTCTAAGCTCAGCTGCAGGCCCCTCCTCTAAGCTCAGCTGTAGGCCCCTCCTCTAAGCTCAGCTGTAGGCCCCTCCTCTAAGCTCAGCTGCAGGCCGCTCCTCTAAGCTCAGCTGCAGGCCATTCCTCTAAGCTCAGCTGCAGGCCGCTCCTCTAAGCTCAGCTGCAGGCCGCTCCTCTAAGCTCAGCTGCAGGCAGCTCCTCTAAGCTCAGCTGCAGGCCACTCCTCTAAGCTCAGCTGCAGGCCGCTCCTCTAAGCTCAGCTGCAGGCCCCTCCTCTAAGCTCAGCTGCAGGCCGCTCCTCTAAGCTCAGCTGCAGGCCGCTCCTCTAAGCTCAGCTGCAGGCCGCTCCTCTAAGCTCAGCTGCAGGCCCCTCCTCTAAGCTCAGCTGCAGGCCCCTCCTCTAAGCTCAGCTGCAGGCCACTCCTCTAAGCTCAGCTGCAGGCCGCTCCTCTAAGCTCAGCTGCAGGCCGCTCCTCTAAGCTCAGCTGCAGGCTGCTCCGCTGTAGGCCGCTCCTCTAAGCTCAGCTGCAGGCCGCTCCTCTCTCAGCTGCAGGCCGCTCCTCTAAGCTCAGCTGCAGGCCGCTCCTCTCTCAGCTGCAGGCCGCTCCTCTAAGCTCAGCTGCAGGCCGCTGCTCTAAGCTCAGCTGCAGGCCGCTCCTCTAAGCTCACCTGCAGGCCGCTCCTCTAAGCTCAGCTGCAGGCCCCCTTCTCTAAGCTCAGCTGCAGGCCGCTCCTCTAAGCTCAGCTGCAGGCCCCTCCTCTAAGCTCAGCTGCAGGCCCCTCCTCTAAGCTCAGCTGCAGGCCTCTCCTCTAAGCTCAGCTGCAGGCCTCTCCTCTAAGCTCAGCTGCAGGCCCCTCCTCTAAGCTCAACTGTAGGCCGCTCCTCTGAGCTCAGCTGCAGGCCGCTTCTCTAAGCTCAGCTGTAGGCCCCTCCTCTAAGCTCAGCTGCAGGCCGCTACTCTAAGCTCAGCTGCAGGCTCCTCCTCTAAGCTCAGCTGCAGGCCCCTCCTCTAAGCTCAGCTGCAGGCCCCTCCTCTAAGCTCAGCTGCAGGCCCCTCCTCTAAGCTCAGCTGCAGGCCCCTCCTCTGCAGGCACTGCTGCAGCCACCTCTTTGGGGCTTTCCAGTAATCATTGCTGGAGTAGAGGACTGAAGGTCCTCAAGAAGCTGTCTGCAGCGGTGCCTGCTGGACGCATCTCAGGTCTATGCGGTGCCCATAGATTTCTATGGAAGCACGTTGCTGTTGCATGCACCCTCCTTTACAGCCATGATGTGTCCTCACCCTCCTTTACAGCAGTGATGTGTCCTCACCCTCCTTTACAGCAGTGATGTGTCCTCACCCTCCTATACAGCCGTGATGTGTCCTCACCCTGCTATACAGCCGTGATGTGTCCTCACCCTCCTTTACAGCAGTGATGGGTCCTCACCCTCCTTTACAGCAGTGACGTGTCCTCACCCTCCTTTACAGCAGTGACGTGTCCTCACCCTCCTTTACAGCAGTGACATGTCCCCACCCTCCTTTACAGCAGTGATGTGTCCTCGCCCTCTTCCTTAACAGCAGTGACGTGTCCTCGCCCTCCTTTACAGCAGTGACGTGTCCTCACCCTCCTTTACAGCAGTGACGTGTCCTCACCCTCCTTTACAGCAGTGATGTGTCCTCACCCTCCTTTACAGCAGTGATGTGTCCTCACCCTCCTTTACAGCAGTGACGTGTCCTCACCCTCCTTTACAGCAGTGACGTGTCCTCACCCTCCTTTACAGTAGTGACATGTCCTCACCCTCCTTTACAGCAGTGATGTGTCCTCACCCTCCTTTACAGCAGTGATGTGTCCTCACCCTCCTTTACAGCAGTGACGTGTTCTCACCCTCCTTTACAGCAGTGATGTGTCCTCACCCTCCTTTACAGCAGTGACGTGTCCTCACCCTTCTATACAGCAGTGATGTGTCCTCACCCTCCTTTACAGCCTTGATGTGTCCTCACCCTCCTATATAGCCGTTATTTATCCTCACCCTCCTTTACAGCCGTGATGTGTCCTCACCCTCCAATACAGCAGTGATGTGTCCTAACCCTCCTATACAGCCGTGATGTGTCCTCACCCTCCTTTACAGCCGTAATGTGCCCTCACCCTCCTTTACAGCCATGATATGTCCTCATTCTCCTATACAGCCGTTATTTATTGTTGGCAGAGGCTAGGCCTCATAAATCCTGCTAACAAAATGGCTGAAGCGAACAAAATGGCTGCCAGATATAGTTATATGCAAGGCTTCACAAAAAGGAATATATATTTGCAAGCTTCATTGGAAATGTTATTGCAGAAGTGTATGCTAGCGAAATTTAACTGTCAAACCGCAATAATAGCTAAATGGGGAAATTTCTCGGTAACTGCATACGTGCTGACCTTTTACTCTGTGGAAACTGTCAGCTTGCACTTCTGTGTGGTTTTGACATATATGTCGCAAATGTGGAACAAGTACCGTATTTTTCGCCCCATAAGACGCACCTAGGATTTGGGGGAAGAAAATAAGAAAAAAAAATTTTCAATCAAAAACGCACCATTACAGACAGTGTGGCATTCCCCTATCCAATTCCCATAGGCCGTGTGGGATGCCCCCATTCCATATACAGTGTAGCATGCCCCCATCCCATTCCCCGTATATCCAGTGTGGCATCCCCCCTCCCATTCCCCATATACCCATTGGCTGTGTGGCATCCCCCTCTCCCCCCATTAGTATAGGCTGTGTGGCATCCCTCTCCCCACATTCCCATAGGCTGTGTGGCATCCACCTCTCCCCCCATTCCCATTGGCTGTGTGGCTTTCCCCCTCCCCCCATTAGTATAGGCTGTGTGGCATCCCTCTCTCCCCATTCCCATAGGCAGTGTGGCATCCCCCTCTCCCCATTAGCATGGGCTGTGTGGCATCCCCCTCCCCCCATTAGCATGGGCTGTGTGGCATCCCCCTCTCCCCATTAGCATGGGCTGTGTGGCATCCCCCTCTCCCCATTCCCATAGGCTGTGTGGCATCCCCCTCCCCCCATTCCCATAGGCTGTGTGGCATCCCCCATTCCCATAGGCTGTGTGACATCCCCCTCCCCCCATTCCCATAGGCTGTGTGGCATACCCCTCCCCCCATTCCCAAAGGCTGTGTGGCATCCCCCCCCCATTCCCATAGGCTGTGTGGCATACCCCTCCCCCATTCCCAAAGGCTGTGTGGCATCCCCATCCCCATAGCCTGTGTGGCATCCCCATCCCCCCATTCCCATAGCCTGTGTGGCACCCCCATCCCCCCATTCCCATAGCCTGTGTGGCATCCCCCTCCCCCCATTCCCATAGGCTGTGTGGCATACCCCTCCCCCCATTCCCAAAGGCTGTGTGGCATCCCCATCCCCCCATTCCCATAGGCTGTGTGGCATACCCCTCCCCCCATTCCCAAAGGCTGTGTGGCATCCCCCTCCCCCCATTCCCATAGGCTGTGTGGCATACCCCTCCCCCCATTCCCAAAGATCCCCATCCCCCCATTCCCATAGGCTGTGTGGCATACCCCTCCCCCCATTCCCATAACCTGTGTGGCATACCCCTCCCCCCATTCCCAAAGGCTGTGTGGCATCCCCATCCCCCCATTCCCAAAGGCTGTGTGGCATCCCCATCCCCCCATTCCCATAGGCTGTGTGGCATCCCCATCCCCCCATTCCCATAGGCTGTGTGGCATCCCCATCCCCCCATTCCCATAGGCTGTGTGGCATACCCCTCCCCCCATTCCCAAAGGCTGTGTGGCATCCCCCTCCCCCCATTCCCATAGGCTGTGTGGCATACCCCTCCCCCCATTCCCAAAGATCCCCATCCCCCCATTCCCATAGGCTGTGTGGCATACCCCTCCCCCCATTCCCATAACCTGTGTGGCATACCCCTCCCCCCATTCCCAAAGGCTGTGTGGCATCCCCATCCCCCCATTCCCAAAGGCTGTGTGGCATCCCCATCCCCCCATTCCCAAAGGCTGTGTGGCATCCCCATCCCCCCATTCCCAAAGGCTGTGTGGCATCCCCATCCCCCCATTCCCATAGGCTGTGTGGCATCCCCATCCCCCCATTCCCATAGGCTGTGTGGCATCCCCATCCCCCCATTCCCACCCCCCTCCCCCCGTTAGTATAGGCAGGCGCCATAGTAAAAAAAAAAAAAAGTTAAACTCACCTGTCCGCTGACACCACTGCGCTGAGCGGCCGGCTCCGTGAATGGGGTGGGCGTGGCCTGCGCCGCAGCGTCGACGCAGGCCACGCCCACCCCATTCACGAGCTGGCTCTGTCCCGGCCCCTCTGCTGCGATCGCTGTCTTTTCAGGCAGCGATGACAGCGGCGGGGCCAGAGACAGAGCCCCTGCCGCTCCTCCATCTGCTCCCCCACATGCGATCACGAAGGTCCGGGCAGCGGGTGGGCGTGGCCTGCGCCGGTGCAGGCCACGCCCACCCACTGCCGGGACCTTCGTGCTCGCGTGTGGAGGAGCAGATGGAGGAGCGGCAGGGGCTCTGTCTCTGGCCCCGCCGCTGTCATCGCTGCCTGAAAAGACAGCGATCGCAGCGGCGGGGCCGGGACAGAGCCCCCGCCGCTCCTCTGGCCTCTCGCAGTGTGCCAGACAACGCGGGAGCGCCGGGGACGGGTGAGTTTTTTTTTTTTTAATTTTTTTTTTAATTTTTTTTTTTTTACATTCGCCCGATAAGGCGCACTGACATTTTTCCCCCACTTTTGGGGAAAAATAAGTGCGTCTTATAGGGCGAAAAATACGGTACATACTGTGTCTGTGGTTTCTTGCTTTATAAGTCCACCCTAAAGCGGAAGTAAAGTAGAGTTTGTACGGGGAGACTGTGTGCGTGTCGTTATTATCGAACCCTTGTACAAATTCTCTCAGATATCTGAAATCACACATAGGAGTTATTGCAATTGTGAGATAGCGTGCCTAAAAAGGGGATCCAGAGAGATCGCTCTAAAGCAAATAGGCCATTCTTTCAGTGGTGGAGTGGAATGCGGGCAACACACCTTGAAGGGGGTAAGTGATTTTATTTACTAAACCCCCGAGGGAAGGTTAAAAGTGTTGACCCTTTAGTTGCCTCTCGCAGTTAGGCGAGTTGTACAAGGACACGGGTTGTTGCCTGAGATATAGAAAAGCGCGCTATAGAAATTCAAAGGACGTGTCTGCACTTGGATACTTCTAATGTGTGATTAGTCTGTCTTGGTGTTGTTGTTCATAAAGTTATAAGTTTATCTGTTTGTATTGTCGGACAGTCCTGAAGGTGAGCAGGACTCAGGCAATTGACTTGATCCCCCATGTTGGTGAAGATTGTATTCATTATGTAGAGAGATTAAAGGGAGGGGCTTATTATACCTTACCGTTTGTGGAAAATATGGCAGAGTGGACGGAGGCTATGGGTAGCCCCCATGCTTTCCCTCGGACAGGCGGTAGTGACCCCTATTACATGGAAATGATAATGGGAATGTGCCTTGGAGATAAAAAGGCGTGGCCCTATTATTCAGGGGATCCTAATTGGGATAAGTCCTATATGAGAGAGTGTGGAATAAAATGGTTAGAAATAGCGCCAGGGTGGTATAGGAGAAATGGATTAATGAGTCTCAGGAAAAAAGTTAGTAAAAAGGAACAGACATAAAAGTGAGAAATTGAATTATGAAATTAGAAATCATTCCAACCCCAGCACTAAACCTAGCGCTCCGCCCCCACCATATGATACGAAGGAGCACAGACCTAAACAGGTAAAAGTAAAAACTGTAACTACCACGCAATATCCCTCCTTAACGCCATTCCAAGGAAATGATTTGAGTCCCACGGCAGCCGTGATAACAATGGCAGCAGTGGAACAAACTAAATACAATAGGAAACAAAAAGAGGAGAGAATAGATGTGGAAGAAATGAAGAGAAAAAGAGAAACTAGAGAGAAACTAGAGAGAGAACAAAAGAAAATGTCACAAAATATCCTTCCTCGGAATGAGAATCAGTGGTCACATGCTGATGAACAGCAACCAGAAAAGACGCTAGGAGAGGAGGAGGATAAGGGACATGAAGAGGAATTAAACACAGAATCTTACACAGTTAATATTACTGATGAAAGAACTAATCCTACTAAACCAGCTAAGCAAACACGCCTGTGTCAGGACAGACAAATCATACTTAATATTAACATAGGGGAGTCCCCTAGACAGACCAGGAACCAGTCCAAACAAACACCGGATAATACCCTTAATGAACCTGCAGGTGACATAGACACGATAGAGACCCCCGGAGTAATAGCAGCAGCAGCGCCCACTGCATCAACAAGCTCCATGACCATGGTTAGTACATACAATCCTTTAATAACGGCAGGAGACATTCTAATTATCACACCTGATATGAAAGAACTAGATCACATGGCCAAGCACTGTCCACACCCCTCCAAGTCTTCCAAAGGTACAATTGCTTACCTTCGGAGGGCAATTAAAGGAAAGAATTATATGCCAGAAGACATTAAGATGGTTTTAGAGATGGTAGTTGGGGAGAATAGTCCACTTAGCTGGAAAGGGATACCTCACATGGAGGGGGACACCCCTGCTGATACAAAGCCAGGGAACATACCCCTGTACCAAGAAGGGAATGAAGCTGAAATGTGGGAGGCATTAGAAGAACACTTAAACCAAGTATTTAAGCCCAGAGTTGATATGGCACCCTCTCTTGCATGTAAGCAGAAAAAAGGTGAATCATTGACTGAGTTTTGGAAGAGATTTCTACAGGTTTGGCGATTAGAAAGTCAGATGGGAGATGGCCCAGGGATACCCGCCCTGTGTATCAGTACATTTATCTCCAACTGCCTACCAAGTTTAGGTTTACAAATAAAGCAGCAAATAGATGGATGAACTGAGATGCCAATAGAAGAGTTTGGTAGAAGGTTAATAAGTAAAGATGCGGCGGGATGTTTTGAGATAATAAGACCGTCAGTGACACACGCAGCACAGCTCACCAATGTGAATGAATTCAGCATACCAGAGCCAGTTCCATATCCCTATGGGGACCCATGGGGACAGCAGCAATACTGGGAAGAGAAACGCAGGTCAGCCCGTGCAGCTCCTAGGGGTAGAGGACGAGGCAGGGGAAATAGAGGAAATCTCAAACAGCAATGGGGAGACAGACAGGGACCCCCCCCCCAAACAGCAGGCTAGGAATGCTGGCTGTTTTAATTGTGGCGCGATGGATCATTGGAGAGCCGATTGCCCATACCCTGATACACACAAGCAGGTTTCAAACAGACCTCCGCAGGCTGCTCCTGCCAATGTACAACACAATACCCCTCGCCTCAATGTTGACTGGCAAAATGTAGGACCCCAATGAAGGTGCCCAGGGGCAAATCCCACCTTCCCAGTAGTCTCAAAGCATTTCTCACAACAGCCATGCATCGATTTGATGATTAGTAAAAAGAAGCTAACATTTTTAGTGGATTCTGGAGCTACATGCAGCGTATTGGGGAGAAATGCATACACAGGACCAAGGGAAGAGACCGCCCCCTCGATGGGAATTAATGGGATTTTGACACAAACATTTGAAACACCACCGCTCACAGTGACGGACCTCCATCAGAGCCCCTCAATCAACCATGTCTTTAAAATCATGACCAGCTGTCCTGTTAACCTGTTAGGCAGAGACTTAATGGTGAAAATGGCTATTTCCCTCAGGGTAAATTCTGAAGGCGGTGTCCGAGTTGATAGTGACACTTATAGGCTCACACCTGTAAACAAGAGGAGAAACAGCCATGCAGACTCCTACTTCCCGGTCATCCTCCCAGATGACCCCTGCCTCAAATTGGTCCCTCCGGAGGTATGGGCTACTGGGGACTACGACGTGGGCTTTACAAATGTCACTCCTTATCGAGCCGTCTTAAAGAAGGGATCACAGCCAGTCTATATTAAACAATACCCCTTGAACAAAGAAAGGGAAGAGGGTATAAGACCTTTAATAGACAATTTTCTACAACAGGGCATATTAGAAAAAGCGGTATCACCGTATAATTCCCCAATTCACCCAATTAAGAAACCTGATGGAACTTATAGATTCGTTCAAGACCTGCGTGTCATAAATAGCTTGGTAGTACCGCTGGCTCCCATTGTGCCCGACGTGGTGTCACTTCTAACCGCCATTCCCGAAGACGCCAAAATATTCAGCGTCTGCGATATAAAAAATGCCTTTTTTGGGATCCCGAGACACGCCCGCTCTTCTCATTCCAGTACCGCGGAGAATCCCTAACTTTTACCCGTTTAGCAATGGGATTCTTGAATTCGCCTGTTGTTTTTTCCATTGTTTTGAGAGAAGTGCTAAAAGCATATAAACCGAACTGTAACTCGATTGTTCTGACCTACTGTGATTGGCCAGTCAATCAATAACCGCAGCCCGAGAGGATGGAATCCTCCTATTGAAATGTCTCTGTCAGCATGGGATAAAAATTTCTGTTAAGAAATTACAATGGTATCAGCAGCGTGTTGAATATTTGGGTTTTGTGTTGTCACAGGGAAAGAGAGAGTTAAATCCCAAACGTGTAGCGGCAATCATGGAATTGGGGCCTCCACAGAATAAAAAAAACATGCTAAGCTTTCTTGGAATGATTAGTTATTGCCGTCAATGGATCCCTGACTGCTCTTATTATGACAACATACTGAGAGTGATCACACGTGCTGATCAACCTGACACCATAGAATGGTCAGATGAAATGTTAAATGCTTTTAAAAAGTTAAAGGAGGCACTGATATCCTCCCGGGCTCGGTTTACCAAGCTATGTGAAGGTGTTCCACCTGTATGTCCGTGACTTTTGTAAGGGATACAGCTCAGTTTTAGCTCAAAGCCATGGGGGTAAATTGAGACCCGTGGCATACTTCTCTAAACTTCTCCTGGTTCAAGTCCAGGGAATGCCGGGCTGCCTGAGATTTTTGGCCTCTTGTGCAATGGCGATTGAGCAAGCCACCTCAGTCATGCTGGGACACCACACGATACTGCATGCAGGACACAATGTAAAACATTTAATGAACAATTTACATACCCAACATATGACAGCGCAGCGATTCAGCAGATATGAAGTAATCCTTTTGTCAAATCCCCATCTAGAGATCAAATATGTCCCAAATACCGAGGGACCTGCCCCGATATTAAATGCATTATTAGGTTTAAAAAGTGAGGCTGACAAAATTCCTCCACGCCATGACTGTTATGACGTAATCCAACAAGAGACTGCACCACGCCCAGACCTGGAGTCTGAGCCAATCGCAGGTTCAGAGGTTGTCTTCGTTGACGGCTCGTGTTCTCGGCCCAGAGATGACGTGTTTCAAACGGGGTACGCGGTCATCCAGCTCCCAGAAAATATAATTGAAGCCAAAAGAATTCCTTTCAAGTCCGCACAAGTGGCCGAGCTAATTGCGCTAACACGTGCCTGCCAGCTTTTCAAAGGTCAGTCGATCAGCATAGTAACAGACAGTCGTTATGGTTTCTCAGTTTGCCACAACTTTGGAAGGATATGGAAAAAACGTGGATTCATTTCCGCGGATGGGAAACCCATTTCCCATGCAACGCTAGTGAACAATCTTTTAGCAGCCATCATGTTACCAAAGCGACTCGCGATTATACACTGCAGGTCACACACAGGAAGTCAAACGGAAATTGGAAAGGGAAATGAGCTGGCAGATAGAGCGGCGAGAGCAGCAGCCAGACAGCAAACTCTGACAGGAAGCCATCTGGGTCCTAATGCTCATACTCCATTAACCCTTCCTATGCTAACACTAGATGCTATTGATTTTACAATAGGATGTCTGCAGGAGCAGACATCTGTTTCTGAAGTGGGGGATTGGGCACTGGCAGGGGAACAGAAATCAATAGCTGGGATTTGGTGTATCAAGGGTAAACCATGCATACCCATACATAGTGCCCCCCTATTTATTTCTCAAGCACACGGCATAGGACACAAAAGTGCACAACACACATACATGGCGGTGAAACAAAGTTTTTTCATTTTACAATGTGAGAAACAAGTGAAAGCTTATGTAGAGAAATGCATAACATGCCAGATGAATAACCCCAACATTTCACATAAGCCACAGCATGACCATCTAGTATACCCCACAGAACCCTGTACTGACTGGAACATTGACCATACACACATTACAGTTACACCAGGAGGTAAGCCTGAAATCTTACTAATACTGGTAGACATGTTTTCAAAATGGCCTGAATGCTTTCCAGTCAAGAAAGAAAATGCTAAGACCGTAGTGAAAATTTTGACACAAGAAATAATACCCCGCTTTGGATGCTTTCGCATACCCAGCGATAACGGCACAGCCTTTAAAGCCAAAATATGTCAAGACTTAGTAGAACATTTAAACATTGAATGACAGTTTCACATCCCGTATCACCCTCAGAGTTCAGGGATAGTGGAGCGCATGAATAGAACAATAAAAGACAAACTTAGAAAAGCTACTGGAGGAACTTTTAAAAACTGGAAACACAAGCTACCCGCAGTTTTAGCTGAAATAAGGATGACACCTAATAAAGTAACTAAGCTTTCTCCTTATGAAATATTAATGGGTAGACCATTTCCTTTGCCATGGCACAGGACCATTAGAGAGACTAGCGAAGAAGGGAAGTGCAGGCAGGAGGAATACACCAGGGCTCTGGTGGAGAGGCTCACTGCTAGTGAAACACTTGTCTGTCAGAAGTTTCCTTCTCTTTTACAGGACTCGTTTCATGACGAAGGACCTCCCACAAATCCCCAGCCTTGAAAAGCAGTGAGAAGAGAAGCCAGGAGGAAACAAACCACCCAGAATAACTGGTAACAATATCTTAATGATAACAATCACCATACAGGGGATCCAGAATAAGTGAAACCAGGGTGGGGTGGAGCAGGACGTGCTGTATGCGTATAATACCAACTCTACAGGTGAGTACTTCACAGAGTTGTATTATTCTAAGCATACAGCACGTCCTGCTCCCGACTAGTAATAACATGTGGGACATCCAATAGCAGTGTCCATAAGCAGGGTGGGATCCCCAGAAAAGGCAAGGCACAGCGGACAGTAAAGGCGCTGTCACCTGCAAACATGCAACAGGCATGACATGAGCAAAGGCTCTAACGTCAGTCTCATAACAGGACCGTGAAGGTATGAACAGAGACAGGCCATAAGTCTAGTACTTGAACTAACAGAGAAAAAGCCCTGGTGCTGAAGGGCCAGTGGTACCCAAGCACCCAGATAACGGAGTAAACAGCAAAGGGAATAAACGCCCCCCTGAAGGAACATAGGTCAGTGTAGTGACCCAACCAGCTCACAGGCAAGGAAGCCTTGTGGCAACACTTGTAACACCCCCAAAGGGAAACAGAAACAGGTCACCCGACCAAGGCGGGAATACAGACTCTTAAATATCAGGAAGCCAAAGCTTCCTCAGGATCAGGGGGCATCCAGAAGGATTGATCCAAAGGCGCAATGGCGCTAGAATAGATATCAGGCGCATACCAAGGAGGTGCCTGTAGATTCCAAGAACAGCAATCCCCCTAGAGGCCAAGAAAGCCGGCATGGGGAAAAGTGCAAAAACCTGTAGAGGGATGTAGGCCCTCATGTTAGTATCATTAAGAACAAGCCCATGGCTAGACTAAGGGACTGAAACAAAGGTCCAACTGACCAGCTGGACTGGAGGCCCAGCGTAAAAGGAACGCCCCCAGGCATGGGGTGCCTGTAGCCGTATATATCTGCACATGTATATGTATGTATACTTCGAGTCAGGGTTAAGCAACCTGATCCATCGTCTCAGGCACATGTCTGACGGAGTAAGGAGGCCCCCGAGAAGCGGGCTGGACTACAGGGTAGCTGAGACAGCATCCAAGCAGGGTCCCCAGGAAGTCCGCAGGGTAAAAATGAACATTGATCCCCACAGGGACTATGGAACTACTGGGGAAATGCAGCTAGGCAATCTCCAAAGGAATTCCCTACAAGGGTGACAGAACCAGACTCCTGCAGGAAGGCCAGGAGAAAACCTACACCTTCAGAGTCCCCAGATGGGGAGCCAACCCCAACTTACGCTGTAAAGACTTTAAAGGCCCTGGGAACCGAAAACGCCTAACAGGGAAGAGACTAAGGCCCATGTCAATCAATATGGGATACCACGAGCCGTTATAGACGTAGTAAGGGGGAGCTGGGGAGCTAGCTCCTGACCCCCTCTCATACTAAAGGCACCCAGAAGATGAGGCCCGTCCCCAAGGGGCGGATGCATCAGCAGTCAATCCCAGGAGACCTTATATTGGAAACAGGAAGAGACCTGATAAGGGCAGAACCGCACTCCTAAAAGAGATATCACAATTCAGCAGCCTTCAGTAGAGGCGTCTGTGAACCATTACTCCCAAGGCCGCCTAGGCCATAGATCCCATGGGACTCTCTATCAGGCCAACCTTGCGCAGAACCCACCAGTAGGGTGATGAAGAGAAGGCATATGGATTAACAAGGCAATGCCTAAATACTCAGCCCCCCTGACCGGAGTCAGAATATTCTGGGGCAGTAGGAACAAGGGCAGAGGCCCTGTGTCAGGAGGGAGACCCCTCAGAGCCACGCTAGGCTCCCCGGGCAACACCGGGACAGCATAATCTGCCGCTAAGGGCATCCATTGAAGCGAATACCGCTGAGAAGCAGGGGGGGTAGACCCCCGCCTAAGACAGGATCAGGGACCCCCAGAGGTAGCAAACTTCAGACCAGCATTAAAAACAGGCCATTGTCTTTCAACAGACCAGGAGTTCCCCATACACCGACCGATCCTGACGAAGGAGAAGGCCAGCCATATAGAGTAAACGGGGGCCCACCATTTCAACAAGCCTAGCAGGTAAGATGGACCCTCTAGGGGGCCCAACCTAGAATCACCGGGGGTTGAGGAAGGATTTTCCCATTCCCCCACCAAACCTGCAAGACTTGGTACCCAGGGTGACCATTCGCTAGGAGATGCTGGTAAGGAAGGGGGGTGCCCCCCTGACGGGGCCCTCGCATATGGGAAGCTCAAGAGGAACCACCTTACCAATAAGGCATGAGCACAGACCAAGCACCGGGGTGCTGGGACATAAGTAGGTTCAGTAACTTACTGCGCCGAAGAGCCCAAGGACACGGTATATATGTGACATCATCTTGATGTGCCGCCAACGGGCCCACCAGTCGCCGTCCCGCCTGATGAAGATAAGGCGCCAGTCAAGGGGGGCAGAGCCCCCGTAACCAGGGGTCCCTTAATGCCAGAGAAGAAGGCAGCAAGCCTGAACCGATTTCCCAGGATAGCGGATAAGGGACCATAAGGGGATGAGGTGTTTGAGCAACCATCCAGTAGCTCCCAGGGGACACTGTCGGCCAACCGACCCGCTTTGGTCTGATGCAGAGACTGGGGAGTAAGGAAGACGACCCGGTAGGTCCCAACGCAGGCGCCCCGCCTCAGGAGTGTCCCCAGTCACGCCAGGCTAGTAGCCTGGGCACGAAAGAGAGGCCCCAAGTAATGCCTCAATCCGCAGGGATGATCCTGCGACACTGTCTAGAAATAGTCTTGGTGTCCAGCAGGCCCCAGGGAGACTACGAAGATCTAGAGCTTCGCAAGAGGCCGAAAGCCCCACCCCCCGCGCAGGGGGCCCGTGACCTAAGACAGAGTTGTCATATATGGACTGCCTGTGAAGGTAGAATTGCTAAGCCTGCCATAGGCCAACACGGTCCAGACTACCTCATACTGTTGAGGGGGGAGTAAGGAAAATATAGGGGTCAAAAGCCCAAAGCCCCATCCCGTTAAGGCAATTTAACAAGTGCGCCCAACACTGTAGGCCCAGTCCGGCCTGCGCCAATTTTGAAGGGAAGGCAGGGGCTAGAAGCACCCTGACAATCACTGAGGGGGGGCCGCCCAGCAAGAACCCATCCTGAGCCCAGTGGGATTACATCCCGGAACCACCAGAAGGAGAAGGCATATTCCTGGATGTGAGACAGCTGAGGGCGAGGGCGCCCCTTCATGCTTGAGAGGTTTTGGCAGATTTGGGCTTGGTCCTGCCAGAAGGCCCAGGGCGCTGCCTGCCCGCCCCATGTTGGAAATCCACACCGAACAGCTGGAAACACACCTCAGATTCGCGTTTGACACTAACGTAAGGAGGTGGAGGGGTGACCCTGCCTCGTGGAGGCCGGAGCGGCCTTCTGCGGAAGGGTGCTATAGCCTTTTCCCCAAAAAGGTCCAAGCAGGCCCCGAATACCGCCGTCCTCTGAATGGAAGGCAAGTGAGAGCCTTTTTTGTAGCTCCATCGGCGCCCCACTGTCGCAGCCAGACCAGGCGGCGAATGGCTACCGCAAGTGCTGAGTTTCTAGCACACATCTTAATAGTGTCATCTAGTGCCGATAGGATAAGCTTCACAAACGCTTCGCAGTCTGATAGCACACTAGACACCCCCCAAGGGAGGTCCTCAGGGCGGTGATCTAGTATCTTCCTGACAAGAGTCCTGGCGGCCACCGCCGTGATGGCCGCGACACAAACCGGGCGCAGGGCCGTCCCCGCACACGAGAAGGCATGTGAGGCCAGTCTGTCAATGCGCTGGTTCTCAGCATCCCAAAGGGTACGGTAAAAGGGAGCAGTCATAAAAGGGGGGTTCGTGACACCTATAACCGGCGCGTCCACCACCAGGGGAGCTCACCATAAATTAACCACATCAGGGGGAAAAGGCTACTTCCATTCCCAGGCCCCTGGAATCCCTTTAAGCTTACAAGGCAATTCCCATTCCTGGGATATAATATTCTGGAAATGTTCCTGTTCTAGGAACTCCAAGCGCGGCGGCGCTGTATGGAAACTCTCCCTTTTCGGCTTGGGGATCTCCCCAGGAGGAGAGATTGACAAAACCTCAAAAATCTTGATAAGGATTTCATCTGTGTCACACAGACCCCAGGAACCAGGCTCAGATTCATCACGGCCCGCGGGCATCCCATGGGAGGAGCCCGAGTCTGAAAACAGCTCACCTTCCTCGGAAGGGTCAGGGTCCTGCATATCAGCAGAATCATCGGTATCGCCAGGAACTGGAGAGCCAGGAGGTGTCAGGGACCGCTTTTTACCAGGGCCCATACGCTCCGCCAATCCAGAAAGCACCTGCTCCGCCGCGGGCAACGCTCGCGGCACCGATTGCAGGTCATCCCCGCTCGAGTGGGACTCATCATGAGTGATATTTGGGAGCAGGGAGATGGGGGTGAGGAAGGGAGGTTCCTCTGTTAGCAAACCTGCCTGTTCTGCACACTGTCCGCAGACCTGTGCCCTGTCAGCCTCAGCCAGGGGCTGGCCACACACTGCACACAGCCGGTAACGTCCTGGAGGGACCCCGGTTCCATAATTCTGAAATGCCTCCATATGGTGATTTTTAAAGTGGACCAACACCGAGAGGTGATCGGCCCGGAAATCTATAAGATTCCCGGGCCGATCACCTCCCACCCCGCGGGACATCCGAGATCGGGATGTCCCGCGGGGTGAAACCCCCCAAAAAACCCCCAAACACCTTACCTGATCTTCGGCGGCGGCCGGCCGCCGCCGCCTCCCTCGCGCCCCTGTAGGTGTGCTCGCGCCCGCGCCGGCCGTCTGCGAATGGCCGGCGGGGGCGCGCGCGCGCCGAAAGTGACGCGAGGGAGGCGGCGGCGGCGGCAGCCGCTTGGACGTTCCTGATCCCCGCCTGGACGTTGGCGGGGATTGGAGCGTCCAGTCACGTGGGAGCGGGGACAGGTAAGATTTTGGGGCTTTCTGGGGGGTTTCACACAGCGGGGCACCCCCGATCGGGGTGCCCCGCCGAAGTGGACCAAAACCCAGGATAGTCAAAATCCTGGGTGTTGGTCCACTTTAAGCAGTATGATGCAGGGATTTATGCAATAGGCAACCCTGGATGCCCCAAAACCCGCTAGTAATGTGGGAGAATTTGTAAAGAGGACCCGTTATAATATATGTTAGGCCGGGGACGGCAGTGAAGTCTTGGCTTCTGAAAGACATAATGGGACAAGGGGAGAGGAGTCAGTGCCATGCGCTGTCTGAAAAACATAGAACCATGCCGCCCCGGAGGGCACTTACATGACCGAGGGAGGAGGCGAGCCACGCCACGCGCGCGCGCGAAGATAGAGAAAATGACGCCAGCGAACCTCGAGGGGAGGGCCAGGCCAGGCTGTGATGCGAGGCGCGTCATGCCGAGTCTCCACCTCCCCCAAAGAGCGCGAAGCTCCAACCAACTGCAAAGTAGAGCAGCGGAGAATAAGCAACTTTTAATGCTGACACGCTGGAATGAATCTGCCGAAGCAGACTGTTAGTAAAAAAGACAGCTCGCACTGTACAGTGAGGCGCGACACCGACCCCATGATTGAAGGACCAAGGTCTAAGGCGAATTAGCACTAGGGCTGCCACCCCCCCCTTCTTTTCCCCCGAGTTACGGGAGGAAGCGAGGGGAGAAGCTGACGGTGTCCATGGACTAAGTCTGTGAGGGGCACGGGCAAAATTGCGGGAGGGGCATCCTCTAGAGGCTCACCATCGGCCTGACCGCATTTCTTCTTGAAGAGGACGGGTGGAAATAGTCCCACAGGACCTTGGGCCGTAAGGCCCGCTTGCCTGCGAGAGCGTGATACTTCATGTCTTCGCAGTTCCAGCACTGCAGAGAAATCTGGGGATTTGTAGGGCCGGGAGGAGCTTGTTTTCTACATGTCTGCAGTGCACGGCGCCTGAGGCGGAGGATTACCCACATGTTATTACTAGTCGGGAGCAGGATGTGCTGTATGCTTAGAATATTGGATTCATGCCACTCGGGTGAAGAAAGTCCCTACACTTTAAATACTGGACGAGGATGAAGTACTGCAAGTTAAAGGATCAGACGCCCCACCAAGGGGGTCACAGTCAGACGTCCCACCAAGGGGACAAGAAAAAGCTGGTTGCAGACCCCCAGCCCGGAAAAATGGGTCAGAAGAAAGGCCAGCACTGGCTTGCCCGCTGGTTCTATGGCTCCAATCATTTTTGCACTGCAATGATTCTGTCTTTTCTGATAAGTGTCAGTAATATGGGTTGTGTGTAACTGTGTTTATGATCGCCCCGCCATAGGTCCACTTCAGCAGGTATGTGAACCTTTGGGTTTGAGACAGAGTGCCCTTATACCCCCCTCCCCGCGTCCGCAGCCTGAAACTCCCATGCCCCATGTTGTAAAGAAAAGGTCTACGGGAGATAAACTCATCTCCAAATATGTGAGTAAAAACGCCAAAGGTGAAGTAACATTCTGGTTCAATACCTCAGAGCCCAGCATGATTTACACTTTTGATCTGTGCGACGTATATCCTTGTGTGGGAGATTCTTCTAACATATATAGATTTGAGGGATTCAAATTTGCACACTATTACATCTGTGTCACAGATGATTACTGGGGCCGGAATTGCGACCACTGGGGATCGGTGGGATGGAATACGAGGGATGCCTATGGAACTGGTAGGGACTGGGGATACCGACCAGAGAGTGCCCTAGCAAAAAAGGATGAGCAGGGAAGATCCCTATTGCAGAGGATGAAGCTGTATAGGAAAAATGAAGCGCTCTGTGGCAGATACTTCCCCGGCACGCCGGGGTATAGGTGTGTACCTCTGACACTCTCCATAGAGTCTCCCTCCCCTAATGACGAGGGCACTTATGTGTTGGGTATTCATAATTGTCCCTGTTCCCCCAATCCTAGAATTAAATTTTACATAAAAATATTGCTGGTAAGTCTGAACCCAACCTCACCCCAAATATATTAACTGAAGGCCTCTCAAACATAAAGGTGCAGACCGAAGCTGACCCTGAGGAGACTTTAGCTACTGAAACAGGATTCCAGGGACAACAGAACCTGTGGTTACAATGGGCCCATTATACTGCAGCTAAGCAAAATAGAACTGATTGTTTTGTGTGTGCAAATGCTAGACCTCATTTAGGCACTGCTCCCCTTCCTCTACCTGAGAATGAAGAAACATGTTTTCTGAAAATCTACAAGAATCAGACCCTTACAGGTGACGAATGCCGCATGTGGGCACGTGATTTTCCCATTCTAAACCACCCCGCCAAGCCCGGTTCAGGAATCCATGCTTACAAGGGTAACTATACTTGTTATAGCAGAACTGAAGGAAAACTCAACGTAGGAAATTTTACTCAGGGTTGGTGTCACAAGTATGCTACTGTCACTGATAAAAAATTGTTAATTGGCCACAAGGTAGCTGTAGCTGATATATACTGGTTATGTGGTGGCAAAGTATTACATCCCATGCTACCTCGTGATTGGGAAGGAGAATGCGCACCGGTAAAGCTCATAATGTCATTTGTAATCTCCCCAGCAATAGATTGGGACGAGCAGACTTTTGAGGGACAATTCCAAGGCACCCCCCGCCGAAGTAAGAGGGAGGCAGCATCACCTAGAGGGAGTTTTGATGCTCACGTGTACCTGGATGCCATAGGTGTCCCCAGAGGGGTGCCTGATGAATTTAAGGCCCGAGACCCTGTAAAAACTGGATTTGAGTCCATATTCACCATAGTAACTGCTAATAAGAATGCTGATTGGATTAACTATCTGTACTATAATCAGCAACGCTTTGTGAATGCTACTAGGGGCGGCCTTAAAGGAATTGCTGAACAGCTGGGACCTACAACAGAAATGGCTTTCCAGAACAGAATGGCCTTAGATATGATGCTAGCTGAGAAAGGTGGGGTCTGTAAGATGATAGGGGATACCTGTTGTACCTACGTGCCAGATCATTTTGGGACCAAACGTAAAAGTGACCAAGGCTATTGAAAGGTTAGATACCCTAGCCGTGGAAATGAAAAATAATGCAGGAAATGATGCTAATTGGTCCAGTTGGTTTAAAGATTTCTTTTCTAGCTGGAAAGGTTTTCTCACACAGTTCTGTATTATTGTTATGCTGGTGATCATTGCTATTGTTACATTTAAGATCATTTGGCTTGATGCAGAGCCTCCCCGTTCAGCTATCCCGTGAGTTTTCCCGTTGGTTTTGGGCTTTGATCGGGTCAGGAAAACGGACGCCTCGTTCATTGGTCTGTTTTTTTTCAGTGATGCAGAGCCTCGATTTCCGATTGAAATCACCCTAATAAAACGGGGCCGCCGAGCCTTCACTTACGGGCAGTCAGAGCAGCCGTATTTGCACTCGGGCAATAATATGCAGTCCTCTGTTGGAGCACATCAGCGGCGCCAGCTCCGTGGTCTTGTCCTGCTGAGTATGGCAGAAACCAGGCTGCATTGCACGCCTTTGGACATCGATGGCATGAGTATTTGTTATATTTTTGGGGTTTTTTTGGGGGGGGGGGGGTCCTTTTTACAGGGTCTACCTAATTTTTTTTTTATTGCCTGTGTGCAGGAACTGGAAGATGGGACATTGCATAAATGTGCAGGCACTGGCTGGCCCTGAATTGGTTTTTGGGAGTCGTTTTGCTGGCTTTCCATGCTCAACGCATGATGCGCACCTCTTGAGGAATTCCTGCCTAGATGAGCGATTCAAATCTGGCGATCTTTTTGGTGGCTGGCTACTGGGTATGTGTATGAAACTTGTATTGGTTGCCCACCCTGTCTGACTGTGTTTTTTCCCCTTAACACACTATTTTGTAACAATTTTCGTAGTATATTTTGAGCCTAATTATTGAGCTACAAATTAAATGGGTTAAGTGATTGTACCCTATTCATGTCATGACTTACATGTCATCTTGCCCTCTTATGTAAGTAGTATTCCCCATACTTTTTTAATGAGTGTACAGGTTGGATGTGCATGTAGTCTCATTAGAAATGTCCTTTCCTCCCACCCTACCCCGCTCACCTGTTTGTCCCTCTTTTCTATTGTTGCAATGCACACCTTTTTTTTTATTTATTTATTTATTTTTTTTTTTTGGTTTGGCAGGAGACTCTGGCTATCCTTTCCTCCCCTGGCTGATGACCCCCATCCTGCACCCATCTTCACAGGCAGCGGAGCGCTACAATACTGCCCACAGGAGGACTCGCTCTGTGGTGGAGCAAGGCTTTGGTCTCTTGAAGATGAGGTTCCGTTGTCTTGATGAGACTGGGGGGGCACTACAATAGACGCCTGCAACGGTCCAAAAACTAATCATGGCTTGTGGGCTACTCCACAACCTTTAGTTTCAGACGTCCCCACCCCTCCTTTTTCTTGCACCCAAAGTGGCACCGCGCAAACCATCCGTGCACAACTATTGTTTAGTGTTTTTTCAGAGACCAAACTTTTTTTTTTTTTTATTTTACCAACAAATTTTGGTGTGTAATTTTTTTTTTCTTTTTTTGGAACAAAAGAAAAATTACACGTGGGGTAAGAAAATGTATTCCCCAAAAATTAGTGGTATGTTGGGGTGCATGGTGACGCGGAATGATGTGCCTGCAAATTGGCTGCAATGTGGGCCAGGCTTTGATTAATCTCACCCATATGGCTAGTTAGGGCAGAGATATTTCTGTTTAATACCTCTAATTGGGCGTTGAGGTTTGTGAGTTGGGTGCACACAGTCTCATTGAATTGCTGTGTTGTCGCCGAAAAGGCAATATTTTCCTGCCTCCATGCTTCCTCCAAAATTTTAAGTTGCCTTCTTTGGGAAATATGGCGTCTGGACTGGGTTGGAGCAGTGGGACGGGTGGTTGGTTCTGGTTCAGAAGGTGGTTGTGGATGTGGTGGTTGTGCCGGGGTTGACTGCGTTGCTGCCACTGTTGCCGTAGTGGTTAGTGACATATGTGGGGTGTCCTCCTCCAAATCTCTTATATGGTCGATGATGGGTGGGCTTCCTGTGGTCTGTAAAGAAATATAGGTTCCTTTTAGTTTTTTTCTGTCCACAAAAGCTCTCAAAGATCAATGTTAAAAGTACACACCAATGACCATTGACTTACCTCATCGCAATCCACAATTTGGGTTTGTGGTGTAGAATCCTGGTGTGCCCTTGGCCTCGGTGCTAACGCAGGGGTTTGGGTGCCTGGTGTGTCCTGTTGACTTGGTCCTTAGAATGTAGATTTGAAGATTAGCTAAATGGCCAAGTATAGTGTGTTGTGTAGCCTAACACTGCCTTATTGAACTTTTTGTAATAGGTCATGGCAAATTCAGACTCACCTTGAGACCTTACATTCCGGTCTGTGTCTTGTGCCTCTGCCAGGCCCTGGATGCTGGCCGGGTGTATGTATGTATATACATGTTCCTCGGCGGGTGTAAGTATTATTTTAGTGGGTAAGCCACCCCCTGTCTGTTGGCTGGGGAAGATTAAATCACACCTAATAAGTGTTACATCCTTTTTTTTTTTTTCAAATTCTTTATTTAGAGATTTTGCAATTTTAAACATTACATACATTTGGACATACATAGTACAACATAAGGAAAGAGGGGTCGAGCGTCCAGGGACCCCGCGTTCGATGCATAGAGATCAACACAACCATATATAGAACAACTGTCTCCATCACGTCTGACATGGTGGGGTGGAACCCGGCCTCAGCTCCCGCCCAAGAGGACAGGGCATGGCCGCATCCCACAACCCCCGCCAATTGCTGTATATCTCTGGTTGGCTCGAGGTGGGCCATTTCCCCTAAATGCTGGACCGGCATCAACTATCTTGCCATTGCCGTGGGGGGGACGGTTCTCCAACGCTAGGTGTGCCCCATCGGCCAGCTCAAGGGAAGTGGGAGAAAACAATGGGGCCTACGGGGGAATAAAGATAGAGGCGGGGGGGGAGGGATCTAGGGTCTTAGGTGCAGAGGGGGTGAGCGATGGGTAGGGTGGGGTATGGCGTGCAGGACACAGCTCTCGATTGGAACCAAGTCATTTTCCCTCCTGACAAGTGATGCAGGAATTCGCTCCATCCACGCCCACCCTGTACGAGGAAGGGAGGACCAGCATACTGGTCGAGGGCCCCGCACCACTAGCTAAACAGGCTCTCAAACTCTGCCGACTCCTCGTACATCAGCCAGGGCAACCACGTGGATCTGTATTGCTCATCTCTTTCATGTAAGGAAAGTGTCAGATCCTCCATTTCTTTGACATTTATAACTTCTCTCGCCCAATCTTTAACAGAGGGGGTTATTTTTTGCTTCCAAAATCTGGGTATTGTTTGCTTGGCAGCATTCAAGAGGTGGATCAGCAGAGTCTTCTTATATTTCCCTGTCGGAACTACCGTTGAGTGTAGGAGGACTTGGGCTGGGTCGCTTTGTACCTGGGCCCCCGTAAGCTGAGTAACAATGGGAAGGACTGCCTCCCAGTACTTCTGAATCTTGGGGCATGTCCACCAAATGTGGAACAATGTCCCTCGCCCCTCACCGCATCTCCAACAATTTGGGTCTACTGTACCGAACATCCTCCCTAATTTATCAGGGGTGTAATGCCACCGCGTCAGCAGTTTGTAATTGGCCTCTTGGACTTGTGTGGCCATTGAGGACCTATGTGCCAAAGTCGCTATTTTTGTCCTCTCTTTGTCATCTATTGTCCTGCCCAGGTCAATTTCCCAGTCTCTCCAGTAGGAAGGCGGGGGTTCCCGTCCACCCACGAGGAGGGAGTATAGTTTAGAGATCAAGTGGGGGCATGGTTGCTCATCTAAACAAATTTTCTCAAACTCAGTGTGGTCCCTGGTGTTTTCCCTCTTGTAGCCCATCCGAGACAATACTGACTGGAAACGGAGGAGTGTCCAGGAATCAAGATCTCCGTTCCCCAGCCTAGCTCTCAGGTCTCCTATGTCTGCCCAGCCCCTGCCTGTTATCAGGTCGCTACTTCTCAGTTGGCCCACCTTTCCCCACTCCCTGAGAGCCGATCTAGAGCTAACCTGTAGCATTGCAGGATTATCTATCAGTGCGAGCACGGGGGTAGGCCAGGGGGAGATTTCTGGGTGCTTCCTATGGCGCCGAAAGGCCTCTAGTGTGGCTGCTACAGTTGGGTGCATTTGCTCTCCCAAGCGGTGCGTTTCTTTGTTCCATGCTGTTATGTCTAATGGGGCTTGCGCCAGGGAGAGCTCAAGCTGGACCCACCTCTTTGAATTTTTACATGTGTGCCATTCACAGATTTTCTGCAGGTGAGATGCTATCCAGTAAGATTGAATGTCTGGTAATGCCATACCCCCTAAGTGTTTGGGCCTGATTAATAACTGGCGTCGGAGCCTGGCTTTCTTTTTCTGTCAGACGAACCCCATCAGGATCCTATCTAGTTTCTTGAAGAAGTGCGTGGGAATGGATATCGGGAGTGCCTGGAATAGGAATAAGAGCTTCGGTAGGATTGACATTTTGATTATATTAACCCTACCCATCCATGAAAAGGTAGGGGAGTCCCATCTATCTAGGTCTATTTTTATTCTTCGAGACAAGGGGAGGAAGTTCAGCTCCAGAATCTTTGACAACTGGTTTGGCAGTTGAGTGCCCAAGTATGTTATCGAGGTCTTTGCCCATCTGAATGGGAATGTTTGCTGAAGGTTCCCAACCACGTCTCCCGGGAGTGAAACATTTAGTGCTTCTGATTTATAAAGGTTAATTTTAAAGAAAGACAGCCTACCATAGACCTCAAGCTCCTTCATCAGAACCGGCACAGTGATTGCAGGGTTCGAGATAAAGAACAGGAGGTCATCTGCGTATGCCGCTACCTTATGGGTGTCACCTCTGATTCTCAAGCCCCCTATGTCAGGGTTCTCCCTTATTCTACATAGGAATGGTTCCAGGGACAAGGCGAACAACAAGGGCGATAAGGGACAGCCCTGGCGCGTGCTATTGCGAATCTGTACCGTGGCCGATAGGTGGCCATTAACCTTAACTCTGGCAGAGGGTATTATGTAGAGAGCACCGATGAGCTTCCTCATATTTTCCCCTAGGCCCATGTGCTGGAGTGTTGCCCTTAGGAAAGGCCAGCTCACCCTATCAAAGGCCTTTTCTGCATCCGTAGACAGGAGCATCAAAGGCCCACCAGAGCTCTGAGCTGCATACACTGCACTAAGTGCTCGCACCACGTTGTCTCTAGCCTCCCTCCCCAACACGAACCCCGTCTGGTCCAAATGAACCACTCGAGCCACCACCGGGGCCAGCCTGTTAGCCAGGATCCTTGCATACAGTTTCAGGTCCGCATTGAGGAGGGAGATGGGGCGGTAGCTCCTACACGACAGGGGATCCTTTCCCGGTTTATGCAGGACAGAGATGTGCGCCTCCAGTTCTCTGCTTGAAAACAAGCCCGGGGTCTCCGGGTCCGTTATCGAGTTCCATGCTGTGATCATCCTAGGGCCTAGTATTGAGACAAAAGTTTTATAATACTTGGAGTATCCATCTGGGCCTGGGGCCTTTCCTGATGGGGTCTGCTTGATCGCTTCTAACAGCTCCTCTAGCCCAATCGGCTCTTCCAGCAGCGCCGCAGACTCCTTCTCAACCGTCGGCATGCCTGAGCTCCCTATGTACTCCTCTAATTTGCCCGGGTGTGTGTGTGTTATTGTCCCTCTCTCCAGTTTGTACAAGCCAGAGTAATACTGCCTGAACGTGTCTGCTATTCCTTCTGTGGTGTGTTGCGTCTGGTGTGTTTTGTCCCGTATTTCGGCTATGAAATTTTGAGCTTGCTGCTGTCTAAGTACCCTGGCCAACAACGCACTACTTTTGTTGCCGTATTCATAATATGTGCGCCTGCGTCTCCTAATCACATGTTTGGCCTTCTGTCGCAGCAGCGCGTTAAGTGCCTCTCTCATCCGAGTCAATTCCCCGAGCACCCCAGCCTCCCCGGATTGTTTATGGGACAACTCAAGGAGCCTAATCTTTTCCATGAGTTCCTCAATTTGGGCTACCCTTTCCCTTTTAAGCCTAGCTCCGTGGCTAATCAAGATTCCTCTTATTACTCCCTTATGGGCCTCCCACAATGTCAGAGGAGAGACTTCTCCGTTGTCATTAAGTCGGAAATACGTCTCCAGTCCCTCCTTGACATCTTTCAGCACAACTGAGTTTTGCAGGAGCAACTCATTTAACCTCCACGTGGAAGAGGGTGGCGGTCTGCCCAGTAGATCTAGGTCTAGGAACACCGGGGCGTGGTCTGAGAAGGAGGTCGGGTAAATTCCGTCCCCTGAGGCCTGGCCCATAAGTCCATGTGAGACCCATATATAGTCTAGCCTAGAATATGTCCCATGCACCCTAGAGTAAAATGAATAGTCCCTTGCTCCCGGATTTCTGATGCGCCACGCATCCACCAGCTGCAGGCTGTGAAGTTTTTTCTTCAGGGATCTCAGGACTATATGGGAAATCTCTGATCTGCCAGCCGAGGAGTCCAGCAGGGGTTCCATGGCTAAATTGAAGTCTCCTCCCAATATAATCTCTCCCTCCTTAAATTTTTCTATTCTGTCAAGTGTGTTCCTCAAGAATTGTATCTGGCCTTGGTTGGGTGCATATATTAAGGCTAGTGTGTACATCCTCTGGTTGATTGCGCCTTTGATTAATATCACCCTCCCTGACTTATCGCTCCAGGACTCCTTTAGTATGAAGGGGATATCTCTCGCCAACAATATAGCTACTCCCTTCTTTTTGGTGTCTGCCGCGCAGCTGGTGAATGCCTGGGGGAACTGCCTACTGCAGAGCCTGGGTGCCGCATTCCCCTTAAAATGAGTCTCCTGCAGGAAAACTATCCCAGCACTATATCTATTTAGCTCCTGTCTCAGGATTGTTCTTTTTTCCGGGATATTAAGTCCCTTAACGTTCAGGGAGACAATCTTAGCAGGGTTCATGATGGTCTAAGCACTTAAGATGAGGAGGAGGAGCTTCCGGGGCAACCTCTGAGAGTCTTGCGTCCGGTCCCGCACGCCAACGGGGGGAGGATAAGTGGATGAGGGTTTTAGAGTGGGGCTTGGGGAAAGGGAACAAGGGGATGAACAAATAAGTAACAATTAACTATAAGACTACTAGGTAGTCAACCGTAGGTCGTTTTACAAGGGGACCTGCGTTATTGGTGCTATTTTACTTTTCCTCCCACCTCCTCGAAGCCCTTTATGGCCCGAGTCGGTCGAGTACTATCTTCTCCCCTCTGGGAAGGCCAATAGGCTATCCCAGGGGGGTGCACCAGAAATTCCAGGGAAGTGGAGGAACAGAAGCAGGGACAATGACGAGGGAGACGCACTATGTCTATTGTCTCCTAGTGTTACACCACAGGGCATTGATAATAAAGTGACGGGAGAGGGACAGTGCAAAACTCTTCTCAGCCTGGCTCGTTCAGTATCTCGGAGAATATACACTGTGTCTGCCCCGGTGGAGTATAAGTACCCTGGATCGTAAACAACATTACACAAAACATTTTGCAAAAGCCTGGAGTGGGGATCCGGGCACCAGTCCCCCGCACGCGCGGCCGCGGCCCGGGAGACCAGGAGCCCAGAAGGGCAACCCCATCCAGAACAACAGAGGAGGGCCACGCGGCACCACAGGGGTGTCCCACGGCCAGCGCCATCACTGCCCCCCCGGCTCCCGGGGAGCTCCATCAAAGCACTGGGTCATGTCCTCGGGGGGCGAGGCAGCGAAGGCGGCGGGCTGGGACCCATCCCCCGCACCCAACTTCAACATTTAACTCTTAACCAGCGCACATAACATACAACCTAGAAAAGTTCCGGGGTGCCCGCCTCCCGACACCGCGGACGCGCCGCAAGAGGCCGGCGCCCGGGGAGGCACAACTCAACTGTAAGTACTCCAAACCTTTAGATGGCACCCCGCCAGCCCCCCCCCAGCCACCCCCCCCCCCCACCCAAAGGCTCAAGGGTAGCAGGGATAAATCTAGGCCCGGGCGGGAGGCGGGGGGGGGCGGCCCAGGGAAGCCTCATTTCACGTGTCTATCGCCGACGCCCTCTCACTCCTCTCCCAGCGCCACGGGGGGCCCCGCCGATGTGCTGCAGTAACTGCCCATTGTAAACTGCCAGGTCCGGGGCCGTCCAATCCGGGATGTCCATCGAGGCTGCCTCCAGGAAGTGAAACAAGTCCAGCAGCTGGTTCGGGGACCTGAGGATAAAATGTCCCCCATTTCTGTGCACCAGAAGCTGAAAGGGATGGCCCCAACGATATGTGGCGCCCTGCCTATGTATGGTCTCAAGCAGCGGCTTCAAAAGTCTTTGCATATGCAATGTCCTCCGCGAGAGATCCTGAAGTATGATGATCTGCGCTCCAGGAAACTGTATTGGGCCACTTTCCCACGCCTTCCGGAGCACCTCTTCCTTGATTTTGAAAAAGTGGACTCTGCAGACTATGTCTCTTGGTCTTCCCGTAGCCGGGGGACGAGGGCCAAGAGCTCTGTGTACTCGGTCCAGCTCTATACGGTTTGTATCTGGTTGGCCGAGGAGCTCACTGAAGATGGAGACAACTGTTGCTTGCAGGTCTTTTGGTTCCACCGATTCCGGAACCCCCCTGAGGCGAAGGTTATTCCTGCGGCTGCGGTTTTCTATGTCGTCTTGCACCAGGAACAGGTCCGACAGGAGGCGTTTATTTCCTTCTTGCTGATGTTCGAGCCCGGACACTCGCATTTCAAGGGATCTGTGGGAGGCCTCTGCTGCATCCACTCTCTGTGTGACATCCGCTACCGCTCCCTGTAAGGTCGCCAGCTCTCTCTTTATGGTGCCCTCCATCCTCGAGACGTATCCATCGAAGTCGCCTCGTGTTGGCAGGCCCCGTAGGGCCTCATTGATATTGATCCGTACTGCTTCGGCGATGGTGCGGGACAACAGATCCATAGGTACTACCGGGGAGACCTCTGGTTGGGAAGGAGGCATGTCAGCATACGGCACTGGACCCGCTACCAGCCGGGGTGGCGCTAGGCGCAAATCTTCATTTGACGGGCTCCATGCCATCGGCGGTCGTGGTGGGGTCTCTTCGCCCCGCTCCCCTTTTCTCCACTCCAACGCTGTCCTGCGTGTCAGTGGCTCCTCCATTAGAGAGCCGGAGGGGGATTCTCCCCGGCTTCCCCAGGACGGCACCGGGCTCATTGGGGGCGGGGGCGTGAACATCAAGCTACCAGGGGATGGGGTGCAGAGCAGTTCCTCATTAGGGGACCGGGCCGGTATCCTCCGCTGTGGGGGAGGGGCTTCACAGGGTCAGGGGTGGAGGGTCTGGGCTATGTGTGTCCCCCTGGGTTCTGCCAAGGATCCCCTTCAGAGCCCCTCTCAGGGCCGAGTACCAGACCATACTTCTGGGGGTCCCTTTGCTGATGTGCTCTGTCTTCCTCGTTCCCCCTCTTTTCCCCCCCGTTCTCATTCCTCCGGGTGCTGTTCCTGGGGCAGGTCTCAGACCGAGGCTGCTCTGCCTCCTCACCTCTGCCTGGCTGATGGACGTCGGCGCCGGGTCCCGTCGCAGTCTCAGGGTGCCTTTGAGGAGGCTGGTCTCTCAGTTGCACGGCTCTCCCACCGCCGCTCTCTCCCGCCGGACCTCCGGTCGCCGCCATTTTGCCGCTGCCACCGGCCGTTGATTCTCCTCTTCCCCCCGCAGATCGGGGCTCCTCCGCCCCCTCACCTACGCCCGACTGCTGGATGCCGACGTGGGGTCTCGCTGCTGATCCGGGGCACCGCAGTGGAAGCCGAGCCCCCGGACTCTCGGCTCCCTCACCTCCCCTCGCCCCCGCTGGGTCTCCAACCGCCACCATCTTGCCGCTGCTGACCGCTGGCTCCCTTCTTCCCTGCGCCTGGAAATATGCAGGTATGGGTCGCTCCTGCCCCCTCCGTCGTGTTCTGCCTCCCTTCCCCTTCCTTGACATTGGGTCAGGGGGTCTCTGTAGGGCGCCTGGGTGTAATTTTCCTTATTATATCGCCACGCCCCCGTGTTACATCCTTTTAACAATGCGACTACAAATGCATTTAATTTGCCCTTTACCTCTGCTGACGGCGCATGTCCATTTTTTTTTTTTTACTGTAGTATTTCAGGTCCCCAAATTTCCTTTTGATTTGTTGAATATCTCGCCTGACAGATCCCACACTATTTACTTGGCGGCAAATATTCGTCCAGATCTCCAGCTTAGCCTGCTTAGTGGTTGATTTGGAGCTCCTGCCAAATAGGGCATCATAATGCTCACAAACTGCATTTGCTACAGCCATGCTTTGAGCATCGCAAAAACGTGCAGTTAGGGAGCCACGGCGTAGTTGTCGGCCACATGGGTGTGTGGTGTCCCCTGCATCTGTGGAAATTGATGGTTGGCTATCTGGTGAGTCGTGTGTGGTTCTGGGGCTTATGGGGGAGGGTGATGTTGTGTGTGTGCTGCTATGGCTTAATGTCTGGGTTCCTGTTCAGCTATCAGATGTGGAGCTGCATATGGAATGTGAGGTACTGGAATTGTGAGAACCAGAGGGTTGAGGTGGAGGGGTGGGTGACCTTGGTGGGGTGGTGGGTTTGGCAATACGCTTTCCCTTGCTGATGTGTTTTGTTCTGTGGGTATGCTTGGTGTGTTGAGGCTGAGGATGCTGCAGGGTCTTACTCGATTTGGCACCCTTGTGTGGTCGTGTTTTTTTGGCAGGTGGTGGTGATTGGGTTAATGTCTCCTTGGTCCTGCGTTTTTTTTAATGTGCCTGTGTGTGTGGAGTATCCAGCGTTTTAGTTGGGGCATGTTCGGCATGTGTCTGGTGCCTGTTCTGTCTTTTGGAGGATGAGGCATGTGTGTGGCTGCTATGTGCCTCGGGCCTTGGTTGCCTATTTTTGCTCCCTTTAGGTCTGCCCATATTGATATGGTATCCAACACAGAGCTGAGTGCCTTGTGCTTTAAATATGTTTCCCTTGTGGGCGTGGTCAACAGCGGGTGCGTGCCTGCGCGCACGCACGCACGTCACCGCGGGGGAACGTCAGAGCTAGACCAGGAAAAGGCAGAAAATATGTCGCCCGCAATCTTTACCCAGGAGCAGGACGACATCATCATGGATGTGAGTATGCGAGCGTGCGTTTATGTGCGCGCACACATTCCTTATAATAAAAAAAAAACAAAGCGCAAGAATAGTCTGAAACAACTTAGTTTGTCACGTTAAATACAAGCCCACCTTAGTTTAACTCATGTACGCAGCTACAAACTAGGCTAGATGCAGATAGCAGAACTAGGGCAATGTGAGGCAGCAAGAGGTTAATAAAGTGGCTTTAGTTAGGCCAGGAAACTTGGTAATGTATTTTGTGGATTAATGGTGGGTCCTTGTATCTATTTTTGACAGATGATGCTGAGGAATCGCTACGACTTCCTGCCGTCAGATTATGCCAAACGGACATTGGCCCTGGAGGTGGTGGAGGCGATAGAACGACGATCCAAAACCACCTATACCTTCACCCAGATCGATCAACACTGGTCTGATTTAAAGAGAAGGCATAAGCCCCGGGTGAGGCGGTACTTCGCCAAACATTTCCCATGTAAGTGTTGAAAATGTAAATGCACCTCTAACCCTGGCATCGCCTGGGCGTGGTTTTATGATTGTGTTTGTATTTCAGCACATGAATGGAATATGCGGTTCCGCCCCACCCGGACCAGGACACGCAGCCCAGTGTTGGGCGAAACAGGTGAAGGTGTAGGTGGCCCACCGCCAGTGTCAACGGCCACCCCCTGCCAGTGAGTATGAGGAGCCTCGGGACCTCAGCATGCAGGGGAGGGGGCAATCTGACGGCAGGGAGTCGAGCATAACATGACTCCGGTAAGGGAAATACCTGACTCCGGTAAGGGAAATAGTGAGATATGTGGTAATACATGCATTAAATACAGATACTCATGTGCACTATTGTTAGTTGTAGATTCAGACGTCGCAGGGACATCCCAAGGGATGAGCGAGGAAGGGGGCGACGAGGAAGAGGTGGCTGGGGAAGGTGAGTAGATTGATACCTAGAAGCCTAACTTAATATGATATTCATGATACAACAACAGTCTCTAATATCAGTGTGTTTGTCATCCAAACAGATTCACAGCAGCAACCCAGGGAGGAAGAAAGGAGACGCCCCCGATGCAATGTGCGCCCAAAACATTGTGTTTTTTTATTTGGTCAAAGTAAATGAACTAACAATTCCATTGCCAAAAACATCGCCCAAAAAAAAAAAAAAAAAAAAGCCCTTAAAGCGGACCTTCACTCTGAATAAGAGTCTATTTTATATGTTTCCCACACCCTGTACATACAGATTGGCCACTTTAAAATTCATCCTACCTGCACCTAGTGCATGTTATGAGCCTTTAAACATCCAAGATGGCTGATTATGGAAGCCGCCATCTTATCAGGCAGCCTGCAAAAAGGAAGTGCCTTGTAACTGTGCTGCTCTGCATTCTGAGATTGCTGACCTTTTCCAGAGCACAGCTCTGCTCTGTCTGAGCAAAGCACAGCTATATCCCACCCCCTGTACCTTATCCCGCTCTCCTCTCCTCAGTAAGTGTGATGCTTCTGAGTCAAGATGGCGGCGCCCGTATCCTAAATTCCAGAACAAAGTTGCAGGCCAGTGGGGGAAAGAATAATAAGTTAGTGACTAAAAACTTTAAAAATATTAGTTTCAAATGCTGCGGTCTCGTATTTGAAGAGTTTGGCCTTTTCATTAAATCACGCTGAAGGTCCGGTTTAAAAAGGGCCCCCAAAAAATCACGCAAAACCAAACCATAAAAACAATGCTAAACTAATGTTGTTTTTCATTCACAGATCAAAGAAAACCACATGCTCCAGACCCCGAGGCCTAATTTGTGGGAACTGTCCTGAGAATTAGAATATTTTATTTTTTTAAAAATACCAAAATTTTACTCTTAAAAAAACAAAACAAAAAAAAAATGTAAACAACGTTTTAATAAAAACAAAAAAAATTGGTGTGTTGTCTTTCCTGCAAATGTACAATCACACAACATCATCACACATTTACATGACACAAAAGGTTTAGATATAGGCCAAAAAATAAGAAAAACTATCAAACAATTACGGTAAGCATTAGAGGCAAGGAAGAAGGAACACAAAGGAGATTAAGGTATGCATTAATGGCAAGGAAGAAGGGACACAAAGGAGATTAAGGTATGCATTAATGGCAAGGAAAAAGGAACACAAAGGAGATTAAGGTATGCATTAATGGCAAGGAAGAAGGAACACAAAGGAGATTAAGGTAGGCATTAATGGCAAGGAAGAAGGGACACAAAGGAGATTAAGGTATGCATTAAGGACAAGGAAGAAGGAACAACAAGGAGATTAAGGTATGCATTAATGGCAAGGAAGAAGGGACACAAAGGAGATTAAGGTATGCATTAATGGCAAGGAAAAAGGAACACAAAGGAGATTAAGGTATGCATTAATGGCAAGGAAGAAGGAACACAAAGGAGATTAAGGTATGCATTAATGGCAAGGAAGAAGGGACACAAAGGAGATTAAGGTATGCATTAATGGCAAGGAAGAAGGGACAACCAAAAATAAATGTGACAATATATATATGTGTCAAATTGGCAGTTGGTGCCATATGTAAATTCCAATGGAGGTTTAGGGATGTGCGCTTGCGTGTAGCCAGATTGGCAACTGAAGAGCCATGGAGATGTAAGTATACTTGCTAAAACCACCAAAATGGAAGGTCAAATACGACGGAAGGCAAGCAGGTACGTTCAAAAACCAAGGAAAAAGCAGGGAAAAACGGGCCGCCCGTGTGAACGGGAACGGAAGCCCCGATCAAATTGAAGGCACCCGAGAGAGCAAAAAACACTTCCCGAGTGAAGTCAAATTGACGGATCAGTTAGGGAGCCATTCCGACGGAGGCTCTGCATCACATATGAGCCTCGATTCAAACGGTACCGTATTCATACCGTAATGTATCCTCTATAACGGCTGTATAGGAGGGTTAGGACACATCACGGCTGTATAGGAGGGTGAGGACACATCACAGCTGTATAGGAGGGTGAGTGACTCCGAGCGGCAGGGGTGTGCGAGCTGTGATTGGCTGGGGTGCGGCGGGTTACGACTCACCTCTCTCGTAAGGGATGGTAACAGAACTTCTGTTCTCAGACACTTCATTAGAGGCAACACAGGTGAGGACGACTTCCTCTAGTGGTCGGGGTGCAGTGTACTCCTGTCCTGTGGCCACTTCTTGGCCGCCCTTCTCCCACCTGTAGAACACAGCGTCCCCGCCGGCCTCGCACGTCACATTTATGTACGTTGCGGTTGTGTGGTTAGTGATGGTGGGAATAGGAACTGGATCTGCAAGAGAAGAACACGACACGACAATGTGAGATGCAACAACCGCAACTAGAGGAAAGAAAGACAACCGCAACCAGAGGAAAGAAAAACAACCGCAACCAGAGGAAAGAAAAACAACCGCAACCAGAGGACAGAAAAACAACCGCAACCAGAGGAAAGAAAGACAACCGCAACCAGAGGAAAGAAAGACAACCGCAACCAGAGGAAAGAAAAACAACCGCAACCAGAGGACAGAAAAACAACCACAACCAGAAGAAAGAAAAACAACCACAACCAGAGGAAAGAAAAACAACCGCAACCAGAGGAAAGAAAAACAACTGCAACCAGAGGAAAGAAAAATACAATTCTGTGAAACTCACCTGTATAATTGTTTTTGAGTATATCCAGTCCAGGTCGTCCCAGTGATAACATGTGGGTATTCTGCCCCCAGGGTGTGCTTGATCAAAAGCTGTCGCTCCTCCCGGTCCCCTATAAAGGCAGGTGTCCCTCTACCATTCCCCAGTGGTTAAAAAGCAGTAAAAGAGGAGACAGGCCGGGAGGCCAAGAAACCATGTTACTTCACATAGCTTCAGCTTGTACTCTCACTAACAAAACTTAAGGACTCAATCCAAGAATAAAAAATGGTAATCACCATAACAGGCAAACAAGAGATAAAGAACAAGGGTGGGGTGGGACGACCTGGGCTGGATATACTCACAGAGTTTCACAGAATTGTATTTTTCCCTATATCCAGTCCAGGTCGTCCCAGTGATGATATGTGGGACATCCAAAAGCAGTGTCCATATAGGCGGGATCCCCAGTACGGAACAGCATGTAGTTCATTTCACTACCGCCTGAAGCACCTTTCAGCCAAAAGCAGCGTCAGCTGAGGCCCTGACATCCACCTTGTAAAAAAAACTTTGTAAAGGTACGAACTGAAGACCAAGTGGCGGCCTTACAAACTTGTTCAACCGATGCCTGGTGCTGAAAAGCCCAGGAAGCACCAATAGCCCTGGTAGAATGAGCTGTGATCCGAAAAGGGGGTTCTTTCCCCTTGGCAGAATATGCTTGCACCGCCGCCTGTCTGATCCACTTACTGAGAGTGGACTTGGCTGGTGGCAAACCTTTCCTAGAACCTTCTGTTAGGACAAAGAGCAAATCTGATTTCCTGAAGGACTCAGTCGCAACCAGGTAATACTTAATGGCTCTGACCACGTCCAGGGCATGGAGGGTCCTTTCCTTAGAATTAGTCGGTGCTGGACACAAGGAAGGCAGGGTGACTTCCTCATTAAGGTGAAAGAGAGAAACGACCTTAGGCAAAAAATCAGGTTTAAAGCGAAAAACCACCTTATCCTTATGCCGCTCAAAATAGGGAGGCTACATACAAAGCGCAGCCAGCTCTGATACACGATGCACCAAAGTGATTGCTACCAAAAAGACCACTTTGAGAGTCAAAATAGGCAATGCAGCATCGCACAATGGTTCGAAGGGAGGACCCTGAAGGGCAGAAAGTACTAAATTCAAGTCCCACACCGGTATAACTGACTTACGCGGTGGCCGGACATGGGTGACTCCCTGGAAAAAGGTCTTGATCAACCTATAATTGGCAATGGATCTCTGGAAGAAGATGGCTAAGGCCGAGACCTGACCCTTGAGGGTGCTCAGCTGGAGACCCAAGTCTAAGCAGTGTTGTAAAAACTCCAGAATCCTAGAAATAGAAAAAGTGCCACATAGAAGACTCTTAGACTCGCACCAAGCAATATAAGCGTGCCAATCTCTGTAGTATACCATGGAGGAAGACTTCTTCCGTGCCTGAATCATGGTATGCACAACCGTGGCCGACAGCCCCTTTTCCTTCAGGATTGAGGTTTCAATAGCCAGGCCGTCAAAGCCAGCGTCCGTAAATTGGGGTGCAGCAGCAACCCCTGAGTGAGAAGCCCTGGATCGTCGGGCATGATGTAGCGATCTACTGACATCTGAACTATGTCTGAAAACCAACTCTTTCTCGGACAACGAGGAGCCACCAGTACACCTTACAGGGCTATCTTGCGCAGCACTCTGCCCAGGAGTGGAAACGAAGGGAAAGCATAACGGAACTTGAACTCCGTCCAAGGAATCGCCAGAGTGTCTATGGCAATGGCCAGAGGATCTCTTGAGAGGGAGACGAACCTTGGGAGCTTGTGATTGTGCCTGGACGCAAACAGGTCCACATCCGGCTGATCCCAGCGGAGACACAGAGCGTGAAAGGTCTTGTTGCTGAGAGACCATTCCCCCAGGCGCGAGGTGCTCCTGCTCGGGGAGTCTGCCTCCAGGCTTTCTACCCCGGGAATGTAGACCGCCGAGATGCAGGAAACATTCTCCTCTGCCCAAGTCAGAAGCTGGGTCACCTCCTTGAGGGCCCTCTTGCTCTGAGTCCCGCCCTGGTGATTGATGTAGGCCAGAGAGATACCGCCTATCCAGGCCCTTAGGCACCGACGGTAGCTTGTTAGGCCTTTCCCATTCCTTGAAAATCATATTAGAAAAATGGGCCTGCTCCGGAAAGACTCGCCTCTGTCATTCAGGCCTAAACAAATCACCCTGCTTCTTCTTAGCCGCTCTGGGAGGGACAATGTGTAAGGTCTCAAAAACTGAGGCAAGCAACCTCTCCGTATCATCGGGGAGCCACGCATCCTCATCCGAGGAAGAACCTGACAAACTGTCATTTCCAGCAGAATAATCCGCAGTGGAACGGGAATCATCTGACAACTCACCTTCCTCCACAGAGCCCAGACCATCAAAAAGATTGTCATTATCCGAGTAGAAGGGCTCGATGTGCTGCCTTTTACTCGTGGTCTTTTTAGGAGCCGTTCGCGAGATCTGCCTCTCGAGACTGGCCACCCTATGAGCCAAATCAACCTGGGACCCCCAGCTGGCTACCCCCTCACTGAGGGCTGAGTGCAGCAGCGGAGGTTCTGGCAAGGCTGCAGGCAGTGAAGGGCTAGAGGCAGGGATGCCCGCCCGGTCATGGTCCAAAAAGATTATCTTGGCGCAAGTGGTACAAAGAGTGCTGAATCCGCCCAAAGGACTGGCACTGCACAAGGGACAGAGCTTCAGCCGCCCAGATGGGGCACCCAGCTCACTATCCCCAGACGCCTCCATTATGGTGATTAGAAAAAATACAATTCTGTGAAATACTCACCTGTAGAATTGGTATTATAAGTATACCGTACGTCCTGCTCCAGATATAGTACTTACACTTGGGTTATCCTCCGCCAGATGGCACTGCACTGCAGAGACATGTAAAACAGGCTCCTCTCGGCCCCTCAAATACCCTGGGACCTCCCACAAATCCCCAGCATTGAAAAGCAGTGAACAAGAAGCCGGGAAAATGTAACCACCAAAAACTGGTAACTATAACAATGATAACAATCACCATACAGGGGATTCAGAATAATGCAAAAAACAGGGTGGGGTGGAGCAGGACGTACTGTATACTTATAATACCAATTCTACAGGTGAGTATTTCACAGAATTGTATTATTCTTAGTATACAGTACGTCCTGCTCCAGATATAGTACTTACACTTGGGACATCCAATAGCAGTGTCCATAAAGTAGGGTGGGATCCCCAACAAAAAGGAAACAGCAGACAGTTTAAACCACTGCCGCCTGCAAAACCTTGCGGCCAAGGACAGCATGAGCTGAGGCCCTAACATCAACCTTGTACAACTTTGAAAAGGTATGAACAGAAGACCAAGTAGCGGCCTTGCAAACTTGTTCAACAGAAGCCTGGTGCTGGAAGGCCCAAGAGGCACCAATAGCACGAGTAGAATGAACATAAGGCAGAAGGGAGGACCCTTCCCCTTAGCAGAATAGGCCTGAATCACGGCCTGACAGATCCATTTGCTAATAGTAGACTTGGCAGGAGCCAAACCCCTTCCTGGGCCCAGAAGGGACCACAAAAAAAGCATCAGTTTTCCTGAAGGACGCAGTGACTACCAGGTAATACCTCAGACACCTGGCCACATCCAAGGAATGCAGAACCCTTTCCTTAGCGCTGCTAGGATTAGGGCACAATGAAAGAAAAACAATATCTTGATTCAAATGAAAAGCAGCACCACCTTAGGCAAAAAGTCCGGCTTTAAGCGGAACACCACCTTATCCTGGTGTCTCTCAAAGTATGGGGGCTGGATAGACAGAGCCGCCAGCTCAGCCACACGCCTGACCGAAGTAATAGCCACCAGAAAGACAACCTTGAGGGTAAGAACAGCCAGAGCAGCATCCTGTAGAGGAGCAAAGGGAGCACCCTGCAAGGCAAACAAAACCAAGTTCAAATTCCAAACAGGGACCATAGGTTTACGTGGGGGACGCACCTGAGTAACCCCCTGAAAGAAAGTCTTAACCAAAGAATGCTGAGCAAAAGACTTCTGAAGAAGACAGACAGGGCAGAAACCTGACCCTTCATTGTACTGAGTTGGAATCCCAACCGACTCCAACCCATGCAGTAAGAACTCCAGAACCCTGGTGACTAAAAACACCCGACAGGGAAGAGACCTAGACTCACACCCGTCAAAGTAGGTATGCCATACCTGTAATAGATGGAAGAAGAAGTTTTCTTCCTAGCCTTCACCATGGTATCAACCACCGAGGCGGACAAGCCTTTCTCCATCAAGATGGAGGTTTCAGCAGCCAGGCCGTCAAGGCCAGAGTTTGTAAATTGGGATGGTGTAAGGGGCCCTGAGTGAGCAGATCTGGCACCCTTGGCAGAACGTACTGGTCTACTGCCATCTGCACCACGTCTGCAAACCACTCTTCATGGCACCTGGGGGCCACCAGAATTGCTGGCACCCCTTCCAGACCAATCTTGCGCAGAACCCTGCCCAGCAGGGGGAATGGAGGAAAGACATAAAGCAGGCGAAAGTCCTGCCATGACATTGCTAGGGCATCCATGGCCAAGGCCAGAGGATCCTGGACAGGCAGGCCCTAAAGATGAGTAGTCAAGCGAGCCAGAACTAACCTGATCGCTCGCAGCTCCAAGCTATTGATAGGTGTGCGGGCCTCCTGAGGGCTCCACCTCCCCTGGAACCGCAGGGACTTCCAGAACCCCCCCAACCTGATAGACTGGCATCCGTGGTGACCGTCACCCAGGAAGGGGCAAGAAAGGATCTGCCCCCCAACAGGTTCCTTGAGTCCATCCACCACAAGAGGGACCTCCTGACCAGGGGGGAGAGCACACAGACCCTGTCCAGGGACGCTGAGTCCTTGTCCCATACAGACAATAGGTGAAGTTGCAGAGGCCTCAATTGGAACTGAGCATAAGGGACCTTTTCGAAGGACGCCACCATCAGGCCCACCAGCTCTGGAGCCCCGGGAAGTTTACTGGGGCGCTCCCATTCCTTGAGTACAAGGTTATGGAAATGTGCCTGCTCTGGAAATTCCCAACGTGATTTTGCTGTATGGAAAAGCTCCCCTTTTTTGCCTGGGAGCCTCAACAGGGAGAGAGATAGACAGAACCTCAAGGTCTGGGTCAATAATCTGTCAGTGTCATCCAGGGCCCAGGGGTCAGAGCCAGAATTGTCATGACCCCTTGGTCTCTCATCAGATGAGCCTGAATCAGAGAGGAGCTCCCCTTCATCAGCAGGGGTATAGCCACACAGATTCAGAAACTCCTTGGTTCCCATAGGGAAAACAGTAACATTAGGCGTCAAGTGCCGCTTCTTACCAGGGCTCTTACACTCTAAAGACCTCGCAATAATCTGTTCAACAGTAGCCAGTCTAGAAGACACATCAGGCTGAGCATCCCCAGTAGTATGCAACTCAACGGGAGTGAGATTTAAGCTTGGGGGAGTAGGTGAAGTGAAACGAGGTGCAGCCACAGGAAGGCCAGATTACAATGCAAGCACCTGCTCAGCACAGGGTACACAGACCCGCGCCTTGTCAGCGTCAGCACGAGGCTGCCCACACGCTACACACAGACGGGCTTGTCCCAAGGGGACCCTGGTTCCTGGGATGCCTCCATATGGTGATTATTAGGCTCGATTATTAGGCTCGATATGCCAGTAGGGATTTACGCTATAAGCAACCCTGGATGCCCCAATGACCCGCTAAGTGGGAGTAATTATACGTACTGTATACAAAAGGGGACTCACAACACTGACAGGTCTCGAGGGAGCGATGCAGGCAGCAGCAAGGCGGCAACGGGGACAGCGCAGAAACGCAGCACAGCTTCCAGCTTGTTCCTCGAGGGCCAGGCCGCATTGCGATGACTCGATCCGCGTCATTATGCGGCTCCGCCCCCATCACCGATCTTGCATTCGCCCCCTGGGGGCGGAATACCCACGTCATCACTGGGACGACCTGAACTGGATATAGGGAAAAACAAATGTAACCTAATCGTGGCACTGGGTGGCTAATTGTGGCACTGAGTGTTCATTCATGGCACTGCGTGGCTAATCGTGGTGTGAGGATTAGCCACACAGTACCACGATTAACCGTCCAGCGCCACGATTAGCCACCCAGTACAACAACACGAATAAACACTCAGAGCCACGATTAGCCACACAGTGCCACGATTAGCGAACCAGCGGCACAAATAAACACTCGGTGCCACAATTAGCCGCACAGTACAACAATTAACAAACCAGCGCCAAAAATAAACACTCAGTGCCACAATTAGCCACCCGGTGCCACTATTAACCGCCCAGCGCCACGATTAGCTGCCCAGCGCCACGATTAGCCGCCCAGCGCCACAATTAGCTGCCCAGCGCCACGATTAGCTGCCCAGCGCCTCGATTACCCACCCAGCACTACGATTACCCACCCAGCACCCCGATTAGCCATCCAGCGCCACAATTAGCCACCCAGCGCCACGATTAAACATCCAGCACCACAATTAAACACCCAGCACCACTATTAAACACCCAGCACCACTATTAGCTGCCCAGCGCCAAGATCAAACACAAAGCGCCACGATTAACCTCCCAACCACACGATTACCTGCCCAATGCCACGATTAGCCATCCAGCACCACGTTTAGCCATCCAGCACCACGATTAGCCATCCAGCACCACGATTAGCCATCCAGCACCACATTTAGCCATCCAGCACCACGATTAGCCATCCAGCACCACGATTAGCCATCCAGCGCCAAAATTAGGCAACCAACACCACGATCAGCCACCCAGGGCCACGAGTAGCCACCCAACACCATGATTAGTCTCTCAGCCCCACGATTAACTACCAGGCACTATGACTATGATTAGCTGCCCAGTGCCACAATTAACCACCGGGCTCCACGAGTAGCCGCCCAGCACCACGATTAGCCGCCCAGCACCATAATTAGCCGCCCAGCACCACGATTAGCCACCCAGCGCCATAATTAGTCACCCAGCACCAGGGTTAGCCGCCCAGCGCCATAATTAGCCGCCCAGCACCACGATTAGCCGCCCAGCACCATAATTAGCCGCCCAGCGCCACGATTTTGTACAGTCTGGAGGAAAGAAGGGAGAGGGGACATGATAGAGACCTTTAAATATGTGAAAGGATTGAATAAGGTTCAGGAGGGAAGTGTTTTTGAGAAGAAGCTTAATGATAGAACAAGGGGGCACAACCTGAAGCTAGTCAGGGGAAGATCAGGAGCAATGTTAGAAAATATTATTTTACAGAAAGAGTAGTAGATGCTGGGAACAAAGTTCCAGCAGAGGTAGTTGAAAAATCAACAGTCACTGAATTTAAACATGCCTGGGATTAGCACACATCTATCCTAAGATAAAGAGAACATACAGTATACACATAAGGGCAGACTAGATGGACCGTATGGTCTCCTTCTGCCGTCAACCTTCTATGTTTCTATGTTTCTATTAGCCACCCAGCACCACGATTAGCTACCCAGCGCCATAATTAGCCACCCAGCTCCACAATTAGCCGCCCAGCGCCACGATTAGCCGCCCAGCACCATAATTAGCCGCCCAGCGCCATAATTAGCTGCCCAGCGCCATAATTAGCCGCCCAGTGCCATAATAAGCCGCCCAGCACCATAATTAGCCGCCCAGCGCCATAATTAGCCGCCCAGCGCCATAATTAGCCGCCCAGCGCCATAATTAGCCGCCCAGCACCATAATTAGCCGCCCAGCGCCATAATTAGCCGCCCAGCGCCATAATTAGCCGCCCAGCGCCATAATTAGCCGCCCAGCGCCACGATTAGCTGCCCGCCGGTCCTCCGTATACAGACACCGTTACCCAGGACACGGAGCTCTATGCTGGTGGCCTTGCGTCCTCTGTATACAGACACCTACCCAGCACACGGAGCTCTATGCTGGTGGCCTCGATCTTCTTCTCCTTGTGGTCGATGGTGACCTCCACCTCTGCCAGGTAGGGTCCCGATTTGGCCTTGGTCAGGCCCGTTATGGTCAGAGCCAGGGTGGTGTTATTGAGGATGGCCCGGTCTCCGAGCTCATAAAACATTAGATACGGGGGGTTCACATCCATCTGCACAACCGTGTCCTCATAGAACTTCCACACCACGCTGGAGAAGGTGCCGCTGAACCTCGGGGTCAGAGTCACACTGCCACCAACTGCTGCTGTGATTTTGGCCGGCGCCTGAGCTGCAGAGAGAGAGAGACAGAGGTAAGTGAGGAGGAGCCTGAGCTGCAGAGAGACAGAGGTAAGTGAGGAGGAGCCTGAGCTGCAGAGAGACAGAGGTAAGTGAGGAGGAGCCTGAGCTGCAATGAGACAGAGGTAAGTGAGGAGGAGCCTGAGCTGCAGAGAGACAGAGGTAAGTGAGGAGGAGCCTGAGCTGCAGAGAGACAGAGGTAAGTGAGGAGGAGCCTGAGCTGCAGAGAGACAGAGGTAAGTGAGGAGGCGCCTGAGCTGCAGAGAGAGAGAGACAGAGGTAAGTGAGGAGGAGCCTGAGCTGCAGAGAGACAGAGGTAAGTGAGGAGGAGCCTGAGCTGTGGAGAGACAGAGGTAAGTGAGGAGGAGCCTGAGCTGCAGAGAGACAGAGGTAAGTGAGGAGGAGCCTGAGCTGCAGAGAGACAGAGGTAAGTGAGGAGGAGCCTGAGCTGCAGAGAGACAGAGGTAAGTGAGGAGGAGCCTGAGCTGCAGAAAGAGAGACAGAGGTAAGTGAGGAGGAGCCTGAGCTGCGGAGAGAGAGCGAGACAGAGGTAAGTGAGGAGGAGCCTGAGCTGCAGAGAGACAGAGGTAAGTGAGGAGGAGCCTGAGCTGCAGAGAGACAGAGGTAAGTGAGGAGGAGCCTGAGCTGCAGAGAGACAGAGGTAAGTGAGGAGGAGCCTGAGCTGCAGAGACAGAGGTAAGTGAGGAGGAGCCTGAGCTGCAGAGAGACAGAGGTAAGTGAGGAGGAGCCTGAGCTGCAGAGAGAGAGAGACAGAGGTAAGTGAGGAGGAGCCTGAGCTGCAGAGAGACAGAGGTAAGTGAGGAGGAGCCTGAGCTGCAGAGAGAGAGAGGTAAGTGAGGAGGAGCCTGAGCTGCAGAGAGACAGAGGTAAGTGAGGAGGAGCCTGAGCTGCAGAGAGACAGAGGTAAGTGAGGAGGAGCCTGAGCTGCAGAGAGACAGAGGTAAGTGAGGAGGAGCCTGAGCTGCAGAGAGACAGAGGTAAGTGAGGAGGAGCCTGAGCTGCAGAGAGAGAGAGACAGAGGTAAGTGAGGAGGAGCCTGAGCTGCAGAGAGAGAGAGACAGAGGTAAGTGAGGAGGAGCCTGAGCTGCGGAGAGACAGAGGTAAGTGAGGAGGAGCATGAGCTGCAGAGAGACAGACGTAAGTGAGGAGGAGCCTGAGCTGCAGAGAGAGAGAGAGACAGAGGTAAGTGAGGAGGAGCCTAAGCTGCGGAGAGACAGAGGTAAGTGAGGAGGAGCATGAGCTGCAGAGAGACAGAGGTAAGTGAGGAGGAGCCTGAGCTGCAGAGAGACAGAGGTAAGTGAGGAGGAGCCTGAGCTGCAGAGAGACAGAGGTAAGTGAGGAGGAGCCTGAGCTGCAGAGAGAGAGAGGTAAGTGAGGAGGAGCCTGAGCTGTGGAGAGACAGAGGTGAGTGAGGAGGAGCCTGAGCTGCAGAGAGACAGAGGTAAGTGAGGAGGAGCCTGAGCTGCAGAGAGACAGAGGTAAGTGAGGAGGAGCCTGAGCTGCGGAGAGACAGAGGTAAGTGAGGAGGAGCCTGAGCTGCAGAAAGAGAGACAGAGGTAAGTGAGGAGGAGCCTGAGCTGCGGAGAGACAGAGGTAAGTGAGGAGGAGCCTGAGCTGCGGAGAGAGAGCGAGACAGAGGTAAGTGAGGAGGAGCCTGAGCTGCAGAGAGACAGAGGTAAGTGAGGAGGAGCCTGAGCTGCAGAGAGACAGAGGTAAGTGAGGAGGAGCCTGAGCTGCGGAGAGAGAGCGAGACAGAGGTAAGTGAGGAGGAGCCTGAGCTGCAGAGAGACAGAGGTAAGCGAGGAGGAGCCTGAGCTGCGGAGAGACAGAGGTAAGTGAGGAGGAGCCTGAGCTACAGAGAGAGAGACAGAGGTAAGTGAGGAGGAGGAGCCTGAGCTGCGGAGAGAGAGAGAGACAGAGGTAAGTGAGGAGGAGCCTGAGCTGTGGAGAGACAGAGGTAAGTGAGGAGGAGCCTGAGCTGCAGAGAGACAGAGGTAAGTGAGGAGGAGCCTGAGCTGCAGAGAGACAGAGGTAAGTGAGGAGGAGCCTGAGCTGCAGAGAGACAGAGGTAAGTGAGGAGGAGCCTGAGCTGCAGAGGGACAGAGGTAAGTGAGGAGGAGCCTGAGCTGCAGAGAGACAGAGGTAAGTGAGGAGGAGCCTGAGCTGCGGAGAGAGCGCGAGACAGAGGTAAATGAGGAGGAGCCTGAGCTGCAGAGAGACAGAGGTAAGTGAGGAGGAGCCTGAGCTGCGGAGAGACAGAGGTAAGTGAGGAGGAGCCTGAGCTGCGGAGAGAGAGCAAGACAGAGGTAAGTGAGGAGGAGCCTGAGCTGAGGAGAGACAGAGGTAAGTGAGGAGGAGCCTGAGCTGCAGAGAGAGAGACAGAGGTAAGTGAGGAGGAGCCTGAGCTGCGGAGAGAGAGCAAGACAGAGGTAAGTGAGGAGGAGCCTGAGCTGCAGAGAGACAGAGGTAAGTGAGGAGGAGTCTGAGCTGCGGAGAGACAGAGGTAAGTGAGGAGGTGACGTCCCCTCATTGAGGGATGGATAGGAGATACTTTGTAACAGTTACAACAATAGAAACACTTTGAATAGGCAAATTAATCATTTATTGCAAGGGACAGGGGGCATGGACTCCAAAGAGGGACAAATGAGAACAACGAGGGACAGGGGGCATGGACTCCAAAGAGGGACAAATGGGAATAACGAGGGGCAGGGGTGGCGTGGATTCTAATGAGGGACAAATGAGAGAAACGAGGGACAGGGGGCATGGACTCCAAAGAGGGACAAATGACAACAATGAGGGACAGGGGGACATGGACTCCAAAGAGGGACAAATGACAACAATGAGGGACAGGGGGACATGGACTCCAAAGAGGGACAAATGAGAACGAGGGACAGGGGGACATGGACTCCAAAGAGGGTGATGGCTGGGGCAATAGGCCTCATGCCAGATATAGTTACTTGCAAGGCTTTACAAGATAGAATATTTTGCAGGCTTCTTAGTGGAAATTTATTGCAGAAATGTATGCCAGCGAGATCTAACTGCCAAACCGCAATAACAGCTAAATAGAGCAACGTCTCGCTAACCACGTACCTGGTGACCTTCTTGTATGAGGAAACTGTAGGTTGCACTTCTCTGTGGTTATTCTAAGTATGTCACACACCCCGCTTCAAACATTAATAATTACTCTTGGGTTACTCCACCAGCAGGTGGCGACGTTGCAGAGAAGTCTTGAAAAACTAGCCCCTCCTGATCTATAATACCTGGGACCTCCCACTTATCTCCCAGTGCTCTTCTCTGCAAGATGGCGACAAGACAGAAGAAAGATGTCTCCCGCTTGCAGGTAGCCGGGGGTAAAACCCCGGCACCCCCCTTGGTCTATTGCTGCCCAGTTATTTATTATGCCCCTATTATTAAGATGGAAGCCTCCCAGCTTAGGCTGCTGACTGGGCAAAGGTAGATGGCACCTAGTGGTGCCTAGGAGTTTATCTCCTCCGCTAGACCCCACGTGTGGGGCAACCCGGCTATCCGGCAGGTGATCCGGATTTGGGATGTCCCGACCCAGTTATCTCCTTAGTCTTGCCCCTTCCTGCTGGTCCCTTCTCCCTACGCTGAAAGGGGGGGAGGGGGGGGGGCATTCAGTCTAGGTGTTCAGAGTGTGTTGTGTCAGTTTTGAGACGTGTGTAGTGTGTGTTGTGTCTTTCACGTTTTTGGGCTGTTGCGGGGCTGGGCGCTGTGGGTGTCTTTTATTGGGCTCCTACGGGCCTCCGCTTGGTATGCTAGGTTATTTGCCACGGATGGGCTCTGGATGCTGGCACTCGTGTCTTCTTCCTTGCAGCCGCCATTTTGCAGGCCGCGTTGTATAGCTCCGTGGGCGTGGCTTCGTCTCACGGCCCGTGCTGCACGGGTCTGGCAGGGGGCAGGGCCGTAGCGCTTCGCGCGCTGTGCGGGGCCCGCCCTTCTTCTTCCCCTTGCTGCGGGGATTGCCTCGCGCCGGACCTGTGTTCCTCTGGCTATTCAGGTTCTTTAGTTTAGATATGTGTGCGTGATGAGCCGGAAATGGCTCTTCGGGGCAATCCAGGCTGTGCGGGGGTTGTGGGGCTCCGCTCCCGGGTGATGATGTCTTATTATGCATTCCATGTGCTCAGCAGAACATTGCGCGCCAGTCCGGCATTCCGGATTCTGGCTCTTCACAACTTCAGTCATCTCCTACCCCCCCCCCACGCTTATTCCGGACCCCGTGTGACGTGCTCATAGGTGGGGATTCGCAATCCGAGGTGTGCGCCCGTCTGGCTAGCCTCGAGAAGTTGTTTCTGCCGCGGTAGCTCAGAAGGCTACGGCTAAGTGGAAACACTTGTCCCCGCCTCCGCCGGACTCAGACTTGGATGTTATTGAGGCATTGGATTGGTCAGACTGCCCCCCCGGCTGAAGAGGGGGTGATTCTAGATGAATTGGACGACCCTGAGGCCCAGCAGTTGTTTGGTGCTGAGGGTGACCAGGCGGCGCCGACGGTATTTGACACCCCTTCCATATTGGCTCAAATGTTTGAAGTTTTGGATTTAGACCCCCCCGAGGCGGTTCCTCCGCCTAAGGGTGAGTTGTTTGATGTGGCCAAGCCGCATTTGGAGTTTCCCAGTCAACGACATTTTGAGAATGTCATCCTTGAACAATGGGAGCAGCCTACGCGTCTCGTTGGTGTTCCGCCTAGTTGGGATAAGAAGTATCCTTTTCTGGCGGACTTGGTGAAGCATTGGTTTTTTTCCCCCGAGGTTGCTGCCCTGGTTTTGGGGCTATCTAACATGAAGGTGTTGCATTCTCCTGACAAGTCTACCGCTAAGGATGGCGAGGTTCGCTGGATTGACCAGCTGGCTCGCCACGGTGTTACCTGTGCGGGTTCGGGTTTGTGCTTTGGCACTTTTGTTGTTGGCGGTTAGGTCCATTGTCAGGGATTTATGTGCGGACCTTGATCCTACTTGTGATGAGTTTGTTGCTCTCAATCGTTATGAGTCCTTTGTTTCGTTTGTCCTAGCCGCTCAGGATGACGCCATGGTGCTGTGTGGCAGGACCACGGCCTTGTTGGTGGCTATCCAACGGTCGTGTGGTTGCGGCAATGGACTGCTGACTTTAATTCTAAGAAGTCGCTTACGGCTCTTCCCTTTTTGGGTTTGCGCCTGTTTGCTAAGATATTGGACTCGGTTGCCAAGGGAGGTAAGTTACCTCTGCGCAAGAAACTTAGTCGTTCCTTTCGGGGGGCAGCCTCTTTTAATCCCTCCTTTTGGGGAGCCAGAGCTGGCAGAGTTGCGGGCTTTTCGGTCTCCAGGGGTGCAAGCTGGAACAGGGGTAGAGGCCGTGGCCGTCCCGGTCACTCCTGGGGTGCCAAACCCAAGCCAGCTGCCAAGGCCGCTCAGCAATGAGGGGGCGCCCTCACCCTTGCAGGTGGGGGGATGGTTGCGACACTTCTCCCGGGTGTGGGACCAGGCGGTCTCGGACAGGTGGATCCGGGAGGTGGTGTCGGCCGGTTACAAGCTGGAGTTCGAGTCCTGTCCTCCTCTAAGATTTCTTAGGTCCTGTGTTCCCTCAGATACTTTGGCCGTGCAGGGGCTTCTGGCGGCGGTGAGCAATCTTCTGGAAATGGCTGTCTTCTGCCCGGTCCCTCCCTCGGAGGTGGGCCGTGGGTATTATTCCAATTTCTTCACAGTAACCAAGAAGGACGGGTCGGTTCGTCCCATCCTGGATCTGAAGTTCCTCAACGTGTTTATTCATCCCCGGAAGTTTCGCATGGAAACTCTGCGCTCTGCCATCAATTCTCTTCGGCAGGGGGACTTCATGACGTCCATAGACATCGAGGATGCCTACCTTCATATTCCTATCTTTCCGGCTCACCAAAGGTTTCTTCGATTCGTGGTGGAAGATCGGCATTTTCAATTTGTGGCTCTTCCGTTCGGCCTTACCTCGGCTCCGAGAGTGTTCACCAAGGTGTTAGCGGGCATGCTGGCCCTTCCCGGAGCTCAGGGGATTCGCATTGTGCCTTATCTGGACGATCTTCTAATGATGGCTCCTTCCTTCAGTCAAGCGGAGATGGACACCAGGGCGGTGGTATCCACTCTGGAGAGTTTCGGCTGGGTGATCAACTACCTAAGTTCTCTCTCGTTCCGGCCAGGGTGGTTCCTTCCTGGGGATGTCCTTGGATTCTTGCCAACACAGTGTTTCTGCCTCAGGTCAAAGTTCTCTTGATTCAGGACTTGGCACAGCTTCTTCTTTCCAATCCTTGCCCGTCCATCCGGCTAGGGATGACACTGGTGGGGTTGATGGTAGCTTCCTTCGAGGCAGTTCCCTTTGCTCAGTTTCACACGAGGACGCCTCAGCTTCATCTGTTGGCGTCTTGGGACCGGCGACCGCGGTCGTTGGATCGGTCCTTCCGGATGTCCTCCCGGGTTCGGCAGTCTCTCCAGTGGTGGATGGTCTTGGACAGTCTCTTGAGGGGCAGGTCCTTTCTGACGCCTTTTTGGGAAGCTGTCACCACGGACGCCCGTTTGTCAGGATGGGGAGGTGTCATGCCTGGAGTTCCTCTTTAGCCTTCGCCTGTTTCCCTGTGGTATGCAGCCTGACCACCAGGTGGTGCTGTCCTGCAGAGCTCCTGGAGATCAGCCAGCACCTGGGATAATTAGCTGCTGGCCTTTATATGCTGAGTCTGGCTTGTAGTCAGGGCTCAGCATTTTACTCTGTCATCTGGAACCTGAATGCTCAAGCAGAGCTCCTGAATTCTGAATCCTGGACTTCCTTGTGAACCATTGGGTTCACTTCTGTTTGCCTTTTGGACTACTTTGGACTGGACTTTGTGTCTTTATGTTTTTCCTCACTGCACTGTATGTATAGCAATCAGAGTGTCTGTTTGCTTGTTTCTCACAATAAACACATTAGGGTCGATTTTAAATCCAAAAGTTAATTGATTTCGTATCGGGATTCGGAAGTTTGGGTGGGTGTTAGTCATTTTTTCCTTTTTTTTTGGCCATTTCGGATTTGCACGAACATTCGGGCATAGACGTATATGTTCATTCGATTTTCGGGCGTCAATTGTATTATTTGCGTTAGTTCGGGTTTTTTTCCCGTCCAAATCGTATTTTTTTCGTTCGTTCCTAATTTTTCCGTTATTGACATGGGCTTACGAGCAATTCAGAGAGCTGATTGCTAAGTGTTTCGAAGCACATTTAATTGTTGAGTTGGGAAATCTTTTCCGGCACCTTTTTGGCCTCGGGATTAGGATGGAGAGGAGTGAGTTCGAGGAACATCAAGGCCTAATGCTGTCTGGCATTGATTTGATCCGGATGTCTGAGGGCAGATTACTTGGTAAGTGACCAACATTTTTTTGGGGTGTTTTTGGCCCGTTTTTTTTTTTAATTGATTGTTGGACTTTTTCTGATTTGTGGTTAACCTTAAACAACATTTTGCAACTGTTGCAACATAATAGTTAAAGTTTGGTCAAACAAACAAGCGGTGGACTCACTTTGTCCTTCATCATTTGTTAGATTTTTGGCCGACGTCTGTTACTTCCATTTCTCAAACTCCCTCGTATAGCAGATTGACCAGAAAGTAGCTGCTAGTTTATGGCCCTTTTTTTTGTATTTGACTGTAACTGACAAACTAGAGTAGAACTGCATACAGTGCATTTTTTTTTTTGGAATGTTTGGGGCCCCTCAGCAGCCTCATAAATCGTACATTTCTGAACCCTACAATACAAACATCTTTCCCAGCACACTTGTCATAGCAGATGTGTTATCAGTCTGTTTTTCTCTTATGCTGCATTTTTCTTTATGGCACACATCTGTTACATTAGTCATTTATATCATTGGCCCTGGGTGAAATGTTTGTTTCTTTAGCTGACACAATTGTGCTATCTACTAATTTTTTTTGGGGATGCCTTTCCTTGCTTAATTGTGTTTTTAATTGGTTTTGTTAAGGGGACTCTGGTTACCCACTGCTTCCGTGGCTCATGACGCCTGTGCTCCGGCCCCAGGATGCCTCTCAGGAAGCATACAACCGACCAGGGCCTGGTTGAGAGGGCCTTTGGACCTTTGAAGACCCGTTTGAATGAAGAAGAAATGCAACCGGAAAGGGGTTTGGGTAAGTTTTAGGGTCTGGAAAATGAAGAAGAATGGAACCGGAAAGGGGTTTGGGTAAGTTTTAGGGTTAATAAAGGTAAGTGTTAGACTGGCGCAAAGTAGTTGGGGTGAGCTTGGTAGTGTAAAATATGGGGCACTTTTGTTTGAGGAGTGTAGCTTGTATTGCGCATGCGCAAGATCTTCTACATTTCCGAACGAACGAATATTAGAGGTTAAAAACCATTCTAACCCATCGGGAAACACCAGGAATTCGTAGAGGTGGACGATGGAAGAAGGGAAAAAACACATGCTGCCGTCGCTACAATAGATCAATCAACCTATAATTTAGGATGGAAAATGACTTAGCCAAGGTCGGAAGATAGCATACGAACGGACGGGCATTTTACGATAGGAAACGGATTAGTGTATAGAATCGCTCGCAAGTTCATACAAGTGCACGATCGTTCGGAAAAAATTCCATGATCGGCAACAAAAACAAAGCTTTTACATGTTTCTCTGAATCGACCCTATTGTGTTTGCTGCACAATCCCAGTCTCTTTGCCTTGCAGTACTCTTATTATTGGTCACTCTTTATTAATGGATATCTCCCTTGAGAGATCCCTGACAGAATGCTGAGCCCATATAAAAGACCATAAGAGACTGTAAGGCTGAGCTGGTTTGGTGTGCTGAGGATATGCAGGGTCCTAGTGCCAACCTTAGATTTTACATTGAGTCTGCATTTGCCTCCTAGCTTTAGTTTGCCATAGTCTGTATTGGGGCCTAACCTTGTTTAGTAGTTTGATACCCAGTTCTTGTCTGTCTAGTATTTGTCTCTCCTGTGTTCCCCTTTCCCAAATCTGCGACCACCACAGGATTACCCAGGGCCTGTGCATCTTCAACTTCAGAAGCTCTGCTGAAGAAGTAGGTGGATTACGGGCTCCTCGAGTTCCAGGTCCCCTATGCTTCTGGGTAATCGGCAGTTTGCCTCCCTGGTGGCGCAGGCGGGTTGTCTGTCTGTTTGCGTGTGTAGTCAGCTTTAGCCCCAAGATGTCCATAAGGGCATCCGTTGCTATGGACTCTGACCGTCCCACGTTTCCCACAGACGGATATATATTTGTGCCTCCACCTCGCTTTAAAGAGCTCACCCTGGCCACTTACCCCCAGTTCCTCCAGGCTGTCGCAAAGTTACTGCTGGAGCCTTATATTCGGCAGTCTCCCATGACAACCTTGAGTCGTCAGGTGGCCTACTTCCTGTTTGAGGATGACCTATTTTTCTGGGCTGAAGCCTGGTTAAATCATAGCAAACATCTCAGTGAAAATGTGGTTGAATTCCTGCTATTCATAGCTACTTCCTACTTAAATATTCCTGAGACAGTGTTTGCTGGCCATGACCTGACTACAGTTTTTGCAGCCCAGAAATCAAAAATTCCAGCTGAGTCTGTCCTGTCTGTGCAGCCTGTTCAGTCTGTCCTGTCTGTGCAGCCTGTTCAATCTGTCCTGTTTGTGCAGTCTGTTCAATCTGACCTGTCTGTGCAGCCTGTTTAATCTGACCTGTCTGTGCAGCCTGTTAAATCTGACCTGTCTGTGCAGCCTGTTAAATCTGACCTGTTTGTGCAGCCTGTTCAATCTGACCTGTCTGTGCAGCCTGTCCAGTCTGTCCAATCTGACCTGTCTGTCCAATATGACTGTCCTGCCAGGTTGGATCGCCCGCCTGTCAAGTCTGCCGGGTTTGATCGCCCTATCCAAAATGACCCGTCTGTCGAGTTTGATCGCCCGCCTGTCAAGTTTGATCGCCCTGCCGAAAGTGACCTCTGTGTCGAGTTTGATTGCCCAACTACTGAGTCTGCTGGGTTTGATCGCCCGCCTGCCAAGTCTGCTGGGTTTGATCACCCTATCTAAAATGGCCCATCTGTCGAGTTTGATCGCCCGTCTGTCGAGTTTGATCGCCCGTCTGTCGAGTTTGATCGCCCGTCTGTCGAGTTTGATCACTCTGCCCAAAGTGCCCCGCCGGCCGAGTTTGATCACTCTGCCCAAAGTGCCCTGCCGGCCGAGTTTGATCGCCCACGCCATTATTTTGATCCTGGGGGGACTTCGATGTCCGCCGAGTCTTCGCCTGCTTAGGACTTTATCCCCATCCTGCAGAGCAGTTATTTAAAGGCGTTCGGTGCCCGCCTGGTCGGGGGGAGGATACTGTCATGCCTGAAGTTCCTCCTTAGCCTTCGCCTGTTTCTCTGTGGTATGCAGCCTGATCACCAGGTGGTGCTGTCCTGCAGAGCTCCTGGAGATCAGCCAGCACCTGGGCTAATAAGTGGCTGGCCTTTATATGCTGAGTCTGGCATGTAGTCAGGGCTCAGCATTTTACTCTGTCATCTGGAACCTGAACGCTCAAGCAGAGCTCCTGAATTCTGAATCCTGGACTTCCTTGTGAACCATTGGCCTTTTGGACTACTTTGGACTGGACTTTGTGTCTGTATGTTTTTCCTCACTGCACTGTATGTATAGCAATCAGAGTGTTTGTTTGCTTGTTTCTCACAATAAACACATTGTGTTTGCTGCACAACCCCAGTCTCTTTGCCTTGCAGTACTCTTATTATTGGTCACTCTTTATTAATGGATATCTCCCTTGAGAGATCCCTGACAGGAGGTTTCTGGAAGGACCTTCAGTTCCGGGGGCGGTGGGGTCCTCTGGAGGCCCACTTGCCCATCAACGTTCTGGAGTTGAGAGCCATCAGGTTGGTTCTGTCTCACTTGACACAGCATTTACAGGGCTTGTCGGTTCAGGTTCGGTCGGACAATCGGACGGCGGTTGTTTACATCAATCGCCAGGGAGGGACTTGCAGTCTGAGTGCCCTCAGAGAGGTGTCTCTGATTCTAGGCTGGGCGGAGACTCATGTCCCTTGCATCTCGGCAGTGTACATTCCAGGAGTGGAAAACACGGAGGCGGACTTCCTGAGCAGGTGTTCTTCCCGCCGGGGGGAATGGTCTTTCCTCCCCCAGGTGTTTCGGTCGCTTTGCCTCCGGTGGGAGACGCCGGAGGTGGATCTGTTTGCCTTTCGTCACAATTACAAGTTTCCGACATTCGTGTCGCTCTCTCAGGATCCTCTGGCTCTGCTCTGGCGGTGGATGCCATGTCTCTGAGCTGGGGGGACCTGGGGTTCCCTTTCTCTGTTTCCTTCGATCCCCATGCTAGGCAAGGTGTTGCGAAAGCTGGCCCTGGACGGGGTTCCTGCCTTTCTCGTGGCTCCTAGGTGGCCAAGGAGGGTGTGGTTCGCAGACATCGTCTGGTGGTGGATCAGTTCGGTTTGCCTCTTCGGCCGGATCTTCTCACACAGGGTCAACTGTGTTACCCCAATTTACCAACGCTGGCTTTGACGGCCTGGCTGCTGAAACCTCCATCTTAAGGGAGGAAGGTCTTTCGGATTCTGTTATTCTGACTCTTATTAGCGCCAGGAAGAGGTCCTCTTCTACCATCTACTATAGGACTTGGGGATCTTATATTGATTGGTGTGAGGCTAGATCTTTGCCCTGTCGGGTCTTTTCTGTTTCCAGGATTTTGAAATTTCTTCAATCGGGGCCGGACTCTGGTCTCCAGCTGAGTACTTTGAAGGGGCAGGTTTTCTGCCTTTTCTGTCTTTTTTCAAAAGTCCTTTGAGCTTCATCCTTTGGTCAAGACTTTCTTCTGGGGGGTCTCGCATTTGCGGCCTCCTAGGAAGCCTTTGCTCCCTGTTTGGGATTTGAATTTGGTTTTCTCTGCTCTTCAGGCTCCTTCTTTTGAGCCTTTGCAGGATATTGCTCTTTCTACTCTGACTCAGAAGGTTGCCTTTTTGGTAGCCATCACTTCGGTTTGGCGCGTTTCGGAGTTGGCAGCCTTGTCGATTCAGGCTCCTTACTTTGAGAGACATCAGGACAAAGTGGTTTTTCGCTTCAAACCGGACTTTCTTCCTAAGGTGGTCTCTGCTTTTCATCTTAATCAGGGCATTGCTCTTCCTTCCTTGTGTCCTAAGCCTAGGAATGACAAGGAGAGGGTTTTGCGCTGTTTGGACGTGGTACGCTGTGTGACGTACTATTTGCTTTCTACATATCCTTTTCGTAAGACTAATGCCTTTTTCGTGGTGACCTGTGGGCCTAGGAAGGGTTTGGCTCTGTTTAAGTCTTCCATTAGCAAGTGGTTTCGTCAGGCTGTTGTTGGGGCCTATTCTGCCAAGGGGAAGGTTCCTCCTTTTCGTATCACTGCTCATTCTACTCGTGCTGTTGGAGCGTCTTGGGCTTTTCAGCACCAGGCTTCTGTTGATCAAGGTTGTAAGGCTGCTATTTGGTCTTCTGTTCTCACCTTTTCCAAGTTTTATAAGGTTGACGTGCGGGCTTCAGCGGATGCTGTGTTTTGCCACAAGGTTCTGCAGGCTGCAGTGGTTTGAGTTCTGCATTATTGCCTTGTTGGATACCCGCCCTTTCTGGACACTGCTTTTGGATGTCCCAAGCGTAATTATTAATGTTTGAAGCGGGGTGTGTGACATACTTAGAATAATACCATTTTGTGAATACTCACCTGTAAAATGGGTAGTATAAGTATGTCACACACCCAGCTTCACCCGCCCTTTTTGGTATCCTGGATTCTTTATAGGGTGAAGCTTCGTTTACAGTTGAGGGTTACCAATAGTTTTTTCCTGGTACCTTGCCTTTACTGCTGTTTGAAAACTGGGAGATAAGTGGGAGGTCCCAGGTATTATAGATCAGGAGGGGCTCGTTTTTCAAGACTTCTCTGCAACGTCGCCACCTGCTGGTGGAGTAACCCAAGTGTAATAATTAATGTTTGAAGCAGGGTGTGTGACATACTTAGAATACCCATTTTACAGCTGAGTATTCACAAAATGGTATTTTTACCTATCTGTTGAAAATATGGAACAAGCACACACTGTGTCTGTGGTTTCTTGCTTTATAAGTCCACTCCAAAGAGGAAGTAGAGGAGAGTTTGCAACGAGACACTTTGTGTGTCGTTATTATGCATCTCAGTGCAATTCTCTCAGATATCTGAAATCACACATAAGACGTATCGCAATTGTAGGACAGCGTGCCTAAAGAGGATCCAGAGAGATCGCTCAAGAGCAAACAGGCTCATTCTTTCACCTATACAGCCGTGACGTGTCCTCACCCTCCTTTACAGCCGTGACGTGTCCTCACCCTCCTTTACAGCCGTGACGTGTCCTCACCCTCCTATACAGCCGTGATGTGTCCTCACCCTCCTATACAGCCGTGACGTGTCCTCACCTTCCTGTACAGCCGTGACGTGTCCTCACCCTCCTATACAGCCGTGACGTGTCCTCACCTTCCTATACAGCCGTGACGTGTCCTCACCCTCCTATACAGCCGTGACGTGTCCTCACCCTCCTATACAGCAGTGATGTGTCCTCACCCTCCTATACAGCCATGATATGCCCTCACCCTCCTATACAGACGTGATGTGTCCTCACCCTCCTATACAGCCGTGACGTGTCCTCACCCTCCTATACAGCCGCGATGTGTCCTCACCCTCCTATACAGCCCTGATGTGTCCTCACCCTCCTATACAGCCGTGATATGCCCTCACCCTCCTATACAGCCGCGATGTGTCCTCACCCTCCTATACAGCCGCGATGTGTCCTCACCCTCCTATACAGCCCTGATGTGTCCTCACCCTCCTATACAGCCATGATATGCCCTCACCCTCCTATACAGCCATGATATGCCCTCACTTTCCTATACAGCCATGATATGCCCTCACCCTCCTATACAGCCATGATATGCCCTTACCCTCCTATACAGCCATGATATGCCCTCACCCTCCTATACAGCCATGATATGCCCTCACCCTCCTATACAGCCTTGATGTGTCCTCACCCTCCTATACAGCTGTGATGTGTCCTAACCCTTCTTTACAGCCGTAATGTGTCCTTACCCTCCTATACAGCCGTGATGTGTCCTCACCCTCCTATACAGCCGCGATGTGTCCTCACCCTCCTATACAGCTGTGATGTGTTCTCACTCTCCTATAGAGCCCTGATGTGTCCTCACCCTCCTATACAGCCATGATGTGTCCTCACCCTCCTATACAGCCATGATGTGTCCTCACCCTCCTATACAGCCGTGATGTGTCCTCACCCTCCTACACAGCCGTGATGTGTCCTCACCCTCCTATACAGCCGTGATGTGTCCTCACCCTCCTATACAGCCGTGATGTGTCCTCACCCTCCTTTACAGCAGCGATGTGTCCTCACCCTCCTATACAGCCCTGATGTGTCCTCACCCTCCTATACAGCCATGATGTGTCCTCACCCTCCTATACAGCCCTGATGTGTCCTCACCCTCCTATACAGCCGTGATGTGTCCTCACCCTCCTATACAGCCGTGATGTGTCCTCACCCTCCTATACAGCCGTGACGTGTCCTCACCCTCCTATACAGCCGTGATGTGTTCTCACCCTCCTTTACAGCCCTGATGTGTCCTCACCCTCCTATACAGCCCTGATGTGTCCTCACCCTCCTATACAGCCCTGATGTCTCCTCACCCTTCTATACAGCCCTGATGTGTCCTCACCCTCCTATACAGCCGTGATGTGTCCTCACCCTCCTTTACAGCAGTGATGTGTTCTCACCCTCCTATACAGCTGTGATGTGTCCTAACCCTTCTTTACAGCCGTAATGTGTCCTCACCCTCCTATACAGCCCTGATGTGTCCTCACCCTCCTATACAGCCATGATGTGTCCTCACCCTCCTATACAGCCGTGATGTGTCCTCACCCTCCTATACAGCCGTGATGTGTCCTCACCCTCCTATACAGCCGTGATGTGTCCTCACCCTCCTATACAGCCGTGATGTGTCCTCACCCTCCTATACAGCCGTGATGTGTCCTCACCCTCCTATACAGCCGTGACGTGTCCTCACCCTCCTATACAGCCGTGATGTCTCCTCACCCTCCTATACAGCCGTGATGTGTCCTCACCCTCCTATACAGCCGTGATGTGTCCTCACCCTCCTATACAGCCGTGATGTGTCCTCACCCTCCTATACAGCCGTGATGTGTCCTCACCCTCCTATACAGCCGTGATGTGTCCTCACCCTCCTATACAGCCGTGATGTGTCCTCACCCTCCTATACAGCCGTGATGTGTCCTCACCCTCCTATACAGCCGTGATGTGTCCTCACCCTCCTATACAGCCGCGATGTGTCCTCACCCTCCTATACAGCTGTGATGTGTTCTCACTCTCCTATAGAGCCGTGATGTGTCCTCACCCTCCTATACAGCCATGATGTGTCCTCACCCTCCTATACAGCCCTGATGTGTCCTCACCCTCCTACACAGCCGTGATGTGTCCTCACCCTCCTATACAGCCGTGATGTGTCCTCACCCTCCTATACAGCCCTGATGTGTCCTCACCCTCCTACACAGCCGTGATGTGTCCTCACCCTCCTATACAGCCGTGATGTGTCCTCACCCTCCTTTACAGCAGCGATGTGTCCTCACCCTCCTATACAGCCCTGATGTGTCCTCACCCTCCTATACAGCCATGATGTGTCCTCACCCTCCTATACAGCCCTGATGTGTCCTCACCCTCCTATACAGCCGTGATGTGTCCTCACCCTCCTATACAGCCGTGATGTGTCCTCACCCTCCTATACAGCCGTGACGTGTCCTCACCCTCCTATACAGCCAGGATGTGTCCTCACCCTCCTATACAGCCGTGATGTGTTCTCACCCTCCTTTACAGCCCTGATGTGTCCTCACCCTTCTATACAGCCCTGATGTGTCCTCACCCTCCTATACAGCCGTGATGTGTCCTCACCCTCCTATACAGCCGTGATGTGTCCTCACCCTCCTATACAGCAGTGATGTGTCCTCACCCTCCTATACAGCCGTGATGTGTCCTCACCCTCCTATACAGCCGTGATGTGTCCTCACCCTCCTATACAGCCGTAATGTGTCCTAACCCTACTTTACAGCCGTGATGTGTCCTAACCCTCCTTTACAGCCGTGATGTGTCCTCACCCTCCTATACAGCCATGATGTGTCCTCACCCTCCTATACAGCCGTGATGTGTCCTCACCCTCCTATACAGCCGTGATGTGTCCTCACCCTCCTATACAGCCGTGATGTGTCCTCACCCTCCTATACAGCCGTGATGTGTCCTCACCCTCCTATACAGCCGTGATGTGTCCTCACCCTCCTATACAGCCGTGATGTGTCCTCACCCTCCTATACAGCCGTGATGTGTCCTCACCCTCCTATACAGCAGTGATGTGTCCTCACCCTCCTATACAGCCGTGATGTGTCCTCACCCTCCTATACAGCCGTGATGTGTCCTCACCCTCCTATACAGCCGTAATGTGTCCTAACCCTACTTTACAGCCGTGATGTGTCCTAACCCTCCTTTACAGCCGTGATGTGTCCTCACCCTCCTATACAGCCATGATGTGTCCTCACCCTCCTATACAGCAGTGATGTGTCCTCATCCTCCTTTACAGCCAGGATGTGTCCTCATCCTCCTATGCACCGGTGATGTGTCCTCACCCTCCTTTACAGCAGTGATGTGTCCTCACCCTCCTTTACAGCCGTGATGTGTCCTCATCCTCCTTTACAGCCAGGATGTGTCCTCACCCTCATTTGCAGCAGTGATGTGTGCTAACCCTCCTTTACAGCAGTGATGTGTCCTCACCCTCCTTTACAGCAGTGACGTGTCCTCACCCTCCTTTACAGCAGTGATGTGTCCTCACCCTCCTTTACAGCCGTGATGTGTCCTCACCCTCCTTTACAGCCGTGATGTGTCCTCACCCTCCTTTACAGCCGTGATGTGTCCTCACCCTCCTTTACAGCCGTGATGTGTCCTCACCCTCCTTTATAGCCGTAATGTATCCTCTATAACGGCTGTATAGGAGGGTGAGGACACATCATGGATGTATCGGAGGGTGAGGATACATCACAGCTGTAAAGGAGGGTGAGTGACTCCGAGCCGCAGGGGTGTGTGGGCTGTGATTGGCTGGGGTGCGGCGGGTTACGACTAACCTATCAAGGAAGGGATGGTAACAGAACTTCTGTTCTCAGACACTTCATTAGAGGCAACACAGGTGAGGACGACTTCCTCTAGTGGTCGGGGTGCAGTGTACTCCTGTCCTGTGGCCACTTCTTCGCCGCCCTTCTCCCACCTGTAGAGCACAGCGTCCCCGCCGGCCTCGCACGTCACGTTTATGGCCGTTGCGGTTGTGTGGTTAGTGATGGTGGGAATAGGAACTGGATCTGCAAGAGAAGAACACGACACGACAATGTGAGATGCAACAACCGCAACTAGAGGAAAGAAAAACAACCGCAACCAGAGGACAGAAAAACAACCGCAACCAGAGGAAAGAAAGACAACCGCAACCAGAGGACAAAAAAACAACCGCAACCAGAGGAAAGAAAGACAACCGCAACCAGAGGAAAGAAAACAACCACAATGAGAGGAAAGAAAAACAACCGCAACCAGAGGAAAGAAAAACAACCGCAACCAGAGGACAGAAAAACAACCGCAACCAGAGGAAAGAAAGACAACCGCAACCAGAGGACAGAAAAACAACCGCAACCAGAGGAAAGAAAGACAACCGCAACCAGAGGACAGAAAAACAACCGCAACCAGAGGAAAGAAAAACAACCGCAACCAGAGGAAAGAAAAACAACCGCAACCAGAGGAAAGAAAAACAACCGCAACCAGAGGACAGAAAAACAACCGCAACCAGAGGACAGAAAAACAACCGCAACCAGGGGAAAGAAAAACAACCGCAGCCAGAGGACAGAAAAACAACCGCAACCAGAGGAAAGAAAGACAACCGCAACCAGAGGAAAGAAAGACAACCGCAACCAGAGGAAAGAAAGACAACCGCAACCAGAGGAAAGAAAAACAACCGCAACCAGAGGAAAGAAAGACAACCGCAACCAGAGGAAAGAAAGACAACCGCAACCAGAGGACAGAAAAACAACCGCAACCAGAGGAAAGAAAGACAACCGCAACCAGAGGAAAGAAAGACAACCGCAACCAGAGGACAGAAAAACAACCGCAACCAGAGGAAAGAAAAACAACCGCAACCAGAGGAAAGAAAACAACCACAACGAGAGGAAAGAAAAACAACCGCAACCAGAGGAAAGAAAAACAACCGCAACCAGAGGACAGAAAAACAACCGCAACCAGAGGAAAGAAAGACAACCGCAACCAGAGGACAGAAAAACAACCGCAACCAGAGGAAAGAAAAACAACCGCAACCAGAGGAAAGAAAAACAACCGCAACCAGAGGAAAGAAAAACAACCGCAACCAGAGGACAGAAAAACAACCGCAACCAGAGGACAAAAAAACAACCGCAACCAGGGGAAAGAAAAACAACCGCAGCCAGAGGACAGAAAAACAACCGCAACCAGAGGAAAGAAAGACAACCGCAACCAGAGGAAAGAAAAACAACCGCAACCAGAGGAAAGAAAGACAACCGCAACCAGAGGAAAGAAAGACAACCGCAACCAGAGGAAAGAAAGACAACCACAACCAGAGGACAGAAAAACAACCGCAACCAGAGGAAAGAAAAACAACCGCAACCAGAGGACAGAAAAACAACCGCAACCAGAGGATAGAAAAACAACCGCAACCAGAGGAAAGAAAGACAACCGCAACTAGAGGAAAGAAAGACAACCGCAACCAGAGGAAAGAAAAACAACCGCAACCAATGGAAAGAAAGACAACCGCAACCAAAGGAAAGAAAGACAACCGCAACCAGAGGAATGAAAGACAACCGCAACCAGAGGAAAGAAAAACAACCGCAACCGGAGGAAAGAAAAACAACCGCAACCGGAGGAAAGAAAAACAACCGCAACCGGAGGAAAGAAAAACAACCGCAACCGGAGAAAAGAAAGACAACTGCAACCAGAGGAAAGAAAGACAACCGCAACGAGAGGAAAGAAAAACAACCGCAACCAGAGGAAAGAAAGACAACTGCAACCAGAGGACAGAAAAACAACCGCAACCAGAGGATAGAAAAACAACCGCAACCAGAGGAAAGAAAGACAACCGCAACTAGAGGAAAGAAAGACAACCGCAACCAGAGGAAAGAAAAACAACCGCAACCAATGGAAAGAAAGACAACCGCAACCAAAGGAAAGAAAGACAACCGCAACCAGAGGAATGAAAGACAACCGCAACCAGAGGAAAGAAAAACAACCGCAACCGGAGGAAAGAAAAACAACCGCAACCGGAGGAAAGAAAAACAACCGCAACCAGAGGAAAGAAAGACAACCCGCAACCAGAGGAAAGAAAAACAACCGCAACCAGAGGAAAGAAAAACAACCGCAACCAGAGGAAAGAAAAACAACCGCAACCATAGAAAAGAAAAACAACCGCAACCAGAGGAAAGAAAAACAACCGCAACCAGAGGAAAGAAAAACAACCGCAACCAGAGGAAAGAAAAACAACCGCAACCATAGAAAAGAAAAACAACCGCAACCAGAGGAAAGAAAAACAACCGCAACCAGAGGAAAGAAAAACAACCGCAACCATAGAAAAGAAAAACAACCGCAACCAGAGGAAAGAAAAACAACCGCAACCAGAGGAAAGAAAAACAACCGCAACCAGAGGAAAGAAAAACAACCACAACCATAGAAAAGAAAAACAACCGCAACCATAGAAAAGAAAAACAACCGCAACCATAGAAAAGAAAAACAACCGCAACCATAGAAAAGAAAAACAACCGCAACCAGAGGAAAGAAAGACAACCGCAACCAGAGGAACGAAAAACAACCGCAACCAGAGGAAATAAAGACAACCACAACCAGAGGACAGAAAAACAACCGCAACCAGAGGACAGAAAAACAACCGCAACTAGAGGAAAGAAAAACAACCGCAACCATAGGAAAGAAAAACAACCGCAACCAGAGGACAGAAAAACAACAGCAACCAGAGGAAAGAAAAACAACCGCAACCAGAGGAAAGAAAACAACCACAACCAGAGGAAAGAAAAACAACCGCAACCAGAGGACAGAAAAACAACAGCAACCAGAGGAAAGAAAAACAACCGCAACCAGAGGAAAGAAAGACAACCGCAACCAGAGGAAAGAAAAACAACCGCAACCAGAGGAGAGGAAAACAACCGCAACCAGAGGAAAGAAAGACAACCGCAACCAGAGGAAAGAAAAACAACCGCAACCAGAGGAAAGAAAAACAACCACAACCAGAAGAAAGAAAACAAACGCAACCAGAGGAAAGAAAGACAACCGCAACCAGAGGAAAGAAAGACAACCGCAACCAGAGGAAAGAAAAACAACCGCAACCAGAGGAAAGAAAAACAACCACAACCAGAAGAAAGAAAAACAACCGCAACCAGAGGAAAGAAAAAATACCATTTTGTGAATACTCACCTGTAAAATGGGTATTATAAGTATGTCACACACCCCGCTTCAAGATATCCATAACCTGTGGGTAATACTGACCTGTAGATGGCGATCTTGCAGAGATCCCACTCATTACCCAGTATAAAGATAGCAGTAAGGAAAGGGACCAGGAAGAGCCAAATATAAGACATAACAACGCAAAGTTCACAATATAAAGGATCCAGAATACAAAAGGGCGGGGTGAAGTGGGGTGTGTGACATACTTATAATACCCATTTTACAGGTGAGTATTCACAAAATGGTATTATTCTAAGTATGTCACACATCCCGCTTCAAGATATCCATAACCTGTGGGACATCCAATAGCAGTGTCCATAAAGGGCGGGGATCCAAAACAAGGCACAACTTAAATCACTGCAGCCTGCAGAACTTTGCGGCCAAAAACAGCATCCGCTGAGGCCCGGACATTAACCTTGTAAAACTTGGAAAAACTGTGAACAGAAGACAAAGTAGCAGCCTTACAAACTTGCTCAACAGAGGCCTGGTTCTGGAAAGCCCAGGACGCCCCAACCGCACGAGTAGAATGAGCAGTAACACGAAAAGGGGTACTCCTCCCCTTAGCAGAATAGGCCCCAACAACGGCCTGACAAATCCATTTACTAATGGAAGACTTGGCGGGCGCCAAACCCTTCCTAGGCCCAGAGGGCACCACAAAAAAGGCATCAGTCTTACGAAAGGAAGACGTTACCACCAAATAGTACTACACAACGCGAACCACATCCAAAGAATACAGAGCCCTCTCCTTGTCGTTGCTGGGATTAGGACACAGAGAGGGCAGAACAATGTCCTGATTTAGGTGAAAAGCAGAAACCACCTTAGGAAGGAAATCCGGCTTAAAACGGAAAACCACCTTGTCCTGATGCCTCTCAAAGTACAGAGCCTGAATGGACAAAGCCGCCAACTCAGAGACACGCCGAACAGAAGTGATAGCTACCAAAAAAGCCACCTTCTGCGTAAGCGAAGACAAGGCAATATCATGCAAAGGCTCGAAAAGGAGGACCCTGAAGAGCAGAAAGAACCAAATTCAAATCCCAAACTGGGATCAAAGGCTTCCTAGGAGGCCGAACATGCGTAACCCCCTGGAAAAAAGTCTTAACCAAAGGATGAAGAGCAAAAGACCTTTGAAAGAACACCGCCAGGGCGGAAACCTGCCCCTTCAGAGTACTAAGCTGGAGCCCCAGGTGCAGACCATGTTGAAGAAACTCCAGGATTCTGGAAATAGAAAATTCCCTATAAGGGAACGCCCTGACCTCACACCAATCAATATAAGACCTCCAGGTCCTATAGTAGAGGAAGACCGCTTCCTAGTGCTAATAAGAGTCCGAATCACAGCATCGGAAAGACCTTCCTCCTTCAAGATTGAGGTTTCAGCAGCCACGCCATCAAAGCCAGCGTTGGTAAATTGGGATAACGTAGTTGACCCTGGGTGAGCAGATCCGGCAGCAGGGGCAGAACGAACTGATCCTCTGCCAATCTTACCACGTCTGCGAACCAAACCTGTCTTGGCCACCTTGGAGCCACCAGAATTGCTGACGTACCATCCAGGGCCAGCTTGCGCACTACTCTGGCCACTATGGGAAACGGAGGGAACAGATAAATAAACCCCAGATCCCTCCAGTTCAGAGACATGGCATTCACTGCCAGAGCCAGTGGATCCTTCGAGAGAGACACAAATGCCGGAAATTTGTGATTGTGACGAGAGGCAAAGAGGTCCACCACCGGAGACCCCCACCTGAGACAAATCAAGCGAAACACCCTGGGACTGAGAGACCATTCCCCCCGGCGAGATGAGAACCTGCTCAGAGAGTCCGCCTCCGTGTTCTCCACTCCCGGAATGTAAACTGCCGAAATGCACGGGACATGGCTCTCCGCCCAGTCCAGAATCAAAGACACTTCCCTGAGGGCACTCCTGCTGCGAGTCCCTCCCTGGTGATTGATGTAGGCAACCGCCGTCCGATTGTCCGACCGAACCTGAACCGGCAAGCCCTGCAACTGATGAGTCAAGCGAAACAGAACCAACCTGATGGCTCTCAATTCCAGGACATTGATGGGCTTGTGAGCCTCCTGAGGCCCCCACAGACCTTGAAACTGAAGATCCTTCCAGAAACCCCCCCATCCTGATAGGCTGGCATCCGTGGTGACCGTCTCCCAACAAGGAGTCAGAAAGGATCTGCTCTTCAACAGATTGATCGAATTCAGCCACCACTGAAGGGAGGGCCGAACCCGGGGGGTCATCAGGAAGGACTGATCCAACGACAGTGGAGACCTGTCCCAAACCGCCAACAGATGGAGCTGGAGCGTCCTTGTGTGAAACTGAGCAAAGGGAACTGCCTCAAAGGAGGCCACCATCAATCCCACCAGTCTCATCCCCAGCCTGATGGTCGGACGAGGGATGGACAGGAAAAGCCGCACCAACTCCTGAATCAAAAGAACCTTGGACTGAGGAAGAAACACCCTGGCCTGGGAAGTATCCAGAGACATTCCCAGAAAGGACACTACCCTGGACGGAGGAAGGGAGGACTTGGGGTAGTTGATCACCCAACCGAATCTCTCCAGAGTGGATACCACCATCCTGGTGTCCAACTCCGCTTGGCTGAAGGAAGATGCCATAATGAGAAGATACTGTGTGTTTAGGAGGGACCGTAACAAACGCAAAGGGGGTGGAGTCTGCTTAATTGTAAAATCCTCTCTACAGCCTGCTCTGCGGGAGGATATATGTGAGGGGAATGACCATGTGGAGTCTGTATGGGTAGAAATACATGGAGGGAGAAACAAAAATAAAATACTGATGGGGGTTTGCTATAAACCTCCAGATATATCCGAATCCATAGAAAATATGATGCTGAGGCAAATAGATATAGCCGCTAAACTAAATGAGGTAGTGATTATGGGGGACTTTAACTACCCAGATATAGACCGGGATGCTGAAACGTGTTTCGCATAAAAGTAATAGTTTTTTATCTAAAACAAAAGATGGCTACCTTTCCCAACAAGTACAAGCTCCAACAAGGGGGAAAGCCATATTAGACCTAATACTAACCAATGTACCAGACAAAGTAATAAAGGTACAGGTTGGGGGACACCTTGGAAGCAGTGATCATAATATCATTTATTTCCAATTAGCAGTCACTAGTGTGCCTTATCAAGGAGCCACAAAAACGCGGGACTTCAAAAAGGCAAAGTCTGACCAACTTAGAGATGCCCTACACTGCACTGACTGGGAAAATGTCCTTAAAAACAAAAGCATGGACGCTAAATGGGATACTTTCAAAGGAATACTTAATTTTCATTGTGACAGATATATACCTTACAGGAATAAAACTATTAGACACACATGTAAACCGATGTGGCTAAATAAAAAGGTTAAGGGGGCAATAAACAACAAAAAAAAGGCATTTAAACGTTTAAAGCAGGAAGGGACAGCGGAAGCGTTAAAAAAATATAAAGAAGAAAATAAACAATGTAAACAACAGATAAGGGCAGCTAAGCTGGAGACAGAAAGACTGGTCGCGAAAGAGAGTAAAACTAACCCCAAATTATTCTTTAGCTACATAAACCGTAAAAGGTACAAACCTGAGGGTGTGGGCCCCCTGAAAAGCAAGGAGGGGACCCCTATAGAGGGAAATGAGGAGAAAGCTAATTTGCTTAACAACTTATTTGCTTCTATATTCACAAAATAATTTGACATGCCGAGTGAAATGCAGGGGAATAACCGAAACCCTCCATTAAATGTCACTGGTCTAACCAAGGAAGAAGTCCAGCACCGTCTCAAGCAGATAAAAATTGATAAATCACCGGGACCAGATGACATACATCCTCGTGTTTTAAGGGAGTTATGTACAGTAATAGACAAGCCGTTATTTCTAATATTTGTGGATTCCATAACTACAGGGTCTGTTCCGATGGACTGGCGCTTGGCAAATGTGGTGCCAATATTCAAAAAGGGATCTAGGGGGGAACCTGGGAACTACAGACCGGTAAGCTTAACATCTGTGGTGGGCAAGTTGTTTGAAGGTTTCTTAAGGGATACTATCCTGGAGCACCTTGGGGAAAATGACCTTATTACTCCATATCAGCATGGATTTATGAGGAATCGCTCCTGCCAGACTAACCTAATCAGCTTTTATGAGGAGGTAAGTTCAAGATTGGAGTCATTGGATATCATATATCTTGACTTTTCTAAAGCATTTGATACTGTGCCACATAAAAGGCTGGTACAAAAGATGAGAATGCTTGGACTGGGGGAAAACGTGTGCAGATGGGTGGGAAATTGGCTTAATGATCGGAAGCAGAGGGTGGTTATCAATGGTACACACTCAGATTGGGTCACTGTTACTAGTGGAGTACCACAAGGGTCAGTTCTAGGACCAATTCTCTTCAATATATATATAAATGACATTGGGTATGGATTAAACAGTAAAGTCTCAATCTTTGCAGATGATACTAAGCTGAGTAAAGTAATTAAAACAAAAGAGGACAACAGGCAGCTACAAACAGATTTAGATAAATTGGAAGCATGGGCAGTTAAATGGCAAATGAAGTTTAACACAGATAAGTGTAAGGTTATGCACATGGGAAGGAGAAATCTGTGTCATGATTACACACTAAATAAAGAAACACTTGGTAAAACAACAATGGAAAAGGACCTAGGGGTTTTAGTTGACAATAAGCTCAACTGTAGTAATCAATGCCAGGCAGCTGCTGCCAAGGCAAATAGGATCATGGGGTGCATCAGGAGGGGCATAGATGCTCATGACCAGAGCATTTTACCCCTGTACAAGTCACTGGTCAGACCCCATATGGAATACTGTGTACAGTTCTGGGCACCTGTGCTTAAGAAGGACATATCAGAACTGGAGCGTTCAAAGAAGAGCCACAAAGTTAATAAAAGGAGTGCGGGGGAGAGTACCCGGAAAGATTGTCCAAGTTAGGCTTATTTAGTCTAGAAAAAAGACGATTGAGGGGTGATCTAATAACTATGTATAAATATATTTGAGGTCAATACAAAGATCTGTCCCACAATCTATTTATACCCCGGAGTGTAACCATAACCCGGGGGCATCGACTAAGGTTAGAGGAAAGGTGCTTTCTCCACCGACATAGGAGGGGATTCTTCTCTGTAAGAGCAGTGAGACTATGGAACTCGCTGCCAGAGGAGGTAGTAATGATGGATACAGTAAAAACGTTCAAAAGTGGCCTTGATGCCTTCCTGGCATGTAATAACATTTCCAGCTATGGCTACTAGACCACTGGAAGGAGTTAAACAGGCTGAACTGGATGGACTAAAGTCTTTATTCTAAGTATGTCACACACCCCGCTTCAAAAACATTAATTCTTACACTTGGGTTACTCCACCAGCAGGTGGCGACGTTGCAGAGAAGTCTAGAAAAAACGAGCCCCTCCTGGTCTATACATACCTGGGACCTCCCACTTATTCCCCAGTGTTCTTCTCTGCAAGATGGCGACAAGACAGAAGAATGAAGTCTCCTGCTTGCAGGTAGCCGGGGTAACACCCCGCCCCCCCCCATGGTCTATTTCTGCCCGGCCTTTTGTTTAATTAGCCCCTGTATTAGATATGTAGCCTCCCAGCTTAGGCTGTCGGCCGGGCAAGGGTAGATGGCACTTAAGGTGCCTAGGAGATTAGCTCCTCCGCTAGACCCCATATTATGGGGCAATGCGGTTATCCGGTTTTGGTGATCCGGATTTGGGATGCCCCCGCCCTTTTAGTCCCTATCAGGTTTGCCCTTGCCCCACTTGGTCATGCTCCCTGCGCTAGTTGGGGGGGGGGGGGGCTTGTCTGTGTGCCTGGGTATGCTTTGCTACTGGCTGTGTGCGTGTGTTTTATTTGATGCTGGACAGTGGCTAGAGCAGAGGTCTCTGATCAATGACACATGGTGGTTTGTCGGTTCAAGACCCCAATCTTGCCAGTCCTCACAGTTAGTCTTACACCTGCACTTCAAAACTAATATTCTCTTTATGGTGTGGGGCGGGGCCGGGCGGCGTGTGTGCCGGTGTGCCCTTGTCTATGGTCGGTGTGGGCGCCATGTCCTGGCGCCCGCTGCTCAGGCGGTTCTCCGGGGGCGGGCGGGGCTGGGCGGCGTGTAGTGTGGCGCCGGCCCGCCTGTCCTTGTTAACTCGTGCGGGCGCCATGTTAGGCGCCCGCTGTCGTCTCCGGCTCTCCGGAGGAGGAGGGGGGGCGGGGTCGCGTCTGGCGCGGCCCGCGCTGTGCTCTGATTGGTGGGAGGGGCGGGGCCGGAGCGTCTGTGTGCTCTGCTGGGCCCGCCCTTCTTCTCCCTCTGCCTCCTCGTGTGTGTGTGGCTGGCCGCCATTTCGGCTGCGGTTTTTTAAGGTAGGCCGGGGTTTTTTTTTTTGGTTTTTAAGGTGGTTCTTGGCTGGGGGCGCCTGGGAAAGTTTCGGGACAGATTCCCTTGCTGTGGATTGTGCCCTGGTTCTTGTCGGCCTGGCATTGTGTAGCATTATGTGCTGGGCCCTTATGCTGGTGCATCCCTAGCCTTCCACATTCATATATATATATATATTTATATATATTTTTCATATATTTTTTTATGTTTACATAGTTATGTGCATTGTATGTATTCTGTATACTGTTCCCTGTGTGGGTTCATGTCTGACATATGGTGTTGGATTTATGGTGTGGGGCGGGGCCGGGCGGCGTGTGTGTGTTGCCGCCGGCCCGCCCGTGAGCTCCCCGGCTTTTTTGCTCGGCTCTCCGGAGGGCAAGGGGGGGCGGGTCCGGGTGGCGTGTGTGCCGGTGTGCCCTTGTCTATGGTCGGTGTGGGCGCCATGTCCTGGCGCCCGCTGCTCAGGCGGTTCTCCGGGGGCGGGCGGGGCTGGGCGGCGTGTAGTGTGGCGCCGGCCCGCCTGTCCTTGTTAACTCGTGCGGGCGCCATGTTAGGCGCCTGCTGTCGTCTCCGGCTCTCCGGAGGAGGAGGGGGGGCGGGGTCGCGTCTGGCGCGGCCCGCGCTGTGCTCTGATTGGTGGGAGGGGCGGGGCCGGAGCGTCTGTGTGCTCTGCTGGGCCCGCCCTTCTTCTCCCTCTGCCTCCTCGTGTGTGTGTGGCTGGCCGCCATTTCGGCTGCGGTTTTTTAAGGTAGGCCGGGGTTTTTTTTTTTTGTTTTTAAGGTGGTTCTTGGCTGGGGGCGCCTGGGAAAGTTTCGGGACAGATTCCCTTGCTGTGGATTGTGCCCTGGTTCTTGTCGGCCTGGCATTGTGTAGCATTATTTGCTGGGCCCTTATGCTGGTGCATCCCTAGCCTTCCACATTCATATATATATATATATTTATATATATTTTTCATATATTTTTTTATGTTTACATAGTTATGTGCATTGTATGTATTCTGTATACTGTTCCCTGTGTGGGTTCATGTCTGACATATGGTGTTGGATATGTCATGTGCTGATCCATTAGTGCTTGGAGTGACTGTCGTCTTTCTGTTTCAGATCCTGGGATCCCACGCTGCAGGGCTCTCCCGGTCTTAGCTGCCTGGCTAGTGGGGTTGTCCATTCCAATTTTATCCCTATATTGGGTATTTTGCAAATTCTCCCACCTTAGCTGTGCGGGGTTTGTGGGCTCCGCTACCAGGGGATGATGTTCTTATATGCATTCCGTGTGTGCAGTGGAACATTGAGCACCAGCCCGGCACCCCGGTGTCTGGATCTTCACCGCCCGTGTCGTCCCCGTCTCCTCCTCGCCTGTTCCGGACCCCGTGTGACGTTGTCATGGGTGGGGATTCGCAATCCGAGGTATGCGCCCGATTGGCTAGCCTCGCGAAGATGTTTTCCGCTGTGGTTGCTCAGTAGGCTACGGCTCAGCGGAAACACTTGTCCCCGCCTCCGCCGGACTCAGATGGAGGTTGTTGAGGCATTGGATTGGTCAGATTGCCCCCCTGGTTGAAGAAGGGGAGCTGATTGAGGATTTGGACGAGCCTGAGGTCCAGCAGCTGTTTGGTGCTGAGGGTGACCAGGCCATGGGGACTGTTTCAGACACCCCTTCCATATTGGCTCAAATGTTTGAGGTTTTGGATTTGGTTCCTCCTGAGGCGGTTCCTCCGCCAAAGGGCGAGTTGTTTGAGTTGACCAAGCTGCGCTTGGAGCTTCCCAGTCAACGACATTTTGAGACTGTCGTCCTTAAGGATTGGGAGCAACCTAAGCGTCTCGTCGGTGTTCCGCCTAGTTGGGATAGGAAGTATCCTTTTCTGGCGGACTTGGTGAAGCGCTGGTCTGCCCCTCCCGAGGTTGAGGCTCCGGATCCAATATGGCAGTTTTGCTTTCTCTTTTCACGACTACTCTTAAGTATGGCGAGGATCGCCGGATTGGCCAGCTGTCCCGCCATGATCGCCGGATTGGCCAGCTGTCCCGCCATGGTTTTGTCTGTGTGGGTTCGGTTTTGAGACCTGTTTGTGCTTCGGCACTTTTGTTGTTGCCGATTAGGTCCATTGTCGGGGATTTATGTGCGGATCTTGATTCTGCTTGTGTTGAATTTCTTGCCCTCAAGCGTTGCGAGTCCTTCGTTTCGTTTTTCCTGGCCGCGCAGGATGAGGCTATGTTGATGTGTGGCAGGGCTACGGCTCTGTTGGTATCTATCCGGCGGTCGGTGTGGTTGCGGCAATGGACTGCTGGTTTTAATTCCAAAAGGTCGCTTACGACTCTTCCCTTTTTGGGTTTGCGCCTGTTTGGTGAGAAATTAGATGGGCCCCCAGCTGGAACAGGGGTAGAGGCTGTGGCCGTCCAGTTCACGCCTGGGGCGCCAAATCCAAATCAGCTGCAAAGCCTGCTCAGCAATGAGGGGGCGCCCTCACTCTTGCGGGTGGGGGGGGACGGTTGCGACTCTTCTCCCGGGTATGGGACCTGGCGGTCTCGGACAGTTGGATCCGGGAGGTGGGGTCGGCCGGTTTACAAGCTGGAGTTTGAGTCCCGACCTCCTTCTAAGATTTTTTTCTGGATATGGTAGTCATATGCCCGGTCCCTCCTTCGGAGGTGGGCCGCGGGTATTATTCCAATCTCTTCACCGTGCCCAAGTTGGACGGGTTGGTTCGTCCCATCCTGGATCTGAAGTTCCTCAATGTGTTTATTCTTCCCCGGAGGTTTCGCATGGAACCTCTGTGTTCTGCCATCAATTCTCTGTGGCAGGGGGATTTCATGACGTTCATAGACATCAAGGATGACTATTTTCATATTCATGTATTCCGGCTCACCATAGGTTTTTTTGTTTCGTGGTGGAAGATCGGCATTTTCAATTTGTGGCTCTTCCGTTCGGCCTTACCTCGGCTCCAAGAGTGTTCACCAAGGTGTTGGAGGGCATGATAGCCCTTCTTAGAGCTTTGTGCCCTGTCTGGACGATCTTCGCGTCAGGGCTTCTTTTTTTCAGTTCTACTATCCCAAGTCATCTCTCGTTCCGGCCAGGGTGGTGCCCTTTTGGGGATGACCTTTGATTACTGCCAACACAGAGTTGTTCGGCCTCTGGCCAAAGTTCTCTTGGTTCAGGGATTGGCGCAGCTTCTTCTTTCCAATCCTTGCCCGTCCATCCGGCTAGGGATGGGACTGGTGGGGTTGATGGTAGTTTCCTTTGAGGCAGTTCCCTTTGTTCCGTTTCATACGAGGACGCTTCAGTTTCATCTGTCGGCGTCTTGGGACCAGTGACCGCGGTCGTTGGATCGGTCCTTCCGGATGTCTTCCCGGGTTCGGCAGTCTCTCCTGTGGTTGATGGTCTCGGACATTCTCTTGAGGGGCAGGTCCTTTCTGTTGCCTCTTTGGGAAACTGTCACCACGGACGCCAGTTTGTCAGGATGGGGAGTTTTCTGGAAGGACGTTCGGTTCCGGGGGAGGTGAGGTCCTTTGGAGGCCTACTTGCCCATCAACGTTCTGGAGTTGAGAGCCATCAGGTTGGTTCTGTCTCACTTGACGCAGCATTTAAAGGGTTTGCGGGTTTCTGGTTCGGTCGGTCGATCGGTCGGCGGTTGCTTACAATCGATCGCCTGGGAGGGACTTGCAGTCTGCGTGTCCTCAGAGAGGTGTCTCTGATTCTAGCCTGGGCGGGGACTCATGTTCCTTGCATCTCGGCAGTGTACATTTCAGGATTGGAAAACACGAACACGGACTTCCTGAGCAGGTGCTCTTTCCGCCGGGGGGAATGGTTTTTCCACCTTCAGGTTTTTCGGTCGTTTTGTCTCTGGTGGGGACGCTGGAGGTGGATCTGTTTGCCTCTCGTCACAATTATAAGCTTCCGACATTCGTGTCGCTTTCTCAGGATCCTCTGGCTCTGGCGGTGGATGCCATGTCCCTGAGCTGGGGGGACCTGGGGTTCTTTATCTGTTTCTCCGATCCCTATGCTAGGCAAGGTGTTGCGAAAGCTGGCCCTGGACGGGGTTCAAGCCATTCTCATGGCCCCAAGGTGGCCAAGGAGGGTGTGGTTCGCAGACTTCATTTGTCTGGTGGTGGTTCAGTGCGATCTGCTTCTTCGGCTGGATCTTATCACACAGGGTCAACTGCGTTGCTCCAATTCATCAACGCTGGCTGTGACGGTCTGGCTGCTGAAACCTCCATCTTAGGGGAGGCAGGTCTTCGGATCTGTTGTTTAGACTTTTATTAGTGCCAGGAAGAGGTCCTCTTCTACCATCTATTATAGGACTTGGAGGTCTTATATTGATTGGAGTGAGGCTAGATCTTTGCCCTGTCGGGTCTTTTCTGTTTTCAGGATTTTGGAATTTCTTCAATCAGGGGCTGGACTCCGGTCTTCAGCTGAGTATTTTAATGGGGCAGGTTGCTGCCTTGTCTGTCTGTTTTTTAAAAGTCCTTTGCGTTTCCTCCTTTGGTCAAGACCTTCTTCCAGGGGGTCTCGCATTGTGGCCTCCTAGGAGGCCTTTTCTCCCTGTTTGGGTTTGAATTTGGTCCTCCGTTGAGCCTTTGCAGGTTATTGCTCTCTCTACTCTGATTCAGAAGGTTGCCTTTTTGGTGGCCATCGCTTTGGTTCGGCGCGTTTCGGAGTTGGCAGCCTTGTCGGTTCAGGCTACTCATTTTGAGAGACATCTGGGCAAAGTGGTTCCCGCTTCAAACCAGACTTTTTTCCTTAGGTTGTCTCTGCTTTTCATCTTAACCAGGACATTGTCTTCCTTCCTTGTGTCCTAAGCCTAGGAATGACAAGGAGAGGGTTTGCACTGTTTGGATGTGGTACGCTGTGTGAGGTACTGTTTGTCTACTACATCTCCTTTTCGTAAGACTGATGTCTTTTTCGTGGTGCCCTGTTGGGCTTAGGTAGGGTTTTGGCTCCCGCTAAGTCTTCCATTAGCAAATGGATTCGTCAGGCTGTTGTTGGGGCCTGTTCTGCCAAGGGGAAGGTTCCCCCTTTTCGTATCACTGCTCATTCTACTCTTGTTGTTGGGCCTTTCAGCACCAGGTTTCTATTGAACAAGTTTGTAAGGCTGCTACTTGGTTTTCTGTTCACACCTTGTCCAAGTTTTTACAAGGTTGATGTGTGGGCTTCAGCGGATGCTGTGTTTGGCCGCAAGGTTCTGCAAGCTGCAGTGGTTTGAGTTTTGCATTATGGCCTTGTTGGATACCCGCCCTTTGTGGACACTGCTTTTGGATGTCCCAAGTGTAAGAATTAATGTTTTTGAAGCGGGGTGTGTGACATACTTAGAATAATACCATTTTGTGAATACTCACCTGTAAAATGGATATTATAAGTATGTCACACACCCCACTTCACCCGCCCTTTTTGGTATCCTGGATCTTTTATAGGGTGAAGCTTTGTTTTCAGTTTGAGGGTTATCAATGGTTTTTTCCTGGTACATTGTCTTTACTGCTGTTTGAATACTGGGGAATAAGTGGGAGGTCCCAGGTATGTATAGACCAGGAGGGGCTCGTTATTTCTAGACTTCTCTGCAACGTGCTGGTGGAGTAACCCAAGTGTAAGAATTAATGTTTTTGAAGCGGGGTGTGTGACATACTTATAATATCCATTTTACAGGTGAGTATTCACAAAATGGTATTATTCAGCCTTACATACCATGTTACTATGTTACTATGTCCAGGTATGGCACAATGCGGATACCCTGGGCTCTGAGTAGAGCCATCACCCCAGCCAGCACCTTGGTGAAAACCCTTGGAGCTGAGGTAAGACCAAAAGGAAGGGCCACAAACTGAAAATGTCAATCCTCCACCACAAACCTGAGAAATCTCTGGTGCGCTGGAAAAATCGGAACATGGAGGTAAGCGTCCTTGATGTCTATGGACGTCATAAAGTCCCCCTGACGAAGAGAGTAGATGGCTGAACGCAGCGTTTCCATGCGGAATTTCCGCGGACGGACGAACCTGTTGAGGATCTTCAGATCCAGGATGGGTCGAACCGAGCCGTCCTTCTTGGGCACCGTGAACAGATTTGAATAAAAGCCCAGGCCCCGGTCTGAGGGGGGCACTGGGCAAATTACAGACATATCCAGAAGACTTGTTACCGCCGCCCGGAGCTCCTGCGCGGCCAGAGGGTCCGGGGGCACCCGAGACCTGAAGAATCTGGGAGGGGGCCGGAGCTCGAACTCCAGCTTGTAGCCGGAAGACACCACTTCCCGGATCCATCTGTCCGAGACCGCCCGGTCCCAGACCTGGGAGAAGTGTCGCAGCCGTCCCCCCCACCCACATGGGTGAGGGCGCCCCCTCATTGCTGACCTGGCTTGGTCGCGGGTTTGGGCTTAGAGCCCCAACTGTATCCTGGACGGGCACGACCTCTGCCCTATTCCAGGAATCTCCTCTGGAAGATGGGAAGGCAAATCCTCTGCCAGCTCTGGCCCCACGAAAGGAAGGAGCGAAGGAAGCCGCCCCCCGAAAGGGACGGCGTTGCTTCCTGCGTTGAGGTAACTTACCTCCTTTGGCGACGGAATCCAATTTCTCTCCAAAGAGCCGCAATCCCACAAAGGGAAGAGCCGTCAGTGACTTCTTTGACACAAAATCCGCCGCCCACTGGCGCAACCAAACCGAACGCCGAATAGTCACCAGCAAGGCCGACGTTCTGCCACACATCATCAGAGTGTCATCCAAGGCGGCTAGCACAAATGACAAAAACAACTCACACCGTTTAAGGCCAAGGAACTCGTCACTATCCGGATCTAGTCCGGAAGAAGTCAACAGGTCCCTTATCACCGACCTGGTAGCCACCACCAACAGTGCCGAAGCACAAACAGGCCGCATGGCGGACCCAACACTGGCAAAACCATGACAAGCCATCTGGTCAATGCGTTTATCCACACCATCTTTAAGAGTGGAACAATCAGGAGAATTTAAAACAGCAGTTTTGGACAACCCCAGAATCGGTGCATCCACCTCAGGAGGAGACGCCCAACGCTTAACTGTATCCAAAGGGAAGGGATATTTTTTATTCCAACTCTGAGGAACGCCTGGAAGCCGAGCAGGCCTCTCCCATTCCTTAGTAATAATTCCATCAATGTTCCTAATGGAATGTCCTCCCAATCATTCCTCCAGCGGCCCCCTGGGGTCTAACCCTCGCACTCCACAAAATATAACTAGTACTCCACTATAATCTCATATAATATTTTTATTCCAAATCACAGTTAAAAACAGTTTAAGAACAACAGCGAATCCTGGTGCTATACCGTGAATAACCACATGGGGGAGCCCGTGGGCCAAGTGAAAGTAATACTGTGCTAAACATACATAGTGATAAGTTTATATACTGAAATAGTAACTATATACAATTCTAATAACCTAATCTTTATAAAGTGCTAAGTGCATGCAGCACCTTACAGCCTTGAGAAAGAGCCTATCAGGCTCGAAACGCGTGGGCTACGCCGTGGGGGGTCCGTTTGCCAAGTATACAGTAAGCATGATAGAGGATTCTTTTTGTATTATGTCTGATGTTTTTTCCACTTTGCACTTTGTCTCCTGTTGGGTCGTCCTTGTTTGGAGTCCTACTGGATCATGTTGATGCAATTTAGTTTACATGCACTTAGCACTTTATAAAGATTAGGTTATTAGAATTGTATATAGTTACTATTTCAGTATATAAACTTATCACTATGTATGTTTAGCACAGTATTACTTTCACTTGGCCCACGGGCTCCCCCATGTGGTTATTCACGGTATAGCACCAGGATTCGCTGTTGTTCTTAAACTGTTTTTAACTGTGATTTGGAATAAAAATATTATATGAGATTATAGTGGAGTACTAGTTATATTTTGTGGAGTGCGAGGGTTAGACCCCAGGGGGCCGCTGGAGGAATGATTGGGAGGACATTCCATTAGGAACATATATACTAAGCATATGCAATAGGCACCCCTGTTTGGGCAGCGCACCCCGGTTTTGATAGACACATGCAGTTTTATAGTGTGTGCCACCTGCCAATGTTTTGGTTTCAATAATTCCATCAAAATGCTTTTGATTAGGAAATTCCAAACGCGGCCTGGATTCCTCAAAAAACTCCCCCTTTTGCTGTGGAGCCGCCTCAGGAGGAGAAATAGCCAGAACCTCAAACATCTGAGCCAGAACGTTAGGAGTATCCGAGGAACTCCCCAAGCCCCGCTCGGTATCAGCGCCGACAAACTGCTGATCGTCCGAATTATCCGATTCTTCATATAACTCCCCTTCTTCTAGTGGGGAGTAATCGGACCAATCCAGATAATCCATATCATCATATTCAACCGCCGGCGTGGCCGGTGACAAGTGCTTTCTCTTAGCCGGAGCCTTTCGGGCAACCGTACTAGAAAATAAATTTTCAAGAGTGGCCAATCTGGCACACACATCAGATTGCGACTCCCCGCCCATGACAACGTCACACGGGGCACGGATCAAGCTGGGAGGGGGAGGGGAAGAGGCCGGCGGTGCTGAACCAGACGCCAGGGGTCCGGACTGCCGCGTAATAGTCTGCTGTGCACATGGTATACACAGATATACATCATCCCCTGTAAGGGATACCCCACACCCCATACACTTCCGGGATTGCCCCGAGGGGAGCCCGGTATCCGGGGATGCCTCCATACGGTGAACTTATAGGTAGTCGCAATGACCAAGGGAATTACACATATAAGCAACCCGGGATGCCCCTTTAATGTCCCAAGAGGGAGGATTTGTACTAAGCCAATTTAAGGAACCCAGGAACCCTAGGACCGGGAGAAACCCCTTAAACAGCACTGTAGATTCTGTCTGAAAGATACAAATAAGACACACCAATCAGAAAAAACTCTGGACAAATATACATTAAATGAAAAAAAGAGAGGGGAGCCCACAGGGCCACTCACTGTGCCGTCCTGAAGCTGTGGGTAACAGGTGTCCTCTCACCATGAGGGGAAAAAAGGCAGATCTGAGGGGATAAGGGGGGCGTGGCCAGCGCGCAGCACGCAAAGTGCCTTACTCCGCCCCCCTTTCTGCATAAAAAACACGGAGCAAAGCACCGCAGCGGTGCCTGTCATAGGGGGGCGGGCCGCGGCGTCGAAAGACAGGCCCCGCCCCCAACTGTAAGAGCATGAGGGGAGAAGCTCCCCTCCGCCGTTTTCCTCAGGGACAGGCGCCTCAACAGTAACGGCGGCCGTGGCGCCGTTTGTGAAAAACACATACACCAGTGCAACCAATTCATGGAGGGATTACTTCCTGATGTGCCACAACAACAAAAAATAAATTAGTAAATAAGTAAAATAGAAAATAAGCCCCAACACCAAATAAGGGCCCCCCCCCCCTCCCGCTAGGGAGAAGGGCATCCAAGAGAGACCACCCAGGGTGTAAGGCAGAGGGACAGGGCATCCCAAACCGGGGTCACCAACCCGGTTACCCACCTACCCTCTTCTATAGGGTCTCATGGTGGAGCATTTGCTCCTAAGCACCTAGGGTGCCATTCTACCCTCACCCGGACCAGCAGCCTAGGCTGGGAGGCATGGGGATCAAAAAGGAGATCCGGGCGGAAATAGATAACTAATGGGCGGGGAGTCATCCCGGCTACCTGAAATCCCCCTGTGCAAGGAGGAGACATCATCTTCTGACTTGCTCGCCGTCTGCAGAGATGGAAAAACTGGGTAATGAGTGGGAGGTCCCAGGTATTTATGGAACCGGGAGGGGCTTTCTTTTTCCTTTCATCTCTGCAAGATCGCCATCTACAGGTCAGTATTACCCACAGGTTTTGGATATCTTGAAGCGGGGTGTGTGACATACTTAGAATACAACCGCAAACAGAGGAAAGAAAAACAACCGCAACCAGAGGAGAGGAAAACAACCGCAACCAGAGGAAAGAAAAACAACCGCAACCAGAGGAAAGAAAAACAACCGCAACCAGAGGAAAGAAAGACAACCGCAACCAGAGGAAAGAAAGACAACCGCAACCAGAGGAAAGAAAAAAAAACGCAACCAGAGGAAAGAAAAACAACCGCAACCAGAGAAAAGAAAAACAACCGCAACCAGAGGAAAGAAAGACAACCGCAAACAGAGGACAGAAAAACAACCACAACCAGAGGAAAGAAAAACAACCGCAACCAGAGGAAAGAAAAACAACCACAACCAGAGGAAAGAAAAACAACTGCAACCAGAGGAAAGAAAAACAACCGCAACCAGAGGAAAGAAAAACAACCGCAACCAGAGGAAAGAAAGACAACCACAACCAGAGGAAAGAAAAACAACCACAACCAGAGGACAGAAAAACAACCGCAACCAGAGGAAAGAAAAACAACCGCAACCAGAGGAAAGAAAAACAACCGCAACCAGAGGAAAGAAAAACAACCGCAACCAGAGGAAAGAAAAACAACCGCAACCAGAGGAAAGAAAGACAACCGCAAACAGAGGAAAGAAAAACAACCGCAACCAGAGGAAAGAAAAACAACCGCAACCAGAAGAAAGAAAAACAACCGCAACCAGAGGAAAGAAAAACAACCGCAACCAGAGGAAAGAAAAACAACCGCAACCAGAGGAAAGAAAAACAACCGCAACCAGAGGAAAGAAAAACAACCGCAACCAGAGGAAAGAAAAACAACCGCAACCAGAGGAAAGAAAGACAACCGCAACCAGAGGAAAGAAAAACAACCGCAACCAGAGGAAAGAAAAACAACCACAACCAGAGGAAAGAAAAACAACCGCAACCAGAGGAAAGAAAAACAACCGCAACCAGAGGACAGAAAAACAACCGTAACCAGAGGAAAGAAAAACAACCGTAACCAGAGGAAAGAAAAACAACCGCAACCAGAGGAAAGAAAAACAACCGCAACCAGAGGAAAGAAAAACAACCGCAACCAGAGGAAAGAAAAACAACCGCAACCAGCGGAAAGAAAAACAACCGCAACCAGAGGAAAGAAAGACAACCGCAACCAGAGGAAAGAAAAACAACCACAACCAGAGGAAAGAAAAACAACCGCAACCAGAGGAAAGAAAAACAACCGCAACCAGAGGAAAGAAAATCAACCACAACGAGAGGAAAGAAAGACAATCGCAACCAGTGGACAGAAAAACAACCACAACCAGAGGACAGAAAAACAACCGCAACCAGAGGACAGAAAAACAACCACAACCAAAGGAAAGATAAACAACCGCAACCAGAGGAAAGAAAAACAACCGCAACCAGAGGAAAGAAAAACAACCGCAACCAGAGGAAAGAAAGACAACCGCAACCAGAGGCAAGAAAGACAACCACAACGAGAGGAAAGAAAAATACAATTCTCTGAAACTCACCTGTAGAATTGTTTTTGAGTATATCCAGTCCAGATCGTCCCAGTGATGACATGTGGGTATTCCGCCCCCAGGGGGCGCTCGACTGCAAGATCAAAAGCCGTCGCTCCTCCCGGCCCCTTATAAAGGCAGGTGTCCCTCTACCATTCCCCAGTGGTTAAAAAGCAGTAAAAGAGGAGACAGGCCGGGAGGCCAAGAAACCATGTTACTTCACATAGCTTCAGCTTGTACTCTCTCTAACAAAACTTAAGGACTCAATCCAAGAATATAAAATAGTAATCACCATAACAGGCAAACAAGAGATAAAGAACTATATCCAGTCCAGGTCGTCCCAGTGATGATATGTGGGACATCCAAAAATACAATTCTGTGAAATTGTAGAATTCACCTGTAGAATTGGTATTATAGGCATACAGTACGTCCTGCTCCATATATAATACTTACACGTGGGTTATCCTCTGCCAGATGGCGCTGTGCACTGCAGACATGCAAAAAAACTCCTCCCGGCCCTTCATATACCCAGGGACCTCCCACAAATCCCCAGCATTGAAAAGCAGTGAGAAAAAGAAGCCGGGAGAAACCAACCACCAAAACTGGTAATAATAACAATGATAACAATCACCATACAGGGGATCCAGAATAATGTGAAACCAGGGTGGGGTGGAGCAGGACGTGCTGTATGCGTATAATACCAATTCTACAGGTGAGTATTTCACAGAATTGTATTATTCTAAGCATACAGTACGTCCTGCTCCATATATAATACTTACACGTGGGACATCCAATAGCAGTGTCAATAAAGTAGGGTGGGATCCCCAACAAAAAAAGGCAACAGCAAGCAGTTTAAACTACTGCCGCCTGCAAAACCTTGCGGCCAAACACAGCATCAGCTGAGGCCCAAACATCAACCTTGTAAAACTTTGAAAAGGTATGAACAGAAGACCAAGTAGCGGCCTTGCAAACTTGTTCAGCAGAAAGACCCGGAAAGCCCAAGAAGCCCCAATAGCACGAGTAGAATGGGCAGTAAGACGGAAAGGGGGAGTCTTCCCCTTAACAGAATAGGCCTGAATCACAGCCTGATGAATCCATTTACTGATGGTAGACTTGGCAGGAGCCAAACCCTTCCTAGGCCCAGAAGGCACAAAGAAGAGAGCATCAGTTTTCCTGAAGGCTGTAGTGACAACCAGGTAATACTTCAAGCACCTGACTACGTCCAAGGAATGCAAAACCCTCTCCTTGTCGTTGCTAGGATTGGGACACAACGAAGGAAGAACAATGTCCTGGTTCAAATGAAATGCAGACACAACTTTAGGCAGAAAATCCGGTTTGAAGCGGAACACCGCCTTATCCTGGTGTCTCTCATAGTACGGAGGCTGAATGGATAAAGCAGCTAACTCAGACACCCGCCTAACCAAAGTAATAGCCACCAGGAAGACAACCTTGAGAGTGAGAACAGCAAGAGCAGCATCCTGAATAGGCTCAAAGGGAGCACCCTGCAAGGCAGACAAAACCAAGTTTAAATCCCAGACAGGGACCATAGGTTTTCGAGGGGGACGCACATGAGTGACCCCCTGAAAGAAGGTCTTAATCATGTGATGTTGGGCAAAGGTCTTCTGAAAGAAGATAGACAGGGCAGAAACCTGACCCTTCAGAGTACTAAGTTTGAGACCTAAGTCCAGACCATGCTGTAAAAACTCCAGAACCCTAGGGACTGAGAATTCCCGGCAGGGAAGAGACCTGGACCCACACCAGTCAATGTAGGTACGCCATACTCTATAATAAATAGCAGAAGAAGTCTTCTTCCTGGCCTGCACCATAGTAGCCACCACAGAGGCAGACAAACCCTTCTCCATCAAGATGGAGGTTTCAGCAGCCAGGCCGTCAAAGCCAGAGTTTGTAAATTGGGATCCTTGAGTAAGCAGATCTGGCACCCCTGGCAGATCGTACTGGTCTACTGCCATTTGAACCACGTCTGCGAACCACACTCTTCTTGGCCACCTGGGGGCCACTAGAATCACAGGTACCCCTTCTTGCGCAGAACCCTGCCCAGAAGGGAGAATGGTGGAAACACATACAGGAGTCGAAACTCCCTCCAAGACATGGACAGGGCATCTGTGGCCAAGGCCAGAGGATCCTGAGACAGGGATACGAAGGTCGGGAGCTTGTGATTGTGACGGGATGCAAACAGATCCACATCTGGTAGACCCCAACGGTGAAACAGGGACTGGAATACCCTGTTGCAGAGGGACCACTCCCCCTGACGGGATGTCCCCCTGCTCAGGGCGTCCGCTAGCAGATTCTCCGCCCCCGGAATGTAGACAGCCGAAATGCTTTGGACATTGACCTCCGCCCATGTCAGAATCTGAGACACCTCCTGGAGAGCACCCTTGCTCCGGGTCCCTCCCTGATGGTTGATGTAGGCAACCGCCGTTCTGTTGTCTGAGAGTGCCTGGACCGACAGACCCCTCAACCGCTCCAGTACCAACCTGACTGCCCGCAATTACAGAATGTTGATGGGTAGATGGGCCTCCTGAGGGCCCCACCTCCCCTGGAAACACAGGGACTTCCAGAATCCCCCCCAACCTGACAGACTGGCATCCGTTGTGACCGTCTCCCAGGAGGGGGCCAGAAAAGACCTGCCCCCTATCAAGTTCCTGTGGTCCAGCCACCACGCAAGGGATTGTCTGACCGAGGGGGGAAGCACACAGACCTCATCCAAGGACGCTGGGTTCTTGTCCCACACTGACAGAAGGTGAAGCTGCAGAGGTCTCAAATGGAACTGGACAAAGGGCACCGCCTCGAAGCTCGCCACCATCAGGCCCACCAACTGCATTTCCTGCCGGATGGAGGGCTGTGGGCTCAGGAGCAGGAACCTCGCCTGCACTGTCAGAGCTTCCACCTTCTGTTGAGGAAGGAATATCCTTGACTGAACCGTATCCAGAATCATTCCCAGGAACGGAGTCACCGAGGAGGGGGACAGAGAGGACTTGGGGTAATTGATCACCCAGCCGAAGGACTCCAGGGTGGACACTACCAGCCGAGTGTCCAACTCTGCCTGCCGCAGAGACCGAGAGGTGATGAGTATATCGTCCAGGTAGGGCAGCACACGTATGCCCCTCAGCCTTAACAGGGACATCACCCCTGCCAGTACCTTGGTAAACACCCTGGGAGCCGAAGAGAGGCCGAATGGCAAGGCCACAAATTGGTAATGCTGATCTTTCAGTGCAAATCTGAGAAATCTTTGGTGTCCTGGAAACACCGGGACGTGAAGGTAAGCGTCCTTTATATCTACGGACGTCATAAAGTCCCCTGGGCGCAGAGAGCCGATGGCCGAGCGCAGAGTTTTTTGACAAATTTGTTAAGGATTTTTAAATCCAGAATGGGCCTGACTGACCCATCCTTTTTGGGTACTGTGAAAAGGTGGTTGGAATAGAACCCCATGCCCCTGTCTCCTAAGGGGACCTTGCAAATGACCCCTAGATCCAGGAGGCCCTGCAAGGCCAGCAACAAGACCTGAGCTGAGGCAGGATCCTGTGGAATCTGGGACCCAACGAATCTGGTGGGGGGCCGTACAGCAAATTCTATCTTGTAGCCGGAGGACACTACCTCCTGAATCCACCGGTCTGAGACGTGGCGCCTCCAGACATGCTCGTGTTGCAGACGTCCCCCCACCCTGACGGGCGAGGGCGCCCCTTCATGCCTGGGGGGTCTTGGGAGGGGCTTTAGACTTGGGTCCCCAGGAGGAACCGGGACGGCGTCCTCTGTTCCTGTGCCAGGAATCTGCGCGGGACCCAGCGAAGGACACCCCTCTGCCTTGTTTAGCCCCACGGTAGAGGGGGTCGATAGGGAGCCTTGGCCACAAAAGGGTCGAATCTGTCGCCTGCGCTGGTGTAACATGCCTCCCTTGTCCAAGAGATCTAAACGATCCCCAAACAGGCGCAGCCCCTTAAATGGAAGCCCCGTAAGGGCTTTCTTGGTGGCATTGTCGGCGGCCCACTGGCGCAACCAGACCTCGCGGCGTATATCTACCACCAGGGCAGATGACCTGGCACACATCTTAATAGCATCGTCTGATGCAGACAGAATAAAGTTCACAAACGCATCACAGCTGGACAGTGCATTGACAGTATCAGAAGGCAACTCATCTGTGCCATCGAGAGCACTCCTAACCACAGTCCTGAGCGCTACTGCCGTAATGGCTAAGGCACAAACCGGACGCAGAGTCGCTCCCCCAAATGCAAAGGCATGGCATGCCAATTGGTCAACACGCCGGTCCTCAGAGTCCCGCAGCGTAGTAGTGTCAGGGGAGTGCATAATAGAGGTGTTGGACAACCCTAGAATAGGAGCATCGACCTCAGGTGGCGTTGACCAGCACTTAACCAAGTCAGCAGGGAAGGGATATTGTGACAGACTCTGCCATTGGATTTTAAAGGCACTGTTTTTGCATAGACCCATTACTTTCATTTTATTGAGCATGTCCCAGACAGACTGCCATGGTGTTGTTGATTGTATTACAGACTGCTATTGTTATACTGATTGTGCTACAGACTGCTATTGTTCTACTGATTGTGTTACCGGCAGAGTTGAGGGATTGTGTGCCCTGCTCCCATTGGTCCATGTGTTTGTCATGCAGTCCTCCATCAGGTCCACGGGGGAGGTCCCCTTGCATGGAGCCTTGCATATAAGGCACAGTGTGGCACTAATAAAGAAGTTCATCTTCACCCTCAATACTGAGTTCTGTCTCTTATTGGGGGAAACGCTATATTACCTCTCACCATTGGGAAAAGGACGTCTCTGGCGGGGAAGCCCTCCGGCGATAAAGGTTATCGCTACAATTGGTGGCAAGCGGTGGGACGGTCCTTTCTACCCAGAGAGAGTGCTACCCTGATGGAGAGTCAGTAGGACAAGTTGAAAAGGCTGACCCTGAGGGATCTACTCGAGAGCCGGGGAATGTCAGCTAGCAACCGCCCACGTCAGGAACTGATAGCCAAGCTGATCGAAATGGATCGTGCAGCAGTGAGGACCGAAACCAATATAGAGACCGATGAAGACGCTGCTCTCGTTCAAGCGGTTCGGAACAGATTGTCGGTCTATGGCCCGAATCCATCACAGGAACTGATCGTCCGAGTCTTCGCCGCAGCGGAGGCAGAGGCCAGTAAGCGAAGGGAAGATCGGCGACTTTCAACCCAGCAGCCTCTCAGCCTCAGTTACACTGGGGGGAGAAAGATTCCATTTGCAGCATTTAAGTCCTTCCAGGAAAGTGACGACGAGATTGGCTGATTTTGAACGGCAGTGCGCTTTACACCGGGTACCCACGGAGCAATGGGTCACCATATTATCAGGGAAACTATCTGGGAAAGCTTCCGATGCTTTCCGGGCCATCCCTGATGCGGACTTACCACACTACCATCTGGTAAAGGAGGCTTTGTTAGCCCGGTACGCTGTCACCCCGGAAGCCTACAGGCGACGATTTCGGGAATCCCAAAAGAAGGGAGGGGATTCGTTACACGAGTGGGCATGTCGTCTCCATCGTACAGCATCACACTGGGTCACTGGATGCCAAGCCACGACCGCTGAGGATGTACTACATTTGTTTTTACTAGAACATTTTCTCAATGCCCTGCAACCAGAGCTAAGAGAGTGGGTACGTGACCGGAGGCCTCTAACGCTACCTGAGGCTGCTCGTCTAGCCGACGAGTACACCGATGCGCGCCGGACAGAACAGTTTGTCATGCAGTCCTCCATCAGGTCCACGGGGGAGGTCTCCTTGCATGGAGCCTTGCATATAAGGCACAGTGTGGCACTAATAAAGAAGTTCATCTTCACCCTCAATACTGAGTTCTGTCTCTTATTGGGGGAAATGCTATATTACAATTCACTAGCCCTTGTAAGGGCTGTTCCTGGTTCCTCACGGATGACTCTGGGATTTCTGCAGCACCTCTCACCATTGGGAAAAGGACGTCTCTGGCGGGGAAGCCCTCCGGCGATAAAGGTTATCGCTACAGATATTTCCTATCCACACTCTTAGGAACCCCAGGAAGTCTGCTGGGATGTTCCCATTCTTTAAGCACAAGGCTATTGAAATGGGTTTGCTCGGGAAATTCCAAACGAGCTTTAGCAGTATGAAAAAGATCACCCCTTTGCCGGGGAGCCGCAGCAGGGGGAGAGAGGGACAAGACCTCAAAGATCTGAATCAGCAGTCTATCAATATCATCCGAGGACCAATGCTCGGAACCAGACTCTTCTTGACCCCTGGACTCGTTGTCATATGACCCTGAGTCAGAGAACAGTTCCCCTTCTTCTGAGGGGGTATGGCCATAAGAATGTAACAAATTATCAGATTCTATAGGGAAGAGAACCGAGTCAGGGTTCAAATGCTGCCTCTTGGCGGTGGATTTACGCGCTAAGGAATTAGCAAGCAAGTTTTCAACACTGGCCAGTCTAGTGGCCAAACAGGATGAGAATCCCCTCTAGTATTGGGGGTTAGACTCAGGCTTGGGGGAGTAGGTGAAGTGAGGCGAGGCGAAGGGCCAGCCACAGAAGAGGCGGGAAGCACCGATAGCACCTGCTGTGCACAAGGAACACAGACCCGTGCATTGTCACCGCTGCTAGGTAAGACCCCACAAGCTAAACACAGCCGGGCTTGTCCCGAAGGAACCCCGTTCACAATATCCTGAGATGCCTCCATATGGTGATTTAATCGGCACAATAGGCCAGTAGGGATTGACGCTGTAAGCTACCCTGGATGCCCCAATAACCAGCGGGGAAGTCGGAGTAATTTTAATGGTCACAACCGGGAGCTACACCGGGCCGGGAGAAGCCACCGAAATCCACGGTCTGAAAGACATAAAGGGTACAAGGATGTCAGAGCCATGCGCAAGGGAGTATAGAAGCTAATGGAAAATCGCCTGTGAGGGCACTTACAGACAGAGAGGGGAGGACGGTCTTCACCACGCGCGCATGAGTAAGAAATGGCACCAAGCGAACCTCGAAGGGCGGGCCAGAGCGGACCGCGACGCGGAACGCGCCAAGCCAGAACCACCCCCCCCCCCCCCCACAGAGAGCGCGAAGCTCAAAAACGCGTAGCCAATAAGGACAGCAGGGCAGTAACGCCTGAAGGAATTGACCGAGTGGATTACCTCAGAAGAGCCACTACAGGCTAAGAAAGAAGGAAAGAAAGAGACGCCGCAGCGTCCGCGAAGCCGCCGTCCATGCAATGAAAAAAATATAGTAAAGGCGCGGCGGCTATCAATACAAAATAACATAAAAGCGCGGCTCTGACACCCGTTCCCGGTAAAACACAATACTAAAGCCAAAGCGAGTAATAGGGTACGCTGCGGCCGCCATACACACAACCCCCCCCCCTTTCTTTTCCCCCTGGCTAAGGGGGGGACGAGGGATGAAGGCGGCCCGTTACATAGGGTCCACCGCTACATGGGGCTTGGGGCAATGATGCGGGAGGGGCATCCCCTGAAGGCTCACCATCAGCCTTGACCGCCTACCCTATGGTGGGGGACTACGGTGGAGCGTGGCTCCATAAGCACACATGGTGCTGCCTACCTTCACCCGACCAGCGCAGCCCAGGCTGGGAGGCACATCACAAAGAGGATGGGTGGAAATAGTCCCACAGGGCCGCGGGCTGCAATAGCCCCGCTCACCTGCGAGAGAGTGATACTCCATGTCTTCGCAGTCCGCACTGCAGAGAAATCTGGGGATTTGTGGGAGGTCCCTGGGTATATGAAGGGCTGGGAGGAGCCTGTTTTTTTGCATGTCTGCAGTGCACAGCGCCATCTGGGGGAGGATAACCCAAGTGTAAGTATTATATATGGAGCAGGACGTACTGTATGCTTAGAATAGCAGTGTCCATATGGGCGGGATCCCCAGTACGGAACAGCATGTAGTTCATTTCACTACCGCCTGAAGCACCTTTCGGCCAAAGACAGCATCAGCTGAGGCCCTAACATCAGCCTTGTAGAACTTTGTAAAAGTATGAACTGAAGACCAAGTTGCGGCTTTACAAACTTGTTCAACCGATGCCTGGTGCTGAAAAGCCCAGGAGGCACCAATAGCTCTGGAGCAGTGATCCGAAAAGGGGGTTCCTTCCCCCAGGCAGAATATGCTTGTACCACCGCCTGTCTGATCCACTTACTGAGAGGCAAACCTTTCCTAGAATCTTCTGTTAGGACAAAGAGCAAATCCGATTTCCTGAAGGATTCAGTCGCAACCAGGTAATACTTAATGGCTCTGACCACATCCAAGGCATGGAGGGTCCTTTCCTTAGAATTAGTCGGTGCTGGACACAAGGAAGGCAGGACGACTTCCTTATTAAGGTGAAAAGGAGAAACGAACTTAGGCAAAAAAATACAACTCTGTGAAGTACTCACCTGTAGAGTTGGTATTATATGCAGACAGCACGTCCTGCTCCAGACATAGTCCTTACATGTGAGTATACCTCCGCCTTCAGCGCCGTGCACTGCAGAATCATGAAGAAAACAAGCTCCTCCCGGCCCTATATACTCCGAGGGACCTCCCACAAATCCCCAGCATTAACAAGCAGTGAGAGAAGAAGCCAGGAGGAAAACAACCACCCAGAGACTGGCAATAATATCCAAGATAACAATCACCACACAGGGGATCCAGAACAAAGTGAATCAGGGTGGGGTGGAGCAGGACGTGCTGTCTGCATATAATACCAACTCTACAGGTGAGTACTTCACAGAGTTGTATTATTCTAAGCAGACAGCACGTCCTGCTCCAGACATAGTCCTTACATGTGGGACATCCAATAGCAGTGTCCATAAGTAGGGTGGGATCCCCATGAAAAAAGGCACAGCCAACCAAAACAGCGCTATCGCCTGTAACCTTGCTACCAGGAGCAACTAGAGCAACGCTCTTACTTAACTTATGAAGCCTTACAAGGCCAATGAAACATGAGCAGAGAACTAGTTAGCCTGCTCAACAACCAAGTGCATAAGGCCCAAACCAAGCACCGGTAGAAGAAATCCAAACCAAGAGAGAAGAATGAATCTCCCTTAACAAACAGGCCAGAGTAACAGCCTAACCATGCTACTAACGATAACAGGGTAGCCATGGCAACCATAGAACCTTTCCCGTCAGGGAATACGAACCCTGGTCTCAGCGAGACCAACTTAATACTGAACACGAGCTAACAAGGCTCCTCAAGAGCCAAAGTGATAATCAAGAGCTCAGAAGGGCAACCAGCCAAGCAAGACCAGTCCAACAGGCTCCCATACTCATGGGAGTAACCAGATCCTGCTGCAAGAAAAATGGGGACGTCCATAAGCCCAACGGCATGGCCCCAACCCTGGACAGGAAGCAGTCCAGAGGTTCCCAACGCCAATTGAGGGATACAGATCCCTTTTAAGCTCAGAGTAAGCAGAACACCAGTCAAAGACCAGAGGTTCTGGAATAGAGAAGAATAACAACCCTCCGCCTGGACTCAAGCTTGGTGCAAGGCGGACACATCCTCACCAAACGGTGTACAGATATAAAGAGTTGCAAATAATATTAAAAGGACTAGGCTAAGAAAGCCGTCTCCTATGGCACTCCCCAGACTGAGGCACCCGCGTCATCTGAGGCAGGAAACAGTTCAGACAAGAACCTGAATAAGACCCAGGGAAACCCTTAGCAGGGCAACAGGATAAGCAACCCCCCCCCCCCCCAAGGGGGCTTAGACTTCTCTGGGGAATGCGCCTGAGACACCCCAGAGGAATGCTCAACGCCAAAGCTTGAAACTAGTCTCTAGCGAGGACAAACAGGGCGAGCCCTGGAACCTCTCAAGGAACTGAGTTGGGGGACCAACTCCAGCCATGCCATAAGAACTCTAGTACCCACAAGTAAGACCTCATTCCATAGGGAATAGAGTGCTAGTCCCAGCCATCCAACTAGGGCGCCAACTCCCAACATAGCTGGTAGAAAAGGGAGAAGAATAAAAAAGGGAGGGATCTAGACCCAACCCTCCAAAAATTAACCCAGAGGGAAAATTTCCGATAGGGTTTGGACAATCGTCTTTAACCCTGTGAAGGGAATGACGTAGTCAGGAGCTTAACTAGGCATAACAGCCCACAAGATAGGGCACACAGTATGTGACAGACGCTCTGTCTTTTGGATGTCATCACTATTCGATTGCCCACCGGGTCATTCACTGGCCTTTTCTTAATTAGGTTCCAGACAATGTAATTGTATTTTGATACTGTTACAGGCAATGTCATTGCATTTTGACTGCCATTGTGTATTGTTGATTACGTCACAGTCAATGGCATTGTCCTGATTGATGGTATTACGGCCTGCTATTGTTCTACTGATTGCGTCACCGGCAGAGTTGAGGGATTGTGTGCCCTGCTGCTATTGGTCAGTGTGGTTGTCATTGCATGGAGCATTGCATATAAGGCCCAGTGTGGCACTAATAAAGTATACTTCACCTTCACCCTCAATACTGAGTTCTGTCTCTTATTGGGGGAAACGCTATATTACAATTCACTAGCCCTTGTAAGGGCTGTTCCTGTTTCCTCACGGGCGACTCTGGAATTCCAGCAGCACCTCTTACGATTGGGAAAAGGACGTCTCGGGCGGTGAAGCCCTCCGGCGATAAGGGTTATCGCTACAATTGGTGGCAAGCGGTCGGATGGTCCTTTGTACCCAGAGAGAGCGCTACCCTGATGGAGAGTCAGTATGACAAGTTGAAAAGGCTGACCCTGAAGGATCTACTCGAGAGCCGGGGAAGGTCGGCTAGCAACCGCCCACGTCGGGAACTGATAGCCAAGCTGATCGAAATGGATCGTGCAGCAGTGAGGACCGAAACCAATATAGAGACTGATGAAGACGCTGCTCTCGTTCTAGCGGTTCGGAACAGATTGTCGGTCTATGGCCGAATCCATTACAAGAACTGATCGACCAAGTCTTCGCCGCAGCGAGGCAGAGGCCAGTAAGCGAAGGGAAGATCGGCGACTCGCAACCCAGCAGCCTCTCAGCCTCAGTTACACTGGGGGGAGAAAGATTCCATTTGCAGCATTTAAGTCCTTCCAGGAAAGTGACGACGAGATTGACGGATTTTTGGCCGATTTTGAACGGCAGTGCGCTTTACACCGGGTACCCACGGAGGAATGGGTCACCATATTATCAGGGAAACTATCTGGGAAAGCTTCCGATGCTTTCCGGGCCATCCCTGATGCGGACTTACCACACTACCATCTGGTAAAGGAGGCTTTGTTAGCCCGGTACGCTGTCACCCCGGAAGCCTACAGGCGACGATTTCGGGAATCCCAAAAGAAGGGAGGGGATTCTTACACGGAGTGGGCATGTCGCCTCCATCGTACAGCATCACACTGGGTCACTGGATGCAAAGCCACGACCGCTGAGGATGTACTACAGTTGTTTTTACTAGAACACTTTCTCAATGCCCTGCAACCAGAGCTAAGAGAGTGGGTACGTGACCGGAGGCCTCTAACGCTACCTGAGGCTGCTCGTCTAGCCGACGAGTACACCGATGCTCGCCGGACAGAACAGTCCGCTCCAAAACCACCACCTCCCATTAAGTTTCAAGCACCTGTGGCTTCCGCGCCAACTCGTTACTCTGGGCCACATAGGCCAGCGCAGCAACCGAACCTCTCCACAGTTCAGTGCCATCGTTGCAAACAATGGGGACATTATCGCAGTGATTGCGCCCTAGAGCCTTCCCGAAACACGTGGGGGCAAAAGCAACCTTCCACCTCCCGTACTCCTGTGGCACACTGTTTGGAAGCTGAGAGCAGTTCGGAAGAGTATCTGGGGGTACTGTATGAAGCTGATCCCGTACAAGCGGCCATCCAAGACAACCGACAGCACCATTGCCAGGAGGTACGAGTCAATGGGCGCACCGCGCAAGGATTACGCGACACCGGAGCCACACTTACCTTGCTCCAACCTCATTTGGTCAAGAACAAAGACCGCACTGGACACACCGTTGCAGTAAGGGTGGCGGGAGGAGCTGTGTTTCGACTCCCCACCGCCCGAGTACATCTTGACTGGGGCGCTGGATCCGGCAGGGTACAGGTGGGACTTATGGACAACTTACCAGCAGAAGTACTATTGGGAAATGATCTAGGACCAATGACTTCTGCCTACGCTACCTCTGGACCAGCCAGCGTCAACCCTGTTACAACCCAGGCTCCAGCCCGAGCTGCCGACTCCAGCCCACTGGTCGGGGAGACCCAGGGGTTTCGTCTGCATCACGTCATGTCTGTTACACGAAGTCAAGAAGAGGATCAGCCGTCAGGTTACGTCCTTCCAGAAGGGAAACTTATGCCAAACACTATTTTTGTTGGGGGCATTGGCCGTCGGATTAATCAGCCTGAAATTAAGGATGTTTTTTCAAAGTATGGCGCTGTAAAGAATGTCAAAATTATTAGGGATGCCTCTGGCGTTTCTAAGGGTTATGGTTTTGTCTACTTTTACGATGATGTAGATGTGCAGAAAATTGTGGATTCTCCGATCAGCTTCCATGGAAAGAGATTGAAACTTGGGCCAGCTATAAGAAAGCAGAGCACCTGTGCACACATCTAACCAAGGACTTTGGTGCTGAACTCACCAACGCCACAATATCCCAGTGTTTGGACCCCACCCATGACCGATTCCTATGTACAGCCCACGTCAATGTTTAGTCTGGTTACTCACTATGTGCAGACTTGTCCTTACACAGAACTCTGCCCATAACAAGAGTCCGGACAGCCCCACGTTAACCCGAACAGGGTCAATCCGGGTCTGCCGGGTGTTCCACAAAAAGGGGGCATTGTGACAGACGCTCTGTCTTTTGGATGTCATCACTATTCGATTGCCCACCGGGTCATTCACTGGCCTTTTCTTAATTAGGTTCCAGACAATGTAATTGTATTTTGATACTGTTACAGGCAATGTCATTGCATTTTGACTGCCATTGTGTATTGTTGATTACGTCACAGTCAATGGCATTGTCCTGATTGATGGTATTACGGCCTGCTATTGTTCTACTGATTGCGTCACCGGCAGAGTTGAGGGATTGTGTGCCCTGCTGCTATTGGTCAGTGTGGTTGTCATTGCATGGAGCATTGCATATAAGGCCCAGTGTGGCACTAATAAAGTACACTTCACCTTCACCCTCAATACTGAGTTCTGTCTCTTATTGGGGGAAACGCTATATTACAATTCACTAGCCCTTGTAAGGGCTGTTCCTGTTTCCTCACGGACGACTCTGGAATTCCAGCAGCACCTCTTACGATTGGGAAAAGGACGTCTCGGGCGGTGAAGCCCTCCGGCGATAAGGGTTATCGCTACACAGTACAACTGTCTTCAGCAGAAAAATGCGAACCAAACCACACAGGCCACTCATGGCCCCCAGTGCAACAGTTCACCCTTGCCACAGCAAGCCTGTGCAGAACCCCACCTAGCAGGGTGTAAGAAGGGTCAGACAAAGGGTAGAATACCCAGACAAAAGGCCAGACTAGGTCACCATGACCAAGGCCAAAGAGTCCTGAGACCATCACCCAGGACAAGAAATTAGGACCTTAAAGCGGACCTTCACTCTGAATAATAGTCTATCTTATATGTTTCCCACACCCTGTACATACAGATTGCTCACATTAAAAATCATCCTACCTGCATCTACTGCATGTTATGAGCCTTTAAACATCCAAGATGGCGGCTTATGGAAGCCGCCATTTTATCAGGCAGCCTGCAAACAGGAAGTGCCTCCTGACTGTGCTGCTCTGCATTCTGGGACTGCTGACCTTTACCTGACCCCAGCTCTGCTCTGTCTGAGCAAAGCACAGCTATAACCCGCCCCCCTGTACCTTATCCCACTCTCCTCTCCTCAGTAAGTGTGATGCTTCTGAGTCAAGATGGCGGCGCCCGTATCCTAAATTCCTGAACAGAGTTGCAGCCCAGTGGGGGAAAGAATAATAAGTTAGTGACTAAAAACATAAAATATATTAATTTTAGATGCTGGGGAAGCGTTTTTTAAGAGTTTGGGCTTTTCATTAAATCACACTGAAGGTCCGGTTTAACCAAGACAGAGTCTCTGTCCAGTCCCGGCCATGGCCCCAACCAGTAGGCTCATTGAGACACTAGGGAAGGCTCTCCCAGCACAGTAGGACGGCCCACGAGCCAATACCAGTGAAGAGCAAGGAGTGTAAAAACTCCACTAGATTAAAACCAGACCATACAAGAAGGGTCAACCTGGGTCAACCAAAAGCTGGGTCAGCCCACTGACCAGACAGACCAAGAGTCTCCAAGAGACAAGGCCTAAGGTAAACAAGCCAGCAAGCTAAGGCCCAACAAGGCACAAGGTGTTGACCTACCAATGATATGAAAATGGGCCCCCCCTAAAGCGGGCCCCCCTTACTGCACCTCGTGGAATTTCATAAAGAATAGAACCCCTTTAGTGACCCTGCCAAACTTGGTCCATGGCGACCATCTACAGGGATAACAAGAAGGAAGTGGTGTCCATCAACAACTTCCATGAGTAAGCCAAACAGACGGGAACCCCCACAAAAGACAGGGGGGAACGTACAGATCTATATCCAGGGGTGTTGGAACCCCATCCAGGACAAGTAACCCAAGGAGCCGCAGGCCCCGGGGGCAACTGGGAAGAGGAACAGCCTCGGCCGCCAGCAATAGGCCCATCAGCCACAAGGTGAATGAAATGAGACTACCCAGAGGGCAAGGCCCCTTCCATACCAAGGCACCCTCAGAGGGAAAGGTTGAAGCTGGACCCATCTAAGTGCCACCCCGTAGGTAGAGTATGAAACAGATTACACCAAGTGATAGAAGTGCCTAAGCACCAATCCAAAAGACTCCAAGAGAGCCCCAAGTTAATGTAGATACTAGTGCCAACAGCACCTGAATGAGCATGAAAGCGCTCCCATACTCGCCTTGGCGAGCCATCTGGGAACAGGGGAGGGGCCCCAGACAAGACCCTAATATAAAGAATGGTCCTATAACACCAGCTGGAAACAAGGACTAGGCGTCCAGAGGGAACAAGGGACCGACGGGGAAAAGGATCCTGGCAGGCATCAAGAGGTTCACTTGACAAGGGCGTCTACGGCCCAACAGATGGATACCGAGTAGGCAGAGCCCGTGGAACCTAGATGCCAGATCTAGACCGCCGGATCTGGGCAGACTGCGTCATCCCAGGGGAAAAGCAGAGTGAATGCAATTATCAGCCAAAGCCATCCTGAAAGAAAGCCCAGATCCCTTAGGCCAAACTCCACTTGTGTCAAATCAGTAAGGGAAACAACAGGGACTATAATACCCCTGACTAATTCTGAAGGGAACTGCCTAAAACACTCCATGCTTTTAAAAACCGCGTCCAGGTGGCCCCTCACCTGAAATCGCCTGAACGAAGCATGGCATCCTGCCATAAGAGCCAAGTGCTGTGGCAGTTCCCTCGCCCGCAGTGAGGTTTTGGCAGACTTTGGTTTTGACCTGCCAGAGGTCCCAGGGCGTTGCCTGCCTCCCCTGGGACGAGCTTCCACCCCAAAAAGTTGGAAGCACACTTCTGGTTCTCGTTTAACAGAGACGTAAGGAGGGGGCGGGGAGTCCCTGCGCCTGGGCCGCCTGGCCAACCGTCTGCGCGAGGGCGCCTTACCCTTTTTTCCAAAAAGGTCCAACCTGGCCCCAAATAGGCGGCGTCCTCTAAAGGGAATACCCGTAAGAACCTTTTTAGTATCATTGTCAGCCCCCCACTGTCGCAGCCAAAGCAGGCGACGAATAGCCACCACAAGGGCAGAGGCTCTAGCACACATTTTAAAGGTATCATCCATAGCTGAGAGGATAAATCTCACAAAAACGTCACAATCTGACAGTGCATTGAAGACCTCACAAGGGAGATCCTCCGGTTGCTGGTCAATAATCTTTCTAAACAGTGTCCTAGCGGCCACCGAGGTAACAGCCGCAGCACAGACAGGGCGCAGAGCCGTCCCTACACAAGAGAAGGCATGGGAGGCCAATCTGTCCATGCGCCGGTCCTCAGCATCCCGAAGGGTGCGGGAAGGGGAGGCCGCCATGAAAGGGGGGTTAACAACCCCAATGATCGAAGCATCCACCTCAGGGGGAACTGACCATCGTTCAACCAAATCCTGGGGAAAGGGGTACTTCCAGTCCCAAACCCCCGGAACCCCTGTAAGTTTACAAGGAGATTCCCATTCCTTAGATATCAGATACTGGAAATGATCCTGCTCCAAAAATTCCAGGCGCGGCGTCGCCGTGTGGAAACTTTCCTTCTTGGGCTTAGGAGACTCTCCCGGGGGAGAGATGGACAGCACTTCAAAAATCTTAATGAGCAACTCGTCAGTTTCACAAAGACCCCAGGACTCCGGGCCAGAACCATCGCGGTTCCAAGAAAACTCATCTGGGGAACTGGACCCTGAGAACAGTTCACCATCCTCGGACTGATCAAGATCCTGCATAGCGGCAGGGTCTTCGGTTTCGGTAGAAAACCTATAGCTAGGTGGCGTCAGGGATCGTTTCTTCCCGGCGCCCAAGCGTTCAGCCAAGCCTGACATAATTTGCTCCGCGGTGGGGAGCTTGCGCGGCACCACTTGCTGGTCATCCCCGAGAGAGACTCATCGGGAGTGAGATTTAAGTCCGGGGAGACAGGTGTATTGAAACGATGTGCAGCTACTGGTAGACCTGATTGCAGGGCCAGCGCTTGCTCAGCACACGGTCCGCAGACCCGTGCTCTGTCAGCGTCAGCGTGGGGTTGTCTACACATGGTACACAGCCGGTCTTGTCCCCGCGGGACCCAGGACACCAAATTCTGAGATGCCTCCATATGGTGATTAATCTAGGTAATATGCCAGTAGGGATTTATGCTGTAAGCAACCCTGGATGCCCCAATACCCGCTGGGAATGTGGGAGAATCTAAATATAACCCGTGAGATATATATATATATCAGGCCGGGAGAAGCTACTGGAAGCTTGGCGTCTGAAAGACATAAGGAGAAGAGAGGGTGTCAGAACCATGCGCAGCACAAGAAGGAGAAGAAAAGGAACGCCCGTGAGGGCACTTACAGCAACCCAGGGAGAAGGAGGATTGTGACCACGCGCGCGCGGGAAGACCGACAAAATGGCGCCAGCGAACCTCGAAGGGTGGGCCAGAGCTGTAGGTGACGCGGAACGCGCCAAACCAGACCACGCGAGAGAGTGCGAAGCTCTAAGCGCGGAACAGGACAGGAAGGAACAGAATAAACGCCATGGCGTCGCAAGACAGAGCCGACTGACTCGCCAAAACACATATTTTAAGGGCGCAGCGGCCAACATAAGAATAAAGTTTAAAGCGCGGCTCTGACCCCCGTAAACCGATAGGGCTAAGGCAAGGCGTGTGAAATGGCAAGATTAGGCCAAAGTACACAACCCCCCCCCCCTCTTTTTCCCCCACTAACGGGGGAAACTAAGGAAGAAGGTGACCCAGCACTCGGGGTTCACCGCTACATGGGGCGTGGGGCAAGGTGCGGGAGAGGCATCCACTATGAGGCTCACCATTAGCCTAAACCGCCTACCCCATGGATGGGGATTGCGGTGGAGCATGGCTCCGTAAGCACACTAGGTGCTGCCTACCTTCACTCGACCAACGCAGCCCAGGCTGGGAGGCATGTTACTCACAAAGAGGATGGGTGGAAATAGTCCCGCAGGGACTGCGAGAGCATGATACTTCATGTCTTCGCAGTTCAAGCACTGCAGAGAAATCTGGGGATTTGTGGGAGGTCCCTCGGTGCATGTAGGGCCGGGAGGAGCTTGTTTTCTTCATGATTCTGCAGTGCACGGCGCTGAAGGCGGAGGTATACCCACATGTAAGGACTATGTCTGGAGCAGGACGTGCTGTCTGCTTAGAATATCAGGTTTAAAGTGAAAAGCCACCTTATCCTTATGCCGCTCAAAATATGGGGGCTTCATACAAAGCGCGGCCAGCTCTGATACATGACGCACCAAAGTGATTGCTACCAAAAAGACCACTTTGAGAGTCAAAATAGGCAATGCAGTATCGCACAATGGTTCGAAGGGAGGACACTGAAGAGCAGACAGTACTAAATTCAAGTCCCACACCGGTATAACTGACTTACGCGGTGGCCGGACATGGGTGACTCCCTGGAAAAAGGTCTTGATCAACCTATAATTGGCAATGGATCTCTGGAAAAAGATGGCTAAGGCCGAGACCTGGCATTTCAGGGTGCTCAGCTGGAGACCCAAGTCTAAGCCGTGTTGTAAAAACTCCAGAATCCTAGAAATAGAAAAAGTGCCACATAGAAGACTCTTAGACTCGCACCAAGCAATATAGGCGTGCCAAACTCTGTAGTATATCATGGAGGAAGACTTCTTCCGTGCCTGAATCATGGTATGGACAACCGTTGCCGACAGCCCCTTTTCCTTCAGGATTGAGGTTTCAATAGCCAGGCCGTCAAAGACAGCGTCCGTAAATTGGGGTGCCGCAGCGAGCCCTGTGTGAGAAGCCCTGGATCGTCGGGCATGATGTAGCGATCTACTGACATCTGAACTATGTCCACAAACCAACTCCTTCTCGGCCAGCGAGGAGCCACCAGGATAGTCGGGACCCCTTCCTGGGCTATCTTGCGCAGCACTCGGCCCAGGAGTGGAAACGGAGGGAAAGCATAACGGAATTTGAACTCCGTCCAAGGAATCGCCAGAGCGTCTGTGGCAATGGCCAGAGGACCTCTTCAGAGGGAGACGAACCTTGGGAGCTTGTGATTGTGTCTGGACGCAAACAGGTCCACATCCGGCTGATCCCAGCGGAGACACAGAGCGTGAAAGGTCTTGCTGCTGAGAGACCATTCCCCCCGGCGAGGCGCTCATGCTCAGGGAGTCTGCCTCCTGGTTTTCCAACCCGGGGATGTAGACCGCCGAGATGCAGGGAACATTCTCCTATGCCCAAGACAGAATCTGGGTCACCTCCTTGAGGGCTCGCTTGCTCCGAGTCCCGCCCTGGTGATTGATGTAGGTGACAGCTGTCTGATTATCCGAGCGAACCTGGATCGCACGACCCCTTAAATCTGGAGTCAAAAGAAGAAGCACCAACCGGATCGCTCTCAGCTCCAGGAGATTTATGGGTAAGCGGTTCTCCTGCGGACCCCACTGACCTTGGATCTGCTGTCAAACGCCTCCCCAGCCGGTCAGACTGGCATCCGTGGTAACTATCTCCCAACAGGGAGTCAGGAAGGACTTGCCCACCAACAGGATCCAGGAGTCCAACCACAACAAGAGGGACTGCCTGGCCAGGGAAAATTCCTGTTCCAGTGACTCCTGCATCCGGTCCCAGCCGGTCAACAGGTTCAGTTTAAGAGGTCTCGTTTGAAATTGGGCAAAGGGCACGGCCTCGAAGCATGACACCATTAGGCCCACCAATCTCATCCCCAGACGGATCGATGGCCGCTGACAGGACAGCAAGGCCTGCACCTGCATCGGCAGAAAGACCTTGACCTGAGAGGTGTCTATCGTCATGCCCAGGAAGGACCTCACTGTCGAGGGAGTGATAAAGGACTTTGGGTAATTGATTACCCAGCCGAAGGCCTCGAGAGTGGACAACACCGTCCGGGTATCGCTCTCGGCCCGCTGAAGAGACTGGGCCGCAATCAGCAAGTCGTCCAGATAGGGCAGCACACGAATGCCTTGATTCCTCAGGATGGCCATGATGCCCGCCAGCACCTTGGTGAAGACGCGGGGCGCTGAGGAAATCCCGAATGGCAGAGCCACAAACTGGTGGCTCTGCCATTCGGGAGCAAACCTCAGGAACTTCTGATGCCCCTGGAATATCGGGATGTGCAGATAAGCATCCCTGATGTCCACCGTGGTCATGAAGTCACCGGGCCGAAGCGTGCTCACCGCCGACCGTAAGGTTTCCATGCCAAAATGTCTGACTCTGACAAACCTGTTGAGACCCTTCAGGTCCAGGAACAGGTTGGAGTAAAAATCTTGACCCTGTTCCTGACGAGGTACAGGACAAATCACACCTAACCGCAGGAGGTGTTGCACGGCCATTCTCAAACCCTGCGTCTTCAATGGGTTTTGGGATATCTGAAACCGAAGAAATTTTGTGGGCGGCCTGACTGACAGCTTTATTTTGTAAACGGAGGACAACACCTCCTGAATCCACCGATCCGAGACGTGCCGTCTCCAGATATGAGCAAATAGCAGAAGCTGCCCCCCCCACCCGAATGGGTGAGGGCGCCGCCTCATGCCTGATGGGACTTGAAAGGGGGTTTAGACTTGGCTCCCCAGGCGGGATTGGGTCGGCCGCGGGACCTACCTCTAACCCAGGTATCTGGGGTAGAGGTAGGTCCTCTACCACGGCGGCGGCGTAGGTCCTCTACCACGGCGACGGCCACCTGAAAATGAGGAGCCTCTTCCTACTCGAAAGGAGCGATAGGCAGATGAGTTCCGAAAGGGCCAAGCAGGCCTCCGTCTCTGAGGGAGACTACCATCCTTGACCAGGTGGTTCAGACGCTCCCCGAACAACCAGTGCCCCACGAAGGGGATACTAGTAATCGACTTTTTGTCTGCGGCATCAGCCGACCATTGCCGCAACCAGAGCGAGTGGTGAAGTGCAACAAGCAGGGCCGAAATCCTGGCCCCAAGCCAGGCCCCATCGTCCATGGCAATGAAATCCACGCAGGCCTTGAGGTCCTTATACTCCTCCGCCTGCTTGCGAGACTTAGCGCTATCCACAAGGCGTCTCACCTTCTTTCTGATGGCCAGAGAGACAATAGCCGCGGCGCACACAGAGCGAAACAAGGCACCAGCAAAGGTTAAGGCATGACAGACCAGTCGATCCATGCACTTGTCAGCTGGGTCACATAAGGAGGTGTATCAGGTGAAGGCATAATAGTAGAGTTGGACAACCCCGACACAGGAGCATCCACTTTGTGAGGACGAGACCATAGCCGGACCAGCTCCTCAGGGAAGGGATACCGCCTATCCAGGCCCTTAGGCACCGACGGTAGCTTGTTAGGCCTTTCCCATTCCTTGAAAATCATATTAGAAAAATAGGCCTGCCCCGGGAAAGACTCGCCTCTGTCTTTCAGGCCTAAACAAATCACCCTGCTTCTTCTTAGCCGCTCTGGGAGGGACAATGTGTAAGGTCTCAAAAACTGAGGCAAGCAACCTCTCCGTATCATCAGGGAGCCACGCATCTTCATCCGAGGAAAACCCAGACAAACTTTCATCTCCCGCAGAAAAATCCGCAGTGGAACGGGAATCATCTGGCAACTCACCTTCCTCCACAGAGCCTAGATCATCAAAAAGATTGTCATTATCCGAGTAGACGGGCTCGATGTGCCGCCTTTTACTCGTGGCCTTTTTAGGAGCGAGATCTGTCTCTCGAGACTGGCCACCCTATGCGCCAAATCAACCTGGGACCCCCGGCTGGCTTCCCCCTCACTGAGGGCTGAGTGCAGCAGTGGAGGGTCCTGAGAGGCCATAGGCAGTGAAGGGCTAGGAGCAGGGACGCCCGCCCGGTCATGGTCCAAAAAGATTCTCTTGGCGCAAGTGGTACAAACAGTGCTGAATCCGCCCAAAGGACTGTCACTGCACAAGGGACAGAGCTTCACCCGCCCAGATGGGGACCCCAGCTCACTATCCCCAGATGCCTCCATTATGGTGATTAGAAAAAAATTTGCAAGGCCGGTTACAAGGCACTAACGGCCCAAACCTATGTGATCCCTCTTAATAAAGGAAGAGGGGACAGGGAGGAACCACAACCCTCAACCACTAAGCCCACGACCTATGCAAGACAAAAGAGGAAAAGGACCATCAGATCCCTAAACCGAGATATGCATGAGAAGTAATATTAAAACATTCAAAAGGGGGCTCACAACACTGACAGGTCTCGAGGGAGCGATGCAGGCAGCAGCAAGACGGCAACGGGGACAGCGCAGAAACGCAGCACAGCTTCCAGCTTGTTCCTCGAGTGGCGGGCCGCTTCGCGATGACGCGTTTCACGTCATCGTGCGGCTCCGCCCCCCCGCCGATGGCGCGCGAAAAGCGCCCACCCATCCTTACAGCGCGGCCAATATCCCCTTACGAGGGGCAGCAGTGAGGGCCACCATGACAGAGAAAACCTCGCGATCCGCGCGAACGGCGTCCCCCCCACCCCATCACAGCGTGACGAGTCAGGATGGAGGGAGAACAGACACAGCTAGCTCAGGAGAGACCGCGAGGGAGCGAGGGAGGTAAGATTAAAGCCTATGGGCAGGGAGGGTAATACAGGCACAAATAAGCCCTAGCAAGTGGTTCCCCCCTTAGGCTCGCCATAAGCCTATGGCCGGCTAGACAGGGTCTGCAGCCCAGAGCCTAGCTCTGCCGAACGCCTGACCCTGGTGTTCTCCCTACTGTCACAATCCCGTAGCAGCCAGCGTCTGGGAGGCAAAAATGGGTCTGCCGGGATCAGTGGAAATAGAGCCCGCAGCGGACGACCGGCTAGGAGGCCCCGCTCTGCTGCCGAAATCCGAGAGAGAGTATCCAATGATCTTCAGCAGCCAGACTGCAAGATGAACACTGGCGAATAATAGAGGGACACCTGCCTTTATAGGGGGCCGGGAGGAGCGACAGCTTTTGATCTTGCACTCGAGCGCCCCCTGGGGGCGGAATACCCACGTCATCACTGGGACGACCTGGACTGGATATAGGGAGAAACAAATGTAACCTAATCATGGCACTGGGTGGCTAATTGTGGCACTGAGTGTTCATTCATGGCGCTGCGTGGCTAATCATGGTGCGACGATTAGCCACACAGTACAACGATTAACCGTCCAGCGCCACAATTAGCCACCCAGTACAACGATTAGCCGCCCAGCAACACGAATAAACACTCAGAGCCACGATTAGCGAACCAGCGGCACAAATAAACACTCAGTGCCACAATTAGCCGCAGAGTACAACAATTAGCCGCCCAGCAACATGAATAAACACTCAGAGCCACGATTAGCCACACAGTGCCACGATTAGCGAACCAGCGGCACAAATAAACACTCAGTGCCACAATTAGCCGCACAGTACAACAATTAGCGAACCAGCGCCACAAACAAACACTCAGTGCCACAATTAGACGCCCAGTGCCACGACTAGCCGCCCAACGCCACGATTAGCCATCCAGCGCCACGATTAGCCACCCAGCGCCACGATTAGCCGTCCAGCACCACGATTAGCCGCCCAGCACCACGATTAGCCATCCAGCGCCACAATTAGCCGTCCAGCACTACGTTTAGCTGCCCAGCACGATTAGCTGCCCAGCACCACGATTAGCCATCCAGCACCACGATTAGCCACCCAGCGCCACGATTAGCCTCCAGCGCCATGATTAGCCGCCCAGCACGATTAGCATCCCGGCGTCACGATTACCCACCCAGCACTACGATTACCCACCCAGCACCACGATTAGCCATCCAGCGCCACAATTAGCCACCCAGCGCCACGATTAGCCACCCAGCGCCACGATTAGCCACCCAGCGCCACGATTATCCTTCCAGCGCCACGATTACCCACCCAGCACCACGATTAGCCATCCAGCGCCACAATTAGCCACCCAGCGCCACAATTAGCCACCCAGCGCCACGATTATCCTCCCAGCGCCACGATTAGCCACCCAGCGCCACGATTAGCCGCCCAGCGCCACGATTAGTCATCCAGCGCCACGATTAGCCGCCCAGCACCACAATTAGCTGCCCGGCACCACGATTACCCACCCAGCACTACGATTACCCACCCAGCACCACTATTAGCTGCCCAGCGCCAAGATCAAACACAAAGATCAAACACAAAGCGCCACGATTACCCACCCAGCGCCACGATTACCCACCCAGCGCCACGATTAGCCACCAGCGCCACGATTAGCCATCCAGCGCCACGATTAGCCATCCAGCGCCACGATTAGCCACCCAACATCACGAGTAGCCACCCAGGGCCACGAGTAGCCACCCAGGGCCACGAGTAGCCACCCAACACCATGATTAGTCTCTCAGCCCCACAATTAACTACCAGGCACTATGATTAGCTGCCCAGTGCCACGAATAACCACCAGGGTCCACGAGTAGCCGCCCAGCGCCATAATTAGCTGCCTAACACCATAATTAGCCGCCCAGCACCATAATTAGCCGCCCAGCACCACGATTAGCCGCCCAGCACCACGATTAGCCGCCCAGCACCATAATTAGCTGCCTAACACCATAATTAGCCGCCCAGCACCATAATTAGCCGCCCAGCACCACGATTAGCCGCCCAGCACCATAATTAGCTGCCTAACACCATAATTAGCCGCCCAGCACCATAATTAGCCGCCCAGCACCATAATTAGCCGCCCAGCACCACGATTAGCCGCCCAGCACCATAATTAGCTGCCTAACACCATAATTAGCCGCCCAGCACCACAATTAGCTGCCCAGCACCACGATTAGCTGCCCAGCACCACGATTAGCTGCCCGCCGGTCCTCTGTGTACAGACACAGACACTTACCCAGCACACGGAGCTCTATGCTGGTGGACTCCATCTTCTGCTTGTTGTTGATGGTGACGTCCACCTCTGCCAGGTAGGTTCCCGATTCGGCCTTGGTCAGGCCCGTTATGGTCAGAGCGGGGGTGGTCTTATTGAGGGTGGCCCGGTCTCTGAGCTCATAAAACTTTAGAAACGGGGGGTCCACATCCATCTCCACAACCTTGTCCTGATGTAACTTCCACACCACGTTGGAGAAGGTGCCGCTGAACCTCGGGGTCAGAGTCACACTGCCACCAACTGCTGCTGTGATGACGGCCGGCGCCTGAGCTGCAGAGAGAGAGAGACAGAGGTAAGTGAGGAGGAGCCTGAGCTGCAGAGAGACAGAGGTAAGTGAGGAGGAGCCTGAGCTGCGGAGAGACAGAGGTAAGTGAGGAGGAGCCTGAGCTGCGGAGAGAGAGACAGAGGTAAGTGAGGAGGAGCCTGAGCTGCGGAGAGACAGAGGTAAGTGAGGAGGAGCCTGAGTTGCGGAGAGACAGAGGTAAGTGAGGAGGAGCCTGAGCTGCAGAGAGACAGAGGTAAGTGAGGAGGAGCCTGAGCTGCAGAGAGACAGAGGTAAGTGAGGAGGAGCCTGAGCTGCAGAGAGACAGAGGTAAGTGAGGAGTAGCCTGAGCTGCAGAGAGACAGAGGTAAGTGAGGAGGAGCCTGAGCTGCAGAGAGACAGAGGTAAGTGAGGAGGAGCCTGAGCTGCGGAGAGAGAGAGAGAGAGACAGAGGTAAGTGAGGAGGAGCCTGAGCTGCGGAGAGACAGAGGTAAGTGAGGAGGAGCCTGAGCTGCAGAGAGACAGAGGTAAGTGAGGAGGAGCCTGAGCTGCAGAGAGACAGAGGTAAGTGAGGAGGAGCCTGAGCTGCAGGGAGACAGAGGTAAGTGAGGAGGAGCCTGAGCTGCAGAGAGACAGAGGTAAGTGAGGAGGAGCCTGAGCTGCGGAGAGACAGAGGTAAGTGAGGAGGAGCCTGAGTTGCAGAGAGACAGAGGTAAGTGAGGAGGAGCCTGAGCTGCAGAGAGACAGAGGTAAGTGAGGAGGAGCCTGAGCTGCAGAGAGACAGAGGTAAGTGAGGAGGAGCCTGAGCTGCAGAGAGACAGAGGTAAGTGAGGAGGAGCCTGAGCTGCAGAGAGACAGAGGTAAGTGAGGAGTAGCCTGAGCTGCAGAGAGACAGAGGTAAGTGAGGAGGAGCCTGAGCTGCAGAGAGACAGAGGTAAGTGAGGAGGAGCCTGAGCTGCGGAGAGAGAGAGAGAGACAGAGGTAAGTGAGGAGGAGCCTGAGCTGCGGAGAGACAGAGGTAAGTGAGGAGGAGCCTGAGCTGCAGAGAGACAGAGGTAAGTGAGGAGGAGCCTGAGCTGCAGAGAGACAGAGGTAAGTGAGGAGGAGCCTGAGCTGCAGAGAGACAGAGGTAAGTGAGGAGGAGCCTGAGCTGCAGAGAGAGAGAGGTAAGTGAGGATCCTCTGCTCTCCGGCTCCCACCCGCCTCGATCTCGGCCGGCTCTAACAGCCAGCCTCTTCATTGGCTCCTTGTTCCCCCCGCCCCCCGGATCAGCTGCTCCACCACCCAGCGCGTGGCCGCCTGGCGTGCGTGGCCGAGGGGTTGCCCGCACCCACCTCTCAGGGTTGGCAGTGCTCCTCGCTACATTCACCCCACCCCCCGACCCCCCGCTATCATCTGCTCACCGGCGCCCGCCCCTCCATCTCGGCCGGCTCTGACAGGCGGCATCTTGATTGGCCTCCTCGCCCTGCTGGCCCCGGCCCTTGGTTATGGAACAGTGCCGGCGCGGGACATGATACAGGGCCGCCGGGCTCCGCCCACCTGCTGGGTCATGGACGCGTGATTAGGTGCTGAGGAAGAGACCCCGGAAAAAAAGGTAAGAGTGCTTGTATTAAAAAAAAATTTAAAAATAGATGAGGGTGTGTGTGTGTATTATTTTTTTTTCAGTTCGGCTCCTGAGCGCATGCCCACGGGGGCGCCCGTGCCCCATGACCAACAAGTAAATCTGGCCAGCTCTGTGGTTCCGGCGCCCTCCAAATCGGGATGCCCTGGGGGAGGGGAAGGTCAGAGGCCAGCCTCCACAACAACCATAGACACTCACCTCTCCCCGGTCCAATGGTGCATGTGCAGGCTCTCTTCCAATGAGAGCTGTCCACTGTCACTAGGTAATTCGACAGGTGGCTCTCATTAGAATCAATGGGAATCCCAGCCTGTTGAATTACGCGGTGGCGGTGGGCGGCTTTCATTGGACCAGAGCCCGAGCATGCACCTTTGGAGCCAGGGAAGGTAAGTATTTACTGGACTTTCTGGGGGGTTATACACAGCGGGGTATCCTGGGACATAGCCCGCGGATGATCATTAAATTTTTTTTACGCTTTAAAGAGGAATAACAGATTCAGGGCCACCCGAGGTCCACTCCCTGGGGCATCCCAATTCAGGATGCCCCACTGTGTAAAACTCCCCAGAAGCCCCGTTTCACTCACCTTGTCCCGGAACCCTCGCCGCGGCCACCTCCCGGCTCGCCTCTAGCTGTGCGCACACCTGCACCTGTCCTTTCTTAATGGGCAACGCAGGCACGCAGCAGCTAGGAGGTGAGCGGGGAATGCAGCGGTTTGTGTAATCAGCTCCCTTCAGCGCTGCTCAGCTGCTAAGTCGTTGGCGGCGCCGAGTAAAAGCAAGCGCACCGATTGGCTGGCTCGTACTCATCCGATTCTGCACTGTGGGAGCGACAGGAAGGTGAGTGAATGGACAACCTTGGGGTTACACACAGCAGGGCATCCCAATTTGAGATGCCCCCTTAAGAGAAACACCCCAAAATAGGAAAATTGAGTGTGTTGTTCCCCTTTAATGAGTGTGTCTCTGCAGGCCGGGGGGGTGGCAGCTGGTGAATTGGGGTGTACGTGTGTGCATGGCGGACGCAAAATGCTACAGCTTTAGCCACTATACCTTTCTTTTTATTTTTTTACACAATGATTAAGTGGTGGCAGACGCTCCCCACATCAGCCGAGTCCCCCACCACCCAGTACCTGTCGGGACTCCCTATCGTCTCGCTGAAAAAATGCCACCTGTCACTTTCAGGCAGAATGGTGAGCGAACCTTGGGGGGGGGGCATCCCAGGGCTGCTGGCCTTCCCCGGGGGCATCCTGAACTGCGATTCCCTGCAGTGTGAAACCCCCAGATCTCCAGCATTGGCTTACCTTTCTCCAGACCAACAACACATTCAGACTCTTGTCCAGTCAGAGTAGTTATGACATAGGCCGTGCCCACAAACAGCTCTGATTGCTTACAATGGGGAGCGAATGCTGTCACATCCCCGGCATCTTCGGGCTGTGCAAGTGCGCCCGCCCTAGCCAATCAGATAGACAGCAACAGGAGCATGCGTCGCCGAGGTTGCAGGGGATGCGATTGCTTGTGCTCCCCAATGAAGTCTATCAGAGCCATTTACCAAATTACATAGTCACAGCAAATGGCTCTGATTGGACGAGAGCCCGCACATGCGTCATTGGGCCTGGAAGAAGTGCGTTTATCCAGGCATTTTGCGGGCTTTCACACAGAGGTGCATCCCAATTTGGGATCTCCCTGGGGCATGGCGCAAAACCCATAGTCAATCCCATGGTTGTTATAGGATTTCCAGGGAGGAGAGTATACAGCCATTTAGTTGCAGCGGACGGGGGCCGCAAACAGCTAAAGGGGGAAAGTGAGCGATGCACGCAGTTAACTCACCTTTGGAGTCTCATAGACTCCAGGGTGGGATATGGTCCTCTTTAAAGTGGACCAACACCCAGGATTTTGACTATCCTGGGTGCCCCGCTGTGCCCCGCTGTGTGAAACCCCCCCGAACCCCCCGAAAAACTCACCTCTCCCCGATCCCAGCGCCGACGGACAAGCCGCGGACAAGCGGCTCCTCCGCCGCCGCCTCCCGGGCGTCACTCTTGACGCGTGCGCGCCCGCGCCGGCCCTTCACAGATGGCCGGCGCGGGCGCGCGCACGCCTAGAGGGGCGCGAGGGAGGCGGCGGCGGCTGGCTAAGGTAAGGGGGTTTTGGGGGGGTTTCACCCCGCGGGACATCCCGATCTCGGATGTCCCGCGGGGAGGAAGGTGATCGGCCTGGGAATCTAATAGATTCCCGGGCCGATCACCCGAGGGTGATGGTCCACTTTAAATGCTGATTGGCCAAGAACCTACACAAGCACTGTGGGAACAGTGGAAAGGTGAGTTCTGGGGTGATGTGGGGGGTTTCACACAGGGGGGGCATTCCAAATTGGGATGCCCTAATTAAACAGACCCAACTCCATGAAAGTGAGAATCCCAGTGGTATGTCCACTTTAAAAATTGGGGGGGGGGGGGCATTAACAAAAAGTGCCTAGGGCAGCTCCAATTCTAAATACGGCCCAGGTGAGGAGGAGCCTGAGCTGCAGAGAGACAGAGGTAAGTGAGGAGGAGCCTGAGCTGCGGAGAGACAGAGGTAAGTGAGGAGGAGCCTGAGCTGCAGAGAGACAGAGGTAAGTGAGGAGGAGCCTGAGCTGCGGAGAGACAGAGGTAAGTGAGGAGGAGCCTGAGCTGCGGAGAGACAGAGGTAAGTGAGGAGGAGCCTGAGCTGCAGAGAGACAGAGGTAAGTGAGGAGGAGCCTGAGCTGCGGAGAGAGACAGAGGTAAGTGAGGAGGAGCCTGAGCTGCAGAGAGAGACAGAGGTAAGTGAGGAGGAGCCTGAGCTGCAGAGAGAGAGACAGAGGTAAGTGAGGAGGAGCCTGAGCTGCAGAGAGACAGAGGTAAGTGAGGAGGAGCCTGAGCTGCAGAGAGACAGAGGTAAGTGAGGAGGAGCCTGAGCTGCAGAGAGAAACAGAGGTAAGTGAGGAGGAGCCTGAGCTGCAGAGAGACAGAGGTAAGTGAGGAGGAGCCTGAGCTGCAGAGAGACAGAGGTAAGTGAGGAGGAGCCTGAGCTGCGGAGAGACAGAGGTAAGTGAGGAGGAGCCTGAGCTGCAGAGAGAGGTAAGTGAAGAGGAGCCTGAGCTGCAGAGAGACAGAGGTAAGTGAGGAGGAGCCTGAGCTGCAGAGAGACAGAGGTAAGTGAGGAGGAGCCTGAGCTGCAGAGAGACAGAGGTAAGTGAGGAGGAGCCTGAGCTGCAGAGAGACAGAGGTAAGTGAGGAGGAGCCTGAGCTGCAGAGAGAGGTAAGTGAAGAGGAGCCTGAGCTGCAGAGGCACAGAGGTAAGTGAGGAGAAGCCTGAGCTGCGGAGAGACAGAGGTAAGTGAGGAGGAGCCTGAGCTGCAGAGAGAAACAGAGGTAAGTGAAGAGGAGCCTGAGCTGCAGAGAGACAGAGGTAAGTGAGGAGGAGCCTGAGCTGCGGAGAGACAGAGGTAAGTGAGGAGGAGCCTGAGCTGCAGAGAGAGGTAAGTGAAGAGGAGCCTGAGCTGCAGAGAGACAGAGGTAAGTGAGGAGGAGCCTGAGCTGCAGAGAGACAGAGGTAAGTGAGGAGGAGCCTGAGCTGCAGAGAGACAGAGGTAAGTGAGGAGGAGCCTGAGCTGCAGAGAGACAGAGGTAAGTGAGGAGGAGCCTGAGCTGCAGAGAGAGGTAAGTGAAGAGGAGCCTGAGCTGCAGAGAGACAGAGGTAAGTGAGGAGGAGCCTGAGCTGCAGAGAGACAGAGGTAAGTGAGGAGGAGCCTGAGCTGCAGAGGCACAGAGGTAAGTGAGGAGAAGCCTGAGCTGCGGAGAGACAGAGGTAAGTGAGGAGGAGCCTGAGCTGCAGAGAGAAACAGAGGTAAGTGAAGAGGAGCCTGAGCTGCAGAGAGACAGAGGTAAGTGAGGAGGAGCCTGAGCTGCGGAGAGACAGAGGTAAGAGAGGAGGAGCCTGAGCTGCAGAGAGACAGAGGTAAGTGAGGAGGAGCCTAAGCTGCGGAGAGACAGAGGTAAGTGAGGAGGAGCCTGAGCTGCAGAGAGACAGAGGTAAGTGAGGAGGAGCCTGAGCTGCAGAGAGACAGAGGTAAGAGAGGAGGAGCCTGAGCTGCAGAGAGACAGAGGTAAGTGAGGAGGAGCCTGAGCTGCAGAGAGAGAGAGACAGAGGTAAGTGAGGAGGAGCCTGAGCTGCGGGGAGACAGAGGTAATGTCAGGGTTGGAGTTCCTCCTTAGGCTTCTGAGTGTGCTGCTGGTCAATACTGCTGGCTGGCTCTTCTCTGGAACTTCCCCTGCATTGTGCTTATCCACCAAGAGATGGCTCTGTCCTGCAGAGCTGCTGGCAATCAGCCAGCACCTGTAACTCCTCAGCCTATATAAGCTGATCAGCCCATTCAGGCGGCGGATTAGCATTGTGTCATGTCATCATTATCCCAGTATGCTGTACCTAGATCCAAGGTACCCCTGAACCTTGCACCCAGGACTCCTGCCTCAGCTCTTGTGTTTACTCCCCCTATCCCAGCCGTGCTTCCACCTTGGGATTTGGACTTTTTCTCTCATCCTTATGCATGCTTGTTGCCGGACTCCATCTTGTTGCCTGCTCCATCTTGTGTATGTACAGCCAGAGCGTGTTAATGTCACTTGTATATATGTATAGTTCCCTTGCACATATGTGTTCCCCTTTGTGATTTGTACTCTGTTAGATTGTAGTGTGTTTGATGTGTAGTTACCACTGTTTTCTGGTTGCCACTGTTTTTTGTAGTTTTGTTTGATGTGTAGTTACCACTGTTTTTTAGTTACCACTGGTTTGTTCACTATTAAACACGGTTTGCCCCATATCCATTTCTGCCTCAGTCTCAATTTCTGGTCACTTTTTACAATTGGGATTTCTCCGTTTGGAAAATCCCTGACAGAATGCTAATCCCATAGACCAGGAGACTGTAAGACTGATTTGGATTTGTTGTGCAGAGTCTGTAATGCTGTCTGTCCTGGGTCTTGTAGTTCCTCTAGTTTTAGTTGGGCCTCCGGCCTTCTTGTTTTGAAATTTTGGCTTAACGCCTTCTGGTCTGTATTGGGGCCCAGCCCCGTCTTGGTCTGTATTGGGGCCCAGCCCCGTCTTGGTCTGTATTGGGGCCCAGCCCCGTCTTGGTCTGTATTGGGGCCCAGCCCCGTCTTGGTCTGTATTGGGGCCCAGCCCCGTCTTGGTCTGTATTGGGGCCCAGCCCCGTCTTGGTCTGTATTGGGGCCCAGCCCCGTCTTGGTCTGTATTGGGGCCCAGCCCCGTCTTGGTCAGTACTGGGGCCCAGTTCTTTGTTTGTCTTGTTTATGTCTCTCCTGTGTTTCCCTTCCCCAAGTCTGTGACCACCACGGGATTACCTGGGGCCTGTGCAACTTCACCTTTAGAAGCTCTGTCGAAGAAGTGGGTGGATTACGGGCTACTCAAGTGCCGGATCACCTACGTCCCTCGTGGTCGGCGGTTTGCCTCCTTGGTGGCACAGGCGGGTTGTCTATCCTTGTATATTCGTTTTTGGTCAGTTCACCACCCTGCATGCCCAGGGAAGTTTCTCGCCTGGGTAGGTCAAAATGATTCAATCTATCCATATTGAGATTCCTAGCGTACGCAAGTCTAGTATAAGTTCCAAGATGTCCACAAGGACAGCAGTTGCTATTAGCACTGACTGTCCCACAGATAGGTATGTCTTTGTTCCTCCTCCTCGTTATAAGGAGCTTACTCCTGGCTACCTTTCCCCAGTTTCTCCAGGCTGCTTTAAAGTTAATACAGGAGCCTTACATCCAGCACTCTCCTATGACAACCTGGAGTCGTCAAGTGGCCTATTTTCTTTTCGAAGATGATTTGTTTTTTTGGGCTGAAGCGTGGCTTAATCATAGTAAACACCTCAGTGAGAATTTTGTAGAGTTCCTTAAATTTATTGCCACATCTTACTTATGTATTCCTGAGGCTGACCTGAATCTGACTGCCCTTTGTTCAGCCCAGAAATCGGAAACTTCAGCCAAATCTATTGCCTCTGAGTCTAACGAGGAGGATAAGGATGACAGTGGGTCTGATGCCGGAGTTGATATATCTGTTTCAGAGGATGACCGCCATCCATCTGTTCTGTCCCCCGTTCAGTCCACTAGGGTGCCTCCGTCTGATGTCTATCATGAAACCATACCGGTGACCCCAATAATTCAACCCGAGCCAGTAACGCTAGTGATTAAACCAGAACCTCACTGTGAGCCCATGCCTGAACCTGGCTGTGTGTCTGCTTCTAAATCGGTTTGTGACCCTGACCCAATGTCTGTCTTTGAGCCCGTCACATTCTCTGCCTATGAGTTTGAACCTGTACCTGTTTGTAAGCCCGGCTTAATGTCTGTTTGTCAATCTATATCTCCTGTCGAGTTCTCTCCTAGTTCACCTGAGGTAGGAGCGCCTGAGGTTGGTTCTCCTGCCTTGCCCGAGCCTCTGATGTCAGTGCCTGCCTCGCCCGAGCCTCTGATGCCAGTGCCTGCCTCGCCCGAGCCTCTGATGCCAGTGCCTGCCTCGCCCGAGCCTCTGATGCCAGTGCCTGCCTCGCCCGAGCCTCTGATGCCAGTGCCTGCCTCGCCCGAGCCTCTGATGCCAGTGCCTGCCTCGCCCGAGCCTCTGATGCCAGTGCCTGCCTCGCCCGAGCCTCTGATGCCAGTGCCTGCCTCGCCCGAGCCTCTGATGCCAGTGCCTGCCTCGCCCGAGCCTCTGATGCCAGTGCCTGCCTCGCCCGAGCCTCTGATGCCAGTGCCTGCCTCGCCCGAGCCTCTGATGCCAGTGCCTGCCTCGCCCGAGCCTCTGATGCCAGTGCCTGCCTCGCCCGAGCCTCTGATGCCAGTGCCTGCCTCGCCCGAGCCTCTGATGCCAGTGCCTGCCTTGACTGAGCCATTGACGCTAGTGCCTGCCTTGTCCGGCCCAGTTGTTGCCTCCGCACCGGCGTGCCCAGTTGTTGCCTCCGCACCGGCGTGCCCAGTTGTTGCCTCCGCACCGGCGTGCCCAGTTGTTGCCTCCGCACCGGCGTGCCCAGTTGTTGCCTCCGCACCGGCGTGCCCAGTTGTTGCCTCCGCACCGGCGTGCCCAGTTGTTGCCTCCGCACCGGCGTGCCCAGTTGTTGCCTCCGCACCGGCGTGCCCAGTTGTTGCCTCCGCACCGGCGTGCCCAGTTGTTGCCTCCGCACCGGCGTGCCCAGTTGTTGCCTCCGTACCGGCGTGCCCAGTTGTTGCCTCCGTACCGGCCTGCCCTCCTGTGGGCTCCAGTAATATCTGCCCTAAGCCCGAACCTGATCACCATCTTTCGGGTAATCTTAGAGAAGACCATGAAGATTCCTCACGTGCTCGTGGTTTTGAAACACCTCGGGTTGCAAATGGGGATTTTTTCAATGTCCCGCTGGCTCAAGGAGATCTGGAAGGGTTTCCTAAAGTCACAGGAAGGTCTGAATTTGGTTACTCAGGCGCTGATAAAGGTTTCAAGGGCACAGGTTGCTGTCTTAAGAACCTGGATCTGGAAGGTCCCGGTCCCCCTGGGCGCTGCCGTGAAGGTCCCGGTCCCCCTGGGCGCTGCCGTGAAGGTCCCGGTCCCCCTGGGCGCTGCCGTGAAGGTCCCGGTCCCCCTGGGCGCTGCCGTGAAGGTCCCGGTCCCCCTGGGCGCTGCCGTGAAGGTCCCGGTCCCCCTGGGCGCTGCCGTGAAGGTCCCGGTCCCCCTGGGCGCTGCCGTGAAGGTCCCGGTCCCCCTGGGCGCTGCCGTGAAGGTCCCGGTCCCCCTGGGCGCTGCCGTGAAGGTCCCGGTCCCCCTGGGCGCTGCCGTGAAGGTCCCGGTCCCCCTGGGCGCTGCCGTGAAGGTCCCGGTCCCCCTGGGCGCTGCCGTGAAGGTCCCGGTCCCCCTGGGCGCTGCCGTGAAGGTCCCGGTCCCCCTGGGCGCTGCCGTGAAGGTCCCGGTCCCCCTGGGCGCTGCCGTGAAGGTCCCGGTCCCCCTGGGCGCTGCCGTGAAGGTCCCGGTCCCCCTGGGCGCTGCCGTGAAGGTCCCGGTCCCCCTGGGCGCTGCCGTGAAGGTCCCGGTCCCCCTGGGCGCTGCCGTGAAGGTCCCGGTCCCCCTGGGCGCTGCCGTGAAGGTCCCGGTCCCCCTGGGCGCTGCCGTGAAGGTCCCGGTCCCCCTGGGCGCTGCCGTGAAGGTCCCGGTCCCCCTGGGCGCTGCCGTGAAGGTCCCGGTCCCCCTGGGCGCTGCCGTGAAGGTCCCGGTCCCCCTGGGCGCTGCCGTGAAGGTCCCGGTCCCCCTGGGCGCTGCCGTGAAGGTCCCGGTCCCCCTGGGCGCTGCCGTGAAGGTCCCGGTCCCCCTGGGCGCTGCCGTGAAGGTCCCGGTCCCCCTGGGCGCTGCCGTGAAGGTCCCGGTCCCCCTGGGCGCTGCCGTGAAGGTCCCGGTCCCCCTGGGCGCTGCCGTGAAGGTCCCGGTCCCCCTGGGCGCTGCCGTGAAGGTCCCGGTCCCCCTGGGCGCTGCCGTGAAGGTCCCGGTCCCCCTGGGCGCTGCCGTGAAGGTCCCGGTCCCCCTGGGCGCTGCCGTGAAGGTCCCGGTCCCCCTGGGCGCTGCCGTGAAGGTCCCGGTCCCCCTGGGCGCTGCCGTGAAGGTCCCGGTCCCCCTGGGCGCTGCCGTGAAGGTCCCGGTCCCCCTGGGCGCTGCCGTGAAGGTCCCGGTCCCCCTGGGCGCTGCCGTGAAGGTCCCGGTCCCCCTGGGCGCTGCCGTGAAGGTCCCGGTCCCCCTGGGCGCTGCCGTGAAGGTCCCGGTCCCCCTGGGCGCTGCCGTGAAGGTCCCGGTCCCCCTGGGCGCTGCCGTGAAGGTCCCGGTCCCCCTGGGCGCTGCCGTGAAGGTCCCGGTCCCCCTGGGCGCTGCCGTGAAGGTCCCGGTCCCCCTGGGCGCTGCCGTGAAGGTCCCGGTCCCCCTGGGCGCTGCCGTGAAGGTCCCGGTCCCCCTGGGCGCTGCCGTGAAGGTCCCGGTCCCCCTGGGCGCTGCCGTGAAGGTCCCGGTCCCCCTGGGCGCTGCCGTGAAGGTCCCGGTCCCCCTGGGCGCTGCCGTGAAGGTCCCGGTCCCCCTGGGCGCTGCCGTGAAGGTCCCGGTCCCCCTGGGCGCTGCCGTGAAGGTCCCGGTCCCCCTGGGCGCTGCCGTGAAGGTCCCGGTCCCCCTGGGCGCTGCCGTGAAGGTCCCGGTCCCCCTGGGCGCTGCCGTGAAGGTCCCGGTCCCCCTGGGCGCTGCCGTGAAGGTCCCGGTCCCCCTGGGCGCTGCCGTGAAGGTCCCGGTCCCCCTGGGCGCTGCCGTGAAGGTCCCGGTCCCCCTGGGCGCTGCCGTGAAGGTCCCGGTCCCCCTGGGCGCTGCCGTGAAGGTCCCGGTCCCCCTGGGCGCTGCCGTGAAGGTCCCGGTCCCCCTGGGCGCTGCCGTGAAGGTCCCGGTCCCCCTGGGCGCTGCCGTGAAGGTCCCGGTCCCCCTGGGCGCTGCCGTGAAGGTCCCGGTCCCCCTGGGCGCTGCCGTGAAGGTCCCGGTCCCCCTGGGCGCTGCCGTGAAGGTCCCGGTCCCCCTGGGCGCTGCCGTGAAGGTCCCGGTCCCCCTGGGCGCTGCCGTGAAGGTCCCGGTCCCCCTGGGCGCTGCCGTGAAGGTCCCGGTCCCCCTGGGCGCTGCCGTGAAGGTCCCGGTCCCCCTGGGCGCTGCCGTGAAGGTCCCGGTCCCCCTGGGCGCTGCCGTGAAGGTCCCGGTCCCCCTGGGCGCTGCCGTGAAGGTCCCGGTCCCCCTGGGCGCTGCCGTGAAGGTCCCGGTCCCCCTGGGCGCTGCCGTGAAGGTCCCGGTCCCCCTGGGCGCTGCCGTGAAGGTCCCGGTCCCCCTGGGCGCTGCCGTGAAGGTCCCGGTCCCCCTGGGCGCTGCCGTGAAGGTCCCGGTCCCCCTGGGCGCTGCCGTGAAGGTCCCGGTCCCCCTGGGCGCTGCCGTGAAGGTCCCGGTCCCCCTGGGCGCTGCCGTGAAGGTCCCGGTCCCCCTGGGCGCTGCCGTGAAGGTCCCGGTCCCCCTGGGCGCTGCCGTGAAGGTCCCGGTCCCCCTGGGCGCTGCCGTGAAGGTCCCGGTCCCCCTGGGCGCTGCCGTGAAGGTCCCGGTCCCCCTGGGCGCTGCCGTGAAGGTCCCGGTCCCCCTGGGCGCTGCCGTGAAGGTCCCGGTCCCCCTGGGCGCTGCCGTGAAGGTCCCGGTCCCCCTGGGCGCTGCCGTGAAGGTCCCGGTCCCCCTGGGCGCTGCCGTGAAGGTCCCGGTCCCCCTGGGCGCTGCCGTGAAGGTCCCGGTCCCCCTGGGCGCTGCCGTGAAGGTCCCGGTCCCCCTGGGCGCTGCCGTGAAGGTCCCGGTCCCCCTGGGCGCTGCCGTGAAGGTCCCGGTCCCCCTGGGCGCTGCCGTGAAGGTCCCGGTCCCCCTGGGCGCTGCCGTGAAGGTCCCGGTCCCCCTGGGCGCTGCCGTGAAGGTCCCGGTCCCCCTGGGCGCTGCCGTGAAGGTCCCGGTCCCCCTGGGCGCTGCCGTGAAGGTCCCGGTCCCCCTGGGCGCTGCCGTGAAGGTCCCGGTCCCCCTGGGCGCTGCCGTGAAGGTCCCGGTCCCCCTGGGCGCTGCCGTGAAGGTCCCGGTCCCCCTGGGCGCTGCCGTGAAGGTCCCGGTCCCCCTGGGCGCTGCCGTGAAGGTCCCGGTCCCCCTGGGCGCTGCCGTGAAGGTCCCGGTCCCCCTGGGCGCTGCCGTGAAGGTCCCGGTCCCCCTGGGCGCTGCCGTGAAGGTCCCGGTCCCCCTGGGCGCTGCCGTGAAGGTCCCGGTCCCCCTGGGCGCTGCCGTGAAGGTCCCGGTCCCCCTGGGCGCTGCCGTGAAGGTCCCGGTCCCCCTGGGCGCTGCCGTGAAGGTCCCGGTCCCCCTGGGCGCTGCCGTGAAGGTCCCGGTCCCCCTGGGCGCTGCCGTGAAGGTCCCGGTCCCCCTGGGCGCTGCCGTGAAGGTCCCGGTCCCCCTGGGCGCTGCCGTGAAGGTCCCGGTCCCCCTGGGCGCTGCCGTGAAGGTCCCGGTCCCCCTGGGCGCTGCCGTGAAGGTCCCGGTCCCCCTGGGCGCTGCCGTGAAGGTCCCGGTCCCCCTGGGCGCTGCCGTGAAGGTCCCGGTCCCCCTGGGCGCTGCCGTGAAGGTCCCGGTCCCCCTGGGCGCTGCCGTGAAGGTCCCGGTCCCCCTGGGCGCTGCCGTGAAGGTCCCGGTCCCCCTGGGCGCTGCCGTGAAGGTCCCGGTCCCCCTGGGCGCTGCCGTGAAGGTCCCGGTCCCCCTGGGCGCTGCCGTGAAGGTCCCGGTCCCCCTGGGCGCTGCCGTGAAGGTCCCGGTCCCCCTGGGCGCTGCCGTGAAGGTCCCGGTCCCCCTGGGCGCTGCCGTGAAGGTCCCGGTCCCCCTGGGCGCTGCCGTGAAGGTCCCGGTCCCCCTGGGCGCTGCCGTGAAGGTCCCGGTCCCCCTGGGCGCTGCCGTGAAGGTCCCGGTCCCCCTGGGCGCTGCCGTGAAGGTCCCGGTCCCCCTGGGCGCTGCCGTGAAGGTCCCGGTCCCCCTGGGCGCTGCCGTGAAGGTCCCGGTCCCCCTGGGCGCTGCCGTGAAGGTCCCGGTCCCCCTGGGCGCTGCCGTGAAGGTCCCGGTCCCCCTGGGCGCTGCCGTGAAGGTCCCGGTCCCCCTGGGCGCTGCCGTGAAGGTCCCGGTCCCCCTGGGCGCTGCCGTGAAGGTCCCGGTCCCCCTGGGCGCTGCCGTGAAGGTCCCGGTCCCCCTGGGCGCTGCCGTGAAGGTCCCGGTCCCCCTGGGCGCTGCCGTGAAGGTCCCGGTCCCCCTGGGCGCTGCCGTGAAGGTCCCGGTCCCCCTGGGCGCTGCCGTGAAGGTCCCGGTCCCCCTGGGCGCTGCCGTGAAGGTCCCGGTCCCCCTGGGCGCTGCCGTGAAGGTCCCGGTCCCCCTGGGCGCTGCCGTGAAGGTCCCGGTCCCCCTGGGCGCTGCCGTGAAGGTCCCGGTCCCCCTGGCCATTGCTTTATTGATTTTGTTCCTGGAGGGACTGCCGCACCTGCTGAGTCTTCGCCTGCTTCGGGGCCCGCACCTGCTGAGTCTTCGCCTGCTTCGGGGCCCGCACCTGCTGAGTCTTCGCCTGCTTCGGGGCCCGCACCTGCTGAGTCTTCGCCTGCTTCGGGGCCCGCACCTGCTGAGTCTTCGCCTGCTTCGGGGCCCGCACCTGCTGAGTCTTCGCCTGCTTCGGGGCCCGCACCTGCTGAGTCTTCGCCTGCTTCGGGGCCCGCACCTGCTGAGTCTTCGCCTGCTTCGGGGCCCGCACCTGCTGAGTCTTCGCCTGCTTCGGGGCCCGCACCTGCTGAGTCTTCGCCTGCTTCGGGGCCCGCACCTGCTGAGTCTTCGCCTGCTTCGGGGCCCGCACCTGCTGAGTCTTCGCCTGCTTCGGGGCCCGCACCTGCTGAGTCTTCGCCTGCTTCGGGGCCCGCACCTGCTGAGTCTTCGCCTGCTTCGGGGCCCGCACCTACTGGGTCTTCGCCTGCTTCGGGGCCCGCACCTACTGGGTCTTCGCCTGCTTCGGGGCCCGCACCTACTGGGTCTTCACCTGCTTCAGGGCCTCTTCCCGCCTGCCAGCTCCCCGGGTGTGGGCTTCCCGCCTGCCAGCTCCCCGGGTGTGGGCTTCCCGCCTGCCAGCTCCCCGGGTGTGGGCTTCCCGCCTGCCAGCTCCCTGGGTGTGGGCTTCCCGCCTGCCAGCTCCCCGGGTGTGGGCTTCCCGCCTGCCAGCTCCCCGGGTGTGAGCTTCCCGCCTGCCAGCTCCCCGGGTGTGAGCTTCCCGCCTGCCAGCTCCCCGGGTGTGAGTCACCTGCATCGCCCCTGTCTGGATTTCTGCCTGCATCGCCCCTGTCTGGATTTCTGCCTGCATCGCCCCTGTCTGGATTTCTGCCTGCATCGCCCCTGTCTGGATTTCTGCCTGCATCGCCCCTGTCTGGATTTCTGCCTGCATCGCCCCTGTCTGGATTTCTGCCTGCATCGCCCCTGTCTGGATTTCTGCCTGCATCGCCCCTGTCTGGATTTCTGCCTGCATCGCCCCTGTCTGGATTTCTGCCTGCATCGCCCCTGTCTGGATTTCTGCCTGCATCGCCCCTGTCTGGATTTCTGCCTGCATCGCCCCTGTCTGGATTTCTGCCTGCATCGCCCCTGTCTGGATTTCTGCCTGCATCGCCCCTGTCTGGATTTCTGCCTGCATCGCCCCTGTCTGGATTTCTGCCTGCATCGCCCCTGTCTGGATTTCTGCCTGCATCGCCCCTGTCTGGATTTCTGCCTGCATCGCCCCTGTCTGGATTTCTGCCTGCATCGCCCCTGTCTGGATTTCTGCCTGCATCGCCCCTGTCTGGATTTCTGCCTGCATCGCCCCTGTCTGGATTTCTGCCTGCATCGCCCCTGTCTGGATTTCTGCCTGCATCGCCCCTGTCTGGATTTCTGCCTGCATCGCCCCTGTCTGGATTTCTGCCTGCATCGCCCCTGTCTGGATTTCTGCCTGCATCGCCCCTGTCCGGCCCACCTCTCATGGGAGGTTTGCCAATTTTACCCATCCAGATCATATGTCTGATCCCATGCTACCTTTCTGGATTTTTTCTCGTATGCTGATTGAAGCATCTCCAGTGGTGTTATTTAAAGCGTTCGGTGCCCGCTTTTTTTGAGGGGGGCTAATGTCAGGGTTGGAGTTCCTCCTTAGGCTTCTGAGTGTGCTGCTGGTCAATACTGCTGGCTGGCTCTTCTCTGGAACTTCCCCTGCATTGTGCTTATCCACCAAGAGATGGCTCTGTCCTGCAGAGCTGCTGGCAATCAGCCAGCACCTGTAACTCCTCAGCCTATATAAGCTGATCAGCCCATTCAGGCGGCGGATTAGCATTGTGTCATGTCATCATTATCCCAGTATGCTGTACCTAGATCCAAGGTACCCCTGAACCTTGCACCCAGGACTCCTGCCTCAGCTCTTGTGTTTACTCCCCCTATCCCAGCCGTGCTTCCACCTTGGGATTTGGACTTTTTCTCTCATCCTTATGCATGCTTGTTGCCGGACTCCATCTTGTTGCCTGCTCCATCTTGTGTATGTACAGCCAGAGCGTGTTAATGTCACTTGTATATATGTATAGTTCCCTTGCACATATGTGTTCCCCTTTGTGATTTGTACTCTGTTAGATTGTAGTGTGTTTGATGTGTAGTTACCACTGTTTTTTAGTTACCACTGGTTTGTTCACTATTAAACACGGTTTGCCCCATATCCATTTCTGCCTCAGTCTCAATTTCTGGTCACTTTTTACAATTGGGATTTCTCCGTTTGGAAAATCCCTGACAGGTAAGTGAGGAGGAGCCTGAGCTGCAGAGAGACAGAGGTAAGTGAGGAGGAACCTGAGCTGCAGAGAGACAGAGGTAAGTGAGGAGGAACCTGAGCTGCAGAGAGACAGAGGTAAGTGAGGAGGAGCCTGAGCTGCAGAGAGACAGAGGTAAGTGAGGAGGAGCCTGAGCTGCAGAGAGACAGAGGTAAGTGAGGAGGAACCTGAGCTGCAGAGAGACAGAGTTAAGTGAGGAGGAGCCTGAGCTGCAGAGAGACAGAGGTAAGTGAGGAGGAGCCTGAGCTGCAGAGAGACAGAGGTAAGTGAGGAGGAGCCTGAGCTGCAGAGAGACAGAGGTAAGTGAGGAGGAGCCTGAGCTGCAGAGAGACAGAGGTAAGTGAGGAGGAGCCTGAGCTGCGGAGAGACAGAGGTAAGTGAGGAGGAGCCTGAGCTGCGGAGAGACAGAGGTAAGTGAGGAGGAGCCTGAGCTGCGGAGAGACAGAGGTAAGTGAGGAGGAGCCTGAGCTGCGGAGAGACAGAGGTAAGTGAGGAGGAGCCTGAGCTGCGGAGAGACAGAGGTAAGTGAGGAGGAGCCTGAGCTGCGGAGAGACAGAGGTAAGTGAGGAGGAGCCTGAGCTGCGGAGAGACAGAGGTAAGTGAGGAGGAGCCTGAGCTGCGGAGAGACAGAGGTAAGTGAGGAGGAGCCTGAGCTGCGGAGAGACAGAGGTAAGTGAGGAGGAGCCTGAGCTGCGGAGAGACAGAGGTAAGTGAGGAGGAGCCTGAGCTGCGGAGAGACAGAGGTAAGTGAGGAGGAGCCTGAGCTGCGGAGAGACAGAGGTAAGTGAGGAGGAGCCTGAGCTGCGGAGAGACAGAGGTAAGTGAGGAGGAGCCTGAGCTGCGGAGAGACAGAGGTAAGTGAGGAGGAGCCTGAGCTGCGGAGAGACAGAGGTAAGTGAGGAGGAGCCTGAGCTGCGGAGAGACAGAGGTAAGTGAGGAGGAGCCTGAGCTGCGGAGAGACAGAGGTAAGTGAGGAGGAGCCTGAGCTGCGGAGAGACAGAGGTAAGTGAGGAGGAGCCTGAGCTGCGGAGAGACAGAGGTAAGTGAGGAGGAGCCTGAGCTGCGGAGAGACAGAGGTAAGTGAGGAGGAGCCTGAGCTGCGGAGAGACAGAGGTAAGTGAGGAGGAGCCTGAGCTGCGGAGAGACAGAGGTAAGTGAGGAGGAGCCTGAGCTGCGGAGAGACAGAGGTAAGTGAGGAGGAGCCTGAGCTGCGGAGAGACAGAGGTAAGTGAGGAGGAGCCTGAGCTGCGGAGAGACAGAGGTAAGTGAGGAGGAGCCTGAGCTGCGGAGAGACAGAGGTAAGTGAGGAGGAGCCTGAGCTGCGGAGAGACAGAGGTAAGTGAGGAGGAGCCTGAGCTGCGGAGAGACAGAGGTAAGTGAGGAGGAGCCTGAGCTGCGGAGAGACAGAGGTAAGTGAGGAGGAGCCTGAGCTGCGGAGAGACAGAGGTAAGTGAGGAGGAGCCTGAGCTGCGGAGAGACAGACAGAGGTAAGTGAGGAGGAGCCTGAGCTGCGGAGAGACAGACAGAGGTAAGTGAGGAGGAGCCTGAGCTGCGGAGAGACAGACAGAGGTAAGTGAGGAGGAGCCTGAGCTGCGGAGAGACAGACAGAGGTAAGTGAGGAGGAGCCTGAGCTGCGGAGAGACAGACAGAGGTAAGTGAGGAGGAGCCTGAGCTGCGGAGAGACAGACAGAGGTAAGTGAGGAGGAGCCTGAGCTGCGGAGAGACAGACAGAGGTAAGTGAGGAGGAGCCTGAGCTGCGGAGAGACAGACAGAGGTAAGTGAGGAGGAGCCTGAGCTGCGGAGAGACAGACAGAGGTAAGTGAGGAGGAGCCTGAGCTGCGGAGAGACAGACAGAGGTAAGTGAGGAGGAGCCTGAGCTGCGGAGAGACAGACAGAGGTAAGTGAGGAGGAGCCTGAGCTGCGGAGAGACAGACAGAGGTAAGTGAGGAGGAGCCTGAGCTGCGGAGAGACAGACAGAGGTAAGTGAGGAGGAGCCTGAGCTGCGGAGAGACAGACAGAGGTAAGTGAGGAGGAGCCTGAGCTGCGGAGAGACAGACAGAGGTAAGTGAGGAGGAGCCTGAGCTGCGGAGAGACAGACAGAGGTAAGTGAGGAGGAGCCTGAGCTGCGGAGAGACAGACAGAGGTAAGTGAGGAGGAGCCTGAGCTGCGGAGAGACAGACAGAGGTAAGTGAGGAGGAGCCTGAGCTGCGGAGAGACAGACAGAGGTAAGTGAGGAGGAGCCTGAGCTGCGGAGAGACAGACAGAGGTAAGTGAGGAGGAGCCTGAGCTGCGGAGAGACAGACAGAGGTAAGTGAGGAGGAGCCTGAGCTGCGGAGAGACAGACAGAGGTAAGTGAGGAGGAGCCTGAGCTGCGGAGAGACAGACAGAGGTAAGTGAGGAGGAGCCTGAGCTGCGGAGAGACAGACAGAGGTAAGTGAGGAGGAGCCTGAGCTGCGGAGAGACAGACAGAGGTAAGTGAGGAGGAGCCTGAGCTGCGGAGAGACAGACAGAGGTAAGTGAGGAGGAGCCTGAGCTGCGGAGAGACAGACAGAGGTAAGTGAGGAGGAGCCTGAGCTGCGGAGAGACAGACAGAGGTAAGTGAGGAGGAGCCTGAGCTGCGGAGAGACAGACAGAGGTAAGTGAGGAGGAGCCTGAGCTGCGGAGAGACAGACAGAGGTAAGTGAGGAGGAGCCTGAGCTGCGGAGAGACAGACAGAGGTAAGTGAGGAGGAGCCTGAGCTGCGGAGAGACAGACAGAGGTAAGTGAGGAGGAGCCTGAGCTGCGGAGAGACAGACAGAGGTAAGTGAGGAGGAGCCTGAGCTGCGGAGAGACAGACAGAGGTAAGTGAGGAGGAGCCTGAGCTGCGGAGAGACAGACAGAGGTAAGTGAGGAGGAGCCTGAGCTGCGGAGAGACAGACAGAGGTAAGTGAGGAGGAGCCTGAGCTGCAGAGAGACAGACAGAGGTAAGTGAGGAGGAGCCTGAGCTGCAGAGAGACAGACAGAGGTAAGTGAGGAGGAGCCTGAGCTGCAGAGAGACAGACAGAGGTAAGTGAGGAGGAGCCTGAGCTGCAGAGAGACAGACAGAGGTAAGTGAGGAGGAGCCTGAGCTGCAGAGAGACAGACAGAGGTAAGTGAGGAGGAGCCTGAGCTGCAGAGAGACAGACAGAGGTAAGTGAGGAGGAGCCTGAGCTGCAGAGAGACAGACAGAGGTAAGTGAGGAGGAGCCTGAGCTGCAGAGAGACAGACAGAGGTAAGTGAGGAGGAGCCTGAGCTGCAGAGAGACAGACAGAGGTAAGTGAGGAGGAGCCTGAGCTGCAGAGAGACAGACAGAGGTAAGTGAGGAGGAGCCTGAGCTGCAGAGAGACAGACAGAGGTAAGTGAGGAGGAGCCTGAGCTGCAGAGAGACAGACAGAGGTAAGTGAGGAGGAGCCTGAGCTGCAGAGAGACAGACAGAGGTAAGTGAGGAGGAGCCTGAGCTGCAGAGAGACAGACAGAGGTAAGTGAGGAGGAGCCTGAGCTGCAGAGAGACAGACAGAGGTAAGTGAGGAGGAGCCTGAGCTGCAGAGAGACAGACAGAGGTAAGTGAGGAGGAGCCTGAGCTGCAGAGAGACAGACAGAGGTAAGTGAGGAGGAGCCTGAGCTGCAGAGAGACAGACAGAGGTAAGTGAGGAGGAGCCTGAGCTGCAGAGAGACAGACAGAGGTAAGTGAGGAGGAGCCTGAGCTGCAGAGAGACAGACAGAGGTAAGTGAGGAGGAGCCTGAGCTGCAGAGAGACAGACAGAGGTAAGTGAGGAGGAGCCTGAGCTGCAGAGAGACAGACAGAGGTAAGTGAGGAGGAGCCTGAGCTGCAGAGAGACAGACAGAGGTAAGTGAGGAGGAGCCTGAGCTGCAGAGAGACAGACAGAGGTAAGTGAGGAGGAGCCTGAGCTGCAGAGAGACAGACAGAGGTAAGTGAGGAGGAGCCTGAGCTGCAGAGAGACAGACAGAGGTAAGTGAGGAGGAGCCTGAGCTGCAGAGAGACAGACAGAGGTAAGTGAGGAGGAGCCTGAGCTGCAGAGAGACAGACAGAGGTAAGTGAGGAGGAGCCTGAGCTGCAGAGAGACAGACAGAGGTAAGTGAGGAGGAGCCTGAGCTGCAGAGAGACAGACAGAGGTAAGTGAGGAGGAGCCTGAGCTGCAGAGAGACAGACAGAGGTAAGTGAGGAGGAGCCTGAGCTGCAGAGAGACAGACAGAGGTAAGTGAGGAGGAGCCTGAGCTGCAGAGAGACAGACAGAGGTAAGTGAGGAGGAGCCTGAGCTGCAGAGAGACAGACAGAGGTAAGTGAGGAGGAGCCTGAGCTGCAGAGAGACAGACAGAGGTAAGTGAGGAGGAGCCTGAGCTGCAGAGAGACAGACAGAGGTAAGTGAGGAGGAGCCTGAGCTGCAGAGAGACAGACAGAGGTAAGTGAGGAGGAGCCTGAGCTGCAGAGAGACAGACAGAGGTAAGTGAGGAGGAGCCTGAGCTGCAGAGAGACAGACAGAGGTAAGTGAGGAGGAGCCTGAGCTGCAGAGAGACAGACAGAGGTAAGTGAGGAGGAGCCTGAGCTGCAGAGAGACAGACAGAGGTAAGTGAGGAGGAGCCTGAGCTGCAGAGAGACAGACAGAGGTAAGTGAGGAGGAGCCTGAGCTGCAGAGAGACAGACAGAGGTAAGTGAGGAGGAGCCTGAGCTGCAGAGAGACAGACAGAGGTAAGTGAGGAGGAGCCTGAGCTGCAGAGAGACAGACAGAGGTAAGTGAGGAGGAGCCTGAGCTGCAGAGAGACAGACAGAGGTAAGTGAGGAGGAGCCTGAGCTGCAGAGAGACAGACAGAGGTAAGTGAGGAGGAGCCTGAGCTGCAGAGAGACAGACAGAGGTAAGTGAGGAGGAGCCTGAGCTGCAGAGAGACAGACAGAGGTAAGTGAGGAGGAGCCTGAGCTGCAGAGAGACAGACAGAGGTAAGTGAGGAGGAGCCTGAGCTGCAGAGAGACAGACAGAGGTAAGTGAGGAGGAGCCTGAGCTGCAGAGAGACAGACAGAGGTAAGTGAGGAGGAGCCTGAGCTGCAGAGAGACAGACAGAGGTAAGTGAGGAGGAGCCTGAGCTGCAGAGAGACAGACAGAGGTAAGTGAGGAGGAGCCTGAGCTGCAGAGAGACAGACAGAGGTAAGTGAGGAGGAGCCTGAGCTGCAGAGAGACAGACAGAGGTAAGTGAGGAGGAGCCTGAGCTGCAGAGAGACAGACAGAGGTAAGTGAGGAGGAGCCTGAGCTGCAGAGAGACAGACAGAGGTAAGTGAGGAGGAGCCTGAGCTGCAGAGAGACAGACAGAGGTAAGTGAGGAGGAGCCTGAGCTGCAGAGAGACAGACAGAGGTAAGTGAGGAGGAGCCTGAGCTGCAGAGAGACAGACAGAGGTAAGTGAGGAGGAGCCTGAGCTGCAGAGAGACAGACAGAGGTAAGTGAGGAGGAGCCTGAGCTGCAGAGAGACAGACAGAGGTAAGTGAGGAGGAGCCTGAGCTGCAGAGAGACAGACAGAGGTAAGTGAGGAGGAGCCTGAGCTGCAGAGAGACAGACAGAGGTAAGTGAGGAGGAGCCTGAGCTGCAGAGAGACAGACAGAGGTAAGTGAGGAGGAGCCTGAGCTGCAGAGAGACAGACAGAGGTAAGTGAGGAGGAGCCTGAGCTGCAGAGAGACAGACAGAGGTAAGTGAGGAGGAGCCTGAGCTGCAGAGAGACAGACAGAGGTAAGTGAGGAGGAGCCTGAGCTGCAGAGAGACAGACAGAGGTAAGTGAGGAGGAGCCTGAGCTGCAGAGAGACAGACAGAGGTAAGTGAGGAGGAGCCTGAGCTGCAGAGAGACAGACAGAGGTAAGTGAGGAGGAGCCTGAGCTGCAGAGAGACAGACAGAGGTAAGTGAGGAGGAGCCTGAGCTGCAGAGAGACAGACAGAGGTAAGTGAGGAGGAGCCTGAGCTGCAGAGAGACAGACAGAGGTAAGTGAGGAGGAGCCTGAGCTGCAGAGAGACAGACAGAGGTAAGTGAGGAGGAGCCTGAGCTGCAGAGAGACAGACAGAGGTAAGTGAGGAGGAGCCTGAGCTGCAGAGAGACAGACAGAGGTAAGTGAGGAGGAGCCTGAGCTGCAGAGAGACAGACAGAGGTAAGTGAGGAGGAGCCTGAGCTGCAGAGAGACAGACAGAGGTAAGTGAGGAGGAGCCTGAGCTGCAGAGAGACAGACAGAGGTAAGTGAGGAGGAGCCTGAGCTGCAGAGAGACAGACAGAGGTAAGTGAGGAGGAGCCTGAGCTGCAGAGAGACAGACAGAGGTAAGTGAGGAGGAGCCTGAGCTGCAGAGAGACAGACAGAGGTAAGTGAGGAGGAGCCTGAGCTGCAGAGAGACAGACAGAGGTAAGTGAGGAGGAGCCTGAGCTGCAGAGAGACAGACAGAGGTAAGTGAGGAGGAGCCTGAGCTGCAGAGAGACAGACAGAGGTAAGTGAGGAGGAGCCTGAGCTGCAGAGAGACAGACAGAGGTAAGTGAGGAGGAGCCTGAGCTGCAGAGAGACAGACAGAGGTAAGTGAGGAGGAGCCTGAGCTGCAGAGAGACAGACAGAGGTAAGTGAGGAGGAGCCTGAGCTGCAGAGAGACAGACAGAGGTAAGTGAGGAGGAGCCTGAGCTGCAGAGAGACAGACAGAGGTAAGTGAGGAGGAGCCTGAGCTGCAGAGAGACAGACAGAGGTAAGTGAGGAGGAGCCTGAGCTGCAGAGAGACAGACAGAGGTAAGTGAGGAGGAGCCTGAGCTGCAGAGAGACAGACAGAGGTAAGTGAGGAGGAGCCTGAGCTGCAGAGAGACAGACAGAGGTAAGTGAGGAGGAGCCTGAGCTGCAGAGAGACAGACAGAGGTAAGTGAGGAGGAGCCTGAGCTGCAGAGAGACAGACAGAGGTAAGTGAGGAGGAGCCTGAGCTGCAGAGAGACAGACAGAGGTAAGTGAGGAGGAGCCTGAGCTGCAGAGAGACAGACAGAGGTAAGTGAGGAGGAGCCTGAGCTGCAGAGAGACAGACAGAGGTAAGTGAGGAGGAGCCTGAGCTGCAGAGAGACAGACAGAGGTAAGTGAGGAGGAGCCTGAGCTGCAGAGAGACAGACAGAGGTAAGTGAGGAGGAGCCTGAGCTGCAGAGAGACAGACAGAGGTAAGTGAGGAGGAGCCTGAGCTGCAGAGAGACAGACAGAGGTAAGTGAGGAGGAGCCTGAGCTGCAGAGAGACAGACAGAGGTAAGTGAGGAGGAGCCTGAGCTGCAGAGAGACAGACAGAGGTAAGTGAGGAGGAGCCTGAGCTGCAGAGAGACAGACAGAGGTAAGTGAGGAGGAGCCTGAGCTGCAGAGAGACAGACAGAGGTAAGTGAGGAGGAGCCTGAGCTGCAGAGAGACAGACAGAGGTAAGTGAGGAGGAGCCTGAGCTGCAGAGAGACAGACAGAGGTAAGTGAGGAGGAGCCTGAGCTGCAGAGAGACAGACAGAGGTAAGTGAGGAGGAGCCTGAGCTGCAGAGAGACAGACAGAGGTAAGTGAGGAGGAGCCTGAGCTGCAGAGAGACAGACAGAGGTAAGTGAGGAGGAGCCTGAGCTGCAGAGAGACAGACAGAGGTAAGTGAGGAGGAGCCTGAGCTGCAGAGAGACAGACAGAGGTAAGTGAGGAGGAGCCTGAGCTGCAGAGAGACAGACAGAGGTAAGTGAGGAGGAGCCTGAGCTGCAGAGAGACAGACAGAGGTAAGTGAGGAGGAGCCTGAGCTGCAGAGAGACAGACAGAGGTAAGTGAGGAGGAGCCTGAGCTGCAGAGAGACAGACAGAGGTAAGTGAGGAGGAGCCTGAGCTGCAGAGAGACAGACAGAGGTAAGTGAGGAGGAGCCTGAGCTGCAGAGAGACAGACAGAGGTAAGTGAGGAGGAGCCTGAGCTGCAGAGAGACAGACAGAGGTAAGTGAGGAGGAGCCTGAGCTGCAGAGAGACAGACAGAGGTAAGTGAGGAGGAGCCTGAGCTGCAGAGAGACAGACAGAGGTAAGTGAGGAGGAGCCTGAGCTGCAGAGAGACAGACAGAGGTAAGTGAGGAGGAGCCTGAGCTGCAGAGAGACAGACAGAGGTAAGTGAGGAGGAGCCTGAGCTGCAGAGAGACAGACAGAGGTAAGTGAGGAGGAGCCTGAGCTGCAGAGAGACAGACAGAGGTAAGTGAGGAGGAGCCTGAGCTGCAGAGAGACAGACAGAGGTAAGTGAGGAGGAGCCTGAGCTGCAGAGAGACAGACAGAGGTAAGTGAGGAGGAGCCTGAGCTGCAGAGAGACAGACAGAGGTAAGTGAGGAGGAGCCTGAGCTGCAGAGAGACAGACAGAGGTAAGTGAGGAGGAGCCTGAGCTGCAGAGAGACAGACAGAGGTAAGTGAGGAGGAGCCTGAGCTGCAGAGAGACAGACAGAGGTAAGTGAGGAGGAGCCTGAGCTGCAGAGAGACAGACAGAGGTAAGTGAGGAGGAGCCTGAGCTGCAGAGAGACAGACAGAGGTAAGTGAGGAGGAGCCTGAGCTGCAGAGAGACAGACAGAGGTAAGTGAGGAGGAGCCTGAGCTGCAGAGAGACAGACAGAGGTAAGTGAGGAGGAGCCTGAGCTGCAGAGAGACAGACAGAGGTAAGTGAGGAGGAGCCTGAGCTGCAGAGAGACAGACAGAGGTAAGTGAGGAGGAGCCTGAGCTGCAGAGAGACAGACAGAGGTAAGTGAGGAGGAGCCTGAGCTGCAGAGAGACAGACAGAGGTAAGTGAGGAGGAGCCTGAGCTGCAGAGAGACAGACAGAGGTAAGTGAGGAGGAGCCTGAGCTGCAGAGAGACAGACAGAGGTAAGTGAGGAGGAGCCTGAGCTGCAGAGAGACAGACAGAGGTAAGTGAGGAGGAGCCTGAGCTGCAGAGAGACAGACAGAGGTAAGTGAGGAGGAGCCTGAGCTGCAGAGAGACAGACAGAGGTAAGTGAGGAGGAGCCTGAGCTGCAGAGAGACAGACAGAGGTAAGTGAGGAGGAGCCTGAGCTGCAGAGAGACAGACAGAGGTAAGTGAGGAGGAGCCTGAGCTGCAGAGAGACAGACAGAGGTAAGTGAGGAGGAGCCTGAGCTGCAGAGAGACAGACAGAGGTAAGTGAGGAGGAGCCTGAGCTGCAGAGAGACAGACAGAGGTAAGTGAGGAGGAGCCTGAGCTGCAGAGAGACAGACAGAGGTAAGTGAGGAGGAGCCTGAGCTGCAGAGAGACAGACAGAGGTAAGTGAGGAGGAGCCTGAGCTGCAGAGAGACAGACAGAGGTAAGTGAGGAGGAGCCTGAGCTGCAGAGAGACAGACAGAGGTCAGTGAGGAGGAGCCTGAGCTGCAGAGAGACAGACAGAGGTCAGTGAGGAGGAGCCTGAGCTGCAGAGAGACAGACAGAGGTCAGTGAGGAGGAGCCTGAGCTGCAGAGAGACAGACAGAGGTCAGTGAGGAGGAGCCTGAGCTGCAGAGAGACAGACAGAGGTCAGTGAGGAGGAGCCTGAGCTGCAGAGAGACAGACAGAGGTCAGTGAGGAGGAGCCTGAGCTGCAGAGAGACAGACAGAGGTCAGTGAGGAGGAGCCTGAGCTGCAGAGAGACAGACAGAGGTCAGTGAGGAGGAGCCTGAGCTGCAGAGAGACAGACAGAGGTCAGTGAGGAGGAGCCTGAGCTGCAGAGAGACAGACAGAGGTCAGTGAGGAGGAGCCTGAGCTGCAGAGAGACAGACAGAGGTCAGTGAGGAGGAGCCTGAGCTGCAGAGAGACAGACAGAGGTCAGTGAGGAGGAGCCTGAGCTGCAGAGAGACAGACAGAGGTCAGTGAGGAGGAGCCTGAGCTGCAGAGAGACAGACAGAGGTCAGTGAGGAGGAGCCTGAGCTGCAGAGAGACAGACAGAGGTCAGTGAGGAGGAGCCTGAGCTGCAGAGAGACAGACAGAGGTCAGTGAGGAGGAGCCTGAGCTGCAGAGAGACAGACAGAGGTCAGTGAGGAGGAGCCTGAGCTGCAGAGAGACAGACAGAGGTCAGTGAGGAGGAGCCTGAGCTGCAGAGAGACAGACAGAGGTCAGTGAGGAGGAGCCTGAGCTGCAGAGAGACAGACAGAGGTCAGTGAGGAGGAGCCTGAGCTGCAGAGAGACAGACAGAGGTCAGTGAGGAGGAGCCTGAGCTGCAGAGAGACAGACAGAGGTCAGTGAGGAGGAGCCTGAGCTGCAGAGAGACAGACAGAGGTCAGTGAGGAGGAGCCTGAGCTGCAGAGAGACAGACAGAGGTCAGTGAGGAGGAGCCTGAGCTGCAGAGAGACAGACAGAGGTCAGTGAGGAGGAGCCTGAGCTGCAGAGAGACAGACAGAGGTCAGTGAGGAGGAGCCTGAGCTGCAGAGAGACAGACAGAGGTCAGTGAGGAGGAGCCTGAGCTGCAGAGAGACAGACAGAGGTCAGTGAGGAGGAGCCTGAGCTGCAGAGAGACAGACAGAGGTCAGTGAGGAGGAGCCTGAGCTGCAGAGAGACAGACAGAGGTCAGTGAGGAGGAGCCTGAGCTGCAGAGAGACAGACAGAGGTCAGTGAGGAGGAGCCTGAGCTGCAGAGAGACAGACAGAGGTCAGTGAGGAGGAGCCTGAGCTGCAGAGAGACAGACAGAGGTCAGTGAGGAGGAGCCTGAGCTGCAGAGAGACAGACAGAGGTCAGTGAGGAGGAGCCTGAGCTGCAGAGAGACAGACAGAGGTCAGTGAGGAGGAGCCTGAGCTGCAGAGAGACAGACAGAGGTCAGTGAGGAGGAGCCTGAGCTGCAGAGAGACAGACAGAGGTCAGTGAGGAGGAGCCTGAGCTGCAGAGAGACAGACAGAGGTCAGTGAGGAGGAGCCTGAGCTGCAGAGAGACAGACAGAGGTCAGTGAGGAGGAGCCTGAGCTGCAGAGAGACAGACAGAGGTCAGTGAGGAGGAGCCTGAGCTGCAGAGAGACAGACAGAGGTCAGTGAGGAGGAGCCTGAGCTGCAGAGAGACAGACAGAGGTCAGTGAGGAGGAGCCTGAGCTGCAGAGAGACAGACAGAGGTCAGTGAGGAGGAGCCTGAGCTGCAGAGAGACAGACAGAGGTCAGTGAGGAGGAGCCTGAGCTGCAGAGAGACAGACAGAGGTCAGTGAGGAGGAGCCTGAGCTGCAGAGAGACAGACAGAGGTCAGTGAGGAGGAGCCTGAGCTGCAGAGAGACAGACAGAGGTCAGTGAGGAGGAGCCTGAGCTGCAGAGAGACAGACAGAGGTCAGTGAGGAGGAGCCTGAGCTGCAGAGAGACAGACAGAGGTCAGTGAGGAGGAGCCTGAGCTGCAGAGAGACAGACAGAGGTCAGTGAGGAGGAGCCTGAGCTGCAGAGAGACAGACAGAGGTCAGTGAGGAGGAGCCTGAGCTGCAGAGAGACAGACAGAGGTCAGTGAGGAGGAGCCTGAGCTGCAGAGAGACAGACAGAGGTCAGTGAGGAGGAGCCTGAGCTGCAGAGAGACAGACAGAGGTCAGTGAGGAGGAGCCTGAGCTGCAGAGAGACAGACAGAGGTAAGTGAGGAGGAGCCTGAGCTGCAGAGAGACAGACAGAGGTAAGTGAGGAGGAGCCTGAGCTGCAGAGAGACAGACAGAGGTAAGTGAGGAGGAGCCTGAGCTGCAGAGAGACAGACAGAGGTAAGTGAGGAGGAGCCTGAGCTGCAGAGAGACAGACAGAGGTAAGTGAGGAGGAGCCTGAGCTGCAGAGAGACAGACAGAGGTAAGTGAGGAGGAGCCTGAGCTGCAGAGAGACAGACAGAGGTAAGTGAGGAGGAGCCTGAGCTGCAGAGAGACAGACAGAGGTAAGTGAGGAGGAGCCTGAGCTGCAGAGAGACAGACAGAGGTAAGTGAGGAGGAGCCTGAGCTGCAGAGAGACAGACAGAGGTAAGTGAGGAGGAGCCTGAGCTGCAGAGAGACAGACAGAGGTAAGTGAGGAGGAGCCTGAGCTGCAGAGAGACAGACAGAGGTAAGTGAGGAGGAGCCTGAGCTGCAGAGAGACAGACAGAGGTAAGTGAGGAGGAGCCTGAGCTGCAGAGAGACAGACAGAGGTAAGTGAGGAGGAGCCTGAGCTGCAGAGAGACAGACAGAGGTAAGTGAGGAGGAGCCTGAGCTGCAGAGAGACAGACAGAGGTAAGTGAGGAGGAGCCTGAGCTGCAGAGAGACAGACAGAGGTAAGTGAGGAGGAGCCTGAGCTGCAGAGAGACAGACAGAGGTAAGTGAGGAGGAGCCTGAGCTGCAGAGAGACAGACAGAGGTAAGTGAGGAGGAGCCTGAGCTGCAGAGAGACAGACAGAGGTAAGTGAGGAGGAGCCTGAGCTGCAGAGAGACAGACAGAGGTAAGTGAGGAGGAGCCTGAGCTGCAGAGAGACAGACAGAGGTAAGTGAGGAGGAGCCTGAGCTGCAGAGAGACAGACAGAGGTAAGTGAGGAGGAGCCTGAGCTGCAGAGAGACAGACAGAGGTAAGTGAGGAGGAGCCTGAGCTGCAGAGAGACAGACAGAGGTAAGTGAGGAGGAGCCTGAGCTGCAGAGAGACAGACAGAGGTAAGTGAGGAGGAGACGCCCCCTCGTTGAGGGATGGGTGAAGCCACGCCCCCTCGTTGAGGGATGGGTGAAGCCACGCCCCCTCGTTGAGGGATGGGTGAAGCCACGCCCCCTCGTTGAGGGATGGGTGAAGCCACGCCCCCTCGTTGAGGGATGGGTGAAGCCACGCCCCCTCGTTGAGGGATGGGTGAAGCCACGCCCCCTCGTTGAGGGATGGGTGAAGCCACGCCCCCTCGTTGAGGGATGGGTGAAGCCACGCCCCCTCGTTGAGGGATGGGTGAAGCCACGCCCCCTCGTTGAGGGATGGGTGAAGCCACGCCCCCTCGTTGAGGGATGGGTGAAGCCACGCCCCCTCGTTGAGGGATGGGTGAAGCCACGCCCCCTCGTTGAGGGATGGGTGAAGCCACGCCCCCTCGTTGAGGGATGGGTGAAGCCACGCCCCCTCGTTGAGGGATGGGTGAAGCCACGCCCCCTCGTTGAGGGATGGGTGAAGCCACGCCCCCTCGTTGAGGGATGGGTGAAGCCACGCCCCCTCGTTGAGGGATGGGTGAAGCCACGCCCCCTCGTTGAGGGATGGGTGAAGCCACGCCCCCTCGTTGAGGGATGGGTGAAGCCACGCCCCCTCGTTGAGGGATGGGTGAAGCCACGCCCCCTCGTTGAGGGATGGGTGAAGCCACGCCCCCTCGTTGAGGGATGGGTAGGAGATACATTGTAATAGTTACAATAGAAACACTTTGGGCAAATGAATAATTTATTGCGAGGGACAGGGGGCATGGACTCCAAAGAGGGACAAATGAGAACAACGAGGGACAGGGGTGGCGTGGATTCTTATGAGGTACAAATGAGAGCAATGAGGGACAGGGGGACATGGACTCCAAAGAGGGACAAATAACGAGGGACAGGGGGTATGGGCTCCAAAGAGGGACATATGAGAAGAATGAGGGACATGGACTCCAAGGAGGGACACATGAGAAGAATGAGGGACATGGACTCCAAAGAGGGACAAAGGACAACGAGGGACAGGGGGCATGGACTCCAAAGAGGGACAAATGAGAACGAGGGACATGGACTCCAAAGAGGGACAAATAGACAAATAACGAGGGACAGGGGGCATGGACTCCAAAGAGGGACAAATGAGAACGAGGGACATGGACTCCAAAGAGGGACAAATAGACAAATAACGAGGGACAGGGGGCATGGACTCCAAAGAGGTACAAATAACGAGGGACAGGGGGGCATGACTCCAAGGAGGGACATGGACTCCAAAGAGGGACAAAGGACGAGGGACAGGGGGCATGGACTCCAAAGAGGGACAAATGAGAACGAGGGACATGGACTCCAAAGAGGGACAAATAGACAAATAACGAGGGACAGGGGGCATGGACTCCAAAGAGGTACAAATAACGAGGGACAGGGGGGCATGACTCCAAGGAGGGACATGGACTCCAAAGAGGGACAAAGGACGAGGGACAGGGGGCATGGACTCCAAAGATGGGCAAATGACAACGAGGGGCAGGGGGCGCGTGTATTCTAATGAGGGACAACCCCTTTTAATGAGGGACACTTTGGAGGTACGCACGCGGGTGTGTGAGACATATAATGGCGCCGCTTTCTTCATACACCGAATGCACTAATATCCCGCACACAGCGGCTACACAGGGCGTGACGTCACCAGCGCCTGGCCTCAGGCCGCCATTTCCCGCCCATTTTCCCCTCAGGCAGCGCATGGCGGCCTCTCCTCAGCACTTACCCCGACACCCGGCCATTAGCAGCAGCAGCATCAGGGAGGTGATGGGGCCACACGGGCAGCTTCTCCTCACCGCCATCGCCTTACCGCACCCGAACATGGCGGCCCGTCCTATAGTGAAAGTGAAAGCTGACATATGGCGGCTTGCCAGGGAACTCCCCTCAGACCCTCAGAGGACACCGCTCCCTGCCTGAGCTATGGCGGCCTGCTGTAACCTCAGTCATCATTATACCCGGCTGTCATGGCGGCCTGCTGTCACCTCAGTCACCATTATACCTGGCTGTCATGGCGGCCTGCTGTCACCTCAGTCACCATTATACCCGGCTGTCATGGCGGCCTGCTGTGTCCTCAGTCACCATTATACGCGGCTGTCATGGCGGCTGCTAATTACCCCTCAGCTAATGACTGGACTTGTGTTATTGCTGTATACATGCATAGTGTGGGGGGCATAGAGGACGCATGCCCGGAGTGGTGGGATGCCCTCGCCATGGCACTTGGGAGCAGCATGGCCACACCCCTGCTCACAGGCTGCTTCCTCACTTCTAGGCCCCTCATCCTTTATTTACATATATATTTCTCCTCTACTCACAGCTTTGCCCAGTTTTGGTCCTGGCACCCCGATCTGGGATGCCCCGCTGTGTGAACCCCCCCCCAGGGGGCCAAGTATAACTCACCTTTCCCGAGTCCTACGGCGCCTGTGCGAGCTCTCAGCTCCAATCAGCGAGCTAGGATCTGCTCATGTCAGCTCGACCCCAGTCAAGTCTAGGCGAGCGCAACTCGAGCTCCGGAGGACCTGAACTTGCAACCCTTTCTCCAGGGGACCCAAACTCGCATCTCGGTTACTGGGGAACCCGGACGCGTAACTCAGGCTATGGGGGAATCGCAATTTGGGCTCCAGGGGATCCGAACTCATTTTAAAGGGGACCCAAACTCGGGCTCCGGGGAACCCCAACTTGCAACTTGGGCTCTGGGGTACCCCAAATCACAATTAAGGCCCCAGGGACCCAAACTCGCAACGTGGGCTCTGGGGGACCCAATCTCGCAACTCGGGTTCTTGGGGACCCAAACTCACATCTCGGCCTCCGGGTACCCAAACTGGCAACTTTGGCTCCGGGGACCCAAACTCACATCTCAGGCTCCTGGGACCCAAACTGGCAACTCTGGCTCCGGGGACCCAAACACACAACTCGGGCTCTGGGGACCCAAACTCGCATCTTGGGCTCTGGGGACCCAAACTCACATCTCGGGCTCTGGGGACCCAAACTCACATCTCGGGCTCTGGGGACCCAAACTCACATCTCGGGCTCTGGGGACCCAAACTCACATCTCGGGCTCTGGGGACCCAAACTCACATCTCGGGCTCTGGGGACCCAAACTCACATCTCGGGCTCTGGGGACCCAAACTCACATCTCGGGCTCTGGGGACCCAAACTCACATCTCTGGCTCTGGGGACCTAAACTCACATCTCGGGCTCTGGGGACCCAAACACACAACTCGGGCTCTGGGGACCCAAACTCACATCTCGGGCTCTGGGGACCCAAACTCACATCTCGGGCTCTGGGGACCCAAACTCACATCTCGGGCTCTGGGGACCCAAACTCACATCTCGGGCTCTGGGGACCCAAACTCACATCTCGGGCTCTGGGGACCCAAACACGCAACTCGGGCTCTGGGGACCCAAACTCACATCTTGGGCTCTGGGGACCCAAACTCACATCTTGGGCTCTGGGGACCCAAACTCATATCTCGGGCTCTGGGGACCCAAACACACAACTCGGGCTCCGGGGACCCAAACTGGCAACTCTGGCTCCGGGGACCTAAACTCACATCCTGGGCTCTGGGACCCAAACACACAACTCGGGCTCTGGGGACCCAAACTCGCATCTTGGGCTCTGGGGACTCAAACTCACATCTCGGGCTCTGGGGACCGCAACTCACATCTCGGGCTCTGGGGACCCAAACTCACATCTCGGGCTCTGGGGACCCAAACACACAACTCGGGCTCTGGGGACCCAAACTCACATCTCGGGCTCTGGGGACCCAAACTCACATCTCGGGCTCTGGGGACCCAAACACACAACTCGGGCTCTGGGGACCCAAACTCACATCTCAGGCTCTGGGGACCCAAACTCACATCTCGGGCTCTGGGGACCCAAACTCTCATCTCGGGCTCTGGGGACCCAAACTCACATCTCGGGCTCTGGGGACCCAAACTCACATCTCGGGCTCTGGGGACCCAAACTCACATCTCGGGCTCTGGGGACCCAAACTCACATCTCGGGCTCTGGGGACCCAAACTCACATCTCGGGCTCTGGGGACCCAAACACACAACTCGGGCTCTGGGGACCCAAACTCACAACTCGGGCTCTGGGGACCCAAACTCACATCCCAGGCTCTGGGGACCCAAGCTCACATGCCAGGCTCTGGGGACCCAGACACACAACTCGGGCTCTGGGGACCCAAACTCACATCTCAGGCTCTGGGGACCCAAACTCACATCTCGGGCTCTGGGGACCCAAACTCACAACTCGGGCTCTGGGGACCCAAACACACAACTCTGGCTCTGGGGACCCAAACTCTCATCTCGGGCTCTGGGGACCCAAACACACAACTCTGGCTCTGGGGACCCAAATTCTCATCTCGGGCTCTGGAGACCCAAACTCACATCTCGGGCTCTGGGGACCCAAACTCACATCTCGGGCTCTGGGGACCCAAACTCACATCTCGGGCTCTGGGGACCCAAACTCACATCTCGGGCTCTGGGGACCCAAACTCACATCTCGGGCTCTGGGGACCCAAACTCACATCTCGGGCTCTGGGGACCCAAACTCACATCTCGGGCTCTGGGGACCCAAACTCACATCTCGGGCTCTGGGGACCCAAACTCACATCTCTGGCTCTGGGGACCTAAACTCACATCTCGGGCTCTGGGGACCCAAACACACAACTCGGGCTCTGGGGACCCAAACTCACATCTCGGGCTCTGGGGACCCAAACTCACATCTCGGGCTCTGGGGACCCAAACTCACATCTCGGGCTCTGGGGACCCAAACTCACATCTCGGGCTCTGGGGACCCAAACTCACATCTCGGGCTCTGGGGACCCAAACTCACATCTCGGGCTCTGGGGACCCAAACACGCAACTCGGGCTCTGGGGACCCAAACTCACATCTTGGGCTCTGGGGACCCAAACTCACATCTCGGGCTCTGGGGACCCAAACTCACATCTCGGGCTCTGGGGACCCAAACTCATATCTCGGGCTCTGGGGACCCAAACACACAACTCGGGCTCCGGGGACCCAAACTGGCAACTCTGGCTCCGGGGACCTAAACTCACATCCTGGGCTCTGGGACCCAAACACACAACTCGGGCTCTGGGGACCCAAACTCGCATCTTGGGCTCTGGGGACTCAAACTCACATCTCGGGCTCTGGGGACCGCAACTCACATCTCGGGCTCTGGGGACCCAAACTCACATCTCGGGCTCTGGGGACCCAAACACACAACTCGGGCTCTGGGGACCCAAACTCACATCTCGGGCTCTGGGGACCCAAACTCACATCTCGGGCTCTGGGGACCCAAACACACAACTCGGGCTCTGGGGACCCAAACTCACATCTCAGGCTCTGGGGACCCAAACTCACATCTCGGGCTCTGGGGACCCAAACTCTCATCTCGGGCTCTGGGGACCCAAACTCACATCTCGGGCTCTGGGGACCCAAACTCACATCTCGGGCTCTGGGGACCCAAACTCACATCTCGGGCTCTGGGGACCCAAACTCACATCTCGGGCTCTGGGGACCCAAACTCACATCTCGGGCTCTGGGGACCCAAACACACAACTCGGGCTCTGGGGACCCAAACTCACAACTCGGGCTCTGGGGACCCAAACTCACATCCCAGGCTCTGGGGACCCAAGCTCACATGCCAGGCTCTGGGGACCCAAACACACAACTCTGGCTCTGGGGACCCAGACACACAACTCGGGCTCTGGGGACCCAAACTCACATCTCAGGCTCTGGGGACCCAAACTCACATCTCGGGCTCTGGGGACCCAAACTCACAACTCGGGCTCTGGGGACCCAAACACACAACTCTGGCTCTGGGGACCCAAACTCTCATCTCGGGCTCTGGGGACCCAAACACACAACTCTGGCTCTGGGGACCCAAATTCTCATCTCGGGCTCTGGAGACCCAAACTCACATCTCGGGCTCTGGGGACCCAAACTCACATCTCGGGCTCTGGGGACCCAAACTCACATCTCAGGCTCTGGGGACCCAAACACACAACTCGGGCTCTGGGGACCCAAACACACAACTCGGGCTCTGGGGACCCAAACACACAACTCGGGCTCTGGGGACCCAAACACACAACTCGGGCTCTGGGGACCCAAACTCACATCTCGTCTCTGGGGACCCAAACTCACATCTCGGGCTCTGGGGACCCAAACTCACATCTCGGGCTCTGGGGACCCAAACTCTCATCTCGGGCTCTGGGGACCCAAACTCTCATCTCGGGCTCTGGGGACCCAAACTCACATCTCGGGCTCTGGGGACCCAAACTCACATCTCGGGCTCTGGGGACCCAAACTCTCATCTCGGGCTCTGGGGACCCAAACTCTCATCTCGGGCTCTGGGGACCCAAACTCACATCTCGGGCTCTGGGGACCCAAACACACACCTCGGGGTATTCCAAGTATACAGCATGTCATGTTCTAGACAATTCCTTACACATGGGTTATACATCCACAAGATGGCGCTGGACTGCAGAAAAAGACTTGTGGCTCCTCCTGGCCCTATATAAAGCCAGGAACCTCCGACAAATTCCCAGTTCTTATCTGCAGTCTGGGCTGCGAAGATAGAAGAAGGCTCTCTATACTGCGCAGGTGAGCGGGGCTTACCAGCCTGCGGCCCTGCAGGACTATTCCCACCCGTTCTGGACCCACTGCCTCCCAGCCTCGGCTGCCTGGTTCGGGTGAAGGTAGGTTTAGCACCAGGGTCAGGTGCTGAGGAGCGCTGCTCCTACCGCAGTCCCTGCACTGACATGGGTAGGAGGTTTAGGCTTATGGTGAGCCTTATGGGATGCCCCTTCCTGCACTCTCGGGTTCCTTAACTATCCCCCACGGTGCCCCCTCCCCCCACCCCTATTTTGCTCCACCCAAATTTTGCTTCGGCCTTACACCCCTGCTGCTCCCTTGCCTCTCTCTCCCTTGGGGAGTTCTCCGGGGGGGGGGGTTTGGGTGGCGTGTCTCTTTATTGTGTATTTTACATGGTTTCGCGTCCTCCGCGCTCTTGTACAGCGCTCCCCGGATGGCGGCGACATTCACTCTGCTTCTGCTGCGCCGTCATTGGACAGCGGGATCACGCGGGGCGCGATTCACGCTCTTCGGGGGGGGCGGGCTCTGCGGATGACGCTTTTTGCGTCATATCTCCGCGGCCTGCCCCTCGGGGTCTGTGTGGGCGCCATTTTAGTCTCCCTCGCGCTGCGTACGCTGCTGGTTCCTCGCTGTGCGGTCCGTGAGTGCCCCGGCGGGGTGTCATTTTCTGTATATTTATTACTTATGGGGATGTCTTTTTTATTTCTTACAGGTGGGTTAGACTTCACTGTGGTTCTCCCGGCCCTCCCCCTTTGGCAATCTCCCACTTCACTAGCAGGTTTTGGGGCATCCCGGGTGGCTATTACTAGCCTTAACCCTATACTGGCCAGTTGCGCCACTCAAATCACCATATGGAGGCTTCTGGGGATAATGTGCTTGGGGACAAGCCCGGCTATGTGTTGCATGTGGGGTATCCCCTATAAGTGATGTCAGGGTGTGTGTACCCTGCGCCCAGCAGGTGCTTGCGCTGCAGTCTGGGTTGTCTGTTACGGGCCCTGGTGCTGCGCCCCCTCTGGCTTCGCCTACCCCCCCACGCTTACATCTGACCCCCAGCGAGGGGCATACTAGCAGGGACTCTCAATCTGATTTGGCTGCACGGGTGGCCAGCATTGAAAAACATATTGCTGGGTCAGACCAGTGGATTCAGGAGGTAGTGTCCTCCGGTTACAAGATAGAGTTTGCAGCCTGGCCGCCCCCAAGATTCATCAAATCCCGGTTGGCTCAAAAACCCCTGTCAGCTCAGGGCTTGTGCCTTGCTGTCCAAAACCTTCTGGAGTTGGGGGTCATCTGCTCGGTGCCTTTCAGGGAAAGGGGCAGAGGCTACTATTCCAATCTTTTCACTGTCCCCAAAAAGGACGGGTCCCTCAGGCCCATCCTGGATTTAAAGCGCCTAAACAAGTTTGTCAAATTCAAGCATTTTCGCATGGAAACACTGCGCTCAGCTGTCAATTCTCTGCGCCCGGGCGACTTCATGACTTCTGTAGACATCAAGGACGCTTACTTTCACTCTGGAGGATCAGCACTACCAATTTGTGGCCTTACCCTTCGGTATCACGGCTCCTAGGGTATTCACCAAGGTGCTGGCGGGCATTATGGCTCTGCTGAGAGCTCGGAGCATTCGCATCCTTCCTTATTTGGATGACATTCTCATCATGTCCCAGTCCTTCCATCAGACCCAGATGGTGGTGTCCACTCTGGAGTCCTTCGGCTGGGTGATCAACCATCCCAAGTCTTCCCTGTCCCCGTCTCTGGTGAGGTCCTTTCTGGGCATGACTCTGGATACATCTCAGGTCAAGGTTTTTCTCCCTCAGCAGAAGGTGGAGAGTCTTCTAGCTCATGCCTAGCTTCTTCTGTCTTGCCCTCATCCATCCATCCGGCAGGGGATGCAGCTGGTGGGCCTGATGGTGGCTTGCTTCGAGGCGGTTCCTTACGTCTCAGTTTCACATGAGACCTCTTCAACTTCACCTCTTGTCAGTATGGGATCGGGACCCTGTGTCCCTGGATCAGGTGATTGTTCTGTCCCCTCTGGCCAGGCGGTCTCTCTCGTGGTGGCTGGACTCAAGGAACCTCTTGGTGGGCAGGACCTTTCTGCCCCCCTGCTGGGAAACTGTCACCACAGATGCCAGTCTGACAGGTTGGGGGGGGCTTCTGGAAGTCTTTGAAATTCCAGGGTCAGTGGGGCCCTCAGGAGGCCCATACCCCTATCAACATTCTGGAACTGAGGGCGATAAGGTTGGTTCTCGCCCAATTGACTCCACACCTTCGGGGTCGGGCTGTTCAGATCCGCTCGGACAACCGCAACAGCAGTTGCCTACATCAGTCATCGGGGAGGGACCCGGAGCAAGAGGGCCCTCAAGGAAGTGTCCCTGATTCTGTCTTGGGCGGAGGAGAATGTTCCCTGCATCTCAGCTGTGTACATCCCGGGGGTGGAGAATCTGGAGGCGGACTCTCTGAGCAGGGGGACTTCTCGTCTGGGGGAATGGTCCCTCAGCAGCAGGGTGTTTCGCTCCCTGTGCCACCGCTGGGGTCAGCCAGATGTGGATCTGTTTGCGTCCCGTCACAATCACAAGCTTCCAGTCTTTGTCTCTCTTTCGCCGGACCCTGTGGCCTTGGCCATGGATGCACTAGCAATGTCTTGGAAGAATTTTCAGCTCCTCTATGTGTTCCCTCCGTTTCCTCTGCTGGGCAGGGTGCTGCGCAAGATAGCCCAGGAAGGGGTGCCGACCATTCTGGTGGCCCCCTGTTGGCCAAGAAGGGTGTAGTTCGCAGACGTTGTGCAGTTGGCAGTAGATCAGTACGTCCTGCCCAAGGATTCAGACCTGCTCACCCGGGGGCAGCTACGCCATCCCAATTTACAAACGCTGGCTTTAACAGCCTGGCTGCTGAAACAAGGGGCTGCCCGCTTCTGTAGTTGATATCATGATTAGGGCTAGGAAAAATTCCTCATCTTTTATCTACTATAGGCTATGGCTTGCTTACATTGCCTGGTATGAGTCTAAGTCCTTTCCCTGTCGGGTGTTTTCTGTTCCCAGAATCCTGGAATTCCTGCAACATGGTTTGGACTTGGGTCTTCAACTTAGTAAGGAACTTCAAAGTTCATGTTTCAGCCTTGGCTGTTTTCTTCCAAAGATCCTTTGCCAACCATCGTTTGGTTAAGACTTTCTTCCAGGGGGTTACTCACGTGCGACCTCCACGTAAGCCTATGTTACCAGTATGGGATTTGAATCTGGGCTTATCTGCTATGCAGGGTACTCCCTTTGAGCCTTTGCGTGAGGCCCCTTTGTCCATTTTGACTCTTAACCCTTTAAATGCCAGCCACATAAAATTTACGTGGTTGCTTCTCCTCCACTTAAGTGCCAGCCACGTAAAATTCACGTGCCTGGCATTTACCCCTGCTAGCGGGCAAAAAAAAATACTCGTTGGATCCGGCCAGGTCTCCTCTTTAATTTGGTGCCATCCGATCCCCCGTGGAGAGCCCCTGGAATAGGCCGCCCCCCCCTGCTTCGGCAGCAGCAGCTGCTAACTGTAAAAAAAAAAAATTAAAATGACATTCACTTACCTCCGTGTGCGCTGGCTCCCGCTGTCCCTCCTCTTCACCTGGGGGGCCTCCGATCCCCCCCCCCCAGGACTTACGGATCTTCAGGAGAGAGCGCGGGAGGCTCTTTCCCCTTTCCTCCTCGATGGCGGCCGCCATCTTGCCGCTAAGCCCCGCCCCTTGGGGGGCTAATGACGTCATCCCGGCCCCGATCTCCAGCTTCAGCCTTCTCAGCTGTCAGATGCCGGTGATCAGTGCCCGGGGAAGGAGGTGGCAGGAGAGCCTCTGATCTCCTGCCTCCCCCTTCCCTGGATGCCGATCACCGGCATCTGTCATCAGAGCGGCGAGGGACAAGAGCTTACAATCGGAGGTAAGTACAGTAAACATTTTTTTTTTTTTAATAAAATTATTTTGTGTGTGGTCTTTTTTTTCACAGTTAACCCTTTGTGAGCTGGTAAGGGGTCCATGAGACCCCTTATACCAGTTCACCAGGCTCTGGGTCTGGCAAGTCACCTGCGGCTAGTGGGTGACTTGCCATTAACCCCCAGCCCCCCCATTACCTGCCTCCCCAACGGGCGGGGGGGGCAGAAGGCCCCGGGCCACTTAGTGGCTATGTGGGCTAGTAGCCTGCAGGGCCAGGGGCCACCAACGCTGGCCCCTGCGCTCTGTTCTACAAGCCCCCATAGCTGGCCCGGGTCGGTAATGCTGGGTAGGGGGGACCCTACGTCATTTTTGGGGGGGATTTTTAAGGGTTTTTAACCCTTAAAATTCCAAAAAAAAGGGGACCCCCCCCCCCCATGTCAATTTTTTTTTTAATTAACCGCTTATGTCCTGTTACACAGCAGGTATAAAATGCTTCCAGCATTTTGTGGTGTGTTTGTGTTTTTTTTTACATTTAAAGTGGACCAACACACAGGATCGGGGATGCCCCGCTCTGTGAAACCCCCCCGATCCTATGGTGCATGCGCGGCCGCTCGTCCAATCAGCGCGCTCAGAGCGGCTGAGTTATGGATGTCTAAGAGACGTCTAAGCTCAGCCACTTTGAGCGTGCTGGAGACCGCATCCCCCACTTCCCTCTAACAGGGAGCGTGCCCGCGCCGGCCATTCATAAATAGCCAGTGCGGACACACGCCCTGCTAGAGGGATAGCGGGGATGCAGCCCGCGCATGCGCAGTAGGGGGGTTTCACACAGAGGGGCATCCCGATTTTGGATGCCCCGGGGGGGGAGGGAATAGAACGGTCTGGGAATCTTATAGATTCCCGGGTCGATCAGCCCTGGGTGTTGGTCCACTTTAACCCATTGTGAACTGAGTCCATGAAACCCCTGTACCAGTTCACAAGGCTGGGGGGCTGTCAAGTCACCTGCGGCTAGCGGGTGACTTGCCATTAACCCCGGCCCCCCTATTACCTGCCTCCCCAAAGCCCAGGGGGGCAGAAGGGCCCGGGCTGATTTAGGCGGTGCGGGCTTGTACTTGGCAGGGCGGGGGGCCACCAAAGCTGGCCCCTGCGCCCTGTTCTACAAGCCCTGCATAGCTGATCCCCGGGCTGGTTATGCTGGGTAGGGGGGACCCCATGTCATTTTTATGGCAATTTTAAAGAGTTTTTAACCCTTAAAATTAAAAAAAAGGGGGGATTACCCCCCCTTGGAAGGGGAACCCCATGACAATTTTTTTCTTGATTTAACCCTTTATAGTGTGGATTGTAGTTGTATTTTATTTTTACATGTTATAAAGTGTTTTTTCAGTTTGGGGGGTCTTCTGAACAGTAACGGGGGGCTACCGATACATATGTGGTACCGTTGTAATCGGGAGAAATGGGGCTTTCACATACAATATGGTTTTCTTAAAAAAAAAAAGGTTTTATTTGAAATTAAGGAGACAATTTTCTAAAAAAAATATTTTTTTATTTTGTTTTGTTCAATTTACTCAAAAATATTTTAAAAAACAGTAAAAAAAATGACAAACAAGACATTTCATGTTAAAGCCTAAACTCTGCCTGCAAAAATAAAATATATCATTTTCCTGGAAATACCTGCAAAAATCACAGTTAAGCATAGCGCAAAATGGTTAAAAATGACCTGTCAAGAGAGGGTGACAAAATCTCAAGTAGGCTGGCAGTTAAAAGGGTTAAAAGTACCTATGCATGTTGGGTATCGTTCTGCTCGGGGGACCTTGCGCTTTTAGATTTAGCTTGTTTTTTCTTGTTTGCATATTTATATTTTAGGAAAACTAAAGCCTAAACTCTGCCGCAAAAATAAAATATATCATTTTCCTGGAAATACCTGCAAAAATCACAGTTAAGCATAGCGCAAAATGGTTTAAAATGACCTGTCAAGAGAGGGTGACAAAATCTCAAGTAGGCTGGAAGTTAAAAGGGTTAAAAGTACCTATGCATGTTGGGTATCGTTCTGCTCGGGGGACCTTGCGCTTTTAGATTTAGCTTGTTTTTTCTTGTTTGCATATTTATATTTTAGGAAAACTCATTTTTTATTCTGCTTTATTATATATTTTTTAAGGGAACCCTGTGCGACCAAAGAATTCTTTGAGGGATTACTTCCAGGAAGATGGGCCCACTACAACATGCTGGATATGCTTAGAAAGCTTATCATGTGTACTTTCAGGAAATATATGGTTTGTGGTGGGTATTCCAAATGTAAAGGGTTGTTTTGGTAGAAAAAGCGCAAGGTGGGCACTTTGTCTGCAGAGCTGAAATTTTCAAGCAAAATTATCATTGTGCACATGCTTTACTTTTTGGTGTTTGGCAACTCTTCTTTTGACAACACCTATGCATGTTGGGTATCGTTCGGTTCGGGGGGATGTTGCTTTTTCAGATTAACTTTTTTTTTGTTTGCATATAGTTTTTTTTAAGAAAATGTGGCTTTGATCCTGCTTTTTTATCCATTTTTAGGGAAGCTCTGTGTAACCAAAGAATACATTGAGGGAAAACTTCCAGAAAACTGTGGCAACATCAACAAGCCTGGTACGCCTAGAAAGCTTGAAGTGTGTATTTCCAGAAAATATATAGTTTGTGGGGGGGTATTTCAAATGTAAAGGGTTGTTTTTATTAAAAAACTGCAAGGTGCACATAGTGCTTTGCATAGCTGTATTTGATCTAAAAAACTCTTAAAGTGCTGTTTCAGTTTGGGGGAGTCTCCTGGGCAGGAAAGGGTGTCTTCCAATACATATGTGGTACCGTTGTAACCGGGAGAAATTGGGATTTCACACGCAATAGGATTTTATTGACAAAACACTACAAATTGTAAAAAATAGATTTTTTTTATTTTTTTCACATATTTCACCCCAAAATATTAAGAATACACTTGACAAATGACAAACAAGACATTTTATGTTAAAGCCCAGACTCTGCTGAAAAAAAACAATATATCATTTTCCTGGGAAATCCCTTCAAAAATCACAGTTGAACATGCATGGTGCAAAATAGTGAAAAATGGTCTGGCAACAAACCGTAACAAAAACTCCAGGTAGGCTGGCACTTAAAGGGTTAAGGTAGCTTTTTTTGGTGGCTATCACTTCTTTTAGGCGTGTTTCTGAGTTGGCTGCGCTTTCCATCAAACCTCCTTACTTTGAGAGACACCAGGACAAGGTGGTGTTTCGGTTTAAGCCAGATTTTCTGCCTAAGGTTGTGTCTGCATTTCATCTCAATCAGGACATTAGCCTCGATTCAAAGATTCGTCGGGACTTCCGTAGCTGTCTGTGAAAGTTTTGGTGGGTGTTAGTCTTTTTTTTTGCTTTTTTTCGTCCATTTTCTACTCGCACGAACGTTCGGGAAAATGTGTATATGCTCTTTCGATGAACGGAAGCAAATCGGAACATTTCCAAACAAAATCGGAAATTTTCCGTTTGTTCAGATAACTTCCGTTGTTGGGATGGGCTTGCGTCTGATTCAGAGAGCTGATTTCTGACGGATCACCGCCCTATAAATCCGTTTCATTTCCGATCCACTTACGGGACCTTTGAGGGCTCGGATTGCTATTGTTGGACATGTTTTGCGGCTATGTGGAGGAGTCTGCGCGCCTTTAGCACCAAGGCATTGCATGTACCAGCATGGCCGAAGTTATAAATTGTATAGCAATGCACCTGAATTAATACATTTCATGTATGCCTTATAGATGCATTTTAATGCTGACCTTAATTAGTCCTTAGCATGTAAACATTTATTTTCCCACACATCCATATAATTGCTATATTTTTTTAGACTTATGTCCTTTGTGAATTATATTTGGATTGTTGAACTTGAATCTTAATTTGTTGTAGGAGTTATTGTTTTAGTCGGCTACCTTTGCTTTGTGTAATTATTTTATATTTGGTTGCAGGAACCGCAAGATGTGCCACTCGCACAACATACAAGCAGTGTTTGGTCCAGCTATGCGATTCCTCAGGGTTCTTGCAGGGCATCCAGGGTCGTCCCATGATGCTTATATATTGCAGAGCTCCGGCTTATTTAGTCTGTTTGAGTCAGGAGAATTATCTGGTGGATGGCTCCTGGGTAAGTTTGCTCACATTCCATCAATCCATTTTCACTGTATGGCAATGAATATAGTTGATGACTCATGACTTAACCTATGGCTGTTTTTAGCTCTTGAAGACATGTTAAACAATATTGTAGCTTAGAATGTGTATTTTATGTTAGTATTTTTAAATTCTTTCAGGGGATTCTGGATATCCACTCCTGCCCTTGCTCCTGATGCCCGTTCTTTGCCTGCAGAATGCGGGCCAGGGGTTCTCTAATCGGGCACTATGCAAAACCCGGGCCGTGGTGGCGAGGGCCCTCTGGCTTTTGAAGTCCAGATTTAGGCGTTTGGACCATATGGGGGAGGGGGGCACTGCAGTATGACCCCGGCAAAGAGTGTCAGGATCCTTCAGTTGGTGGGCAAGATGCAGAAGCTGCGCAACTCGTTGGGGACCACAGATGAAGATTAATGTTCTGTGGCCTGCCATTGCTATGTATGTTTTTTTATAGTTGTAAAAATTTGACATTTTCTAAATTTTCTAAAAATGTTACAGTGTCATTTCATTTACGAAATACATTAACACAAAACTAATGGGCCCAGAAATATTTATAGATGAATATTCACATGACCGAGAAGTGATTTGGGTAAGTTTTAGGGGGCTAAAATGGAAGAAGAACCTAACCGAGAAGTGGTTTGGGTGAGCTTTAAGGGTCCAAAAGGGAAGATGGAGGATAGTGCTAAGTGATTTAGCTAAACATTGTAGTAGAAGTGAGGGGGGCAAATATGTATGCGAGCACTTTAATGAGTTAAGTTTGTAGTGCGCAGGCGCAAGATCGCAAGGATTCCGTCTGGATGATTATTTTTGGGTAAAGGGAAACAGAAACTAACGGGAAACGTAAAGGATTTGTGGGAGGATACGATGGGAAAAGGGCAAAAACTAAAGCCTACATTGTAACATGTGAAAATGAAACGGAAAAGTCTGGATGAAAAATAGAGCCTGTAAGGGCACCACCAGATTTAATCAAGACTGAATAGACAAGTGGGTGCTCCCATAAATCCCAAACCACAATCCAAATAGTACAAACCAAAAAACAGGGGATTTAAGAATGGGCACTCACACCAGTAATATAAGAAAATTAATGTAGAGAATTTATTCAAAAAATGCTATGTACACCAATAAAAAACATATATACACAACATATACTGACAAGACAAAGTTTAAAAGGAGAATGGATAGGTCCCCGGGCTCTGCTCTTTATCTTAATCAAACCTCTATAATCAATATACACCGTCTTAATAGGAAAACATGCATGTTGCATAGAAAATTACAACTGTGTGCCTGAATATGTAAGAAAATACTGCCCCCCAGTGGGCAATCAATAAAAGACAGGGAGTTGCATACCTAATATTCATGAATAAATTAAATATAACAATGTAATCAATATATATACTGTACAAGTTAATATATACAAAAATACATAAAGTGCAAAGTGCATCGACAATAATTCATCCAAAAAGGGCAACTAAATTTATGTACACAAATAAAGATAAGTACAAAAGATGAGATCTCATATAGCTCAAAAGTGTGCAACTGATGTGCTCAAACTCGTGCTCCTATATCCCAAAATAGAGAAAAGTGGCAAGAAGAAATAAAATGTAGGTGATAAAAATATATCACTGTAGGAAAAAATGTGTATGCAACCCTAAACTGCCCCGTGCCATATATACAAGGATTGAGATTAATCAATAAATATATAAGCAACCCCCACCCCCCTATATTTGCAAGAATTATGTGTTTATAAGAAAATGCAGTAGCTCAGCAATAATAAGTAAAATGCATAAGGACTGAGTACAAGGCTCTAGCAAAAATCATATGCTGCAGCTGCTGAGAGGAAGATCAAGGGAGCAGGGAAGGCACAACAGACAGGATACCAAAATAGCTTAATCAAACATGTTAAGGCAATACTACCAGTAGCAGAGCTGTGCCCGGGACCTCCGGCTGCCCCGCGCGTTCCGCCGTGCGCCCACGGCTTCGGACTGGGGTAATGTGCTCTCCATTACTCACAGCTTTTATCCTGGCCAGTCCTCATGCGCGCGTCCTCCATTACAATCCGGTGTGGACGCCGGTGACGTCCGTGCTCGCGCCCGTCGGCCACGCCCCCCCCGATGACCCGGCCGCCGTCATCTATTGCCAAAGTAGCAAGGGGGCGCGGCCGGCCGGCGCGAGCCTGGAGACGCCACACGCTGAGATCCATGACAAGAAGCTGCGTTCAATACACACCAATATGACACAAAAGGATGCAGCACATAGCACAATAACGATGTCTATAACTAATAACAAATACTTGAACCAAGTCCGGTACTTGCACAATAGTTTTAAGCATATCTAAATATTCTATTTAACATTAACAATGGTAAGTATATTACACTTATATATATGTACACTATATATATGTATTTTTGGTTTGTACTATCTGGATGAAAAATGACATCCGCGTATTAGTAATCTGCCGTACTAACGGACGGAAACTTTACAGAAGGATTGCAATGCGTGCATAGAATCGCTCGTACGCTCATACGAGAACGGAAACATTTCACAAAAGAAAAACAGATCGGCACGAAAACGGAAGTTTTTTTGTGTCTCTCTGAATCGAGGCTAATATGTCAGGCTGAATTACTGTGACCATAGAGAGCATAGCACAGACACCTCACCTCCTGTGTATAATGTGTGACCTACCTGTGACCATAGAGAGCATAGCACAGACACCTCACCTCCTGTGTATAATGTGTGACCTACCTGTGACCATAGAGAGCATAGCACAGACACCTCACCTCCTGTGTATAATGTGTGACCTACCTGTGACCATAGAGAGCATAGCACAGACACCTCACCTCCTGTGTATAATGTGTGACCTACCTGTGACCATAGAGAGCATAGCACAGACACCTCACCTCCTGTGTATAATGTGTCACCTACCTGTGACCATAGAGAGCATAGCACAGACACCTCACCCCCTGTGTATAATGTGTGACCTACCTGTGACCATAGAGAGCATAGCACAGACACCTCACCCCCTGTGTATAATGTGTGACCTACCTGTGACCATAGAGAGCATAGCACAGACACCTCACCCCCTGTGTATAATGTGTGACCTACCTGTGACCATAGAGAGCATAGCACAGACACCTCACCCCCTGTGTATAATGTGTGACCTACCTGTGACCATAGAGAGCATAGCACAGACACCTCACCTCCTGTGTGTAATGTGTGACCATAGAGAGCATAGCACAGACACCTCACCTCCTGTGTATAATGTGTGACCTACCTGTGACCATAGAGAGCATAGCACAGACACCTCACCTCCTGTGTATAATGTGTGACCTACCTGTGACCATAGAGAGCATAGCACAGACACCTCACCTCCTGTGTATAATGTGTGACCTACCTGTGACCATAGAGAGCATTGCACAGACACCTCACCTCCTGTGTATAATGTGTGACCATAGAGAGCATAGCACAGACACCTCATCTCCTGTGTATAATGTGTGACCTACCTGTGACCATAGAGAGCATAGCACAGACACCTCACCTCCTGTGTATAATGTGTGACCTACCTGTGACCATAGAGAGCATAGCACAGACACCTCACCTCCTGTGTATAATGTGTGACCTACCTGTGACCATAGAGAGCATAGCACAGACACCTCACCTCCTGTGTATAATGTGTGACCTACCTGTGACCATAGAGAGCATAGCACAGAGCACCTCACCTCCTGTGTATAATGTGTGACCTACCTGTGACCATAGAGAGCATAGCACAGACACCTCACCTCCTGTGTATAATGTGTGACCTACCTGTGACCATAGAGAGCATAGCACAGAGCAGGGGCCGCATGGTGTAACTAACAGAAGATGAAAGAAGAAGAGTGATGTCGCCATTTAATCACCGCACTCATTTCAAAACATTAAAACCATAAAATTTCCGGATTGGCCGATCCAGTCATGTGACTCTCGTAACCCTTCTGTTGCCGGGGGCGAGCTTCCATTGTCACCCTGCAGAGATCAGAGGGGACCATGGTGCGGCTTCCAGGTTTGGGGATAATGGTGGACTGTCCATGGTAAGTGGCAGTAAAATGATTCCATGTTCACACCGGTGCATTAGAGCCTCAGGGCCAGGTTATAATTGTTCAATAGCGCCCCTGAGAAATAACCGTGGGCAGCTCCCTTTTTGCTCTCCACGGTTCAGAGATTTTTCTGGTGTCGTTCGGTCTTCCAAAATAATCTAAGGGATTGAAATATACGCGCAATGAAGAACACAGACAGACAGCGTGATCCGAGATACATGGAGAAAAGCGCTTTCTGCTCGCTCCGCCCGGTGACACTTTATTTTTATATCAAAGTAAAAAAACATAGCACACGACATCTATTGGACATCATCACATAAGGAAAAATCTAATTACTGGCTCAATGATTGGTCATCACAGCCACAGAGCATATTCTTAAGAATGTTAGTGACACCTGGGGGGGCCGGACAGTATAAGGTGTTGTCTAGTCTCCCCAGGGCCATCTTGTTCACAGTAATGTGTTAGTAGCAGCGTGGCTTCATTAACTTTATTGCTCTAATTTCAGTACAAGCAGAAGGAAAGAATCAGCGCAGAGATAAGTGGCTTACTGAGGGTTTATTTCACCTTTATTAGCCACTAAAGCTTACAATGCAGAGATATGAATTTGTTATCAAGTGATGTAAATGGAAGGGAGGGAATGTTCACATATATATTCATTTTATTTATTCTGACCTCCATCCATCACACACCTGCTCCAGGCCCCCAGCTCCATTATCACCCAGACCACATAACCAGTGCTAGATTATATGGGGGGCACCCTAGACACCCACCTGCTGGGGCCTCCACCACTTGTTCCAAGCGGGCCTTTGAGCTCTCTTGGAAAGGTGATCTGGTCTGGTGCAGTGTAAGATTGTTGCACTTTTGTTGTGTTTGGTTGATGAGGGGGCATAATAGAACTTCTCCACACCATGGGCACCCTTAATCTGGCCGTGGCTGCAAGAGAGGATAGGCTGGCCGGTGTGGGGAGCCCCAAGTCACTGCACCAGGGAATCATGGCTCTGGGTAGGCAAGCACCGATCCCCTGTCAGGAAGCAGCTGGGGGAAGGCCACAGGGTCAGACGTCAGCCACAGTCCCATAGGGCATCCCGGGCAAAATCCCAGCACTTGGCAAGGCTGCGGCCAGTGAGCGGTGAATGCTGGAGGGTGGGTGATGGGCGCTGAGCGGCAGAGCGGGGCGGCAGGTGAGCGGTGAATGCTGGAGGGTGGGTGATGGGCGGTGAGCGGCAGAGCGGGGTGGCAGGTGAGCGGTGAATGCTGGAGGGTGGGTGATGGGCGCTGAGCGGCAGAGCGGGGCGGCAGGTGAGCGGTGAATGCTGGAGGGTGGGTGATGGGCATTGAGCGGCAGAGCGGGGTGGCAGGTGAGCGGTGAATGCTGGAGGGTGGGTGATGGGCGCTGAGTGGCAGAGCGGTGAATGATGGAGGGTGGGTGATGGGCACTGAGTGGCAGAGCGGGGTGGCAGGTGAGGCGGTGAATGCTGGAGGGTGGGTGATGGGCGCTGAGTGGCAGAGCGGGGTGGCAGGTGAGCGGTGAATGCTGGAGGGTGGGTGATGGGCGCTGAGCGGCAGAGCGGGGCGGCAGGTGAGCGGTGAATGCTGGAGGGTGGGTGATGGGCATTGAGCGGCAGAGCGGGGTGGCAGGTGAGCGGTGAATGCTGGAGGGTGGGTGATGGGCGCTGAGCGGCAGAGCGGGGTGGCAGGTGAGCGGTGAAGTGGGTGGTGGCCTCCGGTGAGACGCGGATCGGGTGGTGGCAGGCGGTGCACAGGGGATGTTGGGTGGGGGGGCGGCAGGGCCATGAGGTGATGGGAGGCCACGTCCTCAGGATAATAGCATGATAGGAGCAGCCGCCGGCCACTGCACACTCAGTAACACTCCGCTCTGCCCCAGACTCTCAGTTACGCGGCACAGGCGACTTATTGAATATTCATTGGTGGTGCAGTGGCCACACCCCTAACCCCTGGAGCGTGCTGGACCGGCTCCTGTTATTGGAAGGAGCTGGTTTGCAGCAGAGGTTAGAGGAAGGGACCACTGCACCACCAATCAATGATTCACAGGGCCCCAGTCTCTAACATAAATGATAAAGGTAAGCTTTTTCAGAGGGTTAACAGGCATATGGGGCTGGGGGATAACTGTGTTTCTGTGCTCTGCCTGTACCTGGGGCATCCCAATATGGTCGGCTATGTAACACCCAGGAATCACCAAAACAAAAGCTCTGCTCCCCAGGGGTCCATGACGCACCAACATCCAGCCATTCTGATAGACTGGGGACGGGAGTGAGCGGCACAGAGCACAGGGGGGCCAGGGATGTGGCTTATCCCCTTTTCATTCTGCCGGATCTCTATGTGCATACAGCACTGATTGGGCACAAGCCTGTGTATGCGCTGTGTGACCATAGGAAAGGAAAGATTTGTGGGTGCTCTGGGGATGTTCCCATAGCATGGAATGGGCATCCCATAGCATGCCTCAGGGAAATGGACCAACATCGGGGATAGTCAAAATTCTAGATTTAGGTCTACTTTAAAGCAGAATAAAACTTGGGATATTGGCTATCCTGGGTTTTGTTCCGCACCCCAGAGCACCCACTCTCCCGAATGTGCCACCACCCGTTCTCCCACATGTGCCACCAGCCACCCTCCCACATGCACCACCAGCCACCCTCCCACATGCGCCACCAGCCGCCCTCCCACATGCACCACCAGCCTCTCTCCCACATGTGCCACCAGCCGCCCTCCCACATGCGCCACCAGCCGCCCTCCCACATGTGCCACCAGCCACCCTCCCACATGCGCCACCAGCTGCCCTCCCACATGTGCCACCAGCCGCCCTCCCACATGCGCCACCACCCGTTCTCCCACATGTGCCACCAGCCACCCTCCCACATGCACCACCAGCCACCCTCCCACATGCGCCACCAGCCGCCCTCCCACATGCACCACCAGCCTCTCTCCCACATGTGCCACCAGCCGCCCTCCCACATGCGCCACCAGCCGCCCTCCCACATGTGCCACCAGCCACCCTCCCACATGCGCCACCAGCTGCCCTTCCACATGTGCCACCAGCCGCCCTCCCACATGTGCCACCAGCCGCCCTCCCACATGTGCCACCAGCCGCCCTCCCACATGTGCCACCAGCCACCCTCCCACATGTGCCACCAGCCGCCCTCCTACATGTGCCACCAGCCACCCTCCCACATGTGCCACCAGCCGCCCTCCTACATGTGCCACCAGCCACCCTCCCACATGCGCCACCAGCCACCCTCCCACATGCGCCACCAGCCACCCTGCAACATGTGCCACCAGCCACCCTCCCACATGGGCCACCAGCCACCCTCCCACATACGCCACCAACCGCCCTCCCATGTGCCACAAGCCACCCTCCCACGTGGGCCACAAGCCACCCTCCCACGTGGGCCACAAGCCACCCTCCCACATGCGCCACCAGCCTCTCTCCCACATGTGCCACCAGCCACCCTCCCACATGCGCCACCAGCCTCTCTCCCACATGTGCCACCAGCCTCTCTCCCACATGCGCCACCAGCCTCTCTCCCACATGTGCCACCAGCCTCTCTCCCACATGCGCCACCAGCCTCTCTCCCACATGCAACACTACCCACATCCGTGTCACCGGCATGGCCTTCCCAGGTGCCATCCTACCGGGATTTTGCCCAGTATGCCCTACAGCCAGTCCGCCCCCAGTTAGCAGCCCCCCACAGCAGCACACCTGGAGGATGGATACTTCTTGGAAGTTGAGTTGAGGCCCAGAAATAAGCTGGGGAGGGACATTCTTCTGTTCCGCTTCCGTAATGCCAGGGCAAGACCTGAAGATGTGCAGGAAAGGGCGCCCTCTCCTGGTTATGCTATATGTATCATTCATTGTAATGCACTCATTGTACTGCCCCATAGCAATAAAGGTTGTAATGTAAGACAGGCGGGTTCCCAGGACTGTGTAGGGTGACACAGGGGGGTAAGGTAAGTATTAAATGGGTTTTGTCATAATTTGTTTGTTACCTTTACATGGATAGTCATGCTCTGCTGCTAATGTATTCATATCTTCTGATAATACCCATCAATCACACCCTCTGATTGATCACTGATGAGGCATTAATGGGATTGAATGGTGAAACTGTAAAAACATTTATTGGCAGTTCACCTGATGCAGCGTCAGTCCCATGCTGTCTCTTTGCTCTGGTCATAGGAAGGGGAATTTCGGCCCCAACACCTCCCCCATGATCTTGACCACCAATACAATCCAGAGGCTTGTGTCAAGTAGTCACTCCCGCAGTTAGTCATAGGCTAGAATGGAGCCCTCCACGCTGTCACTCAAGCTCAGCTGACTCCAATGCAATGCACACAGAGCGCTTGTATGGCGCGGCCCTGACACCCCCATGACAGAGGAGCGCAGAACATGAGGTTACACTTTATTTTATCATTACTCTGGTAAGATAGCTTCAGCAACAAACGAGAACATTGCCATGTGCAGCCTGACACAATGGGAACATTTTTGAGTGTGCCTGGACAATGGCTGTTTTATAGAAAGAGTCACAATGTAACAAGATGAGAGAGAGAGAGAAATGAAACTGCCGAAATCACCGTTGTCTGTCACTGTACAGAGAGCAGGGGGAGCGATGGCTGCCGTCCTCTGGTCTTAACTTCTCTGGAACGCTGAAACAAAAAAGAACAAAAAAGGTCACAAAAAGCAATGTATTCAATGCCCTATAGGACGTATTTGGGGTGCCCCACACCCTGTGTAAGAAGTTTGATTCCTTGTTTTTATACTTTACAGGGACTATTGGGCCATCCAAATATAATCTCACCTATGGTGGTTCAAGAAACAAGTATTGGGCCGAAACCAAAAATCCATGAGTGGATTTCATTTAAATAGAGCCGGTTACATTACAGAAAAATAATAATATCGGTGTAAATATGATGTAAAGTTACAATGTCCAGAATGTAAGCAGTGTTCAAGCTAATTCAACCAGGGCCTTTGACCCCTGCCCAGCCCCCGTAAGGGTTCGGCTGAACCACCTGCCTGGCAATCCTTCATGTCTCCTGTGAGAGCCAAGAGACCCCCTCCCCTGATAAAATGTTATTCTTCTCATAAACCCAAATTCCTCCTCCCTCCAACTGCCCCTTAGTCTTCCTGTTACAAAGAAGCCGTCATGTAACACTATGCCTACACACAACAGATTGTTCAAGTTAAATGATTTGAAAAGCCCATACATCGAGTAATTACTGAGAGGGGGGAAACTGAGAAAACCCAGAAATTTCTTTATGTCTGAATATGAACTGCTTCCATGAGGTCGGAATGCAAATTCACAACAGAAATAACTTTTAAATTATATGGACATGTATATATATAATATATTACATGTGTATGATTTCCTTTGAATCAGCCAAACCCAGATCAGAATCATAATAAACGGCAGGTACACATCCACAGCTTCCATATTCATCCAAGTTACCTATATATAAGTAATATTAGTTATTTTATAATAATTAATTAATATTTGAGATCAAAAACATTTTATTCCTACGGAACCTTCTCTCACCCTGTTTTTTGGATGTCTGCACACTGCCTAAATATGGGATGCCCGCATACACTGCCTGTAGTTGGGATGCCTGCACACTGCCTGTATTTGGGCTGCCTCACACACTACCTGTATGTGGGACACCACACACACTGCAAGAGGGAAGTGTGTGGACAGCTTATAGAAAATCTGGGCACCTCCAGCACATGTGCGATGCAACAAGGGCTGGCCCAGTGTCATGCCCCTTTATGCCTCCAGACCCTCTCACCTCCTTCCTTGGGGTGCACGGCACTGAGAAACATATGCTTGCATGAGGTTTTGTGGATCTGTTCTGGTTCAGTATCTGGCTTGGTGCTGGGACAAACAGTAGCTCAGCAACGGCCCCAAATGTGATGGTGCTGGATGTATGAGACACTGATGTTTGATGAGAGGGAGCTCTCTCCAGGGGGTTACCTCTGTCTCAGACTCAGTGGGGCCTTCCCAACCCAGAGGTGTGAGAGAGTCAGCAGCTTGGCTCAACTCACAAATGCTAATTCATCTTCCTGGAGAGATCAGGTCCAGTGCATGTTTATGGCTGTAAAGCTAAATGCTCAGGGGAGAGTAAAAAGGGAACTCTGGACTGATATCGGGGATATAGGCAATTTTTAATGATTAAACTAAATATGCTCGTCACAGAGGCAGACCACCCCCCCAACCCCCTGCCAAGAAGCCAGCTGGAGGCAGATCATGAGCCTGATACAGGACCAGATCTATTGTTACTAGTAGGCTTCCTTTCTCCTGCTGTATCCCATGAATGGTTGGTCCTAGTCTGTGTTGTTTGTGTTCTGTCCTCTGTCAGTCCTCTGCTCCTATTTACCAAGTCTGTGACCACCGGGGGATACTTCAGTGCCTTTGCACCCCCCACCCTCTAGGGCTCAGCTGAGGAAATAAGGGGGTAACATGCTCTTCATTGGGTACCATATCTTCCATGTACTAGGTCTATGGTTTGCCTCTCCGGAGGAGCAGACAGGTTCTTCTCTGGGTTATTGGTTAGAGTTAGAAGTTGCGTTAGAGGATTTAGGCCACTGCTGCAGTGATTGGTGACTAACGAGTCCCATAGGCGCACTGCGGCTCCGAAATAATGATGCGGTGTCCCATGTCCTGTGTGGGGCAGGAAACTGGTGAACAGGTAAGCTATTCTTATTTGAAATGCCAAAATCATGCTTAGCGGGGGGGGGGGCATTTTTTTTTACCTGCGATCCACTTTTTAAAGTGGAACAAAACTTAGTGCCGGTGTTCCAGTCTTCCCTTGGATTGGGATGCCTCGCCGTGTGAAACCCCCCTCCCCACATGACGGCTGCAAATATCACCGCCTCCGGCAGCTCCATCAGCAAAGTAAACAAGTGCGAGTGTCCGTAACTCCAGAACCTTTGGGCTGTGTGCATGCTCCCACCCACCCCCAGTCCTTGAGATAGATTGGGACGGGAACGCGCCCGCTGCCACTTGCGCTCCCGGTTGCCACAAACGGAGCTGCTTGCTGAACATGACATACGCACGGTAAACTCTGATTGGATGAGACCCCGAGCATGCACCACTGGACCGAGAAGAGGTTACTTTTACTGGGCGATCTGGGAGTTTGACACATAGTGGGGCATCCCAAATCAGAATTCACTAGGGGGCAAAGAACAAAAGCCGGGATAGTCAAAATCCCGGGTTTTGTTCTGCTTTAAAGCAGATGAAAATCCACAATTCAATCTTTGAGGGCCCTCCCCCAACTCGGGAGGTGGCTTTTCCACAGCCGAAGCCAAGCCCTTTGGACTTTTGAGAGAGCCAAATGGCCCTCTCAAAATTGGCGCTGTGGCAAGGTGCAGGTGCACGGATGCGGGGATGCGGCCGTTGGCTGAGATCATGTCGTTGGACCCGTCGGGATCAGGTAAGATAACCCCGGCACACAGATTCTTTCAGATTCCAGGACCCGGCCGTGTGGGTTTTAACCGGCATTATGAGGTGATATAAACCTGATCCTCGATCATCTCACCTTCTCCCACAGGTGATGAGACACCTCGAAACACAGCAGAAACAATGGCAGTATGATGACCTGGAAAAGCTGAACAAAGAGCAGACGATTATGCTGGAAGGGTCCCAGAACTGTTAAAGAGAGAAAACAAACAAGCAATGCAAAGATTTAGGTATGAAATAAAATCATTAACAAAACAGATGCAGGGTCCCCTCAAACTCATATTTTTCAAGTTTGGCCTGAGGACCATACCTCCCAACCATCACATCCTGGGATCGCATTACTATCCTACTGCGCAGGATGGTTGGGAGGTGTGCCAGGCATAGAGATTGGCTGTAATGAGGGATGCTGCACACTGACTGGCTGTAATGAGGGATGCTGCACACTGACTGGCTGTAATGAGGGATGCTGCACACTGACTGGCTGTAATGAGGGATGCTGCACACTGACTGGCTGTAATGAGGATTGCTGCACACTGACTGACTGTAATGAGGGATGCTGCACACTGACTGGCTGTAATGAGGGATGTTGCACACTGACTGGCTGTAATGAGGGATGCTGCACACTGACTGGCTGTAATGAGGGATGCTGCACACTGACTGGCTGTAATAAGGATTGCTGCACACTGACTGGCTGTAATGAGGGATGCTGCACACTGACTGGCTGTAATGAGGGATGCTGCACACTGACTGGCTGTAATGAGGATTGCTGTACACTGACTGGCTGTAATGAGGGATGCTGCACACTGACTGGCTGTCATGAGGGATGCTGCACACTGACTGGCTGTCATGAGGGACGCTGCACACTGACTGGCTGTAATGAGGGATGCTGCACACTGACTGGCTGTAATGAGGGATGCTGCACACTGACTGGCTGTAATGAGGGATGCTGCACACTGACTGGCTGTAATGAGGGATGTTGCACACTGACTGGCTGTAATGAGGGATGCTGCACACTGACTGGCTGTAATGAGGATTGCTGCACACTGACTGGCTGTAATGAGGATTGCTGTACACTGACTGGCTGTAATGAGGGATGCTGCACACTGACTGGCTGTAATGAGAATTGCTGCACACTGATTGGCTGTAATAAGGATTGCTGCACACTGACTGGCTGTAATGAGGGATGCTGCACACTGACTGGCTGTAATGAGGATTGCTGCACACTGACTGGCTGTAATGAGGGATGCTGAACACTGACTGGCTGTAATGAGGATTGCTGCACACTGACTGGCTGTAATGAGGGATGCTGAACACTGACTGGCTGTAATGAGGGATGCTGCACACTGACTGGCTGTGATGAGGATTGCTGCACACTGACTGGCTGTAATGAGGGATGCTGCACACTGACTGGCTGTAATGAGGGATGCTGCACACTGACTGGCTGTAATGAGGGATGCTGCACACTGACTGGCTGTAATGAGGGATGCTGCACACTGACTGGCTGTAATGAGGGATGCTGCACACTGACTGGCTGTAATGAGGCATGCTGCGCACTGACTGGCTGTAATGAGGGATCCTGCACACTGACTGGCTGTAATGAGGGATGCTGCACACTGACTGGCTGTAATGAGGGATGCTGCACACTGACTGGCTGTAATGAGGGATGCTGCACACTGACTGGCTGTAATGAGGGATGCTGAACACTGACTGGCTGTAATGAGGGATGCTGCACACTGACTGGCTGTAATGAGGGATGCTGCACACTGACTGGCTGTGATGAGGATTGCTGCACACTGACTGGCTGTAATGAGGGATGCTGCACACTGACTGGCTGTAATGAGGGATGCTGCACACTGACTGGCTGTAATGAGGGATTCTGCACACTGACTGGCTGTAATGAGGGATGCTGCACACTGACTGGCTGTAATGAGGGATGCTGCACACTGACTGGCTGTAATGAGGATTGCTGCACACTGACTGGCTGTAATGAGGATTGCTGCACACTGACTGGCTGTAATGAGGGATGCTGCACACTGACTGGCACACTGCACACTGACTGGCTGTAATGAGGGATGCTGCACACTGACTGGCTGTAATGAGGGATGCTGCACACTGACTGGCTGTAATGAGGGATGCTGCACACTGACTGGCTGTAATGAGGGATGCTGCACACTGACTGGCTGTAATGAGGGATGCTGCACACTGACTGGCTGTAATGAGGATTGCTGCACACTGACTGGCTGTGATGAGGGATGCTGCACACTGACTGGCTGTGATGAGGGATGCTGCACACTGACTGGCTGTAATGAGGGATGCTGCACACTGACTGGCTGTAATGAGGGATGCTGCACACTGACTGGCTGTAATGAGGATTGCTGCACACTGACTGGCTGTAATGAGGGATGCTGCACACTGACTGGCTGTAATGAGGGATGCTGCACACTGACTGGCTGTAATGAGGGATGCTGCACACTGACTGGCTGTAATGAGGGATGCTGCACACTGACTGGCTGTAATGAGGGATGCTGCACACTGACTGGCTGTAATGAGGGATGCTGCACACTGACTGGCTGTAATGAGGGATGCTGTACACTGACTGGCTGTAATGAGGGATGCTGCACACTGACTGGCTGTAATGAGGGATGCTGCACACTGACTGGCTGTAATGAGGGATGCTGCACACTGACTGGCTGTAATGAGGATTGCTGCACACTGACTGGCTGTAATGAGGGATCCTGAACACTGACTGGCTGTAATGAGGGATGCTGCACACTGACTGGCTGTAATGAGGATTGCTGCACACTGACTGGCTGTAATGAGGGATGCTGCACACTGACTGGCTGTAATGAGGGATGCTGCACACTGACTGGCTGTAATGAGGGATGCTGCACACTGACTGGCTGTAATGAGGATTGCTGCACACTGACTGGCTGTAATGAGGGATGCTGCACACTGACTGGCTGTAATGAGGGATGCTGCACACTGACTGGCTGTAATGAGGGATGCTGCACACTGACTGGCTGTAATGAGGGATGCTGCACACTGACTGGCTGTAATGAGGGATGCTGTACACTGACTGGCTGTAATGAGGGATGCTGCACACTGACTGGCTGTAATGAGGGATGCTGCACACTGACTGGCTGTAATGAGGGATGCTGCACACTGACTGGCTGTAATGAGGGATGCTGCACACTGACTGGCTGTAATGAGGGATGCTGCACACTGACTGGCTGTAATGAGGGATGCTGCACACTGACTGGCTGTAATGAGAATTGCTGCACACTGACTGGCTGTAATAAGGGATGCTGCACACTGACTGGCTGTAATGAGGGATGCTGCACACTGACTGGCTGTAATGAGGGATGCTGCACACTGACTGGCTGTAATGAGGATTGCTGCACACTGACTGGCTGTAAAGAAGGGCGCTGGCCCCATGACTGGCCTGCGCTTCCTGTTGGAAGCTAACCAGCCATGGGATTGGGGGAAGAGATCGGGGGAAGTGACCTCAGGGGAGGGGGAGGGGGGGAAGTATATAGGGGCAGGTCCCCCCTCCTCTTCCTCTTTGGTCCCTGATCTCTACGCTGGAACGTGCGGTCAGTACTGACGCCCATCCAGACCCATCCAGACCCCTAGCATGGAAGCCCTAATGTCGTTACTGCGCCGGGGGGGTGGAGCGGCGAGGGTAAGGAGTTTGTTGGCTCCGGCCCCCGCCTCGCCGCCCCCCTCCTCCCGGGCGGTCCCGACGGGTGAGGCGGGCCGGAGTGGCCGCGTGCGCCGGGTTCCTGGGCCGCCGTCGGGAGAGATGTCCTTGCCCGGGCTCCGCCCCCTCCATTGCAGCGAGAGAGAGGCGGGGGCGGAGCTCTGCCCCGGCCGGGACAGAGAAGCGAGCAGGCGGCCGGCGCGGTGCCGCCTGCTCTAGTGCTGGAGCCATCAAGTTTCTCGGGATCGAGATCGACACGGTGGAAGGGGTTTGCAGGTTGCCGGCGGACAAGGTGCGGGATTTGGAAACAGGGCTGGAAGGGATTATTGGGCTTAGAAAGATTCGGCTGAAGCAGCTACAGTCAGTACTGGGCAAGCTGAATTTCGCCTGCAGGGTGTTGCCGATGGGGCAGGTTTTTATGTGCCGGTTGTCGTTGGCGACAGTTGGGATCAAGGAGTCACATCACTCGATTCGGCTAACGGCGGAGCTGAAGGAGGATGTGAGGATGTGGGTTTCCTTCCTGAAATCGTTCAATGGGCTGGGGCACTGGTTGGATCCCATGAGATCGAACAATGAGGTGGAATTATTTACGGATGCGGCAGGTTCGGCAGGTTTTGGGGCTTATTTGAAGGGGAGGTGGTGTGCTGGATCATGGCCGAGAAGGTGGGCGGAGTCAGAGCTGATCAGGAATCTGGCCTTTTTGGAGTTGTTCCCGTTGGTGGTGGCGATGGTGTTATGGGGGGAGTCTTTAAGGAACAAGGCGGTGTGTTTCCGCTCAGACAACACGGCGGTAGTGGCAGCGGTTAATTCTCAAACGTCATCGTCCCCCCCCAGTCGTCGTATTGTTGCGCCAGCTGGTACAGGCATGCCTGCAGTGTAACATATGGTTCAGGGCGGTTCATGTGCCGGGGGTTGAGAACGGGGTGACTGATGCTCTTTCTCGTTTGCAGTGGGATCGGTTTCGGAGCTTGGCGCCCAAGGCGAACGCGGTCGGCGAGTGGTTGAGGGAGATCGTTTGAGCCAGTGGTTCGAGCTAATTCAGAGGTCGGTTGCGCCTTCTATGTGGGGGAGCTACTCGAAGGTGTGGAGGCGCTGGTTCGAGCTGGAAAGGGAGTTTGGTGTTCCGCTCGTGGAAGGAGAGAGGCAGGACCTGTTTGTCTGGTATGTGGGGGAGCTATTAGCAGGGGGGGAGTCCCCGTCTGTAATAGACAAAAAACTGGCGGCCCTTGCCTTTTTGTGTAAGTTGACGGGATGGAAAGATTTCACAAAAACGTTTTGGGTGAGGCAGGCTCTGAAGGGGTGGCGCAGGGAGCATAAGACAGTGGATACGAGGCGTCCGGTTTCCTGGGAGATTTTACAAGGGGTCATGGGTCGACTTACTCAGGTTTGTTTGTCGGAATTTGAGGTACGGCTTTTTCAAGCAGCATTTTCGGTGGCGTTTTTCGTGGCGTTACGGGTGGGGGAATTAGTTAGCCGGAACAAGCGAGAGCCAGGTGGCCTCCAGGTGGATGATGTGTTTTTTGCGGGGGAAGGGGTTTGGATTCGGATTCGCGTGTCGAAGACTGACCAGGGAGGTAGAGGGGTGAGTATATTTTTGGGTCAGCTGGGTCCGAATGTGTCATGTCCGGTTCTCGCGCTAAGGGGGTTTCTGGGTGTTAGGCCACTTACGGGGGGGGCCATTGTTCATACACGAGGATGGGACTTTTTTGTCGCGCTTCCAGTTTTTGGCTGTGTTTCGGAAATGCTTAGCGGTGATGGGGCTGTCTAGCAGGGAGTATGGCACTCACTCTTTTCGCATAGGAGCGGCGACGGAGGCGGCGAGATTGGGGTTGCCGGTAGACCTGGTTAAAAAGCTGGGGAGATGGGAGTCAAAAAGGTTTATGTCATATATTCGTCCAGGGAGAATTGAGCGGGTGTAACAGCATGGTGGGGGGGGGGGGGGGAGTGTCGGTAACGTTACTAATGTTATTTTCTTTTAGACTCGGCGTGCTCGGTGTTGGTGGTCGGCCATTCATTTGTTTTTTGGGCGGCGGTGAGAAGGAGCGCCGAGCAGCCCGGCATTTCAGGGGATCGAGTGAAGCTGGTGTGGGCCGGCATCAGGGGATTGAAGTGGCGGGATATGAGAGAGCACATCTTGAAGTCGGCAATGAAGTTGGGTCCTCCTGGGGTGTTGGTGTGTCACGCGGGGGGGAACGATTTGGGCCGGGTGCCGATGAGGCAGCTGATCAAATCGATCACTAGGGACCTCTTGTTTTTTCTAGGGGAATTTCCCGGGGTGGTGTTGATTTGGTCAAAGATAGTTCCCCGGTACGAGTGGAGGCATGCAAGGGATCCAGGAGCGATAGAACGGGTGCGTATCAATGTAAATAGGGCAATTGCCCGGTTCGTTAGATTGAACGGAGGGCTGAGTGCACGCCACGTGGAGGTGGAAGGAATAAGGGGTTTCTACAGGGCCGATGGGGTGCATCTAAACGGGTTGGGGTTAGATCTATTTAATCTCCTCCTTAAGGAGCGAATTGAATTGGCAGTGGAGAGGTGGCGGGCTGGGCGGCGCTAAGGTTTCAGCGCCGTCCAGCTTTGGCGGTCTCCTCTGCTCGGTTCGGGTCTGAGATGGCACGGAAAGTGGGGGTAGGTTACAAGGAAGCGGCTGTTTCGGCGGAAACGGGCCAGGAGGATAGGTGACTGAGTTTAAGGGGAGGGGAGGGACTAAGGGAAGGGGTTAAGGTGGATCTTGGCAGTTAGCCCCGTTGAGCTACCAGGCCTAGGAGGGATGCGGCCGGGCTCACGAATTGGCTTCTGTTTCAGATTCCGGGAGGTTGTTGAGCCTTCGGGCCGCCTCCCCTCCCCTTCTGTTGGTAGGTAGGGTGTGTTGGAATCTCAGACCTGGATCGGGGAGATCGGGAGTGCATCGTTAATTGTTATTTGTTATTGTTTTATGTTGAGGCTGTGGCCAATTAAAATTCCATCAATTCCGAAGAAGTGGTTGTTGGCTCCTTTATTTTGGGAGTGTGGGTGGGTTGGTGTTAGCTGAAGACGTATGGAACGCTAGCACAGTCAAGAACTTTAATGGCTGTAGCTGCTGTTCGAAAGATGACAGTGGGACATTTTGACATCCAAACTGCCTTTCTAAAGCTCTACATGACTCAACCTAAAGGCTGTATTAAAGTGGACCAACACCTACCCCTGATCGGCCCGGGAATCTATAAGATTCCCGGGCCGATCAGCTCCCTCCCTGTGGGGCATCCGAAATCGGGATGTCCCGCAGGGTAAAACCCCCCAGAAAGCCCCTAAAAACGTACCTTACCTTTCACACAGCGGGTGCCCTGTGAAAGTGGACCATGAAAATCCTGGGTGTTGGTCCACTTTAAAAAGGGCGAAGAGCATCTTGTTTGTAAAATGCAAAAATCTCTCTATGATCTTAAACAGTCGATGAGAGCAAGGACTCCAAAATGAACAAAGTCTTGATTGATAAACGATAAACGATTTAGAAGATCTCAAGGTAAACCATGTGTATACACAAAAGGTGTAGCAGAGAAATGGACGTATCTTATTCTATATGTAGATGATATCATTATCGCCCATCAGGAAAGAAGCACCTACATCCATTTCCTAGCAGCGACAAATTTCTGGTTCTTAGAAACCTACCTGTCCCTGAGGTCCCATGGATTGCACTCAGCTGGGCAATTATTAGGATCTTGGCCACTGTTCACACTCCATTTCTACCACCTTATTATAGTGTCTGGAGGTGCTGCTCCATTAATTGCAACAGAGAGAGGCTGGACCCATTTTTTGTTAGTAGATGGTAAGTTTCTCATTGCGGAACAGGATGTGATGATGTGTGATTTTTAGAGAGGAACAACACACAGGAATTTCATAATCCCGCGAGTTGTTCCTCCATGCGCAGCATCTGAAATTGGGATGCCCCGCTGTGTGCATTCCCCCAGGTCACCTCATGGGCAGGCTTGAGTTGAAAGCAAGCGTGCTGAGTAGCTTGTAGCCGAGATGTGCCCGCGCTGCTCATTCAGAAAGCTCAGGCGCGAGCATGGCTAGAGGTGTGCGGTGATGAGGCCGCAGCGCCGAGACGTGACAAGGGCTCAGGAGAAGGTGAGTGGATCTGGGCAGGTTTCACACTGCTGGAAATCCCAATTCGGGAAGCCCCAAGGACAGGAACTCGAGCCTTTTAGTTCCTCTTAGGTTGATCCTGCCCACAAATCTTAGCCAACTCTCGGTCTATTACAGACAAGGACCTGATGATCACTCACCTGGACAGGCGTCCCAAGTCTTTTTGCTCTTCTCCCAGCTGACGCGATTCTCCGCTGTACAGATGACACTCCCAGGATGTGTTGCTGGAACAGTGACTGTGATGTTATTGGAAGCAGAGGAATGATTCGTCATGGATGGTCCAGTCACAATAAGAGAAATGTTGTAGTGACTCCCATCATCCACCCGGCAGGAGATCCGAGTTTGTCCATCCTGAAGACATGAGATTTCCAGAACCGGAACCGACACCGGAACTGAGAGATGGAGACACAATCACTGTCTGATATGAGATACAATACACACACAGCATGTCACAATGCACTATGGCTAAATAAATAATTTAATACAGCTCTAAAACAATCTTAATTTCACTAAAATATCTTCTCAATGTGCTCAACCTCCTATTCCAATATAAGTTCACAGAGGAATGCACTGATGGTTGTCCCAAAAGGCTTGACCTGATGTTAAAGTGCATAGTGCTGAAAGTGATGATGGCCAATGGGAGGCATTAGATTTATATAACGACTGGCCTACATGATTAAAGGTTCCAGTAATTCTTCACGTTGTGCAAATTCAATAAAGTGCTGAAGTGCGTAGACACACGGACGGCAAATAATGTTGCTGGGTGGGAGCTGGTAACAAGTCCAAGACTCTCGTCACCGCAGCTCTACTGCCTAGTATACCTCTCCTTCTAAGCGAACATCCACCTCACGGCAGAGGACTCATCATAGCTATGCGTCTTGCATCTCATGTGGTCAGCTCGTGTGGAGAGGAGAGCTGGGGGGTGTGGTGGGGCCTTCTGCCCACCGACACACGGGGCTTCATCAGGCATCGGGGGGGGGGGGGGCCCATGTCTCTTTTATGAGCTATGCTAGCTTTTAATTTTATTCTAAGGGAAGAAGGGTATGTAGTATATGATTCCTTTTGTGTTATTTCAATAAATTTATTGTACTATGGCAACACGTACCGTTAAAGCGGACCTTCACTCTGAATAAGAGCCTATCTTATATGTTTCCCACACCCTGTACATACAGATTGCTCACATTAAAAATCATCCTACCTGCATCTACTGCATGTTATGAGCCTTTTTAACATCCAAGATGGCGGCTCATGGGACATCAGGCAGCCTGCAAACAGGAAGTGCCTTCTGGCTGTGCTGCTCTGCATTCTGGGACTGCTGACCTTTTCCTGACCCCATCTCTGCTCTGTCTGAGCAAAGCACAGCTATAACCCGCCCCCCTGTATTTTATCCCACTCTCCTCTCCTCAGTAAGTGTGATCCTTCTGAGTCAAGATGGCGACGCCCCTATCCTAAAGTCCTGAACAGAGTTGCAGCCCAGTGGGGGAAAGAGTAAGTAAGTGACTAAAAACTTAAAATATATTAATTTTAGATGCGGGGGAATCGTTTTTTAAGGATTTGGGCTTTTCAATAAATCATGGTGAAGGTCCGGTTTAGGTGTCTTTCATAGTACCAGCCACATATAGAAACTGTTTGTGTGTATTTTTTTGGATGTAGTTGTTGGTTTATGGGCGCCCGTTATGATTTTAGGGCAGTGCACTGAATGACTATGATAAGGACTCCCTGGTGTTTTTATAGTTTAATGGTACAGCTAAGCCCTGCAGTGTCAGTCCTAGGCGGCTAAGACACCAGGGCCTTGAGAAAAGCAGCAGAGCGGCAGCAATCCGGAATCTGGCAACATCCAAAAGGTAAGCAGAGCCGGGGGAGGGGGGTAACAGGACCCGGCCAAATAGAGGTCCGGTGTTCCTCTTTAATCAGTGCAGTTTCTCTTTATTTACTCATCAGCAATACAGCAGCTCATATCACAGGAAAGCAAGCTCTTAGATACCAAGGAGCAGATCTCAGCACTGTTCCAAGGCATTTAATGAATCCAAATCAGACTCAGTTAATATCTATTTAACTCTTTGTTCACAGTTCCAATAAACCACAGTGGTACGGGGCCTAGTCCACCCCACTTCAATGGGACCACTAGCTCTCAGACAAACTTAAGGCAGGGAATTACGCAAGGTTACATAGTTAATACGGTTGAAAAAAGACATATGTCCATCAAGTTCAACCAAGGTGATATTCACTAAGGAAGCTTCTCTTCACCTTAGGGCAAAGGATCACTTCTTTATGTTCAGTTTCACAGCAACTGGTGAATGTTCAGGGCCAAGCGCCCAACAGGTTTCTACACTTCCCCGGGGCTTAAGGGTTTATAACAGGGGCAGATGCAGCTCAACGGAGCTCAGGCACCTCTCGCTGGCCTTGCACACTTCCAATACCAGGTGGCTCCACATCTAACAGGTTCCCGCATCAGGCATCCCCACAGACTTACCCGACTGGATCCGTCTAGGTGTCCTTCCTTCTGCGTTGTGCTTGTGGTTGTGGGACCTTTAGGAGGTATGTGTGTGTGGGGGGCTTGCATGTATGTGTGTGGGGGGCTTGCCTATGTGTATTTAGGGGGCTTGCATGTACGTGTGGGGGGGCGTGCATGTATGTGTGTGGGGGGCTTGCATGTATGTGTGTGTGTGTGGGCTTGCCTATGTGTGTATGGGGGGGCTTGCATGTATGGGTGTGGGTGTGTGTATGTAGGTATGTAGGGGGTTTGCCTGTGTGTGTGTGGGGCTTGCATGTATGTGTGTGTTGGGGGGCTGCCTACATGTATGTGTAGGGGGCTTGTCTGTGTGTGGGGGGGGCTTGCTTGAATTATTATTATTATGTATTTCTTAGGTGGTGTTTGCATTTAAGAGTGTGGCTGGGGGCGTGGTTTAACAGCAAAAATAATGAAATATAGAAACACACCACTCAGGCCCGGTGTTTGGGTCAGGCAAACCAGGCAGCTGTCTGGGGCCCCTAGGCCTTTTGAGGGCCCCTGGCTGTTGCTAAGGTTGTCGCCTGGTTACTAACTCACAGAAGGAGCCATTTTCGTTGGTGGCCTTCTGTGCCAAATTCCCTGGTGTCAGTTCGTCAGCTGACGGAATGGGCTACGGTAAGATGTCCACTCTCATGAGCTGTTGACCGTGTTCTCTCTAACGGGGCAGCCATCTTACTGGAGCCCCTCCAGTAGCCTATGTTATGCAGCATTGCCCGGGAAGAGATGGAGGTGGGGATGTTGAGGGTGAGGCTAGTCCATCTGGACAAGCAACTTGGGTGGAAGGAGTGGAGGAGCGAGTGCTGTCTGAGACTTCAGCTGCTGATGAGCACAGAAGGAACATGTCCAGTCAGGGGTGGCATCGGACACTGAGGACACGAGGGAGCTTGTATTGAGCAGGAGGCACAGCCCCACTTGTGTGCAGACACCAGGCAGATGGTCCAGGGACAAGTGCGGCAGTGTCATGCCTGGAGTTCCTCCTTAACCTTCGCCTGTTTCTCTGTAGTATGCAGCCTGACCACCAGGTGGTGCTGTCCTGTAGAGCTCCTGAAGATCAGCCAGCACCTGTGCTAATTAGCTGCTGGCCTTTATATGCTGAGTCTGGCATGTAGTCAGGGCTCAGCGTTTTACTCTGTCATCTGGAACCTGAACTCTGTAGCAGAGCCTCTGAAACCTGAACCCAGGACTTCCTTGTGAACCATTGATTTCCCTTCTGTTTGCTTTTTGGACTACTTTGGACTGGACTTCATTCCTGTATGTTTCTTCACTGTACTGTATGTATAGCAATCTGAGTGTTTATGTTTGCTTGTTTCTCACAATAAACACATTGTGTTTGCTGCACAATCCCAGTCTCTCTGCCTTGCAGTACTCTAATTATTGGTCATTGTTTATTAGTGGATATCTCCCTTGAGATATCCGTGACAGGCGGTACCTGATGATGGCCCAGCCAGCGTCACCGGGAGAGTGGCCTGAGGACTGCCAGTTGGTGATAACCAATCCGTCCAGGGCCAAGAAGCGATATGCCTTGGAGATTCGAATGACTGGGGGCATTGGGATCATCAAGAAACAAGTGGGACCCGACGTGGCTACCCACTGCCATTCGTATGACACCTATAAGAGGGTAGGGGGGCCAGGGCTGTGTCCCACCCACCCACTGGAAACTCTGCCGAACAGAAAGAGCTTCATACTGATGCCGGTGGACTATGCCACCTGGGGGCCCAAATGCAGTGGCTTAGTCACCCACTTGGGCCAACAGGGTGGATACTCCCCCGGAGGAAAACCTTCCCTAAGAAGATTCTCCCCAGGATAAACCCTACATCCAGGAGATGCAGTTAATGGGGCAGTTGCTGGGGGTTAAGCAGGCATCAACTAGGTGCTACCCCTTCAGACTACTGCTTTGGCGACATGCATCGCAGCCCCTGGCCTGGGTAAAGCAGAAAGGGAAGGGGTGCCCTCAGTGCAGTCACACGGTCCCCGCTATGAGTAGCCCTACACCCCTTCCGGGAGCGGTCCAACCACCACTCCGGATGGACAAGGGCAGCTGCACATAGACCCCAGAGGTTACTCCTGGGATGGACGGTCCATAGTCCCAGCCTCCCTGGTGGTGCAGCAATGCAATCCCCAAAATAGGGCTGGGTGCGGAACCCAGGAGTCCCAGCAGGGACCTCAACCAGAGTTCTCAGCCTGAGGTGCTGCTGTGGGGTTCTCCAAAAGAGGATAGATTATGAATGGGTGCACGGGTCACCACCAAGAGGTTTTGCCCTTAGAGCCCTTATATAGAGGCCGGCCATAGGGCTCTCTCCATGCTTCATGTAAGAAGTCAGCTCTACCTTAAATCCATAGTCATTCCAGGTGAACTCACAGACCCTCGGCAATGGCTAAGAGTGCTCCACTCTAATAATCCTCACGGTAGAAAGAAAAAATCGCCAGTCCGCTGATCCAGTGAAAAAAATAGTAGCCAAACGTTGTTGTCTCAAAACAGCATAAAAAAGCCAAGAGGCCAGTATTCCAGTAAAGAAAACACTTGAAAGCATCTACGCGTTTCGGACCGACACCCGGTCCTTAATCATGACATATGCATCACATAATAAAATGTCTTATATCCGTTACCTAACTGCACCACCCTGCAATGGGCGGTAACATTCAACTAAGCACATAACTCTCTCCATGCTTCTAGGATGTCCTGATCCATGCACCTCATTCATCCAAATGTATTGAAGGTAACGTGACATTCTGCTGTGTATCTTTTTTTTACCACTTTACCTGTAACCTGTGTCCCACATCTCAGACTGGTATTTGTATTATTTCCACCACAGTCAAATGCTGGTAATAACTGCCTAGTGTGTCGATCACATTAAAATAAATATTTAACTTGAGCTGTCGTTTTGCCTTAACCGAAACAAGTGCGTCTGCGTATAGAATTTTAGGCCCTTGGACTGGTTAAATGACTAGGGTTAGGAAAGCGTGTTGCATGGTCCTATATGCTGTGTTAGCATGATCACTTGATACGCATTTCCTCACGGTGAGTTTGCGTGCGATCCTGGGGGTAACAGACGGCAGAGCATCCCAAAATGCAATATGAAATCCTTAGGTTCTGCTCCTCTTTAACTTTGTTCCCACTTTCCCTGCAGAGCACCACAATGCCCAGCAATCCCAGATGATCCCTGTGCCTGACAAGCTGTCACCTACTGACTGCAGGGCTACAACAGCTTCTAGAACACAGAGACATCGCTCACCCATATACTGTATATAATTATGTATCTATGCCACAGGAATGGACCACTTACCTTCCACATAGAGGTGGTATGAATGTCTGTGCCTTAATTTTCCTTTAGCTGTGTGTATCTCTAGAGTGTATATCCCAGCATGCTCTGCTGTCACACTGGGAATGATGAGACTCCCGTTGTTTGATAGCTTCATGGGGCTGGTTCTACAATTCCGACTCTTTGCTATGGTACGGTTCTGTCTATCTTTCCATTGTAAATTGTCACAGTTGCTGACATCTGATAAGTGCATGTACACTGGTCTTGTGACAGCGAGAACAACGTCCGATCCCGGCTCTGCTGATATTTCACTGACATCACTGAATTCACCTGCACAAGGGAAACACAGGTCACACTGCAGGTATCACACACACACACACACACACACACACACACACACACACACACACGTCACACTGTACAAGATTACAGGTATCACACACACACAGGTCACACTGCAGAAGATTACAGGTATCACACACACACACACACAGGTCACACTGCAGAATATTACAGGTATCACACACACACACACACACACACAGGTCACACTGCAGAACATTACAGGTATCACACACACACACACACGTCACACTGCAGAACATTACAGGTATCACACACACACACACACACACACATGTCACACTGCAGAACATTACAGGTATCACACACACACACACACACACACACAGGTCACACTGCAGAACATTACAGGTATCACACACACACACACACACACACACACACACACACACACACACACGGTTTCATTTGCTTCACCAATTAGCATGGCCACCTCCTTAGTCTCTCCAGGGCTTACACTCTATGTATAATGTGTTACCTACCTCTGGCCATGGAGACCAGAACCCACAGCAGGGTTATCTGGAGGGGCCGCATGGTGCTGCACTCAGGGAGCTGGGTTCATGTGTGACAATAAGAAGTACAAAAATATACAAAAGAGAAAAAGGAAGAAAGAGTCATATGTGCAAAGTCGACATTTCATCATCACACTTATTTTAAGAGATAAGAACCAGAAACCCTCATCTCACCAGTATGACAATATTTCCACTTCTAGGTTTTTGCACCAATTTGTAACCTTGTGTTGCTGCACAGATAGGGGGGGGGGCACAGTGCAGCTGCAGGAGGACGCATATCCATTGTAACTGAAAGTAACAGCATTCCCTTATGCTTAAAGGGAAATTCCACTTTTTTAAAGTGTATATTTTTTGTGCCCAAAGGACGTCCTCAAGGTGCAGGGCACCATTTTCAAACGTATTCTTACATCACTGGAAAATCACAGGAGGTACACGCTCTGGTTTATTTATCTTCATCTTTGGAAGTTGCCTTGTATGGAGTATTGAATATCTTGTATATTTGAGATGACACATTCAGTGTTTGGATTCTATATGTGATTAAGTGGTGCTTTCTTGCCCACAGTACATCTGCTAAGAGTTTTGTGTGGCCGGTGGTGGTTTCACTTAAGGATTATATTAAGAACACGCACTGTGGGACACGCTGGATTCACAGATTCATGAGAAAGCTCTGTGTTATTTTTTGACATTTGGAACCTGCATGTGTTTAAAGGGACTTTCAGTGGGTAGTTAGACTCCTAGATCCAGAGATATGATGCTCAGAAGTGTATCATCTCAGTGCCCATAGGCACAGGATTTTGGCGGTACCACTTCTTGGTCCAGTCACCCCTTATCCGCAGGCCCTTGTAGGAGTGTATACCTGAGGATCTCCCCTTTTCAACCACACCAGTGCGTTCTTAGCTCCCATAGGTCTGGAGATCTGGCACTCAGAAATGTAGCGCCCATGAGTAATGGTACCAAGGTTTTTCAGCCCCACCCCTTGGTCCAGTCAGCCCCAATCCACATGCCCTTGCTAGATCGTTAGCCCCCAGATCAGGAAATCTGAAGCTCAGAAAGGTCCATGGATCCAGGCCAACTGGATCAATCGTCGATACCCTAAAGTCCTGGTTGTGAAGTCTGCCGGCTGCCATACCTGGGGATGGGGCAGCTGGGAGGCGTAGCTCAGGAAGCCTAAACGTGGAAGCAATTCCACGTTTAGGAGCTGGAGAAAATAACAGCCCAGTGACAATTTCGAGGTCATGGGCTGGCGGCAAGAAGCAAAGTCCAGTAAAAAATCCAAGTTCAGGGGGCGGCAAGAAATGAGGTCCAGTAATAAGTCCAAATTGAAACAGAAAGATCTGTCTGAAAATTAATCCGAGGATGAAGCCAGGTGAATTTGGGTAGTCAGTCAGGATTGCAAGAAGAACCCAGGAACATACATACAAGCCAGCTGTTCTTTTAAATCGGACCGAAGAAACCAGAAGTAAATGAGAGCCCAAGAGCTTACACTCTAGGCTTCAAGCACCCGCAGCCTTGCTTGTATGATGCTGGACACCAGGTGACGCTGTCGAGTGGTGAAGAGTCTGGTCATGTCCACGACCACGCACGGACAGCGGGGGCACCACCGCGCTGGTCAGTTCCCCAATAAATATGGAGTCAGCCCAGTTCTCTGTGCCCGTGATAGTCGCTTGTGATTAGGATTCCGTTATTATCTGTTTCCGACTCGGTTTGATCAACCACCCCTATCCACTGCCTGTACCGACTTTTGCTTTGTCTGACCTCGAACCTGCCTGCCCCTTCAGATACCCCCCGATCTCTGACATTGCGGCTTGACCTTTTGGCTACCCTGACTACGCACCTGTCTCATCCCTGTCCTCTGACGCACCTTTTGTTGTCTTCTTACAGAAGGCTGGTGTCTCGCTGGTCATCACACGTTCCTTGACATGAAAGAAGGTCTCTTTGGCAGCTTTGGACTAGATAAACAGAGTATTCTTTTGGGTGAGATCAGTGATGGGGCAAACTATCCTTGAGAAATCTTTAATAAAACAGTAGAAATTGGTGAAGCCAATGAAATGCTGTACTTCTTTGCTATTCATAGGTAGTGGCCAGTCCAGGATGGAGGCAACCTTCTCAGAATCCATCACAATAACGGTACTGGTGATGAGTTACCCCAGGAACTGAATAGAGGCTTTGAGCACCAGCAGCCTCTCTTGTTACACACCAGACACCAGGTGGAGCTGTTGAGCGGTGGAGAGGATGAGGCATCTGGTCATGTGCACGCACCTGAGCATACACTCCCCTGACCCTGCACAGACAGCGTCAGAGACCCGGCAGCACCATCTGACAGAGGAGCGAGGAACGTGAGGTGTCTGACCGGTACTGTTGCTTGCCGGAGCTTGTTTTTCAGCTGAAGATCTCAGCTATACTCTATGTATATTTGGGCATCAGGGCATATCACATAAGTAGATCTGAGAGTTTTAGCATTTTTAGCATTTGGTTTATGTTCAAGTGTTCATGGCACAGTTAGTGTGAAAGGCCTAGTGGAATGGAGGGCAAGTAATTGTGCAATCTGAGCTGCTTGGTAATACTTTGCAAAATTTGGCACCCCCAGCCCGCCCTCCTTCCTAGATCTAAGCATGACCCCCTTGGGGACCCTAGGCCTCCTACCACCCCAGACAAAGGACATGACCTTGCTATGTAATGTTTTTAGCTGTTGTGGGGGGATTCTAGTTGGGAGGACTCTGGTGACATACAGAAACGTAGGCAACAATGTCATTTTAACTGCCACAATTCTCCCCAACCATGACACATTGTAGTCTTTCCATTGCTCTAATAACTTACAGAGTTTCTGAAAGAGGGGTGTGTAATTTTCTGAAGCCAGGGAGTCATATGAGCCAGTTAAATATATCCCAAGATATTTGATGTTTTTTTCCTCCCAACTAAAATCAAATGATGTCTTAATTAGAGATAGCATAGCTGGAATCTGTTGCTCTCTTGCTATATGGGACAACTGTACAATCCATCTAATATTGTCCCCTGCCTGTCGCCCCGGTATAAAGCCCACCTGGTCATTATTTATCAGTTTTGGTAAGAATCCCGAGAGCTTGTCCGCTATCACCTTAGCTAGGATTTTGACGTCCAAATTAATTAGGGAAATGGGTCTAAAGTTAGATCAAAGAGAGTGGTCTGTATCTGGTTTTGGGATCATACTGATAGAAGCCCTGAGTGACTCTCCCCCAAAAGTACCCCCATTTCTGATAGTATGAAACATTGCAGACAGCTTAGGAGTTAACACTTCACTAAACTTTTTATAATAACAGGCTGAGAAGCCATCTGGGCCCGGTCTCTTATTGAGTTTCAAATTCTTCACTATCTGTTTAACTTCCCGTTGCTGAATTTCATCATCTAAAATTTCTTTCAGATTTACGGGTAGGTCAATTTCCCTAAAAAATATCTCCAATGTCTCCAAGCTTGGCGGTGAAGGATTAGAATACAACTTCCGCAACTGTTGTTTGAACAATTTTACTACCTTAGTTGGATTACTTGTGACAACCCCTCTCTCATCCTTTAATCTAATCGGGCAGTAACTTTGTGGTGGAGCTTTTAATTTCTTAGCTAATAGTTAGCTTGGTTTATTCGCTTTACAATAATATTTATGCTTCAACCAACACAAAGCTTTTTTCTGCTCTTCCTGCTAGCGCCAGATTCAACTCCTGTGACGTTTGGCTCGCAATTCTGGTGTCATACCGTGCTTAGCTGCCTCCGAAACCTGAAGATATTCTTTTTCTAGCCTGTCAATATACTAGTTCCTATCTCTTTTCTTCCTAGCCGCACCTGAATCAGCTTACCTCTAATCATAGCTTTATGGGCCTCCCAACATAATGTTGCCAATATCTCAGGTGTTTCATTCATTGCAAAGTAAACAAGCAATGCTTCCTTAAGAGTGGTAACAATTGCGTCATCTGATTAACAGGGACTCATTGAGAGACCAGGAGTATTCTGATGGTCTGCTGATCGGGGAGCCCAGTTTTAGCAGCAAGCCATCATAGTCAGACCACGAGATGGGAATAATTTCAGCTGATCTCATAAGCGCTAAAGATCTCTGCGGATAGAAGATATGATCAATTCTCGTATAAACTTCATGTGGATAGGAGTAATGTGTGAAATTTTGCGTTCCCGGGTGTGCCTCTCTCCAGCAGTCCGGCCAATATCTATTCAACAACTTTCTAGCACTCATCATCATATGGGGTGTTACTAGAGAACCAGACCAGAACTGCCTGTCTATATGAAGGTTTACAACCATATTCGAATCTGATTATGGTCATGCCTTGTGCTACTGCCACCACTTCATCAAAAAACTTAGAAAGAAAATTAACCTGGTTGACATTTGGAGCGTAATAACCAGCTACTGTTATGTCCACATCCTGCAGGGAACCAACTAAAATCAGAAATCTCCCTTCCGGATTACTAATTTCTTTTTTGCAATGGAATTGGGAGCCCCTCTTAAACCATATTAGGATATCTTTTTGTTTGGTGTCAGCACATGCCAAGAAAATGTAGGGATATGAGGAGTCAAAGAATTGGAGCTGTTCAAGAAATGCGTCTCCTGGAGACACAGTATATCAGGATGCAATGATCTAATTTTACGGAATGCTAAACTTCTTTTCTGTGGTGAATTAAACCCTTGTACATTGAGTGAAAATACAGTAGCCACTGTTTAGCTTGTAACTTGATATTAAAAGAAAAGGGAAAAAGGAGTGGGGAGAAGAAGAAAAAATAGAGAGAGAAAGGGAAAATAAATAAATAAGGAGGAGAGGGGGGGAAGGAAGGAATGAAAGGAGGTGGAGCGAAAGGAGAGGAGAGGAAGAAAAGAAACCAAGAATTTAGTAATGCAATGAAATAACATTTAGATTGGGAGAAAAATTCTCTTAGACTCTATAAGTACTGGTGGGATTCTTCTCCACTGTTCCCGGGAATAGAATGTCCCTGGAACAAGTTTGCTAATAAAAAAGGAAATAGTAAAATAAAACTATATATGCCTATCTGCCAGACTAAGTCTCCCAGATAGAAATGAGTCATGAAATGAGTGCATGTGAATGCCGCAGTGCAGGGGGTCTTGACACCTAAACGCTATAACTGTGAGCTAACTAACTTAAACACAGATGAAGCCTGAAAAAGAGAGCTACAACATCACGTTGCAGCTCCCCTTCTCAGGACCTCTCCAATTTTTCGCAACAATTTACAAAAAAAATCCTACAACAGCCGATCAAATAGGAAATTCTCCTTCCCTTCCCTCTCCAACAACTAGTTTCAAATGAACCACTGACAAAATAGCAATCATATATTTAAATTCAGCCGCAGGCAACAGTGATGAGATATACCGAGAACCTCAATGTGGGATTGCCTCACGATTTACTAGTTACTCTGGAGCTATTGAGATGAGCGCCGCTCTACCGATTGTGCTCTGCATCTCGGTCTTTTCCCTGCCCGTTGTATCTTGAGAGAGTCATCTCTGGTTCTGGGAGATTTCATGGAGCTGTTCTGCCTTGCATTCTGTAGGAGACCCGCCAAACCCAGATGCCTTTGCAACTCCTAGACAGATCCCGCCATAAAGGAATCGCCCCTATAGGAAAAAGTTATACGGAATGGGAAACCCCATTTATAGGCGAATTTGCTGTCCTGTAGAATTTTTAGAAACGGCATCATCTCCCTCCATCTTGCCATTGTTGCAGGTGAAAGATCAGAGAACACTTGGAATTTGTGGCCTTGAAATGAATGGTTAACAGTGTCCCGCGCAGCCCGCATCACTTGTTCTTTAGTATTGTAAAAGTGAAACTTCGCTAAAATGTCCTGTGGAGGTTCCTCAGGTGGCTTTCGGGGCCCCAGTGCTTTATGGACACGGTCCAGCTCGAGGCATTCAATAGCAATTCCCGGGAGCAGTTCTTGGCATAGAGCAGTGACCACAGATTTCACATCCACCATATGTTCAGGTAACCCCCTGAGACGCAGATTTGACCTTCTATCCCTGTTTTCCATATCAAGCTTAGCATGCATGGCACTATTATCTTTCTGCAGCTGATTCATTTCGGCAGAATGAGATTCCTGAGTGGATATAACATCTCCTAATTTCCTCTCCAGGGCTCCCAAGCCCCTTGTCACTTTATCAATTTCCTTAGTAAGATGATCAGTAATAGCCTTGGTATTGGCAGAAAGTGCACTCTGAAGTATATTGACAAATTTATCTACCATGTCAGGGCCTTTTGCATGCTGGTTCACATTACCCCGCGAGAGCAGCTCCCCTGCCCCCTCGGCGGCCATCATAAACTCCATGCTATGCTGAGGCACTGAGGTGTGCTGCGTTGTGCACCCCTTTAAGGCTTCAGAAGCTGAATAGTCTGAGGTAAGATTTATCCTTGGGTACCTTAATTCCCACTTTACCACAGAAATATAGTCTAAGGAGCTCTTATTCTGTTCGGTGTGTTCGGAGCTAGTTTAGCTGGTGGCCATCTTGGATTCCTGTCACCTTTTTTGCTCGGGGTTGATAGACTAACATGAGGAAGGGCCTCTCCTGAAGTCCCCTTACTCTCACCTCACTGCCTGGATGCTGTGGTGAGCGCCGCTCGCTTCTATAACATCCCTTCCACTCGTCGGGCATGGAGCCAAACTAGCAGGCTGCCATCAGCTTCACGTGCGCATGTGCACTCCCAAAATCTTCTTTTTAGGCCTGCTGGAGCACATTTAACTGACCTCATCAATGTATCCCACATAAGTACGTCTGAGAGTTTTAGCATTTGATTTATGTTCCAGTGTTCATGGTCCAGTTAGTGTGAAAGGCCAGACAAAATTTCACGTCTGCCCAAAAATATCCACCTCTTGCTGTTCTACCAGAATCTTGTTTTAAAGCCTGCTGAAGTGCATTTAACTGCCCTCATCAGGGCACCCCACATAAGTACATCTGAGTGTTTTTGCATTTTGTTTTATTTTCAAGTGCTGATGGCCCAGTTAGTGTGAAAGGCCAGACAAAATTACACACCTGCCCAAAAATATCCACCTCTTGCTGTTGCACCAAAATCCTGATTTTTAAACCTGCTGGAGCACATTTAACTGCCCCATCAGGGCACCCCACATAAGTACATCTGAGAGTCTTTGCATTTTGTTTATGTCCAAGTGTTCATGGCCCAATTAGTGTGAAAAGCCAGACACAATTACACACCTGCCCAAAAATATCAACCTCTGCTGTTGTACCAAAATCATGTTTTTAAGCTTGCTGGAGCACATTTAGCTGGCCTAATCAGAGCATCCCATATAAGTGCATCTGAGAGTTTTAGCATTTTGTTTTATGTTCAAGTGCTGATAGGCTAGTTAGTGTGAAAAGCCAGAGAAAATGACACACCTGCCCAAAAATATCCACCTCTTGTTTTGTACCAAAATCCTGTTTTAAAGCCTGCTGGAGAACATTTAACTGCCCCAGCAGGGCATCCCACAGAAGTATATCTGAGAGTTTTTGCATTTTGTTTTATGTTCAAGTGTTGATTACCTAGTTACTGTGAAAAGTCAGACATAGTAACATATCTGCTGCTGTTGTACCAAAAATAGTGTTTTAAACCTACTGGGTGGCATTGAACTGCCCTTATCAGTGCACACCACATACGTACATCTGAGAGTTGCACAATTCTATTCCTGTTAAAGTCTTCAGGGCCTAGTTACTGTGAAAGGCCAGACATAATTACCCACCTGCTGCTGAGAAGTGCCACGATGGGCACAGAAGAGTGGCAGAGGCCTAAATTCATCAGGCAGATGTCAGCATCAGCAGACTAGGGGCAAGTGCCAACAGAAGTCACAGAGAGAGGCCTGATCTCCCGATATCATGTAGCGGTCATGTCTCAACCATCAACCCATCTGCCACCATCGATTGGTTAACACGGTCATCCACTTCATCACAAGTTACATCAGACACCCCCAGTCAACTGTCAGTGGCTTCCTCAAAAACAACCCTCATTTGACATGGCCCAGGAGCAGTCCCTGTCCTCCCATTGCCTCTGTTCTATGCTGTTCCCTCCCCCAGTAAAGTATCTTATGCTTTGGGTTCAGCTCCAATATTCAGTGAGAACAATCTAATAAAGGACAGTCAGCAGCTACTGCCCAGCCAAGAAGTGGAGACATCCGCTGCTTCCTTGGCTAGGCGGGCAAGTAGTAATGAGGAGAGATTGGCATAAGAAGTGGTGTTGCGAGCATTCTGGCTCCTGAAGCAGACACTGTTGAGGAACCCAAGGAGGACATCAGTGACGTACAAACACAACTTGATGATGATGAAGCCGATCGCAGTTGGGATCCGGGTGCAGAAGGGGCTTCATCATCATCAGAAGAGGGTTGCAGGTTGCCTGTGAGTCAGCAGCTGAGGCAGCAAGGTGGTAGCATGGTTGGCAGTCAGCATGGTGGCAGAATTAGAAAGGCAAATGTGCCCAGGGCGAGGGTAGACCACCTTCAGTCAGAGGCAGCAGCAGTGAATTAGTGCGGACTGTTGGTGGAAAAATCAGCTACTCGGTGGTGTGGCAGTTTTTCATCAAGCATCCGCAGGAGGTTAACATGGCCACATGCAAGATGCGGAATGAATCTCCGGTTGATGTACCTTTGGGGTGTCAGTTTGTTCCACTGCACCTGCGTCCCGATGTTATCCACGAATTTCACCATGCTAAAATGGCTGGTCATCTGGGTAATCGTAAAACGTTTATTTTAGCCCGACGCCATGTATGGTGGCCTACTATGCGTCGTGATATTTCTGCCTTTATCGACGCATGTACTGTTTGTGCGCGAAGTAAAGGGGTACACAAGGCCCCTAGTGGGTGTTTGGTTCCACTAGAGATTCCTAAAGAACCATGGACTCATATCTCTATGGATTTCATAGTTGATTTGCCTCCTTCACATGGGAACACTGTGATTTGGGTGGTCGTCGACCGTTTTAGTAAGATGGCACATTTTATTCCATTACCTAAACTACCGTCGGCTCCTGAGCTTTCGCGATTATTTATCTCGCATATTTTCTGTATCCATGGCATACCCTTTAATGTAGTTTCCGATCGGGGTGTACAATTTACTTCACATTTCTGGAAGAACTTCTGTTCGCGTTTGGGGATTCAGATATCTTTGTCGTCGGCGTACCATCCCCAGACTAATGGGCAGACTGAAAGAACAAATCAAAGTCTGGAACAATATTTAAGATGTTACATTTCTGATGCTCAAAAGCAATGGTCAGAATTCATTGATTTTGCTGAATTCGTGTACAATAATGCGCCGAGTGAAAGTACTAAGATGTTCCCATTCTTCTGTTACTTGGGGAAAAATCCCAGAGGTCCTTCCCTCTCAGGGTCACCTTCCGATTTACCGGCATTGGAAGAGTGGCTCCAAGAACGGAAAGACATCTGGGCACGCGTCCAAGAGACTTTGAAAACTACTAGGTTAATATATAAAAAATTTGCCGACCGCCGCAGATCTCAGGAACCTACCCTTCAGGTTGGGGACCTCGTTTGGGTTTCCACTAAGAACATTGCTCTCCGGCAACCTTCTAGTAAGTTGGGTCCCAAGTTTATTGGACCTTTTCCCATTATTCGGAAGTTGAACAATGTAACCTTTAAGGTCCAACTTCCTCCAACTATGAAAATCCCTAACTCCTTTCATGTGTCGCTGCTAAAACCAGCTAAGAATACTCCGCTTCCATTCCCATCACCAATCTTAGTGGATAACGAGCCGGAATACGAAGTTAATAAAATTCTAGATTCGCGCAAAGTCCGTGATTCGCTACAGTAGCTGGTTGACTGGGTTGGTTACGGTCCAGAGGAGAGGTGCTGGGTTGCAGCTAAAGATGTTCACGCCGGGGCTCTTGTAAAAAAATTCCATCGTGACAATCCAGGGAAACCTGGTGAGGGTCCGGGGGCCCCTCGTGAAGGGGGGGGGGTAGTGTCAGAAACCGCTTACCCGGTCCCCGTTCCGGCGCCATCTCCGGGCGGCCCTCCTTCCTCATCCCCGCAGCTCCTCTGCTCGTGCTCGCGTTCTTCATATGCCCTCCGGCGGCGCTGCTGTCAGCGCGTCCGCCGGAGGAAGGTGCTGTAGAGCCTACGGGCTCAGCTAGGGGGGAACTTCTCCCCCTCAGTTAAAGGGCCAATCAGCCCAGAGTTCAGGACTGGGCCAATGAGCCCTGAGGATAGAGAGTTGTGGGCTATACGCCCTGACCAATCACACTCTGTATCCTTGTGCACCTATCACACTCCCATCTCCAATCTGTCTGTTCCTATAAAGCTGGGCCCGGTCAGTCACTCTGTGCCTGTGATAGCACCTTGTACCTTGTTTGTCTTGAGCTAATTCCGTGATTGATCGTTGTTGCCGACCCCTGCCTGAATCGACTACTCTCTGTCTGATCTCCGTTGCTGACCTCTGCCTGAATTGACCAATCTCTCGTCTGAACCCTGTTGCCGACCCCTGCCTGAATCGACTACTCTCTGCCTGATCCCTGTTGCCGACCTCTGCTTTGTACCCTGACCTCGAGCTGCCTCATCCCTCTGTACCGCTGTGATCTCTGACTTCCCGGTGTCGACCTCTGGCCTGTCTCTGGACTTCCGATAAACTCGCTCTCAGCTATTGGTTCTTCAGACCTCCAACTAGTAAGCCCCCATCCTTTGAGCCATTGAAGTCCTGGGGGCAACCGATCCCGGGCAGGCGTATACTGCATCCCGGCAAGCAGGGGCTCCTACAGGTGAAGCTGGCTGCGGAGATTGGGGGTTGAGGGCTTACCTGGAGGGCTGGAGTTACCCCGAGCGTGACAATGGCAAGATGCAAGTCCATGTGCTTGCGTAGTGACCGCCGAATTGTCACCATTCGGCAGTGGGATAACTTCTGGCTCTCCACCTTATTGGACCCTCGCTACCGGCACAAAATAGGGGTTCTTACACCCACTGAGAAGGAGGACAAACTGACCTACTAGAGACATCCTACATAGTCAGTTGGCTGATGCCTATCTGTGTCCATCCTCTCACAGGTCTGACTCGGGGGGGCCATCTACAGTCACCTTCCACTGCCATGGCTGCTGGGGAGGGGTGAGGTGCAGGAGCAGTACCAGCTCCATCAGCAGCAGCCTAAGTCTACAGTCCCTAAAGATTAGCTTTCTTCACCCGCATAGTGAGGCAACTCATGAGCAGCAGGTAGACCTGGAGCCAGACCTGAACCAGCAGGTGGTGTCATACCTTGACATGACCATGCCAACACACCTTGAGGATCCGCTGGACTTCTGGACAGCCAAACTTGATTTGTGGCCGCAACAAGCAGAGTTTGCCCTGGGGAAGCTGTGCTGCCTGGCCAGTAGTGTGCAATCAGAGCGGGTTTTTAGTGTGGCGGGGGCCCATAGTAACCCCAAGGAGAACTCGTATGTCCATGAAAAATGTGGAGAGACTGATGCTTGTGAAGATGAATCAGGCATGGATCAGCCAGGATTTCCACCCACCAATGGCTGATGCATGCGAGTAGATTGATCATGGTGCCACACCAACACTTCAGAAATATGGATAGTACAAAACAGATTTACGTCGCTGCTCGGCAGTTACAGTTACATTCCTCTGCATCAGACCACAAGTATTGAGGAAATGCATTACGTGAAACGTAACTTTTAATAATATTCCTAGGATAACATATATGTACCCAAAATTTTTATATGTTCTCCTCATGCTGCTGCCAACTCCAGGGTGTGTCTTCTAGGCAATATATGGTCTCCTCATGCTGCTGCTAACTCCAGGGTGTGTCTTTCAGGCAATATATGTCTCCTCATGCTGCTGCCAACTCCAGGGTGTGTCTTTCTGGCACTATGTGGTCTCCTCATACTAATGCCACCTCAAGGATTTGCGACAGCAATTCTAATAATGATGCCTCTGATCTGCATGTCATACTGCATTACAGTATTATTTCACTAACCCAGCACACATCCCATGCCTGTTGCAGCAATGCAAAATGTTCTACAACCCTATTGAGGCTCTCAGTAGGCCAGAAATAGGCATTTTTAATAGCAATTCGTTGCAAATAAATTCGAATTGAGACAATTTGAGGGCAAATTCGGCGAATCAGCCAAATCAAATTTTTCATCTCGAATTCGCTCATCTCTAATCCTTATCTGTCCATCCACCTTCCTACCAACTTACTCAACTACATACTTGCCTATTTACCCAACCACCTACCTATCCTATCTAAATTCCCACATATTCATCTACCTGACTACCCTTTACCTGTGAATCTGAGTGCTTACCCACCTACCTGTGTGCTCAACCACCTACCTGACTACCCCCCACCTACCCATCTTTCTACCAGCCTTTCCACCTAAATGCCCACCTACCTACCCACTCACCTATATGCCTGCCTGCTCAACCACCTACCTTCCTTTTTAACAAAACCTATCTACCTAGGAGATTGGGTCATCTTCTTTTGGTGGGTGGGGTCCACAAACACACAGCACAGATGTATAGCACTAGGTAGAGTGGTTTTAAACAGGAGCACAGCTTATCCACTCATAGTAGAAATTGGCTTGTGTTGTGGTATTGGTTACTCACTGACATGTGTCGGCATTGGTCTAATAGCGCACAGTGTTGTGATCATTAGAGTTATTGGTGCAATGAGCAATGATTGGTTTTGCAGTTTTTCTGGGGAGGAGTGTGATTTATCCACTCAGTGCCTGAAGTGAGAGGGTGAGTAACATGTTTTTTACATATATGCATATAAGTCCTGGAATGCCCCCTCTAGCACAGTGATTACAGTATCACTGTGACATATGACAGGGGAGTGGCCTGTTTATCACAGAGGCTACCTGAAGATGATACAGCCCGGATGGCATAAAAACAAGCTCAGTGGGGCACCTAGAAGAAGAGTCTCTCTGTCTATAAAGACTGAGAACATCTGTTACCTACGGGATCTCTCTCTCCTCTATGTCCTTCTCCACAGAGGCAACATCGCAGGGACAAACTCAACCCCCCACCCCCTTCTTTTTCAACTGCGGTTGCTCTGACAGCACATGGTTTTAATCTTCTATGTAATGGGCAACATCACATGGATGGACTCTAACTCCACCCACTTACTCTGCAACTCCCTCTCTTCTCTCCCCCTTCCCTCTAATATGCTGAGCCTCTCATCCCACCATGCAGCGGAAGACGTCACCCCACCAGCTTTTGCAGCAGCTGCTCTACACCGGCAGAATATAAACTTATTTTTCGCTAATACATTTAATGCTCAGTTCATCATTTACGTATATTGGAACTACCATTTTAATCTATGCTGCCACCAAAAATTTGTGATAGTGCTCCTTTAAGGTGTTTTTTTCAACCCCTCGTGCTTTAGTGCCGGTGGAGGGGGGAAAAGCAGGGGCTTAATCCTAGACTGGACTTTAAAATTAGAAAATAGAATTACATATGTGGAATTCTTTTGTGTGATCTCCCCATCACAGCCGAGAGAGAGAGAGATGACTCACACATCACAGAAAGCTGTAAGCGAATTACATTGTCATAGCAGTAACATGGCTGCTTTACAATGTAACACAGCCAGGCATGGCTCCCGTTACAATGGAATCACAGCCACGTGCCACACTGTTACAATGTAGCACAACAGGGACCTTGCTGGCTTTTTACAATGTAATAGCAGGACTTGTTACACTGTACAGCACAAATGTGATCACTCTCGGCACTGCTGCATCTGTATAGTCATAATCTTAATATTTCCTGTGTATATCAGGAAATAATCTGCTGAGTGTTACAGTAGTTTATTTTGGGGCACACAAACTGACATGACACAGAGGAAACAGCCTTTTTGCCCCGAAGGTATGCCAAACTTGGCATCCAGTAACTTGGGGGACCCAGCTGAAAACAATTATTCAGTTCCCCAATGCATCCAGAGGAACCCTACAAAATTGTAGATCTTTGCCAAATCTTGGGCTACAGGTACTGGTGGGAAATTCTTCCGGCCCCCTGGATGTGATTCAGGTGCCACATCCCCTAAGTAAGCCCTGCTTAAAGGTTTCTGACTATCCTGGGTTTTGTTCCTTGCTTCCAGAGCATCAAACTGACGAAACACTGCAGATTGCCCAGAAAAACGCACCTCTCCCCTGGTCCCCTACGGCACATGCACAGCTCTCATCCAGTCAGAGCCATTTGCCGGGCAGGAGGCAGACCTGTAGTTGTGTAGGCCTGGCAGTAGCGAGCAAGCCCTCAAAAAATTGTCCATTTGTAACAGGGGGTAGCAGTAGGATTGGAACCCTTAAATTTTAGTTGAAGAAGCAGCAACAGCTTTTTGGGCATCACAGTGTTGACCTGCATGTGTGTTGGCCTAGTAGTTGCATTAGCAGTATTTAAAGACTAAGCAGACGGACAGGGAAACCTGTGGTGATTTACGGCTGGCAGTAGCAGGCAAGCAAAAAAAAGGTCCCATTGTTACGGCGGTAGCAGTGGTATTGGTATCGGGATTGGCATCTTGACAATTAAGTTTATGAAGACGAAACAATGGCTTTTTTTTACAAGTCTTGATAAATGTGCCCATTCTGTACATCGCGTTATAGACCTGTGGTTGTGCAGGCCTAGTAGGAGCATGGGGTGGCAGCAGAGGTGCTGTTGGTGGTTGTGTAGGCCTGGCAGTAGCGGGAAAGCCCTCAAAATATTGTCCCACTTGTAATGTGGGGTAGCGCCTGGATCGGCACCCTTAAATTTTAGATCAAGAAGAAGCAATGGCTTTTTACAAGCACTGAAAAATATGCCAATTTTGGGCATCACATGTGTTTTGGCCTAGCAGTAGCAGAGGGCGGCAGGCTGGCAGCAGAGGCGCTGTTGGTGGTAGCAGTAGCTAATCAGTGGCATCAGGCAACATCAGGGGTTTTCAAATCATTACCTATCCACGCCTGATTCATCTTTACAAAAGTTTGTTTTTCCATGCTTTTGGCGGACAATCCTGTCCGCTTAGGGGTGGCGACACCACCTGACATGCTGAAAAACCTTTCTGACGCTAAGCTTGAGAGTGGACAAGACAGGACCCCCATGCAAATTGTGCTAGCTCTGGCCAATGATCCTGTTCACTCTGCTCACATAGAAGTTCAAGGGGTCTGAGCCCAGTGTATCTCCTGGAGAAAGGGCACAGTCGGGGTAGGAATGCACCTGGCTGTTCAGGTGGTGGTGTTACTGGTGATGAACAACATCCCTTCCATGACGATGTGTGTCAGGTGGGCTTATGGGATGTAAAAATGGATACAACTTATTCTTAAGAGTGAACTGCATGCTGCTGCTGCCACCGGTTGGAGAGGTAGAGCACTGACTCGGTGGGGAGCAGAGAGTGGACATCCGGTCAGACATGCTTGTGATAGGTGTCTGCCTTTTGAAAGGCATGGCTAACTGGCTGCATATCTTCTTTCTATTTTTGCCTTTCTCTCAGAAGGTGTAAAGAATTCCCCCATTTTGGTTTATACCAAGGGTCTAAAAGTTTATGAATCTAGTACACTTTTTGCTTCATGTCTGTCAGCGCGCAAGCAACCCAAGCATACAGCTCGCCATTCTTGCCAGCATTTCTGGGGAGGGGTTCCAGCTCCACTCCATATTGCCATGTTTGTTCATTATCTTCATCCACCACCATCATGATGTTCATTATCTTCATCCACGACCATCATGATGGCTGTCGTCATCATCATTGTGTGCCTCCTCTCCTATCCCTTCCTGTGATAAGTTGGTTGTGTCTCTGCCAATGCCGGAGCTGAAAATCACACTGGCATGAAGAAATCATTCCCCACTTTGCGCTGGTGGTAGAGGTGGTCCAGCATATGTAGGGTGGTAATCAAGCATATGGGGACATTGCAGTTTAAGTGGTGTTTGGGAAGACCATTCTGGAGCTGAAAGTCTAGGAGAGCATGTTTGAAGGCACAGCATCGGCTATAGCGAACTATAACGAGGCTATACCCTCCTGGACATGACCAAAACATCCCCCAGACCACATATGTACGCAGGGCAGCCACAATGTTCGTCCTGTTATCTGCAACCACATTGCCCAAGCTAAGTTGACGTGGAGACAGCCAGCAGGAGATGACGTGGAGACAGCCAGCACAGCAGCAACTCCTCAGCTGCTGTCTCCTGTCGGTTGAGGAGGAAGAGGATAGGCGCCTGGTTTCCAAAGCTGAAGCGGATCGGCACAAACATGGAGGTGTTACTAATGCCTTACCTTGTTGTGTTAGAGCATTGTGCTGCATATGGTTGACCCAGTGGGCCATGACACACATATATTGCCCTTGGCCATAGCTACTGCTCCAAGTATCTACTGTGGCATGCACTGTGCTGCACACTTACAATTGCATAGACAGCCCCACTTCCTCTTCCACGTAACTGTACAAGGTGGGGATTGCCTTGTTGGAGAAGTATTGGTGACTGGGGACATGCCACCTGGGTTGGATGCCCCCAAATTAGTTGCCTAAAGGCAGTGGACTCAACCAGGTGGTATGGCAACAACTGCACCACCAACTTCACCAGGTTCAGCCGAATGGCAACCAGATGACTGGATGCATATTGCCTGGTGGATTTTGATTCCATTATGGATGACTGGTGGAATGGAGGAGGAGCAATGAGACTGTACTTTCTGTGGATGAGGCCTGTCTACTAGACAGATGACAGGTTATAGGAGCCACATCAGCAGCATCAACACCATCAGCAAGAGCAATAAGGTTTTGATGGGGCATTTGCGAGGCATTTTGATTGTCCCAGGCAGCATTGTGATGTCCCTTCAAGTGCTTACATGGAGCCGTATTTCCTAGGTTTGTGCCCTGGCCACGGCTAACTTTCTGCCTGCAGATCCGGCACTGTGCCAGGTAGAAAAGAACTACCACATGGCAAAGTACAGTACAGAGCAAGCCTTTCCAACACCACCACCACCACCAGACTTTCCTCCTCCTCTGCCAGGCTTTTTCTGGAGTCTGCAAAAGTAACATCAGTGTCACCATCACCTGCTCCTGAGTGGACCATACCAGCAGACATAGCCCCATGCCGTTTTGGCTCAGATCTTTGTTGCTGCCAGTGCCAGAAGTACCCTCCTGCTCGGACAACATCCCTTCCTTGTTGCCTGGTTCCCAGATTCTGTCCAAAACTACATCATCATACTCCTCCTCCTCCTGATCCCCGCCACTTCCCAGTTCTGATGTTTCATTATGTCCTACTTGCCCCCCACACCACAAAAACCTTCATAACTGCCAGTATGTTCATGCCTACCACCAGCCCCACTGCCAGAGCTATGTGTCTCGGACACCGCTTCCACCTCCACCACCTCCACAACACACTCCAAAGGCTGACAATTGGGCTGCTGAGAAAAGCTGGCTATCTCCTGCTATAGCGCCTCCTAAATTGCCAAGCTGCCCTGACCTCTTAAGCTGTGACCATGCAACCCCATCTTTCAAGATTTCCTTGGCTGGCCATGACCTGTGGGGTGGTGCCTGGTTCATCTTCCGAGTTTCGCTGTGAAGTTTGGGTTTGCAGCAAACCGAACTTTTACTGAAATTTTAGGTTCTACCTGTTTGGTTCACTCATCTCTAGTAGCAGCGGTAGTAGTAGTACTACTAGTGGTAGGAGTTAGGTGGCAGAGTAATATGCAGGGCACAGGAGGCCTAGTAAAGCAGCCTGAGAGACAGAACGTGGAAAGAGAGTTAACACACACAGAAGTGAGGCATGAGATATCCTGGCAAGCCAGCATGTCTCTGAAAGAGAAATCCATGAGGGCCTAGGAGGAGCAAGAGGAGTACACTAAAGACCATCATTTAAGGCACTACAGTTGTATAGTCCCAGCCCCTAGAGTGACCCCAGAGACTGTGTTTGCTTACTAAAGTTGCTAATTTGGAAGTTGCTGCGCGTAATAAATGTGGAAAAGAGACTCTTGAAGTGTGTAGTGACTCCTCAGGCCCCCAGGCCCAAGTTTTCTCAGAATCCTAAAGAACTCGTGAACAACTCTCCCCACGTCTCCCAGTCCTGGTAGTGGCATGCGGGTTACACTACTTCATTAGTGGATATGTTAATATTGGAAATATTTTAGCACTACTGCACTTTATGTATTTTTGCACTGTTTGAGGATTTGCATTGAGGTATCAATAGCACTTTAGTGGTCTGGATCATAGGCAGCTTATTGTTTGATTCATTTGCTATCTATAACATATGACGTTGCCTCCCCCATTTCCACCCTTAATTGTGTCATTTGTGTTTTATAGGTGGTTTTAATTATGGTTTCTGTTTAATTGATGTTGTGCCTCCCTTTTGATCCTTAATTTTGGTCTGTTTTTTCCATGGGAGGCTACACAAGGACATTCTTCAGGTTTGTGGATAGGAGGAGCAGCCAAACAATATTTAAGCTGACCCCAAGGAATCCGGCTCCTCGGTGGAAGGCATTTACCATTGCAATTAAAGTGATTTCACATAGCATTGGTTTATTTGCAACATTTACAGACAGCTGTTAAAAAAATAACTAAAATAACACAACTAATTTAACAAGTGGCTTCTCCAAATTCTACACAAAATGCAACTTGCGAAGAGGAACTAAAGTGAAGATAGCAATGCTTACCACTTCCCTATTGCCACATATGGCTGTGTGATGGCCGGCACCCGGTATGCCCATGACCACCCAGTGGCATCTCTGCTGCTTCCTGGCAAGTCATCCAGTGTGCTTGTACATGGGCTGGGGTTGCTTGGGTGAGGGGGTAGAGTGGGAAAGGGGCTGGGATTGAATGGAATTGTTAGTAAATGTAGCAGCTCAGACTGCCCCAAAGCAGTGCAGCCCAACGGACATTTGCCCAGGTCTCCCTATGGCCAGTCTGCCCCTGCTGATGTGCAAGCTCACCAGGCAAACCAAACTGGTCAACAGTAATCATGTGGCTGACTTGACTTAAGTTCCTCATTAAAGCTGCTAAAAACCCAGAAATAGGTCCACCATCCAATCTTCGCCCCCCCCCCCTCCGCTCCATGCTGCTGTTGGGTTAGTGGTGGCCGGTCTTTAAAAAAAACAGTTTTTTTAACCGCAGAAAATGCTGCTGTGACGAGGTGCAGCTGCCTGGCCGCATCCCTGGCACGCTGTTCTGGCACGCGGGCTCCCGCACCCAGCCCAGCTGAGAAGCAGGGGATGTGGCCTCCAGCGAATCAAGTAAGATTACTGGCACCCCAGGGGGTTTAACACAGCGCAACATCCGGCGTGGGATGCCCCGGGGGTAGGCTAGCGGCCATGCCATGGCCCAGCCAGTGGGTTTTGACCCACTTTAATAGATAATTTGATGTTTTAAAATAATATAACCCCTTCCAGACCAGATTCCTAAAGACTTAATAGCTCCTATCTGTGCTAGTATGAGCTGACACCAGCTTACGTCTCTTCTCATTGAATTCTTCAATTCTGAATAGAATCCGCCATAACAGTCAAGAGATTAGTCTGAAAAGATCATTGTCGTGCACAAATCTTTGCCTCGGGTTCCAGGAAGCCTAGCTACTCCTCTGGTGGACGGCAACATGTATCTGATCAAATATCCGAACAGAAGTGTGAATACTTCTATTAATATAATAATAATTCTGTGCGTAAAATCTTTTACCTTTGAGAGGAGGGTTTTCTTTTCTTGGTCTCTTTACCCCCCCCCCCATATTAAAGTAGAACAGAATCCTGAGCTGCCAGCCCTGGGGTCTGAAAGATTCCAGGGCTGGCAGCTGGGCTTCACCTGGGGCCAAATTAGGATGACCCCGCTGTGTGAAACCCTGCACCTGGAGATGCGGCTGCCTGGAGTCATGCTCACCATTGCCGAGCTTTGCATGTAAACAGAGCCATTTGCTAAGCATTAATATGCATGGAAAACAGCTCTAACTGGATGAGAGCATGTGCATGCCGTAGGACTGGGGAAAGGTTTGTATTTAAGGGGCTAACACAGGTGTTTCACATTGCGGGGCAAGAAACTAAACCCACTATCCTGGGCCCGGGGGGCAGAAGGGCCCAGGGGCCATTTAGCCTATGGGGGCTTGTAGCCTGCAGGGCAGGTGGGCCACAGAGGCTGGGGAGCTATGATACATATGTGTCACCATTGTAATCGTGCAATATGGTTTTCTTTAATAAAATAAATGTTTTATTTAAAATAAACAAGACATTTTTTAAAAACATTTTTTTTGCTCAGAAACATTTTTTTAAAAAATTCCCACATATTCATCTACCTGACTACCCTTTACCTGTGAATCTGAGTGCTTACCCACCTACCTGTGTGCTCAACCACCTACCTGACTACCCCCCACCTACCCATCTTTCTACCAGCCTTTCCACCTAAATGCCCACCTACCTACCCACTCACCTATATGCCTGCCTGCTCAACCACCTACCTTCCTTTTTAACAAAACCTATCTACCTAGGAGATTGGGTCATCTTCTTTTGGTGGGTGGGGTCCACAAACACACAGCACAGATGTATAGCACTAGGTAGAGTGGTTTTAAACAGGAGCACAGCTTATCCACTCATAGTAGAAATTGGCTTGTGTTGTGGTATTGGTTACTCACTGACATGTGTCGGCATTGGTCTAATAGCGCACAGTGTTGTGATCATTAGAGTTATTGGTGCAATGAGCAATGATTGGTTTTGCAGTTTTTCTGGGGAGGAGCGTGATTTATCCACTCAGTGCCTGAAGTGAGAGGGTGAGTAACATGTTTTTCACATATATGCAAAGTCCTGGAATGCCCCCTCTAGCACAGTGATTACAGTATCACTGTGACATATGACAGGGGAGTGGCCTGTTTATCACAGAGGCTACCTGAAGATGATAGAGCCCGGATGGCATAAAAACAAGCTCAGTGGGGCACCTAGAAGAAGAGTCTCTCTGTCTATAAAGCCTGAGAACATCTGTTACCTACGGGATCTCTCTCTCCTCTATGTCCTTCTCCAGAGCAACATCGCAGGGACAAACTCAACCCCCCACCCCCTTCTTTTTTAACTGCGGTTGCTCTGACAGCACATGGTTTTAATCTTCTATGTAATGGGCAACATCACATGGATGGACTCTAACTCCACCCACTTACTCTGCAACTCCCTCTCTTCTCTCCCCCTTTCCTCTAATATGCTGAGCCTCTCATCCCACCATGCAGCGGAAGACGTCACCCCACCAGCTTTTGCAGCAGCTGCTCTACACCGGCAGAATATAAACTTATTTTTCGCTAATACATTTAATGCTCAGTTCATCATTTACGTATATTGGAAGTACCTTTAGTGCCGGTGGAGGGGGGAAAAGCAGGGGCTTAATCCTAGACTGGACTTTAAAATTAGAAAATAGAATTACATATGTGGAATTCTTTTGTGTGATCTCCCCATCACAGCCGAGAGAGAGAGAGATGACTCACACATCACAGAAAGCTGTAAGCGAATTACATTGTCATAGCAGTAACATGGCTGCTTTACAATGTAACACAGCCAGGCATGGCTCCCGTTACAATGGAATCACAGCCACGTGCCACACTGTTACAATGTAGCACAACAGGGACCTTGCTGGCTTTTTACAATGTAATAGCAGGACTTGTTACACTGTACAGCACAAATTTGATCACTCTCGGCACTGCTGCATCTGTATAGTCATAATCTTAATATTTCCTGTGTATATCAGGAAATAATCTACTGAGTGTTACAGTAGTTTATTTTGGGGCACACAAACTGACATGACACAGAGGAAACAGCCTTTTTGCCCCGAAGGTATGCCAAACTTGGCATCCAGTAACTTGGGGGACCCAGCTGAAAACAATTATTCAGTTCCCCAATGCATCCAGAGGAACCCTACAAAATTGTAGATCTTTGCCAAATCTTGGGCTACAGGTACTGGTGGGAAATTCTTCCGGCCCCCTGGATGTGATTCAGGTGCCACATCCCCTAAGTAAGCCCTGCTTAAAGGTTTCTGACTATCCTGGGTTTTGTTCCTTGCTTCCAGAGCATCAAACTGACGAAACACTGCAGATTGCCCAGAAAAACGCACCTCTCCCCTGGTCCTACGGCGCATGCACAGCTCTCATCCAGTCAGAGCCATTTGCCGGGCAGGAGGCAGACCTGTAGTTGTGTAGGCCTGGCAGTAGCGAGCAAGCCCTCAAAAAATTGTCCATTTGTAACAGGGGGTAGCAGTAGGATTGGAACCCTTAAATTTTAGTTGAAGAAGCAGCAACAGCTTTTTGGGCATCACAGTGTTGACCTGCATGTGTGTTGGCCTAGTAGTTGCATTAGCAGTATTTAAAGACTAAGCAGACGGACAGGGAAACCTGTGGTGATTTACGGCTGGCAGTAGCAGGCAAGCAAAAAAAAGGTCCCATTGTTACGGCGGTAGCAGTGGTATTGGTATCGGGATTGGCATCTTGACAATTAAGTTTATGAAGACGAAACAATGGCTTTTTTTTACAAGTCTTGATAAATGTGTCCATTCTGTACATCGCGTTATAGACCTGTGGTTGTGCAGGCCTAGTAGGAGCATGGGGTGGCAGCAGAGGTGCTGTTGGTGGTTGTGTAGGCCTGGCAGTAGCGGGAAAGCCCTCAAAATATTCCCCTCGATTCAAAGAGCAAAAGTTAATTGATTTCGTATCGAGAATCGTAAGTTTGGGTGGGTGTTAGTCATTTTTTCCTGTTTTTTTGGCCATTTACGACTCGCACGAGCCTACGTACGAATGCGTATATGCTCTTACGATCAGCGGAAGTTCGTTCCTAAATTTTAGGATCAAAACGTAAAACTTAGGATCAAATCCTAAAACTTACGATCAAAACGTAAAACTTAGGTTAATTGGATGTGTTTAGGTGTGATTCAGAGAAACCTCTAAACGCGTTTTAAAAGAAAGCCACAGCCGACACCTTTTAGCAGCCGGATTGCTGTTCGTGAACAGGTTTTTTGGCTAAGTGGAGGAGTCTGCGCGTCTTGTGCTCCAATGAACTGCATGTATCAGCATGGCCGAGGCCATAAATTGTATGGCAATGCATACCTGATTCATGTATGCCTTATAAAAGCATTGTAATGTGGACCTTAATTAGTCCTTTGCATGTAAACCTTTATTTGGCAATATATTTGCGTTAATTAAAGAAACTTATGTCCTTTGTTATTTATTTTAAAATTGAGGTACTAGAATAATATTTTGAGATTGCATTTATTGGTGTAGTTGTTTACCTTTGCTTTGTTTAATTATTTAAGCACATCTTTGGTCAGATGCATCACACTTACTGAGGAGAGGAGAGCGGGATAAAGTGCAGGATGTGGGTTACTGCTGTATTTTGCACAGACACAGCAGAGCTGGGGGCATGGAAAGGTCAGAAATCAAAGAATCCAGAGCAACACAGTCACAAGGCCCTTTCTGTTTGCAGGCTGCCCGATAATACCTGAGCCGCCATCTTGGCTGTTTCTAGGCTCATAACATGCAGAAGTTGCTGGGTGTTTTTTAATATTTGTGAGCAATCTGTATGTAGAGGGTGTGGGTAACCACACTAAAAATTGAAAGTTGTACCATTTGAAGCCAAAATATTAAAATTAAATCCACAAGTAAAAAATGCAAGTTAAGTAAAAATTAAACAAAGTAAGATTTACTTATGCAAATGCATTCATTAATGGTTGGTTACTACAAAATGAATGAAATAAAGAAAAATAAAAGACCAAATATTTAGAATGCACTTTAATGAGGTAAGTTTGTAGTGCGCAGCCGCAAGATCAGAAGGATTTACGTCCAGACAAAAAAGGAAAAAGGGCAAAACCAATGTTGCAACCTGAGAAATGAAACGGAAAATTCAGGATGGAAACTGACATAGGTCTGATTCCCGAACTGCCATACGAACGGACGTATATTTTAGGATAGAAACGTATTTGCTTATTGAATCACTCGCAAGTTCATACGAACGCACGAGCGGACGTGAAAAATAGGATGATCGTGAGCCAAATCCAAGCTGTTACATGTTTCTTTGAATCAACCCAAATGTCCCACTTGTAATGTGGGGTAGCGCCTGGATCGGCACCCTTAAATTTTAGATCAAGAAGAAGCAATGGCTTTTTACAAGCACTGAAAAATATGCCAATTTTGGGCATCACATGTGTTTTGGCCTAGCAGTAGCAGAGGGCGGCAGGCTGGCAGCAGAGGCGCTGTTGGTGGTAGTAGTAGCTAATCAGTGGCATCAGGCAACATCAGGGGTTTTCAAATCATTACCTATCCACGCCTGATTCATCTTTACAAAAGTTTGTTTTTCCATGCTTTTGGCGGACAATCCTGTCCGCTTAGGGGTGGCGACACCACCTGACATGCTGAAAAACCTTTCTGACGCTAAGCTTGAGAGTGGACAAGACAGGACCCCCATGCAAATTGTGCTAGCTCTGGCCAATCCTGTTCACTCTGCTCACATAGAAGTTCAAGGGGTCTGAGCCCAGTGTATCTCCTGGAGAAAGGGCACAGTCGGGGTAGGAATGCACCTGGCTGTTCAGGTGGTGGTGTTACTGGTGATGAACAACATCCCTTCCATGACGATGTGTGTCAGGTGGGCTTATGGGATGTAAAAATGGATACAACTTATTCTTAAGAGTGAACTGCATGCTGCTGCTGCCACCGGTTGGAGAGGTAGAGCATTGACTCGGTGGGGAGCAGAGAGTGGACATCCGGTCAGACATGCTTGTGATAGGTGTCTGCCTTTTGAAAGGCATGGCTAACTGGCCGCATATCTTCTTTCAGTAAGCTATTTTTGCCTTTCTCTCAGAAGGTGTAAAGAATTCCCCCATTTTGGTTTTATACCAAGGGTCTAGAAGTGTATGAATCTAGTACTCTTTTTGCTTCATGTCTGTCAGCGCGCAAGCAACCCAAGCATACAGCTCGCCATTCTTTCCAGCATTTCTGGGGAGGGGTTCCAGCTCCACTCCATATTGCCATGTTTGTTCATTATCTTCATCCACCACCATCATGATGTTCATTATCTTCATCCACGACCATCATGATGGCTGTCGTCATCATCATTGTGTGCCTCCTCTCCTATCCCTTCCTGTGATAAGTTGGTTGTGTCTCTGCCAATGCCGGAGCTGAAAATCACACTGGCTGGAAAAGCTGGCTGTTTGCTGCATGAAGAAATCATTTCCCACTTTGCGCTGGTGGTAGAGGTGGTCCAGCATATGTAGGGTGGTAATCAAGCATATGGGGACATTGCAGTTTAAGTGGTGTTTGGGAAGACCATTCTGGAGCTGAAAGTCTAGGAGAGCATGTTTGAAGGCACAGCATCGGCTATAGCGAACTATAACGAGGCTATACCCTCCTGGACATGACCAAAACATCCCCCAGACCACATATGTACGCAGGGCAGCCACAATGTTCGTCCTGTTATCTGCAACCACATTGCCCAAGCTAAGTTGACGTGGAGACAGCCAGCAGGAGATGACGTGGAGACAGCCAGCACAGCAGCAACTCCTCAGCTGCTGTCTCCTGTCAGTTGAGGAGGAAGAGGATAGGCGCCTGGTTTCCAAAGCTGAAGCGGATCGGCACAAACATGGAGGTGTTACTAATGCCTTACCTTGTTGTGTTAGAGCATTGTGCTGCATATGGTTGACCCAGTGGGCCATGACACACATATATTGCCCTTGGCCATAGCTACTGCTCCAAGTATCTACTGTGGCATGCACTGTGCTGCACACTTACAATTGCATAGACAGCCCCACTTCCTCTTCCACGTAACTGTACAAGGTGGGGATTGCCTTGTTGGAGAAGTATTGGTGACTGGGGACATGCCACCTGTGTTGGATGCCCCCAAATTAGTTGCCTAAAGGCAGTGGACTCAACCAGGTGGTATGGCAACAACTGCACCACCAACTTCACCAGGTTCAGCCGAACGGCAACCAGATGACTGGATGCATATTGCCTGGTGGATTTTGATTCCATTATGGATGACTGATGGAATGGAGGAGGAGCAATGAGACTGTACTTTCTGTGGATGAGGCCTGTCTACTAGACAGATGACAGGTTATAGGAGCCACATCAGCAGCATCAACACCATCAGCAAGAGCAATAAGGTTTTGATGGGGCATTTGCGAGGCATTTTGATTGTCCCAGGCAGCATTGTGATGTCCCTTCAAGTGCTTACATGGAGCCGTATTTCCTAGGTTTGTGCCCTGGCCACGGCTAACTTTCTGCCTGCAGATCCGGCACTGTGCCAGGTAGAAAAGAACTACCACATGGCAAAGTACAGTACAGAGCAAGCCTTTCCAACACCACCACCACCACCAGACTTTCCTCCTCCTCTGCCAGGCTTTTTCTGGAGTCTGCAAAAGTAACATCAGTGTCACCATCACCTGCTCCTGAGTGGACCATACCAGCAGACATAGCCCCATGCCGTTTTGCAGATGATCTGGCCTTACCTTGGCTCAGATCTTTGTTGCTGCCAGTGCCAGAAGTACCCTCCTGCTCGGACAACATCCCTTCCTTGTTGCCTGGTTCCCAGATTCTGTCCAAAACTACATCATCATACTCCTCCTCCTCCTGATCCCCGCCACTTCCCAGTTCTGATGTTTCATTATGTCCTACTTGCCCCCCACACCACAAAAACCTTCATAACTGCCAGTATGTTCATGCCTACCACCAGCCCCACTGCCAGAGCTATGTGTCTCGGACACCGCTTCCACCTCCACCACCTCCACAACACACTCCAAAGGCTGACAATTGGGCTGCTGAGAAAAGCTGGCTATCTCCTGCTATAGCGCCTCCTAAATTGCCAAGCTGCCCTGACCTCTTAAGCTGTGACCATGCAACCCCATCTTTCAAGATTTCCTTGGCTGGCCATGACCTGTGGGGTGGTGCCTGGTTCATCTTCCGAGTTTCGCTGTGAAGTTTGGGTTTGCAGCAAACCGAACTTTTACTGAAATTTTAGGTTCTACCTGTTTGGTTCACTCATCTCTAGTAGCAGCGGTAGTAGTAGTACTACTAGTGGTAGGAGTTAGGTGGCAGAGTAATATGCAGGGCACAGGAGGCCTAGTAAAGCAGCCTGAGAGACAGAACGTGGAAAGAGAGTTAACACACACAGAAGTGAGGCATGAGATATCCTGGCAAGCCAGCGTGTCTCTGAAAGAGAAATCCATGAGGGCCTAGGAGGAGCAAGAGGAGTACACTAAAGACCATCATTTAAGGCACTACAGTTGTATAGTCCCAGCCCCTAGAGTGACCCCAGAGACTGTGTTTGCTTACTAAAGTTGCTAATTTGGAAGTTGCTGCGTGTAATAAATGTGGAAAAGAGACTCTTGAAGTGTGTAGTGACTCCTCAGGCCCCCAGGCCCAAGTTTTCTCAGAATCCTAAAGAACTCGTGAACAACTCTCCCCACGTCTCCCAGTCCTGGTAGTGGCATGCGGGTTACACTACTTCATTAGTGGATATGTTAATATTGGAAATATTTTAGCACTACTGCACTTTATGTATTTTTGCACTGTTTGAGGATTTGCATTGAGGTATCAATAGCACTTTAGTGGTCTGGATCATAGGCAGCTTATTGTTTGATTCATTTGCTATCTATAACATATGACGTTGCCTCCCCCATTTCCACCCTTAATTGTGTCATTTGTGTTTTATAGGTGGTTTTAATTATGGTTTCTGTTTAATTGATGTTGTGCCTCCCTTTTGAACCTTAATTTTGGTCTGTTTTTTCCATGGGAGGCTACACAAGGACATTCTTCAGGTTTGTGGATAGGAGGAGCAGCCAAACAATATTTAAGCTGACCCCAAGGAATCCGGCTCCTCGGTGGAAGGCATTTACCATTGCAATTAAAGTGATTTCACATAGCATTGGTTTATTTGCAACATTTACAGACAGCTGTTAAAAAATAACTAAAATAATACAACTAATTTAACAAGTGGCTTCTCCAAATTCTACACAAAATGCAACTTGCGAAGAGGAACTAAAGTGAAGATAGCAATGCTTACCACTTCCCTATTGCCACATATGGCTATGTGCTGGCCGGCACCCGGTATGCCCATGACCACCCAGTGGCATCTCTGCTGCTTCCTGGCAAGTCATCCAGTGTGCTTGTACATGGGCTGGGGTTGCTTGGGTGAGGGGGTAGAGTGGGAAAGGGGCTGGGATTGAATGGAATTGTTAGTAAATGTAGCAGCTCAGAATGCCCCAAAGCAGTGCAGCCCAACGGACATTTGCCCAGGTCTCCCTATGGCCAGTCTGCCCCTGCTGATGTGCAAGCTCACCAGGCAAACCAAACTGGTCAACAGTAATCATGTGGCTGACTTGACTTAAGTTCCTCATTAAAGCTGCTAAAAACCCAGAAATAGGTCCACCATCCAATCTTCGCCCCCCCCCCCCATGCTGCTGTTGGGTTAGTGGTGGCCGGTCTTTAAAAAAAACAGGTTTTTTAACCGCAGAAAATGCGGTGACGAGGTGCAGCTGCCTGGCCGCATCCCTGGCACGCTGTTTGGGCACGCAGGCTCCCGCACCCAGCCCAGCAGAGAAGCAGGGGATGTGGCCTCCAGCGAATCAAGTAAGATTACCGGCACCCCAGGGGGTTTAACACAGCACCACATTTGGCGTGGGATGCCCCGGGGGTAGGCTAGCGGCCATGCCATGGCCCAGCCAGTGGGTTTTGACCCACTTTAATAGATAATTTGATGTTTTAAAATAATATAACCCCTTCCAGACCAGATTCCTAAAGACTTAATAGCTCCTATCTGTGCTAGTATGAGCTGACACCAGCTTACGTCTCTTCTCATTGAATTCTTCAATTCTGAATAGAATCCGCCATAACAGTCAAGAGATTGGTCTGAAAAGATCATTGTCGTGCACAAATCTTTGCCTCGGGTTCCAGGAAGCCTAGCTACTCCTCTGGTGGACGGCAACATGTATCTGATCAAATATCCGAACAGAAGTGTGAATACTTCTATTAATATAATAATAATTCTGTGCGTAAAATCTTTTACCTTTGAGAGGAGGGTTTTCTTTTCTTGGTCTCTTTACCCCCCCCCCCATATTAAAGTAGAACAGAATCCTGAGCTGCCAGCCCTGGGGTCTGAAAGATTCCAGGGCTGGCAGCTGGGCTTCACCTGGGGCCAAATTAGGATGACCCCGCTGTGTGAAACCCTGCACCTAGAGATGCGGCTGCCTGGAGTCATGCTCACCATTGTCGAGCTTTGCATGTAAACAGAGCCATTTGCTAAGCATTAATATGCATGGAAAACAGCTCTAACTGGATGAGAGCATGTGCATGCCGTAGGACCGGGGAAAGGTTTGTATTTAAGGGGCTAACACAGGTGTTTCACATTGCGGGGCAAGAAACTAAACCCACTATCCTGGGCCCGGGGGGCAGAAGGGCCCAGGGGCCATTTAGCCTATGGGGCCTTGTAGCCTGCAGGGCAGGTGGGCCACAGAGGCTGGGGAGCTATGATACATATGTGTCACCATTGTAATCGTGCAATATGGTTTTCTTTAATAAAATAAATGTTTTATTTAAAATAAACAAGACATTTTTTAAAAACATTTTTTTTGCTCAGAAACATTTTTTAAAAAAATGGAAAAATTACAAACAAGACATTTCATGTTAAAGCCTAAACTGACGCAAAAAATATATAATTTTCCTGGAAATTCCTGCAAACAATTACAGTTAAACATGGTGCAAAATGATGGAGAATGATCTCTCAACAGAGGGTGACAAAATATCAAGTAGGCAGGCAGTTAAAAGGGTTAGAAGTAGCTTTGCATGTTGGGCATTATTCTGTTCAGGGGACCTTGCTTGTTTTTTCTTGTTTGCATATTGATATTTTAAGAAAATGTGTTTTTATTCAGCTTTTTTATACATTTTTAGTGAAATCCTGTGCAACCAAAGAATTTTTCGTGGGATAACTTCCAGAATGATGAGCCCACTACAACAAGCTGGGTACACTTAGAAAGCTTAACATGTGTACTTTCATGGAATATATGGTTTGTGGGGGTTTTTCCAAATGTAAAGGGTTGATTTGGTAGAAAAAGTGCAAGGTGAGCACTTTGTCTGCAGAGCTGAAATTTTCAAGTAAAATTAGCGTTACGCGCATGCTTTACTTTGGGGTGTTTGGCAACTCTTCCCCTGACAGTAGCCATGCATGCTGGGTATTGTTCTGTTCGGAGGACCTTGCTATTTCAGATATAACTTGTTTTTTCTTGTTTGCATAGTTTTTTAAGGAAAATGTGGCTGTGATTCTGCTTTGTAATTCTTTTTTTAGGGAAAACGTGTGCAACCAAAGAATTGAGGGATTACTTCACACATCAACAAGCCTGGTACGCCTAGAAAGCTTGTACTTCCAGAGTATATATAGTGTGTATTTCAAATGTAAAGGGTTTGGTTTTTCTTAAAAAACTGCAAGGTGCGCGTAGCTGGGAACTTGCTGTAACTGGGAGAAATTGGGGTTTTACGTGCAATAAGATTTCATTGAAAAACTACATTATTTATTACATCATTTATTACAAAAAGCACTTACACTTAACAAATTACAAACAAGACATTTCATGTTAAAGCCCAGACTCTGCTGAAAAACAGAACAATATACATTTTTCCTGGGAAATCCCTTCAATAATCACAGTTGAACATATGTAGCACAAAAAAGTGAAAAATGGTCTGGCAACAGAGGGTGACAAAGACTCCAGGTAGGCTGGTAGTTAAATGGTTAAAGGAAAAACTAACAGGTCTGTGAAAGCCAAAATTCTTGCTGTTTGGTAGGTGGTCAAATATTTATTCCATGCAATAAAATGTTGGGCAATAGAGGCAGGACCCGCTCTAAAAAAGAGGCTGAATCCAAACGTGATCCGCCTGCAGTCACCCGGGAACGTCCTCCAACCAAACCGGAAGTTGCATTACATACAGCCTAGTAAGTACTAAGTCAATGCTATGAAGCTGACTGGGAACAGAAAGACACAGGACAACCCTTCTGCACCACCAAAGAGGCAAGCTGACAAAAACCAGGGGCGTGGGTGGTCCAGTATTCGAGGAGCCCATAATCCACCCAGTTCTTTAGCAGTGCCCCTGAAGGTGGAGATGCGCAGGCCCCGGGTAGTCCTTTGGTGGTCGCAGACTTGGGAAGGGGAAACACAGGGCAAAAGTACACAAGACACAAACAGGTGACCTGGGTTCCAGTGCTGACTATAGTGGAGCTGGTCCCCAGTGCAGGCTGTAGTGGAGCTGGGCCCCAGTGTAGGCTATGGGACAGACAATGAAGGGCCATAGGCCCAAGACACTGAAAGGGCAGTAGGCCCAATACAGACAAAGACACGAACTGTGGTGAACCACAAGGCCCAGCACAGACAAAGACATGAACTATGAAGGACCTCGAGGCCCAGCAAGGACAAGAAGGCGATAAGCCCAAAATCAAGAACAGGAAGTCCCGAAGGAATAGAAGGTATCAGGGAGCTTGGCAAGCACGGCTAGACTTCAAGAAGACAATGCTATGATCCAACCCAGGAGCGGGGCAAAGCACATTAATTTATAGGAAACCCAACAGCTTGATTAACACCAGGTGAGGTTAAACAATGCGGCTCTAGGACCCACAGAAGAACCACATGACTGTCCAGCAGACACACAGCAGACAGCGCTATGGCCAGAGCAGCGGACGTGGAGTGATGATGGTTCAAAACCTCGTCCATGCCAGTCCTAACAATTAGTCTTTGTAGCCTTTGAAAACCATACAGTGAAGGAGGAGCATGACAGCGTTGCAGAACAGGGTCTAGAAATCTTGTGAAAAAACAAATTTCTTAAGCGGTTGTAGAACCTTCTCATCTGCTGCCCATAGATTGAACCTGGAGGAAGGGATGTTGATGGCTCTTTTCTAAACTCAATGACCATTTCCATAGTATCCAATATCCGATCATCTCTACTGCACCACTGACCTAGTGAGGGTAGGTCGAGTGACAGCAGAACATGGTCTAGAAATCTTGTTAAAGACCAAACTTCCTAAGAGGTTGTAGAAACAATAGTTCCGTACGTTTAACCAGCCCAAAGACTTAGATATAATGGCTCCCAGGAACTTGGTTTTGTGAACCTCCCTCACTTGCTGCCCATCTGCAAATCTTTAAACCTTATCCCCTTCACCCAAATCATGGTGGCGCCTGCAAATCATACAGTGAAGGAGAAGCACAACGTAGGCCCAATGAGAGCATTGCAGAACAGGGTCATGAGATCTTGTGAAAGACCATATTTCTTAAGCGATCGTAGAAAGAACAGTTTCTCACATATGACCAGCCCGAAGACTTAGATATAGTGGTTCCCAGGAACTTGGTTTTGTGAACCTCCCTCACTTGCTGCCCATAGATTGAACCCGGAGGAAGGGATGGTGATGGACATTTTCTAAACTCAAGGACCATTTTCATAGTATCCAATATCAGATCATTTCTACTGCACCACTGACCTAGATAATCTGTCTCCTTACGATAGGCTGTCTCATTGTTGTTCTTCATCAGGCCTATCATGGCGTCATCCTCAAATCTTATGATCTTTAATCCATATTCCCCTTCACCCAAATCATGGGATCACCCAAATCATGGTGGCGCCTGCAAACCATACAGTGAAGGAGAAGCACAGGGTAGGCCCAATGAGAGCGTTCCAGAGTCATGAGATCTTGTGAAAGACCAAATTTCTTAAGTGGTCGTAGAAAGAATAGTTTCTTACAGACCAGCCCAAAGACTTAGATATGATGGTTCCCAGGAACTTGGTTTTGTAAACATCCCTCACCTGCTGCCCACAGATTGAAACTGGAGTAAGGGATGGTGATGGACCTTTTCTAAAATCTATGACCATTTCCATAGTCATCTCTACTGCACCACTGACCTAGATTATCTATCTCCTTACGATAGGCTATCATCATTGTTCACTCTTGATCAGGCCTATCATGGAGTCATCCTCAAATCTTTACACCACATATCCCCCTTCACCCAAATCATGGGATCTTCACTTTGCAACCATCTGGGAAACGGCTACGCTGCTTGGGGGCCATGACAGAGAGATTAGAACGGACCAACAGTCAAAAATTACTTAAACCGGACCAACACACCAAACAGTGCTCATATGCCACGCCCCTCCCCGAAGCAATATAGATTGCGGCACAAAATACTTCATTTTCGTTTTTGTAATTCAATTCATTTTTACTCCTGCTGTAGTAAATTTTAGCAACAAAATGGCGGCTCATGCATTTGCAGGCCGCCTGTAAACAGGAAGAGCTGCTGGGTTTCCTGTTACTGTGCATTGTCAGTTATGTCAGTTAAATCCAGGCAGCAGCATGGCTGAGATGCTGGGAGAGGAAGCTCCAAAATAGCCGCTGCCTTTCTTTTCCAACTGTGCCAGGCTGTTGGTCAGGTTTAAGAGCTTCTTTCCGCAAGCCATCAGGCTACTTAATTCAAGAGGAAACATAGTCACCGCTTACTGTTATTGGTGTTTAAATGTACAGTGCATAATATAAACCAGTGGTATTCGTTTCTTAACTGAACTGCACTATGTTTCTGAGCAGAACTTTGCCGTCCACTAAAATTAAGTGATCTAATATGGTAATTTTCATAATGTCTAATTAGCATTAGCCTCCTCTTCTCCCACTTGTATATATATTATCATTTTTATACTCCTTATATTCTCACAAGAGCATTTCACTGCATGTGATGCTTATGTATGTGACCAATAAAACAACCTGGGATACAGGGCTGCACCTGGTGGTCCCTGTTGGTTTTAGGTGTCATCTCAGGAGACAAATAAATAAAATGTAACCAAAGAAAAAGATTCTGCCAGAAACCGGAAGTCCGTGGTATTAATAAACCAAAATGCGTGTACTGGAAAGATGGCGGGTGCCCACAGATTGGGCTCGGGGTGCCATAAATCTGCCACCACGGATATAGATGATCCTCGTCCGTGGTATAAAAACAAACGATTGCGCGCAAATGAATTATTTAAACATCGCACGTGGAGATTTTTGGTATTTTATATTTTTTTTTATATATTCTCTCACAGTTTAAGTGTCCCTTCGATAAAAAAGAAAGAGCTCTCCATCGCAATACTGATTTCCCCTGTGTGTGGTACATTCATACACACCTAAACACGGTCGCTCATGGCTGAGACATAAATATAAAGCCCCTCCCACCCGATACATTTTGAGATTACACTGCAGAGAAACGAGGACACAGAAAGATGGCGGCACAGGCGGCGGTGAGGTCACATGGTGCAACGCTTCATAACAGCGGAGCGGTCTCCTTCATTCTATCATTCTCCAGGACATGGAAAGATGGCGGCACAGGCAGCAGTGAGGTCACATGGTGCAACGCTTCATAACGGCGGAGCGGCCTCCTTCATTCTATCAGCCGCTCCAGCAAGCTCCATTTCCTCCCACAATCAACCCACACTCTGAGGCCCCTGGAATCTGTAAGATTCCCTCCCCCCAGGGCATCCAGAATCGGAATACCCCGCTGTGTGAAAACCCCCAGGTCTCCCGGAAGCTCCCCTTCTTTCCTGGTCCGATGGTGCATACACGAGCATCAGCCGCACCCCCGCTATCCCTTTAGCAGGGCGCGCATGCATAGGCTGCACCCAAAACCTTTATTTAAAGTGGACTAATTACCAAGATTTTGATTATCCTGGTGATTGGTCCCTGGCCAGAGGCATCCCGATGTAGGATGTCCCCCCTGTGTGAAACTCCTCGCCCACTTTCACTCACCTTTCCGCTGTTTACCCAGCGCATGCGTAGGCGCTCGTCCAATTAACGTTTTATGCGACGCATCAGAAAGCCGCTGATTTCAACTTCACGCCGTCATAGGCATGCCAGTGGCCGCATTTCCTGCTCCCTTGTGCAGTGCCCACTCTATCTGAATGGCTGGGCGCGGGGAGCATGCACAACTACAGATAGGGGAGGACTGGCCGTAGCGAGACCCTGGACAATACCCGGTGGGCCGCACTGCTTTGGGGCCAGTTTGGCTGCTGCTTTTAACACTCCCATTCAATCTCCGCTCCCTTAGTCTCCCGCTCAGCCCCCTGTACCCATCCCCACTGTACCCACAAGCCAAGGAACCCCAGCCCCCTGTACCCAGCCCCACTGTACCCACAAGCCAAGGAACCCCAGCCCCCTGTACCCAGCCCCACTGTACCCACAAGCCAAGGAACCCCAGCCCCCTGTACCCAGCCCCACTGTACCCACAAGCCAAGGAACCCCAGACCCCTACCCATCCCCACTGTACCCACAAGCCAAGGAACCCCAGACCCCTACCCATCCCCACTGTACCCACAAGCCAAGGAACCCCAGACCCCTGTACCCAGCCCCACTGTACCCACAAGCCAAGGAACCCTAGACCCCTACCCAGCCCCACTGTACCCACATGCCAAGGAACCCCAGCCCCCTGTACCCAGCCCCCTGTACCCACAAGCCAAGGAACCCCAGACCCCTACCCATCCCCACTGTACCCACAAGCCAAGGAACCCCAGACCCCTGTACCCAGCCCCACTGTACCCACAAGCCAAGGAACCCTAGACCCCTACCCAGCCCCACTGTACCCACATGCCAAGGAACCCCAGCCCCCTACCCATCCCCACTGTACCCACATGCCAAGGAACCCCAGCCCCACTGTACCCACAAGCCAAGGAACCCCAGCCCCCTGTACCCAGCCCCACTGTACCCACAAGCCAAGGAACCCCAGCCCCCTGTACCCAGCCCCACTGTACCCACAAGCCAAGGAACCCCAGACCCCTACCCATCCCCACTGTACCCACAAGCCAAGGAACCCCAGACCCCTACCCAGCCCCACTGTACCCACAAGCCAAGGAACCCCAGCCTCCTGTACCCAGCCCCACTGTACCCACAAGCCAAGGAACCCCAGACCCCTACCCATCCCCACTGTACCCACAAGCCAAGGAACCCCAGACCCCTGTACCCACAAGCCAAGGAACCCTAGACCCCTACCCAGCCCCACTGTACCCACATGCCAAGGAACCCCAGCCCCCTGTACCCACAAGCCAAGGAACCCCAGACCCCTACCCATCCCCACTGTACCCACAAGCCAAGGAACCCCAGACCCCTGTACCCAGCCCCACTGTACCCACAAGCCAAGGAACCCTAGACCCCTACCCAGCCCCACTGTACCCACATGCCAAGGAACCCCAGACCCCTACCCAGCCCCACTGTACCCACAAGCCAAGAAACCCCAGCCCATTACCCATCCCCACTGTACCCACATGCCAAGGAACCCCAGCCCCCTACCCATCCCCACTGTACCCACATGCCAAGGAACCCCAGCCCCCTGTACCCAGCCCCACTGTACCCACAAGCCAAGGAACCCCAGCCCCCTGTACCCAGCCCCACTGTACCCACAAGCCAAGGAACCCCAGCCCCCTGTACCCAGCCCCACTGTACCCACAAGCTAAGGAACCCCAGACCCCTACCCATCCCCACTGTACCCACAAGCCAAGGAACCCCAGACCCCTACCCAGCCCCACTGTACCCACAAGCCAAGGAACCCCAGCCTCCTGTACCCAGCCCCACTGTACCCACAAGCCAAGGAACCCCAGACCCCTACCCATCCCCACTGTACCCACACGCCAAGGAACCCCAGCCCCACTGTACCCACAAGCCAAGGAACCCCAGACCCCTACCCATCCCACTGTACCCACAAGCCAAGGAACCCCAGCCCCCTGTACCCAGCCCCACTGTACCCACAAGCCAAGGAACCCCAGCCCCCTACCCATCCCCACTGTACCCACAAGCCAAGGAACCCCAGACCCCTGTACCCAGCCCCACTGTACCCACAAGCCAAGGAACCCCAGACCCCTACCCAGCCCCACTGTACACACAAGCCAAGGAACCCCAGACCCCTGTACCCAGCCCCACTGTACCCACAAGCCAAGGAACCCCAGACCCCTGTACCCAGCCCCACTGTACCCACAAGCCAAGGAACCCCAGACCCCTACCCAGCCCCACTGTACACACAAGCCAAGGAACCCCAGCCCCCTGTACCCATCCCCACTGTACCCACAAGCCAAGGAATCCCAGCCCCCTGTACCCATCCCCACTGTACCCACAAGCCAAGGAACCCCAGCCCCCTGTACCCACAAGCCAAGGAATCCCAGACCCCTACCCATCCCCACTGTACCCACAAGCCAAGGAACCCCAGCCCCCTGTACCCAGCCCCACTGTACCCACAAGCCAAGGAACCCCAGACCCCTACCCATCCCCACTGTACCCACAAGCCAAGGAACCCCAGACCCCTACCCAGCCCCACTGTACCCACAAGCCAAGGAACCCCAGCCCCACTATACCCACAAGCCAAGGAACCCCAGACCCCTACCCATCCCCACTGTATCCACATGCCAAGGAACCCCAGACCCCTGTACCCAGCCCCACTGTACCCACAAGCCAAGGAACCCTAGACCCCTACCCAGCCCCACTGTACCCACATGCCAAGGAACCCCAGCCCCCTACCCATCCCCACTGTACCCACATGCCAAGGAACCCCAGACCCCTACCCAGCCCCACTGTACCCACAAGCCAAGGAACCCCAGACCCCTACCCAGCCCCACTGTACCCACAAGCCAAGGAACCCCAGACCCCTGTACCCACAAGCCAAGGAACCCTAGACCCCTACCCAGCCCCACTGTACCCACATGCCAAGGAACCCCAGCCCCCTGTACCCACAAGCCAAGGAACCCCAGACCCCTACCCATCCCCACTGTACCCACAAGCCAAGGAACCCCAGACCCCTGTACCCAGCCCCACTGTACCCACAAGCCAAGGAACCCTAGACCCCTACCCAGCCCCACTGTACCCACATGCCAAGGAACCCCAGACCCCTACCCAGCCCCACTGTACCCACAAGCCAAGAAACCCCAGCCCATTACCCATCCCCACTGTACCCACATGCCAAGGAACCCCAGCCCCCTGTACCCAGCCCCACTGTACCCACAAGCCAAGGAACCCCAGCCCCCTGTACCCAGCCCCACTGTACCCACAAGCCAAGGAACCCCAGCCCCCTGTACCCAGCCCCACTGTACCCACAAGCTAAGGAACCCCAGACCCCTACCCATCCCCACTGTACCCACACGCCAAGGAACCCCAGACCCCTACCCAGCCCCACTGTACCCACAAGCCAAGAAACCCCAGCCCATTACCCATCCCCACTGTACCCACATGCCAAGGAACCCCAGACCCCTACCCATCCCCACTGTACCCACACGCCAAGGAACCCCAGACCCCTACCCATCCCCACTGTACCCACACGCCAAGGAACCCCAGACCCCTACCCAGCCCCACTGTACCCACAAGCCAAGGAACCCCAGACCCCTACCCATCCCCACTGTACCCACACGCCAAGGAACCCCAGACCCCTACCCATCCCCACTGTACCCACAAGCCAAGGAACCCCAGCCCATTACCCATCCCCACTGTACCCACATGCCAAGGAACCCCAGCCCCCTGTACCCAGCCCCACTGTACCCACAAGCCAAGGAACCCCAGCCCCCTGTACCCAGCCCCACTGTACCCACAAGCCAAGGAACCCCAGCCCCCTGTACCCAGCCCCACTGTACCCACAAGCTAAGGAACCCCAGACCCCTACCCATCCCCACTGTACCCACAAGCCAAGGAACCCCAGACCCCTACCCAGCCCCACTGTACCCACAAGCCAAGGAACCCCAGCCTCCTGTACCCAGCCCCACTGTACCCACAAGCCAAGGAACCCCAGACCCCTACCCATCCCACTGTACCCACAAGCCAAGGAACCCCAGCCCCCTGTACCCAGCCCCACTGTACCCACAAGCCAAGGAACCCCAGACCCCTACCCATCCCCACTGTACCCACAAGCCAAGGAACCCCAGCCCCCTACCCATCCCCACTGTACCCACAAGCCAAGGAACCCCAGACCCCTGTACCCAGCCCCACTGTACCCACAAGCCAAGGAACCCCAGACCCCTACCCAGCCCCACTGTACACACAAGCCAAGGAACCCCAGACCCCTGTACCCAGCCCCACTGTACCCACAAGCCAAGGAACCCCAGACCCCTGTACCCAGCCCCACTGTACCCACAAGCCAAGGAACCCCAGACCCCTACCCAGCCCCACTGTACCCACAAGCCAAGGAACCCCAGCCCCCTGTACCCATCCCCACTGTACCCACAAGCCAAGGAATCCCAGCCCCCTGTACCCATCCCCACTGTACCCACAAGCCAAGGAACCCCAGCCCCCTGTACCCACAAGCCAAGGAATCCCAGACCCCTACCCATCCCCACTGTACCCACAAGCCAAGGAACCCCAGACCCCTGTACCCAGCCCCACTGTACCCACAAGCCAAGGAACCCCAGACCCCTACCCATCCCCACTGTACCCACAAGCCAAGGAACCCCAGACCCCTACCCAGCCCCACTGTACCCACAAGCCAAGGAACCCCAGCCCCACTATACCCACAAGCCAAGGAACCCCAGACCCCTACCCATCCCCACTGTATCCACATGCCAAGGAACCCCAGCCCCTACCCATCCCCACAAGCCAAGGAACCCCAGACCCCTACCCATCCCCACTGTACCCACAAGCCAAGGAACCCCAGACCCATACCCATCCCCACTGTACCCAAGGAACCCCAGCCCCCTGTACCCAGCCCCACTGTACCCACACGCCAAGGAACCCCAGCCCCCTACCCATCCCCACTGTACCCACATAGTTACAGTTGAAAAGACATCTATCTATCAAGTTCAACCAAGTGTGTTGGAGGTAATTTTTTTTTTTTTATTGTTTGTTTTTTTACTGATAACAGATAATAGTAACTGTTAATGTTATTTTCTTTTTGTTTCAATATTTTTATTTAAGCTTTGAAATTCCAATATTACAGATATACGAAATGTATGCATTATGATACCATCCCACGCAGGGGAGGTGAGAAGGAACAGCTGACAGTGCATATGATTACACATAGATTATGTTGGCATTTTAATAATTTGCAATGGATACAAGTTAAAGCAGTAAACGACAGCATATCGCAGTCTGAAGGGAGGGGAAAAAAAGTAAAAACTGGGGGGGAGGGAAGAGGTTGGGGGGGAGGGGTCAGGGGGGGGAGGGAAGAGGTTGGGGGGGGGAGGTCGGGGGGGAGGGGTCAAGGAGCTCCCGCACTCCACCAGCCTACGTACCTGGATGCTACAGCCTCCACGGGGGCTCGCCAGGCCAAGCGAATCTCATCCAGGGCTCCCATATCGAGAGGAATTTATCGTCGGCCAGAATACTGGACAACCTCTCGTTGATGAGAAACCCATTCATTCTGGTCGACACCTCTGAGATTGGGGTAAATTGTTTTTTCCAGGCTCTGGCTATGGCCTTTTTGGCTGCCAAGAGGAGGTAGACAAAAAGTCTATGCTGTTTGCTGGTGAGCTCCTGGGGCTTACAGTGCAGGAGGGCAACCCAGGGGTCTTTTTTCATGTTGGTTTGGAAGACGTCGTTAGCCAGCCTATATACCTGATTCCAGAAGCGGGCCAACATGGGACAAGTCCACCATGTATGAAGGAAATCCCCTTCCGCACTGTAGCCCCTGAAGCACGTTTTAGACTGTCCCGGGAACATCCTGCTCAGCCGACCCGGCACCAGGTACCAGCGAAGCATTACCTTATAGGCCGTTTCAGTCGCCAGGACGTTGATAATGTTATTTTCTTCTAAATAAGAATCTAATCTTATTTTGAAGCTGTCAGCGGTTGATGCTGTAACAAGCTTCTGTGGGAGGAAGATTTATAGTTCTTATGGTGAAGAATGATTGTCGCCTCCTGAGACTGAATCTTTTTTTCCAGATGGAGGAAGCACGCCTCCTTGTCTTTAGTGAGGATTTTACCTGAAATAGTGTTCCCCCATATTTTCTGTATTGGCCATTTATATATTCATACAAGTTAATCATGTCCCCCCTCAGCCGTCTCCTCTCAAGACTAAACAGATTTAATTCCCGTAATCTTTCCTCATAACTAAGATCCTTCATTCCTCTTATTAGTTTGGTGGCTCCTCTGCTCCCTTTCCATAGTCAGAGCGTCCTTTCTATAAACTAATGTCCAGAACTGGACGGCATATTCCAAGTGAGGGTGTGCCAGTGCCTTGTAAAGAGGCAAAATTACTCACCTATCCCATGATTCCAGGCCTTTATTAATACATAATATCTTGGTGGCCTTGGAAGCAGCTGCTTGGCATTGCATGCTGTTATTTAGCCTGTGATCTACCAGTGCCCCCGGATCCTTCTTAGCTAGTGACTCTCCCACTTTTACTCCCCTGAGGACATATGTGGCCTTCAGGTTATTAGACCCCAAGTGCATGACTTTACATTTCTATACATTGACCTTCATTTGCCAAGTGGAGCCCAGACACTCAATGTGTCCAAGTCATCCTGAAGCTTGTGACCATCTTCAATAGACACATAGGCACTGTGCTCCTGAAGCTTGTGACCATCTTCAATAGACACATAGGCACTGTGCTCCTGAAGCTTGTGACCATCTTCAATAGACACATAGGCACCGTGCTCCTGAAGCTTGTGACCATCTTCAATAGACACATAGGCATTGTGCTCCTGAAGCTTGTGACCATCTTCAATAGACACATAGGCACTGTGCTCCTGAAGCTTGTGACTATCTTCAATAGACACATAGGCACTGTGCTCCTGAAGCTTGTGACCATCTTCAATAGACACATAGGCACTGTGCTCCTGAAGCTTGTGACCATCTTCAATAGACACATAGGCACTGTGCTCCTGAAGCTTGTGACCATCTTCAATAGACACATAGGCACTGTGCTCCTGAAGCTTGTGACCATCTTCAATAGACACATAGGCACTGTGCTCCTGAAGCTTGTGACCATCTTCAATAGACACATAGGCACTGTGCTCCTGAAGCTTGTGACCATCTTCAATAGACACATAGTCAATGTGCTCCTGAAGCTTGTGACCATCTTCAATAGACACATAGGCACTGTGCTCCTGAAGCTTTTGACCATCTTGTGGGCCACTTTAAGATAAATAGGGCCGCAGCCCTTCACAGTTACAGGAACATCCTTCTCAAAAGAGGAAGCTATTGTGCAGTCATGCAGCATAAAAATGAGGCACAGGCGCTGGCACACTGGGTATTGGGGCAACAGAGCACACGCGTGCACACACACACACACACACACACACACACACACACACACATGGGACACTATAAAAAAAAATAGTGGTTAAAATATAGAATGTGGTCCAGTTAATATACATGATCGAGAGCCGGACTGGCCCGGATGAGCTTAGCTGCAGGTGAGTTGTGCTCCCCGGCTCCGTATAATGCAGCAGCAGCAGTCCGGTCACCGCTCATCCCATTGCAGTTTATCACAATCCGTTGAGAAGATTCTCTCTTCCAGAGATGGAGGATCCAGGAGTCACGCATGTGCAGTCCTCCAGGTTTTGGGTTGGGAAGCTCCTCCTCCTCCGGGGAAGGCATCACAGACCTGTAGGGAAGCACATGAGAATACTCGCACTATGTACAGAGCACAAAGTCTATAGGGCCGACTTCTGTGACCACATTGGGCATCACTCACCCATAGTCTCACCTCCCTCTGCTACGGCACGGCAGCCAGGAAACAGGCATCATTTAGAAGACAACAGGTATGATAAGAGTCACTTTAAAGTGGACCTTCAGTCCAAAAAAAATACAATTATGTGATTCTCACCTGGTTTTCTCTTCCATATCCACTTCAGACCGTCAGCATTCAGGACTGCAAGACAAAGGTGTGGCTCCTCCCGGCTATATACATTAGGCTGCACTTTCACAATCCAGTAATTTGAAAAGCAGTAGAAACAGCTACCCGGGAGGAATAAGCCAACCCTATATCTTTGTTAGAGACAAAAGGGGAGACAAGACCTCCTCTCTACCACTCTCCATTTTCTTTTTTTTTTTTATCAACTATTTATACATAAACTCCCCTGGGACTAGTCATCTGAAGCATAGATATAGTAACCTAGCAGAAAGGGAGGGTCTGAGGACTTGGAGTTTTGGAAGAGAAAACAATTCTACAGATGAGAATCACAGAATTGTATTTTCTATCCCAATCCCACGAATGGGACCTCCAAAAGCAGTGCCCTACTTCAGAGTAGGATCCCAAAAATTAATGAAGAGTAGGCTACTGTAAAATGAAAAACATCTTTGCTTATTGCTGTCAGTCGTACCTTCCTACCGAATACGGCATCTGCCGAGGCTCTAACATCTACCTTATAGAACTTGGTAAGAACTGAAGACTGAGTAGCAGCTTGTGTAGAATAACACAAGACAAAACACAAGACCTTGGAGACATAGGCCCTTAATACCACCTGTATAATCCATCGGCTGATGGTGGACTTAGCTGATGGTAGACCTTTCCGTGGCTCCTCAGTTATAACATATAAGGAGTCCAACTTACGGAAGCTTGTGTAGAAGTGATATAATATTTCAATGTAACCGGAGTAGGAAATAAGGAAGGCAAAACCACCTCTTCATTAAGATAAAATGGGGAAACCACTTGAGGAAAAATTTTGTGAATACTCACCTGTAAAATGGGTATTATAAGTATGTCACACACCCCGCTTCAAGACATTCATTACACTTGGGTATACTGACCTGTAGATGGCGATCTTGCAGAGATGATATGTAAGACTCTCCCGGCCCATAAATACCTGGGACCTCCCACTCATTCCCCAGTATAAAGATAGCAGTAAGATCAAGGGACCAGGAAAGCCAATTACAAGTAACAAAGGTTCACCATATAAAGGATCCAGAATACAAAAGGGCAGGGTGAAGCTGGGTGTGTGACATACTTATAATACCCATTTTACAGGTGAGTATTCACAAAATGGTATTATTCTAAGTATGTCACACAACCCGCTTCAAGACATTCATTACACTTGGAACATCCAATAGCAGTGTCCATAAAGGGCGGGGATCCAAAAAACAAGGCACAAACTTAAACCACTGCAGCTTGCAGAACTTTGCGGCCAAAAACAACATCCACTGAGGCCCGAACATCAACCTTGTAAAACTTGGAAAAAGTGTGAACCGAAGACCAAGTAGCAGCCTTACAAACTTGCTCAACAGAAGCCTGGTGCTGGAAGGCCCAGGAAGCCCCAACAGCACGAGTAGAATGAGCAGTAACACGAAAAGGGGGATACTTCCCCTTGGCAGAATAGGCCCCAACAATGGCCTGGCGAATCCATTTACTAATGGAAGACTTGGCAGGAGCCAAACCCTTCCTAGGCCCAGAGGGCACCACAAAAAGGGCGTCAGTCCTGCGAAAAGGAGAAGTAGCCACCAAATAGTACTTCACACAGCGAACCACGTCCAAAGAATGCAAAACCCTCTCCTTGTCATTGCTGGGCTTAGGACACAAGGAGGGAAGAACAATATCCTGATTCAGATGAAAAGCAGAGACCACCTTAGGAAGGAAATCTGGCTTAAAGCGGAAAACAACCTTGTCCTGATGCCTCTCAAAGTAAGGGGCCTGAATGGAGAAAGCCGCCAACTCCGATACACGCCGAACGGAAGTGATGGCAACCAGAAAAACAACCTTCTGAGTAAGCGTAGAAAGTGCAATATCCTGCAAAGGTTCAAAAGGAGGACCCTGCAAGGCAGACAAAACCAAATTCAAATCCCAAACTGGGAGCAAAGGCTTCATAGGAGGCCGCACATGCGTAACCCCCTGGAAAAAGGTCTTAACCAGAGGATGAAGAGCAAAAGACTTTTGAAAGAAAACCGCCAGGGCAGAAACCTGCCCTTTCAGCGTACTAAGATGCAAACCTTGGTCCAGACCATGTTGCAGAAATTCCAAGACCCTAGGGATAGAAAACACCCTGCAAGGCAAGGCCCTAACCTCACACCAATATAAGACCTCCAAGTCCTATAATAGATGACGGAGGAGGACTGCTTTCTAGCCCTAACCAGAGTCTGAATGACAGCATCAGAAAAACCTTCCTCCCTCAAGATGGAGGTTTCAGCAACCACGCCGTCAAAGCCAGTGTTGGTAAATTGGGGTAGAGCAGTGGACCCTGAGTGAGCAGATCCGGCAGAAGGGGCAGGTCTAACTGATCCTCTGCCAACCTTACCACGTCTGCGAACCAAACCTGTCTTGGCCACCTTGGAGCCACCAGGATTGCCGACGCGCCCTCTAGGGCCAGCTTGCGCACCACTTTGCCCACCATGGGAAATGGAGGAAACAGGTACAGAAACCCCAGATCCCTCCAGTTCAGAGACATGGAATCCTCTGCCAGAGCCAGCGGATCCCACGAGAGAGACACAAATGCCGGAAGCTTGTGATTGTGACGAGAGGCAAAGAGGTCCACCTCCGGAGTCCCCCACCGGTGACAAAGTGACCGAAACACCTTGGGGCTGAGCGACCATTCCCCCCGGCGAGATGATCCCCTGCTCAGGGAGTCCGCCTCCGTGTTCTCCACTCCCGGAATGTACACTGCCGAGATGCATGGGACATTGCCCTCTGCCCAATCCAGTATCAAAGACACCTCCCTGAGGGCCCGCCTGCTGAGAGTCCATCCCTGGTGATTGATGTAGGCGACCACCGTTCGACTGTCCGACCGAACCTGAACCGGTAGTCCCCGTAACTGAGGAGTCAAGTGAGCCAGAACCAACCTGATGGCTCTCAGCTCCAGAACATTGATGGGGTCGTGAGCCCCCTGAGGCCCCCACAGCCCCTGAAACTGAAGATCCTTCCAAAATCCCCCCCAACCTGACAGGCTGGCATCCGTGGTGACCGTCTCCCAACAAGGGGTCATGAAGGACTTGCCCCTTGTCAGATTGCTCGGATTCAGCCACCACCGAAGGGAACCCGCACCCGGGGGGACATCAGAAAGGACTGATCCAATGAAAGCGGGGACCCGTCCCAGGCCGCCAAGAGATGGAGCTGGAGCGTCCTTGTGTGAAACTGGGCAAAGGGAACCGCCTCGAACAACGCCACCATCAATCCCACCAGTCGCATCCCTAGCCGGATGGATGGGCGGGGGATGGATAGGAGACGCTGAGTCAATTCCTGAATCAGAAGAACCTTGGCTCGGGGTAGAAACACCCTGGCCTGAGAAGTATCCAGAGACATTCCCAGGAACTCCACCACCCTGGAGGGAGTGAGGCAGGACTTGGGATAGTTGATCACCCAACCGAAACTCTCCAGAGTGGACACCACGGTAATGGTATCCAGATGCGCCTGACTGAGGGAAGACGCCATGATGAGAAGATCGTCCAGATGCGGATACCCCTGGCTCTGAGGATGGCCATCACTCCTACCAACACCTTGGTAAACACCCTTGGAGCCGAGGTAAGGCCTAACGAAAGAGCAACAAACTGAAAATGCCGATTGTCCACGACAAACCTGAGGAATCTCTGGTGTGGTAGAAATATTGGAATATGCAGGTAAGCATCCTTGATGTCTATGGACGTCATGAAGTCCCCCTGACGAAGTGAATGGATGGCTGAACGCAGAGTTTCCATACGGAACTTCCGGGGACGGACGAACCTGTTGAACAACTTCAGATCCAGAATGGGACGGACGGAACCGTCCTTCTTGGGCACCGTGAACAAATTGGAATAGAAGCCCAGGCCCCGGTCTGAGAGGGACACCGGACAGATGACAGCCATGTACACGATACTTGCTACTGCCGCCCGAAGCCCCAGGGCGGCCAGAGGGTCTGACGGCACCCGAGACCTGAAGAATCTGGGAGGGGGCCGGAACTTGAACTCCAGCTTGTAACCGGAAGACACCACTTCCTGAATCCACCTGTCCGAGACCTGTTGAACCCAGACAGAGAAGTGTTGCAACCGTCCCCCCACCCGCAAGGGTGAGGGCGCCCCCTCATTGCTGAGCCGGCTTGGCAGCGGCTCTAGGCTTGGAGCCCCCACTGTGTCCTGGACGGGCCCGACCCCTGCCCCTAGGCCAGGAATCACCTCTGAACGAAGGGAAGGCCGAGCCCCTGCCAACTCTAGCCCCACGAAAGGACTGAGAGAAGGAAGCCGCCCCCCGAAAGGGGCAACGCTGCTTCTTACGCTGAGGTAACTTACCTCCCTTTGCCACCGAATCCAATTGTTCTCCAAAGAGCGGCAACCCCACAAAGGGAAGGGCCGTGAGTGACTTTTTGGACACAAAATCAGCCGCCCACTGGCGTAACCAAACAGACCGGCGGATAGCCACAAGCAGGGCCGCAGCTCTGCTACACATCACCAATGTGTCGTCCAGGGCGGACAGCACAGAGGGAAAAAAATAACTCACAGCGCTTAAGGTCAGCAAACTCCTCACTAGCCGGGTCAAGCCCGGAAGAGGTCAACAAGCCTCTAACAACCGACCTGGCAGCTACCAATACAAGTGCAGAAGCACAAACCGGCCGCAAGGCCGATCCAACACTGGCAAAACCATGACAAGCCATCTGGCCAATGCGTTTATCCTCACCAGCCTTGAGAGTAGTGCACTCCGGAGAATGGAGGACTGAGGAGCTGGACAACCCCAAAACAGGAGCATCCACCTCGGGGGGAGATGACCAGTGCTTCACCGCATCCTCCGGAAAGGGATATTTCCTGTCCCAACCCGGTAGGACACCCGGAAGCCGAGTCGGCCTCTCCCATTCCTTGAGAATGATACCATCAAAATGCTTTTGATAAGGAAATTCCAAGCGCGGCTTAGTCACTTCAAAGAACTCCCCCTTCAGCGGAGGAGCCACCTCGGGGGGAGAAATAGTCAGGACCTCAAACATATGAGCCAGGACCCTAGCGATATCCAAAGAATCCCCCTGGCCCTGCTCGGTATCAGTGCCCACAAACTGCTGATCATCTGAGTCATCAGACTCCTCATACAGCTCCCCTTCCTCACACGGGGAACAATCAGACCAATCCAGGGAGTCAAAATCCTCCCTATCAAAGGCCTGCGCAGCCGTATACAAATGTTTTCTCTTTGCCGTTGCCTTTTTAGCAACGGCACTGGAAAACAATTTTTCAAGATTGGCCAATCTGGTACACACCTCAGATTGCGACTCCCCGCTAATGACCACATCACACGTACGTGTCAAGCGAGGGGGAGACGGAGAGGAGACTGGCGGAGCAGAACCGGACGCCTGAGATCCGATCTGCCGCGTAATAGACAGTTGCAATAGAAATACATCATACCCCAAAAGGGATACCCCACACCCCAAACACAGCCTGGATTGCCCCGAGGGGGGCACAAGCCCAGTATTCGGGGAAGCTTCCATATGGTGATTTTTTAATAATATATATAAATATATGTGTACAATGCTCTTTTGGGAATCACGCAATAATGCAACCCGGGATGCCCCTTTAAGTCCCGAGTGGGAGGATTTGAAGCCAACTAAATTTTAACCAAGGACCCTGGACCAGGAGAACCCCCCTTTAATAAGATCAATGGTCCACCTGGAACACACAAAACAGAACACACGCTCAGAATGCTGGCTTTACGCATAAGAGGTTAAAAATAGATGCATCTGAAGGGCCACAGGCCACTCACCCGACCTTCACCCACACACAGCACGCCGGGCAGGAGATATGTGTAGGACTCGCAGCACGCAGAAGGAGGGGGGGCGGGCCGGCGCGGTTCGCGCATCGCGCCCGGCCCCGCCCCTCCCCCGTCTCTCCCGGCCAGAAGCAGGGACCTGAAAGCAGCGCACACAGCACGGGTGCGGGCCGAAAACGCGCGCAAGCGCCCAGCCCCGCCCCCCCCGTCCTAAGGAGAAGAAGCCCTCAAGGGCAGAACAGCCTCACACAACCCCCCCCCCATTGCTGCACGCCGGAGCCGCGGGACCGCCGGCGCTAGCCCAAACGTTGAAACACACACATACAATTAAACACACACATACACAATAATGTGATTGAGTCAGGATGGCGGGTAAAGAATACATTTGAATCCATAAGGGACCCGCCCCCCCCCCTCTAAGGGTATCCGGGAGAGGGGGAATCCATGCCAGGGTCAGGCCAAGGGACGGGGCATCCCAAACCGGGATCACCAACCCGGATAGCTGCCTACCCCTTGATATGGGGTCTCACGGCTCCTAAGCACCATGGGTGCCAACTACCTTTGCCCGGACCAGCAGCCTAGGCTGGGAGGCAAGCACTTCAAATAAGGGGATCCGGGCAGGAATAGAAGAATAAAAAGGCCGGGAGTCATCCCGGCTACCTGCAAGGAGGAGACAACATCTCCTGACTTGCTCGCCTCAACAGAGATGAAAGACTGGGTGATGAGTGGGAGGTCCCAGGTATTTATGGGCCGGGAGGGTCTTACATTTTTTTGATATCATCTCTGCAAGATCGTCTTCTACAGGTCAGTATACCCAAGTGTAATGAATGTCTTGAAGCGGGGTGTGTGACATACTTAGAATAAAGTCCTGTTTTAAAACAAACATAGCCTTGTCCTTATGTTACACCAGTAAGGAGGCTTAACCGATAAAGCTGCTACTTCAGAAACCTGTCGTATCGAAGTAATTGCCACTAAAAAGACAGGCAGAAGAGGCTTACGAGGAGGCCACACATGTGTGACTCCCTCTAAAAAAGTCCTAATAAATTTATTCTCGGCATTGGGTTTTTGAAAAAAAGATAGATAAAGCAGATATCTGTTCATTTAAAGGGCTCAATTGAAGACCTTCATCAAGACCTTTCTGCCAAAATTCCAGTATTCTGGAAACAGAAAAAGCTCTACAAGCGAACCCTCTGGATTCGCACCAAGCGATAAATGCTTGCCAGACTCTAAAGTAGATCATTGATGAAAACTTCTTTCTGGCCTGAATCATAGTCTGGATGACTCTGGCAGAAAACCCCCTTTCTGCCAAGATGAAGGATTCAATAGCCAGGCCGTCAAAGCCAGAACTCGTGAACTGGGATGCCTTAGAGGCCCCTGTGTGAGAAGATCTGGATAGTTGGGTAACCTCTATGAATCGCCCTCTGACATCCTTACTATGTCTGAGAACCTGCTTCTCCTTGACTACCGAGGAGCTACCAGAATGGTTGAAACTACCTCGTGAGCTATCCTTTTGTAGTACTCGACCCAGGAGTGGAATCGAGTGAATGCATAAAGAAGCTTGAATGCTGACCACTGAAGAGTCAGGGCATCTGTTGCTATTTCTAGAGGATCCCTGGACCGGGGCACAAACTTCTGAACCTTCCAATTGTGCTGGGACGCAAAGAGATCTACATCTGGGATATGCCAGCGCATGCATTAGGATTAAAAGACCCTCTGACTGAGAGAACATTCCCCCTGATGCACCACAGCTCTGCTTAGATGATCGGCCTGCAAGTTGTCCACTCCTGGTATGTGTACTGCCGAGATGCATGGAGCCTGTTTCTCGGCCCAAAGTAAAATCCGGTTCACTTCCTTGTGATCTTTCCTGCTTCTGGTGCCCCTCTGGTGGTTGATATATGCTGCCGCACGATTGTCTGTTTGAATCATGACGGGATAACCCCTCAGATAGGATGTCCAATGTTTGAGAGACAGTAGAATCGCTCTCAGGTCCAGGGAGTCTGCTCTCCTTCGGTCCCCACTGTGCCTGGATTGTCTGTAACCCCATGACACCCCCCCCCCCCAACCTGTTAGACTGGCATTCGTGGTGATAATCTTCCACTGTACCGGAAGAAAAGATTTGCCCATCTGAAGAGACTGAGGACTTGTTGAGGACTTGTTGAATGTATCGTGAAAAAGAGGTGATTCAGAGTTTCCGTGGTTCGATCCCAGATCTGGAGCAATTCCATCTGCAGGGTTCTTGTGTGAAACTGTGAAAAAGGCAATGCCTCAAAGCAAGACACCAACAGGACCAACACATTCCCTGACGAATTGTCGGTGAGAGCAGGACAAGAGATCCTGTACCTTGGCCTGAAGCGCAAGTCACTTCTGTTACGGAAGAAATTCCCTTTGCCTGAGTTGTGTCTAATGACATTCCCAGGAAAGAAATAACTCTTGCAGGAATGATATTCGACCCTTGATAGCTGACTATCCAGCCAAATACTTCTAATGTCGATAAGACAATCTGTGTATACTTCTGGGCCTACTGAAAAATGGGGCCCATATCAACAGATCATCTAAGTAATGGATTATGTGTTTCCCCTAATTTCTCAGAAAAGCCATGAGACCTGCAAACACCTTGGTAAACACGTTGGTGCAAAGCCACAAACTGAAAATGCAGGCCATCTACTGCAAACCTCAGATATCTCTGATGACCCAGAGAAATGTGTAGGTACGCATCCTTTATATCCTCATGAATTCTCCCAGCTGGAGTGAAATGACTGTGGATCTTAAAGATTCCAAGCAAAATTTCTTCAGACGGACAAACCTGTTGAGGCCCTTGAGATCTAATATTGGGTGTACAAAACCGTCCCTCTTGGGAATTATGAACAATTGGAGTAAAAACCCATGACCCCTCTCTAAGAGAGGAACATGACAGATTACTCCAATCTGTGAGCTAGCGGATCTCAAGGATTCTGCTTTCCACGAAATTCGTGATACTCCTGACCAAAAGAACCTCCGAGGAGGTCTAGGAAGGGTGGGGGCATCCCTTCATGCATGAGGGGGCTCTAAAGAGGGTTTTTCCTTGTTCCACCAAAAAGATCTTGCCCTATTTTGGGACTTTGTCCTATTCCAAAATTCTCTTGGGTATCCCGAGGAGGTGGAACCTCTACCCCCCAAAAAGGGCAGAGGATTGGAGGCCCTGCAAAAAAGTTAGATTTCCGTTTCTGTGGAAGTTTAGTAGACTTACCCCCAGTAACTTCCTTTACCATGACATCCAAGTGCTCCCCAAACAGACATCCCCCCCTGAAAAGGGAGTCCTTTCAGATTCTTCCTAGAGGCAGCTTTAGCCATAATGAACGCTTTAAGCTACTAACAGAGCTAAACCTCTGGCACTAAACCTAATCATTTATCCATAGCAGAAATTACATACCTGTTATATCTATACTGGTCTTGATCAACTGGGAACATGCCTTCTGTGAACGACCCAAACGAGTCTTAGAATGCAGTAGCTTTAACAACTTGTTCACCAAAGATGCTATATATGTAGCACAGGCCGGCCGTAAGGTCGATCCTACAATAGAAAAAGCATGATCTCCACGTTTATCTGCTGGATCTCAGTGGATGGCATCACCGAAGTCTTAGAAAGGTCTGAAACTGGAGCGTCTACCACAGGAGGGAGAGACCATAATTTAATCAGATCTGAGGAAAAGGGATGCATAGTAGTACTTTAGGAATGAGCGGAAGACTATCCGGCTCCTACCATTCCTTTTGGATCAGATTGGAATCATGAGTCTGTACTGGAAAAAAACTGTCTCCCTTTTTTCCGGCTTAAACAAACTCCCATTCTTCCTCTTGGGGGTTTCCTGTGCAGAGGGTTCTGAATCCGAATCACTTCCTTCCATATTGGAAGAGTCTTTCTCCTCTCATCCTGGGAGACTACGGCAGCAAAAAAGATCCTTTTCAGAATCAGAGGAAACTAAATGCTTCTTTTCCTTTAGGCTCTGAGGGTCCATCAACAGGAATCTGTCTAGGAGCCCTTTCTACAGGAGACAGCTGTCTACCATATTTAGCCAGTACTACTGTGGTACAACCACTACAGATAATGCTGTCCTCGTCCAGTGGCCTTAGCATATATACTGGACATGGGGTAAACCTGCCTGTTAAAGAACCAGACCCGATTACCCCGGATGCCTCCGTCAGGGGTAATAATACAGTATAATGAATCCCTGAGGGCCTAAGGCCAAACTATATAATAGACCCTGATAGTCACAGGTGACTACTCTAAGACCTTAGTGGTGAACACATCAAATATTTCTTTCCTTTTTCAAAATAAATTAAATAATAATTAATAATAAAGCAATAAAAATAATAATATACACCTACCAACCCAGCAGTTAAGGTCCTCCTTAATGCAGCCGCAGCAGTGGCGGACCCGAAAGCAGCCCTGCTGCAAGAGTCAGCCGGCCGGTCCAAGACGCACGACCCCTGGAGCAGCCTCGACGTTCGAGCAAAGAGGTGGCGGCATGCAGCCAGGAAAGCTTACCTGCAATTGGAGGAAGATGGACGAAGCGGAAGCTGAAATTAAGAGGCCCCGCCCACGGGGAAGAGATGAAAGCCGCAACCCGGAGAGAGAACCGGCAGCGCAGTTGGAGAAACGGCCCTGCTCATGGGGGAGATGAAAGGCGCAACCCGGAGAGAGAACTGGCAGCAGAGCTGGAGAAACGGCCCCGCTCATGGGGGAGATGAAAGCCTCAACCCAGAGAGAGAACTGGCAGCAGAGCTGGAGAAACGGCCCCGCTCATGGGGGAGATGAAAGCCGCAACCCGGATAGAGGACCGGCAGCACAGCTGGAGAAGAGGCCCCGCCCATGGGGGAGATGAAAGCCGCAACCCGGATAGAGGACCGGAAGCACAGCTGGAGAAGAGGCCCCGCCCATGGGGGAGATGAAAGCCACAACGCGGAGAGAGGACCGGCAGCACAGCTGGAGAAGAGGCCCCGCCCATGGGGGAGATGAAAGCCGCAACCCGGATAGAGGACCGGAAGCACAGCTGGAGAAGAGGCCCCGCCCATGGGGGAGATGAAAGCCACAACGCGGAGAGAGGACCGGCAGCACAGCTGGAGAAGAGGCCCCGCCCATGGGGGAGATGAAAGCCGCAACCCAGAGAGAGAACCGGCAGCGCAGTTGGAGAAATGGCCCTGCTCATGGGGGAGATAAAAGGCGCAACCCTGGAAAGAGAACTGGCAGCACAGCTGGAGAAACGGCCCTGCCCATGGGGAAGATGAAAGCCACAACCCGGAGAGAACCGGCAGAACATCTGGAGAAACGGCCCCGCCCATGGGCAAGATGAAAGCCGCAACCTGGAGAGATAACTGGCAGCACAGCTGGAGAAGAGGCCCCGCCCATGGGGGAGATGAAAGCCGCAACCCGGATAGAGGACCTGAAGCACAGCTGGAGAAGAGGCCCCACCCATGGAGGAGATGAAAGCCACAACCCGGAGAGAGAACAGGCAGCAAAGCTGGAGAAGCGGCCCCACCCATGGGGGAGATGAAAGCCACAACCCGGAGACAGAACCCGCAGCACAGCTGGAGAAGAGGCCCCGCCCATGGGGGAGATGAAAGCCGCAACCCGGAGAGAACCGGCAGCACAGCTGAAGAAACGGCCCCAGCCATAGGGGAGATGAAAGCCGCACCCCGGAGAGAGAACCAGGAGCACAGCTGGAGAAGAGGCCCCACCCATGGGGGAGATGAGAGCCGCAACCCGGAGAGAACTGGCAGCACAGCTGGAGAGGAGTCCCCGCCCATGGGGGAGATGAAAGCCGCAACCCGGAGAGAACCAGCAGCACAGCTGGAGAGGAGGCCCCGCCCATGGGGGAGATGAAAGCCGCAACCCGGAGAGAGAACAGGCAGCACAGCTGGAGAGGAGGCCCCGCCCATGGGGGAGATGAAAGCCGCAACCCGGAGAGAGAACAGGCAGCACAGCTGGAGAAGAGGCCCCGCCCATGGGGGAGATGAAAGCTGCAACCCGGAGAACCGGCAGCACAGCTGGAGAAACTGCCCCGCCCATGGGGGAGATGAAAGCCGCAACAAGGAGAGAGAACCGGCAGCACAGCTGGAGAAGAGGCCCCGCCCATGGGGGAGATGAAAGCCGCAACCCGGAGAGAGAACCGACAGCACAGCTGGAGAAGAGGCCCCGCCCATGGGGGAGATGAAAGCCGCAACCCGGAGAGAGAACCGGCCGCACAGCTGGAGAAGAGGCCCCGCCCATGGGGAGATGAAAGCCACAACCTGGAGAGAGAACCGGCAGCACAGCTGGAGAAGAGGCCCCGCCCATGGGGGAGATGAAAGCCGAAACCCGGAGAGAGAACCGGCAGCACAGCTGGAGAAACGGCCCCGCCCATGGGGGAGATGAAAGCCGCAATCCGGAGCGAGAACCGGCAGCACAGCTGGAGAAGAGGCCCCGCCCATGTGGGAGATGAAAGGCGCAACCCGGAGAGAGAACCGGGAGCACAACTGGAGAAGAGGCCCCGCCCATGGGGAGATGAAAGCCGCAACAAGGAGAGAGAACCAGGCAGCACAGCTGGAGAAGAGGCCCCGCCCATGGGGAGATGAAAGCCACAACCCGGAGAGAGAACCGGCAGCACAGCTGGAGATGAGGCCCCGCCCATGGGGGAGATGAAAGGCGCAACCCGGAGAGAGAACCGGCAGCACAGCTGGAGAAGAGGCCCCGCCCATGGGGGGAGATGAAAGCCACAACCCGGAGAGAGAACCGGCAGCACAGCTGGAGATGAGGCCCCGCCCATGGGGGGAGATGAAAGCCACAACCCGGAGAGAGAACCGGCAGCACAGCTGGAGATGAGGCCCCGCCCATGGGGGAGGTGAAAGCAGCAACCCGGAGAGAGAACCAGCAGCACAGCTGGAGAAAAGGCCCCGCCCATGAGGGAGATGAAAGCCGCAACCCGGAGAGAACCGGCAGCACAGCTGGAGAGGAGTCCCCGCCCATGGGGGAGATGAAAGCCGCAACCCGGAGAGAGAACAGGCAGCACAGCTGGAGAGGAGGCCCCGCCCATGGGGAGAGATGAAAGCCACAACCCGGAGAGAGAGCCGGCAGCACAGCTGGAGAAGAGGCCCCGCCCATGGGGGAGATGAAAGCCACAACCCGGAGAGAGAACCGGCAGCACAGCTGGAGAGGAGGCCCGCCCATGGGGAGATCAAAGCTACAACCCGGAGAGAGAATCGGCAGCACAGCTGGAGATGAGGCCCCGCCCATGGAGGAGATGAAAGCTGCAACCCGGAGAGAGAACCGGCAGCACAGCTGGAGAAGAGGCCCCGCCCATGGGGGAGATGAAAGGCGCAACCCGGAGAGAGAACCGGCAGCACAGCTGGAGAAGAGGCCCTGCCCATGGGGGAGATGAAAGCCGCAACCCGGAGAGAGAACCGGCAGCACAGCTGGAGAAGAGGCCCTGCCCATGGGGGAGATGAAAGCCGCAACCCGGAGAGAGAACCGGCAGCACAGCTGGAGAAGAGGCCCTGCCCATGGGGGAGATGAAAGCCGCAACCCGGAGAGAGAACCGGCAGCACAGCTGGAGAAGAGGCCCCGCCCATGGGGGGAGATGAAAGCCACAACCCGGAGAGAGAACCGGCAGCACAGCTGGAGAAGAGGCCCCGCCCATGGGGGGAGATGAAAGCCGCAACCCGGAGAGAGAACCGGCAGCACAGCTGGAGAAGAGGCCCCGCCCATGGGGGAGGTGAAAGCCGCAACCCGGAGAGAGAACCGGCAGCACAGCTGGAGAGGAGGCCCCGCCCATGGGGGAGATGAAAGGCGCAACCCGGAGAGAAAACCGTCAGCACAGCTGGAGAAGAGGCCCCGCCCATGGGGGAGATGAAAGCCGCAACCCGGAGAGAGAACTGGCAGCACAGCTGGAGAAGAGGCCCCGCCCATGGGGGAGATGAAAGCCACAACCTGGAGAGAGAACCGGCAGCACAGCTGGAGAAGAGGCCCCGCCCATGGGGGAAATGAAAGCCGCAACCTGGAGAGAGAACAGGCAGCCCAGCTGGAGAAGAGGCCCAGCCATGGGGGAGATGAAAGCCGCAACCTGGAGAGAGAACAGGCAGCACAGCTGGAGAAGAGGCCCCGCCCATGGGGGAGATGAAAGCCGCAACCTGGAGAGAGAACAGGCAGCACAGCTGGAGAAGAGGCCCCGCCCATGGGGGAGATGAAAGCCACAACCCGGAGAGAGAACCGGCAGCACAGCTGGAGAGGAGGCCCGCCCATGGGGAGATCAAAGCTACAACCCGGAGAGAGAATCGGCAGCACAGCTGGAGATGAGGCCCCGCCCATGGGGGAGATGAAAGCCGCAACAAGGAGAGAGAACCGGCAGCACAGCTGGAGATAAGGCCCCGCCCATGGGGAGATGAAAGCCACAACCTGGAGAGAGAACCGGCAGCACAGCTGGAGAAGAGGCCCCGCCCATGGGGGAGATGAAAGCCGCAACCCGGAGAGAGAACCGGCAGCACAGCTGGAGAAACAGCCCCGCCCATGGGGGAGATGAAAGCCGCAATCCGGAGCGAGAACCGGCAGCACAGCTGGAGAATAGGCCCCGCCCATGTGGGAGATGAAAGGCGCAACCCGGAGAGAGAACCGGAAGCACAGCTGGAGAAGAGGCCCCGCCCATGGGGAGATGAAAGCCACAACCCGGAGAGAGAACCGGCAGCACAGCTGGAGATGAGGCCCCGCCCATGGGGGAGATGAAAGCCGCAACCCGGAGAGAGAACCGGCAGCACAGCTGGAGAAACTGCCCCGCCCATGGGGGAGATGAAAGGCGCAACCCGGAGAGAGAACCGGCAGCACAGCTGGAGAAGAGGCCCCGCCCATGGGGGGAGATGAAAGCCACAACCCGGAGAGAGAACCGGCAGCACAGCTGGAGATGAGGCCCCGCCCATGGGGGAGATGAAAGGCGCAACCCGGAGAGAAAACCAGCAGCACAGCTGGAGAAGAGGCCCCGCCCATGGGGGAGGTGAAAGCCGCAACCCGGAGAGAGAACTGGCAGCACAGCTGGAGAAGAGGCCCCGCCCATGGGGGAGATGAAAGCCACAACCTGGAGAGAGAACCGGCAGCACAGCTGGAGAAGAGGCCCCGCCCATGGGGGAGATGAAAGCCTATAAACACAAATTAAATGAAAGACAGGAGCTCCAGATACACCTCACAGTCCAGTTCCAACTGCAAGAATGAAACTGGATTGTGAAAGTGCAGCCGGAAGTATATAGAGGCCGGGAGGAGCCACGCCTTTGTCTTGCAGTCCACGCCCTTCGGTTGAGAGGTTAACCCTATTCGTTACTGTTTGCTGACGGCCTGGAGAGGATATAAGTAAAAACAATTCTGCAGGTAAGAATCACAGAATTGTATTGACTGAAGTTCCACTTTAAAGTGGACCAAAACCCAGCTGGATCGGGCCGATCCATTCCCTCCCCACAGGCCTTCCATCGTACGGGGATGCTCTGCTTTATGAAACACCCTAGGTCGCCCGCTACAATTACCTTAATCCTGGTCCAACGGCGCATACGCGGGTCGCATCCCCGGTTTTCCTATAGCAGGGCGCGTGTCAGGCATTTGTGAATGGCCGGCTCAGGCGCGCTCCCTGCGCGAGATGCGGCCACCAGCGCGCTCGGAGCCTCTGAGCTAAGACATCATTTAGACGTGCATAGCTCAGAGGCTCCGAGCGCGCTGATTAAACGAGCAGCTGCGCCTGAGGACCGCAGTGGGGTGAGTTGATGCGAGCGATCTGGGGGGTTTCACATAGTGGGGCACCCCGGGGCAGTGGACCAAAATCCAGGATAGTCAAAATCGTTAAACTGGACCAAAACCCACGGAGATCAGCCCAGGAATCTTATAGATCGATTCCTCCCCCCCGGGGGCATACAAAATCAGGATGCTCCGCTGTGTGAAACTCCTCAGGTCGCCCCATACACTTTGTTTCCAGGTCCAACGGAGCATGCACGAGCCACATCCCCGCTTATCCCTCTAGCAGGACGCGTGCCAGCGTGCTCAGATCCACTGGCCTTAGACGAGCTGATGTGAGCAGATCCGAGCGTGCTGATTGGGCGAGAGGCCGCACATGTGTAGGACTGAGGAAGGGTGAGTGCAATCAGGAGGCCTGGGAGGGGTTCACACAGTGGAGCATCCCCGATCGGGGTGCCCCAGGGGCAGGGACCAAAACCCAGGATTGTCAAAATCCTGGGTTTTGGTCCACTTTAAATTGAATCTTATCATACTGGTTGCTTCTGTTGTCTTCTAAATGATGCCGGTTTCCTGGCTGTGGTGCCGTAGCGGAGGGAGGTGAGAGACTATGGGGTAAGCGGTGGCCAATGTGGTTACCGAATGCTGAAGGCCTGCAGTGGATTGGGAGAGAAAAGAAAGTTTAGTGAATTGCTTCTCTAAAACCCCCTCTGTGATCAGCGGCTGTTTGAAGGGGTTTAAAGCGGACCTACACCCGTTCTCTTCTTTAACAGGTGTTGGTCAGCTAATCAACTCAGGGGGGAGCCCCACACGCATAGCCCCCCCCTACCCCCCCCCCAAGAACGCCCGATAATCTTACCTTCACTACAAGCCAACGATTAGCAATTAGCCACTGTCACAAATGTGGGCGATGGCCACCGGAACGCCCCGCCCACAACCTGCACGCCGGACAATCAGGGGACTCCCTTCCCGGAGCTGGCTCATAGTAAAGGTGAGGATAATGGGCGTCCCATTATCCTCAGTCCCTTTAATGGTTTTTTACTTGTGACTAAGCGGTTTCTTTACTGGTGACTAAGCGGTTTTGTGACAGACGCTCTGTCTTTTGGATGTCATCACTATTCAGTTGCCCACCGGGTCATTCACTGGCCTTTTCTTAATTAGGTAATTGTATTTTGATACTGTTACAGGCAATGTCATTGTATTTTGGATTGTATTACAGACTGCCATTGTGTATTGTTGATTACGTCACAGTCAATGGCATTGTCCTGATTGATTGTATTACAGCCTGCTATTGTTCTACTGATTGCGTCACCGGCAGAGTTGAGGGATTGTTTGCCCTGCTGCCATTGGTCGGTGTGTGTGTCATGCAATAGAGACTTGTGTATATAAGGCCTAGAGTGGCACTAATAAAGTTGACTTCACCTTCACCCTCAATACTGAGTTCTCTCTCTTATTGGGGGAAACGCTATATTACAATTCACTAGCCCTTGTAAGGGCTGTTCCTGTTTCCTCACGGACGACTCTGGGATTCCTGCAGCACCTCTTACGATTGGGAAAAGGACGTCTCGAGCGGGGAAGCCCTCCGGCGATAAGGGTTATCGCTACAATTGGTGGCAAGCGGTCGGATGGTCCTTTGTACCCAGAGAGAGTGCTACCCTGATGGAGAGTCAGTATGACAAGTTGAAAAGGCTGACCCTGAAGGATCTACTCGAGAGCCGGGGAAGGTCAGCTAGCAACCGCCCACGTCAGGAACTGATAGCCGAGCTGATCGAAATGGATCGTGCAGCAGTGAGGACCGAAACCAATATAGAGACCGATGAAGACGCTGCTCTCGTTCAAGCGGTTCGGAACAGATTGTCGGTCTATGGCCGAATCCATCACAAGAACTGATCGACCGAGTCTTCGCCGCAGCGGAGGCAGAGGCCAGTAAGCGAAGGGAAGATCGGCGACTCGCAACCCAGCAGCCTCTCAGTGCCCCTGTGTCTCTGAGCCTCAGTTACACTGGGGGGAGAAAGATTCCATTTGCAGCATTTAAGTCCTTCCAGGAAAGTGACGACGAGACTGACGGATTTTTGGCCGATTTTGAACGACAGTGCGCTTTACACCGGGTACCCACGGAGGAATGGGTCACCATATTATCAGGGAAACTATCTGGGAAAGCTTCCGATGCTTTCCGGGCCATCCCTGATGCGGACTTACCACACTACCATCTGGTAAAGGAGGCTTTGTTAGCCCGGAATGCTGTCACCCCGGAAGCCTACAGTTGTTTTTACTAGAACATTTTCTCAATGCCTTGCAACCAGAGCTAAGAGAGTGTGTGTGTACAAGACCAGCACCCTGTGAGTACATGTGTGTGTACAAGACCAGCACCCTGTGAGTACATGTGTGTGTACAAGACCAGCACCCTGTGAGTACATGTGTGTGTACAAGACCAGCACCCTGTGAGTACATGTGTGTGTACAAGACCAGCACCCTGTGAGTACAACTGTATGTGTGTACAAGACCAGCACCCTGTGAGTACATGTGTGTGTACAAGACCAGCACCCTGTGAGTACATGTGTGTGTACAAGACCAGCACCCTGTGAGTACAACTGTATGTGTGTACAAGACCAGCACCCTGTGAGTACATGTGTGTGTACAAGACCAGCACCCTGTGAGTACATGTGTGTGTACAAGACCAGCACCCTGTGAGTACCTGTGTGTGTACAAGACCAGCACCCTGTGAGTACAACTGTATGTGTGTACAAGACCAGCACCCTGTGAGTACAACTGTGTGTGTGTGTACAAGACCAGCACCCTGTGAGTACAACTGTATGTGTGTGTACAAGACCAGCACCCTGTGAGTACAACTGTATGTGTGTACAAGACCAGCACCCTGTGAGTACATGTGTGTGTACAAGACCAGCACCCTGTGAGTACATGTGTGTGTACAAGACCAGCACCCTGTGAGTACAACTGTATGTGTGTACAAGACCAGCACCCTGTGAGTACAACTGTGTGTGTGTGTACAAGACCAGCACCCTGTGAGTACAACTGTATGTGTGTGTACAAGACCAGCACCCTGTGAGTACAACTGTATGTGTGTACAAGACCAGCACCCTGTGAGTACATGTGTGTGTACAAGACCAGCACCCTGTGAGTACATGTGTGTGTACAAGACCAGCACCCTGTGAGTACCTGTGTGTGTACAAGACCAGCACCCTGTGAGTACAACTGTATGTGTGTACAAGACCAGCACCCTGTGAGTACAACTGTGTGTGTGTGTACAAGACCAGCACCCTGTGAGTACAACTGTATGTGTGTGTACAAGACCAGCACCCTGTGAGTACAACTGTATGTGTGTACAAGACCAGCACCCTGTGAGTACATGTGTGTGTACAAGACCAGCACCCTGTGAGTACATGTGTGTGTACAAGACCAGCACCCTGTGAGTACATGTGTGTGTACAAGACCAGCACCCTGTGAGTACAACTGTGTGTGTGTACAAGACCAGCACCCTGTGAGTACATGTGTGTGTACAAGACCAGCACCCTGTGAGTACATGTGTGTGTACAAGACCAGCACCCTGTGAGTACATGTGTGTGTACAAGACCAGCACCCTGTGAGTACGTGTGTGTGTGTGTGTGTGTACAAGACCAGCACCCTGTGAGTACAACTGTATGTGTGTGTACAAGACCAGCACCCTGTGAGTACATGTGTGTGTACAAGACCAGCACCCTGTGAGTACAACTGTATGTGTGTACAAGACCAGCACCCTGTGAGTACATGTGTGTGTACAAGACCAGCACCCTGTGAGTACATGTGTGTGTACAAGACCAGCACCCTGTGAGTACAACTGTATGTGTGTACAAGACCAGCACCCTGTTAGTACAACTGTATGTGTGTACAAGACCAGCACCCTGTGAGTACAACTGTATGTGTGTACAAGACCAGCACCCTGTGAGTACATGTGTGTGTACAAGACCAGCACCCTGTGAGTACATGTGTGTGTACAAGACCAGCACCCTGTGAGTACATGTGTGTGTACAAGACCAGCACCCTGTGAGTACAACTGTGTGTGTGTACAAGACCAGCACCCTGTGAGTACATGTGTGTGTACAAGACCAGCACCCTGTGAGTACATGTGTGTGTACAAGACCAGCACCCTGTGAGTACATGTGTGTGTACAAGACCAGCACCCTGTGAGTACATGTGTGTGTACAAGACCAGCACCCTGTGAGTACGTGTGTGTGTGTGTGTGTGTACAAGACCAGCACCCTGTGAGTACAACTGTATGTGTGTGTACAAGACCAGCACCCTGTGAGTACATGTGTGTGTACAAGACCAGCACCCTGTGAGTACAACTGTATGTGTGTACAAGACCAGCACCCTGTGAGTACATGTGTGTGTACAAGACCAGCACCCTGTGAGTACATGTGTGTGTACAAGACCAGCACCCTGTGAGTACATGTGTGTGTACAAGACCAGCACCCTGTGAGTACAACTGTGTGTGTGTGTACAAGACCAGCACCCTGTGAGTACATGTGTGTGTACAAGACCAGCACCCTGTGAGTACATGTGTGTGTACAAGACCAGCACCCTGTGAGTACATGTGTGTGTACAAGACCAGCACCCTGTGAGTACATATGTGTGTACAAGACCAGCACCCTGTGAGTACAACTGTATGTGTGTGGGGGTGTATCATCTTCACCCTCAATACTGAGTTCTGTCTCTTATTGGGGGGAAACGACAAGACCAGCACCCTGTGAGTACAACTGTGTGTGTACAAGACCAGCACCCTGTGAGTACAACTGTGTGTGTACAAGACCAGCACCCTGTGAGTACAACTGTTTGTATGTGTGTGTGTATGTGTGTGTGTGTATACAGGCCCTGTAGACAAACCAGTAATGCAGATGGATTATCCTGGCAAACAGAACTCTGCCCATAACAAGAGTCCGGACAGCCCCACGTTAACCCGAACAGGGTCAATCCGGGTCTGCCGGGTGTTCCACAAAAAGGGGGCATTGTGACAGACTCTCTGTCTTTTGGATGTCATCACTATTCCATTGCCCACCGGGTCATTCACTGGCCTTTTCTTAATTAGGTCATTGTATTTTGATACTGTTACAGGCAATGTCATTGTATTTTGATACTGTTACAGGCAATGTCATTGTATTTTGGATTGTATTACAGACTGCCATTGTGTATTGTTGATTACGTCACAGTCAATGGCATTGTCCTGATTGATTGTATTACGGCCTGCTATTGTTCTACTGATTGCGTCACCGGCAGAGTTGAGGGATTGTGTGCCCTGCTGCCATTGGTCGGTGTGTGTGTCATGCAATAGAGACTTGTGTATATAAGGCCCAGTGTGGCACTAATAAAGTTCACTTCACCTTCACCCTCAATACTGAAGTTCTGTCTCTTATTGGGGGAAACGCTATATTACAGTTCACTAGCCCTTGTAAGGGCTGTTCCTGTTTCCTCACGGACGACTCTGGAATTCCAGCAGCACCTCTTACGATTGGGAAAAGGACGTCTCGGGCGGTGAAGCCCTCCGGCGATAAGGGTTATCGCTACAGGTTTCTTTACTGGTGACTAAGCGGTTTCTTTATTGGTGACTAAGCGGTTTCTTTATTGGTGACTAAGCGGTTTCTTAATTGGTGACTAAGCGGTTTCTTTATTGGTGACTAAGCGGTTTCTTTACTGGTGACTAAGCGGTTTCTTTATTGGTGACTAAGCGGTTTCTTTACTGGTGACTAAGCGGTTTCTTTATTGGTGACTAAGCGGTTTCTTTATTGGTGACTAAGCGGTTTCTTTATTGGTGACTAAGCGGTTTCTTTACTGGTGACTAAGCGGTTTCTTTATTGGTGACTAAGCGGTTTCTTTACTGGTGACTAAGCGGTTTCTTTATTGGTGACTAAGCGGTTTCTTTATTGGTGACTAAGCGGTTTCTTTATTGGTGACTAAGCGGTTTCTTTATTGGTGACTAAGCGGTTTCTTTACTGGTGACTAAGCGGTTTCTTTATTGGTGACTAAGCGGTTTCTTTACTGGTGACTAAGCGGTTTCTTTATTGGTGACTAAGCGGTTTCTTTATTGGTGACTAAGCGGTTTCTTTATTGGTGACTAAGCGATTTCTTTATTGGTGACTAAGCGGTTTCTTTATTGGTGACTAAGCTGTTTCTTTATTGGTGACTAAGCGGTTTCTTTATTGGTGACTAAGCACTCTTACACATCCGTTAGTGGCGGGTGCCAGGACCGCGGTGGCGCCACTATAGATCCAAATAAGTAAACAGGACCGGCAACTCCAATTTGTAGTGAAATCGACTGTTTTCAATCACAGAGATATTCCATTACATTTGTTGGAAAATCCAAAGGACTGCAGCCATAGACCTGAGGGACAGTTGGATTTGGATGAGTGAATGACCAGTGACACTGCTGCACGGGATTGGACGACAGGGCTGCCGCTCTGTGCATTCTCTCCAAGATGGCTGCGCCCAGGAGCCGAGACGCTGGGGGATCTCTGCACAAGCAGGTCCTATTAGTCCCTAACTCTCATCTCTGCACAAGCAGGTCCTATTAGTCCCTAACTCTCATCTCTGCACAAGCAGATCCTATTAGTCCCTCTCATCTCTGCACAAGCAGGTCCTATTAGCCCCTAACTCTCATCTCTGCACAAGCAGGTCCTATTAGTCCCTAACTCTCATCTCTGCGCAAGCAGGTCCTATTAGCCCCTAACTCTCATCTCTGCACAAGCAGGTCCTATTAGCCCCTAACTCTTATATAGAATTACCTTCTGCTGTGCTGCCCCATTTCCCCCTCCCCCCGCGCCTCACCCCTGCTATACACTGTGCAGATGTGAGATCTCGGGGTGGCGCAATGTATCCTGGGATTGAAGATGGAAGAAAAGATGGCGCTGCCCTACAGATGGCACCGGGAGGAGGATGGATAAGCGCAGAGGGAAGGGCAGGAGACAGGTAAGTTTGCAGTGGCAATTGTTGAATCGGAGAAATAAAGGGAACGTTGGGGGCGGAGTTTGGGGAGTTACAACTCGTCAGACTGTCCAATGTTTCCTTTTTAACTGTTTCTTATAAAAGGGAAAGTTTCATGGACACCTGGGGCCGGCAACTCTTCTCTCTATTCCGTCCATCTCCCATGTAAATACTAGGTGGAATAATTAAAGCGGACCAACAGTCAAAAATGAATTAAATCAGACACAACAACTGTTTTCATATGAACTCCTCTCTGAGGCAATTAAAAAATTATTTTACCCCTTTCTAATGCCTACGGGAATAAATATTAAGAATTAAAAAAAATTTGATGGAAAATTTATGGAAGGTCAGGACCCCACTAGCCAGTTATCTAAGACCTGGAGACCCCATCAGCATGGGATCCCAGGAACTGCAATGAAAAAAAGGGGCAACAGTCACTCCATAACCAAGGTACTATATACATATATATATATAATATATAATAATATATATAATAAAATAAATCAGTCATGCAGAAAAAAAAAACAATTCTGAGCTGGGCTCGAAAAAACACGTGACATAGGGCGATTGTGTTAACTGGTTCCGTGTCACCCAGGACAACCTAGGACCCTAAGCACCATAGCTAAATGCTCTTCCTGCTGTACAGTATAATAAATCAAAAACATACACAGCCCGAAATACAACACACCCATATGCACCCATACATTGAGAACCCAAGCAGCTACTCACAAAATGGCAACGCCGTTCACAGCAGCAACAGCATCATCATATCAGCAGCAGCAACAGCATCATCATCATCATCAGGGGCACTACAGTACGGAACGAGGAGGAAGGAGAAGAAGGGCGGTCCGCTCCAGACGCGCGAAGCGCTGCGGCCCCGCCCCCCTTCCACCACACGGTACAGTGCGGGCCGCGCGAGAAGCGGCCCCGCCCCCTCCGCCTGAGGTAACCGCCGCACACTGGAACATGAGCGCCCGACTCACATGGCGCCCGGTCCCGCAACTGCCCCGGGCAGAGGAGGCTCCAGTCCTCCAGCCAACCAGCGCAGCAACAGAAGCGGCGGGACGGCGCCACGCACGCCGCCCGTCCAGTATCAAAATCACAAACAGGCATTACACACACTCCCATAGCCGCCAACATCCAGGCTTGGCGCCAATATAAGCCACCGCCTGAGGTGGAGAAGCTCACTCCCAGTCGACAAACATACACCAGTAAGCCAAACACACTCACAAGAAGCTCACTCACACAAGGCGCCCCCCTCTTTCTAGCGCAGGGAGAAAGGGACCAAGCGGGGGACAGGGACAGCACCAATAAGGGGACAGCGGGACGGGGCATCCCAAATCCGGATCACCAGGCCGGACAACCGCGTTGCCCCACGTGTGGGGTCTAGCGGAGGAGCTAATCTCCTAGGCGCCATTAGGTGCCATCTACCATTACCCAGCCAGCAGCCTAAGCTGGGAGGCTTCCATTGTTATCTAATAGGCAAACAAAAAAGGACTGGGCAGAAATAGACCAGAAAAGGGAGGCTGGGGTGTTACCCGCTACCTGCAAGCAGGAGACTTCTTTCTTCTGTCTTGTCGCAATCTTGCAGAGAAGAACACTGGGGAATGAGTGAGAGGTACCAGGTATGTATAGACCAGGAGGGGCTCGTTTTTCAAGACTTCTCTGCAACGTCGCCACCTGCTGGTGGAGTAACCCAAGTGTAATAATTAATGTTTGAAGCAGGGTGTGTGACATACTTAGAATAATGCAACCGCCAAGGGGTTTGGGTAAGTTTTAGGGTCATCAAAATCAAGAAAAATGCAACCGCCAAGGGGTTTAGGTAAGTTTTAGGGTCAGGAAAATGAAGAAAAATGCAACCGCCAAGGGGTTTGGGTAAGTTTTAGGGTCAGGGAAATGAAGAAAAATACCATTTTGTGAATACTCACCTGTAAAATGGATATTATAAGTATGTCACACACCCTGCTTCAAACATTAATTATTACACTTGGGTTACTCCACCAGCAGGTGGCGACGTTGCAGAGAAGTCTTGAAAAACAAGCTCCTCCTGGTCTATACATACCTGGGACCTCGCACTTATTCCCCAGTATTCAAACAGCAGTAAAGACAAGGTACCAGGAAAAAAACCATTGGCAACCCTCAAAACTGTAAACAAAGCTTCACCCCATTAAGAATCCAGGATACCAAAAAGGGCGGGTGAAGCAGGGTGTGTGACATACTTATAATATCCATTTTACAGGTGAGTATTCACAAAATGGTATTATTCTAAGTATGTCACACACCCTGCTTCAAACATTAATTATTACACTTGGGACATCCAAAAGCAGTGTCCACAAAGGGCGGGTATCCAACAAGGCCATACTGCAAAACTCAAACCACTGCAGCTTGCAGAACCTTGCAGCCAAACACAGCATCAGCTGAAGCCCGCACATCAACCTTGTAAAACTTGGAAAAGGTGTGAACAGAAGACCAAGTAGCAGCCTTACAAACTTGTTCAACCGAAACCTGGTGCTGAAAGGCCCAACAGCACGAGTAGAATGAGCAGGGATACCAAAAAAGGGAAACCTTCCCCTTGGCAGAACAGGCCCCAACAACCGCCTGACGAAACCATCCGCTAATGGAAGACTTAGCGGGAGCCAAACCCTTCCTAGGCCCAACAGGGCACCAAGAAAAAGAGATCAGTCTTACGAAAAGGAGATGTAGTAAAACAGTACTTTACACAGCGTACCACATCCAAACAGAGCAAACCCTTTTCTTGACATTCCTATGCTTAGGACACAAGGAAGGAAGAACAATGTCCTGGCAAAGATGAAAAGCAGAGACCACCTAAGGAAAAAAGTCCGGTTTGAAGCGGAAAACCACTTTGTCCTGATGTCTCTCAAGGTGAGTAGCCTGAACCGACAAGGCTGCATACTCCGAAACGCGCCGAACTGAAGCGTTGGCCACCAAAAAGGCAAGCTTTTGAGTCAGAGTAGAAAGAACAATAACCTGCAAAAGCTCAAAAGAGGAGCCTGAAGAGCAGAGATAACCAAAATCAAATCCCAAACAGGGAGAAAAGGCCTCCTAGGAGGCCACAATGCGAGACCCCCTGGAAGAAAGTCTTGACCAAAGGAGGAAACGCAAAGGACTTTTGAAAAACAGACAGACAAGGCAGCAACCTGCCCCATTAAGATACTCAGCTGAAGACCAGAGTCCAGCCACTATTGAAGAAATTTCAAAATCCTGAAAACATAAAAGACCCGACAAGGCAAAGATCTAGCCTCACACCAATCAATATAAGATCTCCAAATCCTATAAAAGATGGTAGAAGAGGACCTCTTCCTGTCAATAGTAAAAGTCTGAATAACAGATCCGAAGACCTTCCTCCCCTAAGACGGAGGTTTCAGCATCCAGGCCGTCACAGCCAGCGTTGATGAATTTGGACAACGCAGTTGACCCTGTGTGATAAGATCCAGCCGAAGAAGCAGATCGCACTGATCCACCACCAGACAAACGAAGTCTGCGAAACACACCCTCCTTGGTCACCTTGGAGCCATGAGAATGGCTTGAACCCCGACCAGGGCCAGCTTTCGCAACACCTTGCCTAGCATGGAGATCAGAGGAAACAGATACCGTATATACTCGAGTATAGGCCGACCCGAATATAAGCCGAGGCACCTAATTTTACCCCAAAAACCTGGAAAAAGTTATTGACCCGAGTATAAGCCGAGGCACACAACACAGCACACAATACAGCACACATACACACACAAGGCACACACAGCACACAACACAGCACACAACACAGCACACATACACACACAAGGCACACACAGCACACAACACAGCACACATACAATGCACACAACACACACACTCACCAGTTCAGCTCCTGCAGAATCTTCAGCGAGGCTCCTTCCAGCGACGGTGCGGGAGAGAGTGAGGACGGCGCGGGACGGAAGAGCCGCCTCAGAGGCTTCAGAACTCGGCGGGGAGATCAGTACACCCAGCGCGAGGTGGGTGTACCAAGATGGCGGCCGGCGCACTCCGCGCCGCCACGTCACGTCGCGTCACTGAGGCCCGGGCCGCCATCTTGGTACACCCACCTCGCGCTGGGTGTACTGATCTCCCCGCCGAGTTCTGAAGCCTCGGCGGCTCGTCTGCAGCCTCGGAGGCTCTTCTGCCCTCGCTCAGGTAAGTCACTGACTCGAGTATAAGCCGAGGCTGCTTTTTTCAGCCCAAAAAGTGGGCTGAAAAACTCGGCTTATACTCGAGTATATACGGTAAGTAACCCCAGGTCCCCCCAGCTCAGGGACATGGCATCCACCGCCAGAGCCAGAGGATCCTGAGATAGCGACACGAATGTCGGGAGCTTGTAATTGTTACGAGAGGCAAACAGATCCACCTCCAGACCAGAGACAAAAACGACCGAAAAACCTGAAGGTGGAAAGACCATTCCCCCCGGCGGAAACAGCAAACACTCAGGAAGTCCGCCTCCGTGTTTTCCAATCCTGAAATGTACACTGCCGAGATGCAAGGAACATGAGACCCCGCCCAGGCTAGAATCAGAGACACCTCTCTGAGGGCACGCAGACTGCGAGTCCCTCCCAGGCGATCGATTGTAAGCAACCGCCGACCGATCGACCGAACCAGAAACCAGCAAACCCTGTAAACGCTGCGTCAAGTGAGACAGAACCAACCTGATGGCTGTCAACTCCAGAACGTAGATGGGCAAGTGGGCCTCCCGAGGACCTGCCCCTCAAGAGAATGTCCGAGGCCATCCACCACAGGAGAGACTGCCGAACCCGGGAAAACATCCGGAAAGACCGATCCAACGACCGCGGTCGCCGGTCCCAAGACGCCGACAGATGAAACTGAAGCGTCCTCGTATGAAACGGAACAAAGGGAACTGCCTCAAAGGAAGCTACCATCAACCCCACCAGTCCCAGTCCTAGCCGGATGGACGGGCAAGGGTTGGGGAGAAGAAGCTGCGCCAATCCCTGAACCAAGAGAACTTTGGCCAGAGGCCGAACAACTCTGTGTTGGCAATAATCCAAGGTCATCCCCAAAAAGGGCACCACCCTGGCCGGAACGAGAGAGGACTTGGGATAGTTGATCACCCAGCCAAACCTCTCCAAAGTGGATACCACAGCCCCGGTGTCCACCTTCGCTTGACTGAAAGAAGAAGCCATGATGAGAAGATCGACCAGACAGGGCACCATGAGAATCCCCTGAGCTCTGAGAAGGGCTATCATGCCCGCCAACACCTTGGTGAACACTCTTGGAGCCGAGGAAAGGCCGAACGGAAGAGCCACAAATTGAAAATGCCGATCTTCCACCACGAAACGAAGAAACCTTTGGTGAGCCGGAATACATGAATATGAAAATAGGCAACCTTGATGTCTATGAACGTCATTAGATCCCCCTGCCACAGAGAATTGATGGCAGAACGCAGAGGTTCCATGCGAAACCTCCAGGGAAGAATAAACACATTGAGGAACTTCATATCCAGGATGGGATGAACCAACCCGTCCAACTTGGGCACGGTGAAGAGATTGGAATAATACCCGCGGCCCACCTCCGAAGGAGGGACTGGGCAGATGACTACCATATCCAGAAGATTCCTCACCGCCGCCAGAAGCCCCTGCACGACCAAAGGATCTGAGGGCACACGAGACCTGAAAAATCTTAGGAGGAGATCGAGACTCGAACTCCAGCTTGTAAACCGGCCGACACCACCTCCCGGATCCACCTGTCCGAGACCGCCAGGTCCCATACACGGGAGAAGAGTCGCAACCGTCCCCCCACCCGCAAGGGTGAGGGCGCCCCCTCATTGCTGAGCAGGCTTTGCAGCTGGTTTGGATTTGGTGCCCCAGGCGTGAACAGGACGGTCACGGCCTCTACCCCTGTTCCAGCTAGCACCGCTGGAGGCCGAGAAGCCCGCGCCTCTGCCAGCTCTGGCTCCCCGAAAGGAAAGATTAAAAGAGGCCGCCCCCCAAAAGGAGCGACAAAATTTCTTGCGCTGAGGTAACTTACCTCCCTTGGCAAACGAATCCAATTTCTCACCAAACAGGCGCAAACCCAAAAAGGGAAGAGCCGTAAGCGACTTCTTAGAATTAAAGTCGGCAGTCCATTGCCGCAACCACAGCGACCATCGGATAGCCACCAACAAGCCGTGGTCCTGCCACACATCACCATGGCGTCATCCAGAGCGGCAAGGACAAATGAAACGAAGGACTCACAACGTTTGAGGGCAAGGAACCCATCACAAGTAGGATCAAGGTCCGCACATAAATCCCTGACAATGGACCTAACCGCCAACAACAAAAGTGCCGAAGCACAAACAGGCTTTAAAGCCGAACCCGCACAGGTAAAACCATGGCGAGCCAGCTGGTCAATCCGGCGATCTTCGCCATCCTTAAGGGTAGTCGTGTCAGGAGAATGCAACACCGCCATGTTAGATAGCCCCAAAACCGGAGGATCAACCTCGGGAGGAAAAGCCAACGCTTCACCAAGTCAGCCGGAAAAGGATACTTCTTATCCCAACTAGGCGGAAAACCAACGAGACACATAGGCTGTTCCCATTCCTTAAGGACGACATTCTCAAAATGTCGTTGACTGGGAAACTCCAAACGCAGCCTGGCCACATCAAACAACGCACCCTTAGGCGGAGGAACCGCCTCGGGAGGGTCTAAATCCAAAACTTCAAACATCTGAGTCAATATGGAAGGGGTGTCAAATACCGTCCCCGCCGCCTGGTCACCCTCAGCACCAAACAACTGCTGGGCCTACGGGTCGTCCAGTTCCTCTAGAATCTCCCCCTCTCAGGCGGGGGGCAATCTGACCAATCCAATGCCTCAAAAACATCTACGTCCGGCGGAAGCAGGGACAAGAGTTTCCGCTTAGCCGGAGCCTTCTGAGCAACCACAGCGGAAAATATTTTCTCGAGGCTAGCCAACCGGGCGCATACTTCGGATTGCGAATCCCCACCCATGACAACGTCACACGGGGTCCGGAATAGGCGGGGAGGTGTAGGGGACGACATGGGCGGCGAAGAGCCAGAGACCGGAGTACCGGCCTGGCGCGCAGTGTTCCGCTGTGCACATGGAAAGCATATTATGACATCATCCCCTGGAAGCGGGACCCCACAACCCCCACAAGCCTGGATTGCCCCGAAGGGCCGTTCCGGTATCACTGGAAGCCTCCGTATGGTGAAATTATGGTATTCGCAATTACCCAGGGATTTATGCAATAAGCGACCCGGGATGCCCCTTTAAGTGTCCCGAGTGGGAGGATTTTGAATTAAAAAATTTAATGGAAAATTTATGGAAGGTCAGGACCCCACTAGCCAGCTATCTAAGACCTGGAGACCCCATCAGCATGGGATCCCAGGAACTGCAATGAAAAAAAGGGGCAACAGTCACTCCATAACCAAGGTAGTATATACATATATATATATATATATATATATATATAAAATAAATCAGTCATGCAGAAAAAAAAAACAATTCTGAGCTGGGCTCGAAAAAACACGTGACATAGGGCGATTGTGTTAACTGGTTCCGTGTCACCCAGGACAACCTAGGACCCTAAGCACCATAGCTAAATGCTCTTCCTGCTGTACAGTATAATAAATCAAAAACATACACAGCCCGAAATACAACACACCCATATGCACCCATACATTGAGAACCCAAGCAGCTACTCACAAAATGGCAACGCCGTTCACAGCAGCAACAGCATCATCATATCAGCAGCAGCAACAGCATCATCATCATCATCAGGGGCACTACAGTACGGAACGAGGAGGAAGGAGAAGAAGGGCGGTCCGCTCCAGACGCGCGAAGCGCTGCGGCCCCGCCCCCCTTCCACCACACGGTACAGCGCGGGCCGCGCGAGAAGCGGCCCCGCCCCCTCCGCCTGAGGTAACCGCCGCACACTGGAACATGAGCGCCCGACTCACATGGCGCCCGGTCCCGCAACTGCCCCGGGCAGAGGAGGCTCCAGTCCTCCAGCCAACCAGCGCAGCAACAGAAGCAGCGGGACGGCGCCACGCACGCCGCCCGTCCAGTATCAAAATCACAAACAGGCATTACACACACTCCCATAGCCGCCAACATCCAGGCACGGCGCCAATATAAGCCACCGCCTGAGGTGGAGAAGCTCACTCCCAGTCGACAAACATACACCAGTAAGCCAAACACACTCACAAGAAGCTCACTCACACAAGGCGCCCCCCCCTCTTTCTAGCGCAGGGAGAAAGGGACCAAGCAGGGGACAGGGACAGCACCAATAAGGGGACAGCGGGACGGGGCATCCCAATTTCGGATCACCAGGCCGGACAACCGCGTTGCCCCACGTGTGGGGTCTAGCGGAGGAGCTAATCTCCTAGGCACTTTATTTAGGTGCCATCTACCATTACCCAGCCAGCAGCCTAAGCTGGGAGGCTTCCATTGTTATCTAATAGGCAAACAAAAAAGGACTGGGCAGAAATAGACCAGAAAGGGGGGGCCCGGGTGTTACGGCTACCTGCAAGCAGGAGACTTCTTTCTTCTGTCTTGTCGCCATCTTGCAGAGAAGAACACTGGGGAATAAGTGGGAGGTCCCAGGTATGTATAGACCAGGAGGGGCTCGTTTTTCAAGACTTCTCTGCAACGTCGCCACCTGCTGGTGGAGTAACCCAAGTGTAATAATTAATGTTTGAAGCAGGGTGTGTGACACATAGAATAATGCAACCGCCAAGGGGTTTGGGTAAGTTTTAGGGTCATCAAAATCAAGAAAAATGCAACCGCCAAGGGGTTTAGGTAAGTTTTAGGGTCAGGAAAATGAAGAAAAATGCAACCGCCAAGGGGTTTGGGTCAGTTTTAGGGTTAATAAAGGTACGTGTAAGAATGTCGCAAAGTAGTTGGGTTGAGCTAGGTAGTGTACGATATGAGCCACATTAGTTGAGTGTAGCTTGTATTGCACATGCGCAAGATCTTCTACATTTACGAGCGCACAAGTATTAGAGGTTAAAAAGCAGGAAAAACCATCAGGAAACGCAAGAAATACGAAGAGGTGGACGATGGAAGAAGGGAAAAATAACATGCTGCCGTCTCAACAACAGATCACTCAACCTAAAATTTATGTTTGGAAATGACTGGCCCAAGGTCGGGAGATAGCATACGAACGGACGGGCATTTTACAATAGGAAACTCATCAGGTTATAGAATCACTCGCAAGTTCATACGAGTGCTCGAGCGTTCGGAAAAAATACCATAATCGTCAACAAAATCAAAGCTTTGAACTGTTTCTTTGAATCGACCCTATAGTGTGTGACTATCTGTCACCTGATTAGTAGATTATATCATCCAGAGGTGAAATTGTTTTTATTATGTTATGTGTCTGTGTTATATGTGCTTTATGTGGTATATGTAGTTTTTAACTTATGCGCTGAGAATAACATTTGAGAAATTACCTGGTGGAGTTCCCAATTTTTGGAATGCTATTTTTGGGTTTTTGTTGTTGTGCATAGTGAATAGTGGAATTCCAGGAGCACCTACAGGTTTGTGATTTTATGGTGGTGCCCTCACACTAGTAGTCTCTTACCAAGTAGAACCTAGCGCGGACGTCACAGGTGCACATCCAAGACAACACTCCCATACTCGACTTGGTGAGCCGTCTGGGAGCAGGGGAGGGACCCAAGACAAGACCCTAATCCGCAGAATTGGTCCTGTAACCCTGGCTGTAAATGGCCTAGGTGTCCTGAAGGCACAAAGGACTAAAGGGAATATAGATCCTCGCAGGGATCAAGAGGTCCACTAGACAAGAGCGCCCGCGGCCCAACAGGTGGATACCATGTAGGAACTGCCTGTGAAAAAATAGGAATGCTAGGTCCTGGTCAGACCACATCATCCCAGAGGGAAAAGGCAATGTGGATACAATTACCAGCCGAAGGGCCAACCTGTAATAGAGCCCAGACCCTGCACGCCGAACTCGGCCTGCGTCAATTCACGAAGGGAAAAACAGAGACGAAAAGACCCCTGACAACCTCGGAAAGGGACCGCCCAGCAAACTCCTTTTTGCATCCAGGGGACTATCACCTGTAACCACCTGAATGAAGCATGGCGCCCTGCAATAGGAGCCAAGTGCTGTGGCAGTCCCCTCGCCCAACAGAGTGAGGGCGCCCCTTCATGCTTGTGTGGTTTTGGCACACTTAGGTTTCGCCCTGCCGGAGGTGCCAGGGCGTTGCCTGCCCCCCTGGGGCGGACCTCCACACCAAAAAGTTGAAAGCACACTTCTGGTTCTCGCTTAACACTAACATAGGGAGGGGAGTCCCTGCCCCTGGGCGGCCGGGCCAGCCTTCTGCGCGAGGGCGCCTTACCCTTTCTTCCAAAAAGGTCCAACCGGGCCCTGAATAAGCGTCGTCCTCTAAAAGGAAGACCAGTAAGAGCCTTTTTAGTATCATTGTCGGCCCCCCACTGTCGCAGCCAAAGCAGATGGCGAATAGCCACCACAAGAACCGAGGTTCTAGCACACATTTCAATAGTGTCATCCATTGCTGAGAGAATAAACCTCACAAAACCGTCACAATCGGACAATGCATTAAAGACCTCGCAAGGGAGATCATCCGGCTGTTGGTCAATTATCCTCCTGAACTGGGTCCTGGCGGCCACCGCAGCACAGACCGGGCGCAGAGCCGTCCCTACACTCAAGAAGGCATGGGAAGCCAATCTTTCAATGCGCCGGTCCTCAGCATCCCGAAGGGAACGAGGAGAGGAGGCCACCATGAAGGGAGGGTTAGCAACCCCAATAATAGGCGCATCCACCTCTGGAGGGACCGACCATCGTTCAACCAAATCATGGGGAAAAGGGTACTTCCAGTCCCAGACCCCCGGAACCCCTGTAAGTTTACAAGGTGATTCCTATTCCTTAGATATCAGAGTCTGGAAATGATCCTGATCCAAAAATTCCAGGCGCGGTGTCGCCGTGTGGAAACTCTCCCTCTTGGTCTTGGGAGACTCTCCCGGAGGAGAGATGGACAGTACTTCAAAGATCTTTATAAGCAACTCATCAGTGTCACACAAGCCCCAAGAACCAGGGCCAGAACTGTCACGGCTCCAAGACATCTCGTCTGAGGAACTGGAACCTGAGAACAGTTCACCATCATCAGAAGGATCAAGGTTCTGCATAGCAGCAGGTTCCTCAGTTTCAGTGGGAACCCTAGACCCAGGAGGCGTCAGGGACCGCTTCTTTCCAGCGCCCAAGCGCTCCGCCAAACCAGACATCACCTACTCCGCCGTGGGTAGCCTGCGCGGCACCACCTGCTGGTCATCCCCGCTCGAGTGCGACTCATCTGGAGTGAGATTTAGGCACGGGGAGACAGGAGTATTGAAGCGAGGTGCAGCTACTGGTAAACCTGATTGCAGGGCCAGCACCTGTTCAGCACACGGTCCGCAGACCCGTGCTCTGTCAGCATCAGCGTGGGGTTGTCCACACATAGTACACAGCCGGTCTTGTCCCCGCGGGACCCCGGACACATAATTCTGAGATGCCTCCATATGGTGATTAATCTAAGAATATGCCAGTAGGGATTTATGCTGTAAGCCACTCTGGATGCCCCAATACTCGCTGGGAATGTGGGAGAATTTAAATATAACCCCGTTAAGATATATATATATCAGGCCGGGAGAAGCCACAGGAATCTTGGCATCTGAAAGACATAAGGAGAAGAGAGGGTGTCAGAGCCATGCGCAGCACACTAAGAAAAAGTAACCGAACGCCCATGAGGGCACTTACAGTAACCAAGGGAGGAGGAGGATGGTGACCACGCGCGCGCGGGAAGACCGACAAAATGGCGCCAAGCGAACCTCGAAGGCCGGGCCAGAGCTGTAGGTGACGCGGAACGCGCCAACCAGACCACGCCCCCCCCTCCCAGAGAGCGCGAAGCTCTAAGCGTGGAACAAGATAGAAAGGGAGACAGAAATAACGCTATGGCGTCGCGAAACAGAGCTGCCGTGCGCGACAAGTCAAATACATTAAAGGCGCTGCGGCCAGTGTTAACATAATGCTTGAAGTGCGGCTCTGACCCCCGGTAACCAATAAAGGCTATAAGCATACAGTGTAATAGGGCAAGGTTAGGCCAACGTACACAACCCCACCCCCCTCTTTTTCCCCCCACTAACGGGGGGAACTAAGGGAGAAGGTGACCCAGCACTCGGGGTTCACCGCTACATGGGGTGTGGGGCAAAAACGCGGGAGGGGCATCCACTATGAGGCTAACCATTAGCCTTAACCGCCTACCCTATGGTGGGGGATTGCGGTGGAGCATGGCTCCGTTAAGAACACCAGGTGCTGCCTACCTTCACCCGAACAACGCAGCCCAGGCTGGGAGGCATATTCTTCACAGAGAGGACGGGTGGAAATAATCCCGCAGGGCCTCGGGCTGTAAAGCCCGGCTCGCTTGCGAGAGCGTGATACTTCATGTCTTCGCAGTTACAGCACTGCAGAAAAATCTGGGGATTTGTGGGAGGCCCCTCGGTATATGTAGGGCCGGGAGGAGCTTGTTTTCTACATGTCTGCAGTGCATGGCGCCTCAGGCGGAGGATTACCCACATGTTATTACTATATCTGGAGCAGGACGTGCTGTATGCTTAGAATAGAAGAAGCTGCGCCAAGTCCTGAATTAAGAGAACTTTGACCTGAGGCAGAACACTCTGTGTTGGCAAGAATCCAAGGACATCCCCAGGAAGGAACCACCCCGGCCGGAACGAGAGAGAACTTAGGTAGTTGATCACCCAGCCGAAACTCTCCAGAGTGGATACCACCGTCCTGGTGTCCATCTCCGCTTGACTGAAGGAAGGAGCCATGATGAGAAGATCGTCCAGATAAGGCACAATGCGAATCCCCTGAGCTCCGGGAGGGGCCAGCATGCCCGCTAACACCTTGGTGAACACTCTCGGAGCCGAGGTAAGGCCGAACGGAAGAGCCACAAACTGAAAATGCCGAACTTCCACCACGAAGCGAAGATATCTTTGGTGAGCCGGAAAGATAGGAATATGAAGGTAGGCATTCTCGATGTCTATGGAAGTCATGAAGTCCCCCTGCCGAAGAGAATTGATGGCAGAGCGCAGCGTTTCCATGCGAAACTTCCGGGGACGAATAAACACGTTGAGGAACTTCAGATCCAGGATGGGACGAACCGATCCGTCCTTCTTGGTTACTGTGAAGAAATTGGAATAATACCCGCGGTCCACCTCCGAGGGAGGGACCGGGAAGAAGACAGCCATTTCCAGAAGATTCCTCACCGCCGCCAGAAGCCCCTGCGCGGCCAAAGGATCTGAGGGAACACGGGACCTGAAAAATCTTAGAGGAGGACAGGACTCGAACTCCAGCTTGTAACCGGCCGACACCACCTCCCGGATCCACCTGTCCGAGACCGCCTGGTCCCACACCCGGGAGAAGTGTCGCAACCATCCCCCCCCACCAACAAGGGTGAGGGCGCCCCCTCATTGCCGAGCGGCCTTGGCAGCCGGGTTGGGTTTGGCACCCCAGGAGTGACCGGGACGGCCACGGCCTCTACCCCTGTTCCAGCTTGCACCCCTGGAGGCAGAAAAGCCTGCACCTCTGCCAGCTCTGGCTCCCCGAAAGGAGGGATTAAAAGAGGTCGCCCCCCGAAAGGAACGACGAAGTTTCTTGCGCAGAGGTAACTTACCTCCCTTGGCAACCGAGTCCAATATCTCACCAAACAGGCGCAAACCCAAAAAGGGAAGAGCCGTAAGCAACTTCTTAGAATTAAAGTCAGCAGTCCATTGCCGCAACCACACCGACCGTCGGATAGCCACCAACAAGGCCGTGGTCCTGCCACACAGCACCATGGCGTCATCCTGAGCGGCTAGGACAAACGAAACAAAGGACTCATAACGATTGAGCGCAACAAACTCATCACAAGTAGGATCAAGGTCCGCACATTAATCCCTGACAATGGACCTAACTGCCCACAACAAAAGTGCCGAAGCACAAACAGGCCTCAAAGCCGAACCCGCACAGGTAACACCGTGGCGAGCCAGTGGTCAATCCGGCGAACCTCGCCATCCTTAGGGGTAGTCTTGTCAGGAGAATGCAACACAGCCATGTTAGATATACAAAACCGGGGCAGCAACCTCGGGGGAAAAAGACCAATGCTTCACCAAGTCCGCCGGAAAAGGATACTTCTTATCCCAATTAGGCGGAACACCAACGAGACGCGTAGGCTGCTCCCATTCTTCAAGGACGACATTCTCAAAATGTCGTTGACTGGGAAACTCCAAACGCGGCTTGGCCACATCAAACAACTCACCCTTAGGCGGAGGAACTGCCTCGGGAGGGTCTAAATCCAAAACTTTAAACATTTGAGCCAATATGGAAGGGGTGTCAAATACCGTCCCCGCCGCCTGGTCACCCTCAGCACCAAACAACTGCTGGGCCTCAGGGTTGTCCAATTCATCTAGAATCACCCCCTCTTCAGCCGAGGGGGCAGTCTGACCAGTCCAATGCCTCAATAACATCCAAGTCTGAGGGGACAAGTGTTTCCACTTAGCCATAGCCTTCTGAGCTACCGCGGCGGAAAACATCTTCTCGAGGCGCACACCTCGGATTGCGAATCCCCACCTATGACCGCGTCACACGGGGTCCGGAATAGGCTTGGGGGGGGGTAGGAGATGACTGAAGTTGTGAAGAGCCAGAATCCGGAATGCCGGACTGGCGCGCAATGTTCTGCTGAGCACATGGAATGCATAATAAGACATCATCACAAGAAAGCGGAGCCCCACAACCCCCACACAGCCTGGATGGCCCCGAAGAGCCATTTCCGGTATTTGTGGAAGCCTCCATACGGTGAATTTATGGTATTCGCAACTTACTCAGGGATTTACGCAGAACGCGACCCGGGATGCCCCTTATAAATGTCCCGGGAGTGGGAGAATTATCAAGCTAAGGAGGGAAGACCCACTATCCTAGGTATAGTAGACCGGGAGACCCCTTTAGCGCGGGATTCCAGGATCTGCCAGAGAAAATCACAGTAAATCCCAAGCAATTATGACACAATGATAATAAATGAACAGAGCAAGCACAAGCATGCAACATGCACACTCCTATTATTAATGTTTGAAGCGGGGTGTGTGACATACTTAGAATAGAGGGACACCTGCCTTTATAGGGGGCCAGGAGGAGCGACAGCTTTTGATCTCGCAGTCGAGCACCCCCCTGGGGGCGGAATACCCACGTCATCACTGGGACGACCTGGACTGGATATAGGGAAAAACAAATGTAACCTAATCGTGGCACTGGGTGGCTAATTGTGGCACTGAGTGTTCATTCATGGCGCTGCATGGCTAATCGTGGTGTGACGATTAGCCACACAGTACCACGATTAACCGTCCAGCGCCACGATTAGCCGCCCAGCGCCACGATCAGCCACCCAACACCATGATTAGTCTCTCAGCCCCACAATTAACTACCAGGCACTATGATTAGCTGCCGAGTGCCACGAATAACCACCGGGCTCCACGAGTAGCCGCCCAGCGCCATAATTAACCGCCCAGCACCACGATTAGCCACCCAGCACCACGATTAGCCGCCCAGCACCATAATTAGCCGCCCAGCGCCATAATTAGCTGCCAAGCACCACGATTAGCTACCCGCCGGTCCTCTGTATACAGACACTGTTACCCAGCACACGGAGCTCTATGCTGGTGCGCTCGGGTCCTCTGTATACAGACACTTACCCAGCACATGGAGCTCTATGCTGGTGGCCTCGCGTCCTCTGTATACCAACACTTACCCAGCACAAGGAGCTCTATGCTGGTGGCCTCGGGTCCTCTGTATACAGATACTTACCCAGCACACGGAGCTCTATGCTGGAGGACTCGCATCCTCTGTACAGACACTTACCCAGCACACGGATCTCTATGCTGGTGGACTCGCGTCCTCTGTATACAGACACTTACCCAGCACACGGAGCTCTATGCTGGTGGACTCGGGTCCTCTGTATACAGACACTTACCCAGCACACGGAGCTTTATGCTGGTGACCTCGGGTCCTCTGTATACAGACACTTACCCAGCACACGGAGCTCTATGCTGGAGGCCTCGGGTCCTCTGTATACAGACACTTACCCAGCACACGGAGCTCTATGCTGGTGGCCTCGGGTCCTCTGTATACAGACACTTACCCAGCACACGGAGCTCTATGCTGGTGGCCTCGGGTCTTCTGTATACAGACACTTACCCAGCACACGGAGCTCTATGCTGGTGGCCTCGGGTCCTCTGTATACAGACACTTACCCAGCACACGGAGCTCTATGCTGGTGGACTCGGGTCTTCTGTATACAGACACTTACCCAGCACACGGAGCTCTATGCTGGAGGCCTCGGGTCCTCTGTATACAGACACTTACCCAGCACACGGAGCTCTATGCTGGTGGCCTCGGGTCCTCTGTATACAGACACTTACCCAGCACACGGAGCTCTATGCTGGTGGCCTCGGGTCCTCTGTATACAGACACTTACCTAGCACACTGAGCTCTATGCTGGTGGCCTCGGTCTTCTTCTTGTTGTCGATGGTGACCTCCACCTCTGCCAGGTAGGTTCCCGATTCGGCCTTGGTCAGGCCCGTTATGGTCAGAGCCAGGGTGATCTTATTGAGGGCGGCCCGGTCTCCGAGCTCATAAAACTTTAGATACGGGGGGTCCACATCCATCTCCACAAACTTGTCCTCATGGAACTTCCACACCACGCTGGAGAAGGTGCCGCTGAACCTCGGGGTCAGAGTCACACTGCCACCAACTGCTGCTGTGATGACGGCTGGAGCCTGAGCTGCAGAGAGACAGAGGTAAGTGAGGAGGAGCCTGAGCTGCGGAGAGACAGAGGTAAGTGAGGAGGAGCCTGAGTGGCAGAGAGACAGAGGTAAGTGAGGAGAAGCCTGAGCTGCAGAGAGAGACAGAGGTAAGTGAGGAAAAGCCTGAGCTGCAGAGAGAGAGAGAGAGAGACAGAGGTAAGTGAGGAGGAGCCTGAGCTGCGGAGAGAGACAGAGGTAAGTGAGGAGGAGCCTGAGCTGCAGAGAGAGAGAGAGAGACAGAGGTAAGTGAGGAGGAGCCTGAGCTGTGGAGAGACAGAGGTAGGTGAGGAGGAGTCTGAGCTGCAGAGAGAGATAGGAGTAAGTGAGGAGGAGCCTGAGCTGCAGAGAGACAGAGGTAAGTGAGGAGGTGTCTGAGCTGCAGAGAGAGATAGGAGTAAGTGAGGAGGAGCCTAAGCTGCAGAGAGACAGAGGTAAGTGAGGAGGAGCCTGAGCTGTGGAGAGACAGAGGTAAGTGAGGAGGAGCCTGAGCTGCAGAGAGACAGAGGTAAGTGAGGAGGAGTCTGAGCTGCAGAGAGAGATAGGAGTAAGTGAGGAGGAGTCTGAGCTGCAGAGAGAGAGAGAGAGAGAGAGACAGAGGTAAGTGAGGAGGAGCCTGAGCTGCGGAGAGACAGAGGTAAGTGAGGAGGAGCCTGAGCTGCAGAGAGACAGAGGTAAGTGAGGAGGAGCATGAGCTGCGGAGAGAGACAGAGGTAAGTGAGGAGGAGCCTGAGCTGCGGAGAAAGACAGAGGTAAGTGAGGAGGAGCATGAGCTGCAGAGAGACAGAGGTAAGTGAGTAGGAGTCTGAGCTGCGGAGAGAGACAGAGGTAAGTGAGGAGGAGCCTGAGCTGCGGAGAGAGACAGAGGTAAGTGAGGAGGAACCTGAGCTGCAGAGAGAGACAGAGGTAAGTGAGGAGGAGCCTGAGCTGCGGAGAGACAGAGGTAAGTGAGGAGGAGCCTGAGCTGCGGAGAGACAGAGGTCCTCTGTATACAGACACTTACCCAGCACACGGAGCTCTATGCTGGTGGACTCGATCTTCTGCTTGTTGACGATGGTGACCTCCACCTCTGCCAGGTAGGTTCCCGATTCGGCCTTGGTCAGGCCCGTTATGGTCAGAGCCAGGGTGGTCTTATTGAGGGTGGCCCGGTCTCCGAGCTCAAAAAACTTTAGATACGGGGGGTGCACATCCATCTCCACAACCTTGTCCTGATGGAACTTCCACACCACGCTGGAGAAGGTGCCGCTGAACCTCGGGGTCAGAGTCACACTGCCGCCAACTGCTGCTGTGATGACGGCCGGCGCCTGAGCTGCAGAGAGAGAGAGAGACAGAGGTAAGTGAGGAGGAGACTGAGCTGCGGAGAGACAGAGGTCCTCTGTATGCAGACACAGACACTTACCCAGCACACGGAGCTCTATGCTGGTGGCCTCGGGTCCTCTGTATACAGACACTTACCCAGCACAAGGAGCTCTATGCTGGTGGCCTCGGGTCCTCTGTATACAGACACTTACCCAGCACACGGAGCTCTATGCTGGTGGCCTCGATCTTCTGCTTGTTGACGATGGTGACCTCCACCTCTGCCAGGTAGGTTCCCGATTCGGCCTTGGTCAGGCCCGTTATGGTCAGAGCCAGGGTGGTCTTATTGAGGGTGGCCCGGTTTCTGAGCTTAGAAAACTTTAGATACGGGGGGTCGACATCCATCTCCACAACCTTGTCCTCATGGAACTTCCACACCACGCTGGAGAAGGTGCCGCTGAACCTCGGGGTCAGAGTCACACTGCCGCCAACTGCTGCTGTGATGACGGCCAGAGCCTGAGCTGCAGAGAGAGAGAGAGACAGAGGTAAGTGAGGAGGAGCCTGAGCTGCAGAGAGACAGAGGTAAGTGATGAGAAGCCTGAGCTGCAGAGAGACAGAGGTAAGTGAGGAGGAGCCTGAGCTGCAGAGAGACAGACGTAAGTGAGGAGGAGCCTGAGCAGCAGAGAGAGACAGAGGTAAGTGAGGAGGAGCCTGAGCTGCAGAGAGAGACAGAGGTAAGTGAGGAGGAGCCTGAGCTGCGGAGAGACAGAGGTAAGTGAGGAGGAGTCTGAGCTGCAGAGAGACAGACGTAAGTGAGGAGTAGCCTGAGCTGCAGAGAGACAGAGGTAAGTGAGGAGGAGCCTGAGCTGCAGAGAGACAGAGGTAAGTGAGGAGCAGCCTGAGCTGCAGAGAGACAGAGGTAAGTGAGGAGGAGCCTGAGCTGCAGAGAGACAGAGGTAAGTGAGGAGGAGCCTGAACTGCAGAGAGACAGAGGTAAGTGAGGAGCAGCCTGAACTGCAGAGAGACAGAGGTAAGTGAGGAGGAGCCTGAGCTGCGGAGAGACAGAGGTAAGTGAGGAGGAGCCTGAGCTGCGGAGAGACAGAGGTAAGTGAGGAGGAGCCTGAGCTGCGGAGAGACAGAGGTAAGTGTGGAGGAGCCTGAGCTGCAGAGAGACAGAGGTAAGTGAGGAAGAGCCTGAGCTGCAGAGAGACAGAGGTAAGTGAGGAGAAGCCTGATCTGCGGAGAGACAAAGGTAAGTGAGAAGGAGCCTGAGCTGCGGAGAGACAGAGGTAAGTGAGGAGGAGCCTGAGCTGCAGAGAGACAGAGGTAAGTGAGGAGGAGCCTGAGCTGCAGAGAGACAGAGGTAAGTGAGGAGCAGCCTGAACTGCAGAGAGACAGAAGTAAGTGAGGAGGAACCTGAGCTGCAGAGAGACAGAGGTAAGTGAGGAGCAGCCTGAACTGCAGAGAGACAGAGGTAAGTGAGGAGGAGCCTGAGCTGCGGAGAGACAGAGGTAAGTGAGGAAGAGCCTGAGCTGCAGAGAGACAGAGGTAAGTGAGGAGGAGCCTGAGCTGCGGAGAGACAGAGGTAAGTGAGGAAGAGCCTGAGCTGCGGAGAGACAGAGGTAAGTGTGGAGGAGCCTGAACTGCAGAGAGACAGAGGTAAGTGAGGAGGAGCCTGAGCTGCAGAAAGACAGAGGTAAGTGAGGAGGAGCCTGAACTGCAGAGAGACAGAGGTAAGTGAGGAGGAGCCTGAGCTGCAGAGAGACAGAGGTAAGTGAGGAGGAGCCTGAGCTGCGGAGAGACAGAGGTAAGTGAGGAGGAGCCTGAGCTGCAGAGAGAGACAGAGGTAAGTGAGGAAGAGCCTGAGCTGCAGAGAGACAGAGGTAAGTGAGGAGGAGCCTGATCTGCGGAGAGACAGAGGTAAGTGAGGAGGAGCCTGAGCTGCGGAGAGACAGAGGTGAGGAGGAGCCTGAGCTGCAGAGAGACAGAGGTAAGTGAGGAGGAGCCTGAGCTGCAGAGAGAGAGAGGTAAGTGAGGAGGAGCCTGAGCTGCAGAGAGACAGAGGTAAGTAAGGAGTAGCCTGAGCTGCAGAGAGACAGAGGTAAGTGAGGAGGAGCCTGAGCTGCAGAGAGACAGAGGTAAGTGAGGAGGAACCTGAGCTGCAGAGAGACAGAGGTAAGTAAGGAGTAGCCTGAGCTGCAGAGAGACAGAGGTAAGTGAGGAGGAGCCTGAGCTGCAGAGAGAAAGAGGTAAGTGAGGAGGAGCCTGAGCTGCAGTGAGACAGAGGTAAGTGAGGAGGAGCCTGAGCTGCAGAGAGACAGAGGTAAGTAAGGAGGAGCCTGAGCTGCAGAGAGACAGAGGTAAGTGAGGAGGAGCCTGAGCTGCGGAGAGACAGAGGTAAGTGAGGAGGAGCCTGAGCTGCAGAGAGACAGAGGTAACTGAGGAGGAACCTGAGCTGCAGAGATACAGAGGTAAGTGTGGAGGAGCCTGAGCTGCGGAGAGACAGAGGTAACTGAGGAGGAGCCTGTGCTGCAGAGAGACAGAGGTAAGTGAGGAGGAGCCTGAGCTGCAGAGAGAGAGACAGAGGTAAGTGAGGAGGAGCCTGAGCTGCGGAGAGACAGAGGTAACTGAGGGGGAGCCTGAGCTGCAGAGATACAGAGGTAAGTGTGGAGGAGCCTGAGCTGCAGAGAGACAGAGGTAAGTGAGGAGGAGCCTGAGCTGCAGAGAGAGAGAGACAGAGGTAAGTGAGGAGGAGCCTGAGCTGCAGAGAGAGAGAGACAGAGGTAAGTGAGGAGGAGCCTAAGCTGCGGAGAGACAGAGGTAAGTGAGGAGGAGCCTGAGCTGCTGAGAGACAGAGGTAAGTGAGAAGGAGCCTGAGCTGCGAGGAGACAGAAGTAAGTGAGGAGGAGCCTGAGCTGCAGAGAGACAGAGGTAAGTGAGGAGGACCCTGAGCTTCGGAGAGACAGAGGTAAGTGAGGAGGAGCCTGAGCTGCGGAGAGACAGAGGTAAGTGAGGAGGAGCAAGAGCTGCGGAGAGACAGAGGTAAGTGAGGAGGAGCCTGAGCTGCAGAGAGACAGAGGTAAGTGAGGAGGAGCCTGAGCTGCAGAGAGAGAGAGAGGTAAGTGAGGAGGAGCCTGAACTGCAGAGAGAGAGAGACAGAGGTAAGTGAGGAGGAGCCTGAGCTGCAGAGAGACAGAGGTAAGTGAGGAGGAGCCTGAGCTGCAGAGAGACAGAGGTAAGTGAGGAGGAGCCTGAGCTGCAGAGAGAGACAGAGGTAAGTGAGGAGGAGCCTGAGCTGCGGAGAGACTGGGTTAAGTGACGAGGAGCCTGAGCTGCGGAGAGACAGAGGTAAGTGAGGAGGAGCCTGAGCTGCGGAGAGACAGAGGTAAGTGAGGAGGAGCCTGAGCTGCAGAGAGACAGAGGTAAGTGAGGAGGAGCCTGAGCTGCAGAGAGAGAGAGAGGTAAGTGAGGAGGAGCCTGAACTGCAGAGAGAGAGAGACAGAGGTAAGTGAGGAGGAGCCTGAGCTGCAGAGAGACAGAGGTAATTGAGGAGGAGCCTGAGCTGCAGAGAGAGACAGGGGTAAGTGAGGAGGAGCCTGAGCTACAGAGAGACAGAGGTGAGTGAGGAGGAGCCTGAGCTGCGGAGAGACTGGGGTAAGTAACGAGGAGCCTGAGCTGCGGAGAGACTGGGGTAAGTGAGAAGGAGCCTGAGCTGCGGAGAGACAGAGGTAAGTGAGGACGAGCCTGAGCTGCAGAGAGAGAAAGAGGTAAGTGAGGAGGAGCCTGAGCTGCGGAGAGACTGGGGTAAGTGACGAGGAGCCTGAGCTGCAGAGAGACAAAGGTAAGTGAGGAGGAGCCTGAGCTGCAGAGAGAGAGAGAGAGGTAAGTGAGGAGGAGCCTGAGCTGCAGAGAGAAAAAGAGGTAAGTGAGGAGGAGCCTGAGCTGCGGAGAGACTGGGGTAAGTGACGAGGAGCCTGAGCTGCAGAGAGACAAAGGTAAGTGAGGAGGAGCCTGAGCTGCAGAGAGAGAGAGAGGTAAGTGAGGAGGAGCCTGAGCTGCAGAGAGAGGTACAGGGGTAAGTGAGGAGGAGCCTGAGCTGCAGAGAGACAGAGTTAAGTGAGGAGGAGCCTGAGCTGCAGAGAGAGAGAGAGGTAAGTGAGGAAGAGCCTGAGCTGCAGAGAGAGAGAGACAGAGGTAAGTGAGGAGGAGCCTGAGCTGCAGAGAGACAGAGGTAAGTGAGGAGGAGCCTGAGCTGCAGAGAGACAGAGGTAAGTGAGGAGGAGCCTGAGCTGCAGAGAGAGAGGCAGAGGTAAGTGAGGAGGAGCCTGAGCTGCAGAGAGAGAGAGAGAGACAGAGGTAAGTGAGGAGGAGCCTGAGCTGCAGAGAGACAGAGGTAAGTGAGGAGGAGCCTGAGCTGCAGAGAGAGAGGCAGAGGTAAGTGAGGAGGAGCCTGAGCTGCAGAGAGAGAGAGAGAGACAGAGGTAAGTGAGGAGGAGCCTGAGCTACAGAGAGACAGAGGTGAGTGAGGAGGAGCCTGAGCTGCGGAGAGACAGAGATAAGTGAGGAGGAGCCTGAGCTACAGAGGTAAGTGAGGAGGAGCCTGAGCTGCGGAGAGACAGAGGTAAGTGAGGAGGAGCCTGAGCTACAGAGAGACAGAGGTAAGTGACGAGGAGCCTGAGCTACAGAGAGACAGAGGTAAGTGAGGAGGAGCCTGAGCTACAGAGAGACAGAGGTAAGTGAGGAGGAGCCTGAGCTACAGAGAGACAGAGGTAAGTGACGAGGAGCCTGAGCTGCGGAGAGACTGGGGTAAGTGACAAGGAGCCTGAGCTGCGGAGAGACAGAGGTAAGTGAGGAGGAGCCTGAGCTGCAGAGAGACAGAGGTAAGTGAGGAGGAGCCTGAGCTGCAGAGAGAGAGACAGAGGTAAGTGAGGAGGAGCCTGAGCTGCAGAGAGAGAGAGACAGAGGTAAGTGAGGAGGAGCCTGAGCTGCAGAGAGAGACAGAGGTAAGTGAGGAGGAGCCTGAGCTGCAGAGAGGCTGGGGTAAGTGACGAAGAGCCTGAGCTGCGGAGAGACAGAGGTAAGTGAGGAGGAGCCTAAGCTGCGGAGAGACAGAGGTAAGTGAGGAGGAGCCTGAGCTGCAGAGAGACAGAGGTAAGTGAGGAGGAGCCTGAGCTGCAGAGAGAGAGGCAGAGGTAAGTGAGGAGGAGCCTGAGCTGCAGAGAGAGAGAGAGAGAGAGACAGAGGTAAGTGAGGAGGAGCCGGTGCTGCAGAGAGAGAGACAGAGGTAAGTGAGGAGGAGCCTGAGCTGCAGAGAGAGACAGAGGTAAGTGAGGAGGAGCCTGAGCTACAGAGAGACAGAGGTGAGTGAGGAGGAGCCTGAGCTGCGGAGAGACTGGGGTAAGTGACAAGGAGCCTGAGCTGCGGAGAGACAGAGGTAAGTGAGGAGGAGCCTAAACTGCAGAGAGAGAGACAGAGGTAAGTGAGGAGGAGCCTGAGCTGCAGAGAGACAGAGGTAAGTGAGGAGGAGCCTGAGCTGCAGAGAGAGAGACAGAGGTAAGTGAGGAGGAGCCTGAGCTGCAGAGAGAGAGAGAGGTAAGTGAGGAGGAGCCTGAGCTGCGGAGAGACTGGGGTAAGTGACGAGGAGCCTGAGCTGCGGAGAGACAGAGGTAAGTGAGGAGGAGCCTGAGCTGCAGAGAGAGAGAGACAGAGGTAAGTGAGAAGGAGCCTGAGCTGCAGAGAGACAGAGGTAAGTGAGGAGGAGCCTGAGCTGCAGAGAGAGAGAGACAGAGGTAAGTGAGGAGGAGCCGGAGCTGCAGAGAGAGAGAGAGAGGTAAGTGAGGAGAAGCCTGAGCTGCAGAGAGAGATACAGAGGTAAGTGAGGAGAAGCCTGAGCTGCAGAGAGAGACAGAGGTAAGTGAGGAGGAGCCTGAGCTACAGAGAGACAGAGGTAAGTGAGGAGGAGCCTGAGCTGCAAAGAGACAGAGGTAAGTGAGGAGGAGCCTGAGCTGCGGAGAGACAGAGGTAAGTGAGGAGGAGCCTAAGCTGCGGAGAGACAGAGGTAAGTGAGGAGGAGCCTGAGCTGCAGAGAGACAGAGGTAAGTGAGGAGGAGCCTGAGCTGCAGAGAGAGACAGAGGTAAGTGAGGAGGAGCCTAAGCTGCAGAGAGACAGAGGTAAGTGAGGAGGAGCCTGAGCTGCAGAGACAGAGGTAAGTGAGGAGGAGCCTGATCTGCAGAGACAGAGGTAAGTGAGTAGGAGCCTGAGCTGCAGAGAGACAGAGGTAAGTGAGGAGGAGCCTGAGCTGCAGAGAGAGAAAGAGGTAAGTGAGGAGGAGCCTGAGCTGCGGAGAGACTGGGGTAAGTGACGAGGAGCCTGAGCTGCGGAGAGACAGAGGTAAGTGAGGAGGAGCCTGAGCTGCAGAGAGAGGTACAGAGGTAAGTGAGGAGGAGCCTGCGCTGCAGAGAGACAGAGGTAAGTGAGGAGGAGTCTGAGCTGCAGAGAGAGAGACAGAGGTAAGTGAGGAGGAGCCTGAGCTGCAGAGAGAGAGAGACAGAGGTAAGTGAGGAGGAGCCTGAGCTGCAGAGAGACAGAGGTAAGTGAGGAGGAGCCTGAGCTGCAGAGAGACAGAGGTAAGTGAGGAGGAGCCTGAGCTGCAGAGAGACAGAGGTGAGTGAGGAGGAGCCTGAGCTGCAGAGAGACAGAGGTAAGTGAGGAGGAGCCTGAGCTGCAAAGAGAGAGGCAGAGGTAAGTGAGGAGGAGCCTGAGCTGCAGAGAGAGAGAGAGACAGAGGTAAGTGAGGAGGAGCCTGAGCTGCAGAGAGACAGAGGTAAGTGAGGAGGAGCCTGAGCTGCAGAGACAGAGGTAAGTGAGGAGGAGCCTGATCTGCAGAGACAGAGGTAAGTGAGTAGGAGCCTGAGCTGCAGAGAGACAGAGGTAAGTGAGGAGGAGCCTGAGCTGCAGAGAGAGAAAGAGGTAAGTGAGGAGGAGCCTGAGCTGCGGAGAGACTGGGGTAAGTGACGAGGAGCCTGAGCTGCGGAGAGACAGAGGTAAGTGAGGAGGAGCCTGAGCTGCAGAGAGACAGAGGTAAGTGAGGAGGAGCCTGAGCTGCAGAGAGAGGTACAGAGGTAAGTGAGGAGGAGCCTGAGCTGCAGAGAGACAGAGGTAAGTGAGGAGGAGCCTGAGCTGCAGAGAGAGAGAGAGGTAAGTGAGGAGGAGCCTGAGCTGCAGAGAGAGAGAGACAGAGGTAAGTGAGGAGGAGCCTGAGCTGCAGAGAAACAGAGGTAAGTGAGGAGGAGCCTGAGCTGCAGAGAGACAGAGGTAAGTGAGGAGGAGCCTGAGCTGCAGAGAGAGAGGCAGAGGTAAGTGAGGAGGAGCCTGAGCTGCAGAGAGAGACAGAGGTAAGTGAGGAGGAGCCTGAGCTGCAGAGAGAGACAGAGGTAAGTGAGGAGGAGCCTGAGCTACAGAGAGACAGAGGTGAGTGAGGAGGAGCCTGAGCTGCGGAGAGAGACAGAGGTAAGTGAGGAGGAGCCTGAGCTGCAGAGAGACAGAGGTAAGTGAGGAGGAGCCTGAGCTGCAGAGAGAGAGGCAGAGGTAAGTGAGGAGGAGCCTGAGCTGCAGAGAGAGAGAGAGAGACAGAGGTAAGTGAGGAGGAGCCTGAGCTACAGAGAGACAGAGGTGAGTGAGGAGGAGCCTGAGCTGCGGAGAGACAGAGATAAGTGAGGAGGAGCCTGAGCTACAGAGGTAAGTGAGGAGGAGCCTGAGCTGCGGAGAGACAGAGGTAAGTGAGGAGGAGCCTGAGCTACAGAGAGACAGAGGTGAGTGAGGAGGAGCCTGAGCTGCGGAGAGACTGGGGTAAGTAACGAGGAGCCTGAGCTGCGGAGAGACTGGGGTAAGTGAGAAGGAGCCTGAGCTGCGGAGAGACAGAGGTAAGTGAGGACGAGCCTGAGCTGCAGAGAGAGAAAGAGGTAAGTGAGGAGGAGCCTGAGCTGCGGAGAGACTGGGGTAAGTGACGAGGAGCCTGAGCTGCAGAGAGACAAAGGTAAGTGAGGAGGAGCCTGAGCTGCAGAGAGAGAGAGAGAGGTAAGTGAGGAGGAGCCTGAGCTGCAGAGAGAAAAAGAGGTAAGTGAGGAGGAGCCTGAGCTGCGGAGAGACTGGGGTAAGTGACGAGGAGCCTGAGCTGCAGAGAGACAAAGGTAAGTGAGGAGGAGCCTGAGCTGCAGAGAGAGAGAGAGGTAAGTGAGGAGGAGCCTGAGCTGCAGAGAGAGGTACAGGGGTAAGTGAGGAGGAGCCTGAGCTGCAGAGAGACAGAGTTAAGTGAGGAGGAGCCTGAGCTGCAGAGAGAGAGAGAGGTAAGTGAGGAAGAGCCTGAGCTGCAGAGAGAGAGAGACAGAGGTAAGTGAGGAGGAGCCTGAGCTGCAGAGAGACAGAGGTAAGTGAGGAGGAGCCTGAGCTGCAGAGAGACAGAGGTAAGTGAGGAGGAGCCTGAGCTGCAGAGAGAGAGGCAGAGGTAAGTGAGGAGGAGCCTGAGCTGCAGAGAGAGAGAGAGAGACAGAGGTAAGTGAGGAGGAGCCTGAGCTGCAGAGAGACAGAGGTAAGTGAGGAGGAGCCTGAGCTGCAGAGAGAGAGGCAGAGGTAAGTGAGGAGGAGCCTGAGCTGCAGAGAGAGAGAGAGAGACAGAGGTAAGTGAGGAGGAGCCTGAGCTACAGAGAGACAGAGGTGAGTGAGGAGGAGCCTGAGCTGCGGAGAGACAGAGATAAGTGAGGAGGAGCCTGAGCTACAGAGGTAAGTGAGGAGGAGCCTGAGCTGCGGAGAGACAGAGGTAAGTGAGGAGGAGCCTGAGCTACAGAGAGACAGAGGTAAGTGACGAGGAGCCTGAGCTACAGAGAGACAGAGGTAAGTGAGGAGGAGCCTGAGCTACAGAGAGACAGAGGTAAGTGAGGAGGAGCCTGAGCTACAGAGAGACAGAGGTAAGTGACGAGGAGCCTGAGCTGCGGAGAGACTGGGGTAAGTGACAAGGAGCCTGAGCTGCGGAGAGACAGAGGTAAGTGAGGAGGAGCCTGAGCTGCAGAGAGACAGAGGTAAGTGAGGAGGAGCCTGAGCTGCAGAGAGAGAGACAGAGGTAAGTGAGGAGGAGCCTGAGCTGCAGAGAGAGAGAGACAGAGGTAAGTGAGGAGGAGCCTGAGCTGCAGAGAGAGACAGAGGTAAGTGAGGAGGAGCCTGAGCTGCAGAGAGGCTGGGGTAAGTGACGAAGAGCCTGAGCTGCGGAGAGACAGAGGTAAGTGAGGAGGAGCCTAAGCTGCGGAGAGACAGAGGTAAGTGAGGAGGAGCCTGAGCTGCAGAGAGACAGAGGTAAGTGAGGAGGAGCCTGAGCTGCAGAGAGAGAGGCAGAGGTAAGTGAGGAGGAGCCTGAGCTGCAGAGAGAGAGAGAGAGAGAGACAGAGGTAAGTGAGGAGGAGCCGGTGCTGCAGAGAGAGAGACAGAGGTAAGTGAGGAGGAGCCTGAGCTGCAGAGAGAGACAGAGGTAAGTGAGGAGGAGCCTGAGCTACAGAGAGACAGAGGTGAGTGAGGAGGAGCCTGAGCTGCGGAGAGACTGGGGTAAGTGACAAGGAGCCTGAGCTGCGGAGAGACAGAGGTAAGTGAGGAGGAGCCTAAACTGCAGAGAGAGAGACAGAGGTAAGTGAGGAGGAGCCTGAGCTGCAGAGAGACAGAGGTAAGTGAGGAGGAGCCTGAGCTGCAGAGAGAGAGACAGAGGTAAGTGAGGAGGAGCCTGAGCTGCAGAGAGAGAGAGAGGTAAGTGAGGAGGAGCCTGAGCTGCGGAGAGACTGGGGTAAGTGACGAGGAGCCTGAGCTGCGGAGAGACAGAGGTAAGTGAGGAGGAGCCTGAGCTGCAGAGAGAGAGAGACAGAGGTAAGTGAGAAGGAGCCTGAGCTGCAGAGAGACAGAGGTAAGTGAGGAGGAGCCTGAGCTGCAGAGAGAGAGAGACAGAGGTAAGTGAGGAGGAGCCGGAGCTGCAGAGAGAGAGAGAGAGGTAAGTGAGGAGAAGCCTGAGCTGCAGAGAGAGATACAGAGGTAAGTGAGGAGAAGCCTGAGCTGCAGAGAGAGACAGAGGTAAGTGAGGAGGAGCCTGAGCTACAGAGAGACAGAGGTAAGTGAGGAGGAGCCTGAGCTGCAAAGAGACAGAGGTAAGTGAGGAGGAGCCTGAGCTGCGGAGAGACAGAGGTAAGTGAGGAGGAGCCTAAGCTGCGGAGAGACAGAGGTAAGTGAGGAGGAGCCTGAGCTGCAGAGAGACAGAGGTAAGTGAGGAGGAGCCTGAGCTGCAGAGAGAGACAGAGGTAAGTGAGGAGGAGCCTAAGCTGCAGAGAGACAGAGGTAAGTGAGGAGGAGCCTGAGCTGCAGAGACAGAGGTAAGTGAGGAGGAGCCTGATCTGCAGAGACAGAGGTAAGTGAGTAGGAGCCTGAGCTGCAGAGAGACAGAGGTAAGTGAGGAGGAGCCTGAGCTGCAGAGAGAGAAAGAGGTAAGTGAGGAGGAGCCTGAGCTGCGGAGAGACTGGGGTAAGTGACGAGGAGCCTGAGCTGCGGAGAGACAGAGGTAAGTGAGGAGGAGCCTGAGCTGCAGAGAGAGGTACAGAGGTAAGTGAGGAGGAGCCTGCGCTGCAGAGAGACAGAGGTAAGTGAGGAGGAGTCTGAGCTGCAGAGAGAGAGACAGAGGTAAGTGAGGAGGAGCCTGAGCTGCAGAGAGAGAGAGACAGAGGTAAGTGAGGAGGAGCCTGAGCTGCAGAGAGACAGAGGTAAGTGAGGAGGAGCCTGAGCTGCAGAGAGACAGAGGTAAGTGAGGAGGAGCCTGAGCTGCAGAGAGACAGAGGTGAGTGAGGAGGAGCCTGAGCTGCAGAGAGACAGAGGTAAGTGAGGAGGAGCCTGAGCTGCAAAGAGAGAGGCAGAGGTAAGTGAGGAGGAGCCTGAGCTGCAGAGAGAGAGAGAGACAGAGGTAAGTGAGGAGGAGCCTGAGCTGCAGAGAGACAGAGGTAAGTGAGGAGGAGCCTGAGCTGCAGAGACAGAGGTAAGTGAGGAGGAGCCTGATCTGCAGAGACAGAGGTAAGTGAGTAGGAGCCTGAGCTGCAGAGAGACAGAGGTAAGTGAGGAGGAGCCTGAGCTGCAGAGAGAGAAAGAGGTAAGTGAGGAGGAGCCTGAGCTGCGGAGAGACTGGGGTAAGTGACGAGGAGCCTGAGCTGCGGAGAGACAGAGGTAAGTGAGGAGGAGCCTGAGCTGCAGAGAGACAGAGGTAAGTGAGGAGGAGCCTGAGCTGCAGAGAGAGGTACAGAGGTAAGTGAGGAGGAGCCTGAGCTGCAGAGAGACAGAGGTAAGTGAGGAGGAGCCTGAGCTGCAGAGAGAGAGAGAGGTAAGTGAGGAGGAGCCTGAGCTGCAGAGAGAGAGAGACAGAGGTAAGTGAGGAGGAGCCTGAGCTGCAGAGAAACAGAGGTAAGTGAGGAGGAGCCTGAGCTGCAGAGAGACAGAGGTAAGTGAGGAGGAGCCTGAGCTGCAGAGAGAGAGGCAGAGGTAAGTGAGGAGGAGCCTGAGCTGCAGAGAGAGACAGAGGTAAGTGAGGAGGAGCCTGAGCTGCAGAGAGAGACAGAGGTAAGTGAGGAGGAGCCTGAGCTACAGAGAGACAGAGGTGAGTGAGGAGGAGCCTGAGCTGCGGAGAGAGACAGAGGTAAGTGAGGAGGATCCTGAGCTGCAGAGAGACAGAGGTAAGTGAGGAGGAGCCTGAGCTGCAGAGAGAGAGGCAGAGGTAAGTGAGGAGGAGCCTGAGCTGCAGAGAGAGAGAGAGAGACAGAGGTAAGTGAGGAGGAGCCTGAGCTACAGAGAGACAGAGGTGAGTGAGGAGGAGCCTGAGCTGCGGAGAGACAGAGATAAGTGAGGAGGAGCCTGAGCTACAGAGGTAAGTGAGGAGGAGCCTGAGCTGCGGAGAGACAGAGGTAAGTGAGGAGGAGCCTGAGCTACAGAGAGACAGAGGTAAGTGACGAGGAGCCTGAGCTACAGAGAGACAGAGGTAAGTGAGGAGGAGCCTGAGCTACAGAGAGACAGAGGTAAGTGAGGAGGAGCCTGAGCTACAGAGAGACAGAGGTAAGTGACGAGGAGCCTGAGCTGCGGAGAGACTGGGGTAAGTGACAAGGAGCCTGAGCTGCGGAGAGACAGAGGTAAGTGAGGAGGAGCCTGAGCTGCAGAGAGACAGAGGTAAGTGAGGAGGAGCCTGAGCTGCAGAGAGAGAGACAGAGGTAAGTGAGGAGGAGCCTGAGCTGCAGAGAGAGAGAGACAGAGGTAAGTGAGGAGGAGCCTGAGCTGCAGAGAGAGACAGAGGTAAGTGAGGAGGAGCCTGAGCTGCAGAGAGGCTGGGGTAAGTGACGAAGAGCCTGAGCTGCGGAGAGACAGAGGTAAGTGAGGAGGAGCCTAAGCTGCGGAGAGACAGAGGTAAGTGAGGAGGAGCCTGAGCTGCAGAGAGACAGAGGTAAGTGAGGAGGAGCCTGAGCTGCAGAGAGAGAGGCAGAGGTAAGTGAGGAGGAGCCTGAGCTACAGAGAGAGAGAGAGAGAGAGACAGAGGTAAGTGAGGAGGAGCCGGTGCTGCAGAGAGAGAGACAGAGGTAAGTGAGGAGGAGCCTGAGCTGCAGAGAGAGACAGAGGTAAGTGAGGAGGAGCCTGAGCTACAGAGAGACAGAGGTGAGTGAGGAGGAGCCTGAGCTGCGGAGAGACTGGGGTAAGTGACAAGGAGCCTGAGCTGCGGAGAGACAGAGGTAAGTGAGGAGGAGCCTAAACTGCAGAGAGAGAGACAGAGGTAAGTGAGGAGGAGCCTGAGCTGCAGAGAGACAGAGGTAAGTGAGGAGGAGCCTGAGCTGCAGAGAGAGAGGCAGAGGTAAGTGAGGAGGAGCCTGAGCTGCAGAGAGAGAGAGAGGTAAGTGAGGAGGAGCCTGAGCTGCGGAGAGACTGGGGTAAGTGACGAGGAGCCTGAGCTGCGGAGAGACAGAGGTAAGTGAGGAGGAGCCTGAGCTGCAGAGAGAGAGAGACAGAGGTAAGTGAGAAGGAGCCTGAGCTGCAGAGAGACAGAGGTAAGTGAGGAGGAGCCTGAGCTGCAGAGAGAGAGAGACAGAGGTAAGTGAGGAGGAGCCTGAGCTGCAGAGAGACAGAGGTAAGTGATGAGGAGCCTGAGCTGCGGAGAGACAGAGGTAAGTGAGGAGGAGCCTGAGCTGCAGAGAGAGATACAGAGGTAAGTGAGGAGAAGCCTGAGCTGCAGAGAGAGACAGAGGTAAGTGAGGAGGAGCCTGAGCTACAGAGAGACAGAGGTAAGTGAGGAGGAGCCTGAGCTGCAAAGAGACAGAGGTAAGTGAGGAGGAGCCTGAGCTGCGGAGAGACAGAGGTAAGTGAGGAGGAGCCTAAGCTGCGGAGAGACAGAGGTAAGTGAGGAGGAGCCTGAGCTGCAGAGAGACAGAGGTAAGTGAGGAGGAGCCTGAGCTGCAGAGAGAGACAGAGGTAAGTGAGGAGGAGCCTGAGCTGCAGAGAGACAGAGGTAAGTGAGGAGGAGCCTGAGCTGCAGAGACAGAGGTAAGTGAGGAGGAGCCTGATCTGCAGAGACAGAGGTAAGTGAGTAGGAGCCTGAGCTGCAGAGAGACAGAGGTAAGTGAGGAGGAGCCTGAGCTGCAGAGAGAGAAAGAGGTAAGTGAGGAGGAGCCTGAGCTGCGGAGAGACTGGGGTAAGTGACGAGGAGCCTGAGCTGCGGAGAGACAGAGGTAAGTGAGGAGGAGCCTGAGCTGCAGAGAGAGGTACAGAGGTAAGTGAGGAGGAGCCTGCGCTGCAGAGAGACAGAGGTAAGTGAGGAGGAGTCTGAGCTGCAGAGAGAGAGACAGAGGTAAGTGAGGAGGAGCCTGAGCTGCAGAGAGACAGAGGTAAGTGAGGAGGAGCCTGAGCTGCAGAGAGACAGAGGTAAGTGAGGAGGAGCCTGAGCTGCAGAGAGACAGAGGTAAGTGAGGAGGAGCCTGAGCTGCAGAGAGACAGAGGTAAGTGAGGAGGAACCTGAGCTGCAGAGAGACAGAGGTAAGTGAGGAGGAGCCTGAGCTGCAGAGAGACAGAGGTAAGTGAGGAGGAGCCTGAGCTGCAGAGAGACAGAGGTAAGTGAGGAGGAGCCTGAGCTGCAGAGAGACAGAGGTGAGTGAGGAGGAGCCTGAGCTGCAGAGAGACAGAGGTAAGTGAGGAGGAGCCTGAGCTGCAAAGAGAGAGGCAGAGGTAAGTGAGGAGGAGCCTGAGCTGCAGAGAGAGAGAGAGACAGAGGTAAGTGAGGAGGAGCCTGAGCTGCAGAGAGACAGAGGTAAGTGAGGAGGAGCCTGAGCTGCAGAGACAGAGGTAAGTGAGGAGGAGCCTGATCTGCAGAGACAGAGGTAAGTGAGTAGGAGCCTGAGCTGCAGAGAGACAGAGGTAAGTGAGGAGGAGCCTGAGCTGCAGAGAGAGAAAGAGGTAAGTGAGGAGGAGCCTGAGCTGCGGAGAGACTGGGGTAAGTGACGAGGAGCCTGAGCTGCGGAGAGACAGAGGTAAGTGAGGAGGAGCCTGAGCTGCAGAGAGACAGAGGTAAGTGAGGAGGAGCCTGAGCTGCAGAGAGAGGTACAGAGGTAAGTGAGGAGGAGCCTGAGCTGCAGAGAGACAGAGGTAAGTGAGGAGGAGCCTGAGCTGCAGAGAGAGAGAGAGGTAAGTGAGGAGGAGCCTGAGCTGCAGAGAGAGAGAGACAGAGGTAAGTGAGGAGGAGCCTGAGCTGCAGAGAAACAGAGGTAAGTGAGGAGGAGCCTGAGCTGCAGAGAGACAGAGGTAAGTGAGGAGGAGCCTGAGCTGCAGAGAGACAGAGGTAAGTGAGGAGGAGCCTGAGCTGCAGAGAGGCAGAGGTAAGTGAGGAGGAGCCTGAGCTGCAGAGAGAGACAGAGGTAAGTGAGGAGGAGCCTGAGCTGCAGAGAGAGACAGAGGTAAGTGAGGAGGAGCCTGAGCTACAGAGAGACAGAGGTGAGTGAGGAGGAGCCTGAGCTGCGGAGAGACTGGGGTAAGTGACAAGGAGCCTGAGCTGCGGAGAGACAGAGGTAAGTGAGGAGGAGCCTAAGCTGCGGAGAGACAGATGTAAGTGAGGAGGAGCCTGAGCTGCAGAGAGACAGAGGTAAGTGAGGAGGAGCCTGAGCTGCATAGAGACAGAGGTAAGTGAGGAGGAGCCTGAGCTGCAGAGAGAGACAGAGGTAAGTGAGGAGGAGCCCGAGCTGCAGAGAGAGAGAGAGATAAGGGAGGAGGAGCCTGAGCTGCAGAGAGAGACAGAGGTAAGTGAGGAGGAGCCTGAGCTGCAGAGAGACAGAGGTAAGTGAGGAGGAGCCTGAGCTGCAGAGAGAGAGAGGTAAGTGAGGAGGAGCCTGAGCTGCCGAGACACAGAGGTAAGTGAGGAGGAGCCTGAGCTGCAGAGAGACAGAGGTAAGTGAGGAGGAGCCTGAGCTGCCGAGACACAGAGGTAAGTGAGGAGGAGCCTGAGCTGCAGAGAGACAGAGGTAAGTGAGGAGGAGCCTGAGCTGCAGAGAGACAGATGTAAGTGAGGAGGAGCCTGAGCTGCAGAGACAGAGGTAAGTGAGGAGGAGCCTGAGCTGCAGAGAAACTGAGGTAAGTGAGGAGGAGCCTGAGCTGCGGAGACACAGAGGTAAGTGAGGAGGAGCCTGAGCTGCAGAGAGAGAGAGGTAAGCGAGGAGGAGCCTGAGCTGCAGAGAGAGAGAGGTAAGTAAGGAGGAGCCTGAGCTGCAGAGAGAGACAGAGGTAAGTGAGGAGGAGCCTCAGCTGCAGAGAGACAGAGGTAAGTGAGGAGGAGCCTGAGCTGCAGAGAGACAGAGGTAAGTGAGGAGGAGCCTGAGCTGCAGAGAGACAGAGGTAAGTGAGGAGGAGCCTGAGCTGCAGAGAGACAGAGGTAAGTGAGGAGGAGCCTGAGCTGCAGAGAGACAGAGGTAAGTGAGGAGGAGCCTGAGCTGCAGAGACAGAGGTAAGTGAGGAGGAGCCTGAGCTGCAGAGAGACAGAGGTAAGTGAGGAGGAGCCTGAGCTACAGAGAGACAGAGGTAAGTGAGGAGGAGCCTGAGCTGCAGAGAGACAGAGGTAAGTGAAGAGGAGCCTGAGCTGCAGAGAGACAGAGGTAAGTGAGGAGGAGCCTGAGCTGCAGAGAGACAGAGGTAAGTGAGGAGGAGCCTGAGCTGCGGAGAGACAGAGGTAAGTGAGGAGGAGCCTGAGCTGCAGAGAGAGACAGAGGTAAGTGAGGAGGAGCCTGAGCTGCAGAGAGAGACAGAGGTAAGTGAGGAGGAGCCTGAGCTGCGGAGACACAGAGGTAAGTGAGGAGGAGCCTGAGCTGCAGAGAGACAGAGGTAAGTGAGGAGGAGCCTGAGCTGCAGAGAGACAGAGGTAAGTGAGGAGGAGCCTGAGCTGCAGAGAGAGACAGAGGTAAGTGAGGAGGAGCCTGAGCTGCGGAGAGACAGAGGTAAGTGAGGAGGAGCCTGAGCTGCAGAGAGACAGAGGTAAGTGAGGAGGAGCCTGAGCTGCGGAGAGACAGAGGTAAGTGAGGAGGAGCCTGAGCTGCAGAGAGACAGAGGTAAGTGAGGAGGAGCCTGAGCTGCAGAGAGAGAGAGAGGTAAGTGAAAAGGAGCCTGAGCTGCAGAGAGAGAGAGAGAGGTAAGTGAGGAGGAGCCTGAGCTGCAGAGAGACAGAGGTAAGTGAGGAGGAGCCTGAGCTGCAGAGAGACAGAGGTAAGTGAGGAGGAGCCTGAGCTGCAGAGAGACAGAGGTAAGTGAGGAGGAGCCTGAGCTGCAGAGAGACAGAGGTAAGTGAGGAGGAGCCTGAGCTGCAGAGACAGAGGTAAGTGAGGAGGAGCCTGAGCTGCAGAGAGACAGAGGTAAGTGACGAGGAGCCTGAGCTGCAGAGAGACAGAGGTAAGTGAGGAGGAGCCTGAGCTGCAGAGAGACAGAGGTAAGTGAGGAGGAGCCTGAGCTGCGGAGAGACAGAGGTAAGTGAGGAGGAGCCTGAGCTGCAGAGAGAGACAGAAGTAAGTGAGGAGGAGCCTGAGCTGCAGAAAGAGACAGAGGTAAGTGAGGAGGAGCCTGAGCTGCGGAGAGACAGAGGTAAGTGAGGAGGAGCCTGAGCTGCAGAGAGAGACAGAGGTAAGTGAGGAGGAGCCTGAGCTGCAGAGAGAGAGGCAGAGGTAAGTGAGGAGGAGCCTGAGCTGCAGAGAGAGAGAGAGACAGAGGTAAGTGAGGAGGAGCCGGTGCTGCAGAGAGAGAGACAGAGGTAAGTGAGGAGGAGCCTGAGCTGCAGAGAGAGACAGAGGTAAGTGAGGAGGAGCCTGAGCTACAGAGAGACAGAGGTGAGTGAGGAGGAGCCTGAGCTGCGGAGAGACTGGAGTAAGTGACAAGGAGCCTGAGCTGCGGAGAGACAGAGGTAAGTGAGGAGGAGCCTAAACTGCAGAGAGAGAGACAGAGGTGAGTGAGGAGGAGCCTGAGCTGCGGAGAGACTGGGGTAAGTGACGAGGAGCCTGAGCTGCGGAGAGACAGAGGTAAGTGAGGAGGAGCCTGAGCTGCAGAGAGAGAGAGACAGAGGTAAGTGAGAAGGAGCCTGAGCTGCAGAGAGACAGAGGTAAGTGAGGAGGAGCCTGAGCTGCAGAGAGAGAGAGACAGAGGTAAGTGAGGAGGAGCCGGAGCTGCAGAGAGACACAGAGGTAAGTGAGGAGGAGCCTGAGCTACAGAGAGACAGAGGTAAGTGAGGAGGAGCCTGAGCTGCGGAGAGACTGGGGTAAGTGACGAGGAGCCTGAGATGCGGAGAGGCTGGGGTAAGTGACGAGGAGCCTGAGCTGCGGAGAGACAGAGGTAAGTGAGGAGGAGCCTGAGCTGCAGAGAGAGACAGAGGTAAGTGAGGAGGAGCCTGAGATGCAGAGAGACAGAGGTAAGTGAGGAGGAGCCTGAGCTGCGGAGAGACTGGGGTAAGTGACGAGGAGCCTGAGCTGCGGAGAGACAGAGGTAAGTGAGGAGGAGCCTGAGCTGCGGAGAGACAGAGGTAAGTGAGAAGGAGCCTGAGCTGCAGAGAGACAGAGGTAAGTGAGGAGGAGCCTGAGCTGCAGAGAGAGACAGAGGTAAGTGAGGAGGAGCCTGAGCTGCAGAGAGACAGAGGTAAGTGAGGAGGAGCCTGAGCTGCAGAGAGAGACAGAGGTAAGTGAGGAGGAGCCTGAGCTGCAGAGAGACAGAGGTAAGTGAGGAGGAGCCTGAGCTGCAGAGACAGAGGTAAGTGAGGAGGAGCCTGATCTGCAGAGACAGAGGTAAGTGAGTAGGAGCCTGAGCTGCAGAGAGACAGAGGTAAGTGAGGAGGAGCCTGAGCTGCAGAGAGAGGTACCGAGGTAAGTGAGGAGGAGCCTGAGCTGCAGAGAGACAGAGGTAAGTGAGGAGGAGCCTGAGCTGCAGAGAGAGAGAGAGACAGAGGTAAGTGAGGAGGAGCCTGAGCTGCAGAGAGAGAGAGGCAAGTGAGGAGGAGCCTGAGCTGCAGAGAGAGAGGCAGAGGTAAGTGAGGAGGAGCCTGAGCTGCAGAGAGAGAGAGAGACAGAGGTAAGTGAGGAGGAGCCTGAGCTGCAGAGAGACAGAGGTAAGTGAGGAGGAGCCTGAGCTGCAGAGACAGAGGTAAGTGAGTAGGAGCCTGAGCTGCAGAGAGACAGAGGTAAGTGAGGAGGAGCCTGAGCTGCAGAGAGAGAAAGAGGTAAGTGAGGAGGAGCCTGAGCTGCGGAGAGACTGGGGTAAGTGACGAGGAGCCTGAGCTGCGGAGAGACAGAGGTAAGTGAGGAGGAGCCTGAGCTGCAGAGAGACAGAGGTAAGTGAGGAGGAGCCTGAGCTGCAGAGAGAGGTACAGAGGTAAGTGAGGAGGAGCCTGAGCTGCAGAGAGACAGAGGTAAGTGAGGAGGAGCCTGAGCTGCAGAGAGAGAGAGACAGAGGTAAGTGAGGAGGAGCCTGAGCTGCAGAGAGACAGAGGTAAGTGAGGAGGAGCCTGAGCTGTAGAGAGACAGAGGTAAGTGAGGAGGAGCCTGAGCTGCAGAGAGAGAGAGGTAAGTGAGGAGGAGCCTGAGCTGCAGAGAGAGAGAGGTAAGTGAAAAGGAGCCTGAGCTGCAGAGAGACAGAGGTAAGTGAGGAGGAGCCTGAGCTGCAGAGAGAGAGAGGTAAGTGAAAAGGAGCCTGAGCTGCAGAGAGAGACAGAGGTAAGTGAGGAGAAGCCTGAGCTGCAGAGAGAGAGAGGTAAGTGAGGAGGAGCCTGAGCTGCAGAGAGACAGAGGTAAGTGAGGAGGAGCCTGAGCTGCAGAGAGACAGAGGTAAGTGAGGAGGAGCCTGAGCTGCAGAGAGACAGAGGTAAGTGAGGAGGAGCCTGAGCTGCAGAGAGAGAGAGAGACAGAGGTAAGTGAGGAGGAGCCTGAGCTGCAGAGAGAGACAGAGGTGAGTGAGGAGGAGCCTGAGCTGCAGAGAGACAGAGGTAAGTGAGGAGGAGCCTGAGCTGCGGAGAGACTGGGGTAAGTGACAAGGAGCCTGAGCTGCGGAGAGACAGAGGTAAGTGAGGAGGAGCCTAAGCTGCGGAGAGACAGATGTAAGTGAGGAGGAGCCTGAGCTGCAGAGAGACAGAGGTAAGTGAAAAGGAGCCTGAGCTGCAGAGAGAGACAGAGGTAAGTGAGGAGGAGCCTGAGCTGCAGAGAGAGAGAGGTAAGTGAAAAGGAGCCTGAGCTGCAGAGAGAGACAGAGGTAAGTGAGGAGGAGCCTGAGCTGCGGAGAGACAGCGGTAAGTGAGGAGGAGCCTGAGCTGCAGAGAGAGACAGAGGTAAGTGAGGAGGAGCCTGAGCTGCAGAGAGAGACAGAGGTAAGTGAGGAGGAGCCTGAGCTGCGGAGAGACAGAGGTAAGTGAGGAGGAGCCTGAGCTGCAGAGAGAGACAGAGGTAAGTGAGGAGGAGCCTGAGCTGCAGAGAGACAGATGTAAGTGAGGAGGAGCCTGAGCTGCAGAGAGAGACAGAGGTAAGTGAGGAGGAGCCTGAGCTGCGGAGAGACAGAGGTAAGTGAGGAGGAGCCTGAGCTGCGGAGAGACAGAGGTAAGTGAGGAGGAGCCTGAGCTGCAGAGAGAGACAGAGGTAAGTGAGGAGGAGCCTGAGCTGCAGAGAGAGACAGAGGTAAGTGAGGAGGAGCCTGAGCTGCAGAGAGACAGAGGTAAGTGAGGAGGAGCCTGAGCTGCAGAGAGAGACAGAGGTAAGTGAGGAGGAGCCTGAGCTGCAGAGAGAGACAGAAGTAAGTGAGGAGGAGCCTGAGTTGCAGAGAGAGAGAGACAGAGGTAAGTGAGGAGGAGCCTGAGCTGCGGAGAGACAGCGGTAAGTGAGGAGGAGCCTGAGCTGCAGAGAGAGACAGAAGTAAGTGAGGAGGAGCCTGAGCTGCGGAGAGACAGCGGTAAGTGAGGAGGAGCCTGAGCTGCAGAGAGAGACAGAGGTAAGTGAGGAGGAGCCTGAGCTGCAGAGAGAGACAGAGGTAAGTGAGGAGGAGCCTGAGCTGCGGAGAGACAGAGGTAAGTGAGGAGGAGCCTGAGCTGCAGAGAGAGACAGAGGTAAGTGAGGAGGAGCCTGAGCTGCAGAGAGAGACAGAGGTAAGTGAGGAGGAGCCTGAGCTGCGGAGAGACAGAGGTAAGTGAGGAGGAGCCTGAGCTGCAGAGAGAGACAGAGGTAAGTGAGGAGGAGCCTGAGCTGCAGAGAGAGACAGAGGTAAGTGAGGAGGAGCCTGAGCTGCGGAGAGACAGAGGTAAGTGAGGAGGAGCCTGAGCTGCAGAGAGACAGAGGTAAGTGAGGAGGAGCCTGAGCTGCGGAGAGACAGAGGTAAGTGAGGAGGAGCCTGAGCTGCGGAGAGACAGAGGTAAGTGAGGAGGAGCCTGAGCTGCAGAGAGACAGAGGTAAGTGAGGAGGAGCCTGAGCTGCAGAGAGACAGAGGTAAGTGAGGAGGAGCCTGAGCTGCAGAGAGAGAGAGGTAAGTGAGGAGGAGCCTGAGCTGCAGAGAGAGAGACAGAGGTAAGTGAGGAGGAGCCTGAGCTGCAGAGAGAGACAGAAGTAAGTGAGGAGGAGCCTGAGTTGCAGAGAGAGAGAGACAGAGGTAAGTGAGGAGGAGCCTGAGCTGCGGAGAGACAGCGGTAAGTGAGGAGGAGCCTGAGCTGCAGAGAGAGACAGAAGTAAGTGAGGAGGAGCCTGAGCTGCGGAGAGACAGCGGTAAGTGAGGAGGAGCCTGAGCTGCAGAGAGAGACAGAGGTAAGTGAGGAGGAGCCTGAGCTGCAGAGAGACAGAGGTAAGTGAGGAGGAGCCTGAGCTGCGGAGAGAGAGACAGAGGTAAGTGAGGAGGAGCCTGAGCTGCAGAGAGACAGAGGTAAGTGAGGAGGTGACGCCCCCTCATTGAGGGATGGATGAAGCCACGCCCCCTCATTGAGGGATGTATGAAGCCACGCCCCCTCATTGAGGGATGTATGAAGCCACGCCCCCTCATTGAGGGATGTATGAAGCCACGCCCCCTCATTCAGAGATAGATGAAGCCACGCCCCCTCATTGAGGGATGGATAGGAGATACATTGTAATAGTTACAATAGAAACACTTTGAATGGGCAAATGAATCATTTATTGCGAGGGACAGGGGGCATGGACTCCAAAGAGGGACAAATGAGAACAACGAGGGACATGGACTCCAAAGAGGGACAAATGAGAACAACGAGGGACAGGGGGCATGGACTCCAAAGAGGGACAAATGACAACAACAAGAGACAGGGGGACATGTGCTGCAAAGAGGGACAAATAACGAGGGACAGGGTAATGGACTTCAAAGAGGGACAAATGATAACGAGGGACAGGGGGACATGGACTTCAAAGAGAGACAAATGACAACGAGGGACATGGACTCCAAAGAGGGACAAATGACAACAACGAGAGACAGGGGGACATGTGCTCCAAAGAGGGACAGGGGCATGGACTTCAAAGAGGGACAAATGATAACGAGGGACAGGGGGGCATGGACTTCAAAGAGGGACAAATGATAACGAGGAACAGGGGGACATGGACTTCAAAGAGGGACAAATGAGAACGAGGGACAGGGGGACATGGACTCCAAAGAGGGACAAATGAGAACGAGGGACAGGGGGACATGGACTTCAAAGAGGGACAAATGAGAACAACGAGGGACAGGGGGACATGGACTCCAAAGACGGACAAATGAGAACGAGGAACAGGGGAACATGGACTCCAAAGAGGGACAAATGAGAACGAGGGACAGGGGGCATGGACTCCAAAGAGGGACATGTAAGAACGGGGAACATGGACTCCAAAGAGGGACAAATAACGAGGGACAGGGGGCATGGACTCCAAAGAGGGACATATGAGAACGGGGAACATGGACTCCAAAGAGGAACAAATGAGAACGATGGACAGGGGGACATGGACTCCAAAGAGGGACAAATGAGAACGATGGACAGGGGGACATGGACTCCAAAGAGGGACAAATGAGAACGATGGACAGGGGGACATGGACTCCAAAGAGGGACAAATGAGAACGATGGACAGGGGGACATGGACTCCAAAGAGGGACAAATGAGAACGATGGACAGGGGGACATGGACTCCAAAGAGGGACAAATGAGAACGAGGGACAGGGGGACATGGACTCCAAAGAGGGACAAATGAGAACGAGGAACATGGACTCCAAAGAGGGACACATGAGATCAACGAGGGACATGGACGCCAAAGAGGGACAAAGGACAACAACGAGGAACAGGGGACATGGGCTCCAAAGAGGTACAAATGACGAGGGACAGGAGGGCGTGTATTCTAATGAGGGACAACCCCTTTTAATGAGGGACACTTTGGAGGTACGCACGTGGGTGTGTGAGACATATAATGGCGCCGCTTTCTTCATACACCGAATGCACTAATATCCCGCACACAGCGGCTACACAGGGCGTGACGTCACCAGCGCCTGGCCTCAGGCCGCCATTTCCCGCCCATTTTCCCCTCAGGCAGCGCATGGCGGCCTCTCCTCAGCACTTACCCCGACACCCGGCCATTAGCAGCAGCATCAGCATCAGGGAGGTGATGGGGCCACACGGGCAGCTTCTCTTCACCGCCATCGCCTTACCGCACCCGAACGTGGCGGCTGTTGCGGGAATTCCGCCCGTCCTATAATGAAAGTGAAAGAGAAAGCTGACATATGGCAGCTTGCCAGGGAACTCCCCTCAGAGGACACCGCTCCCTGCCTGAGCTATGGCGGCCTCCTGTCACTATCACTATTATACCCGGCTGTCATGGCGGCCTGCTGTCACTTCAATCACTATTATACCCGCTGTCACCATTATACCCTGCTGTCACCTCAGTCACCATTATACCCGGCTGTCATGGCGGCCTGCTGTGTCCTCAGTCACCATTATACCCAGCTGTCATGGCGGCCTGCTGTCTCAGTCACCATTATACCCGGCTGTCATGGCGGCCTGCTGTCTTAGTCACCATTATACCCGGCTGTCATGGCGGCCTGCTGTCTCCTCAGTCACCATTATACCTGGCTGTCATGGCGGCCTGCTGTCTCAGTCACCATTATACCCGGCTGTCATGGTGGCCTGCTGTCACCTCAGTCACCATTATACCTGGCTGTCATGGCGGCCTGCTGTCTCAGTCACCATTATACCCGGCTGTCATGGCGGCCTGCTGTCTCCTCAGTCACCATTATACCCGGCTGTCATGGCGGCCTGCTGTCACCTCAGTCACCATTATACCCGGCTGTCATGGCGGCCTGCTGTCTCCTCAGTCATCATTATACCCGGCTGTCATGGCGGCCTGCTGTCACCTCAGTCACCATTATACCCGGCTGTCATGGTGGCCTGCTGTCACCTCAGTCACCATTATACCCGGCTGTCATGGCGGCCTGCTGTCACCTCAGTCACCATTATACCCGGCTGTCATGGCGGCCTGCTGTCACCTCAGTCACCATTATACCCGGCTGTCATGGCGGCCTGCTGTCTCCTCAGTCATCATTATACCCGGCTGTCATGGCGGCCTGCTGTCACCTCAGTCACTATTATACCCTGCTGTCTCCTCAGTCATCATTATACCCGGCTGTCATGGCGGCCTGCTGTCACCTCAGTCACCATTATACCCGGCTGTCATGGCGGCCTGCTGTCACCTCAGTCACCATTATACCCGGCTGTCATGGCGGCCTGCTGTCACCTCAGTCACCATTATACCCAGCTGTCATGGCAGCCTGCTGTCTGCTCAGTCACCATTATACCCGGCTGTCATGGCGGCCTGCTGTCACCTCAGTCACCATTATACCCAGCTGTCATGGCAGCCTGCTGTCACCTCAGTCACCATTATACCCGGCTGTCATGGTGGCCTGCTGTCTCCTCAGTCACCATTATACCCGGCTGTCATGGTGGCCTGCTGTGTCCTCAGTCACCATTATACCCGGCTGTCATGGCGGCCTGCTGTCACCTCAGTCACCATTATACCCGGCTGTCATGGCGGCCTGCTGTCTCCTCAGTCACCATTATACCCGGCTGTCATGGCGGCCTGCTGTCTCCTCAGTCACCATTATACCCGGCTGTCATGGCGGCCTGCTGTCTCCTCAGTCACCATTATACCCGGCTGTCATGGCGGCCTGCTGTGTCCTCAGTCACCATTATACCCGGCTGTCATGGCGGCCTGCTGTGTCCTCAGTCACCATTATACCCGGCTGTCATGGCGGCCTGCTGTGTCCTCAGTCACCAGTATACCCGGCTGTCATGGCGGCCTGCTGTGTCCTCAGTCACAATTATACCCGGCTGTCATGGCGGCTACTAATTACCCCTTAGCTAATGACTGGACTCGTGTTATTGCTGTACACATGCATAGTGTGGGGGGCATAGAGGACGCATGCCCGGAATGGTGGGATGCCCTCGCCATGGTACTTGGGAGCAGCATGGCCACACCCCCGCTCACAGGCTGCTTCCTCACTTCTAGGCCCCTCATCCTTTATTTACATATATATTTCTCCTCTACTCACAGCTTTGCCCAGTTTTGGTCCTGGCACCCCGATCTGGGATGCCCCGCTGTGTGAACCCCCCCCCCAGGGGGCCAAGTATAACTCACCTTTCCCGAGTCCTACCGCGCCTGCGCGAGCTCTCATCCGATCAGCGAGCTAGGATCTGCTCATGTCAGCTCAACCCCAGTCAAGTCTAGGCGAGCGCAACTCGAGCTCCGGAGGACCTGAACTTGCAATCCTTTCTCCAGGGGACCCAAACTCGCAACTTGGGCTCCAGGGACCCAAACTCGCAACTTGGGCTCCAGGGACCCAAACTCACATCTCGGGCTACAGGGGACCCAAACTCGCATCTCGGGCTTTAGGGGAACCCGAACCCAGGCTCTGGGGTACCCCAACTCGCAACGTGGGCTCTGGGGGACCCAATCTCGCAACTCGGGTTCTTGGGGACCCAAACTGGCAACTCTGGCTCCGGGGACCCAAACTGGCAACTCTGGCTCCGGGGACCCAAACTGGCAACTCTGGCTCCGGGGACCCAAACTGGCAACTCTGGCTCCGGGGACCCAAACTCGCATCTCTGGCTCTGGGGACGCAAACTCGCAACTCGGGCTTTGGGAGACCCAAACTTGCATCTCGGCTCCGGAGGACCCCAACTTGCATCTCGGCTTCAGGGGACCCCAACTCGCATTTCGGGCTCTGGGGGGCCCAAACTCGCATCTTGGGCTTCGGGGGACCCGATATCGGGCTCTGGGGGACCCCAACTCGCATCTTTGGCTCTGGGGGACCCGGACTCGCATCTCGAGCTTCGGGGGACCTGAACTCGCATCTCGGGCTCTGGGGGACCCCAATCCCCCATCACGGATTCTGGGAGACCTGAACTCACAAATCAGGCTCTGGAGGACCTGAACTTGCATCTCAGCCTCCAGGGGACCCGAACTCGCATCTCGGGCTCTGGGGGACCTGGACACGCAACTCGAGCTCAGGGGGACCTGGACCCGCAACTCGAGCTCAGGGGGACCTGAACTCGTAACTAGGGCCCCAGGGACCCAAACTCGCAATGTGGGCTCTGGGGGACCCAGTCTCGCAACTCGGGTTCTTGGGGACCCAATGGCAACTCTGGCCCCGGGGACCCAAACTGGCAACTCTGGCTCCGGGGACCCAAACTCGCAACTCTGGCTCTGGGGACCCAAACTCGCAACTCTGGCTTCGGGGGACCCGGACTCGCAACTCTGGCTTCGGGGGACCCGGACTCGCAACTCTGGCTTCGGGGGACCCGGACTCGCAACTCTGGCTTCGGGGGACCTGAACTCGCATCTCGGGCTCTGGAGGACCCCAACATGCATCGCGAATTCTGGGGGACCCGAACTCGCAAATCAGGCTCTGGAGGACCTAAATTTGCATCTCAGCCTCCAGGGGACCCAAACTCGCATCTCGAGCTCTGGGGGACCCCAACATGCATCGCGGATTCTGGGGGACCCGAACTCGCAAATCAGGCTCTGGAGGACCTAAACTTGCATCTCAGCCTCCAGGGGTCCCAAACTCGCATCTCGGGCTCTGGGGGACCCCAACATGCATCGTGGATTCTGGGGGACCCGAACTCGGAAATCAGGCTCTGGAGGACCTGAACTTGCATCTCTGGCTCTGGGGGACCCGAACACACAACTCGGGCTCCGGGGGACCTGAACTCGTAACTGTGGCTCTAGAAGACCCGAACTTGGGCTCCGGGGTCCGGAACTTCAACATAGGCTCTGGGGGACCCCAAATTGCAACTCGGACTCTGGGTGTCCGAACTCGCAACTCAGGCCCTGGGGGACTTGCAACTTGCACCTCTAGGGGACCCAAACTCACATTTCGGGCTTCGAAGGACCCGAACTCGCATCTCAACCTCCAGGGGACCCAAACTCGTAACTTCGGGGGGACATGCAATTCGGGCTCCGGGGGATATGAACTCATTCTAAAGGGGACCCGAACTCGCAACTCGGGCTCGGGGGGACCCCAACTTGCAACTTGGGCTCTGGTGGCCAACTGGCAACTCGGGTTCTTGGGGACCCAAATTCGCAACTCTGGCTCTGGGGACCCAAACTCGCAACTGGAGGGCAAGTTGGTGGCGATCGACCATTCTCAAATGCCTAGCCCGGGCATTTAGACCGGGTAAGAAAGGTGACTTTCTGGGCGACCTGGGGGGTTTCACACAGCGGGCATCCCTGATTGGGGTGCCCCGGGAGGAGCAAATATGCCTGCCTCTCATAAACCTGCAGTACAGAGTACAAAAGAGAGATCGTAGGACGCACCTTTAAATATGTAAAATCGCTATTACAATGCAAACGGGTACATTTATGGTTTGCAGAGCTGCACTGTCATGAAGAAAACTGTGGGAAACTACATTTACCCATCATGCTCTAGGAACACAGCAATGATGAACTGACAGAGCCAATGAAAAGAGAAGAAAGGACTCATGCGCTAGAAGCACCTTGACAACGTCCCAGGACAAAACGTGTGGTCATGAAGAAAACTACTGTAGGAAACTACATTTACCCATCATGCTGTAAGAAAACAGCAACAACGAACTGGCTGAGCCAATGAAAAGGGAAGAAAGGACTCATGCGCTAGAAGCACCTTGACAACGTCCCAGGACAAAACGTGTGGTCATGAAGAAAACTACTGTAGGAAACTACATTTACCCATCATGCTGTAAGAAAACAGCAACAACGAACTGGCTGAGCCAATGAAAAGGGAAGAAAGGACGCATGCGCTAGAAGCACCTAGACAATGTCCCCGGATGAAACGCGCTGTCATGAAGAAAACTACTGTAGGAAACTACATTTACCCATCATCCTCTAGGAACACATTAATGACGAACTGACACAGCCAATGAAAAGGGAAGAAAAGACGCATGTGCTAGAAGCACCTCGACAGGACGCATGCGCTAGAAGCACCTCGACGAAACGCGTTGTCATGAAGAAAACTACTGTAGGAAACTACATTTACCTATCATGCTCTAGGAACACAGCAATGACGAACTGACACAGCCAATGAAAAGGGAAGAAAGGACGCATATGCTAGAAGCACCTTGACAACGTCCCCGGACAAAACGTGCGGTCATGAAGAAAACTAATGTAGGAAACTACATTTACCCATCATGCCATCAACTTCATTTACCCGCCATGCAATTACACATTTATCAAGCAGAATCTGTTTAGCGACTGGGATAGCGCCATGTAACGTCCGATTCATCATTTTTACAGCCTCAGCGAACAGCTCTGGTGTTCAACCTTGCACAGCGCTAGGTATGACCTCTCGCTACCTGTTGCTCTCCCATACATTTCAATGGACGATACTTTTCTTCTTTTTAAACAGGGTTTTTTTTTTATGTTTGTTTTTTTCCAAAAATCACAAATAATTCTGTGACCTCTTCTGGCATTGAAAAAGCATTTTTTTCACATTTTTTTCATGTTTTATATATTTCTTCAGAATTGACATTACAGGTCTGCCATTAAAGTGTTCATGTTACAATGTTATTACAATGTAATTCCATATGTTTTCGCTTTGTTACTGGTGGATAGATGCTGAAAAACAGACTTTAATCACACAGCCTCCGGCGCTCTGGGCTTCAGAAAAGCATTTTTCAGCACCAGAGATTTGTGGGGCCGTTTTTTTGCTGAATATGGTGTGAGTCGGTCGCTATGAGCAGTCGCTACCATGCGCTCCCATACAGCGCTGTACTGGTCAAATAGCGACTCCTCACAATGTATTCAACATTACTGAACAGCGACTGAGTCGCTATAAAGTAGCAACCCACGGCCGAGCACAGCGACTACTAGCAGGCGCTCAGAAAATGCCGCTAGAGACGCTCATCTGTCGCTACCTGGCGTTAGTGATGAATCAGCCTGCCCGAGTGTGCGGCCATTGGTGTGGACACATAAGTGGGTTTGCCCTGGAATCCCACGGGTTCAAGGAGTTTATGGAGGGGACTAAGCAGTCTCAGTGTCAGGCTGGTAAAATCCAGGGCTGGTTTTTGGTCCCAGTCCGCCTCTGGCCCCCTCCAGTCTCACAGGACGGTGTTTGGTACATGACATTGTTAGACATATTTTGCCATCACTAGTTTCTAAGCAGATGGACAGTTGGGTAACGTGTGTGACACTAAAATAACTGATGAGGAAATGATCGCTTTGCACGGAAGGTTCTTCTTCCTCTTTCTTCTCCGAGTTCTCTGTATTCCTTACAGACACCACAACCCAACTGCAAGGACTATGTGGCCCCTCGGAGCCCCTGTGCTGTGCGTTCTGCTCTCCGTGGCCACAGGTAGGTCATGGCATTTATTAGAGGGTCGGGTATAGGACACGAGACATATCCAGCTGTGCCCCATATAATGTGACCACGAGGACATTCCCACTGTAATGCCGCTATCGCTGGCTCTACAGATAACGGACACAGTGGCTGCAGGGGAAATGCTTAGCAACTGTAACAGTATGTTAAAGGGGACCCAAACCCAACAGGCTTGCAATCTATAAGATTCCCTCCCCCCGGGGCATCCAGAATCTATATATCTGACTCCTCTATTAAATCAGACTCCGACTCCTCTATTAAATCAGACTCCGACTCCTCTATTAAATCAGACTCCGACTCCTCTATTAAAGCGGACCTTCACCCTGAATAAGAGCCTATCTTATATGTTTCCCACACCCTGTACATACAGATTGGCCACATTAAAAATCATCCTACCTGCATCTACTGCAAGTTATGAGCCTTTAAACATCCAAGATGGCGGCTTATGGAACATCAGGCAGCCTGCAAACAGGAAGTGCCTTCTGACTGTGCTGCTCTGCATTCTGGGACTGCTGACCTTTACCTGACCCCAGCTCTGCTCTGTCTGAGCAAAGCACAGCTATAACCCGCCCCCCTGTACCTTATCCCACTCTCCTCTCCTCAGTAAGTGTGATGCTTCTGAGTCAAGATGGCGGCGCCCGTATCCTAAATTCCTGAACAGAGTTGCAGCCCAGTGGGGGAAAGAATAATAAGTTAGTAACTAAAAACTTAAAATATATTAATTTTAGATGCTGGGGAACCGTTTTTTAAGAGTTTGGGCTTTTCATTAATGTCCCGAGTGGGAGGATTTATAACAATAATGAACCCAGTGATAAAGGATCGGGAGGGACCCCCTAAATGCTACTGGCGAACCTCCTGAACCACCATCTGAAAGACAGAACAGAAGGGCTAATAAGGCTAATGAAGGCATAGAAAATCTAACATACAGAGGATGTGAAAAGGGGAAAGGCCGGAGGCCACTTACAGAACCAACAGCAAGGAATGGCGACCGTGAGGGAATCCACCTGAGCTGCAGCCAGAAGGGGAGAAGGGGGCGTGGCCAGCGCGGGACGCGCGTGACGCCGGGCAACGCCCCCCTTCCCCTCTCCACACAGGCAGAGCTCCGCAGCGGCGCCAGAGAAGGATGGGGGCGGGCAGCGGTGACGCGCCGCCACACCGGCCCCGCCCCCCCAGTCAGCGTGAGGAGAATCTCCTCAGAAGAAAATGGCGCCAAGAGCCGTCCGGCGCCGCAGAGTAAAGAGCGGTCGCCGGACCGGCTAGTATAAAAAAACAGTCACACACACAGTGTATTAAACATGCGAAAACGGGAGGGACAAGCCCCGGCCCCGCGCCGACGGTCCGGTCCCGCCCCCCCCCCCCTAGAAGCACAGTATCATGGCGTGAGGTAAATACCTCCGCCATTAATAAAAGTGAACACCAGCTGAGGGAAGATGGGGGGAAAAAGACAGGTCAGCGCCGCACAGGCCCTGTAAAACGGCTGCGGCGGTGAATACATTTAAAGAGACACTACACAACACCCTCAAAAGTATGCTGTCCTGTGAAAAGAATTAATAAAGAAGGGACCCACACTCCCTAATCCTACCTGTGGAAAGGGGATCCTGGGAGGGCCACTGAATGTTAAATAAGGGACAGGGCATCCCAAACCGGGGTCACCAACCCGGAGTAACCGCCTACCCTCTCATATAGGGTCTCACGGTGGAGCATAGCTCCTGAGCACCTAAGGTGCCGATATACCCTCGCCTGGACCCTCAGCCGAGGCTGGGAGGCATATAGAGTTCTGGGGAAAAAGGTCCAAACGGAAATAAATAAATAGCGGGCCGGGAGTCATCCCGCTACCTGAATTCCCCCTGTGCAAGGAGGAGACATCATCTTCTGACTTGCTCGCCGTCTGCAGAGATGGAAAACTGGGTGATGAGTGGGAGGTCCCAGGTATTTATGGATCAGGGAGGGGCTTTCTTTTTTGTTATCATCTCTGCAGGAACGCCCCTTCAGGTCGGTATTACCCACATGTTATGGATATCTTGAAGCGGGGTGTGTGACATACTTAGAATATCCCAGCACCAGTGAGCGATGAATGCTGGAGGGTGGGTGATGGGCGCTGAGCGGCAGAGCGGGGCGGCAGGTGAGCGGTGAATGCTGGAGGGTGGGTGATGGGCGCTGAGTGGCAGAGCGGGGCGGCAGGTGAGCGGTCAATGCTGGAGGGTGGGTGATGGGCGCTGAGTGGCAGAGCGGGGCGGCAGGTGAGCGGTGAATGCTGGAGGGTGGGTGATGGGCGCTGAGCGGCAGAGCGGGGTGGCAGGTGAGCAGTGAATGCTGGAGGGTGGGTGATGGGCGCTGAGTGGCAGAGCGGGGTGGCAGGTGAGCAGTGAATGCTGGAGGGTGGGTGATGGGCGCTGAGCGGCAGAGCGGGGTGGCAGGTGAGCAGTGAATGCTGGAGGGTGGGTGATGGGCGCTGAGCGTCAGAGCGGGGTGACAGGTGAGCAGTGAATGCTGGAGGGTGGGTGATGGGCGCTGAGCGGCAGAGCGGGGTGGCAGGTGAGCGGTGAATGCTGGAGGGTAGGTGATGGGCGCTGAGTGGCAGAGCGGGGTGGCAGGTGAGCGGTGAATGCTGGAGGGTAGGTGATGGGCGCTGAGCGGCAGAGCGGGGTGGCAGGTGAGCGGTGAATGCTGGAGGGTAGGTGATGGGCGCTGAGTGGCAGAGCGGGGTGGCAGGTGAGCGGTGAATGCTGGAGGGTAGGTGATGGGCGCTGAGCGGCAGAGCGGGGCGGCTGGTGAGCAGTGAATGCTGGAGGGTGGGTGATGGGCGCTGAGTGGCAGAGCGGGGCGGCTGGTGAGCAGTGAATGCTGGAGGGTGGGTGATGGGCGCTGAGTGGCAGAGCGGGGTGGCAGGTGAGCGGTGAATGCTGGAGGGTGGGTGATGGGCGCTGAGCGGCAGAGCGGGGTGGCAGGTGAGCGGTGAAGTGGGTGGTGGCCGCCGGTGAGACGCGGATCGGGTGGGGGCAGGCGGTGCACAGGCATATGGGGCTGGGGGATAACTGTGTTTCTGTGCTCTGCCTGTACCTGGGGCATCCCAATATGGTCGGCCATGTAACACCCGGGAATCACCAAAACAAAAGCTCTGCTCCCCAGGGGCCCATGACGCACCAACATCCAGCCATTCTGATAGACTGGGGACGGGAGTGAGCGGCGCAGAGCACAGGGAGGCCAGGGATGTGGTTTATCCCCTTTTCATTCTGCCGGATCTCTATGTGCATACAGCACTGATTGGGCACAAGCCTGTGTATGCGCTGTGTGACCATAGGAAAGGAAAGATTTGTGGGTGCTCGGGGGATGTTCCCATAGCATGGAATGGGCATCCCATAGCATGCCTCAGGGAAATGGACCAACATCGGGGATAGTCAAAATTCTAGATTTAGGTCTACTTTAAAGCAGAATAAAACTTGGGATATTGGCTATCCTGGGTTTTGTTCCGCACCCCAGAGCACCCACTCTCCCGAATGTGCCACCACCCGTCCTCCCACATGCGCCACCAGCCGCCCTCCCACATGCGCCACCAGCCACCCTCCAACATGCGCCACCAGCCGCTCTCCCACATACGCCACCAGCCGCCCTCCCACATGCGCCACCAGCCACCCTCCTACATACGCCACCAGCCGCCCTCCCACATGCGCCACCAGCCACCCTCCCACATGCGCCACCAGCCACCCTCCCACATGCGCCACCAGCCGCCCTCCCACATGCGCCACCAGCCACCCTCCCACATGCGCCACCAGCCACCCTCCCACATGCACCACCAGCCACCCTCCCACATGTGCCACCAGCCACCCTCCCACATGTGCCACCAGCCACCCTCCCACATGCGCCACCAGCCACCCTCCCACATGTGCCACCAGCCACCCTCCCACATGCGCCACCAGCCGCCCTCCCACATGTGCCACCAGCCACCCTCCCACATGCGCCACCAGCCGCCCTCCCACATGCGCCACCAGCTGCCCTCCCACATGCGCCACCATCCACCCTCCCACATGCGCCACCAGCCACCCTCCCACATGTGCCACCAGCCACCCTCCCACATGCGCCACCAGCTGCCCTCCCACATGCGCCACCAGCTGCCCTCCCACATGCGCCACCAGCTGCCCTCCCACATGCGCCACCAGCCGCCCTCCCACATGCGCCACCAGCCGCCCTCCCACATGCGCCACCAGCTGCCCTCCCACATGCGCCACCAGCTGCCCTCCCACATGCGCCACCAGCCACCCTCCCACATGCGCCACCAGCCGCCCTCCCACATGTGCCACCAGCCGCCCTCCCACATGTGCCACCAGCCGCCCTCCCACATGTGCCACCAGCCACCCTCCCACATGTGCCACCAGCCGCCCTCCCACATGCGCCACCAGCCGCCCTCCCACATGTGCCACCAGCCACCCTCCCACATGTGCCACCAGCCGCCCTCCCACATGTGCCACCACCCGTCCTCCCACATGTGCCACCAGCCACCCTCCCACATGTGCCACCAGCCACCCTCCCACATGTGCCACCAGCCGCCCTCCCACATGTGCCACCAGCCACCCTCCCACATGTGCCACCACCCGTCCTCCCACATGTGCCACCAGCCACCCTCCCACATGCGCCACCAGCCACCGTCCCACATGCGCCACCACCCACCCTCCCACATGCGCCACCAGCCACCCTCCCACATGCGCCACCAGCCACCCTCCCACATGCGCCACCAGCCACCCTCCCACATGCGCCACCAGCCGCCCTCCCACATGGGCCACCAGCCACCCTCCCACATGTGCCACCAGCCACCCTCCCACATGCGCCACCAGCCGCCCTCCCACATGCGCCACCAGCCACCCTCCCACATGCGCCACCAGCCACCCTCCCACATGCGCCACCAGCCGCCCTCCCACATGCGCCACCAGCCGCCCTCCCACATGTGCCACCAGCCGCCCTCCCACATGCGCCACCAGCCACCCTCCCACATACGCCACCAGCCACCCTCCCACATGCGCCACCAGCCGCCCTCCCACATGCGCCACCAGCCACCCTCCCACATGCGCCACCAGCCGCCCTCCCACATGCGCCACCAGCCGCCCTCCCACATGTGCCACCAGCCACCCTCCCACATGTGCCACCAGCCGCCCTCCCACATGCGCCACCAGCCGCCCTCCCACATGCGCCACCAGCCACCCTCCCACATGCGCCACCAGCCACCCTCCCACATGCGCCACCAGCCACCCTCCCACATGCGCCACCAGCCGCCCTCCCACATGTGCCACCAGCCGCCCTCCCACATGTGCCACCAGCCACCCTCCCACATGTGCCACCAGCCGCCCTCCCACATGCGCCACCAGCCGCCCTCCCACATGTGCCACCAGCCACCCTCCCACATGTGCCACCAGCCGTCCTCCCACATGTGCCACCAGCCACCCTCCCACATGTGCCACCAGCCACCCTCCCACATGTGCCACCAGCCGCCCTCCCACATGTGCCACCAGCCACCCTCCCACATGTGCCACCAGCCACCCTCCCACATGTGCCACCAGCCACCCTCCCACATGTGCCACCAGCCGCCCTCCCACATGCGCCACCAGCCACCCTCCCACATGTGCCACCACCCGTCCTCCCACATGTGCCACCAGCCACCCTCCCACATGTGCCACCAGCCACCCTCCCACATGTGCCACCAGCCGCCCTCCCACATGTGCCACCAGCCACCCTCCCACATGTGCCACCACCCGTCCTCCCACATGTGCCACCAGCCACCCTCCCACATGCGCCACCAGCCGCCCTCCCACATGCGCCACCAGCCACCCTCCCACATGCGCCACCAGCCACCCTCCCACATGCGCCACCAGCCGCCCTCCCACATGCGCCACCAGCCGCCCTCCCACATGTGCCATCAGCCGCCCTCCCACATGCGCCACCAGCCACCCTCCCACATACGCCACCAGCCACCCTCCCACATGCGCCACCAGCCACCCTCCCACATGCGCCACCAGCCGCCCTCCCACATGTTCCACCAGCCACCCTCCCACATGCGCCACCAGCCGCCCTCCCACATGTGCCATCAGCCGCCCTCCCACATGCCCCACCAGCCACCCTCCCACATGCGCCACCAGCCACCCTCCCACATGCGCCACCAGCCGCCCTCCCACATGTGCCATCAGCCACCCTCCCACATGCACCACCAGCCACCCTCCCACATGCGCCACCAGCCGCCCTCCCACATGTGCCATCAGCCACCCTCCCACATGCACCACCAGCCACCCTCCCACATGCGCCACCAGCCGCCCTCCCACATGTGCCAACAGCCGCCCTCCCACATGCGCCACCAGCCGCTCTACCACATGCAACACTACCCACATCCGTCTCACCGGCCATGGCCTTCCCAGGTGCCATCCTACCGGGATTTTGCCCAGCATGCCCTACAGCCAGTTCGCCCCCAGTTAGCAGCCCCCCACCTGGGGGGGGGCGATACTTTTGGTTTTATAATTAAGCAGGAAGTGTTTGGATCCATTAAACTCAAACTAAATGGATAAAAACCCAATGCAGGCCAGCCCTGGAATCTAAGACTTTAGGACCATCCACTAGCCTGCCCCCGGGGCATCCCGCTCTGTGAACCCCCCCAGGGTTCGTGGATATACTCAGCATATACTCGGCCTCTGCATCTCTGGCATCCTAACATCTAACAGCAGCTGTGCGCGCTCCCGCCTCACCGATGTTTCAGCAGCACAGCCGAGATTTTTGGGAAGCCGCCAGTAATTTTTTTGGTAATTGCCGAGATATTTGCTACTGTTAAGCACCATGGCCAGGGGTCAAATCTCAGCCGGTCCATTACTTAAAGTGGACCAAAACCCATAATTTTGACTATCCTGGGTTTTGGTCCTTGCCCCCAGGTCTCCCGATCGCACTCACCCTTCCTTGGTCCTATGGCGCATGAGCGGCCACTTGTCCAATCAGCATGCTTGGATCCGCTGATGTCAGCTCATCTAAGCCTTTGTCTAAGACTAGGGCACGCACCCTGCTGGAGGGATAGCGGGGATGCGGCCGCTGCTCAAGCATGAGCCATTAGAGCAGGAAAGAAGGTGAGTTTAAGGGCAACCTGGGGGGTTTCACACAGCGGGCATCCCGGTTCTGGATGCCCCAGGGGAGGGAATTAAGAGCGCTCCGGGGAAGCGTGCTGTGTGTGTGTTAGCAAATAAGGTATTTTAAGTGAAAAGGTATGGTTACACTTACATTTTACAAGACCACACCCCCCCTGCTAGACCACGCCCCCCTGCTAGACCACGCCCATGTACCCATGAAAAGGCCGGTATTCTTTGTTGGATAAGGATTGCAACCCTAGCCGTGGGAACGCGCACATTCGAGAAGACAGTCGGGGATGTGGCGAGCCAGCATCACCAAGCACTCTTAAGATCAGCCAATGGGTGATCTCAAAAGTAGAAGGTGGGCGCGGCCTTGGTAGAGGAAAACCCTGTTTTTTTTTAAACCGCGCCATCGCTGGGAGCAGCATCGCCTGAGCTACTTTGGCAGGGAGGGCTGGTGGGGGTTTTGCTCTACTTTAAGTGGGCCCCACTCTTCAAAACGTTGAGCAACCCTGCTTTATAACCTGTGAGATAGAGGGTGAGATCACATGGTTTTGTGGCATCCAGTAGTAATAAAGAATGGATACCTCTTGGAAGTTGAGTTGAGGCCCAGAAATAAGCTGGGGAGGGACATTCTTCCGTTCCGCTTCTGTAATGCCAGGGCAAGACCTGAAGATGTGCAGGAAAGGGCGCCCTCTCCTGGTTATGCTATATGTATCATTCATTGTAATTCACTCATTGTACTGCCCCATAGCAATAAAGATTGTAATGTAAGACAGGCGGGTTCCCAGGACTGTGTAGGGTGACACAGGGGAGTAAGGTAAGTATTAAATGGGTTTTGTCATCATTTGTTTGTTACCTTTACATGGATAGTCCTGCTCTGCTGCTAATGTATTATCTCCTGATAATACCCATCAATCACACCCTCTGATTGATCACTGATGAGACATTAAAGGGATTGAATGGTTAAACTGTAAAAACATTTATTGGCATTTCACCTGATGCAGTGTCAGTCCCATGCTGTCTCTTTGCTCTGGTCATAGGAAGGAAGGGGAATTTTTGCTTCCTCTGCCTCCCGCACATCCCCCATGATCTTGACCACCAATACAATCCAGAGGCTTGTGTCACTCCCTCAGTTAGTCATAGGCTAGAATGGAGCCCTCCACGCTGTCACTCAAGCTCAGCTGACTCCAATGCAATGCACACAGAGCGCTTGTATGGCGCAGCCCTGACACCCCCATGACAGAGGAGCGCAGAACATGAGGTTACACTTTATTTTATCATTACTCTGGTAAGATAGCTTCATCAACAAACGAGAACATTGCCATGTGCAGCCTGACACAATGGGAACATTTTTGAGTGTGCCTGGACAATGGCTGTTTTATAGAAAAAGTCACAATGTAACAAGATGAGAGAGAGAGAGAAATGAAACTGCCGAAAACTCCGTTGTCTGTCACTGTACAGAGAGCAGGGGGAGCGATGGCTGCCGTCCTCTGGTCTTAATTTCCCTGGAACGCTGAAACAAAAAAGAACAAAAAATGTCACAAAAAGCAATGTATTGTTTGCCCTATAGGACGTATTTGGGGTGCCCCACGCCCTGTGTAAGAAGTTTGATTCCTTGTTTTTATACTTTACAGGGACTATTGGGCCATCCAAATATAATCTCAGCTATGGTGATTCAAGAAACAAGTTTTGGGCCAAAACAAAAAATCGATGAGTGGATTTCATTTAAATAGAGCCGGTTACATTACAGAAAAATAATAATATCGGTGTAAATATGATGTAAAGTTACAATGTCCAGAATGTAAGCAGTGTTCAAGCTAATTCAACCAGGGCCTTTGACCCCTGCCCAGCCCCCGTAAGGGTTCGGCTAAACCACCTGCCTGGCAATCCTTCATGTCTCCTGTGAGAGGAAAGCAGAGCCAAGAGACCCCTCCCCTGATAAAATGTTATTCTTCTCTTAAACCCAAATTCCTCCTCCCCCCAACTGCCCCTTAGTCTTCCTGTTACAAAGAAGCCGTCATGTAACACTATGCCTACACACAAATGATTGTTCAAGTTAAATGATTTGAAAAGCCCATACATTGAGTAATTACTGAGAGGGGGGAAACTGAGAAAACCCAGAAATTTCTTTACGTCTGAATATGAACTGCTTCCATGAGGTCGGAATGCAAATTCACAACAGAAATAACTTTTAAATTATATGGACATGTATATATATAATATATTATATGTGTATGATTTCCTTTGAATCAGCCAAACCCAGATCAGAATCATAATAAATGGCAGGTACACATCCACAGCTTCCATATTCATCCAAGTTACCTATATATAAGTAATATTAGTTATTTTATAATAATTAATTAATATTTGAGATCAAAAACATTTTATTCCTACGGAACCTTCTCACACCCTGACTGTTTTTTGGATGTCTGCACACTGCCTAAATATGGGATGCCCGCATACACTGCCTGTAGTTGGGATGCCTGCACACTGCCTGTATTTGGGCTGCCTCACACACTACCTGTATTTGGGACGCCACACACACTGCAAGAGGGAAGTGTGTGGACAGCTTATAGAAAATCTGGGCACCTCTAGCACATGTGCGATGCAACAAGGGCTGGCCCAGTGTCATGCCCCTTTATGCCTCCAGACCCTCTCACCTCCTTTCTTGGGGTGCACGGCACTGAGAAACATATGCTTGCATGAGGTTTTGCGGATCTGTTCTGGTTCAGTATCTGGCTTGGTGCTGGGACAAACAGTAGCTCAGCGACGGCCCCAAATGTGATGGTGCTGGATGTATGAGACACTGATGTTTGATGAGAGGGAGCTCTCTCCAGGGGGTTACCTCTGTCTCAGACTCAGTGGGGCCTTCCCAACCCAGAGGTGTGAGAGAGTCAGCAGCTTGGCTCAACTCACAAATGCTAATTCATCTTCCTGGAGAGATCAGGTCCAGTGCATGTTTAAGGCTGTAAAGCTAAATGCTCAGGGGAGAGTAAAAAGGGAACTCTGGACTGATATCGGGGATATAGGAAATTTTTAATGATTAAACTAAATATGCCCGTCACAGAGGCAGACCACCCCCCCAACCCCCTGCCAAGAAGCCAGCTGGAGGCAGATCATGAGCCTGATACAGGACCAGATCTATTGTTACTAGTAGGCTTCCTTTCTCCTGCTGTATCCCATGAATGGTTGGTCCTAGTCTGTGTCTCTGTTATTTGTGTTCTGTCCTCTGTCAGTCCTCTGCTCCTATTTACCAAGTCTGTGACCACCGAGGGATACTTCAGTGCCTTTGCACCCCCCACCCTCTAGGGCTCAGCTGAGGAAATAAGGCGGTTTGCCTCTCCGGAGGAGCAGACAGGTTCTTCTCTGGGTTATTGGTTAGAGTTAGAAGTTGTGTTAGAGGATTTAGGCCACTGCTGCAGTGATTGGTGACTAACGAGTCACATAGGCGCACTGCGGCTCCCAACAGAAATAATGATGCGGTGTCCCATGTCCTGTGTGGGGCAGGAAACCGGTGAACAGGTAAGCCATTCTTATTTGAAATGCCAAAATCATGCTTAGCGGGGGGGGGGGGGGGGCATTTTTTTTTACCTGCGATCCACTTTAAAGTGGAACAAAACTTAGTGCCGGTGTTCCAGTCTTCCCTTGGATTGGGATGCCTCGCCGTGTGAAACCCCCTCCCCCATGACGGCTGCAAATATCACCGCTTCCGGCAGCTCCATCAGCAAAGTAAACAAGTGCGAGTGGCTGTAACTCCAGAACCTTTGGGCTGTGTGCATGCTCCCACCCACCCCCAGTCCTTGAGATAGACTGGGACGGGAACGCGCCCGCTGCTGGAAATGCTGCCACTTGCGCTCCCGGTTGCCACAAACGGAGCTGCTTGCTGAACATACGCACGATAAACTCTGATTGGATGAGACCCCGAGCATGCACCACTGGACCGAGAAGAGGTTACTTTTACTGGGCGATCTGGGAGTTTGACACATAGTGGGGCATCCCAAATCAGAATTCACTAGGGGGCAAAGAACAAAAGCCGGGATAGTCAAAATCCCGTGTTTTGTTCTGCTTTACAGCAGATGAAAATCAACAACTCAATCTTTGAGGGCCCCTCCCCCAACTCGAGCAGCCAGGCACTGCTATTGGCTTGGAGGTGGCTTTTCCACAGCCGAAGCCAAGCCCTTTGGACTTTTGAGAGAGCCAAATGGCCCTCTCAAAATTGGCGCTGTGGCAAGGTGCAGGTGCACGGATGCGGGGATGCGGCCGTTGGCTGAGATCATGTCGTTGGACCCGTCGGGATCAGGTAAGATAACCCCGGCACACAGATTCTTTCAGATTCCAGGACCCGGCCGTGTGGGTTTTAACCGGCATTATGAGGTGATATAAACCTGATCCTCGATCATCTCACCTTCTCCCACAGGTGATGAGACACCTCGAAACACAGCAGAAACAATGGCAGTATGATGACCTGGAAGAGCTGAACAAAGAGCAGACGATTATACTGGAAGGGTCCCAGAACTGTTAAAGAAAAAAAAACAAACAAGCAATGCAAAGATTTAGGTATGAAATAAAATCATTAACAAAACAGATGCAGGGTCCCCTCAAACTCATATTTTTCAAGTTTGGCCTGAGGACCATACCTCCCAACCATCACATACTGGGATCGCATTGCTATCCTACTGTGCAGGATGGTTGGGAGGTGTGCCAGGCATAGAGATTGGCTGTAATGAGGATTGCTGCACACTGACTGGCTGTAATGAGGGATGCTGCACACTGACTGGCTGTAATGAGGGATGCTGCACACTGACTGGCTGTAATGAGGGATGCTGCACACTGACTGGCTGTAATGAGGGATGCTGCACACTGACTGGCTGTAATGAGGATTGCTGCACACTGACTGGCTGTAATGAGGATTGCTGCGCACTGACTGGCTGTAATGAGAATTGCTGCGCACTGACTGGCTGTAATGAGGGATGCTGCACACTGACTGGCTGTAATGAGGGATGCTGCACACTGACTGGCTGTAATGAGGGATGCTGCACACTGACTGGTTGTAATGAGGGATGCTGCACACTGACTGGCTGTAATGAGGGATGCTGCACACTGACTGGTTGTAATGAGGGATTCTGCACACTGACTGGCTGTAATGAGGATTGCTGCGCACTGACTGGCTGTAATGAGAATTGCTGCGCACTGACTGGCTGTAATGAGGGATGCTGCACACTGACTGGCTGTAATGAGGGATGCTGCACACTGACTGGCTGTAATGAGGGATGCTGCACACTGACTGGTTGTAATGAGGGATGCTGCACACTGACTGGCTGTAATGAGGAATGCTGCACACTGACTGGCTGTAATGAGGATTGCTGCGCACTGACTGGCTGTAATGAGGGATGCTGCACACTGACTGGCTGTAATGAGGGATGCTGCACACTGACTGGCTGTAATGAGGATTGCTGCGCACTGACTGGCTGTAATGAGGGATGCTGCACACTGACTGGCTGTAATGAGGGATGCTGCACACTGACTGGCTGTAATGAGGATTGCTGCGCACTGACTGGCTGTAATGAGGGATGCTGCACACTGACTGGCTGTAATGAGGGATGCTGCACAATGACTGACTGTAATGAGGGATGCTGCACACTGACTGGCTGTAATGAGGGATGCTGCACACTGACTGGCTGTAATGAGGATTGCTGCACACTGACTGGCTGTAATGAGGGATGCTGCACACTGACTGGCTGTAATGAGGATTGCTGCGCACTGACTGGCTGTAATGAGGGATGCTGCACACTGACTGGCTGTAATGAGGGATGCTGCACACTGACTGGCTGTAATGAGGATTGCTGCGCACTGACTGGCTGTAATGAGGGATTCTGCACACTGACTGGCTGTAATGAGGATTGCTGCACACTGACTGGCTGTAATGAGGGATGCTGCACACTGACTGGCTGTAATGAGGATTGCTGCACACTGACTGGCTGTAATGAGGGATACTGCACACTGACTGGCTGTAATGAGGAATGCTGCACACTGACTGGCTGTAATGAGGGATGCTGCACACTGACTGGCTGTAATGAGGGATGCTGCACACTGACTGGCTGTAATGAGGATTGCTGGGCACTGACTGGCTGTAATGAGGATTGCTGCACACTGACTGGCTGTAATGAGGAATGCTGCACACTGACTGGCTGTAATGAGGGATGCTACACACTGACTGGCTGTAATGAGGGATGCTGCACACTGACTGGCTGTAATGAGGATTGCTGCACACTGACTGGCTGTAATGAGGGATGCTGCACACTGACTGGCTGTAATGAGGGATGCTGCACACTGACTGGCTGTAATGAGGGATGCTGCACACTGACTGGCTGTAATGAGGGATGCTGCACACTGACTGGCTGTAATGAGGGATGCTGCACACTGACTGGCTGTAATGAGAATTGCTGCACACTGACTGGCTGTAATGAGGGATGCTGCACACTGACTGGCTGTAATGAGGGATGCTGCACACTGACTGGCTGTAATGAGGGATGCTGCACACTGACTGGCTGTAATGAGGGATGCTGCACACTGACTGGCTGTAATGAGAATTGCTGCACACTGACTGGCTGTAATGAGGGATGCTGCACACTGACTGGCTGTAATGAGGGATGCTGCACACTGACTGGCTGTAATGAGGGATGCTGCACACTGACTGGCTGTAATGAGGATTGCTGCACACTGACTGGCTGTAAAGAAGGGCGCTGGCCCCATGACTGGCCTGCGCTTCCTGTTGGAAGCTAACCAGCCATGGGATTGGGGGAAGAGATCGGGGGAAGTGACCTCAGGGGAGGGGGAGGGGGGGAAGTATATAGGGGCAGGTCCCCCCCTCCTCTTCCTCTTTGGCCCCTGATCTCTACGCTGGAACGTGCGGTCAGTACTGACGCCCGTCCAGACCCTTAGCATGGAAGCCCTAATGTCGTTACTGCGCCGGGGGGTGGAGCGGCGAGGCGAGGACTGGGTAAGGAGTTTGTTGGCTCCGGCCGTTGCCCGCCTCAGCCCCTCACCCCCTCGCCGCACCATGCGATGGGGGAGCCCCCCTTTAGCTGTGGGCTCGCCTGGTGGCCCCTCCAGGCAGGCGACCGCAGCCCCCTCCCGCTCCCGGCGGGCTGCGGGGGCTCGAGTCTGCCCCCGCGGGGCCCCCCTCCCCCAAGGTCCCGAACGCACCTGGTGCGGCGGCGCGGCCACGGTCCCGGAGTGGCCGCGTGCGCCGGGTTCCTGGGCCGCCGTCGGGAGAGATGTCCTCGGCCGGGCTGCGGGGAGAGGCTCCGCCCCCTCCATTGCAGCGAGAGAGAGGCGGGGGCGGAGCTCTGCCCCGGCCGGGACAGAGAAGCGAGCAGGCGGCCGGCGCGGTGCCGCCTGCTCTAGTGCTGGAGCCATCAAGTTTCTCGGGATCGAGATCGACACGGTGGAAGGGGTTTGCAGGTTGCCGGCGGACAAGGTGCGGGATTTGGAAACAGGGCTGGAAGGGATTATTGGGCTTAGAAAGATTCGGCTGAAGCAGCTACAGTCAGTACTGGGCAAGCTGAATTTCGCCTGCAGGGTGTTGCCGATGGGACAGGTTTTTATGTGCCGGTTGTCGTTGGCGACAGTTGGGATCAAGGAGTCACATCACTCGATTCGGCTAACGGCGGAGCTGAAGGAGGATGTGAGGATGTGGGTTTCCTTCCTGAAATCGTTCAATGGGCTGGGGCACTGGTTGGATCCCATGAGATCGAACGATGAGGTGGAATTATTTACGGATGCGGCAGGTTCGGCAGGTTTTGGGGCTTATTTGAAGGGGAGGTGGTGTGCTGGATCATGGCCGAGAAGGTGGGCGGAGTCAGAGCTGATCAGGAATCTGGCCTTTTTGGAGTTGTTCCCGTTGGTGGTGGCGATGGTGTTATGGGGGGAGTCTTTAAGGAACAAGGCGGTGTGTTTCCGCTCAGACAACAAGGCGGTAGTGGCAGCGGTTAATTCTCAAACGTCATCGTCCCCCCCCAGTCGTCGTATTGTTGCGCCAGCTGGTACAGGCATGCCTGCGGTGTAACATATGGTTGAGGGCGGTTCATGTGCCGGGGGTTGAGAACGGGGTGGCTGATGCTCTTTCTCGTTTGCAGTGGGATCGGTTTCGGAGCTTGGCGCCCAAGGCGAACGCGGTCGGCGAGTGGTTGAGGGAGATCATTTGAGCCAGTGGTTCGAGCTAATTCAGAGGTCGGTTGCGCCTTCTACGTGGGGGGGCTACTCGAAGGTGTGGAGGCGCTGGTTCAAGCTGGAAAGGGAGTTTGGTGTTCCGCTCGTGGAAGGAGAGAGGCAGGACCTGTTTGTCTGGTATGTGGGGGAGCTATTAGCAGGGGGGGAGTCCCCGTCTGTAATAGACAAAAATCTGGCGGCCCTTGCCTTTTTGTGTAAGTTGACGGGATGGAAAGATTTCACAAAAACGTTTTGGGTGAGGCAGGCTCTGAAGGGGTGGCGCAGGGAGCATAAGACAGTGGATACGAGGGAGATTTTACAAGGGGTCATGGGTCGACTTACTCAGGTTTGTTTGTCGGAATTTGAGGTACGGCTTTTCAAGCAGCATTTTCGGTGGCGTTTTTCGGGGCGTTACGGGTGGGGGAATTGGTTAGCCGGAACAAGCGAGAGCCAGGTGGCCTCCAGGTGGATGATGTGTTTTTTGCGGGGGAAGGGGTTTGGATTCGGATTCGCGTGTCGAAGACTGACCAGGGAGGTAGAGGGGTGAGTATATTTTTGGGTCAGCTGGGTCCGAATGTGTCATGTCCGGTTCTCGCGCTAAGGGGGTTTTTGGGCGTTAGGCCACTTACGGGGGAGCCATTGTTCATACACGAGGATGGGACTTTTTTGTCGCGCTTCCAGTTTTTGGCTGTGTTTCGGAAATGCTTAGCGGTGATGGGGCTGTCTAGCAGGGAGTATGGCACTCACTCTTTTCGCATAGGAGCGGCGACGGAGGCGGTGAGATTGGGGTTGCTGGTAGACCTGGTTAAAAAGCTGGGGAGATGGGAGTCAAAAAGGTTTATGTCATATATTCGTCCAGGGAGAATTGAGCGGTGTAACAGCATGGTGGGGGGGGGGGGGGGGGAAGTGTCGGTAACGTTACTAATGTTATTTTCTTTTAGACTCGGCGTGCTCGGTGTTGGTGGTCGGCCATTCATTTGTTTTTTGGGCGGCGCAGAGAGCGGCGGTGAGAAGGAGCGCCGAGCAGCCCGGCATTTCAGGGGATCGAGTGAAGCTGGTGTGGGCCGGCATCAGGGGATTGAAGTGGCGGGATATGAGAGAGCACATCTTGAAGTCGGCAATGAAGTTGGGTCCTCCTGGGGTGTTGGTGTGTCACGCGGGGGGGAACGATTTGGGCCGGGTGCCGATGAGGCAGCTGATCAAATCGATCACTAGGGACCTCTTGTTTTTTCTAGGGGAATTTCCCGGGGTGGTGTTGATTTGGTCAAAGATAGTTCCGCGGTACGAGTGGAGGCATGCGAGGGATCCAGGAGCGATAGAACGGGTGGGTATCAATGTAAATAGGGCAATTGCCCGGTTCGTTAGATTGAACGGAGGGCTGAGTGCACGCCACGTGGAGGTGGAAGGAATAAGGGGTTTCTACAGGGCCGATGGGGTGCATCTAAACGGGTTGGGGTTAGATCTATTTAATCTCCTCCTTAAGGAGCGAATTGAATTGGCAGTGGAGAGGTGGCGGGCTGGGCGGCGCTAAGGTTTCAGCGCCGTCCAGCTTTGGCGGTCTCCTCTGCTCGGTTCGGGTCTGAGATGGCACGGAAAGTTGGGTTAGGTTACAAGGAAGCGGCTGTTTCGGCGGAAACGGGCCAGGAGGATAGGTGACTGAGTTTAAGGGGAGGGGAGGGGAGGGACTAAGGGAAGGGGTTAAGGTGGATCTTGGCAGTTAGCCCCGTTGAGCTACCAGGCCTAGGAGGGATGCGGCCGGGCTCACGAATTGGCTTCTGTTTCAGATTCCGGGAGGTTGGTGAGCCTTTGGGCCGCCTCCCCTCCCCTTCTGTTGGTAGGTAGGGTGTGTTGGAATCTCAGACCTGGATCGGGGAGATCGGGAGTGCATCGTTAATTGTTATTTGTTATTGTTTTATGTTGAGGCTGTGGCCAATTAAAATTCCATCAATTCCGAAGAAGTGGTTGTTGGCTCCTTTATTTTGGGAGTGTGGGTGGGTTGGTGTCAGCTGAAGACGTATGGAACGCTAGCACAGTCAAGAACTTTAATGGCTGTAGCTGCTGTTCGAAAGATGACAGTGGGACATTTTGACATCCAAACTGCCTTTCTAAAGCTGTACGTGACTCAACCTAAAGGCTGTATTAAAGTGGACCAACACCTACCCCTGATCGGCCCGGGAATCTATAAGATTCGCGGGCCGATCAGCTCCCTCCCTGTGGGGCATCCGAAATCGGGATGTCCCGCAGGGTAAAACCCCCCAGAAAGCCCCTAAAAACGTACCTTATCGGCGACGGACTAGCGACGGACAAGCCGCCGCCGCCTCCCGCGCGTCCCTCTAGCAGGGCGTGCACCCGCGCCGGCCGTTTGTGAATGGCCGGCGCGAGCGGGCGCCCTGTAGGAGGGCCGTGCGAGAGGCGGCGGTTTATCTGTCGCTTGTCCGTCGCCGATAAGGTAAGATTTTAGGGGCTTTCTGGGGGGTTTCACACAGCGGGTGCCCTGTGAAAGTGGACCAACACCCAGGATAGTGAAAATCCTGGGTGTTGGTCCACTTTAAAAAGGGCGAAGAGCATCTTGTTTGTAAAATGCAAAAATCTCTCTATGATCTTAAACAGTCGATGAGAGCAAGGACTCCAAAATGAACAAAGTCTTGATTGATAAATGATTTAGAAAATCTCAAGGTAAACCATGTGTATACACAAAAGGTGTAGCAGAGAAATGGACGTATCTTATTCTATATGTAGATGATATCATTATCGCCCATCAGGAAAGAAGCACCTACATCCATTTCCTAGCAGCGACAAATGTCTGGTTCTTAGAAACCTACCTGTCCCTGAGGTCCCATGGATTGCACTCAGCTGGGCAATTATTAGGATCTTGGCCACTGTTCACACTCCATTTCTACCACCTTATTATAGTGTCTGGAGGTGCTGCTCCTTTAATTGCAACAGAGAGAGGCTGGACCCATTTTTTGTTAGTAGATGGTAAGTTTCTCATTGCGGAACAGGATGTGATGATGTGTGATTTTTAGAGAGGAACAACACACAGGAATTTCATAATCCCGCGAGTTGTTCCTCCATGCGCAGCATCTGAAATTGGGATGCCCCGCTGTGTGCATTCCCCCAGGTCACCCCATGGGCAGGCTTGAGTTGAAAGCAAGCGTGCTGAGTAGCTTGTAGCCGAGATGTGCCCGCGCTGCTCATTCAGAAAGCTCAGGCGCGAGCATGGCTAGAGGTGTGCGGTGATGAGGCCGCAGCGCCGAGACGTGACAAGGGCTCAGGAGAAGGTGAGTGGATCTGGGCAGGTTTCACACTGCTGGAAATCCCAATTCGGGAAGCCCCAAGGACAGGAACTCGAGCCTTTTAGTTCCTCTTAGGTTTATCCTGCCCACAAATCTTAGCCAACTCTCGGTCTATTACAGACAAGGACCTGATGATCACTCACCTGGACAGGCGTCCCAAGTCTCTTTGCTCTCCTTCTGGCTGACGCGATTCTCCGCTGTACAGATGACACTCCCAGGATGTGTTGCTGGAACAGTGACTGTGATGTTATTGGAAGCAGAGGAATGATTCGTCATGGATGGTCCAGTCACAATAAGGGAGATGTTGTAGTGACTCCCATCATTCACCCGGCAGGAGATCCGAGCTTGTCCATCCTGAAGACATGAGATTTCCAGAACCGGAACCGACACCGGAACTGAGAGATGGAGACACAATCACTGTCTGATATGAGATACAATACACACACAGCATGTCACAATGCACTATGGCTGAATAAATAATTTAATACCGCTCTAAAACAATCTTAATTTCACTAAAATATCTTCTCAATGTGCTGAACCTCCTTTTCCAATATAAGTTCACAGAGGAATGCACTGATGGTTGTCCCAAAAGGCTTGACCTGATGTTAAAGTGCATAGTGCTGAAAGTGATGATGGCCAATGGGAGGCATTAGATTTATATAACGACTGGCCTACATGATTAAAGGTTCCAGTAATGCTTCACGTTGTGCAAATTCAATAAAGTGCTGAAGTGTGTAGACACACGGGCGGCAAACAATGTTGCTGGGTGGGAGCTGGTAACAAGTCCAAGACTCTCGTCACCGCAGCTCTACCGCCTAGTATACCTCTCCTTCTAAGCGACGCTTGTAACATCCACCTCACGGCAGAGGACTCATCATAGCTATGCGTCTTGCATCTCATGTGGTCAGCTCGTGTGGAGAGGAGAGCTGGGGGGTGTGGTGGGGCCTTTCGTCCACCGACACACGGGGCTTCATCAGGCATCGGGGGGGCCCCCATGTCTCTTTTATGAGCTATGCTAGCTTTTAATTTTATTCTAAGGGAAGAAGGGATGTAATATATGATTCCTTTTGTGTTATTTCAATAAATTTATTGTACTATGGCAACACGTACCGTTAAAGCGGACCTTCACTCTGAATAAGAGCCTATCTTATATGTTTCCCACACCCTGTACATACAGATTGCTCACATTAAAAATCATCCTACCTGCATCTACTGCATGTTATGAGCCTTTTTAACATCCAAGATGGCGGCTCATGGGACATCAGGCAGCCTGCAAACAGGAAGTGCCTTCTGGCTGTGCTGCTCTGCATTCTGGGACTGCTGACCTTTTCCTGACCCCAGCTCTGCTCTGTCTGAGCAAAGCACAGCTATAACCCCACCCCCTGTATTTTATCCCACTCTCCTCTCCTCAGTAAGTGTGATCCTTCTGAGTCAAGATGGCGACGCCCCTATCCTAAAGTCCTGAACAGAGTTGCAGCCCAGTGGGGGAAAGAGTAATAAGTAAGTGACTAAAAACTTAAAATATATTAATTTTAGATAAATAAATCATGGTGAAGGTCCGGTTTAGGTGTCTTTCATAGTACCAGCCACATATAGAAACTGTTTGTGTGTATTTTTTTTGGATGTAGTTGTTGGTTTATGGGCACCCGTTATGGTTTTAGGGCAGTGCACTGAATGACTATGATAAGGACTCCCTGGTGTTTTTATAGTTTATTGGTACAGCTAAGCCCTGCGGTGTCAGTCCTAGGCGGCAAAGACACCAGGGCCTTGAGAAAAGCAGCAGAGCGTCAGCAATCCGGAATCTGGCAACATCCAAAAGGTAAGCAGAGCCGGGGGAGGGGGGTAATAGGACCCGGCCAAATAGAGGTCCGGTGTTCCTCTTTAACTAGTGCAGTTTCTCTTTATTTACGCATCAGCAATACAGCAGCTCATATCACAGGAAAGCAAGCTCTTAGATACCAAGGAGCAGATCTCAGCACTGTTCCAAGGCATTTAATGAATCCAAATCAGACTCAGTTAATATCTATTTAACTCTTTGTTCACAGTTCCAATAAACCACAGTGGTACGGGGCCTAGTCCACCCCACTTCAATGGGACCACTAGCTCTCAGACAAACTTAAGGCAGGGAATTACGCAAGGTTACATAGTTAATACGGTTGAAAAAAGACATATGTCCATCAAGTTCAACCAAGGTGATATTCACTAAGGAAGCTTCTCTTCACCTTAGGGCAAAGGATCACTTCTTTATGTTCAGTTTCACAGCAACTGGTGAATGTTCAGGGCCAAGCGCCCAACAGGTTTCTACACTTCCCCGGGGCTTAAGGGTTTATAACAGGGGCAGATGCAGCTCAACGGAGCTCAGGCACCTCTCGCTGGCCTTGCACACTTCCAATACCAGGTGGCTCCACATCTAACAGGTTCCCGCATCAGGCATCCCCACAGACTTACCCGACTGGATCCGTCTAGGTGTCCTTCCTTCTGCGTTGTGCTTGTGGTTGTGGGACCTTTAGGAGGTATGTGTGTGTGGGGGGCTTGCATGTATGTGTGTGGGGGGCTTGCCTATGTGTATTTAGGGGGCTTGCATGTACGTGTGGGGGGGCGTGCATGTATGTGTGTGGGGGGCTTGCATGTATGTGTGTGTGTGTGGGCTTGCCTATGTGTGTATGGGGGGGCTTGCATGTATGGGTGTGGGTGTGTGTATGTAGGTATGTAGGGGGTTTGCCTGTGTGTGTGTGGGGCTTGCATGTATGTGTGTGTTGGGGGGCTGCCTACATGTATGTGTAGGGGGCTTGTCTGTGTGTGGGGGGGGCTTGCTTGAATTATTATTATTATGTATTTCTTAGGTGGTGTTTGCATTTAAGAGTGTGGCTGGGGGCGTGGTTTAACAGCAAAAATAATGAAATATAGAAACACACCACTCAGGCCCGGTGTTTGGGTCAGGCAAACCAGGCAGCTGTCTGGGGCCCCTAGGCCTTTTGAGGGCCCCTGGCTGTTGCTAAGGTTGTCGCCTGGTTACTAACTCACAGAAGGAGCCATTTTCGTTGGTGGCCTTCTGTGCCAAATTCCCTGGTGTCAGTTCGTCAGCTGACGGAATGGGCTACGGTAAGATGTCCACTCTCATGAGCTGTTGACCGTGTTCTCTCTAACGGGGCAGCCATCTTACTGGAGCCCCTCCAGTAGCCTATGTTATGCAGCATTGCCCGGGAAGAGATGGAGGTGGGGATGTTGAGGGTGAGGCTAGTCCATCTGGACAAGCAACTTGGGTGGAAGGAGTGGAGGAGCGAGTGCTGTCTGAGACTTCAGCTGCTGATGAGCACAGAAGGAACATGTCCAGTCAGGGGTGGCATCGGACACTGAGGACACGAGGGAGCTTGTATTGAGCAGGAGGCACAGCCCCACTTGTGTGCAGACACCAGGCAGATGGTCCAGGGACAAGTGCGGCAGTGTCATGCCTGGAGTTCCTCCTTAACCTTCGCCTGTTTCTCTGTAGTATGCAGCCTGACCACCAGGTGGTGCTGTCCTCTAGAGCTCCTGAAGATCAGCCAGCACCTGTGCTAATTAGCTGCTGGCCTTTATATGCTGAGTCTGACATGTAGTCAGGGCTCAGCGTTTTACTCTGTCATCTGGAACCTGAACTCTGTAGCAGAGCCTCTGAATCCTGAACCCAGGACTTCCTTGTGAACCATTGATTTCCCTTCTGTTTGCTTTTTGGACTACTTTGGACTGGACTTCATTCCTGTATGTTTCTTCACTGTACTGTATGTATAGCAATCTGAGTGTTTATGTTTGCTTGTTTCTCACAATAAACACATTGTGTTTGCTGCACAATCCCAGTCTCTCTGCCTTGCAGTACTCTAATTATTGGTCATTGTTTATTAGTGGATATCTCCCTTGAGATATCCATGACAGGCGGTACCTGATGATGGCCCAGCCAGCGTCACCGGGAGAGTGGCCTGAGGACTGCCAGTTGGTGATAACTAGAGATGAGCGAACTTTTGAAAAATTCGATTCGACTGATTCGCCGAATTTTCCGACAAAAATCGTTTCGACCCGAATAAATTCGCGACGAATCGCTATTAAAAACGGCTATTTCTGAGCCTCCTACAGCCTCAATAGGGTTGTAAACCATTCAGCCTTGCTGTAACACGCACAGGATGCGTGCTGGGTTAGTTAAATAATACTTTGAAGAAATATCACATGCAGATCAGAGGCATCGCTAATAGAATCGCAGAGCGGCACAATTGCAGAGAGTTGAAGTGGCATCACTATGAGGGGCAGAAGGAGCCCAAATATACACTGGAGTTGGCCTCAGGAGCCCAAAAATTGGATGAATCACACCCTGGAGTTGGCAGGAGTTGGCAGCAGCAGCAGCAGGAGCCCAAATATACACTGGAGTTGGCTTCAGGAGCCCAAAAATTGGATGAATCACACCCTGGAGTTGGCAGGAGTTGGCAGCAGCAGCAGCAGGAGCCCAAATATACACTGGAGTTGGCTTCAGGAGCCCAAAAATTGGATGAATCACACCCTGGAGTTGGCAGGAGTTGACAGCAGCAGCAGCAGGAGCCCAAATATACACTGGAGTTGGCTTCAGGAGCCCAAAAATTGGATGAATCACACCCTGGAGTTGGCAGGAGTTGACAGCAGCAGCAGCAGGAGCCCAAATATACACTGGAGTTGGCTTCAGGAGCCCAAAAATTGGATGAATCACACCCTGGAGTTGGCAGGAGTTGACAGCAGCAGCAGCAGGAGCCCAAATATACACTGGAGTTGGCTTCAGGAGCCCAAAAATTGGATGAATCACACCCTGGAGTTGGCAGAAGTTGGCAGCAGCAGCAGCAGGAGCCCAAATATACACTGGAGTTGGCTTCAGGAGCCCAAAAATTGGATGAATCACACCCTGGAGTTGGCAGGAGTTGACAGTAGCAGCAGCAGGAGCCCAAATATACACTGGAGTTGGCCTCAGGAGCCCAAAAATTGGATGAATCACACCCTGGAGTTGGCAGAAGTTGGCAGCAGCAGCAGCAGGAGCCCAAATATACACTGGAGTTGGCTTCAGGAGCCCAAAAATTGGATGAATCACACCCTGGAGTTGGCAGGAGTTGGCAGCAGCAGCAGCAGGAGCCCAAATATACACTGGAGTTGGCTTCAGGAGCCCAAAAATTGGATGAATCACACCCTGGAGTTGGCAGGAGTTGACAGCAGCAGCAGCAGGAGCCCAAATATACACTGGAGTTGGCTTCAGGAGCCCAAAAATTGGATGAATCACACCCTGGAGTTGGCAGGAGTTGACAGCAGCAGCAGCAGGAGCCCAAATATACACTGGAGTTGGCTTCAGGAGCCCAAAAATTGGATGAATCACACCCTGGAGTTGGCAGAAGTTGGCAGCAGCAGCAGCAGGAGCCCAAATATACACTGGAGTTGGCTTCAGGAGCCCAAAAATTGGATGAATCACACCCTGGAGTTGGCAGGAGTTGACAGTAGCAGCAGCAGGAGCCCAAATATACACTGGAGTTGGCCTCAGGAGCCCAAAAATTGGATGAATCACACCCTGGAGTTGGCAGGAGTTGACAGTAGCAGCAGCAGGAGCCCAAATATACACTGGAGTTGGCTTCAGGAGCCCAAAAATTGGATGAATCACACCCTGGAGTTGGCAGAAGTTGACAGTAGCAGCAGCAGGAGCCCAAATATACACTGGAGTTGGCCTCAGGAGCCCAAAAATTGGATGAATCACACCCTGGAGTTGGCAGAAGTTGGCAGCAGCAGCAGCAGGAGCCCAAATATACACTGGAGTTGGCTTCAGGAGCCCAAAAATTGGATGAATCACACCCTGGAGTTGGCAGAAGTTGGCAGCAGCAGCAGCAGGAGCCCAAATATACACTGGAGTTGGCTTCAGGAGCCCAAAAATTGGATGAATCACACCCTGGAGTTGGCAGGAGTTGACAGTAGCAGCAGCAGGAGCCCAAATATACACTGGAGTTGGCCTCAGGAGCCCAAAAATTGGATGAATCACACCCTGGAGTTGGCAGGAGTTGACAGTAGCAGCAGCAGGAGCCCAAATATACACTGGAGTTGGCCTCAGGAGCCCAAAAATTGGATGAATCACACCCTGGAGTTGGCAGAAGTTGGCAGCAGCAGCAGCAGGAGCCCAAATATACACTGGAGTTGGCCTCAGGAGCCCAAAAATTGGATGAATCACACCCTGGAGTTGGCAGGAGTTGACAGTAGCAGCAGCAGGAGCCCAAAAAATGGCCTAAAGACATAAATATGTTTTGCACCATTTGGAAAGTGTAAAACGTGGCACCATGCTGAATCTAGTCGCATGCATCAGGCATTGGTGGGTGGAAATCCTGGCTGATCCATCCCTGATTCATTTTGACAAAGGTGAGTCTCTCCACATTTTTAGTTGACAGACGAGTTCTCCTCGCCGTAACTATGGCCCCCGCCGCACTAAACACCCGCTCAGATGGCACGCTACTTGCCGGGCAGGACAGCTTTTCCAGGGCAAACTCTGCTAGTTGCGGCCACAAATCAAGTTTGGCTGCCCAGAAGTCCAGCGGATCCTCAAGGTGTGTTGGCATGGTCATGTCAAAGTATGACATGACCTGCTGGTTCAGGTCCTGCTCCAGGTCTTCCTGCTGCTCATGAGTAGCCTCACTATGCGGGTGTAGAAAGCTACTCATTAGCGACTGAAGACTGAGGCTGCTGCTGCTGATGGAGCTTCTGCTGCTGCTGCTGCCAACCCCCCCAGCGGCCATGGCAGTGGAAGGTGAGCGCAGAGGTCCCCTCGAGTCAGACCTGCGAGAGTATGGACCATGGCGCAGATAGGCATCGGCCAACTGCCTACGTAGAATGTCTTTGTAGTAGTTGAGTTTGTCCTCCCTCTCGGTGGGTTTAAAAAATGCCCCCATTTTGTGCCGGAAGCGAGGGTCCAATAAGGTGGACAGCCAGAAGTCATCCCGCCGACAGATGGAAACAATTCTGGGGTCACTACGCAAGCACGTGAGCATGCTTCGTGCCATTTGCGCAAGTGACTCGGATGGACTACCTGTCTCCATCTCCACTGCATACTGCCACGGTGTGCCCGGGTCCTCTGTCTCTCCTTCCTCAAAAACCTCTAGCTCCTCTGGCTGCTCCTGCTCCTCCTCTCCTGTCCGCTGACTAGATAAACCAGCCATTTCGCCAAGCCTAAACTGTGTTTCGCTGGGCAACTCCTCCTCCTCCTCTTCCTCCTCCTCCTCCTCCAGTTCAGCTCCAAGGGGGTTCATGTGGCCGTAAGATGTAAACGCCATGTCTCCAGTGCCCTGACCAGCCATGGTTTCCAACATGTGCTGTAGTACATGAAGCAGTGGAATCACGTCGTTCATCCCGTAATCCTGCCGACTGACAAATAAAGTGGCTTCCTCAAAGGGCCTGAGCAAACGGCAGGTGTCACGTATGAGCTGCCACTGGTTGACATTGAAGTTACACAGGGGAGTCCCCCTATCTGCTTGGATCATCAGGAAATCCGTGATGGCTTTTCTCTGTTCATATAATCGGTCCAACATGTGAAGGGTGGAATTCCAACGGGTGGAAACATCGCAAATCAGACTATGTTGGGGGATACCATTCTGACGCTGTAGCTCAAGAAGGGTGTGTTTGGCGGTGTAGGAGTGGCTGAAGTGCATGCAAAGTTTCCGTGAAGTTGTTAGGATGTCCTGCAGATGGGGGGAACACTTCAGAAACCGCTTGACAACCAGATTGAAGACGTGAGCCATGCAGGGGGCATGGGTCAGGCTTCCTTGGCGCAGCGCAGACAAAATGTTCTTCCCATTGTCGGTAACCATGATTCCCATTTTAAGTTTTCTCGGAGTAAGCCATGTTTGGATTTCCTGATGAATACATTTAAGCAGTTCCTCCCCTGTGTGACTCCGTTCGCCAAGACAAACCATGTGAAGCACTGCGTGACACCTCCGTGCCCTGCACACATGGTAGACTGGAGGGGCACTGAGACTTGAGCCTACAGTGGAGGGTGAGGAGATGGCGGAGGATGAGGAGGCCGAGTCGCACGGTGTCACAGGCCCAATGGGCAGAGAGCGCGGAGGCCGAAGCGGCGTGACCTGTCCAAGTTGCTGCTGCAAAGGGACCACATTCACCCAGTGGGCCGTAAACGACATGTACTGCCCCTGACCGTAGTTACAGCTCCAGATGTCGGCGCTGCCATGTATTTTGCTACACACCGACAGGCTCAAGGACTGGCCCACCTTCTGTTCAACAAAAGTGTGCAGCGCTGGTACTGCCTTCTTGGCAAAGAAATGACGGCTTGGGACTCTCCACCTCGGCTCGGCACAAGCCATCAGTTCTCTGAAAGGTGCAGATTCCACCACCTGAAAATGGAGCGACTGCAGCACCAGCAACTTGGACAGGAGCACATTCAGCTTCTGCGCCGTAGGATGAGTGGGCGCATACTGCTGTCTCTTGGACATGGCTTCGCTGATGGATTGCTGGCGGGATGCATGACTTGGAGGAGGAGGAGCAGGAGCGACAGAGGATGGGTATGACGCACAGCTGCCTTCGGCTGAGGTGCTGGAGCCTTGGCTGGCAGAAATTGGGAGCTCACTTGGTGAGGAAGCAGACTGGACCACCCCTTGGGAGCCTCGGTTCTCCCAGGTCGTTTTATGGTGACGCATCATATGTTGACGCAGGGCCGTGGTGCCAACATTTGGACCCTGGCCACGCTTCACCTTTTGCCTACATATCTTGCATGTGGCCATGTTACCCTCCTGCGGATGCCTCAGGAAAAACTGCCACACTGCCGAGTAGCTACTTTTCCCACCCCCTGGCCTCACTGATTCACTGCTGCTGTTGCCAACTCCAGGAACCCCTGCTCCACTACCTCCCGATAAGGTAGACTGCCGCACAGCAGGTGCTCTACCCCGGCCCCGGCCCCAGCCTTTGGAATTGTGCCCCCATGCTGACTGCTACCACCTTGCTGCCTCAGCTGCTGACTCCGGGGCAACCTGCGCCCCTCTTCTCCTGATGATGACGATGAAGCCCCTTCATCACCCGGCTCCCAAGTGCGATCGGCTTCATCGTCATCATCATCATCATCACCGGGTTGTGGCTGTACGTCACTGATGTTCGTGGATTCGTCAACAGTGTCTGGCGCAGGAGCTGGAACGCTCGCAGCACCCACGACACTGTCCACATCACTATTTGTCTGCCTAGCTAAAGAAGCCACCTCCATTTCTTGGCTGGGCAGTAGCTGCTGACTGTCCTCCTGTATCTGATCGTCCTCCTCACTAAAGAGTGGAGCTGAACCCAAAGCATAGGATACGTCGCTGGGGGAGGGAACGGCGTAGGACAGAGGAAATGGGAGGACAGGGACTGCTCTCGGGGCATGCCAACTCAGGGTTGTGTCAGAGGAACCTACCGACCCTAGACTGGGGGTCTCAGATGTAAGTTGTGATGATGTTGTTGATGAGCGCGTCAGCCAATCTACCACGGCAGATGCGTTACTGGTGGAGACCCGACCGCTAGCAGATACTGGCAGATTAGGTCTCTCAGCGTGACTCCTGCTGCTACTGGCCCCCAGTCTGATGCGAGCTCTGCCTGCGGAATCTTGGCCTCTGCCACTCCTCTTTTCACTTCCAGGCACTTGTCTGCCCGACATAGTCTAACTGGCGTGGTAGTAGGTGATATTTTAAGAACCCCCAGGCAGCAGTGGGTCTATATAAAACAGAATATAATGCACACCAAAAGTGAGCAGTAACACTCAGCCTCCAACAGGCCTGCTTAGTGTAAATAAGAGAGCTGCTTAGTGTAAATAAAGAGGGGTATGCTATGTTACAGAATGGGATGCCTCAACAGAAGTGCACCTGGCAGGCAGCAGTAAGCCTATGCCCAGCAAAAGTGTCTTATAATATAAATATGATAAGAGCAAATGCTTATATGGTCTTAAACAGAGGCTGCTTTAGTCACAGAATGGGATGCCCTGGGCAGGAATGGACCTGGCAGGGTCCAGTAGGGCTTTGGCCAGCAAAAGTGTCTTTATCAGGCTAATTTCAAATATGATAAGAGCAAATGCTTATATGGTCTTAAACAGAGGCTGCTGTAGTCACAGAATGGGATGCCCCGGGCAGGAATCGAGCTGGCAGGGTCCAGTAGTGCTTTGGCCAGCAAAAGTGTCTTTATCAGGCCTAATTTCAAATATGATAAGAGCAAATGCTTATATGGTCTTAAACAGAGGCTGCTTTAGTCACAGAATGGGATGCCCTGGGCAGGAATGGACCTGGCAGGGTCCAGTAGGGCTTTGGCCAGCAAAAGTGTCTTTATCAGGCTAATTTCAAATATGATAAGAGCAAATGCTTATATGGTCTTAAACAGAGGCTGCTTTAGTCACAGAATGGGATGCCCCGGGCAGGAATCGAGCTGGCAGGGTCCAGTAGGGCTTTGGCCAGCAAAAGTGTCTTTATCAGGCCTAATTTCAAATATGATAAGAGCAAATGCTTATATGGTCTTAAACAGAGGCTGCTGTAGTCACAGAATGGGATGCCCCGGGCAGGAATCGAGCTGGCAGGGTCCAGTAGGGCTTTGGCCAGCAAAAGTGTCTTTATCAGGCCTAATTTCAAATATGATAAGAGCAAATGCTTATATGGTCTTAAACAGAGGCTGCTTTAGTCACAGAATGGGATGCCCTGGGCAGGAATCGACCTGGCAGGGTCCAGTAGGGCTTTGGCCAGCAAAAGTGTCTTTATCAGGCTAATTTCAAATATGATAAGAGCAAATGCTTATATGGTCTTAAACAGAGGCTGCTTTAGTCACAGAATGGGATGCCCCGGGCAGGAATCGAGCTGGCAGGGTCCAGTAGTGCTTTGGCCAGCAAAAGTGTCTTTATCAGGCTAATTTCAAATATGATAAGAGCAAATGCTTATATGGTCTTAAACAGAGGCTGCTGTAGTCACAGAATGGGATGCCCCGGGCAGGAATCGAGCTGGCAGGGTCCAGTAGTGCTTTGGCCAGCAAAAGTGTCTTTATCAGGCCTAATTTCAAATATGATAAGAGCAAATGCTTATATGGTCTTAAACAGAGGCTGCTTTAGTCACAGAATGGGATGCCCCGGGCAGGAATCGAGCTGGCAGGGTCCAGTAGTGCTTTGGCCAGCAAAAGTGTCTTTATCAGGCTAATTTCAAATATGATAAGAGCAAATGCTTATATGGTCTTAAACAGAGGCTGCTGTAGTCACAGAATGGGATGCCCCGGGCAGGAATCGAGCTGGCAGGGTCCAGTAGGGCTTTGGCCAGCAAAAGTGTCTTTATCAGGCCTAATTTCAAATATGATAAGAGCAAATGCTTATATGGTCTTAAACAGAGGCTGCTTTAGTCACAGAATGGGATGCCCTGGGCAGGAATCGACCTGGCAGGGTCCAGTAGGGCTTTGGCCAGCAAAAGTGTCTTTATCAGGCTAATTTCAAATATGATAAGAGCAAATGCTTATATGGTCTTAAACAGAGGCTGCTTTAGTCACAGAATGGGATGCCCCGGGCAGGAATCGAGCTGGCAGGGTCCAGTAGTGCTTTGGCCAGCAAAAGTGTCTTTATCAGGCTAATTTCAAATATGATAAGAGCAAATGCTTATATGGTCTTAAACAGAGGCTGCTGTAGTCACAGAATGGGATGCCCCGGGCAGGAATCGAGCTGGCAGGGTCCAGTAGTGCTTTGGCCAGCAAAAGTGTCTTTATCAGGCCTAATTTCAAATATGATAAGAGCAAATGCTTATATGGTCTTAAACAGAGGCTGCTTTAGTCACAGAATGGGATGCCCCGGGCAGGAATCGAGCTGGCAGGGTCCAGTAGTGCTTTGGCCAGCAAAAGTGTCTTTATCAGGCTAATTTCAAATATGATAAGAGCAAATGCTTATATGGTCTTAAACAGAGGCTGCTGTAGTCACAGAATGGGATGCCCCGGGCAGGAATCGAGCTGGCAGGGTCCAGTAGGGCTTTGGCCAGCAAAAGTGTCTTTATCAGGCCTAATTTCAAATATGATAAGAGCAAATGCTTATATGGTCTTAAACAGAGGCTGCTTTAGTCACAGAATGGGATGCCCTGGGCAGGAATCGACCTGGCAGGGTCCAGTAGGGCTTTGGCCAGCAAAAGTGTCTTTATCAGGCTAATTTCAAATATGATAAGAGCAAATGCTTATATGGTCTTAAACAGAGGCTGCTTTAGTCACAGAATGGGATGCCCCGGGCAGGAATCGAGCTGGCAGGGTCCAGTAGTGCTTTGGCCAGCAAAAGTGTCTTTATCAGGCTAATTTCAAATATGATAAGAGCAAATGCTTATATGGTCTTAAACAGAGGCTGCTGTAGTCACAGAATGGGATGCCCCGGGCAGGAATCGAGCTGGCAGGGTCCAGTAGTGCTTTGGCCAGCAAAAGTGTCTTTATCAGGCCTAATTTCAAATATGATAAGAGCAAATGCTTATATGGTCTTAAACAGAGGCTGCTTTAGTCACAGAATGGGATGCCTCACAGCAGACTTAAGATCAGTTCAGTATATATGCACAGTTAGTTACTATAAGCAGCCTGAAAACGCTAACAAAGGCTGGATGAAAAAAAAAAAATCTCCCTGTCAGCCAGCTCCGTTTTTCCTACCTTTCCCTGGCTTTCTGTCTGTCTCCTGTCTGTCTCCTGCCTGTCTCCTGCCTGTCTCCAGCCTGTCCCTGTCTGTCCCTGTCTCCAGCCTGTCTAACTGCCTCAGCTACACAGCGTTCTGTCTGTCTGTCACGAATGCAATAGAGAAATGAGGAAAAGCAAGATGGCCGCCGTTAAATACCGCTGTGTGACGTCACCGGGCTTGCTGGCTGCTGATAGGCTGCATGTGACTGCCCCAGCTTGCACTGGCGCGGGATACATGTCCAGACATGTCCCGTCCGCCATCTTAGAATGCCTGTAATGTAAATGAATGGATGTTAAAGGAAAACTTCGAGTGATCGAATCGCGGGGAAATTCGGATTCGATCCGAATCGAATTTTTCCTGAAATTCGGATCGAATCCGGGTTCGTCCGGATCGATTCGCTCATCCCTAGTGATAACCAATCCGTCCAGGGCCAAGAAGCGATATGCCTTGGAGATTCGAATGACTGGGGGCATTGGGATCATCAAGAAACAAGTGGGACCCGACGTGGCTACCCACTGCCATTCGTATGACACCTATAAGAGGGTAGGGGGGCCAGGGCTGTGTCCCACCCACCCACTGGAAACTCTGCCGAACAGAAAGAGCTTCATACTGATGCCGGTGGACTATGCCACCTGGGGGCCCAAATGCAGTGGCTTAGTCACCCACTTGGGCCAACAGGGTGGATACTCCCCCGGAGGAAAACCTTCCCTAAGAAGATTCTCCCCAGGATAAACCCTCCATCCAGGATATGCAGTTAATGGGGCAGTTGCTGGGGGTTAAGCAGGCATCAACTAGGTGCTACCCCTTCAGACTACTGCTTTGGCGACATGCATCGCAGCCCCTGGCCTGGGTAAAGCAGAAAGGGAAGGGGTGCCCTCAGTGCAGTCACACGGTCCCCGCTATGAGTAGCCCTACACCCCTTCCGGGAGCGGTCCAACCACCACTCCGGATGGACAAGGGCAGCTGCACATAGACCCCAGAGGTTACTCCTGGGATGGACGGTCCATAGTCCCAGCCTCCCTGGTGGTGCAGCAATGCAATCCCCAGAATAGGTCTGGGTGCGGAACCCAGGAGTCCCAGCAGGGACCTCAACCAGAGTTCTCAGCCTGAGGTGCTGCTGTGGGGTTCTCCAAAAGAGGATAGATTATGAATGGGTGCACGGGTCACCACCAAGAGGTTTTGCCCTTAGAGCCCTTATATAGAGGCCGGCCATAGGGCTCTCTCCATGCTTCATGTAAGAAGTCAGCTCTACCTTAAATCCATAGTCATTCCAGGTGAACTCACAGACCCTCGGCAATGGCTAAGAGTGCTCCACTCTAATAATCCTCACGGTAGAAAGAAAAAATCGCCAGTCCGCTGATCCAGTGAAAAAAATAGTAGCCAAACGTTGTTGTCTCAAAACAGCATAAAAAAGCCAAGAGGCCAGTATTCCAGTAAAGAAAACACTTGAAAGCATCTACGCGTTTCGGACCGACACCCGGTCCTTAATCATGACATATGCATCACATAATAAAATGTCTTATATCCGTTACCTAACTGCACCACCCTGCAATGGGCGGTAACATTCAACTAAGCACATAACTCTCTCCATGCTTCTAGGATGTCCTGATCCATGCACCTCATTCATCCAAATGTATTGAAGGTAACGTGACATTCTGCTGTGTATCTTTTTTTTACCACTTTACCTGTAACCTGTGTCCCACATCTCAGACTGGTATTTGTATTATTTCCACCACAGTCAAATGCTGGTAATAACTGCCTAGTGTGTCGATCACATTAAAATAAATATTTAACTTGAGCTGTCGTTTTGCCTTAACCGAAACAAGTGCGTCTGCGTATAGAATTTTAGGCCCTTGGACTGGTTAAATGACTAGGGTTAGGAAAGCGTGTTGCATGGTCCTATATGCTGTGTTAGCATGATCACTTGATACGCATTTCCTCACGGTGAGTTTGCGTGCGATCCTGGGGGGTAACAGACGGCAGAGCATCCCAAAATGCAATATGAAATCCTTAGGTTCTGCTCCTCTTTAACTTTGTTCCCACTTTCCCTGCAGAGCACCACAATGCCCAGCAATCCCAGATGATCCCTGTGCCTGACAAGCTGTCACCTACTGACTGCAGGGCTACAACAGCTTCTAGAACACAGAGACATCGCTCACCCATATACTGTATATAATTATGTATCTATGCCACAGGAATGGACCACTTACCTTCCACATAGAGGTGGTATGAATGTCTGTGCCTTAATTTTCCTTTAGCTGTGTGTATCTCTAGAGTGTATATCCCAGCATGCTCTGCTGTCACACTGGGAATGATGAGACTCCCGTTGTTTGATAGCTTCATGGGGCTGGTTCTACAATTCCGACTCTTTGCTATGGTACGGTTCTGTCTATCTTTCCATTGTAAATTGTCACAGTTGCTGACATCTGATAAGTGCATGTACACTGGTCTTGTGACAGCGAGAACAACGTCCGATCCCGGCTCTGCTGATATTTCACTGACATCACTGAATTCACCTGCACAAGGGAAACACAGGTCACACTGCAGGTATCACACACACACACACACACACACACACACACACACACACGTCACACTGTACAAGATTACAGGTATCACACACACACAGGTCACACTGCAGAAGATTACAGGTATCACACACACACACACACACACACACACACACACACACAGGTCACACTGCAGAATATTACAGGTATCACACACACACACACACACACACACACACACAGGTCACACTGCAGAACATTACAGGTAACACACACACACACACACACGTCACACTGCAGAACATTACAGGTATCACACACACACACACACATGTCACACTGCAGAACATTACAGGTATCACACACACACACACACACACACACAGGTCACACTGCAGAACATTACAGGTATCACACACACACACACACACACACACACACACACACACACACACACACGGTTTCATTTGCTTCACCAATTAGCATGGCCACCTCCTTAGTCTCTCCAGGGCTTACACTCTATGTATAATGTGTTACCTACCTCTGGCCATGGAGACCAGAACCCACAGCAGGGTTACCTGGAGGGGCCGCATGGTGCTGCACTCAGGGAGCTGGGTTCATGTGTGACAATAAGAAGTACAAAAATATACAAAAGAGAAAAAGGAAGAAAGAGTCATATGTGCAAAGTCGACATTTCATCATCACACTTATTTTAAGAGATAAGAACCAGAAACCCTCATCTCACCAGTATGACAATATTTCCACTTCTAGGTTTTTGCACCAATTTGTAACCTTGTGTTGCTGCACAGATAGGGGGGGGGGCACAGTGCAGCTGCAGGAGGACGGATATCCATTGTAACTGAAAGTAACAGCATTCCCTTATGCTTAAAGGGAAATTCCACTTTTTTAAAGTGTATATTTTTTGTGCCCAAAGGACGTCCTCAAGGTGCAGGGCACCATTTTCAAACGTATTCTTACATCACTGGAAAATCACAGGAGGTACACGCTCTGGTTTATTTATCTTCATCTTTGGAAGTTGCCTTGTATGGAGTATTGAATATCTTGTATATTTGAGATGACACATTCAGTGTTTGGATTCTATATGTGATTAAGTGGTGCTTTCTTGCCCACAGTACATCTGCTAAGAGTTTTGTGTGGCCGGTGGTGGTTTCACTTAAGGATTATATTAAGAACACGCACTGTGGGACACGCTGGATTCACAGATTCATGAGAAAGCTCTGTGTTATTTTTTGACATTTGGAACCTGCATGTGTTTAAAGGGACGTTCAGTGGGTAGTTAGACTCCTAGATCCAGAGATATGATGCTCAGAAGTGTATCATCTCAGTGCCCATAGGCACAGGATTTTGGCGGTACCACTTCTTGGTCCAGTCACCCCTTATCCGCAGGCCCTTGTAGTAGTGTATACCTGAGGATCTCCCCTTTTCAACCACACCAGTGCGTTCTTAGCTCCCATAGGTCTGGAGATCTGGCACTCAGAAATGTAGCACCTATGAGTAATGGTACCAAGGTTTTTCAGCCCCACCCCTTGGTCCAGTCAGCCCCAATCCACATGCCCTTGCTAGATCGTTAGCCCCCAGATCAGGAAATCTGAAGTTCAGAAAGGTCCATGGATCCAGGCCAACTGGATCAATCGTCGATACCCTAAAGTCCTGGTTGTGAAGTCTGCCGGCTGCCATACCTGGGGATGGGGCAGCTGGGAGGCGTAGCTCAGGAAGCCAAATCCAATCGCAATTCCACGTTTAGGAGCTGGAGAAAATAACAGCCCAGTGACAATTTCGAGGTCATGGGCTGGCGGCAAGAAGCAAAATCCAGTAAAAAATCCAAGTTCAGGGGGCGGCAAGAAATGAGGTCCAGTAATAAGTCCAAATTGAAACAGAAAGATCTGTCTGAAAATTAATCCGAGGATGAAGCCAGGTGAATTTGGGTAGTCAGTCAGGATTGCAAGAAGAACCCAGGAACATACATACAAGCCAGCTGTTCTTTTAAATCGGACCGAAGAAACCAGAAGTAAATGAGAGCCCAAGAGCTTACACTCTAGGCTTCAAGCACCCGCAGCCTTGCTTGTATGATGCTGGACACCAGGTGGCGCTGTCGAGTGGTGAAGAGTCTGGTCATGTCCACGACCACGCACGGACAGCGGGGGCACCACCGCGCTGGTCAGTTCCCCAATAAATATGGAGTCAGCCCAGTTCTCTGTGCCCGTGATAGTCGCTTGTGATTAGGATTCCGTTATTATCTGTTTCCGACTCGGTTTGATCAACCATCCCTATCCGCTGCCTGTACCGACTTTTGCTTTGTCTGACCTCGAACCTGCCTGCCCCTTCAGATACCCCCCGATCTCTGACATTGCGGCTTGACCTTTTGGCTACCCTGACTACGCACCTGTCTCATCCCTGTCCTCTGACGCACCTTTTGTTGTCTTCTTACAGAAGGCTGGTGTCTCGCTGGTCATCACACGTTCCTTGACATGAAAGAAGGTCTCTTTGGCAGCTTTGGACTAGATAAACAGAGTATTCTTTTGGGTGAGATCAGTGATGGGGCAAACTATCCTTGAGAAATCTTTAATAAAACAGTAGAAATTGGTGAAGCCAATGAAATGCTGTACTTCTTTGCTATTCATAGGTAGTGGCCAGTCCAGGATGGAGGCAACCTTCTCAGAATCCATCACAATAACGGTACTGGTGATGAGTTACCCCAGGAACTGAATAGAGGCTTTGAGCACCAGCAGCCTCTCTTGTTACACACCAGACACCAGGTGGAGCTGTTGAGCGGTGGAGAGGATGAGGCATCTGGTCATGTGCACGCACCTGAGCATACACTCCCCTGACCCTGCACAGACAGCGTCAGAGACCCGGCAGCACCATCTGACAGAGGAGTGAGGAACGTGAGGTGTCTGACCGGTACTGTTGCTTGCCGGAGCTTGTTTTTCAGCTGAAGATCTCAGCTATACTCTATGTACATTTGGGCATCAGGGCATATCACATAAGTAGATCTGAGAGTTTTAGCATTTTTAGCATTTGGTTTATGTTCAAGTGTTCATGGCACAGTTAGTGTGAAAGGCCTAGTGGAATGGAGGGCAAGTAATTGTGCAATCTGAGCTGCTTGGTAATACTTTGCAAAATTTGGCACCCCCAGCCCGCCCTCCTTCCTAGATCTAAGCATGACCCCCTTGGGGACCCTAGGCCTCCTACCACCCCAGACAAAGGACATGACCTTGCTATGTAATGTTTTTAGCTGTTGTGGGGGGATTCTAGTTGGGAGGACTCTGGTGACATACAGAAACGTAGGCAACAATGTCATTTTAACTGCCACAATTCTCCCCAACCATGACACATTGTAGTCTTTCCATTGCTCTAGTAACTTACAGTGTTTCTGAAAGAGGGGTGTGTAATTTTCTGAAGCCAGGGAGTCATATGAGCCAGTTAAATATATCCCAAGATATTTGATGTTTTTTTCCTCCCAACTAAAATCAAATGATGTCTTAATTAGAGATAGCATAGCTGGAATCTGTTGCTCTCTTGCTATATGGGACAACTGTACAATCCATCTAATATTGTCCCCTGCCTGTCGCCCCGGTATAAAGCCCACCTGGTCATTATTTATCAGTTTTGGTAAGAATCCCGAGAGCTTGTCCGCTATCACCTTAGCCAGGAGTCCCAGCAGGGACCTCAACCAGAGTTCTCAGCCTGAGGTGCTGCTGTGGGGTTCTCCAAAAGAGGATAGATTATGAATGGGTGCACGGGTCACCACCAAGAGGTTTTGCCCTTAGAGCCCTTATATAGAGGCCGGCCATAGGGCTCTCTCCATGCTTCATGTAAGAAGTCAGCTCTACCTTAAATCCATAGTCATTCCAGGTGAACTCACAGACCCTCGGCAATGGCTAAGAGTGCTCCACTCTAATAATCCTCACGGTAGAAAGAAAAAATCGCCAGTCCGCTGATCCAGTGAAAAAAATAGTAGCCAAACGTTGTTGTCTCAAAACAGCATAAAAAAGCCAAGAGGCCAGTATTCCAGTAAAGAAAACACTTGAAAGCATCTACGCGTTTCGGACCGACACCCGGTCCTTAATCATGACATATGCATCACATAATAAAATGTCTTATATCCGTTACCTAACTGCACCACCCTGCAATGGGCGGTAACATTCAACTAAGCACATAACTCTCTCCATGCTTCTAGGATGTCCTGATCCATGCACCTCATTCATCCAAATGTATTGAAGGTAACGTGACATTCTGCTGTGTATCTTTTTTTTACCACTTTACCTGTAACCTGTGTCCCACATCTCAGACTGGTATTTGTATTATTTCCACCACAGTCAAATGCTGGTAATAACTGCCTAGTGTGTCGATCACATTAAAATAAATATTTAACTTGAGCTGTCGTTTTGCCTTAACCGAAACAAGTGCGTCTGCGTATAGAATTTTAGGCCCTTGGACTGGTTAAATGACTAGGGTTAGGAAAGCGTGTTGCATGGTCCTATATGCTGTGTTAGCATGATCACTTGATACGCATTTCCTCACGGTGAGTTTGCGTGCGATCCTGGGGGGTAACAGACGGCAGAGCATCCCAAAATGCAATATGAAATCCTTAGGTTCTGCTCCTCTTTAACTTTGTTCCCACTTTCCCTGCAGAGCACCACAATGCCCAGCAATCCCAGATGATCCCTGTGCCTGACAAGCTGTCACCTACTGACTGCAGGGCTACAACAGCTTCTAGAACACAGAGACATCGCTCACCCATATACTGTATATAATTATGTATCTATGCCACAGGAATGGACCACTTACCTTCCACATAGAGGTGGTATGAATGTCTGTGCCTTAATTTTCCTTTAGCTGTGTGTATCTCTAGAGTGTATATCCCAGCATGCTCTGCTGTCACACTGGGAATGATGAGACTCCCGTTGTTTGATAGCTTCATGGGGCTGGTTCTACAATTCCGACTCTTTGCTATGGTACGGTTCTGTCTATCTTTCCATTGTAAATTGTCACAGTTGCTGACATCTGATAAGTGCATGTACACTGGTCTTGTGACAGCGAGAACAACGTCCGATCCCGGCTCTGCTGATATTTCACTGACATCACTGAATTCACCTGCACAAGGGAAACACAGGTCACACTGCAGGTATCACACACACACACACACACACACACACACACACGTCACACTGTACAAGATTACAGGTATCACACACACACAGGTCACACTGCAGAAGATTACAGGTATCACACACACACACACACAGGTCACACTGCAGAATATTACAGGTATCACACACACACACACACACACACACACACACACACACACAGGTCACACTGCAGAACATTACAGGTATCACACACACACACAGGTCACACTGCAGAACATTACAGGTATCACACACACACACACACACGTCACACTGCAGAACATTACAGGTATCACACACACACACACATGTCACACTGCAGAACATTACAGGTATCACACACACACACACACACACAGGTCACACTGCAGAACATTACAGGTATCACACACACACACACACACACACACACGGTTTCATTTGCTTCACCAATTAGCATGGCCACCTCCTTAGTCTCTCCAGGGCTTACACTCTATGTATAATGTGTTACCTACCTCTGGCCATGGAGACCAGAACCCACAGCAGGGTTACCTGGAGGGGCCGCATGGTGCTGCACTCAGGGAGCTGGGTTCATGTGTGACAATAAGAAGTACAAAAATATACAAAAGAGAAAAAGGAAGAAAGAGTCATATGTGCAAAGTCGACATTTCATCATCACACTTATTTTAAGAGATAAGAACCAGAAACCCTCATCTCACCAGTATGACAATATTTCCACTTCTAGGTTTTTGCACCAATTTGTAACCTTGTGTTGCTGCACATATAGGGGGGGGGGGCACAGTGCAGCTGCAGGAGGACGGATATCCATTGTAACTGAAAGTAACAGCATTCCCTTATGCTTAAAGGGAAATTCCACTTTTTTAAAGTGTATATTTTTTGTGCCCAAAGGACGTCCTCAAGGTGCAGGGCACCATTTTCAAACGTATTCTTACATCACTGGAAAATCACAGGAGGTACACGCTCTGGTTTATTTATCTTCATCTTTGGAAGTTGCCTTGTATGGAGTATTGAATATCTTGTATATTTGAGATGACACATTCAGTGTTTGGATTCTATATGTGATTAAGTGGTGCTTTCTTGCCCACAGTACATCTGCTAAGAGTTTTGTGTGGCCGGTGGTGGTTTCACTTAAGGATTATATTAAGAACACGCACTGTGGGACACGCTGGATTCACAGATTCATGAGAAAGCTCTGTGTTATTTTTTGACATTTGGAACCTGCATGTGTTTAAAGGGACGTTCAGTGGGTAGTTAGACTCCTAGATCCAGAGATATGATGCTCAGAAGTGTATCATCTCAGTGCCCATAGGCACAGGATTTTGGCGGTACCACTTCTTGGTCCAGTCACCCCTTATCCGCAGGCCCTTGTAGTAGTGTATACCTGAGGATCTCCCCTTTTCAACCACACCAGTGCGTTCTTAGCTCCCATAGGTCTGGAGATCTGGCACTCAGAAATGTAGCACCTATGAGTAATGGTACCAAGGTTTTTCAGCCCCACCCCTTGGTCCAGTCAGCCCCAATCCACATGCCCTTGCTAGATCGTTAGCCCCCAGATCAGGAAATCTGAAGTTCAGAAAGGTCCATGGATCCAGGCCAACTGGATCAATCGTCGATACCCTAAAGTCCTGGTTGTGAAGTCTGCCGGCTGCCATACCTGGGGATGGGGCAGCTGGGAGGCGTAGCTCAGGAAGCCAAATCCAATCGCAATTCCACGTTTAGGAGCTGGAGAAAATAACAGCCCAGTGACAATTTCGAGGTCATGGGCTGGCGGCAAGAAGCAAAATCCAGTAAAAAATCCAAGTTCAGGGGGCGGCAAGAAATGAGGTCCAGTAATAAGTCCAAATTGAAACAGAAAGATCTGTCTGAAAATTAATCCGAGGATGAAGCCAGGTGAATTTGGGTAGTCAGTCAGGATTGCAAGAAGAACCCAGGAACATACATACAAGCCAGCTGTTCTTTTAAATCGGACCGAAGAAACCAGAAGTAAATGAGAGCCCAAGAGCTTACACTCTAGGCTTCAAGCACCCGCAGCCTTGCTTGTATGATGCTGGACACCAGGTGGCGCTGTCGAGTGGTGAAGAGTCTGGTCATGTCCACGACCACGCACGGACAGCGGGGGCACCACCGCGCTGGTCAGTTCCCCAATAAATATGGAGTCAGCCCAGTTCTCTGTGCCCGTGATAGTCGCTTGTGATTAGGATTCCGTTATTATCTGTTTCCGACTCGGTTTGATCAACCATCCCTATCCGCTGCCTGTACCGACTTTTGCTTTGTCTGACCTCGAACCTGCCTGCCCCTTCAGATACCCCCCGATCTCTGACATTGCGGCTTGACCTTTTGGCTACCCTGACTACGCACCTGTCTCATCCCTGTCCTCTGACGCACCTTTTGTTGTCTTCTTACAGAAGGCTGGTGTCTCGCTGGTCATCACACGTTCCTTGACATGAAAGAAGGTCTCTTTGGCAGCTTTGGACTAGATAAACAGAGTATTCTTTTGGGTGAGATCAGTGATGGGGCAAACTATCCTTGAGAAATCTTTAATAAAACAGTAGAAATTGGTGAAGCCAATGAAATGCTGTACTTCTTTGCTATTCATAAGTAGTGGCCAGTCCAGGATGGAGGCAACCTTCTCAGAATCCATCACAATAACGGTACTGGTGATGAGTTACCCCAGGAACTGAATAGAGGCTTTGAGCACCAGCAGCCTCTCTTGTTACACACCAGACACCAGGTGGAGCTGTTGAGCGGTGGAGAGGATGAGGCATCTGGTCATGTGCACGCACCTGAGCATACACTCCCCTGACCCTGCACAGACAGCGTCAGAGACCCGGCAGCACCATCTGACAGAGGAGTGAGGAACGTGAGGTGTCTGACCGGTACTGTTGCTTGCCGGAGCTTGTTTTTCAGCTGAAGATCTCAGCTATACTCTATGTACATTTGGGCATCAGGGCATATCACATAAGTAGATCTGAGAGTTTTAGCATTTTTAGCATTTGGTTTATGTTCAAGTGTTCATGGCACAGTTAGTGTGAAAGGCCTAGTGGAATGGAGGGCAAGTAATTGTGCAATCTGAGCTGCTTGGTAATACTTTGCAAAATTTGGCACCCCCAGCCCGCCCTCCTTCCTAGATCTAAGCATGACCCCCTTGGGGACCCTAGGCCTCCTACCACCCCAGACAAAGGACATGACCTTGCTATGTAATGTTTTTAGCTGTTGTGGGGGGATTCTAGTTGGGAGGACTCTGGTGACATACAGAAACGTAGGCAACAATGTCATTTTAACTGCCACAATTCTCCCCAACCATGACACATTGTAGTCTTTCCATTGCTCTAGTAACTTACAGTGTTTCTGAAAGAGGGGTGTGTAATTTTCTGAAGCCAGGGAGTCATATGAGCCAGTTAAATATATCCCAAGATATTTGATGTTTTTTTCCTCCCAACTAAAATCAAATGATGTCTTAATTAGAGATAGCATAGCTGGAATCTGTTGCTCTCTTGCTATATGGGACAACTGTACAATCCATCTAATATTGTCCCCTGCCTGTCGCCCCGGTATAAAGCCCACCTGGTCATTATTTATCAGTTTTGGTAAGAATCCCGAGAGCTTGTCCGCTATCACCTTAGCTAGGATTTTGACGTCCAAATTAATTAGGGAAATGGGTCTAAAGTTAGATCAAAGAGAGTGGTCTGTATCTGGTTTTGGGATCATACTGATAGAAGCCCTGAGTGACTCTCCCCCAAAAGTACCCCCATTTCTGATAGTATGAAACATTGCAGACAGCTTAGGAGTTAACACTTCACTAAACTTTTTATAATAACAGGCTGAGAAGCCATCTGGGCCCGGTCTCTTATTAAGTTTCAAATTCTTCACTATCTGTTTAACTTCCCGTTGCTGAATTTCATCATCTAAAATTTCTTTCAGATTTACGGGTAGGTCAATTTCCCTAAAAAATATCTCCAATGTCTCCAAGCTTGGCGGTGAAGGATTAGAATACAACTTCCGCAACTGTTGTTTGAACAATTTTACTACCTTAGTTGGATTACTTGTGACAACCCCTCTCTCATCCTTTAATCTAATCGGGCAGTAACTTTGTGGTGGAGCTTTTAATTTCTTAGCTAATAGTTAGCTTGGTTTATTCGCTTTACAATAATATTTATGCTTCAACCAACACAAAGCTTTTTTCTGCTCTTCCTGCTAGCGCCAGATTCAACTCCTGTGACGTTTGGCTCGCAATTCTGGTGTCATACCGTGCTTAGCTGCCTCCGAAACCTGAAGATATTCTTTTTCTAGCCTGTCAATATACTAGTTCCTATCTCTTTTCTTCCTAGCCGCACCTGAATCAGCTTACCTCTAATCATAGCTTTATGGGCCTCCCAACATAATGTTGCCAATATCTCAGGTGTTTCATTCACTGCAAAGTAAACAAGCAATGCTTCCTTAAGAGTGGTAACAATTGCGTCATCTGATTAACAGGGACTCATTGAGAGACCAGGAGTATTCTGATGGTCTGCTGATCGGGGAGCCCAGTTTTAGCAGCAAGCCATCATAGTCAGACCACGAGATGGGAATAATTTCAGATGATCTCATAAGCGCTAAAGATCTCTGCGGATAGAAGATATGATCAATTCTCGTATAAACTTCATGTGGATAGGAGTAATGTGTGAAATTTTGCGTTCCCGGGTGTGCCTCTCTCCAGCAGTCCGGCCAATATCTATTCAACAACTTTCTAGCACTCATCATCATATGGGGTGTTACTAGAGAACCAGACCAGAACTGCCTGTCTATATGAAGGTTTACAACCATATTCGAATCTGATTATGGTCATGCCTTGTGCTACTGCCACCACTTCATCAAAAAATGTAGAAAGAAAATTAACCTGGTTGACATTTGGAGCGTAATAACCAGCTACTGTTATGTCCACATCCTGCAGGGAACCAACTAAAATCAGAAATCTCCCTTCCGGATTACTAATTTCTTTTTTGCAATGGAATTGGGAGCCCCTCTTAAACCATATTAGGATATCTTTTTGTTTGGTGTCAGCACATGCCAAGAAAATGTAGGGATATGAGGAGTCAAAGAATTGGAGCTGTTCAAGAAATGTGTCTCCTGGAGACACAGTATATCAGGATGCAATGATCTAATTTTACGGAATGCTAAACTTCTTTTCTGTGGTGAATTAAACCCTTGTACATTGAGTGAAAATACAGTAGCCACTGTTTAGCTTGTAACTTGATATTAAAAGAAAAGGGAAAAAGGAGTGGGGAGAAGAAGAAAAAATAGAGAGAGAAAGGGAAAATAAATAAATAAAGAGGAGAGGGGGGGAAGGAAGGAATGAAAGGAGGTGGAGCGAAAGGAGAGGAGAGGAAGAAAAGAAACCAAGAATTTAGTAATGCAATGAAATAACATTTAGATTGGGAGAAAAATTCTCTTAGACTCTATAAGTACTGGTGGGATTCTTCTCCACTGTTCCCGGGAATAGAATGTCCCTGGAACAAGTTTGCTAATAAAAAAGGAAATAGTAAAATAAAACTATATATGCCTATCTGCCAGACTAAGTCTCCCAGATAGAAATGAGTCATGAAATGAGTGCATGTGAATGCCGCAGTGCAGGGGGTCTTGACACCTAAACGCTATAACTGTGAGCTAACTAACTTAAACACAGATGAAGCCTGAAAAAGAGAGCCACAACATCACGTTGCAGCTCCCCTTCTCAGGACCTCTCCAATTTTTCGCAACAATTTACAAAAAAAATCCTACAACAACCGATCAAATAGGAAATTCTCCTTCCCTTCCCTCTCCAACAACTAGTTTCAAATGAACCACTGACAAAATAGCAATCATATATTTAAATTCAGCCGCAGGCAACAGTGATGAGATATACCGAGAACCTCAATGTGGGATTGCCTCACGATTTACTAGTTACTCTGGAGCTATTGAGATGAGCGCCGCTCTACCGATTGTGCTCTGCATCTCGGTCTTTTCCCTGCCCGTTGTATCTTGAGAGAGTCATCTCTGGTTCTGGGAGATTTCATGGAGCTGTTCTGCCTTGCATTCTGTAGGAGACCCGCCAAACCCAGATGCCTTTGCAACTCCTAGACAGATCCCGCCATAAAGGAATCGCCCCTATAGGAAAAAGTTATACGGAATGGGAAACCCCATTTATAGGCGAATTTGCTGTCCTGTAGAATTTTTAGAAACGGCATCATCTCCCTCCATCTTGCCATTGTTGCAGGTGAAAGATCAGAGAACACTTGGAATTTGTGGCCTTGAAATGAATGGTTAACAGTGTCCTGCGCAGCCCGCATCACTTGTTCTTTAGTATTGTAAAAGTGAAACTTCGCTAAAATGTCCTGTGGAGGTTCCTCAGGTGGCTTTCGGGGCCCCAGTGCTTTATGGACACGGTCCAGCTCGAGGCGTTCAATAGCAATTCCCGGGAGCAGTTCTTGGCATAGAGCAGTGACCACAGATTTCACATCCACCATATGTTCAGGTAACCCCCTGAAACACAGATTTGACCTTCTATCCCTGTTTTCCATATCAAGCTTAGCATGCATGGCACTATTATCTTTCTGCAGCTGATTCATTTCGGCAGAATGAGATTCCTGAGTGGATATAACATCTCCTAATTTCCTCTCCAGGGCTCCCAAGCCCCTTGTCACTTTATCAATTTCCTTAGTAAGATGATCAGTAATAGCCTTGGTATTGGCAGAAAGTGCACTCTGAAGTATATTGACAAATTTATCTACCATGTCAGGGCCTTTTGCATGCTGGTTCACATTACCCCGCGAGAGCAGCTCCCCTTCCCCCTCGGCGGCCATCTTAAACTCCATGCTATGCTGAGGCACTGAGGTGTGCTGCGCTGTGCACCCCTTTAAGGCTTCAGAAGCTGAATAGTCTGAGGTAAGATTTATCCTTGGGTACCTTAATTCCCACTTTACCACAGAAATATAGTCTAAGGAGCTCTTATTCTGTTCGGTGTGTTCGGAGCTAGTTTAGCTGGTGGCCATCTTGGATTCCTGTCACCTTTTTTGCTCGGGGCTGATAGACTAACATGAGGAAGGGCCTCTCCTGAAGTCCCCTTACTCTCACCTCACTGCCTGGATGCTGTGGTGAGCGCCGCTCGCTTCTATAACATCCCTTCCACTCGGCGGGCATGGAGCCAAACTAGAAGGCTGCCATCAGCTTCACGTGCGCATGTGCACTCCCAAAATCTTCTTTTTAGGCCTGCTGGAGCACATTTAACTGACCTCATCAATGTATCCCACATAAGTACGTCTGAGAGTTTTAGCATTTGGTTTATGTTCCAGTGTTCATGGTCCAGTTAGTGTGAAAGGCCAGACAAAATTTCACTTCTGCCCAAAAATATCCACCTCTTGCTGTTCTACCAGAATCTTGTTTTAAAGCCTGCTGAAGTGCATTTAACTGCCCTCATCAGGGCACCCCACATAAGTACATCTGAGTGTTTTTGCATTTTGTTTTATTTTCAAGTGCTGATGGCCCAGTTAGTGTGAAAGGCCAGACAAAATTACACACCTGCCCAAAAATATCCACCTCTTGCTGTTGCACCAAAATCCTGATTTTTAAACCTGCTGGAGCACATTTAACTGCCCCATCAGGGCACCCCACATAAGTACATCTGAGAGTCTTTGCATTTTGTTTATGTCCAAGTGTTCATGGCCCAATTAGTGTGAAAAGCCAGACAAAATTACACACCTGCCCAAAAATATCCACCTCTTGCTGTTGCACCAAAATCCTGATTTTTAAACCTGCTGGAGCACATTTAACTGCCCCATCAGGGCACCCCACATAAGTACATCTGAGAGTCTTTGCATTTTGTTTATGTCCAAGTGTTCATGGCCCAATTAGTGTGAAAAGCCAGACACAATTACACACCTGCCCAAAAATATCAACCTCTGCTGTTGTACCAAAATCACGTTTTTAAGCTTGCTGGAGCACATTTAGCTGGCCTAATCAGAGCATCCCATATAAGTGCATCTGAGAGTTTTAGCATTTTGTTTTATGTTCAAGTGCTGATAGGCTAGTTAGTGTGAAAAGCCAGAGAAAATGACACACCTGCCCAAAAATATCCACCTCTTGTTTTGTACCAAAATCCTGTTTTAAAGCCTGCTGGAGAACATTTAACTGCCCCAGCAGGGCATCCCACAGAAGTATATCTGAGAGTTTTTGCATTTTGTTTTATGTTCAAGTGTTGATTACCTAGTTACTGTGAAAAGTCAGACATAGTAACATATCTGCTGCTGTTGTACCAAAAATAGTGTTTTAAACCTACTGGGTGGCATTGAACTGCCCTTATCAGTGCACACCACATACGTACATCTGAGAGTTGCACAATTCTATTCCTGTTAAAGTCTTCAGGGCCTAGTTACTGTGAAAGGCCAGACATAATTACCCACCTGCTGCTGAGAAGTGCCACGATGGGCACAGAAGAGTGGCAGAGGCCTAAATTCATCAGGCAGATGTCAGCATCAGCAGACTAGGGGCAAGTGCCAACAGAAGTCACAGAGAGAGGCCTGATCTCCCGATATCATGTAGCGGTCATGTCTCAACCACCAACCCATCTGCCACCATCGATTGGTTAACACGGTCATCCACTTCATCACAAGTTACATCAGACACCCCCAGTCAACTGTCAGTGGCTTCCTCAAAAACAACCCTCATTTGACATGGCCCAGGAGCAGTCCCTGTCCTCCCATTGCCTCTGTTCTATGCTGTTCCCTCCCCCAGTAAAGTATCTTATGCTTTGGGTTCAGCTCCAATATTCAGTGAGAACAATCTAATAAAGGACAGTCAGCAGCTACTGCCCAGCCAAGAAGTGGAGACATCCGCTGCTTCCTTGGCTAGGCGGGCAAGTAGTAATGAGGAGAGATTGGCATAGGAAGTGGTGTTGCGAGCATTCTGGCTCCTGAAGCAGACACTGTTGAGGAACCCAAGGAGGACATCAGTGACGTACAAACACAACTTGATGATGATGAAGCCGATCGCAGTTGGGATCCGGGTGCAGAAGGGGCTTCATCATCATCAGAAGAGGGTTGCAGGTTGCCTGTGAGTCAGCAGCTGAGGCAGCAAGGTGGTAGCATGGTTGGCAGTCAGCATGGTGGCAGAATTAGAAAGGCAAATGTGCCCAGGGCGAGGGTAGACCACCTTCAGTCAGAGGCAGCAGCAGTGAATTAGTGCGGACTGTTGGTGGAAAAATCAGCTACTCGGTGGTGTGGCAGTTTTTCATCAAGCATCCGCAGGAGGTTAACATGGCCACATGCAAGATGCGGAATGAATCTCCGGTTGATGTACCTTTGGGGTGTCAGTTTGTTCCACTGCACCTGCGTCCCGATGTTATCCACGAATTTCACCATGCTAAAATGGCTGGTCATCTGGGTAATCGTAAAACGTTTATTTTAGCCCGACGCCATGTATGGTGGCCTACTATGCGTCGTGATATTTCTGCCTTTATCGACGCATGTACTGTTTGTGCGCGAAGTAAAGGGGTACACAAGGCCCCTAGTGGGTGTTTGGTTCCACTAGAGATTCCTAAAGAACCATGGACTCATATCTCTATGGATTTCATAGTTGATTTGCCTCCTTCACATGGGAACACTGTGATTTGGGTGGTCGTCGACCGTTTTAGTAAGATGGCACATTTTATTCCATTACCTAAACTACCGTCGGCTCCTGAGCTTTCGCGATTATTTATCTCGCATATTTTCTGTATCCATGGCATACCCTTTAATGTAGTTTCCGATCGGGGTGTACAATTTACTTCACGTTTCTGGAAGAACTTCTGTTCGCGTTTGGGGATTCAGATATCTTTGTCGTCGGCGTACCATCCCCAGACTAATGGGCAGACTGAAAGAACAAATCAAAGTCTGGAACAATATTTAAGATGTTACATTTCTGATGCTCAAAAGCAATGGTCAGAATTCATTGATTTTGCTGAATTCGTGTACAATAATGCGCCGAGTGAAAGTACTAAGATGTTCCCATTCTTCTGTAACTTGGGGAAAAATCCCAGAGGTCCTTCCCTCTCAGGGTCACCTTCCGATTTACCGGCATTGGAAGAGTGGCTCCAAGAACGGAAAGACATCTGGGCACGCGTCCAAGAGACTTTGAAAACTACTGGGTTAATATATAAAAAATTCGCCGACCGCCGCAGATCTCAGGAACCTACCCTTCAGGTTGGGGACCTCGTTTGGGTTTCCACTAAGAACATTGTTCTCCGGCAACCTTCTAGTAAGTTGGGTCCCAAGTTTATTGGACCTTTTCCCATTATTCGGAAGTTGAACAATGTAACCTTTAAGGTCCAACTTCCTCCGACTATGAAAATCCCTAACTCCTTTCATGTGTCGCTGCTAAAACCAGCTAAGAATACTCCGCTTCCATTCCCATCACCAATCTTAGTGGATAACGAGCCGGAATACGAAGTTAATAAAATTCTAGATTCGCGCAAAGTCCGTGATTCGCTACAGTAGCTGGTTGACTGGGTTGGTTACGGTCCAGAGGAGAGGTGCTGGGTTGCAGCTAAAGATGTTCACGCCGGGGCTCTTGTAAAAAAATTCCATCGTGACAATCCAGGGAAACCTGGTGAGGGTCCGGAGGCCCCTCGTGAAGGGGGGGGGGGTAGTGTCAGAAACCGCTTACCCGGTCCCCGTTCCGGCGCCATCTCCGGGCGGCCGGCCGCAGCAACTCCTGCACGGCGGCCGCCCTCCTTCCTCGTCCCCGCAGCTCCTCTGCTCGTGCTCGCGTTCTTCATATGCCCTCCGGCGGCGCTGCTGTCAGCGCGACCGCCGGAGGAAGGTGCTGTAGAGCCTACGGGCTCAGCTAGGGGGGAACTTCTCCCCCTCAGTTAAAGGGCCAATCAGCCCAGAGTTCAGGACTGGGCCAATGAGCCCTGAGGATAGGGAGTTGTGGGCTATACGCCCTGACCAATCACACTCTGTATCCTTGTGCACCTATCACACTCCCATCTCCAATCTGTCTGTTCCTATAAAGCTGGGCCCGGTCAGTCACTCTGTGCCTGTGATAGCACCTTGTACCTTGTTTGTCTTGAGCTAATTCCGTGATTGATCGTTGTTGCCGACCCCTGCCTGAATCGACTACTCTCTGTCTGATCTCCGTTGCTGACCTCTGCCTGAATTGACCAATCTCTCGTCTGAACCCTGTTGCCGACCCCTGCCTGAATCGACTACTCTCTGCCTGATCCCTGTTGCCGACCTCTGCTTTGTACCCTGACCTCGAGCTGCCTCATCCCTCTGTACCGCTGTGATCTCTGACTTCCCGGTGTCGACCTCTGGCCTATCTCTGGACTTCCGATAAACTCGCTCTCAGCTATTGGTTCTTCAGACCTCCAACTAGTAAGCCCCCATCCTTTGAGCCATTGAAGTCCTGGGGGCAACCGATCCCGGGCAGGCGTATACTGCATCCCGGCAAGCAGGGGCTCCTACAGGTGAAGCTGGCTGCGGAGATTGGGGGTTGAGGGCTTACCTGGAGGGCTGGAGTTACCCCGAGCGTGACAATGGCAAGATGCAAGTCCATGTGCTTGCGTAGTGACCGCCGAATTGTCACCATTCGGCAGTGGGATAACTTCTGGCTCTCCACCTTATTGGACCCTCGCTACTGGCACAAAATAGGGGTTCTTACACCCACTGAGAAGGAGGACAAACTGACCTACTAGAGACATCCTACATAGTCAGTTGGCTGATGCCTATCTGTGTCCATCCTCTCACAGGTCTGACTCGGAGGGGCCATCTACAGTCACCTTCCACTGCCATGGCTGCTGGGGAGGGGTGAGGTGCAGGAGCAGTACCAGCTCCATCAGCAGCAGCCTAAGTCTACAGTCCCTAAAGATTAGCTTTCTTCACCCGCATAGTGAGGCAACTCATGAGCAGCAGGTAGACCTGGAGCCAGACCTGAACCAGCAGGTGGTGTCATACCTTGACATGACCATGCCAACACACCTTGAGGATCCGCTGGACTTCTGGACAGCCAAACTTGATTTGTGGCCGCAACAAGCAGAGTTTGCCCTGGAAAAGCTGTCCTGCCTGGCCAGTAGTGTGCAATCAGAGCGGGTTTTTAGTGTGGCGGGGGCCCATAGTAACCCCAAGGAGAACTCGTATGTCCATGAAAAATGTGGAGAGACTGATGCTTGTGAAGATGAATCAGGCATGGATCAGCCAGGATTTCCACCCACCAATGGCTGATGCATGCGAGTAGATTGATCATGGTGCCACACCAACACTTCAGAAATATGGATAGTACAAAACAGATTTACGTCGCTGCTCGCCAGTTACAGACATTCCTCCGCATCAGACCACAAGTATTGAGGAAATGCATTACGTGAAACGTAACTTTTAATAATATTCCTAGGATAACATATATGTACCCAAAATTTTTATATGTTCTCCTCATGCTGCTGCCAACTCCAGGGTGTGTCTTCTAGGCAATATATGGTCTCCTCATGCTGCTGCTAACTGAATCTGAGTGCCTACCCACCTACCTGTGTGCTCAACCACCTACCTGACTACCCCCCACCTACCCATCTTTCTACCAGGCTTTCTACCTAAATGCCCACCTACCTACCCACTCACCTATATGCCTGCCTGCTCAACCACCTACCTTCCTTTTTAACAAAACCTATCTACCTAGGAGATTGGGTCATCTTCTTTTGGTGGGTGGGGTCCACAAACACACAGCACAGATGTATAGCACTAGGTAGAGTGGTTTTAAACAGGAGCACAGCTTATCCACTCATAGTAGAAATTGGCTTGTGTTGTGGTATTGGTTACTCACTGACATGTGTCGGCATTGGTCTAATAGCGCACAGTGTTGTGATCATTAGAGTTATTGGTGCAATGAGCAATGATTGGTTTTGCAGTTTTTCTGGGGAGGAGCGTGATTTATCCACTCAGTGCCTGAAGTGAGAGGGTGAGTAACATGTTTTTTACATATATGCAAAGTCCTGGAATGCCCCCTCTAGCACAGTGATTACAGTATCACTGTGACATATGACAGGGGAGTGGCCTGTTTATCACAGAGGCTGCCTGAAGATGATAGAGCCCGGATGGCATAAAAACAAGCTCAGTGGGGCACCTAGAAGAAGAGTCTCTCTGTCTATAAAGACTGAGAACATCTGTTACCTACGGGATCTCTCTCTCCTCTATGTCCTTCTCCAGAGCAACATCGCAGGGACAAACTCAACCCCCCACCCCCTTCTTTTTTAACTGCGGTTGCTCTGACAGCACATGGTTTTAATCTTCTATGTAATGGGCAACATCACATGGATGGACTCTAACTCCACCCACTTACTCTGCAACTCCCTCTCTTCTCTCCCCCTTCCCTCTAATATGCTGAGCCTCTCATCCCACCATGCAGCGGAAGACGTCACCCCACCAGCTTTTGCAGCAGCTGCTCTACACCGGCAGAATATAAACTTATTTTTCGCTAATACATTTAATGCTCAGTTCATCATTTACGTATATTGGAAGTACCATTTTAATCTATGCCGCCACCAAAAATTTGTGATAGTGCTCCTTTAAGGTGTTTTTTTCAACCCCTCGTGCGTCAGTGGCGGTGGAGGGGGGAAAAGCAGAGGCTTAATCCTAGACTGGACTTTAAAATTAGAAAATAGAATTACATATGTGGAATTCTTTTGTGTGATCTCCCCATCACAGCCGAGAGAGAGAGAGATGACTCACACATCACAGAAAGCTGTAAGCGAATTACATTGTCATAGCAGTAACATGGCTGCTTTACAATGTAACCCAGCCAGTCATGGCTCCCATTACAATGGAATCACAGCCACGTGCCACACTGTTACAATGTAGCACAACAGGGACCTTGCTGGCTTTTTACAATGTAATAGCAGGACTTGTTACACTGTACAGCACAAATTTGATCACTCTCGGCACTGCTGCATCTGTATAGTCATAATCTTAATATTTCCTGTATCAGGAAATAATCTGCTGAGTGTTACAGTAGTTTATTTTGGGGCACACAAACTGACATGACACAGAGGAAACAGCCTTTTTGCCCCGAAGGTATGCCAAACTTGGCATCCAGTAACTTGGGGGACCCAGCTGAAAACAATTATTCAGTTCCCCAATGCATCCAGAGGAACCCTACAAAATTGTAGATCTTTGCCAAATCTTGGGCTACAGGTACTGGTGGGAAATTCTTCCGGCCCCCTGGATGTGATTCAGGTGCCACATCCCCTAAGTAAGCCCTGCTTAAAGGTTTCTGACTATCCTGGGTTTTGTTCCTTTCTTCCAGAGCATCAAACTGGCGAAACACTGCAGATTGCCAAGAAAAACGCACCTCTCCCCTGGTCCTACGGCACATGCACAGCTCTCATCCAGTCAGAGCCATTTGCCGGGCAGGAGGCAGACCTGTAGTTGTGTAGGCCTGGCAGTAGCGAGCAAACCCTCAAAAAATTGTCCATTTGTAACAGGGGGTAGCAGTAGGATTGGAACCCTTAAATTTTAGTTGAAGAAGCAGCAACAGCTTTTTGGGCATCACAGTGTTGACCTGCATGTGTGTTGGCCTAGTAGTTGCATTAGCAGTATTTAAAGACTAAGCAGACGGACAGGGAAACCTGTGGTGGTTTACGGCTGGCAGTAGCAGGCAAGCAAAAAAAAGGTCCCATTGTTACGGCGGTAGCAGTGGTATTGGTATCGGGATTGGCATCTTGACAATTAAGTTTATGAAGACGAAACAATGGCTTTTTTTTACAAGTCTTGATAAATGTGTCCATTCTGTGCATCGCGTTATAGACCTGTGGTTGTGCAGGCCTAGTAGGAGCATGGGGTGGCAGCAGAGGTGCTGTTGGTGGTTGTGTAGGCCTGGCAGTAGCGGGAAAGCCCTCAAAATATTGTCCCACTTGTAATGTGGGGTAGCGCCTGGATCGGCACCCTTAAATTTTAGATCAAGAAGAAGCAATGGCTTTTTACAAGCACTGAAAAATATGCCAATTTTGGGCATCACATGTGTTTTGGCCTAGCAGTAGCAGAGGGCGGCAGGCTGGCAGCAGAGGCGCTGTTGGTGGTAGTAGTGGCATGCTAATCAGTGGCATCAGGCAACATCAGGGGTTTTCAAATCATTACCTATCCACGCCTGATTCATCTGTACAAAAGTTTGTTTTTCCATGCTTTTGGCGGACAATCCTGTCCGCTTAGGGGTGGCGACACCACCTGACATGCTGAAAAACCTTTCTGACGCTAAGCTTGAGAGTGGACAAGACAGGACCCCCATGCAAATTGTGCTAGCTCTGGCCAATGATCCTGTTCAATCTTCTCACATAGAAGTTCAAGGGGTCTGAGCCCAGTGTATCTCCTGGAGAAAGGGCACAGTCGGGGTAGGAATGCACCTGGCTGTTCAGGTGGTGGTGTTACTGGTGATGAACAACATCCCTTCCAAGACGATGTGTGTCAGGTGGGCTTATGGGATGTAAAAATGGATACAACTTATTCTTAAGAGTGAACTGCATGCTGCTGCTGCCACCGGTTGGAGAGGTAGAGCATTGACTCGGTGGGGAGCAGAGAGTGGACATCCGGTCAGACATGCTTGTGATAGGTGTCTGCCTTTTGAAAGGCATGGCTAACTGGCTGCATATCTTCTTTCTATTTTTGCCTTTCTCTCAGAAGGTGTAAAGAATTCCCCCATTTTGGTTTTATACCAAGGGTCTAGAAGTGTATGAATCTAGTACTCTTTTTGCTTCATGTCTGTCAGCGCGCAAGCAACCCAAGCATACAGCTCGCCATTCTTGCCAGCATTTCTGGGGAGGGGTTCCAGCTCCACTCCATATTGCCATGTTTGTTCATTATCTTCATCCACCACCATCATGATGTTCATTATCTTCATCCACGACCATCATGATGGCTGTCGTCATCATCATTGTGTGCCTCCTCTCCTATCCCTTCCTGTGATAAGTTGGTTGTGTCTCTGCCAATGCCGGAGCTGAAAATCACACTGGCTGGAAAAGCTGGCTGTTTGCTGCATGAAGAAATCATTCCCCACTTTGCGCTGGTGGTAGAGGTGGTCCAGCATATGTAGGGTGGTAATGAAGCATATGGGGACATTGCAGTTTAAGTGGTGTTTGGGAAGACCATTCTGGAGCTGAAAGTCTAGGAGAGCATGTTTGAAGGCACAGCATCGGCTATAGCGAACTATAACGAGGCTATACCCTCCTGGACATGACCAAAACATCCCCCAGACCACATATGTACGCAGGGCAGCCACAATGTTCGTCCTGTTATCTGCAACCACACTGCCCAAGCTAAGTTGACGTGGAGACAGCCAGCAGGAGATGACGTGGAGACAGCCAGCACAGCAGCAACTCCTCAGCTGCTGTCTCCTGTCAGTTGAGGAGGAAGAGGATAGGCGCCTGGTTTCCAAAGCTGAAGCAGATCGGCACAAACATGGAGGTGTTACTAATGCCTTACCTTGTTGTGTTAGAGCATTGTGCTGCATATGGTTGACCCAGTGGGCCATGACACACATATATTGCCCTTGGCCATAGCTACTGCTCCAAGTATCTACTGTGGCATGCACTGTGCTGCACACTTACAATTGCATAGACAGCCCCACTTCCTCTTCCACGTAACTGTACAAGGTGGGGATTGCCTTGTTGGAGAAGTATTGGTGACTGGGGACATGCCACCTGGGTTGGATGCCCCCAAATTAGTTGCCTAAAGGCAGTGGACTCAACCAGGTGGTATGGCAACAACTGCACCACCAACTTCACCAGGTTCAGCCGAACGGCAACCAGATGACTGGATGCATATTGCCTGGTGGATTTTGATTCCATTATGGATGACTGATGGAATGGAGGAGGAGCAATGAGACTGTACTTTCTGTGGATGAGGCCTGTCTACTAGACAGATGACAGGTTATAGGAGCCACATCAGCAGCATCAACACCATCAGCAAGAGCAATAAGGTTTTGATGGGGCATTTGCGAGGCATTTTGATTGTCCCAGGCAGAATTGTGATGTCCCTTCAAGTGCTTACATGGAGCCGTATTTCCTAGGTTTGTGCCCTGGCCACGGCTAACTTTCTGCCTGCAGATCCGGCACTGTGCCAGGTAAAAAAGAATTACCACATGGCAAAGTACAGTACAGAGCAAGCCTTTCCAACACCACCACCACCACCAGACTTTCCTCCTCCTCTGCCAGGCTTTTTCTGGAGTCTGCAAAAGTAACATCAGTGTCACCATCACCTGCTCCTGAGTGGACCATACCAGCAGACATAGCCCCATGCCGTTTTGCAGATGATCTGGCCTTACCTTGGCTCAGATCTTTGTTGCTGCCAGTGCCAGAAGTACCCTCCTGCTCGGACAACATCCCTTCCTTGTTGCCTGGTTCCCAGATTCTGTCCAAAACTACATCATCATACTCCTCCTCCTCCTGATCCCCGCCACTTCCCAGTTCTGATGTTTCATTATGTCCTACTTGCCCCCCACACCACAAAAACTTTCATAACTGCCAGTATGTTCATGCCTACCACCAGCCCCACTGCCAGAGCTATGTGTCTCGGACACCACTTCCACTTTCACCACCTCCACAACACACTCCAAAGGCTGACAATTGGGCTGCTGAGAAAAGCTGGCTATCTCCTGCTATAGCGCCTCCTAAATTGCCAAGCTGCCCTGACCTCTTAAGCTGTGACCATGCAACCCCATCTTTCAAGATTTCCTTGGCTGGCCATGACCTGTGGGGTGGTGCCTGGTTCATCTTCCGAGTTTCGCTGTGAAGTTTGGGTTTGCAGCAAACCGAACTTTTACTGAAATTTTAGGTTCTACCTGTTTGGTTCACTCATCTCTAGTAGCAGCGGTAGTAGTAGTACTACTAGTGGTAGGAGTTAGGTGGCAGAGTAATATGCAGGGCACAGGAGGCCTAGTAAAGCAGCCTGAGAGACAGAACGTGGAAAGAGAGTTAACACACACAGAAGTGAGGCATGAGATATCCTGGCAAGCCAGCGTGTCTCTGAAAGAGAAATCCATGAGGGCCTAGGAGGAGCAAGAGGAGTACACTAAAGACCATCATTTAAGGCACTACAGTTGTATAGTCCCAGCCCCTAGAGTGACCCCAGAGACTGTGTTTGCTTACTAAAGTTGCTAATTTGGAAGTTGCTGCGCGTAATAAATGTGGAAAAGAGACTCTTGAAGTGTGTAGTGACTCCTCAGGCCCCCAGGCCCAAGTTTTCTCAGAATCCTAAAGAACTCGTGAACAACTCTCCCCACGTCTCCCAGTCCTGGTAGTGGCATGCGGGTTACACTACTTCATTAGTGGATATGTTAATATTGGAAATATTTTAGCACTACTGCACTTTATGTATTTTTGCACTGTTTGAGGATTTGCATTGAGGTATCTTTAGTGGTCTGGATCATAGGCAGCTTATTGTTTGATTCATTTGCTATCTATAACATATGACGTTGCCTCCCCCATTTCCACCCTTAATTGTGTCATTTGTGTTTTATAGGTGGTTTTAATGATGGTTTCTGTTTAATTGATGTTGTGCCTCCCTTTTGATCCTTAATTTTGGTCTGTTTTTTCCATGGGAGGCTACACAAGGACATTCTTCAGGTTTGTGGATAGGAGGAGCAGCCAAACAATATTTAAGCTGACCCCAAGGAATCCGGCTCCTCGGTGGAAGGCATTTACCATTGCAATTAAAGTGATTTCACATAGCATTGGTTTATTTGCAACATTTACAGACAGCTGTTAAAAAAATAACTAAAATAACACAACTAATTTAACAAGTGGCTTCTCCAAATTCTACACAAAATGCAACTTGCGAAGAGGAACTAAAGTGAAGATAGCAATGCTTACCACTTCCCTATTGCCACATATGGCTGTGTGATGGCCGGCACCCGGTCTGCCCATGACCACCCAGTGGCATCTCTGCTGCTTCCTGGCAAGTCATCCAGTGTGCTTGTACATGGGCTGGGGTTGCTTGGGTGAGGGGGTAGAGTGGGAAAGGGGCTGGGATTGAATGGAATTGTTAGTAAATGTAGCAGCTCAGACTGCCCCAAAGCAGTGCAGCCCAACGGACATTTGCCCAGGTCTCCCTATGGCCAGTCTGCCACTGCTGATGTGCAAGCTCACCAGGCAAACCAAACTGGTCAACAGTAATCATGTGGCTGACTTGACTTAAGTTCCTCATTAAAGCTGCTAAAAACCCAGAAATAGGTCCACCATCCAATCTTGCCCCCCCCCCTCCACTCCATGCTGCTGTTGGGTTAGTGGTGGCCGGTCTTTAAAAAAAACAGGTTTTTTAACCGCAGAAAATGCGGTGACGAGGTGCAGCTGCCTGGCCGGCATCCCTGGCACGCTGTTTGGGCGTGCAGGCTCCCGCACCCAGCCCAGCAGAGAAGCAGGGGATGTGGCCTCCAGCGAATCAAGTAAGATTACCGGCACCCCGGGGGTTTAACACAGCGCAACATCCGGCGTGGGATGCCCCGGGGGTAGGCTAGCGGCCATGCCATGGCCCAGCCAGTGGGTTTTGACCCACTTTAATAGATAATTTGATGTTTTAAAATAATATAACCCCTTCCAGACCAGATTCCTAAAGACTTAATAGCTCCTATCTGTGCCGGTATGAGCTGACACCAGCTTACGTCTTTTCTCATTGAATTCTTCAATTCTGAATAGAATCAGCCATAAAAGTCAAGAGATTGGTCTGAAAAGATCATTGTCGTGCACAAATCTTTGCCTCGGGTTCCAGGAAGCCCAGCTACTCCTCTGGTGGACGGCAACATGTATCTGATCAAATATCCGAACAGAAGTGTGAATACTTCTATTAATATAATAATAATTCTGTGCGTAAAATCTTTTACCTTTGAGAGGAGGGTTTTCTTTTCTTGGTCTCTTTACCCCCCCCCCCCCCCCCCCCATATTAAAGTAGAACAGAATCCTGAGCTGCCAACCCTGGGGTCTGAAAGATTCCAGGGCTGGCAGCTGGGCTTCACCTGGGGCCAAATTAGGATGACCCCGCTGTGTGAAACCCTGCACCTGGAGATGCGGCTGCCTGGAGTCATGCTCACCATTGTCGAGCTTTGCATGTAAACAGAGCCATTTGCTAAGCATTAATATGCATGGAAAACAGCTCTAACTGGATGAGAGCATGTGCATGCCGTAGGACCGGGGAAAGGTTTGTATTTAAGGGGCTAACACAGGGGTTTCACATTGCGGGGCAAGAAACTAAACCCACTATCCTGGGCCCGGGGGGCAGAAGGGCCCAGGGGCCATTTAGCCTATGGGGGCTTGTAGCCTGCAGGGCAGGTGGGCCACAGAGGCTGGGGAGCTATGATACATATGTGTCACCATTGTAATCGTGCAATATGGTTTTCTTTAATAAAATAAATGTTTTATTTAAAATAAACAAGACATTTTTTAAAAACATTTTTTTTGCTCAGAAAATTTTTTTAAAAAATGGAAAAATTACAAACAAGACATTTCATGTTAAAGCCTAAACTGACGCAAAAAATATATAATTTTCCTGGAAATTCCTGCAAACAATTACAGTTAAACATGGTGCAAAATGATGGAGAATGATCTCTCAACAGAGGGTGGCAAAATATCAAGTAGGCTGGCAGTTCAAAGGGTTAGAAGTAGCTTTGCATGTTGGGCATTATTCTGTTCAGGGGACCTTGCTTGTTTTTTTTTGTTTGCATATTGATATTTTAAGAAAATGTGTTTTTATTCAGCTTTTTTATACATTTTTAGTGAAATCCTGTGCAACCAAAGAATTTTTCGTGGGATAACTTCCAGAATGATGAGCCCACTACAACAAGCTGGGTACACTTAGAAAGCTTAACATGTGTACTTTCATGGAATATATGATTTGTGGGGGTTTTTCCAAATGTAAAGGGTTGATTTGGTAGAAAAATCGCAAGGTGAGCACTTTGTCTGCAGAGCTGAAATTTTCAAGTAAAATTAGCGTTACGCGCATGCTTTACTTTGGGGTGTTTGGCAACTCTTCCCCTGACAGTAGCCATGCATGCTGGGTATTGTTCTGTTCGGAGGACCTTGCTATTTCAGATTTAACTTGTTTTTTCTTGTTTGCATAGTTTTTTAAGGAAAATGTGGCTGTGATTCTGCTTTGTAATTCTTTTTTTAGGGAAAACGTGTGCAACCAAAGAATTGAGGGATTACTTCACACATCAACAAGCCTGGTACGCCTAGAAAGCTTGTACTTCCATAGTATTTATAGTGTGTATTTCAAATGTAAAGGGTTTGGTTTTTCTTAAAAAACTGCAAGGTGCGCGTAGCTGGGAACTTGCTGTAACTGGGAGAAATTGGGGTTTTACGTGCAATAAGATTTCATTGAAAAACTACATTATTTATTACATCATTTATTACAAAAAGCACTTACACTTAACAAATTACAAACAAGACATTTCATGTTAAAGCCCAGACTCTGCTGAAAAACAGAACAATATACATTTTTCCTGGGAAATCCCTTCAATAATCACAGTTGAACATATGTAGCACAAAAGAGTGAAAAATGGTCTGGCAACAGAGGGTGACAAAGACTCCAGGTAGGCTGGTAGTTAAATGGTTAAAGGAAAAACTAACAGGTCTGTGAAAGCCAAAATTCTTGCTGTTTGGTAGGTGGTCAAATATTTATTCCATGCAATAAAATGTTGGGCAATAGAGGCAGGACCCGCTCTAAAAAAGAGGCTGAATCCAAACGTGATCCGCCTGCAGTCACCCGGGAACGTCCTCCAACCAAACCGGAAGTTGCATTACATACAGCCTAGTAAGTACTAAGTCAATGCTATGAAGCTGACTGGGAACAGAAAGACACAGGACAACCCTTCTGCACCACCAAAGAGGCAAGCTGACAAAAACCAGGGGCGTGGGTGGTCCAGTATTCGAGGAGCCCATAATCCACCCAGTTCTTTAGCAGTGCCCCTGAAGGTGGAGATGCGCAGGCCCCGGGTAGTCCCTTGGTGGTCGCAGACTTGGGAAGGGGAAACACAGGGCAAAAGTACACAAGACACAAACAGGTGACCTGGGTTCCAGTGCTGACTATAGTGGAGCTGGTCCCCAGTGCAGGCTGTAGTGGAGCTGGGCCCCAGTGTAGGCTATGGGACAGACAATGAAGGGCCATAGGCCCAAGACACTGAAAGGGCAGTAGGCCCAATACAGACAAAGACACGAACTGTGGTGAACCACAAGGCCCAGCACAGACAAAGACATGAACTATGAAGGACCTCGAGGCCCAGCAAGGACAAGAAGGCGATAAGCCCAAAATCAAGAACAGGAAGTCCCGAAGGAATAGAAGGTATCAGGGAGCTTGGCAAGCACGGCTAGACTTCAAGAAGACAATGCTATGATCCAACCCAGGAGCGGGGCAAAGCACATTAATTTATAGGAAACCCAACAGCTTGATTAACACCAGGTGAGGTTAAACAATGCGGCTCTAGGACCCACAGAAGAACCACATGACTGTCCAGCAGACACACAGCAGACAGCGCTATGGCCAGAGCAGCGGACGTGGAGTGATGATGGTTCAAAACCTCGTCCATGCCAGTCCTAACAATTAGTCTTTGTAGCCTTTGAAAACCATACAGTGAAGGGGGAGCATGACAGCGTTGCAGAACAGGGTCTAGAAATCTTGTGAAAAAACAAATTTCTTAAGCGGTTGTAGAACCTTCTCATCTGCTGCCCATAGATTGAACCTGGAGGAAGGGATGTTGATGGCTCTTTTCTAAACTCAATGACCATTTCCATAGTATCCAATATCCGATCATCTCTACTGCACCACTGACCTAGTGAGGGTAGGTCGAGTGACAGCAGAACATGGTCTAGAAATCTTGTGAAAGACCAAACTTCCTAAGAGGTTGTAGAAACAATAGTTCCGTACATTTAACCAGCCCAAAGACTTAGATATAATGGCTCCCAGGAACTTGGTTTTGTGAACCTCCCTCACTTGCTGCCCATCTGCAAATCTTTAAACCTTATCCCCTTCACCCAAATCATGGTGGCGCCTGCAAATCATACAGTGAAGGAGAAGCACAACGTAGGCCCAATGAGAGCATTGCAGAACAGGGTCATGAGATCTTGTGAAAGACCATATTTCTTAAGCGATCGTAGAAAGAACAGTTTCTCACATATGACCAGCCCGAAGACTTAGATATAGTGGTTCCCAGGAACTTGGTTTTGTGAACCTCCCTCACTTGCTGCCCATAGATTGAACCCGGAGGAAGGGATGGTGATGGACATTTTCTAAACTCAAGGACCATTTTCATAGTATCCAATATCAGATCATTTCTACTGCACCACTGACCTAGATAATCTGTCTCCTTACGATAGGCTGTCTCATTGTTGTTCCTCATCAGGCCTATCATGGCGTAATCCTCAAATCTTATGATCTTTAATCCATATTCCCCCTTCACCCAAATCATGGGATCACCCAAATCATGGTGGCGCCTGCAAACCATACAGTGAAGGAGAAGCACAGGGTAGGCCCAATGAGAGCGTTCCAGAGTCATGAGATCTTGTGAAAGACCAAATTTCTTAAGTGGTCGTAGAAAGAATAGTTTCTTACAGACCAGCCCAAAGACTTAGATATGATGGTTCCCAGGAACTTGGTTTTGTAAACATCCCTCACCTGCTGCCCACAGATTGAAACTGGAGTAAGGGATGGTGATGGACCTTTTCTAAAATCTATGACCATTTCCATAGTCATCTCTACTGCACCACTGACCTAGATTATCTATCTCCTTACGATAGGCTATCATCATTGTTCACTCTTGATCAGGCCTATCATGGAGTCATCCTCAAATCTTTACACCACATATCCCCCTTCACCCAAATCATGGGATCTTCACTTTGCAACCATCTGGGAAACGGCTACGCTGCTTGGGGGCCATGACAGAGAGATTAGAACGGACCAACAGTCAAAAATTACTTAAACCGGACCAACACACCAAACAGTGCTCATATGCCACGCCCCTCCCCGAAGCAATATAGATTGCGGCACAAAATACTTCATTTTCGTTTTTGTAATTCAATTCATTTTTACTCCTGCTGTAGTAAATTTTAGCAACAAAATGGCGGCTCATGCATTTGCAGGCCGCCTGTAAACAGGAAGAGCTGCTGGGTTTCCTGTTACTGTGCATTGTCAGTTATGTCAGTTAAATCCAGGCAGCAGCATGGCTGAGATGCTGGGAGAGGAAGCTCCAAAATAGCCGCTGCCTTTCTTTTCCAACTGTGCCAGGTTGTTGGTCAGGTTTAAGAGCTTCTTTCCGCAAGCCATCAGGCTACTTAATTCAAGAGGAAACATAGTCACCGCTTACTGTTATTGGTGTTTAAATGTACAGTGCATAATATAAACCAGTGGTATTCGTTTCTTAACTGAACTGCACTATGTTTCTGAGCAGAACTTTGCCGTCCACTAAAATTAAGTGATCTAATATGGTAATTTTTATAATGTCTAATTAGCATTAGCCTCCTCTTCTTCCACTTGTATATATATTATCATTTTTATACTCCTTATATTCTCACAAGAGCATTTCACTGCATGTGATGCTTATGTATGTGACCAATAAAACAACCTGGGATATAGGGCTGCACCTGGTGGTCCCTGTTGGTTTTAGGTGTCATCTCAGGAGACAAATAAATAAAATGTAACCAAAGAAAAGATTCTGCCAGAAACCGGAAGTCCGTGGTATTAATAAACCAAAATGCGTGTACTGGAAAGATGGCGGGTGCCCACAGATTGGGCTCGGGGTGCCATAAATCTGCCACCACGGATATAGATGATCCTCGTCCGTGGTATAAAAACAAACGATTGCGCGCAAATTAATTATTTAAACATCGCACGTGGAGATTTTTGGTATTTTTTTTTTTTTTTATAGATTCTCTCACAGTTTAAGTGTCCCTTCGATAAAAAAGAAAGAGCTCTCCATCGCAATACTGATTTCCCCTGTGTGTGGTACATTCATACACACCTAAACACGGTCGCTCATGGCTGAGACATAAATCAGAAGCCCCTCCCACCCGATACATTTTGAGATTACACTCTGCAGAGAAACGAGGACACAGAAAGATGGCGGCACAGGCAGCGGTAAGGTCACATGGTGCAACTCTTCATAATGGCGGAGCTATCTCTCTCATTCACCAGGACATGGAAAGATGGCGGCACAGGCGGCGGTGATGTCACATGATGCAACTCTTCATAATGGCGGAGCGGTCTCCTTCATTCTATCATTTTGAAGGTGATGGAAAGATGGCGGCACAGGTAGCAGTGAGGTCACATGGTGCAACGCTTCACAATGGCTGAGTGGTCTTCATCCTATCATCCTCGAGGAGAGGGAAAGATGGCGGCACAGGCGGCGGTGAGGTCACATGATGCAACTCTTCATAATGGCAGAGCGGTCTCCTTTATTCTATCATTCTCAAAGAGATGGAAAGGTGGCGGCACAGGCAGCAGTGAGGTCACATGGTGCAACGCTTCATAACGGCGGAGCGGCCTCCTTCATTCTATCATCAGGGTTCTGCCACAGCCGCCTGGAATGCTCCATTTCCTCCCACAATCAACCCACACTCTGAGGCCCCTGGAATCTGTAAGATTCCCTCCCCCCAGGGCATCCAGAATCGGAATGCCACGCTGTGTGAAAACCCCCAGGTCTCCCAGAAGCTCCCCTTCTTTCCTGGTCCGACGGTGCATGCACGAGCATCAGCCGCACCCCCGCTATCCCTTTAGCAGGGCGCGCATGGATAGGCTGCACCCAAAACCTCTATTTAAAGTGGACTAATTACCAAGATTTTGATTAACCTGGTGATTGGTCCCTGCCCAGAGGCATCCCGATGTAGGATGTCCCCCCTGTGTGAAACTCCTCGCCCACTTTCACTCACCTTTCCGCTGTTCACCCAGCGCATGCGTAGGCGCTCGTCCAATTAACGTTTTATGCGACGCATCAGAAAGCCGCTGATTTCAACTTCACGCCGTCATAGGCATGCCAGTGGCCGCATTTCCTGCTCCCTTGTGCAGTGCCCACTCTATCTAAATGGCTGGGCGCAGGGAGCATGCACAACTACAGATAGGGGAGGACTGGCCGTAGCGAGACCCTGGACAATACCCGGTGGGCCGCACTGCTTTGGGGCCAGTTTGGCTGCTGCTTTTAACACCCACATTCAATCTCCACTCCCTTAGTCTCCCACTCAGCCCCCAGTACCCATCCCCACTGTACCCACAAGCCAAGGAACCCCAGCCCCCTGTACCCAGCCCCACTATACCCACAAGCCAAGGAACCCCAGACCCCTACCCATCCCCACTGTACCCACAAGCCAAGGAACCCCAGCCCCCTGTACCCAGCCCCACTGTACCCACAAGCCAAGGAACCCTAGACCCCTGTACCCATCCCCACTGTACCCACAAGCCAAGGAACCCCAGACCCCTGTACCCATCCCCACTGTACCCACAAGCCAAGGAACCCTAGACCCCTACCCAGCCCCACTGTACCCACAAGCCAAGGAACCCCAGCCCCCTACCCATCCCCACTGTACCCACATGCCAAGGAACCCCAGCCCCCTACCCATCCCCACTGTACCCACAAGCTAAGGAACCCCAGACCCCTACCCATCCCCACTGTACCCACAAGCCAAGGAACCCCAGACCCCTACCCATCCCCACTGTACCCACATGCCAAGGAACCCCAGCCCCCTACCCATCCCCACTGTACCCACATGCCAAGGAACCCCAGCCCCCTACCCATCCCCACTGTACCCACAAGCTAAGGAACCCCAGACCCCTACCCATCCCCACTGTACCCACAAGCCAAGGAACCCCAGACCCCTACCCATCCCCACTGTACCCACAAGCCAAGGAACCCCAGCCCCCTACCCATCCCCACTGTACCCACAAGCTAAGGAACCCCAGCCCCCTACCCACCCCCACTGTGCCCACATGCCAAGGAACCCCAGCCCCCTACCCATCCCCACTGTATCTACAAGCCAAGGAACCCCAGACCCCTACCCATCCCCACTGTACCCACAAGCCAAGGAACCCCAGACCCCTACCCATCCCCACTGTACCCACATGCCAAGGAACCCCAGCCCCCTACCCATCCCCACTGTACCCACAAGCCAAGGAACCCCAGCCCCCTACCCATCCCCACTGTACCCACATAGTTACAGTTGAAAAGACATCTATCTATCAAGTTCAACCAAGTGTGTTGGAGGTCGGAGGTAATTTTTTTTTGTTGTTGTTTTTTTACTGATAACAGCTAATAGTAACTGTTAATGTTATTTTCTTCTAAATAAGAATCTAATCCTTTTTTGAAGCTGTCAGCGGTTGATGCTGTAACAAGCTTTTGTGAGAGGCTATTCCACAGATTTATAGTTCTTATGGTGAAGAATGATTGTCCCCTCCGGAGACTGAATCTTTTTTTCCAGATGGAGGAAGCGAGCCTCCTTGTCTTTAGACAAAATTTTACCTGAAATAGTGTTCCCCCATATTTTCTGTATTGGCCATTTATATATTTATACAAGTTAATCATGTCCCCCCTCAGCCGTCTCCTCTCAAGACTAAACAGATTTAATTCCCGTAATCTTTCCTCATAACTAAGATCCTTCATTCCTCTCATTCCTTAGTTTGGTGGCTCCTCTGCTCCCATTCCATAGTCAGAGCGTCCTTTCTATAAACTAATGTCCAGAACTGGACGGCATATTCCAAGTGAGGGCGCGCCAGTGCCTTGTAAAGAGGCAAAATCACTCATTACATAATATCTTGGTGGCCTTGGAAGCAGCTGCTTGGCATTGCATGCTGTTATTTAGCCTGTGATCTACCAGTACCCCCGGATCCTTCTTAGCTAGTGACTCTCCCACTTTTACTCCCCTGAGGACAAATGTGGCCTTCAGGTTATTAGACCCCAAGTGCATGACTTTACATTTCTATACATTGACCTTCATTTGCCAAGTGGAGCCCAGACACTCAATGTGTCCAAGTCATCCTGAAGCTTGGACTATCTTCAATAGACACATAGGCACTGTGCTCCTGAAGCTTGGACTATCTTCAATAGACACATAGGCACTGTGCTCCTGAAGCTTGTGACCATCTTCAATAGACACATAGGCACTGTGCTTCTGAAGCTTGTGACCATCTTCAATAAACACATAGGCACTGTGCTCCTGAAGCTTGTGACCATCTTCAATAGACACATAGGCACTGTGCTTCTGAAGCTTGTGACCATCTTCAATAGACACATAGGCACTGTGCTCCTGAAGCTTGTGACCATCTTCAATAGACACATAGGCACTGTGCTTCTGAAGCTTGTGACCATCTTCAATAAACACATAGGCACTGTGCTCCTGAAGCTTGTGACCATCTTCAATAGACACATAGGCACCGTGCTCCTGAAGCTTGTGACCATCTTCAATAGACACATAGGCACCGTGCTCCTGAAGCTTGTGACCATCTTCAATAGACACATAGGCACTGTGCTACATATCTTTGTGTCATCTGCAAAAATACAAAAGTGCTTCTAATCCCATATTCTATGTTGTTTATAAACAAGTTGAATAATGGTGGCCCAGGACTGAACCCTGGAGTACACCGCTTACACCGGGGACCATTAGCCGCAACTCTCTGCACACGATCCAAGGAACCCCAGTCCCATACCCATCCCCACTGTACCCAAAAACCAAGGAACCCCAGGCCCCTACCCATCCCCACTGTACCCATAAACCAAGGAACCCCAGCCCCCTACCCATCCCCACTGTACCTACAGGCAAAGGAACTCCAGTCCCCTAGCCATCCCCACTGTATCCACAAGCCAAGGAACCCCAGCTCCCTACTCATCCCCACTGTACCCACAAGCCAAGAAACCACAGTCCCCAATGCTATAGCCCCGGCATCATGGTTGGAGGGGCCTCAGCAGGGATGTCTCAGGCCGGCGAGAATCTGGTAAGAATCCAGGGCTGATTTTTGGCCCCAGTCCGCCACTGACTACAGGGAAGCCGGGGATGCAGTCAAGTAAGATTAACAGCGCCCCAGGGGGTTTCACACAGCAGGATAGTGGCCAGCCCTGAAATTTTAGATTTCAGGCTGGCTGTAGGGGGGTGATTGGTCCACTTAGGTCCTGGGTTTTGGGCCACTTTAAGATAAATAGTGCAGCAGCCCTTCACAGTTACAGGAACATCCTTCCCAAAAGAGGAAGCTATTGTGCAGTCATGCAGCATAAAAATGAGACACAGGTGCTGGCACACCGGGTATTGGGCACATAGAGTATTGGGGCAACAGAGCACATGCGCGTGCACACACACACACACGGGACACTATAAAAAAAATAGTGGTAAAAATATGGTCCAGTTAATATACAAGATCGAGGGCGGGACTGGCCCGGATGAGCTTAGCTGCAGGTGAGCTGTGCGGGGTCCCCAGCTCCGTATAATGCAGCAGTAGCAGTCCGGTCACCGCTCATCCCATGGCAGTTTATCACAATCCGTTGCTTCTCTCTTCCAGAGATGGAGGATCCAGGAGTCACGCATGTGCAGTCCTCCGGGTTTTGAATTGGGAAGCTCCTTCTCCTCCGGGGAAGGCATCACAGATCTGCAGGGAAGCACATGAGAATACTCGCACTCTGTACAGAGCACAAAGTCTATAGGGCCAACTTCTGTGACCACATTTGGCATCACTCACCCATAGTCTCACCTTCCTCCACTACGGCACGGCAGCCAGGAAATAGGCATAATTTAGAAGACAACAGGTATGATAAGAGTCACTTTAAAGTGGACCTTCAGTCAAAAAAAAATACAATTATGTGATTCTCACCTGTAGAATGGTTTTCTCTTCTATATCCACTCCAGGCAGTCAGCATTCAGTAGGGCGTGGACTGCAAGACAAAGGTGTGGCTCCTCCCGGCTATATACGTTAGGCTGCACTTTTACAATCCAGTAATTTGAAAAGCAGTATAAACAGCCACCCGGGAGGAATAAGCCACCCCTATATCTTTGTTAGAGACAAAAGGGGAGACAAGACCTCCTCTCTACCACTCTCCATTTTCTTTTTTTTTTTATCAACAATTTATACATAAACTCCCCTGGGACTAGGCATCTGAAGCATAGATATAGTAACCTAGGAAAAAGGGAGTGTCTGAGGACTTGGAGTTTTGGAAGAGAAAACAATTCTACAGATGAGAATCACAGAATTGTATTTTCTATCCCAATCCCACGAATGGGACCTCCAAAAGCAGTGCCCTACTTCAGAGTAGGATCCCAAAACATAATGAAGAGTAGGCTACTGTAAAATGAAAAACATCTTTGCTTATTGCTGTCAGTCGTACCTTCCTACCAAATACGGCATCTGCCGAGGCTCTAACATCTACCTTATAGAACTTGGCAACAACTGAAGACTGAGTAGCAGCTTGTGTAGAATAAGCTGTAACCTGAAAAGGAGGATTTTTTCCCTTGGAGACATAGGCCCTTAATACCACCTGTATAATCCATCGGCTGATGGTGGACTTAGCTGATGGTAGACCTTTCCGTGGCTCCTCAGTTATAACATATAAGGAGTCCAACTTACAGAAGCTTGTGTAGCAGTGATATAATATTTCAATGCTGTCACTACATCCAGGGAGTGAAGAACCCTTTCCTTATCGTTAACCGGAGTAGGAAATAAATAAGGCAAAACCACCTCTTCATTAAGATGAAAAGGGGAAATCACTTTAGGAAGAAAGTCCTGTTTTAAAACAAACATAGCCTTGTCCTTATGTTACATCAGTAAGGAGGCTTAACCGATAAAGCTGCTACTTCAGAAACCCGTCGTATCGAAGTAATTGCCACTAAAAAGACAGGCAGAAGAGGCTTACGAGGAGGCCACACATGTGTGACTCCCTGTAAAAAAGTCCTAATAAATTTATTCTCGGCAATGGGTTTTTGAAAAAAAGAGAGATAAAGCAGATATCTGTTCATTTAAAGTGGACCAACACCCAGGATTTTGACTATCCTGGGTTTTGGTCCACTTCGGCGGGGCACCCCGATCGGGGGTGCCCCGCTGTGTGAAACCCCCCAGAAACCCCAAAAAACTCACCTCTCAGCGCTCCCACGTGAGCGCCGCAGCCAATCCCCGCCAACGTCCAGGCGGGGATCAGGAACGTCCAAGACGCTTCCGCCGCCGCCGCCTCCCGCGCGTCACTCTCGGCGCGCGCGCGCCCCCGCCGGCCATTCACAGAGGGCCGGCGCGGGCGCGCGCACGTCTGGAGGGGCGCGCGGGAGGCGGCGGCGGCGGAAGCGGCGGCGGATCAGGTAAGGTGTTTTTGGGGTTTCTGGGGGGTTTCACCCCGCGGGACATCCCGATCTCGGATGTCCCGCGGGGTGGGAGGTGATCGGCCCGGGAATCTTATAGATTTCCGGGCCGATCACCCCTGGGTGTTGGTCCTCTTTAAAGGGCTCGATTGAAGACCTTCATCAAGACCTTTCTGCCAAAATTCCAGTATTCTGGAAACAAAAAAGCTCTACAAGCGAACCCTCTGGATTCGCACCAAGTGATAAATGCTTGCCAGACTCTATAGTAGATCATTGATGAAGACTTCTTCCTGGCCTGAATGATAGTCTGGATGACTCTGGCAGAAAACCCCCTTTCTGCCAAGATAAAGGATTCAATAGCCAGGCCGTCAAAGCCAGAACTCGTGAACTGGGATGCCTTAGAGGCCCCTGTGTGAGAAGATCTGGATCGTCGGGTAACCTCTACGAATCGCCCTCTGACATCCTTACTATGTCTGAGAACCTGCTTCTCCTTGACCACCGAGGAGCTAGCAGAATGGTTGGAACTACCTCGCGAGCTATCCTTTTGTAGTACTCGACCCAGGAGTGGAATTGAGTGAATGCATAAAGAAGCTTAAATGCTGACCACTGAAGAGTCAGGGTATCTGTTGCTGTTGCTAGAGGATCCCTGGACCGGGGCACAAACTTCTGAACCTTCCAATTGTGCTGGGACGCAGAGGTCTGGGACAGGCCAGCGCATGCATTAGGATTAAAAGACCCTCTGACTGAGAGACCATTCCCCCTGATGCACCACAGCTCTGCGTAGATGATCGGCCTGAAAGTTGTCCACGCCAGGTATGTGTACTGCCGAGATGCATGGAGCCTGTTTCTCGGCCCAAAGTAAAATCCGATTCACTTCCCTGAGAACTTTCCTGCTTCTGGTGCCCCCCTGGTGGTTGATATATGCTGCCGCCCGATTGTCTGTTTGAATCATGACGGGATAACCCCTCAGATAGGATGTCCAATGTTTGAGAGACAATAAAATCGCTCTGTGGTCCTGGGAGTCTGCTCTCCTTCGGTCCCCACTGTGCCTGGATTGTCTGTAACCCCATGACACCCCCCCCCCAACCTGTTAGACTGGCATTCGTGGTGATGATCTTCCACTGTACCGGAAGAAAAGATTTGCCCATCTGAAGAGACTGGCCACCAGGCTAGGGACTGCTTTGTTGAATGTGTCGTGAAAAAGAGGTGATTCAGATTTTCCGTGGTTCGATCCCAGATCTGGAGCAATTCCATCTGCAGGGTTCTTGTGTGAAACTGTGAAAAAGGCAACGCCTCGAAGCAAGACACCAACAGGACCAACACATTCCCTGACGAATTGTCGGTGAGAGCAGGACAAGAGATCCTGTACCTTGGCCTGAAGCGCAAGTCACTTCTGTCATGGAAGAAATACCTTTGCCTGATTGTGTCTAATGACATTCCCAGGAAAGAAATAACTCTTGAAGGAATGATATTCGACCCTTGATAGCTAACTATCCAGCCAAATTCTTCTAATGTCGATAAGACAATCTGTGTATACTTCTGGGCCTACTGAATAATGGGGCCCATATCAACAGATCATCTAAGTAAGGGATTATGTGTTTCCCCTAATTTCTCAGAAAAGCCATGAGACCTGCAAACACCTTGGTAAACACCTTGGTGCAAAGCCACAAACTGAAGATGCAGGCCATCTACTGCAAACCTCAGAAATCTCTGATGACCACGAGAAATGTGTAGGTACGCATCCTTTATATCCTCATGAATTCTCCCAGCTGGAGTGAAATGACTGTGGATCTTAAAGATTCCAAGCAAAAATACAATTCTGTGAAATACTCACCTGTAGAATTGGTATTATAAGTATACAGTACGTCCTGCTCCAAATATAATACTTACACTTGGGGTTATCCCCTGGCAGATGGTACTGCATTGCAGAGACATGCAAAACAGGTTCCTCCCGGCCCCTCAAATACCCGGGGACCTCCCACAAATCCCCAGCATTGAAAAGCAGTGAACAAGAAGCCGGGAGAATGTAACCACCCAAAACTGATAAACATAACAATGATAACAATCACCATACAGGGGATCCAGAATAATGCAAAAACCAGGGTGGGGTGGAGCAGGACGTACTGTATACTTATAATACCATGCAAGCAAGCAGGAGTCCCACACACTCCTAAATTGCCAACCTCATCTAGAAAGTGGCACCACTACACTTAGTTAATGAAAAAGTACAAAAGTTTATTTATTACATTTTTGGACATACAATCATAGACCAATTAAAACCAATTTAAAAAACACAAATAACATGATAAATGAATCAAAGGGGGCAGAGCTAGACCTTGTAAAGCTGGACAGGGGGACACAATCGTAATAGATGGAAATATAAAGTGCTACTAGAGCAGATCTATGTGATTAGTATCAATTACCCAATTCATGAGTGGTGTCTATAATAAAGGCAGGTAATCAAAAAAGTGTCACAAAGAAAAAAAGAAACTATATATATATAGATATACTATATACTATAACAAATAACCATATAACTAATGTCTAAATCCAAACAAATCATGAGAAAAAATCATTCAGTATAATTCCTAAAAAGGATAAACAAAAACCTCAATCAACACCCTGCATAATCAATAAAGTGCAATATGCTTAAACACTGACCTAACCCTATAGAAAACTGAAATACCATAATAAATAATCAATAACGTGCAATGTGCTAAATAATCCAAATAGTGTCTATTTATCCGCATACAGTCTAACTAAGGCAGAAGGACCAGCCAGATGAAGACACACAGATCACTCACGACATATAACACACACTTACTGGATCCCCATAAGCCAGCAGCAGCAAAGCCCCCAGCCAGCAGGTCTCTCACCCCCGTCGTCACAGCCAACGCGTTGCGTGACGTCGAACGCGTCACTTCCTCAGGGCATGTGAGATCAGGTGTTGATGGAGGCCCTTAAATACTTAGCTACCTCCGCTCCAACGATGACGTCCGCATACTGGACCGAGACGCCGCCATGCCTTTTGGCCTGCATTGGCCTTTTGGCCGCTATGGCTTGCCGTCTGTGGAGTTCCTGGAGCGCAGTGCGTTCCAGGGCTCTTTTCCACTTCCGGGTGCTCGTTGTAGTTCCCTGGTGCAGCGTGGACGGGGACCGCAGGCGCGCTTCCGGCCGGAGCGCGCATGGCGGCGTCTCGGTCCAGTATGCGGACGTCATCGTTGGAGCGGAGGTAGCTAAGTATTTAAGGGCCTCCATCAACACCTGATCTCACATGCCCTGAGGAATTGACGCGTTCGACGTCACGCAACGCGTTGGCTGTGACGACGGGGGTGAGAGACCTGCTGGCTGGGGGCTTTGCTGCTGCTGGCTTATGGGGATCCAGTAAGTGTGTGTTATATGTCGTGAGTGATCTGTGTGTCTTCATCTGGCTGGTCCTTCTGCCTTAGTTAGACTGTATGCGGATAAATAGACACTATTTGGATTATTTAGCACATTGCACGTTATTGATTATTTATTATGGTATTTCAGTTTTCTATAGGGTTAGGTCAGTGTTTAAGCATATTGCACTTTATTGATTATGCAGGGTGTTGATTGAGGTTTTTGTTTATCCTTTTTAGGAATTATACTGAATGATTTTTTCTCATGATTTGTTTGGATTTAGACATTAGTTATATGGTTATTTGTTATAGTATATAGTATATCTATATATATATAGTTTCTTTTTTCCTTTGTGACACTTTTTTGATTACCTGCCTTTATTACAGACACCACTCATGAATTGGGTAATTGATACTAATCACATAGATCTGCTCTAGTAGCACTTTATATTTCCATCTATTACGATTGTGTCCCCCTGTCCAGCTTTACAAGGTCTAGCTCTGCCCCCTTTGATTCATTTATCATGTTATTTGTGTTTTTTAAATTGGTTTTAATTGGTCTATGATTGTATGTCCAAAAATGTAATAAATAAACTTTTGTACTTTTTCATTAACTAAGTGTAGTGGTGCCACTTTCTAGATGAGGTTGGCAATTTAGGAGTGTGTGGGACTCCTGCTTGCTTGCATTTTTGGCCCCGAGAGGGGTTACCTTTGGCCAACCCTCAGTGTTGCACACTCAGGTAATTGATACTATACACAGAGTGCGGCCTTTTGTTCTGATACATTATAGTAAATACTTATAATACCAATTATACAGGTGAGTATTTCACAGAATTGTATTATTCTTAGTATACAGTACGTCCTGCTCCAAATATAATACTTACACTTGGGACATCCAATAGCAGTGTCCATAAAGCAGGGTGGGATCCCCAACAAAAAAGGCAACAGCAGACAGTTTAAAAGCACAGTCACCTGCAAACCTTGCAGCCGAGACAGCATGAGCAGAGGCTCTAACGTCAGCCTTGTAAAACCTTGAAAAGGTAAGAACAGAAGACCAAGTAGCGGTCTAGCAAACTTGTTCAACAGAAGCCTGGCGCTGAAAAGCCCAAAGGCACCAAAGGCACGAGTAGAATAAAAGGTAAGGCGAGAAGGAAGATTCCTCCCCATAGTGGAACAGGCCTGAGTAACAGCCTAACAAGGCCAAAGGCTAACCGTATACTTGGGAGAAGCCGAAACTTCTCCTAGCACCAGAAGGAACCATCCCATCCAAATGAAGACCAGGCCCAAAGCCGCTAAGCCCCCCCGAAATCAGACGAGATCGGGCACATACAGGATAGAGTTGTCCGCAGACCCAAAGGAGCATCAGATCTCCTACAGGGCACAGAGACTACCAAAGGAGACACTCCTAGCACCTGGTCAAGGAATGCAGAACCCTTTCCTCAGCGTTGCTAGGAAAAAGGCCCGGAAGGAGAAAACAATATCTAGAATCAAAGAATATAAGACACCACCTCAGGCAGAAAGTCCGGCTTAAGGCGGAACACCACCCTTGCCTGGTGTAATTCAAAGAACGGAGGCTAAATAGACAGAGCCGCCCGCACATCCACACGCCTGACCGAAGTAACAGCCACCAGAGGGACAACCTCGAGGGAAGAACAGCCAGACAGCATCCTGAATAGGTCCAAAGGGAACACCCCACAAGGCAGACAGAATCAATTCAAAACTCAACAGGGACCATGGGATCACGGGGGGACGCACATAAGCAACCCCCTGAATAAAGTCTTAAAGTGGACCAACACCCAGGATTTTGACTATCCTGGGTTTTGGTCCACTTCGGCGGGGCACCCCGATCGGGGGTGCCCCGCTGTGTGAAACCCCCCAGAAACCCCAAAAAACTCACCTCTCAACGCTCCCACGTGAACGCCGCAGCCAATCCCCGCCAACGTCCAGGTGGGGATCAGGAACGTCCAAGCCGCTTCACAGAGGGAAGCGCGCACGTCTGGAGGGGCGCGCGGGAGGCGGCGGCGGCGGAAGCGGCGGCGGATCAGGTAAGATGTTTTTGGGGTTTCTGGGGGGTTTCACCCCGCGGGACATCCCGATCTCGGATGTCCCGCGGGGTGGGAGGTGATCGGCCCGGGAATCTTATAGATTTCCGGGCCGATCACCCCTGGGTGTTGGTCCTCTTTAACAAGGAAAACTAAGCAAAAGACTTCTAAGGAAGGTAGACAGGGCAGAACCTGACCCTTCAGAGGACTGAGATGGAGAACCAACTCCAACCCATGCTGTAATAACTCTAGAACCATGGGAACAGAGAATGCCCGACAGGGAAGAGACCTAGACTCACGCCAATCAATATGGGTATGCCATACCCTATAATAGATGGAAGAAGAAGAAGAAGGTTGCTCCTAGTCTTCCCACAGTCTCAATCACCGAGACAGATAAGCTTGTTTCCACCAGAAGGATGATTCAGCAGTCAGGCCATCTAGGCCAGAGTCTGTAGATTGGGGTGATGCAAAGGTGCCCGAGTGAGCAGAGCTGGCACTCCTGGCAGAACGTACAGATCTACTGTCCTCAGTACCACGTCTGCGAGCCATATTCCACTAGGCCACCCAGGGGCTACTAGAATCACTGGTCCCCCCTTCCAGAGCAATCTTGCACAGAACCCTGCCTAGCAGGGGGAATGGAGAAAAGATATACAAAACAGAATGTCCTGCCATGAAGATACCAAGGCATCAGGACCACAGCCATCTTTATCCTGAGACGGGGAGAAGAAGAACTGAGAGCTGGTAATAGTGACGGGGCACAAACAGATCCATACTGGTTGGATCTCATTGTGACACAAGGATTAGCGCATCCTGTCGCAGAGGGACCCCCACCGGAGCGAATACCACTGACATGCAGGGAACATATCCCTCCACCCAAATCAGGGCCAGATACCTTCCTGGAGAACCACTCTGCTCCAGGTCCCACACAGATGATTAATGTAGCCACTGTCGTCAGACAGACCGAGCGCCCACCAAACGGGCCTACCCAGAAGAGGAGCAGTCAAGCGAGGTAGCATCAACCTGAAAGCTCACTGTTACCAACAAATTGAAAGGTGTATGGACCTCCTAAAGGCCTCACCTCCCCCGGAACCGCAGGGGGTTTCAAAAGAAACCCCCCCCCACATCAATCTGATGGACTGGCATCCATAGTGGCCATGCCCGGGAAGGGGCAAGAAGGGGGCTGCCCCCAGACAGGTTCCTTGAGTTCAACCGCTCCAAGAGGGGTCTCCTTGCAAGGGGGGAAGGCACACAGACCCTGCTCCAGGGATGCTGGATCTCTGACCAGTACTAACAATAGAAGTTGCAGAGGACCCAAGCATAAGGGACCTCTTCTGAGCAAGCCACCAACGGGCCCACCAGCTGCATCCCTGCCTGGCTAAGGGATGGGGACAGCTTTGAGAGATGGAGCCCATGCAACCAGAATGTCCAATTCGTTGCTGAGGCAGTAAGATTGTCGCTTGAACATATCCAAATTCAGTCCTAGGAATGGAGTTACCAATTAAGAGGCCAGCACCTGAGCAGAGGCAGGGACCCAGGAACTCAAGGAGGCAGGGACCCAGGTACTCAAGGAGGGGGAGGGGTGCCCCTGCCTCGAGGGGGCCGAGACGGCCGCCTGCGTTGGGGTGATTTGCCCTTTTTACCAAACAGGTCCATACGGGCCCCAAACAGGCGTTGTCCTCTAAAAGGAAGCCCAGCCAGAGTCCTTTTAGCAACATCGTCAGCACGCCACTGACGCAGCCAGACCAAGCGACGTATAGCCACCACAAGGGCAGAGGTCCTTGCACACATTCTAATGGTGTCATCCAGCGCTAAAAGGATACATTTTACAAATACATCACAACTGGAGAGTGCATTAAACACCTCCCAGGGAAGATCATCAGGGTGATGATCAAGCATCTTTCTTATGAGGGTTCTAGCGGCCACTGCAGTAATGGCCGCGGCACAGACCGGACGCAGCGCTGTCCCTGCACAAGAAAAGGCATGTGAAGCCAGCCTATCAATGCGCCGGTCCTCAGCATCCCGAAGGGTGCTATAAGCAGGGGCTGCGATAAAGGGGGGGGGGGGGTTAGGAACCCCTATGATTGGTGCATCCACCACGGGGGGTGATGACCAACAATTAACCACCTCAGGGGGAAAAGGGTATTTCCAATCCCAGTCCCCTGGAACCCCTGAAAGTTTACTAGGGCATTCCCATTCCTTGAGTACAAGAGCCTGGAAGTGATCCTGCTCCAGAAATTCCAAGCGCAGTGGCGCTGTATGGAAACTCTCCCCTCTAGGCTTGAGAGCCTCACCAGGGAGAGAGATAGATAGGACCTCAAAGACCTTAATCAACAATTCGTCAGTGTCACACTGGCCCCAGGATTCAGGACCAGAATCGTCATGACTCCTCGGCCGCTCATCAGATGAGCCCGAGTCAGAGAACAGCTCTCCATCAGAAGGGGTAAAGGCACGAGGAGTAGTAGACTCCTCAGTTCCCAGAGGAAAAACAGAAATAGAAGGCGTCAGGTGCCGCTTCTTACCAGGGCCCATGCGCTCTGACAATCTCGCAATAATCTGATCAGCCGTAGGCAGTCTGGACGGCACAGCAGGCTGGCCATCCCCACTAGTATGCGACTCAGCAGGAGTGAGATTTAAGCATGGGGAGACAGGTGAACTGAAACGAGGTGCAGCCACCGGCAAGCCAGATTGTAGGACCAGTACTTGTTCAGCACAGGGTCCGCAGACCTGCGCTCTGTCAGCATCAGCATGGGGTTGTCCACACGCTTTACACAGCCGGTCATGTCCCAGAGGGACCCCGGTCACATAATTCTGAGATGCCTCCATATGGTGATTATTTAGGCACAATATGCCAGCAGGGATTTACGCAAATAGGCAACCCTGGATGCCTCAAAAGACTCGCTAGGAATGTGGGAGAATTTCACAAAGCCCGCTATAATTTACACCCGGCCGGGAGAAGCCACTGGAGTCGACCGTCTGAAAGACATAACGGGAATAAGGGGTGTCAGAGCCATGCGCAGTAATCAAAGGTAATGCCCGCGAGGGCACTTACAGACCAAGGGAGGAGGAGGCCGTTAGCACGCGCGCGTGCGACGATATTAAAATGGCGCCAAGCGAACCTCGAAGGGCGGGCCAGATCGTCCTGTGATGCAGAGCGCGCCAAGCCAGGACCCCGCCCCCCCTGAAGACCGCGAAGCTCTAAGGCAGCTTCTAGTCACATTTTTAATAAAAGCATGTTACAGCACTTAGAAAAAGATCTGCCAATGGCGACACCGCCGCCCCGCGCCAGCACATCCAATAAAAGAAAGAAAACGCGCACGGCGGCGGCCGAAATAAAAAGCACACAGCGCGGCTCTGACCCCAAGCTGCAAGTCAAGGGTAATACTAAGGCCATGAGCGTGTAATCACAGTACACTGAGACCGCCACACACACCCCCCCGCTTTCTTTTCCCCCAAGCTACGGGGGAAACAAGGGAGTCCACCACTACACGGGGCATGGGCAATAATGCGGGAGGGGCATCCACTAGAGGCTCACCATCAGCCTAAACCGCCTACCCTTTGGTTGGGGACTGCGGTGGAGCATGGCTCCATAAGCACGCATGGTGCTGCCTACCTTCACCCGACCAGCGCAGCCCAGGCTGGGAGGCACATCACAAGAGGACGGGTGGGAATAGTCCAACAGGGCCGCAGGCTGTAATAGCCCCACTCACCTGCGAGAGAGTGATACTTCATGTCTTCGCAGTCGGCACTGCAGAGAAATCTGGGGATTTGTGGGAGGTCCCCGGGTATTTGAGGGGCCGGGAGGAGCCTGTTTTGCATGTCTCTGCAGTGCAGTGCCATCTGGCGGAGGATAACCCCAAGTGTAAGTATTATATTTGGAGCAGGAAGTACTGTAGAATACTAAGAATATTTCTTCAGACGGACAAACCTGTTGAGGCCCTTGAGATCTAATATTGGGTGTACAAAACCGTCCCCCTTGGGAAATATGAACAATTGAAGTAAAAACCCCTGACCCCTCTATAAGAGAGGAACATACAGAGGACAGATTACTCCAATCTGTGAGCTAGCGGATCTGAAGGATTCTGCTTTCTCCAAAATTCGGGATACTCCTGACCAAAAGAACCTCCGAGGAGATCTAGCAAGGGTGGGGCATCCCTTCATGCATGAGGGGGCTCTGAAGAGGGTTTTTCCTTGTTCCGCCAAAAAGATCTTGCCCTATTTTGGGACTTTGGTCTATTCCAAAATTCTCTTGGGTATTCCGAGGAGGTGGAACCTCTACCCCCCAAAAAGGGCAAAGGATTGGAGGCCCTGCAAAAAAGTTTCCGTTTCTGTGGAAGTTTAGTAGACTTACCCCCAGTAACTTCCTTTACCATGACATCCAAGTGCTCCCCAAACAGACACCCCCCCTGAAAAGGGAGTCCTGTCAGATTCTTCCTAGAGGCAGCTTTAGCCATAATCCACGCTTTAAGCTACTAACAGAGCTAAACCTCTGGCACTAAACCTAATCATTTATCCATAGCAGAAATTACATACCTGTTAATATCTATACTGGTCTTGATCAACTGGGAACATGCCTTCTGTGAACGACCCAAACGAGTCTTAGAATGCAGTAGCTTTAACAACTTGTTCTCCAAAGATGCTATATATGTAGCACAGACCGGCCGTAAGGTCGATCCTACAATAGAAAAAGCGTGATCTACACGTTTATCTGCTGGATCTCTTGGGGAGGCACTATCAGTGGATGGCATCACCGAAGTCTTAGAAAGATCTGAAACTGGAGCGTTTACCACAGGAGGGAGAGACCATAATTTAATCAGATCTGAGGAAAAGGGATACATAGTAGTACTTTAGGAATGAGCGGAAGACTATCCGGCTACTACCATTCCTTTTGGATCAGATTGGAATAATGAGTCTGTACAGGAAAAAAACTCAATTTCTCAATAAGTCTCAATTTTTCCGGCTTAAACAAACCCCCCTTCTTCCTCTTGGGGGTTTCCTATGCAGAGGGTTCTGAATCCGAATCACTACCTTCCATATTGGAAAAGTCTTTCTCCTCTCATCCTGAGAGACTACGGCAGCAAAAAAGATCCTCTTCAGAATCAGAGGAAACTAAATGCTTCTTTTCCTTTGAGGGTCCATCAACAGGAATCTGTCTAGGAGCCCTTTCTACAGGAGACATCTGTCTACCATATTTAGCCAGTACTACTGTGGTACAACCCCTACAGATAATGCTGTCCTCGTCCAGTGGCCTTAGCATACATACTGGACATGGGGTAAACCTGCCTGTTAAAAGGACCAGACCCGATTACCCCGGATGCCTCCGTCAGGGGGAATAATACAGTCTATAGAATCCCTGAGGGCCTAAGACCAAAGTATATAATAGACCTTGATAGTCACAAGTGACTACTCTAAGACCTTAGTGGTGAACACACCAAATATTTCTTTCCTTTTTCAAAATAAATTTAATAATAATTAATAATAAAGCAATACAAATAATAATATACACCTACCAACCCAGCAGTTAAGGTCCTCCTTAATGCAGCCGCAGCAGTGGTGGCTCGGAAAGCAGCCCTGCTGCAAGAGGCAGCCGGCCGGTCCAAGACGCACGACCCCTGGAGCAGCCTCGCCGTCCGAGCAAAGAGGTGGCGGCATGCAGCCAGGAAAGCTTACCTGCAATTTCAGGAAGATGGACGAAGCAGAAACTGGAATTAAGTGGCCCCGCCCACGGGGAAAAGATGAAAGCTGCAACCCGGAGAGAGAACCGGCTGCGCAGCTGGAGAAACGGCCCCGCTCATGGGGGAGATGAAAGGCGCAACCCGGAGAGAGAACTGGCAGCACAGCTGGAGAAACGGCCCCGCTCATGGGGGAGATGAAAGCCTCAACCCAGAGAGAGAACCGGCAGCACAGCTGGAGAAGAGGCCCCGCCCATGGGGGAGATGAAAGCCGCAACCCGGAGAGAGAACCGACAGCAGAGCTGGAGAAGAGGCCCCGCCCATGGGGGAGATGAAAGCCGCAACCCGGAGAGAGAACCGGCAGCACAGCTGGAGAAGAGGCCCCACCCATGGGGGAGATGAAAGCCGCAACCCGGAGAGAGAACCGCAGCAGAGCTGGAGAAGAGGCCCCGCCCATGGGGGAGATGAAAGCCGCAACCCGGAGAGAGAACCGGCAGCACAGCTGGAGAAGAGGCCCCGCCCATGGGGGAGATGAAAGGTGCAACCCGGAGAGAGAACCGGCAGCACAGCTGGAGAAGAGGCCCCGCCCATGGGGGAGATGAAAGCCGCAACCCGGAGAGAGAACCGGCAGCACAGCTGGAGAAACTGCCCCGCCCATGGGGGAGATGAAAGCCGCAACTCGGAGAGAGAACCGGCAGCACAGCTGTAGAAGAGGCCCCGCCCATGGGGGAGATGAAAGCCTATAAACACAAAATAAATGAAAGACAGGAGCTCCAGATACACCTCACAGTCCAGTTCCAACTGCAAGAATGAAACTGGATTGTGAAAGTGCAGCCGGAAGTATATAGAGGCCGGGAGGAGCCACGCCTTTGTCTTGCAGTCCACGCCCTTCGGTTGAGAGGTTAACCCTATTCGTTACTGTTTGCTGACGGCCTGGAGAGGATATAAGTAAAAACAATTCTGCAGGTAAGTATCACAGAATTGTATTTTTTTTTAACTGAATTTCCACTTAAAAGTGGACCAAAACCCAGCTGGATCGGGCCGATCCATTCCCTCCCCACAGGCCTTCCATCCTACGGGGATGCTCTGCTTTGTGAAACACCCTAGGTCGCCCGCTACACTTACCTTAATCCCGGTCCAACGGCGCATGCGCAGGTCGCATCCCCGGTTTTCCTATAGCAGGGCGCGTGTCAGGCATTTGTGAATGGCCGGCTCAGGCGCGCTCCCTGCGCGAGATGCGGCCACCAGCGCGCTCGGAGCCGCTGAGCTAAGACATCGTTTAGACGTGCATAGCTCAGAGGCTCCGAGCGCGCTGATTAAACGAGCGGCTGCGCCGTAGGACGGCAGTGGGGTGAGTTGATGCGAGCGATCTGGGGGGTATCACATAGCGGGTGCCCCGGGGAGTGGACCAAAATCCAGGATAGTCAAAATCCTGCGTTTTGGTCCACTTTAAAGTAAATCTTATCATACTGGTTGCTCCTGTTGTCTTCTAAATGATGCCGGTTTCCTGGCTGTGAAACTTGGGTGATGGCCGCCGGAACGCCCCGCCCACGACCTGCACGCCGGACAATCAGGGGACTCCCTTCCAGGCACTGGCTCATAGTAAAGGTGAGGATAATGGGCATCCTAAGCGTAACTAAGCGGTTTCTTTACTGGAGACTAAGCAGTTTCTTTACTGGTGACTAAGCAGTTTCTTTACTGGTGACTAAGCGGTTTCTTTATTGGTGACTAAGCGGTTTCTTTATTGGTGACCAAGCGGTTTCTTTATTGGTGACTAAGCAGTTTCTTTACTTGTGACTAAGCGGTTTCTTTACTTGTGACTAAGCGGTTTCTTTATTGGTGACTAAGCGGTTTCTTTATTGGTGACTAAGAGGTTTCTTTATTGGTGACTAAGCGGTTTCTTTATTGGTGACTAAGCGGTTTCTTTATTGGTGACTAAGCGGTTTCTTTATTGGTGACTAAGCGGTTTCTTTATTGGTGACTAAGCGGTTTCTTTATTGGTGACTAAGCGGTTTCTTTATTGGTAACTAAGCGGTTTCTTTACTTGTGACTAAGCGGTTTCTTTATTGGTGACTAAGCGGTTTCTTTACTGGTGACTAAGCGATTTCTTTATTGGTGACTAAGCGGTTTCTTTATTGGTGACTAAGCAGTTTCTTTATTGGTGACTAAGCGGTTTCTTTACTGGTGACTAAGCGGTTTCTTTACTTGTGACTAAGCGGTTTCTTTATTGGTGACTAAGCGGTTTCTTTACTGGTGACTAAGCGGTTTCTTTACTTGTGACTAAGCGGTTTCTTTACTGGTGACTAAGCGGTTTCTTTATTCTTAGTATGTCACACACCCCGCTTCAAGAATCCATAACATGTGGGTAATATCGTCCTGAAGAGGCGTTCCTGCAGAGATGATAGCAAAAGAAAGCCCCTCCCCGATCCATAAATACCTGGGACCTCCCACTCACTACCCAGTTTTCCATCTCTGCAGACGGCGAGCAAGTCAGAAGATGATGGCTCCTCCTTGCACAGGGGGATTTAAGGTAGCCGGGATGTTTCCCGGCCTGTTATGTATTTTTTCCGTTTGGACCTCTTTTTCCCCTTAATATATATGCCTCCCAGCCGTGGCTGCAGGTCCAGGCGAGGGTATATTGGCACCTCTGGTGCTTAGGAGCAACGCTCCGCCGTGAGACCCTATAACAGAGGGTAGGCGGCTTTACCGGGTTGGTGACCCCGGTTTGGGATGCCCTGTCCCTTAGCCTTAATATGGGAATGGCCCTCCCAGGATCCCCTTTGTTCCACTATGGAGATGGGGGGAGTGGGTTCTCCTTTTTATTTTACTTACTCCTGCACTGTCTTTTAACTTTTTGTTATGTGTGTGTTTCTTTAATTTTATCTGCACCGCGGCCGTCTATATTATGGGCCTCCGTGCTGTGCTGCGGTCCCCTGCTCAAAATGGAGGTATTTTACCTCAGGATATCTCTTGTGAGGTATAGGAGGGGGCGGGGCCGGCCCTTCGGCGGGGGGCCGAGGTCCGTTCCTCCCGGCCTTCTTTTATTGCTTAAGTTAACACTGGCCAAGCACCGCAGCAGTACATTTGCTGCGGCGCCGGCCGGTTTGGCGCTCTTTTCATGAGGGGATTTTTTTCCCCTCACGATTCTTATGGGGGCGGGGCCGGACTTGCGGCGCGCAATCGCGGCCCGCCCACTACCTTCCCAGCGCAGCTGAGTTGCGGCTTGTCTGTGACTGTTGCTAGGCATAGGAGGGGGGGCGTGACCTTAACAACGCGCGCGTCCCGCGCTGGCCACGCCCCCTCCTCCTCTTCTTTCTGTCAGAAATGATTTCTCCTCACGATCGGGTGGCAGTGTGACGTCCCGGCGGTGCTGTGAGTGGCCTGTGGCCTTTCTCTTTTTTACTCTGCTTCTTGTTGCTACTTTTTCTCATGGTTCTTTCTTTCTTCTTCTTTCAGAACGGAGGCTTGTAATTCTGATCTTCTATAGTATTAGAGGTTCTTTCCTGGTCCTCATCCCTGGGTTCATTTTATTTGTTCACAAATCCTCCCACTCGGGACATTAAAGGGGCATCCCGGGTTGTCTAATTGGCGTAATTCCCTGGGTCTTAGCGACTATTCAAAGTTCACCTTATGGAGGCATCCCCTGATACTGGGACTGGGACCCCTTCGGGTCATCCCAAAAAGTGTATGTTGTGTGGGATTTCCATCGCTGGGGATGATGTGTTACTCTGTATACCATGTGCACAGCAAACTATTACGCGGCAGTCCGAACCCCAAGCATCGGGGTCAGCACAGCCGGTCGCCTCAACTCCCCCTCCCGCCTTGACTCGTGCCCCGTGTGACGTTGTCATGGGCAGGGACCTGCAATCTGAAATGTGCGCCAGATTGGCTAGCCTTGAAAAAATGCTCTCTAGCTCGGTCGCCCGTAAGGCTCCGTCCAAGAGAAAGCATTTGTCGCCGGCTCCGCCGGTGGATGATCTTGATGACAGAGATAATCTGGATTGGTCCGATTATCCCCAGCTAGAGGACGGGGAGGTTGATGAGGGTTCAGAATTTTCAGACTATGAGCAGTCTGCTGGTGCTGATGCCGAGCTTTCTGACTTAGGGAGATCCTTGGACTCTCCTCAAGCTCTGTCTCTGATGCTGGAAGTTCTGAACATTTCCCCTCCAGAGGAGGTGTCACCAGAAGGGTGAATTGTTTGAGGAATCCAGGCCGCGCCTGGAGTTTCCTACACAGCGGCATTTTGATAGAATCATTGACAAGGAATGGGATAGGCCGGCTCGGCTCCCTGGCATCCCTCAGGGGTGGGATAGGAAATATCCCTTTCCTCCTGAGGCGGTCAAGCGCTGGGCGTCTCCCCCCGAGGTAGATGCTCCGGTTTTGGGGTTATCCAACTCCTCGGTTTTAAACAGACCTGATTGCTCCATTCTCAAAGATGGAGAGGATAAACGTATTGATCAGATGGCTTGTCAAGGCTTTACCAGTATTGGGTCGGCCATCCGGCCTGTGTGTGCTTCGGAACTAATGGTTTTGGCTGCCAGGTCTGTGGTCAGGGACCTGTTGTCTTCTTCTGGGCTTCGTCCTGGTAGTAACGAGTTCCTTAGCCTTAAACGATGTGAGTTGTTTTTATCCTTTGTGTTGACTGCCTTAGATGACACCTTGATGATGTGTGGTAGGACGTCGGCTCTGCTTGTGGCTATCCGGCGGTCGGTGTGGCTGCGCCAGTGGGCGGCCGATTTCATGTCCAAAAAGTCACTGACGGCTTTACCCTTTGTGGGTCTACGGCTCTTTGGAGAAACATTGGACTCTGTCACCAAGGGTGGTAGGTTACCTCAACGTAAGAAACAACGCCGCTCCTTTCGGGGGGGCGCCTGCCTTTAACCCCTCCTTTCGGGGAGCCAGATCTGGCAGGGGTTCTGCATTTCCCTCTTCCAGAGGAGATTCTGGAAGCAGGGGTAGAGGACGTGCCCGTGCTGGATAAAGTTGGGGCTCTAAGCCCAAACTGGCGGCTAAGCCGGCTCAGCAATGAGGGGGCGCCCTCACCCATGCGGGTGGGGGGACGGCTGCAGCACTTCTCTCAGATCTGGGATCAAGAGGTCTCGGACAGATGGATCCGGGAAGTGGTGTCTTCCGGTTACAAGCTGGAGTTCGAGCTCCGCCCCCCTTCCAGGTTTGTCAGGTCTCGGATGCCGCCGGAGCCTCTGGCAGCGCAGGGGCTCCTGTTGGCAGTGGAGAATCTTCTGGACATGGCTGTCATTTGCCCAGTGCCCCCTTCAGATCGGGGCTGGGGCTTTTATTCCAATCTGTTCACAGTACCCAAGAAGGACGGGCTGGTCCGGCCCATCTTGGATCTGAAGTTCCTCAACAGGTTCATCCGGCCGAGGAAATTCCGCATGGAAACGCTGCGTTCGGCCATTCATTCTCTTCGTCAGGGAGATTTTCTGACGTCCATAGACATCAAGGATGCTTATTTACACGTTCCGGTTTTTCCAGCTCACCAGAGGTTTCTCAGGTTCGTGGTGGAGGATCAGCACTTTCAGTTTGTGGCACTTCCTTTCGGTCTCACCTCAGCCCCTCGGGTGTTCACCAAGGTGCTAGCGGGAGTGATGGCTCTGCTAAGGGTTCAAGGTATCCGCATCGTGCCCTATTTGGACGATCTACTGATCATGGCCTCTTCCTTCAACCAAGCGGAGTTGGACACCAGAGCGGTGGTGTCTACTCTGGAGAGGTTCGGTTGGGTGATCAATCACCCCAAGTCTTCTCTATCTCCGTCCAGAATTCTGACATTTCTGGGAATGTCTCTGGACACTTCACAGGCCAGGGTGTTTCTGCCCCAGGCCAAGATTCTTTTGATTCAGGAGTTAGTTCGGCTTCTCTTGTCAACCCTTCATCCGACCATCCGGCTAGGGATGAGGCTGGTGGGGCTAATGGTGGCCTCATTCGAGGCAGTCCCCTTTGCGCAGTTTCACACAAGGACGCTTCAGCTTCATCTGTTGAAGGCTTGGGACAAGTCTCCTCTTTCGTTGGATCAGTCCTTCCTGATGACTCCCCGAGTTCGTCGATCCCTGCAGTGGTGGCTGGGGTCGGTCAATCTGTTGAAGGGCAGATCTTTTCTGGCTCCGTGTTGGGAAGCTGTCACCACGGATGCCAGTCTGTCAGGTTGGGGGGGTGTTTGGAAGGACCTCCAGTTTCAGGGTCTGTGGGGCCCGCAGGAGGCTCACGAACCCATCAATGTTCTGGAGTTGAGAGCCATCAGGCTGGTTCTGTTTCACTTGACTCATCAGTTGAGAGGCCTGCCAGTGCAGGTCCGGTCGGACAACAGGACGGCGGTGGCTTACATCAATCACCAAGGAGGGACTCGCAGCAGGAGTGCCCTCAGGGAAGTGTCTTTGATTCTGGACTGGGCAGAGACCCACGTCCCGTGTATCTCAGCAGTCTACATTCCGGGGGTGGAGAACACGGAAGCGGACTTGCTGAGCAGGGCCTCCTCTCGTCAGGGGGAGTGGTCTCTCAGTCCCAAGGTGTTTTGTTCAATATGTCTCAGGTGGGGGGTCCCTGCGGTGGACCTCTTTGCTTCTCGTCACAATCACAAGCTCCCAGTCTTTGTGTCTCTCTCGCAGGATCCTCTGGCTCTGGCAGTGGATGCTATGTCTCTGAACTGGAGGGATCTGGGGTTCCTTTACCTGTTTCCTCCGTTCCCAATGTTAGCCAGAGTGGTGCGCAAACTGGCCTTGGACGGCGCGTCGGCAATTCTGGTGGCCCCAAGGTGGCCAAGGCCAGTTTGGTTCGCAGACCTTGTAAGACTGGCAGAGGATCAGTTTGCCCTGCCTCTGCTGCCGGACCTGCTCACCCAGGGTCGGGTACGCTATCCCAATTTACCATCGCTGGCTTTGACGGCATGGCTGCTGAAACCGCCATCTTGAAGGAAGAAGGTCTTTCTGACGCGGTGATTCAGACTCTTATCTGTGCCAGAAAGCGCTCTTCCTCTTCTATTTACTACAGGACTTGGAGGTCCTATATTGATTGGTGTGAAAGTAGGTCTTTCTCTTGTCGAGAGTTCTCCATACCTAGAATTTTGGAGTTTCTTCAACATGGTCTAGATCTGGGGCTCCAGCTTAGTACATTGAAAGGGCAGGTTTCTGCCCTGGCGGTGTTCTTCCAAAGGTCCTTTGCACTTCATCCCTTAGTCAAGACCTTTTTCCAGGGTGTTACGCATGTTCGGCCTCCTAGGAAGCCTTTTGTTCCAGTTTGGGATTTGAACCTGGTTCTTTCTGCTCTCCAGGGCCCTCCGTTTGAGCCCTTGAATGAGGTTGCTTTGTCTTCTCTTACGCAAAAGGTGGCCTTTTTGGTGGCGATCACTTCGGTTAGGCGTGTTTCTGAGTTGGCAGCTTTATCCATTAAAGCTCCATACTTCGAGAAACATCAGGACAAGGTTGTCTTTCGTTTCAAGCAGGATTTTCTTCCTAAAGTGGTCTCGGAGTTTCATTTGAATCAGGACATTGTGTTGCCTTCTCTATGCCCAAATCCCAGTGACGATAGGGAAAGGGCTTTGCATTCCTTGGATGTAGTTCGTGTTGTGGAATATTATATGGAGGTTACGTCTTCCTTTCGTAAGACTGATGCCTTCTTTGTGGTGCCCTGCGGGCCTAGGAAAGGTTTGGCTCCTGCCAAATCTTCCATTAGTAAATGGATTCGTCAGGCCATCATTGGGGCCTATTCTGCCAAGGGGAGGAGTCCCCCTTTTCGTGTTACTGCTCATTCTACTCGTGCAGTTGGTGCGTCCTGGGCTTTTCAGCACCAGGCTTCTGTTGAGCAAGTTTGTAAGGCCGCTACCTGGTCTTCTGTTCACACCTTTTCCAAGTTTTACAAGGTTGATGTTCGGGCTTCAGCGGATGCTGTTTTTGGCCGCAAAGTTTTGCAAGCTGTTGTGGTTTAGGGTTGTGCATTGTTGCCTAGTTTTGGATCCCCGCCCTTGTTATGGACACTGCTGTTGGATGTCCCACATGTTATGGATTCTTGAAGCGGGGTGTGTGACATACTAAGAATAATACCATTTTGTGAATACTCACCTTGTAAAATGGGTATTATAAGTATGTCACACACCCCGCTTCAACCGGCCCTTTTGTATTTAGGATCCTCTTTATTGCGAACTTTGCGTGGTTGTGTTTATATTTGCCTCTTCCTGGTCCCTTACCTTACTGCTTCTGTATACTGGGTAGTGAGTGGGAGGTCCCAGGTATTTATGGATCGGGGAGGGGCTTTCTTTTGCTATCATCTCTGCAGGAACGCCTCTTCAGGACGATATTACCCACATGTTATGGATTCTTGAAGCGGGGTGTGTGACATACTTATAATACCCATTTTACAAGGTGAGTATTCACAAAATGGTATTATTGGTGACTAAGCAGTTTCTTTATTGGTGACTAAGCGGTTTCTTTATTGGTGACTAAGCAGTTTCTTTATTGGTGACTAAGCGGTTTCTTTACTGGTGACTAAGCGGTTTCCTTACTGGTGACTAAGCCGTTTCTTTACTTGTGACTAAGCAGTTTCTTTACTGGTGACTAAGCGGTTTCTTTACTGGTGACTAAGCGGTTTCTTTATTGGTGACTAAGCAGTTTATTTATTGGTGACTAAGCGGTTTCTTTACTGGTGACTAAGCGGTTTCTTTATTGGTGACTAAGCGGTTTCTTTATTGGTGACTAAGCGGTTTCTTTATTGGTGACTAAGCGGTTTCTTTACTGGTGACTAAGCCGTTTCTTTACTTGTGACTAAGCAGTTTCTTTACTGGTGACTAAGCGGTTTCTTTATTGGTGACTAAGCAGTTTATTTATTGGTGACTAAGCGGTTTCTTTACTGGTGACTAAGCGGTTTCTTTATTGGTGACTAAGCGGTTTCTTTATTGGTGACTAAGCGGTTTCTTTATTGGTGACTAAGCGGTTTCTTTACTGGTGACTAAGCGGTTTCTTTACTGGTGACTAAGCGGTTTCTTTACTGGTGACTAAGCGGTTTCTTTATTGGTGACTAAGCGGTTTCTTTACTGGTGACTAAGCGGTTTCTTTATTGGTGACTTAGCGGTTTCTTTATTGGTGACTAAGCGGTTTCTTTACTGGTGACTAAGCGGTTTCTTTACTGGTGACTAAGCGGTTTCTTTACTGGTGACTAAGCGGTTTCTTTATTGGTGACTTAGCGACTAAGCGGTTTCTTTACTTGTGACTAAGCAGTTTCTTTATTGGTGACTAAGCGGTTTCTTTACTGGTGACTAAGCGGTTTCTTTATTGGTGACTAAGCGGTTTCTTTACTGGTGACTAAGCGGTTTCTTTACTTGTGACTAAGCGGTTTCTTTGCTGGTGACTAAGCAGTTTCTCTAATAGTGACTAAGCGGTTTCTCTAATAGTGACTAAGCAGTTTATTTACTGGTGACTAAGCGGTTTCTCTAATAGTGACTAAGCAGTTTCTCTAATGGTGACTAAGCGGTTTCTTTACTGGTGACTAAGCGGTTTATTTACCGGTGAATAAGCGGTCATGTGTTTTTCTCTGCACTGCTCTTGATAGATCTGGGCCTGTACGACCCCGCGACACCTCGGTGACCTCACCTTTTTATTGGTTGTCCGCTGCATCTTGGCCTCCATTTTGTTTTTCAGGTTCCGTGTCGGTGATTCCTTGAAAATACAAGAGTATTAGTTAATTCAGATGCAGCCTCTGCACGGCATTATTTATGCTGGGACAATCCCTTTAAGAACATCATCAAATCCCCCTAGAACTATGAACCTTAAAGTGGGACAAAACCCAGGAGGCCAGCCTTAGAATCTAAAAGATTCCAGGGCTGGCTGCTGGCTTTCCTGCATCTCCCAGCTGTGCTGCACTCCCACCCCAACCAATGAGATGGGTCACTTTGTAGCGGCTGCAGCTCTGGGGTCTCACCTCCGGGGTTGGTCGCAGACTCAGATTTTCCGGCGTTTTCAGGCGCTTTTCTGGCTTCTCCTCCAGTTTGATTGTTGGACGGTTCATCTAAAATGTATTAAAGATCAGTTTATCAAAATGTTAGAGTGAAAGATAAAAGCTTGGCAGCGTATAATCTGTATAATCTCTGTGGTGTATAATCTGTATAATCTCGGTGGTGTATAATCTGTATAATCTCGGTGGTGTATAATCTGTATAATCTCGGCAGTGTATAATCTGTATAATCTCGGCAGTGTATAATCTGTATAATCTCTGCGGTATATAATCTGTATAATCTCGGCGGTTTATAATCCGTATAGTCTCGGCAGAGTATAATCTGTATAATCTCAGTGGTGTATAATCTGTATAATCTCGGTGGTGTATAATCTGTATAATCTCGGTGGTGTATAATCTGTATAATCTCGGCAGTGTATAATCTGTATAATCTCTGCGGTATATAATCTGTATAATCTCGGCGGTTTATAATCCGTATAGTCTCGGCAGAGTATAATCTGTATAATCTTGGTGGTGTATAATCTGTATAATCTCAGTGGTGTATAATCTGTATAATCTCGGCAGTGTATAATTGTGACAGACTCTCTGCCTTTTGGATTTCACCACTGTTCAATTGCCCACCGGGTCATTCATTGGATGCCCACCGTTCCTTTTCCTATACGGCCCCTGGGACCCTACTTGGGCATATTGGATTTTAAAGGCCCTGTTTCTGCCCCTTGGACTTTACATAGATTCATTACTTTCATTTTCTTAAGCATGTTCCAGACAATGTAATTGTGTTGTTGATTGTGTTACAGACTGTCATTGTGTTGATGATTGTGTTACTGGCAGAGTTGAGGGATTGTGTGTCCTGCTCCCATTGGTCTGTTTGTTTGTCATGCAGTTCTCCATCAGGTCCACAGGGGAGGTCCCCTTGCATGGAGACTTGCATATAAGACCCAGGGTGGCACTAATAAAAGAAGTTCATCTTCACCCTCAATACTAAGTTCTGTCTCTTATTGGGGGGAACGCTATATCGCAATCCACTAGCCCTTGTAAGGGCTGTTCCTGCTTTCCTCACGGATGACTCTGGAATTCCTGCAGCACCTCTCACCATTGGGAAAAGGACGTCTCGGGCGGTGAAGCCCTCCGGCGATAAAGGTTATCGCTACAATTGGTGGCAAGCGGTCGGATGGTCCTTTCTACCCAGAGAGAGTGCTACCCTGATGGAGAGTCAGTAGGACAAGTTGAAAAGGCGGACCCTGGAGGATCTACTCGAGAGCCGGGGAAGGTCAGCTAGCAACCGCCCACGTCAGGAACTGATAGCCGAGCTGATCGAAATGGATCGTGCAGCAGTGAGGACTGAAACCAATATAGAGATCGATGAAGACGCTGCTCTCGTTCAAGCGGTTCGGAACAGATTGTCGGTCTATGGCCCGAATCCATCACAGGAACTGATCGACCGAGTCTTCGCCGCAGCGGAGGCAGAGGCCAGTAAGCGAAGGGAAGATCGGCGACTCTCAACCCAGCAGCCTCTCAGCCTCAGTTACACTGGGGGGAGAAAGATTCCATTTGCAGCATTTAAATCCTTCCAGGAAAGTGACGACGAGACTGACGGATTTTTGGCCGATTTTGAACGACAGTGCGCTTTACACCAGGTACCCACGGAGGAATGGGTCACCATATTATCAGGGAAACTATCTGGGAAAGCTTCCGATGCTTTCCGGGCCATCCCTGATGCGGACTTACCACACTACCATCTGGTAAAGGAGGCTTTGTTAGCCCGGTACGCTGTCACCCCGGAGGCCTACAGGCGACGATTTCGGGAATCCCAAAAGAAGGGAGGGGATTCTTACACGGAGTGGGCATGTCGCCTCCATCGTACAGCATCACACTGGGTCACTGGATGCAAAGCCACAACCGCTGAGGTACTACAGTTGTTTTTACTAGAACATTTTCTCAATGCCCTGCAACCAGAGCTAAGAGAGTGGGTACGTGACCGGAGGCCTCTAACGCTACCTGAGGCTGCTCGTCTAGCCGACGAGTACACCGATACCCGCCGGACAGAACAGCCCGCTCCAAAACCACCACCTCCCATCAAATTTCAAGCACCTGTGGCTTCAGCGCCAACTCGTTAATCTGGGCCACATAGGACAGCGCAGCAACCGAACCTCTCCACAGTTCAGTGCCATCGTTGCAAACAATGGGGACATTATCGCAGGGATTGCGCCCTAGAGCCTCCCCGAAACACGTGGAGGCAAACACAACCTTCCACCTCCCGTACTCCTGCGGCACACTGTTTGGAAGCTGAGAGCAGTTCGGAAGAGTATCTGGGGGTACTGTATGAAGCTGATCCCGTACAAGCGGCCATCCAAGACAACCGGCAGCACCATTGCCAGGAGGTACGAGTCAATGGGCGCACCGCACAAGGATTACGCAACACCGGAGCCACACTTACCTTGCTCCAACCTCATTTGGTCAAGAACAAAGACCACACCGGACACACCGTTGCAGTAAGGGTGGCGGGAGGAGCTGTGTTTCGACTCCCCACCGCCCGAGTACATCTTGACTGGGGCGCTGGATCCGGCAGGGTACATGTGGGACTTATGGACAACTTACCAGAAGAAGTACTATTGGGAAATGATCTAGGACCAATGACTTCTGCCTACGCTACCTCTGGGCCAGCCAGCATCAACCCTGTTACAACCCGGGCTCCAGCCCGAGCTGCCGACTCCAGTCCACTGGTCGGGAGACCCAGGGGTTTCGTCTGCATCACGTCATGTCTGTTACAAGAAGCCAAGAAGAGGATCAGCCATCAGGTTACGTCCTTCCAGAAGGAAAACTTATGCCAAACACTATTTTTGTTGGGGACATTGACCTTTGGATTGATCATCATGAAATTAAGGATTTTTTTTCAAAGTACGGCGCTGTAAAGAATGTCAAAATTATTATGGATGCCTCTGGCGTTTCTAAGGGTTATGGTTTTGTCTCCTTTTACGATGATGTAGAGGTGCAGAAGATTGTGGATTCTCCGATCAGCTTCCATGGAAAGAGATTGAAACTTGGACCAGCTATAAGAAAGCAAAGCACCTGTGCACACATCCAGCCAAGGACTTTGGTGCTGAACTCACCAACGCCACAATATCCCAGTGTTTGGGCCACACCCATGACCGATCCCTATGTACAGCCCACGTCAATGTTTAGTCCTGTTACTCACTATTTGCAGACTTGTCCTTACCCAAACTCGCCAGTCATGTTACAGCAATACCCTCTGCAAAATCAACAGCCAGGATATGCAGAGATGCCTCCATGTTCGGACTGGGAGCAGTTCTAAGTCAAGTGGGAGAAGATGGAGGGGAGCACCCCGTCGCGTATATCAGTAGGAAACTGTTACCTCGGGAAGTGAGCTATGCGACCGTGGAAAAAGAATGTTTGGCGTTGGTATGGGCTTTGAAAAACGTACTCCATATTTGTATGGGCGTGAATTCACCTTGATCGCAGACCACAATCCCTTTGTATGGCTGAACCGGGTCGCAGGGGACAATGGACGACTATTGCGATGGAGCTTGGCCCTGCAGCCATATAATTTTACAATCCAATACAGGCCCAGTAGACAAAACGGTAATGCAGATGGATTATCCCGGAAAACAGAACTCTGCCCGTAACAAGAGTCCGGACAGCCCCACGTTAACCCGAACAGGGTCAATCCGGGTCTGCCGGGTGTTCCACAAAAAAGGGGCATTGTGACAGACTCTCTGCCTTTTGGATTTCACCACTGTTCAATTGCCCACCGGGTCATTCATTGGATGCCCACCGTTCCTTTTTCTATACGGCCCCTGGGACCCTACTTGGGCATATTGGATTTTAAAGGCACTGTTTCTGCCCCTTGGACTTTACATAGGTTCATTACTTTCATTTTCTTAAGCATGTTCCAGACAATGTCATTGTGTTGTTGATTGTGTTACAGACTGCCATTGTGTTGCTGATTGTGTTACCGGCAGAGTTGAGGGATTGTGTGTCCTGCTCCCATTGGTCTGTGTGTTTGTCATGCAGTTCTCCATCAGGTCCACAGGGGAGGTCCCCTTGCATGGAGACTTGCATATAAGGCACAGTGTGGCACTAATAAAGCAAGGTCATCTTCACCCTCAATACTGAGTTCCGTCTCTTATTGGGGGGGGGGGGGGGGGAACGCTACATCGCAATTCACTAGCCCTTGTAAGAGCTGTTCCTGCTTTCCTCACGGATGACTCTGGAATTCCTGCAGCACCTCTCACCATTGGGAAAAGGGCGTCTCTGGCGGGGAAGCCCTCCGGCCATAAAGGTTATCGCTACAATAATCTGTATAATCTCAGTGGTGTATAATCTCGGCAGTGCATAATCTGTATAATCTCGGTGGTGTATAATCTGTGTAATCCCGGGAAAGTATAATGTCAGTGGTGTAAAATCTGTATAATCCCGGTGGTGAATAATTTGTATAATCTCGGTGGTGTATAATCTGTATAATCTCGGTGGTGTATAATCTGTGTAATGTTGGTGGTGTATAATCTGTATAATTATGGCAGTGTAAAATATGTGTAATCTCGGCTGTGTATAATGTATATAATCTCTGTGGTGGTGTATAATTGGTATAATCTCAGCGGTGTATAATCTGTATAATTTTGGCAGTGTATAATCTGTTTATTCTCGGCTGTGTATAATGTATATAATCTCGGTGGTGGTGTATTATGTGTATAATCTTAGTGGTGCATAATCTGTATAATCTAGGTGGTGTATAATCTCTGTGGTGTATAATTAGTATAATCTCAGCGGTGTATAATCTCTGTGGTGTATAATCTGTATAGTCTCGGAAGTGTATAATCTGTATCATCTCTGTGGTGTATAATTTCGGCAGTGTATAATCTGTGTAATCTTGGCAGTGTATAATCTCAGAAGTGTATAATCTCGGTGGTGTATGATATGTATAATCTCTGAGGTGTATAACCTCAGTGGTGTATAACCTGTATAATCTCAGTGGTGTATAATCTCGGCGGTGTATAATCTGCATAATCTCAGTTGTGTATAATCTGTGTAATCTCGGTGGTGTATAATCTGTGTAATCTCAGTGGTGTATAATCTGTATAATCTCAGTGGTGTATAATCTGTATAATCTCGGTGGTGTATAAACTGTATAATGTCCGTGGTGTATAATCTGTATAATGTTGGTCGTGTATAATCTGTAGAATTTTGGCAGTGTATAATCTGTGTAATCTCGGCTGTGCATAATGTATATAATCTCGGTGGTGGTGTATAATGTGTATAATCTTAGTGGTGCATAATCTATATAATCTTGGTGGTGTATAATCTCTGTGGTGTATAATTAGTATAATCTCAGCGGTGTATAATCTCTGTGGTGTATAATCTGTATAGTCTCGGAAGTGTATAATCTGTATCATCTCTGTGGTGTATAATTTCGGCAGTGTATAATCTGTGTAATCTTGGAAGTGTATAATCTCGGAAGTGTATAATCTCTGAGGTGTATAACCTCAGTGGTGTATAATCTGTATCATCTCTGTGGTGTATAATTTCGGCAGTGTATAATCTGTGTAATCTTGGAAGTGTATAATCTCGGAAGTGTATAATCTCTGAGGTGTATAACCTCAGTGGTGTATAATCTGTATAACCTCAGTGGTGTATAATTTGTATAATCTCAGTGGTGTATAATCTGTATAATCTCAGTTGTGATAATCTGTGTAATCTCGGTGGTGTATGCGGTGTATAATCTGTATAATCTCAGTGGTGTATAATCTCGGTGGTGTAAAAAACTGTATAATGTCAGTGGTGTATAATCTGTATAATGTCAGTGGTGTATAATCTGTATAATTTTGGCAGTGTATAATCTGTGTAATCTCGGCGGTGTATAATGTATATAATCTCGGTGGTGGTGTATAATGTGTATAATCTTAGTGGTGCATAATCTATATAATCTTGGTGGTGTATAATCTCTGTGGTGTATAATTAGTATAATCTCTGCGGTGTATATGCATAGTCTCAGCAGTGTATAATCTGTATCATCTCTGTGGTGTATAATTTCGGCAGTGTATAATCTGTGTAATCTTGGCAGTGTATAATCTTGGCGGTGTATAATCTCGGAAGTGTATAATCTGTGTAATCTCAGGGAGTGTATAATCTTGGCTGCATATAATATGTATAATATCAGCAGCGTATAATCTTTATAATCTCATGGTGTATAATCTCAGTGGTGTATAATCTGTATAATCTCGGCGGTGTATAATCTCAGAGGTGTATAACGTCAGTGGTGTATAATCTCTGCGGGGTATAATCTTGGTGGTGTATAATCTGTATAATCTCTGTGGTGTATAATCTGTATAATCTCAGTGGTGTATAATCTCGATTATGTATAAACCTCTTGAGCTTCTACAAACATTACTCACTGGGATTGTCAAGACCAGGACAAGTGGTGAGGTGTAATTTGGGGGTGGAGCTAAAAGCAGCAATCTGATTGGCCCAGAGACACAATGTATTATCAGGGGATTCTTAAACTTTGATGATCTCAAGTGTCACCTGGGTAAGTAAAGATGGCAGCAGATCAGTTGTGTGTACAGAGCAGCCTTGCCACATAGCACCTGATGGGATCTCATGTACCCCCTGATGGGATCTCATGTACCCCCTGATGGGATCTCGTGTACCCCCTGATGGGATCTCGTGTACCCCCTGATGGGATCTCGTGTATCACCCGATGGGATCTCGTGTACCCACTGAAGGGATCTCGTGTATCACCGGATGGGATCTCGTCTAGCCCCTGATGGGGTCTCATGTACAACCTAATGGGATATCGTGTACCCCCTGATGAGATCTTGTGTACCTTATGGGATCTCGTCTTCCCCCTGATGGGATCTTGTCTACCCCCTGATGAGATCTTGTGTACCCCCTGATGGGATGTCGTCTAGCCCATGATGGGATCTCATCTACCCCCTGATGAGATCTTGTGTACCTGATGGGATGTTTTTTACCCCCTGATGGGATCTCGTCTACCCCCTGATGGGATGTCTCCTACCCCCTGATGGGATCTTGTGTACCCCCTGATGGGATGTCGTCTAGCCCCTGATGGGATGTCTTCTACCCCCTGATGGGATCTCGTCTACCCCCTGATGGGATCTTGTGTACCCCCTGATGGGATGTCGTCTAGCCCCTGATGGGATCTTGTGTACCCCCTGATGAGATCATGTCTACCCCAATGGGATATCATGTACCCCCTGATAAGATCTTGTGTACCTGATGGGATCTCGTCTAGCCCCTGATGGGATCTCGTCTAGCCCCTGATGGGATCTCGTCTACCCCCCGATGAGATCTTGTGTACCTGATGGTATGTATTTTACCCCCTGATGGGATGTTTTTTACCCCCTGATGGGATCTTGTCTACCCCCTTATGGGATCTCGTGTACCCCCTGATGGGATGTCTTCTACCCCTTGATGGGATCTCGTTACCCCCTCATGGGATCTCGTGTACCCCCTGATGGGATGTCTTCTACCCCTTGATGGGATCTTGTGTACCCCCTGATGGGATCTTGTGTACCCCCTGATGGGATCTCGTGTACCCCCTGATGGGATCTTGTGTACCCCCTGATGAGATGTCATCTAGCCCCTGATGGGATCTTGTGTACCCCCTGATGGGATCTTGTGTACCCCCTGATGAGATGTTGTCTAGCCCCTGATGGGATCTCATCTAGCCTGTGATGGGATCTCGTCTAGCCCCTGATGGGATCTCGTCTAGCCCCTGATGGGATCTCGTCTAGCCCCTGATGGGATCTCGTCTAGCCCCTGATGGGATCTCGTCTAGCCCCTGATGGGATCTCATGTACCCCCTGATGGGATCTCATGTACCCCCTGATGGGATCTCATGTACCCCCTGATGGGATGTCGTCTAGCCCCTGATGGGATATTGTCTACCCCCTGATGGGATCTCGTCTAGCCCCTAATGGGGTCTCATGTAAACCCTGATGGGATCTTGTTTAGCCACTGATGGGATCCCATGTACACCCTGATGGGATCTCGTGTATCACCTGATAGGATTTCGTGTACCTCCTGATGGGATCTCATCTACCCCCTGATGGGATCTGTCACGCCAGGTCTCGAGTCTGGATCACCTGCACCATCAGCATTGGCCTGATTTTAGAAGACAACCCTCCAGTGATGCTCCCGTATCAGCCCCAAGGTCTGACTACCACCTGTGCCGCATCTTAAAGAGGAACTCCAAGCTTAATGTAATCCCGTAGCCACCTCCCCCCCCCCCCCCCCCTTCTAAGCACAATTTGGGTGTTAAAGTGGACCAATCACCACGACTCACGGTCCTGGAGCCTAAAGGACTCCAGTGCCAGCTGACTAGGTGCCCCCTAGGGCATCCCCGTGTGGGATGCCAGACTGTGTGAGCGACTATGTGAGCGCCCGTTTGGCAGCAAACCCCCTCATCTTTCAGCTGGTACCTCACCGTGACCGTCTCGGTGTGGCGCAATGCATCCTGGTGGCTCAAAAGATGATAATGTCCAATGTCCAGTAACATGGACTAGCCCTGAGGAAGTGACGGTGACGTCACGTAACGCGTAGGAGGGGTGCTGCTGGTCCATCTCACATGTAAGACCTTCTTTGTGTGTGGTATTGTCCCTTTTGCTACTCCGCTGTGTCCTTCTTATTGATTATACCACGCTGCTATTCACTATTATCATGCTCTAAAATGTGCACATATGTATTTTGATTATTTTTTGATTACTCCAGCACTTTATATTGTATTTTTATCAATTGCACTTTGCACTTTTGGGAATAGATAGGACTCAGTGGGATAAATATAGGGACATATAGGGAGATGTGATTATTATCATCATCTTTTGAGCCACTAGCGCCCTCTAGTGTCATGTGGTGTGTTTACATGTTTTTTAAAGGTTATTTTATCAAGTTTTTGTTTATATGAACCAATAAAAGATTATAGGGCTGATTCAGAGCCTTCTCAAAACCATTTAGTTTTTGTTTCGTAATGTGTAATTTTCGCTATTTTCCCGCATGTCTACGTGCGTACGCATTATGCAGAGCCGCCATCGGGAGCGTTCCGTTTACTTTTCGTAGCTGCATACGCCAACGAGAATGGCTGTGTACGGCTCTCGCTGCGTACGCGAGAGGACGAGGTTTTCATTTACGTTGCTTAGTAATCCTCATCTACTACCGTTTTTCAGCGTTTTTCATCGTACCTCGTAGATTTTTAGTGTCCCGCGATATTCAGCTTGCATGTTTATCAAAAATACCATTTTGTGATTACTCACCTGTAAAATGGGTATTATAAGTATGTGTCACACCCTGCTTCGGAAATATTCATTACACGTGGGTTATGTCCAGTAGAGGGCAAACTTCTGCAGAGATGAATAGAAAAAAAGAAGCCCCTCCCGGTCCATAAATACCTGGGACCTCCCACACATTCCCCAGTATAAGAAAGCAGTAAGGGGACCAGGAAGAGCAAATAAAAACTATGAGAAAAAAGTATCACCATATAGAGGATCCAAGATACAACTCAGGGTGGACCGAAGCAGGGTGTGAGACATACTTATAATACCCATTTTACAGGTGAGTAATCACAAAATGGTATTATTCTAAGTATGTCTCACACCCTGCTTTGGAAATATTCATTACACGTGGGACGTCCAAAAAGGGTGGGAATCCTAACAGGCAAAAGTGCACAAATTAAACCACTGCAGCTTGTAGAACTTTGCGGCCAAAAACAGCATCCGCTGAGGCCCGCACATCAACCTTATAAAAACTTGGTAAAAGGTATGAACAGAAGACCAAGTAGCAGCCGTACAAACTTGTTCAACAGAAGCCTGGCGCTGAAAAGCCCAGGAAGCCCCAACAGTACAAGTAGAATGAGCAGTGATCTGAAAAGGGGGATCCCTCCCCTTGACAATATAGACCCCAACAATGGCCAGACATAGCCATTAACTAATGGTAGACTTGACGGCGCCAAACCCTTCTTGGGCCTAGAGGGCACCACAAAGCGTCCGTCCTACAGAAAGGAGAAGCCACCCAATAGTACTTCACACAACGAACAATCATCCAAAAAGTGCAGGGCCCTCTCCTTGTCATTGCTAAGCTTAGGACACAAGGAAGGGAGAACCACATCCTGAATGAGATGGAAGGCAGAGACCACTTTAGGTAGGAAATCCAGCTTAAAGCAGAAGACCACCTTGTCCTGGTGTCTCTCAAAGTAAGAGGTCTGAATAGACAGAGCTGCCAACCCAGAAACACATCGAACAGAGGTAATAGCCTAGAAAGTGCAACATCCTGCACCGACACAAAAGGAAGCCCCTGGAGAGCCAACAGAACCAAATTCAAATCCCAAACAGGCACAAAGGCTTTCAAGGGGACCGCAGATAAGTGACCCCCTATAAAAAAAGTTTTAACCAAAGGATGAAGAACAAAAGACCTTAGAAAGAAGACCACCAGGGCAGAGACCTGCCTTTTCGAGGTACTAAGCTGGAGCTCCAGGTCCAGACCATGTTGAAGAAAATCCAAAATCCTAGGGATCGAAAACACCCTGCAAGACAAGGCCCTAGCCTCACACCAATCAATATAGGACTCCAAGACCTATAGTAGATGTAATAGGAAGATCACCTCCTAGCCCTAACAAGTGTCTGAATCACAGCATCAGACAAACCTTCTTCTTTTAAGATGGAGGAGGTTTCAGCAGCCACGCCGTCAAAGCCAGCGCTTGTAAATTGTGGTACAAACCAAACCTGTCTTGGCCACCCTGGAGCCACCAGAATAGCTGGCGCACCCTCTTGAGCCAGCTTGCACACCACCTTGCCCACCATGGAGAAGGAGGGGAAAAAGGTACAGGAACCCCAGATCCCTCCAGGCAAGAGTCAAGGCGTCCGCTGCCAGGGCCAGAGAATCCTGAGACAGAGACACAAAACATTGGGAGCTTGCGGCTGTGACGTGAGGCAGAGATCCACCTCCGGAAACCCCCACGTGCGACAGAGGGACCGAAATACCATGCGGATGAGAGGCCATTGCCCTCAGCGAGAGGATCCCCTGCTCAGAGAGTGTCCGCCTCCGTGTTTTCCACTCCCGGAAAGTACCCTGCTGAGATGCATGGAACATTGCTCTCCGCCCATGCAAGAATCAGAGAAAATTCCCTGAGGGCACTCCCGCTGCAAGTTCCTCCTTGGTGAATGATGCAAGCTACCGCAGTTCGATTGTCTGACTGAACCTAAGCCGCGTAGGTGAGGCGTCAAGCATGACAGAACCAACCGAATAGCTCTCAGCTACAAGACATTCATGGGGGTGTGAGCCTCCAGAGGACCCCACAGCCCCTTGAACTGATGTGTCTTCAAAAAACCTCCCCAGCCCAACAGTCTGGCATCCGCGATAACCGTCTCCCAACAAGGGGTCAAAAAGATCTGCTCCTCATCAGATTGCTTGGCTCAAGACACCACTGAAGGGACTGCTGAAACCGGGGAGACATCATGAACGACTGATCCAATGACTGCGGACATCTGTCCCAGGCAAACAATAGAAGAAGCTGGAGCGACCTCATGTGGAACTGAGCAAAAGGGAACTGCCTCGAAGGAAGCCACCATCAATCCCACCAGTCTCATCCCTAGCTGGATAGAAGGACGAGGATTGGACAGGAAAAGACGTATCAGATCCTGAACCATCTGCACCTTGTACTGAAGAAGGAAAACCCTTGTCCAAATGGTATCCAGATTCATGCCCAGAAACGAAAAGTCCCTTGAGGCGGAGAGAGAAGGCTTGGGATAGTGGATTACCCAGCCAAACATCTCCAGCGTCACCACCACCAAACCTGGTGCTCAGCTCCGCCTGACTGAGAGAAGATGCCATAATGAGGAGGTCATCCAAATACGGAACAATGTGAATGCCCGGGGCTCTGAGAAGGGCTAATATGCCCACCAGCACCTTGGTGAACACCCTTGGTGCCGAAGTCAACCCGAAAGGGAGGACCACAAACTGAAAATGCTGATCTCCCACCACAAACCAGAGAAATCTCTGGTGTGCTGAGTAGATGGTACATGAAGGTAAACAACCTTGATGTCTATAGATGTCATGAAATCCCCCAGACGAAGGGAATAGATGACTGAGCGCAGAGTTTCCATGCGGAACTTCTTGGTTCTGATGAACCTGTTGAGAAACTTCAAATCCAGAAAGGTTCTGATGGATCCAACCTTATGGGAACCGTGAAGAGGTTGGAATAATATCCCCGGCCTCTCTCTGAGAAAGGCACCGGGCATATGACATCCATGATCAGAAGATTCTTTACAGCCAACAGGAGCCCCTGCGCAGCCCGGGGATCCGAGAGGACTCGAGACCTTAGGAATCTGGGAGGAGGCCGGTACTCGAACTCCAGCTTGTCCAGAAGAGACCACCTCCAAGATTCATTTGTCCGTGACCTCCCAGGACCAGACCTGGGCGAAGTGCCGTAGCCGCTCCCCCACCCGCAAGGGTGAGGGCGCCCCCTCATTGCTGAGAGAGCCTGGCAGCAGCCTAGGGTTTGACACCCCAGGTAGTTCCGGGGCGGGCACGTCCTCTGCCCCTACCCCAGGAGTCACCTCCGAATGCAAAGTAAGCAACTCCCCTGCTTGCTTGAGAGCCACGAAAGGAAGGACTAAAGGAGCCTGCCCCCCGAAAGGAGCGGCGATGCGTTTTGCGTTGTGACAGCTTTCCTCCTTTCACCACCGAGTCCAATTAATCTCCAAACAGGCGCATACCCAAGGAGGGTAGCCCTGAAAACGCCTTCTTAGCCGCCATATCAGCGGCCCATTGGCGCAAGCAACCGAGCGGCGTATAGCCACAAGCAAAACCGAGGTTCTATTACACATGCATAGTGTATCGTCCAAAGCTGATAAGACAAAGGTCATGAAAAAAATTACACCTCGTAAGCGCTGCAACTCATCACTAGCAGGGTCAAGATGGGAACCATTCAACAGGCCCCTAATCACAGATCTGGTAGCCCCGTCCGTGAGAGCTGAAGCACAAACTGGGCGCAGTGCCGAACCCACACTGGCAAAGGCGTGTGACGCCATTTGATCAAGACGACGGTCCTCACCATCCTTCAGCGTGGAGAAGTCTGGTGAGTGCACAACCACTGTGTTGGACAACCCCAGAATCGGAGGGTCGACTTCTGGGGGCGACGACCAGCGCTTCACCATGTCCACCTGGAAAGGGATACTTCCTATCCCGCCCCTGAGGGACCCCGGGAAGCCGGCTGGGCCTTTCCTATTCCATAAGAAACAATTTGTCAAAAAGCCTCTGATAGGAAACTCAAAGCGAGCTTTAGTGGCCGCAAAAAAATCCCCCCTTCTGCAGAGGGGCCTCCGCAGGAGGCGAAATAGCAAGAACCTCAAGAAAATGGCCCAGAAGTCTGGGGGTATCCACAGTGTCCCCACGCTCCTGCCCATCAGCATCAAGAACTGCTGATCATCACAGCCTTCAGAGTCTGTAAACAATTCCCCTTCTTCAAGCAGGGAATAAACAGACCAAGTAACAGAGTCACAATAATCATAATCAAAGGCTGGCGCAGCCGGCGCCAAATGCCGTCTCTTAGCTGGGGCCTTCCTGGCAGCAGAGCTAGCAATCATCTTCTCAATGTTGGCCAACTAGCACATACATCAGACTGCAATAATTACACTTGGGTTAATCCACCTGCAGGTGGCGATGTTGCAGAGAAGTCTTGAAAAACGAGCCCCTCCTGGTCTATAATACCTGGGACCTCCCACTTATCTCCCAGTTTTCAAACAGCAGTAAAGACAAGGTACCAGGAAAAAACATTGGTAACCCTCAAACTGTAAATGAAGCTTCACCATATAAAGAATCCAGGATACCAAAAAGGGCGGGTGAAGCGGGGTGTGTGACATACTTAATATACCCATTTTACAGGTGAGTATTCACAAAATGGTATTATTTTAAGTATGTCACACACCCTGCTTCAACTTTAATAATTACACTTGGGACATCCAAAAGCAGTGTCAACAAAGGGCGGGTATCCAACAAGGCAATAATGCATAACTCAAACCACTGCGGCCAAAAACAGCATCCGCTGAAGCCCGCACATCAACCTTGTAAAACTTCGAAAAGGTGTGAACAGAAGACCAAGTAGCAGACTCACAAACTTGTTCAACAGAAGCCTGGTGCTGAAAAGCCCAAGACGCTCCAACAGCACGAGTAGAATGAGCAGTGATACGAAAAGGGGGAACCTTCCCCTTGGCAGAATAGGCCCCAACAACAGACTGATGAATCCATTTGCTAATGGAAGACTTAGCCCAAGCCAAACCCTTCCTAGGCCCACAGGACACCACGAAAAAGGCATTAGTCTTACGAAAAGGAGATGTAGTAAGCAAATAGTACTTCACACAGCGTACCACATCCAAACAATGCAAAACCCTCTCCTTGTCATTCCAAGGCTTAGGACACAAGGAAGGAAGAACAATGTCCTGGTTAAGATGAAAAGCAGAGACCACCTTAGGAAGAAAGTCCGGTTTGAAGCGGAAAACCACTTTGTCCTGATGCCTCTCAAAGTAAGGAGCCTGAATCGACAAGGTTGCCAACTCCGAAACATGCCGAACAGAAGTGATGGCCACCAAAAAGGCAACCTTCTGAGTCAAAGTAGAAAGAGCAATATCCTGCAAGGGCTCAAAAGGAGGAGCCTGAAGAGCAGAAAGAACCAAATTCAAATTCCAAACAGGGAGCAAAGGCTTCCTAGGAGGCCGCACATGCGAAACCCCCTGGAAAAAAGTCTTGACCAAAGGATGAAGCACAAAAGCCTTTAGAAAAAAGACAGACGAGGCAGAAACCTGCCCCTTCAAGGTACTCAGCTGGAGACCAGAGTCCTGCCCTGATTGAAGAAAATCCAAAATTCTGGAAACAGAAAAGACCCGACAGGGCAAAGATCTAGCCTCACACCAATCAATATAAGAACTCCAAGTCCTATAGTAGATGGGAGAAGAAGACCTCTTCCTCGCCCTAATAAGAGTCTGAATAACAGAATCCAAAAGACCTTCCTCCCTTAAGATGGAGGTTTCAGCAGCCAGGTCGGCAAAGCCAGCGTTGGTAAATTGGGGTAACGCAGTTGACCCTGTGTGAGAAGATCCGGCCGAAGAGGCAGATCGAACTGATCCACCGCCAGACGATCGATGTCTGTGAACCACACCCGCCTTGGCCACCTTGGAGCCACGAGAATGGCGGGAACCCCTTCCAGGGCCAGCTTTCACAACACCTTGCCTAGCATGGGAATTGGAGGAAACAGATAAAGGAACCCCAGGTCCCCCCAGCTCAGAGACATGGCATCCACCGCCAGAGCCAGAGGATCCTGAGAGAGCGACACGAATGTCGGAAGCTTGCAATTGTGACGAGAGGCAAACAAGTCCACCTCCGGTGTCCCCCACCGGAGACAAAGAGACCGAAACACCTTGGGATCGAGAGACCATTCCCCCCGGCAGGAAGAGCACCTGCTCAGAAAGTCCACCTCCGTGTTTTTCCACTCCCGGAATGTACACTGCCGAGATGCAAGGGACATGGATCTCCGCCCAGGCTAGGATCAGAGACACCTCTCTGAGGGCACTCAGACTGCGAGTCCCTCCCTGGTGATTGATGTAAGCAACCGCCGTCCGATTGTCTGACCGAACCTGAACCGGCAAACCCTGTAAATGCTGTGTCAAGTGAGACAGAACCAACCTGATGGCTCTCAGCTCCAGAACGTTGATGGGCAAGTGGGCCTCCTGAGGGCTCCACCGCTCCCGGAACTGAAGATCCTTCCAGAAACCTCCCCATCCCGACAAACTGGCGTCCGTGGTGACAGTTTCCCAAAGAGGCGTCAGAAAAGACCTGCCCCTCAAGAGATTGGCCGAGACCATCCACCACTGAAGAGACTGCCGAACCCGGGAGGACATCTGGAAGGGCCGATCCAACGACCTCGCCGGTCCCAAGATGCCAATAGATAAAGCTGAAGCGTCCTCGTGTGAAACTAAGCAAAGGGAACTGCCTCGAAGGAGGCTACCATCAACCCCACCAATCTCATCCCTAGCCGGATGGACGGACAAGGAATGGAAAGAAGAAGCTGCGCAAATTCCTGAATCAAGAGAACCTTGGGCTGAGGCAGAAACACTCTGTGTTGACAAGAATCCAAGGACATTCCCAGAAAGGACACCACCCTGGCCGGAGCGAGGGAGGACTTGGGATAGTTGATCACCCAGCCGAAACTCTCCAGATTGACTGAAGGAAGGAGCCATGATGAGAAGGTCGTCCAGATAAGGCACCATGCGAATCCCCTGAGCCCTGAGAAGGGCCATGACTCCGGCCAGCACCTTGGTGAACACACTTGGAGCCGAGGTAAGGCCAAACGGAAGAGCCACAGATTGAAAATGCCGATCTTCCACCACGAAACGAAGAAACCTTTGATGAGCCGGAAAGATAGGAACATGAAGGTAGGCATCCTTGATGTCTATGGACATCATGAAGTCCCCCTGCCGAAGAGAATTGATGGCAGAGCGCAGAGTTTCCATGCGAAATTTCCGGAGACGTATAAACCTGTTGAGGAACTTCAGATCCAGGATGGGACGCACCGATCCATCTTTCTTGGGCACTGTGAAGAGATTGGAATAATACCTGAAGCCCACATCCGAGGAAGGAACTGGGCAGATGACTGCCATGTCCAGAAGATTCCTTACCGCCACCAGGAGCCCCTGCGCGGCCAAAGGATCCGTGGGCACCCGAGACCTGAAAAACCTTGGAGGAGGTCAGGACTCGAACTCCAGCTTGTAACCGGACGACACCACCTCCCAAATCCATCTGTCCGAGACCGCCTGGTCCCAGACCTGGGAGAAGTGTCGCAACCGTCCCCCCACCCGCACGGGTGGGGGCGCCCCCTCATTGCTGAGCGGGCTTGGCAGCGGGTTTTGGCTTGGAGCCCCAGGAGTAACCGGGACGGCCACGGCCTCTACCCCGGTTCCAACCGGCACCCCCGGAGACAGGGAAAACCGCGCCCCTGCCAGCTCTGGTTACCCGAAAGGAGGGATTAAAAGAAGCCGCCCCCCGAAAGGAACGGCGTAGTTTCTTGCGCTGAGGTAACTTACCTCCCTTGGCAACAGAATCCAATTTCTCACCAAACAGGCGCAAACCCAAAAAGGGAAGAGCCGTGAGCGTCCTTTTTGAATTAAAATCAGCAGTCCATTGCCGCAGCCACCGCCGGATAGCCAACAAGGCCGTGGTCCTACTACACATCACCATGGCATCATCCTGAGCGGCAAGAACAAACGAAACCAACGACTCACAACGCTTGAGAGCCTCAAACTCTTCACAAACAGGATCAAGGCCCGACAACAATTCCCTGATAAAGGACCTTGCAGCCAACATCAAAAGTGCCGAAGCACAAACCGGCCTCAAAGCTGAACCAACACTGGCAAAGCCGTGGCAAGCCAGCTAGTCAATCCGGCGATCCTCACCATCCTTGATAGTAGTACAGTCAGGAGAGTGCAACACAGCCGTGTTAGACAGCCCCAAAACCAAAACCGGGGCATCGACCTCAGTTCGCCGGGAAAGGATACTTTTTATCCCAACTAGGCAGAACACCAGCAAGACGGGTAGGCTGCTCCCATTCTTTAAGTATGACATCCTCAAAATGTCGTTGACTGGGAAACTCCAAGCGCGGCTTGGCCACGTCAAATAACTCACCCTTAGGCGGGGGAGCCGCCTCAGGAGGATCCAACACCAAAACCTCAAACATTTGAGCCAATATTGAAGGGGTGTGGAAGACCACCCCAGTAGCCTGGTCACCCGCAGCGCCAAACAATTGCTGGTCATCAGGCTCATCGGAATCCTCAAAGAGCTCCCCCTCCTCAGCCGGGGGGCAATCGGACCAGTCCAAGGACTCAAACACATCAACATCTCGATCCGGCAGAGCCGGGGAAAAGTGTTTCCGCTTAGCCGGCGCCTTCTGAGCAACCACAGCAGAAAACATTTTCTCAAGGCTGGCCAACCGGGCGCACACCTCGGATTGCGAATCCCCACCCATGACAACGTCACACGGGGTCCGGAACAGGCGGGGAAGCATAGGAGATGACACGGGCGGCGAGGAACCAGAGGCCGGAGTGCCGGACTGGCGCGCAATGTTCCGCTGTGCACATGGAATGCAAATTATGACATCATCCCCTGGGAGCGGAGCCCCACAACCCCCACACAGCCTGGATTGCCCCGAAGGGCCGTTTCGGGTATCGCTATAAGCCTCCATATGGTGAAATTGTGGTATTCGCAACTACCCAGGGATTTATGCAGTATGCAACCCGGGATGCCCCTTTTAAGTGTCCCGTTAGTGGGAGGATCTTTATAGCAACTAATAAAAGACAAACGAGACCCCACTAGCCAGGTATCTAAGACCGGGAGACCCCTTCAGCACGGGATCCCAGGATCAGCCATGGAAAAGGACAACTGAATAACAAAGGATAACAGAATAATAAAGTCAAGCATGCATCAGCACCAAACAAGAATGCAAGAACATGCAAATCGGGGGTACACAAGCACACAAAGCACACATATGCACCCATGCAATGAGGGGATACCTCCAGACGCATCCCACATACAGCACCCAACCTTAAGGTATAAGGCGAGAAGGACCTGAGGACACTAAGTCGCACAGTCAGCAGATACCCAGTGAGGCAATTAGCAATTAATCATAGAATATAGACAAAATGCCGAGAAGACTGACATAAATGGAGATTAGAGCCAAACAATCCATCTCTCAATGAGCAGAATCTGCTGCTCTAGTCACTGCGCTGTCTCTGATGCATACATTGAGGAAACAATAACAAAAGACTCACCAATGGCGGCGCCGACACCAGCCGCGGAAGCAGCACCCAGCACCAGCGCAGGAGCGAGGGGAAGAAGGGCGGGCCGACCTAAGCCTGCGAAGCGCTCCGGCCCCGCCCCCCCCCCCCCGCTTAAGAAACAACAGCACAGCGCGGCCCGCGAGAGACACGGCCCCGCCACCAGAGATAAAGAGTGGGCGCCGGACGCACATGGCGACCTGCCCCGCAAAGTCTCAATGCCCTGACATGACAGCGGCGGGATAGCGGGACGGCGACCCGCGCGCCAGTCGGCCCCGCCATAGTAGACACAAGCACCCTGAGCGGCGCAATGTACAAAACCCCAAAAACCTGAGGTGAAGAAGCTCACCAACCGCACCAAAAACACACTAACGAGCACTCAGCTAACTAAAGGCCCCCCCCCCCCCTCTAGCGCAGGGAGAAGGGACCAAGCGGGGAAGAGAGGCATCACCTACAGGGAATCAGGACGGGGCATCCCAAATCCGGATCACCAGGCTGGATGACCGCGTTGCCCCATAGTATGGGGTCTAGCGGAGGAGCCAAGCTCCTAGGCACCAAGAGGTGCCGTCTACCCTTGCCCGGCCCGCAGGCCTTGGCTGGGAGGCTTCTCAATAAGGGGCAAACATAACATTAGCCGAGCAGAAATAGACCAAAAGGGGGACCGAGGTGTTACCCCGGCTACCTGCAAGCAGGAGACTTCATTCTTCTGTCTTGTCGCCATCTTGCAGAGAAGAACACTGGGAGATAAGTGAGAGGTCCCAGGTATTATAGACCAGGAGGGGCTCGTTTTTCAAGACTTCTCTGCAACGTCGCCACCTGCTGGTGGATTAACCTAAGTGTAATTATTAAAGTTGAAGCGGGGTGTGTGACATACTTAGAATAAGTAAACAGGACCGGCAACTCCAATTAGTAGTGAAATCGACTGTATTCAATCACAGAGATATTCCATTACATTTGTTTGAAAATCCAAAGGACTGCAGCCATAGACCTGAGTGACAGTTGGATTTGGATGAGTGAATGACCAGTGACAGGGCTGCCACTCTGTGCATTCTCTCCAAGAAGAGGCTGGGGGCTCTCTGCTCAAGCAGGTCCTATTAGCCCCTAACTCTCATCTCTGCCCCTGCAGGTCCTATTAGCCCCTAACTCTCATCTCTGCGCAAGCAGATCCTATTAGCCCCTAACTCTCATCTCTGCGCAAGCAGGTCCTATTAGCCCCTAACTCTCATCTCTGCGCAAGCAGGTCCTATTAGCCCCTAACTCTCATCTCTGCACAAGCAGGTCCTATTAGCCCCTAACTCTCATCTCTGCACACACTGGTCCTATTAGCCCCTAACTCTCATCTCTGCACAAGCAGGTCCTATTAGTCCCTAACTCTCATCTCTGCACAAGCAGGTCCTATTAGTCCCAAACTCTCATCTCTGCACAAGCAGGTCCTATTAGCCCCTAACTCTCATCTCTGCGCAAGCAGGTCCTATTAGTCCCAAACTCTCATCTCTGCACAAGCAGGTCCTATTAGTCCCTAACTCTCATCTCTGCACAAGCAGGTCCTATTAGTCCCTAACTCTCATCTCTGCACAAGCAGGTCCTATTAGCCCCTAACTCTCATCTCTGCACAAGCAGGTCCTATTAGCCCCTAACTCTCATCTCTGCGCAAGCAGGCCCTATTAGCCCCTAACTCTCATCTCTGCACACACTGGTCCTATTAGCCCCTAACTCTCATCTCTGCACACACTGGTCCTATTAGCCCCTAACTCTCATCTCTGCACAAGCAGGTCCTATTAGCCCCTAACTCTCATCTCTGTCCCTGCAGGTCCTATTAGCCCCTAACTATCATCTCTGCACAAGCAGGTCCTATTAGCCCCTAACTCTCATCTCTGCACAAGCAGGTCCTATTAGCCCCTAACTCTCATCTCTGCACAAGCAGGTCCTATTAGCCCCTAACTCTCATCTCTGCACAAGCAGGTCCTATTAGCCCCTAACTCTCATCTCTGCACAAGCAGGTCCTATTAGCCACTCTCATCTCTGCACACACTGGTCCTATTAGCCCCTAACTCTCATCTCTGCCCCTGCAGGTCCTATTAGCCCCTAACTCTCATCTCTGCCCCTGCAGGTCCTATTAGCCCCTAACTCTCATCTCTGCCCCTGCAGGTCCTATTAGCCCCTAACTCTCATCTCTGCCCCTGCAGGTCCTATTAGCCCCTAACTCTCATCTCAGGTCCTATTAGCCCCTAACTCTCATGTCAGGTCCTATTAGCCCCTAACTCTTATATAGAATTACCTTCTGCTGTGCTGCCCCATTTCCCCCCCCCCCCCCGCCTCACCCCTGCTATACACTGTGCAGATGTGAGATCTCGGGGTGGCGCAGTGTATCCTGGGATTAAAGATGGAAGAAAAGATGGAGCTGCCCTACAGATGGCAACGGGAGGAGGATGGATAAGCGCAGAGGGAAGGGCAGGAGACAGGTAAGTTTGCAGTGGCAATTGTTTAATCTGAGAATTAAAGGGTACGTTGGGGGGCGGAGTTTGGGGAGTTACAACTCGTTAGACTGTCCATTGTTTTCTTTTTTAACTGTTTCTAATAAAAGGGAAAGTTTCATGGACACCTGGGGCCGGCAACTCTTCTCTATATTCCGTCCATCTCCCATGTAAATACTAGGTGGAATAATTCAAGCGGACCAACAGCCAAAAATGAATTAAATCAGACACAACAACAACTGTGTTTATATGAACTCCTCTCCAAGGCAAAGTAGGTTGCAGCACATAAAAAAATATTTTACCTCTTTCTAATGCCTACTGGGATAGAAATTCAAAAACAAGATGGGCGCTCATTGGCAGGCCACCTGCAAACAGGAAGTCGTGCTGGGCTTCCTGTTACTGTGCATTTCAGTTACGTCACTTGGAAGAGGAAGCTCCAAAATGGCCGCTACCTCTCTATTCTTTGTGTGTCACACACACCCCGCTTCCTGTAGTAATAACGTTCGGGTAAACCATCGCCAGATGCCATTGCAGAGAGAGAGATCTTGAAAACTGGCCCCTCCCAGTCTATATATACCTGGGACCTCTCATTCAATCCCCAGTGTTCTCTCTCTGCAAGATGCGTCAAGACAGAAGAAAGAGGTAACACCCCGCCCCCCCCCCCCCCCGGTCTATTTCTACCCAGTTCTTTTTTTTATTAGTATTATGTAACTATTGGAAACCTCCCAGCCTTGGCTGCTGACTGGGTAATGGTAGCCGGCACCTGGCGGTGCCTAGGAGCTTATCTCCTCCACTAGTCCCCATTATTGGGGCAGAGTGGCTATCCGGTTGGTGAGCCGGATTTGGGATGCCCCGTCCCGTTGCCCCCATATCTCTTCCCACTCCTTCTTATGGCCTCTCCCTTTATTGTGGGGAGGTGCCTTTGGGGGGGGGAGCGAGGGGTTTTTAGCAAACGCTGGCCATTTTTATTTCCTGAGGTAATTTGAGTGCGCGCAGTTATGTGTGTGCGTGTGTGCGCGCGAGTGTGTGATAATTAGCCTGCGTTTTTTATTACTTGGTGTATGTGCGTGTGTGAGGTGATTCATTTACTTAGACAGGGTCTGGAGGTTATTTTGTCGGTGGCGCTGCCGCCATTTTGCTTCCCTGAGGTGATCCGTTTTGGGGGCGGAGCCGCGCTCGGTCGCAGCCCGCGCTGTGAGGTGATTGGGGAGGGGGCGGGGTCAGAGCGCTTCGCGCGCGTTCGCTTCTTCTCTGAGCTGACTGCGCTGTGAGGTACTGCCTGTGAGGTAAAATCTTTTCCTTAGGTCCCGCTGTATCAGTTCTGTTGCGGGCTGTTGGCAGTTTTTAAAGGATGCTGTCATTTCTTTTTTACTGAATGATGTGAGTTCATTTATCCATAAGGGGATTTATGCTTATGAACATATATATATATGAACATATATGTATATATATTATATTATTGGACCTTCTGTTTTTTGGCCAGTATTGTGTGTGCAGGTGCGGTTTATTCATGAATTTTCATATTTTTTCTTGCCTTTTTTAGATTTGGGATACCCCTGCTGCATGGGTCTCCCAGTCTGATATACCTGGCTAGTCTTATTTTGGGGTCCTAAAATCCTCCCACTCCTGGGACTTTAATTAATTAATAAGGGCCATCCCGGGTCGCTTGTAGCATAAATCCCTGGGTTCTGCAAATACCAAAAAATTTCACCAAATGGAGGCTTCCAATGATACCGGAAATGGCTCTTTGGGGCAATCTAGGCAGTGTGGGGGTTGTGGGGTTCCACTCCCAGGTGATGAAGTCATATTGTGCGTTCCTTGCGGCCAGCAGAATATTGCGCGTCAGTCTGGCACTCCGGTTCCTGGCTCTTCGCAACCTCAGTCATCGCCTGCCCCTCCGCCTTTATTCCGGACCCCATGTGACGTTGTCATAGGTGGGGATTCGCAATCTGAGTTGTGCGCTCGAGTGGCCACCCTCGAGAAGTTGTTGTCGGCACAGGTAGCTCAAAAGGCTACGGCTAAAAGGAAACACATTGCTTCTCCTCCTCTGGCTCGTGCTGTGGAGGCAGCGGAAGTATTGGACTGGTCAGATTGTCCTTTGTCTGAGGAAGGGGAAATCTTGGAAGATTTGGATGAGCTTGAGGCTCCACTGTTGTCTGATACTTCGGGAGAATCGACTACATGGGTGTCTTGTGATACTCCTTCTATCCTCTCTAAAGTTTTTGACATTTTGTCTCTGGATCCACCTGCGGCGGCTCCTCCGCCTAAGGGTGAGCTTTTTGATATGCCTAAGCCGCGTTTAGCGTTCCCTGGTCAGCTACATTTTGAAAGGGTTGTGCTTAAGGAATGGGAACAGCCGACTCGCCTGGTTGGTTCCCCTGCTAATTGGGACAGGCAGTATCCCTTTTCGGAAAAACTGGTCAAACTTTGGACGGTTCCCCCGGACGTGGATGCTCCGGGTTTGGGGCTCTCTAACACTTCAGTGCTGCATTCACCAGACACTACCACAATTAAGGATGTCGAGGATCGTAGAATCGATCAACTGGCTCGTCATGGTTTCATTAGTGCTGGTTCGACCTTGCGACCGGTATGTGCTTCGTCCATTGTTCTTTTGGCTCTTAAGGCCATGATTAAAAATTTGTACGCGGATCTTGATCCGGAATGTGAGGAGTTTGTCTCTCTACAATTGTGTGAGTCTTTTGCTTCTTTCGTTCTGGCCGACCAAGATGATGCTATGGCTATGTGCGGCAGGACATCAGCTCTTTTGGTTGCTATTCGGCGGTCAGTGTGGCTCCGCCAATGGACGGCGGATGTTGGTGCTAAAAGATCACTTACAGCTCTACCTTTTCTGGGTTTGCGCCTGTTTGGTGACAAGTTGGATTCAGTCACCAAGGGAGGCAAGTTGCCTCAGCGCAGGAAGCCGCAACGTATTTTTCGATGGAACCTCTTCTTTCAATCCTTCCTTTCGGGGAGCCAGGGCGGGCAGAGGGGCCTCCCTTCCCGCTACCAGGGGCACGAGCTGGAACCGGGGGCGAGGTCGCGGCCGTTCCGGTCATGCATGGGGCTCTAAGCCTAAGTCCACGCCCAAGCCTGCTCAGCAATGAGGGGGCGCCCTCACCCGTGCGGGTGGGGGGACGGTTGCGACACTTCTCCCAGGTCCCAGACAGATGGATTCGGGAGGTGGTGTCGTCCGGTTACAAGCTGGAGTTCCAGTCCCGTCCTCCCTCAAGGTTTTTCAGGTCCCGAATACCTACCGATCCTTTGGTCGTCCAAGAGCTCCGAGTGTCGGTAAGGAATCTTCTAGAATTGGTGGTCATCCATCCGGTGCCACCTTCGGAATTGGGTCTCGGCTTCTATTCCAATCTCTTCACGGTACCCAAAAGGGACGGATCAGTGCGTCCTATCCTGGATCTGAAGTTCCTCAACAGGTTCATTCGTCCACGGAAGTTTCGCATGGAAACTCTGCGCTCGGCCATCACTTCTCTTCGGCAGGGGGACTTCATGACGTCCATAGACATAAAGGATGCTTATCTGCATGTTCCCATCTGCCCGGCCCATCAGAGTTTTCTGCGGTTTGTGGTGGAGGATCGGCATTTTCAATTCGTGGCTCTTCCGTTTGGTCTTACCTCGGCGCCAAGGGTATTCACCAAGGTTCTAGCAGGGGTGATGGCCATTCTCAGACCTCAAAGCATTCAAATTTTGCCTTACCTGGACAACCTTCTCATCATGGCTCCTTCCTTCATTCAAGCGGAGAAGGACACCAGCACGGTGGTTTCTACGCTGGAAAGCTTCGGTTGGGTGATCAACTATCCCAAGTCCTCCCTCGCTCCGGCCAGGGTGGTGTCCTTCCTGGGGATGACACTAGACTCTTGTCAGCACAGTGTTTTTCTACCTCAGTCGAAGATACTTTTGATTCAGGATTTGGTTCGGCTTCTTCTCTCCAATCCTCGACCGTCCATCCATCTGGGGATGAGGCTGGTGGGATTGATGGTAGCCTCCTTCGAGGCAGTTCCCTTTGCTCAGTTTCACACTCGGACGCTTCAGCTTCACCTGTTGGCGTCTTGGGACCGTTGTCCACGTTCATTGGACCGACCGTTTCAGTTGTCCTCCCGGGTCCGGCAGTCCCTTCAATGGTGGCTGGTTTCGAACAATCTTTTGAAGGGCAGGTCCTTCCTGACTCCTCTCTGGGAGACTGTCACCACGGACGCCAGCCTTTCGGGTTGGGGGGGTTTCTGGAAGGATCTTCAGATCCAGGGGCAGTGGGGTCCTCGAGAGGCTCACTTGCCCATCAATGTTCTGGAGCTGAGAGCTATCCGTCTGGTTCTTTCTCTTCTGACTTAGCATGTCAGGGGCCTTCCGATTCAGGTTCGTTCGGACGGCGGTTGCCTACATCAATCATCAGGGAGGGACTCGCAGTCTGGGAGCTCTCAGAGAGGTTTCCCTGATTCTGACCTGGGCGGAGGCCCATGTTCCTTGCCTGTCGGCAGTTTACATTCCGGGGGTGGAAAACACGGAAGCGGACCTTCTAAGCAGATGCTCCTCCCGTCTGGGGGAATGGTCTCTCCATCCTCAGGTTTTTCAGGCTCTGTGTCTTCGGTGGGGAACACCGGAGGTGGACCTGTTTGCTTCTCGTCACAATTACAAACTTCCGACCTTTGTGTCAATGTCTCAGGACCCTCTGGCTCTGGCGGTAGACGACATGTCTCTGAGCTGGGGGGAACTGGGGTTCCTGTATCTGTTCCCTCCGATTCCCTTGCTAGGAAGAGTGTTAAGAAAGTTGATTCTGGAAGGGTTTCCGCTATTCTTGTGGCTCCAAGGTGGCCAAGAAGGATGTGGTTCCGGACGTCATTCGGATGGCAGTAGACCAGTTTGAACTTCCTCTGCGGCCGGATCTTCTCACTCGGGGTCGGCTGCGTTACCCCAATTTACCAACGCTGGCTTTGACGGCTTGGCTGCTGAAACCTCCATCTTGAAGGAGGAAGGTCTTTCTGATTCGGTTATTAAGACTCTTATTTGTGCTCGAAAGAGGTCTTCTTCTGCTATCTATTATAGAACCTGGCGTTCTTACATCGATTGGTGCGAGGCTAGGTCTTTGCCCTGCAGAGTCTTTTCTGTTTCCAGAGTTTTGGATTTTCTTCAGTCTGGACTGGATGCTGGTCTGCAGCTTAGTACCTTGAAGGGGCAGGTTTCTGCCTTGTCTATTTTCTTTCAGAAGGCTTTTGCGCTTCATCCGTTGGTCAAGACTTTTTTCCAGGGGGTTACGCATGTGCGGCCTCCCAGGAAGGCTTTGCTCCCTGTTTGGGATCTGAATTTGGTGTTGTCTGCTCTTCAGGCTCCTCCTTTTGAGCCTTTGTCGGATATTGCTCTCTCTACTTTGACTCAGAAGGTTGTCTTTCTAGTGGCTATCACTTCTGTTCGGCGTGTCTCTGAGTTGGCGGCCTTGTCTATTCAGGCGCCCTACCTTGAGACATCAAGATAAAGTGGTATTTCGGTTCAATTCGGACTTTCTTCCTAAGGTTGTTTCTGCATTTCATCTGAATCAGGACATTGTTCTTCCCTCCTTGTGTCCTAACCCCAAGAATGACAAGGAGAGGGTTTTGCACTATTTGGACGTTGTTCGCTGTGTTGATTTTTATTTGCATGCTACGTCTTCTTTCTGTAAGACTGATGCTTTTTTCGTGGTGCCCTGTGGGCCTAGGAAGGGTTTGGCTCCGGCTAAATCTTCCATTAGCAAATGGATTCGTCAAGCCATTATCGGCGCCTATAAGGCTAAGGGGAAAGTTCCTCCTTTTCGTATCACTGCCCTTTTTTACTCGCGATATTGGTGCGTCCTGGGCTTTTCAGCACCAGGCTTCTGTTGAACAAGTTTGTAAGGCGGCTACTTGGTCTTCGGTTCATAGTTTTTCGAAGTTTTATAAGGTTGATGTGCGCGCCTCAGCGGACGCTGTGTTTGGCCGCAAAGTTCTGCAAACTGTAGTGGTTTGAGTTATGATTCATCTTCCTGCTAGATACCCACCCTTTAGGGACACTGCTTTTGGACGTCCCGAACGTTATTACTACAGGAAGCGGGGTGTGTGTGACACACAAAGAATAATACCATTTTGTGAATACTCACCAGTAAAATGGATATTATTGGTGTGTCACACACACCCCGCTTCACCCGCCCTTTTTAGTATCCTGGTTTTCTCTATTTGGTGAAGCTATAATTTTGTTGAGGGTTAATTTCCTGGTACCTTGTCTTACTGCTTTTCAATTACACTGGGGATTAAGTGGGAGGTCCCAGGTATATATAGACTGGGAGGGGCCAGTTTTCAAGATCTCTCTCTCTGCAATGGCATCTGGCGATGGTTTATCCAAACGTTATTACTACAGGAAGCGGGGTGTGTGTGACACACCAATAATATCCATTTTACTGGTGAGTATTCACAAAATGGTATTTTTGTGCCGGGCTGTTGGTCCACTTTAATGTGAATGATGGCCTTCATACATTGAGATCACTTTGTATCAGACGCAGATCTCACCTGATGGGACTTTCTTATAATGTCTGGGCTCATCTGAAGGCGTTGTTCCGGTTGTTTCTTTTAGTTTGTGAAAAGGAAAAAAAATGACAATTTAGAAACTTGTACAATCTCCCTAAAATGTATTAAAGATCTATTTATGTTATTAGCACAGTATAAGATAACAAGCGTGTGGTGTATAACAGAGACCCATATCTCTGCTCTGCAGCGGGTCCGTGCAGCTTTATTTCTATCGGCCCATTTCCTCGCCTGTAACAATATTACAAATGTTTCTGTTTCCATATTATTATTTTCTTTTGCAAGAATAAGGACCTGTCACGTTATAGTCAAAGAGACTTTCCTACATCACAGGGCCCGAGCTGATGTATCATCACAGCGTGACCCAGATTGTGTAACTAGCAAATAATACCCGAGTATTAAAGTGATACTAAAGTTGTCCCGTTATCTCGGGCTACACGTTGCACTGTCCCAGACTTCAATCCATTTTCAGAAAGTCCCTGTAGCTCCTAAGTTATTAGTAAAGGTATTAGAGCATCGGCGATGCAGAGAAATGATGTGGGTGTGGCAACAGCGATGTGATGTAAGCACACTGTGTGCTTTACATATATCATAGTAAAAAAAATAAGTAAATTGTTCTGCCTCTAGTTATTACTGCCATATTGAGACCAGAAAAATGGGACGAGAGATGCTGCAGGCTAAGAGCGTCTCCAGCCTGCCAGCACATAATGTGACCAGAAAAAGGGGGCGATAGATGCTGCACGCTAAGAGCATCTCCAGCCTGCCAGCACACAGTGTGACCAGAAAAAGGGGGTGATAGATGCTGCAGGATAAGAGCGTCTCCAGCCTGCCAGCACATAGCATTGTCCCATCCTCTTTGTGACCCCACTGTCTCACCCCCATTGTCACCCTATTGTTTCATCCCATTTGTCACCCTATTGTCTCACCCCCTTTGTCACCCCTATTGTCTCATCCCATTTGTCACCCTATTGTCTCATCCTCTTTGTCACCCTATTGTCTCATCCCCTTTGTCACCCTATTGTCTCACCCCCTTTGTCACCCTATTGTCTCATCCCATTTGTCACCCTATTGTCTCATCCTCTTTGTCACCCTATTGTCTCATCCTCTTTGTCACCCTATTGTCTCATCCCCTTTGTCACCCTATTGTCTCACCCCCTTTGTCACCCCTATTGTCTCATCCCATTTGTCACCCTATTGTCTCATCCTCTTTGTCACCTTATTGTCTCATCCCCTTTGTCACCCTATTGTCTCATCCCCTTTGTCACCCCTATTGTCTCATCCCATTTGTCACCCTATTGTCTCATCCTCTTTGTCAACCTACTGTCTCATCCCCTTTGTCACCATATTGTTTCATCCCCTTTGTCGCCCTATTGTCTCATCCCCTTTGTCACCCTATTGTCTCACCCCCTTTGTCACCCTATTGTCTCACCCCCTTTGTCACCCTATTGTCTCATCCCCTTGTCACCCTATTGTCTCATCCCCTTTGTCACCCTATTGACTTACCCCCTTTGTCACCCTATTGTCTCATCCCCTTGTCACCCTATTGCCTCACCCCCTTTGTCACCCTATTGTCTCATCCCCTTGTCACCCTAATGTCTCACCCCCTTTGTCACCCTAATGTCTCACCCCCTTTATCACCCTATTGTCTCATCCCCTTTGTCACCCTATTGACTTACCCCCTTTGTCACCCTATTGTCTCATCCCATTGTCACCCTATTGTCTCACCCCCTTTGTGACCCTATTGTCTCACCCCCTTTGTCACCCCTATTGTCTCATCCCATTTGTCACCCTATTGTCTCATCCTCTTTGTCAACCTACTGTCTCATCCCCTTTGTCACCATATTGTTTCATCCCCTTTGTCGCCCTATTGTCTCATCCCCTTTGTCACCCTATTGTCTCACCCCCTTTGTCACCCTATTGTCTCATCCCCTTGTCACCCTATTGTCTCACCCCCTTTGTCACCCTATTGTCTCATCCCCTTTGTCACCCTATTGACTTACCCCCTTTGTCACCCTATTGTCTCATCCCCTTGTCACCCTATTGCCTCACCCCCTTTGTCACCCTATTGTCTCATCCCCTTGTCACCCTATTGTCTCACCCCCTTTGTCACCCTATTGTCTCATCCCCTTTGTCACCCTATTGACTTACCCCCTTTGTCACCCTATTGTCTCATCCCATTGTCACCCTATTGTCTCACCCCCTTTGTGACCCTATTGTCTCATCCCCTTTGCCACCCTATTATCTCTTCCCCTTTGTCACCCTATTGTCTCACCCCCTTTGTGACCCTATTGTCTCACCCCCTTTGTCACCCTATTGTCTCACCCCCTTTGTCACCCTATTGTCTCATCCCCTTGTCACCCTATTGTCTCATCCCCTTTGTGATCCTATTGTCTCCTCCCCTTTGTGATCCTATTGTCTCATCCCCTTTGTGATCCTATTGTCTCCTCCCCTTTGTGATCCTATTGTCTCCTCCCCTTTGTGATCCTATTGTCTCCTCCCCTTTGTGATCCTATTGTCTCCTCCCCTTTGTGATCCTATTGTCTCCTCCCCTTTGTGATCCTATTGTCTCCCCCCCCTTTGTGATCCTATTGTCTCCCCCCCCTTTGTGATCCTATTGTCTCCTCCCCTTTGTGATCCCATTGTCTCCCCCCCTTTGTGATCCTATTGTCTCATCCCCTTTGTCACCCTATTGTCTCCCCCCCCCCCTTTGTGACCCTATTGTCTCATCTCCTTTGTCACCCTACTGTCTCATCCCCTTTGTGATCCTATTGTCTCCCCCCCTTTGTGATCCTATTGTCTCCCCCCCCCCTTTGTGACCCTATTGTCTCATCCCCTTTGTCACCCTATTGTCTCATCCCCTTTGTCACCCTATTGTCTCCTCCCCTTTGTGACCCTATTGTCTCCTCCCCTTTGTGACCCTATTGTCTCCTCCCCTTTGTGACCCTATTGTCTCCTCCACTTTGTGACCCTATTGTCTCACCCCCTTTGTGATCCTATTGTCTCCTCCCCTTTGTGATCCTATTGTCTCCCCCCCTTTGTGACCCTATTGTCTCCCCCCCTTTGTGACCCTATTGTCTCCCCCCCTTTGTGATCCTATTGTCTCCTCCCCTTTGTGATCCTATTGTCTCCCCCCCTTTGTGATCCTATTGTCTCCCCCCCTTTGTGATCCTATTGTCTCATCCCCTTTGTCACCCTATTGTCTCATCCCCTTTGTGATCCTATTGTCTCCCCCCCCTTTGTGATCCTATTGTCTCATCCCCTTTGTGATCCTATTGTCTCCCCCCCTTTGTGACCCTATTGTCTCCCCCCCCTTTGTGATCCTATTGTCTCCTCCCCTTTGTGATCCTATTGTCTCCCCCCCTTTGTGACCCTATTGTCTCATCCCCTTTGTCACCCTATTGTCTCATCCCCTTTGTCACCCTATTGTCTCCTCCCCTTTGTGACCCTATTGTCTCCTCCCCTTTGTGACCCTATTGTCTCCTCCCCTTTGTGACCCTATTGTCTCATCCCCTTTGTGACCCTATTGTCTCCCCCCCTTTGTGATCCTATTGTCTCCTCCCCTTTGTGATCCTATTGTCTCATCCCCTTTGTCACCCTATTGTCTCATCCCCTTTGTCACCCTATTGTCTCCTCCCCTTTGTGACCCTATTGTCTCCTCCACTTTGTGACCCTATTGTCTCATCCCCTTTGTGACCCTATTGTCTCATCCCCTTTGTGACCCTATTGTCTCCTCCCCTTTGTGATCCTATTGTCTCCCCCCCTTTGTGACCCTATTGTCTCCCCCCCTTTGTGACCCTATTGTCTCCCCCCCCTTTGTGATCCTATTGTCTCCTCCCCTTTGTGATCCTATTGTCTCCCCCCCTTTGTGACCCTATTGTCTCCCCCCCTTTGTGACCCTATTGTCTCCCCCCCCTTTGTGATCCTATTGTCTCCTCCCCTTTGTGATCCTATTGTCTCCCCCCCCTTTGTGATCCTATTGTCTCCTCCCCTTTGTGACCCTACTGTCTCATCCCCTTTGTGATCCTATTGTTTAATTGCCTTTGTCACCCTATTGTCTCCTCCCCTTTGTGACCCTATTGTCTCCTCCCCTTTGTCACCCTATTGTCTCCTCCCCTTTGTCACCCTATTGTCTCCTCCCCTTTGTCACCCTATTGTCTCCTCCCCTTTGTCACCCTATTGTCTCCTCCCCTTTGTCACCCTATTGTCTCCTCCCCTTTGTCACCCTATTGTCTCATCCCCTTTGTGATCCTATTGTCTCCTCCCCTTTGTCACCCTATTGTCTCCTCCCCTTTGTCACCCTATTGTCTCCTCCCCTTTGTCACCCTATTGTCTCACCCCCTTTCCCTTTAGATTGTAAGATCACAAGTTCAGAGCCCTCTCTGCTGATATATTGCTGCATCTATGTGTTTATTTACTTGTCTGTTACATTTGATTCATAATATTGTGTGTTTTATATGTATTGTTGTCATTCATGTACTTGTACCTTGTACAGCGCCATGGAATATGAAGGTGCTTTATAAATAATACTTTAGCAAAGCTGGCAGGCTGCAGACGCTCTTAGCCTGCAGCATCTCTCGTCCCCTTTTTCTGGTGACACTATGTGCTGGCAGGCTGGAGACGCTCTTAGCCTACAGCATCTCTTACCCCCTTTTTCTGGTCACAGTATGTGCTGGCAGGCTGGAGAAGCTCTTAGCCTGCAGCATCTCTTACCCCCTTTTTCTGGTCACACTATGTGCTGGCAGTAATAACTAGAGGCACAACAATGCACTTATTTTATTCCTATAAGATATGTAAAACACACAGTGTGCTTACATCACATCGCTGTTGCCACACCCACTGTTTCTATGAATCTCCAATGCTCTAATACTTTACTAATAATACTTTACTAATAATACTAATACTTTACTAAGTACTAATAACTTAAGAGCTACAGGGACTTTCTGAAAACGGATTGAAGTTTGGGTCGGTGCAACGTGTAGCCCGAGACAATAGGACAACAATCAGGTGCTTAACTTTAGTATCAGTTTAACAAAAGAGTCTTTGGAAGTTGCTTGGTACACCTCTCTGTTTATACCTATGGCCACTTATAAATCTACCTCTTAGGCCCAGATCTCTCTTCACATCTACCTCCTGCTCCGTTACTGCCTAACAGCTCTCTCTGCAGTTATGCAGATCTCGCTCCCTCACACGGAACTGTCATCTTCCCAGCATGCAATTCTGCTCCTGTCTCCAACAGAACAATGTGTCGCAGAGCATAATGGCCGGGCGTTATACTGGCCTCCTCTCTCTCGTCACACCTCACACTCATCTCCGGCCTCCGCCCCTTCCTCACACCGCTAACGATCTGATCATCTCCCGAATAGACTACTGCAACCCACAGCAGCCCACCTGGAAGTCTTCCTGCGCTCCCTATGGCCAGTCGGCCGCTGCATCTCTTATATAGAGCTGTATGGATGGTAATGGGAGTTGTGGTGGGCCCATAGGATGTTATATGCAGCATTACCAATAATTCCCCCTCCCCCCCATTTCACACCCGTCACTGTCATGACCCGAGAACACGCTTACCTTTATTGCAGGAGAGGCACCTATCGATCCAACTGCCGATTCGTCCCAGATTTGAATCTAGAAAAGATCAAGAGAGTCACTGAGCGGCACTTTCCTGGCTACACTCGGAGTATAAATCTAAGAAGAGGGATCAGCACCAACCCTATAATTATTAGTAATAGGGAGTGCACTGCTCCAAACCACAATACAATCAAACCACTCTGCGGAGCTAAATTGAGGGCACTACAACCTTATAATTCAAAAATTCATTCTATTGAGATTACTAAATCAAGAAAAAGCCGCCATTGCAATAAAGACACAAAAATAACACACATAAGACAAAGATAAAAACCTACAAAACCTGTCTACCCTGGACCCAATCTTGTTGCTCAATAATAAGTATATATGGGTAGAGTCCCCTCTGCAGACTCAAAAACAATCGGATATCAAACGAAAAACTTATTTTCAATATGGATCCCTATTTATATTATTGATAAGTGGATTCCTCCTTATTTTTGCAATAAATTAACAAAAAATAACCTCCCACAGCTCAATAAGGAAATTAATAAAGTGCAATAATATATCTACTTTATACTAATAATGGTCTTAATAAATATGTGCAAAAGGGTAAATAATGAATTAGTGATTAGTAAATCCTATGGTGCTATTAGCAATACCTATAAATTTGTAAAGCCCCAAAACTATATAACAAGTTATTCTAATAATAAACAATCAGGTTTATAATGCAGATGCCTTGTGAAGATAACACATAAAAAAAAAGAGTAAAGAACAAACCAGAGAAGGGGAGAAACAAAAAACTTGTGGAGGGGAGGAGAGGGTAACCAAGGAGTCAAAAGAAAAGACGATGCATGATCTCAAATAGGGTAAAAATACCGCCCACTAGTCATCTGTATAGGGGTCCAGATTGGCAGGGATGCTGTCCCGCACGCTCCGCTGTGTGCCCACAGCTTCTGGAGGGGTAAGATTTAATAATCTCAATAAAAATTGATTTTTGCATTATCAGGTTGTAGCAGTATAAATGGCGGCAAGCACCCACCTGATCCCAATGGAAACCCAGCTAATGCTTTGCTTCCATGAAACCCTTTCTCACAAATTGTGTTATTAACTGTTCATCGGGTGAGCGAGGCATCCCGATCGCCACTGCTCCCCTGTGCAAAACAAAATGTATTTGCCTTTATATTTAAAAGAATCCTAAAGAGGACCCGCACAGCTGAATGTAATCAAGGTGCTGGCTTGGTACTGGGCCCACTAAGACACTAACTGAAAGGGCAATCCACCAGTGTTGGATCGCTGTTATCTCACCTCTCATCTCAAGGCATCCCGATTGCCACTGCTCCCCTGTGCAAAACGAAATGTATTTGCCTTTATATTTACGTCCTGCCGCAGTATTTCAAAGGGAACGGGAATAAGGGTAACAAATCTCAGTTTGCAGTGGTGTATATGTGCAGGTTTGGTACCCGCAATCAGGATGCCCCCTGAATAGTTATTACAGGGCATTATCTGCTCTACTGCTGACTGGCAAACTGATTCATATGCAAATATCACTCTGCACTAGAATGAGCCATGTGACCTTCGCGAACGTGCGTATCATCAGGTCCAGACGGGTTCTGGGCATACATTGAGACCATCAATCTGTACTAGAATGAGCCATGTGACCTTCGAGCCCCTCCTCCCGCTAAAACGACCATGTGTGCCATCATGTCCAGAGGGGTTCTGGGCACACTTTGAGACCATCACTCTGCACTAGAATGCGCCATGAGACCTTGGTCTCCTCCTGCCATCTCCCACGTAAAAATTCCTAAAAACGAATAAGTTCCATGAAGTCCAGACGGTTCTGAGCACACTTTGAGACCATCACTCTGCACTAGAATGAGCCATGAGATCTCGATGCCCATCCTCCTGCCATCTACCAGTTAAAAACTAACATGTGTACCACCAGGTCCAGACGGGTTCTGGGCACACTTTGAGACCATCACTCTGCACTAGAATGCACCATGGGACCTCGGTCCCTTCCTTTAGACATCGCCCGGCTAAAAACTCATAAAAACTAATGTGTACCATCAGGTCCAGACGAGTTCGGAGCACACTTTGAGCCCAAACACGGCTACCCTATCTCATCCCCTTAGGGAGCTGAGGTAGCAGGAGACCCATGAATACATGCGGGACAATATCCCGGTTCTGATAATGGGACCAGTTTCTGTGTAATATTCAGTGGATTGTCATAATTATATGTAAAGCAGTGGTGCCAGTAGGTCTGTGGGATTTCTTTGAAATTTCCCATGATCGCAGGTTTCCTGCTGACCAGCTATGACTTCGGCCGAGCCGTCAGGGGTGTGAACAGTAGCCGCGAGGTCCTTTGAGGCTTTCTGCTGCTGAGGAGGCCATGCAGAAGGAATAGAGTTCACTGGGAGCTTTTAAGAAATATAAAGCAGAATGAAAACTCTGCCCCTTGACAGCCAGCAGGGGGAGAGCAGAAATCAGGATAATGTCACCCACTGGCTGGACTGGCCCTTTCCTGATCTTGGTTTTAAAGTGGACCACAACCTGGGAATTTAAATATCCTAGGACATTGTTTCTTGCCCCAAGGACGCGTCAATTTGCGACGCCCTGCTGTTTGAACCCACGGTGCATGCTCAGATTTCCATCCAATCGCATACTAATACATGTTATATAGCAATCTTTAGACACAGATCATCGACATAAAGTTTCCCTGCAATGTGCGCCGTGCTTCTGTCCCCAGTCTTTCTTAAAGTGGACCAGAACTCACCCTTCCCCCGGGGCATCCAAAAATCCCCCAGGTAGCCCCATACACTTACCTTGTTTCCCGGTCCAATGGCGCATGCTCAGATTTCCATCCAATTGCATACTAATACATGGCATAAAGCACTATTTCTCAGGTGAGTATTTCACAGAATTGTATTATTCTTAGTATACAGCACGTCCTGCTCCAGATATAGTAATAACATGTGGGACATCCAATAGCAGTGTCCATAAAGTAGGGTGGGATCCCCAACAAAAAAGGTAACAGCAGACAGTTTAAACCACTGCCGCCTGCAAAACCTTGCGGCCAAAAGCAGCGTCAGCTGAGGCCCAAACATCAACCTTGTAAAACTTTGAAAAGGTATGAACAGAAGACCAAGTAGCGGCCTTGCAAACTTGTTCAACAGAAGCCTGGTGCTGGAAGGCCCAAGAGGCACCAATAGCATGAGTAGAATGAGCCTTAAACCGGACCTTCAGCGTGATTTAATGAAAAGCCCAAACTCTTAAAAAACGGTTACCTAGCATCAAAAATTAATATATTTTATGTTTTTAGTCACTTACTTATTATTCTTTCCCCCACTGGGCTGCAACTCTGTTCGGGAATTTGGGAAACGGGCGCTGCCATCTTGACTCAGAAGCATCACACTTACTGAGGCGCGGAGAGTGAGATAAGGTACAGGGGGGCGGGTTATAGCTGTGCTTTGCTCAGACAGAGCAGAGCTGGGGTCAGGTAACGGTCAGCAGTCCCAGAATGCAGAGCAGCACAGTCAGGAGGCACTTCCTGTTTGCAGGCTGCCTGATAAGATGGCGGCTTCCATAAGCCGTCATCTTGGATGTTTAAAGGCTCATAACATGCAGTAGATGCAGGTAGGATGATGTGAGCAATCTGTATGTACAGGGTGTGGGAAACATATAAGATAGGCTCCTTTTCAGAGTGAAGGTCCGCTTTAAGGCGGAAGGGAGGATTCTTCCCCTTAGCAGAATAGGCCTGAATCACAGCCTGACGAATCCATTTGCTGAAAGTAGACTTGGCAGGAGCCAAACCCTTCCTAGGACCAGAAGGGACCACAAAAAGAGCATCAGTTTTCCTGAAGGACGCAGTAACTACCAGGTAATACTTCAGACACCTGACCACATCCGAATGCCGAATCCTTTCCTTAGCGCTGCTAGGAAGAATGAAGGAAGAACAATATCTTGATTTAAATGAAAGGCAGACACCACCTTAGGCAGAAAGTCTGGCTTAAAGCGGAACACCACCTTATCCTGGTGTCTCTCATAGTAGGGGGGCTGGATAGACAGAGCCGCCAACTCAGACATACGCCTGACCGAAGTAATAGCCACCAGAAACACAACCTTGAGGGTAAGTACAGCCAGAGCAGCATCCTGTATAGGAGCAAAGGGAGCACCCTGCAAGGCAAACAAAACCAAGTTCAAATCCCAAACAGGGACCATAGGTTTACGTGGGGGACGCACATGAGTGACTCCCTGAAAGAAGGTCTTAGCCAAAGAATGCTGAGCAAAAGACTTCTGAAGAAGACAGACAGGGCAGAAACCTGACCCTTCAGAGTACTGAGTTGGAGACCCGACTCCAACCCATGCTGTAAGAACTCCAGAACCCTGGGAACTGAGAACACCCGACATGGAAGAGACCTAGACTCACACCAGTCAATGTAGGTACGCCATACCCTATAATAGATGGTCTCAACCACCGAGGCAGACAAGCCTTTCTCCATCAAGATGGAGGTTTCAGCAGCCAGGCCGTCAAAGCCAGAGTTAGTAAATTGGGATGGCCTAAGAAGCCCTGAGTGAGCAGATCTGGCACCCCTGGCAGAACGTACTGGTCTACTGCCATCTGCACCACGTCTGCAAACCACACTCTTCTTGGCCACCTGGGGGCCACCAGAATCACTGGCACCCCTTCCAGAGCAATCTTGGGCAGGACCCTGCCCAGCAGGGGGAATGGAGGAAAGACATACAGAAGACGAAATTCCTGCCATGACATTGACAAAGCATCCGTGGCCAAGACCAGAGGATCCTGATACAGGGAGACAAAGGCTGGGAGCTTGTGATTGTGACGGGATGCAAACAGATCCACATCCGGTAGACCCCAACGGTGACACAGGGACTGGAATACCCTGTTGCAGAGGGACCACTCTCCCTGACGAGAGGTCCCCCTGCTCAGAGAGTGTGCCAGGAGATTCTCTGCCCCCGGGATGTAGACAGCCGAAATGCATTGAACATTGGCCTCCGCCCATGTCAGAATCCGCGACACCTCCTGGAGGCCCCCCTGCTCCGGGTCCCTCCCTGATGGTTGATGTAGGCAACCGCCGTCCTGTTGTCTGAGCGCACCTGCACAGACAGACCCCGCAGGTGATTGGTCAACTGATCCAGTACCAACCTGATCGCCCGTAGTTCCAGAATGTTGATAGGTAAGTGGGCCTCCTGAGGGCCCCACCTCACCTGGAACCGCAGGGACATCCAGAATCCCCCCCATCCTGACAGACTGGCATCCGCGGTGACCGTCTCCCAGGAGGGGGCCAGAAAGGACCTGCCCCCCAGCAAGCTCCTGGAGTCCAGCCACCACGAAAGGGACCGCCTGACCAAGGGGGGGAGCACACAGACCCCGTCCAAGGACGTTGGGTCCTTGTCCCACACTGACAGAAGGTGAAGTTGTAGAGGCCTCAAATGGAACTGAGCAAAAGGCACCGCCTTGAAGCACGCCACCATCAGGCCCACCAACTGCATTCCCTGCCTGAGGGAGGGCTGGGGACACGACAGCAGGAACCTCACCTGCGCAGTTAGAGCTTCCACCTTCTGTTGAGGAAGGAATATCCTTGACTGAACCGTATCCAGAATCATTCCCAGGAACGGGATCACAGAGGAAAGGGACAGAGAGGACTTGGGGTGATTGATCACCCAGCCGAAGGACTCCAGGGTGGACACCACCAGCTGAGTGACCAACTCTGCCTGCTGTAGGGACCGAGAGGTGATGAGTATGTCGTCCAGGTAGGGCAGCACGCGTATGCCGCTTGACCTTATCAGGGACATCACCCCTGCCAGCACCTTGGTGAACACTTTGGGAGCTGAAGTGAGGCCAAATGGCAAGGCCACAAATTGGTAGTGTTGATCTTCCAACGCGAATCTGAGAAACCTTTGGTGTCCCTGGAACACAGGGATGTGAAGGTAAGCATCCTTGATGTCCACAGACGTCATGAAATCCCCTGGGCACAGGAAGCCGATGGACGAGCGCAAAGTTTCCATGCGAAAGCGCCTGTTCTTGACAAACTTGTTGAGGATCTTTAAATCCAGAATGGGCCTGAATGGCCCATCTTTTTTGGGCACTGTGAAAAGGCTGGAATAGAACCCCTTGCCCCTTTCTCTTAAGGGGACCCTGCAAATGACCCCCAGATACAGAAGGCCTTGCACGGCCTGCAACAAGACCTGAGCTGAGACAGGGTCCTGGGGGATCCGGGACCTGATGAATCTTGTGGGTGGCCGCACAGCAAACTCTATCTTGTAACCAGAGGACACTATAGGGTCGATTCAAAGAAACATGTTACACCTTTGATTTTGGTGCCGATCATCCTATTTTTCCCGTACGCTCGTGCGTTCGTATGAACTTGCGAGTGATTCAATAAGCAAATACGTTTCTATCCTAAAATGTACGTCCGTTCGTATGGCAGTTCGGGAATCAGACCTATGTCAGTTTCCATCCTGAATTTTCCGTTTCATTTCTCAGGTTGCAACATTGGTTTTGCCCTTTTTCCTTTTTTGTCTGGACGTAAATCATTCTGATCTTGCGGCTGCGCACTACAAACTTACCTCATTAAAGTGCATTCTAAATATTTGGTCTTTATTTTTCTTTATTTCATTCATTTTGTAGTAACCAACCATTAATGAATGCATTTGCATAAGTAAATCTTACTTTGTTTAATTTTTAGTTAACTTGCATTTTTTACTTGTGGATTTAATTTTAATATTTTGGCTTCAAATGGTACAACTTAGAATTTTTTGTGTGGTTACCCACACCCTCTACATACAGATTTGCTCTCAAAAATTAAAAAACACCCAGCAACTTCAGCATGTTATGAGCCTAGAAACAGCCAAGATGGCGGCTCAGGTATTCTCAGGCAGCCTGCAAACAGAAAGGGCCTTGTGACTGTGTTGCTCTGCATTCTTTGATTTCTGACCTTTCCGTGCCCCCAGCTCTGCTGTGTCTGTGCAAAATACAGCAGTAACCCACATCCTGCACTTTATCCCGCTCTCCTCTCCTCAGTAAGTGTGATGCATCTGACCAAAAATGTGCTTAAATAATTAAACAAAGCAAAGGTAAACAACTACACCAATAAATGCAATCTAAAAATATTATTCTAGTACATCAATTTAAAAATAAATAACAAAGGACATAAGTTTCTTTAATTAACGCAAATATATTGCAAAATAAAGGTTTACATGAAAAGGACTAATTAAGGTCCACATTAAAATGCTTTTATAAGGCATACATGAATCAGGTATGCATTGCCATACAATTTATGGCCTCGGCCATGCTGATACATGCAGTTCATTGGAGCTCAAGACGCGCAGACTCCTCCACATAGCCAAAAAACCTGATCAAGAACAGCAATCCGACTGCTAAAAGGTGTCGCCAGTGGCTTTCTTTTAAAACGTATTTAGAGGTTTGAAAACTGTTCTCTGAATCACACCTAAACACATCCGATTATCCTAAGTTTTAGGATTTGATCCTAAGTTTTAGGATTTGATCCTAAGTTTTAGGATTTGATCCTAAGTTTTACGTTTTGATCCTAAAATTTAGGAACGAACTTCCGATGATCGTAAGAGCATATACGCATTCGTACGTAGGCTCGTGCGAGTCGGAAATGGCCAAAAAAACAGGAAAAAATGACTAACACCCACCCAAACTTACGATTCTCGATACGAAATCAATTAACTTTTGCTCTTTGAATCGAGGGGTATCTCCTGAATCCACCGGTCTGAGACGTGGCGCCTCCAGACGTGCGCGAAGTGCTGTAGCCGTCCCCCCACCCTGACAGGCGAGGGAGCCCCATCATGCCTGAGGGGGCTAGGGAGAGGATTTGGGCTTAGACCCCCAGGAGGAGCCAGGACGTCGTTCTCTGCTCCTGTGCAGGAATCTGCACGAGCCCCCACGAAGGCCCCCCCCCCTCTTTTCCCTGCTTAGCACCACAGTAGGGGAGTGAAAGGGGGCCCTGGCCCCGAAAGGGCCGAGACTGCCGCCTGCACTGGGGTAACTTACCTCCTTTAGCAAAGAGGTCTAGGCGGTCCCCAAACAGGCGTAGCCCCTTAAATGGAAACCCAGTAAGGGCCTTCTTAGCAGCATTGTCAGCAGCCCACTGGCGCAGCCAAACAGCGCGGCGTATAGCAACCACCAAGGCAGGTGATCTGGCACACATCCTAATGGAATCGTCCGAGGCAGATAGGATAAAGTTTACAAACACATCACAGTTAGACAGTGCATTAAACGTATCAGGTGGCAATTCATCAGGGCCTTCAAGTACACTTCTGATCAGGGTCCTGAGCGCCACAGATGTAATGGCCGAGGCGCAAACCGGGCGCAGCGTCGCCCCCCCTAAATGCAAAGGCATGGCATGCCAATTAGTCAATGCGCCGGTCCTCAGAGTCCCGCAGCGTAGTAGTGTCAGGGGAGTGCATAATAGAGGTGTTAGACAGCCCTAGAATAGGAGCATCGACCTCGGGGGGCAATGACCAGCACTTGACCATATCGCAGGAAAGGGATACTTTCTGTCCCAACTCTTAGGTATACTGGGAAGTCTACTGGGATGTTCCCACTCCTTAAGCACGAGGTTATTGAAATGGGTTTGCTCAGGAAATTTCAAACGAGCCTTAGCAGTATGAAAAAGCCCACCCCTTTGCCTGGGAGCCGCAACAGGGGGAGAGATGGACAAAACCTCAAAAATCCGAACCAGCAGTTTGTCAGTATCATCCGGGGTCCAGGGGTCAGAGCCAGAATCGTCATGACCCCGGAGTCTCTCGCCAGATGACCCTGAGTCAGAGAACAGCTCCCCTTCGTCCGAGGGGGTATAGCCATATAGATGCAACAACTCGTCAGACTCCGTAGGGAAAAGAGAGTCATCAGGGGTTAAGTGACGCTTTTTAGCAGTGGCCTTACGCGCTAAGGTATTAGCAATCAATTTTTCAACACTGGCCAGTCACATCAGGATGAGAATACCCACTTGTATTGGGGGTGAGACTCAAGCTTGGGGGAGTAGGTGAAGTGAGACGAGGTGCAGGCCCAGCCACAGGAGGGGCGGGTTGCAACATTAGCACCTGCTGTGCACAAGGAACACAGACACATGCGCTGTCACCGCTGATAGGTGAGACCCCACAAGCTACACACAGCCGGGCTTGTGGCTGTGATTTAATAGGCACAATAGGCCAGTAGGGATTGACACTGTAAGCTACCCTGGATGCCCCAATGACCCGCAGGGTCTGAAAGACACAATGAGAAAAAGGGGCGTCAGAACCATGGACCGTAAGCAATGAGCATAAAGGTCACACGCGAGGGCACTTACAGACCGCAGAAGGGGTGACCGTTACACACGCGCGCGCGCGACTGTACAACAAAATGTTGCCGAACGAACCTCGAAGAGCGGGCCAGAGCGGACCGTGACGCGGAGCGCGCCAGGCCAGGCAAAAACTTGGAAACTTGGAAAAAGTGTGAACAGAAGACCAAGTGGCAGCCTTACAAACTTGCTCAACAGAAGCCTGGTGCTGAACAGCCCAAGACGCCCCAACAGCACGAGTAGAATGAGCAGTGATACGAAAAGGGAGAGCCTTCCCCTTGGCAGAATAAGCCCCAACAACAGCCTGACGAATCCACTTGCTAATGGAAGACTTAGCCGGAGCCAAACCCTTCCTAGGCCCGCAGGGCACCACAAAAAAGGAATCAGACTTACGAAGGGGAGATGTAGTAAGCAAATAGTACATAACACAGAGTACCACATCCAAACAATGCAAAACCCTCTCCTTGTGATTCCTAGGCTTAGGACACAAGGACAGAAGAACAATGTCCTGGTTAAAATGAAAAGCAGAGACCACCTTAGGAAGAAAGTCAGGTTTGAAGCGGAAAACCACTGTGTCCTGATGTCTCTCAAAGTAAGGAGCCTGAATCGACAAGGCCGCCAACTCCGAAACACGCCGAACCGAAGTGATGGTCACCAAAAAGGCAACCTTCTGAGTCAGAGTAGAAAGAGCAATATCCTGGAGCCTGAAGAGCAGAGAGAACCAAATTCAAATCCCAAACAGATCTAGCCTCACACCAAGCAAGATAAGATCTCCAGGTCCTATAGTAGATGGCAGAAGACCTCTTCCTGGCGCTAATACGAGTCCGAATAACAGAATCCGAAAGACCTTCCTCCCTTAAGATGGAGGTTTCAACAGCCAGACCGGCAAAGCCAGCGTTGGTAAGTAACGCAGTTGACCCCGTGAGAGAAAATCCGGCCGAAGAGCAGAACGAAATGATCCACTGCCAAACGATGTATGCGAACCACACCCTCCTTGGCCACCTTGGAGCCACAAGAACGACGGGAACCCCGTCCAGGGCCAGCTTTCGCAACACCTTGCCTAGCATGGAGATCAGAGGAACAGATAAAGCAACCCCAGGTCCCCCCAGCTCAAAGACATGGCATCCACCGCCAGAGGCAGAGGAACCTGGGAGAGCGACACGAATGTCGGAAGCTTGTAACTGCGATGAGAGGCAAACAGATCCACCTCCAGCGTCCCCCACCAGAGACAAAGCGACCGAAAAAACCTGGGGGTGGAGAGACCATTCCCCCCCCCCCCCCCCGGCGGAAAGAGCACCTGCTCAAAGTCCGCCATCGTGTTTTCCACTCCTGGAATGTACACTGCGGAGATGCAAGGGACATGAGTCTCCGCCCAGGCTAGAAGCAGAGACACTCAGGGCACTCAGACTACGAGGGCCTCCCTGGCGATTGACGTAAGCAACCGCCGTTCGATTGTCCGACCCGAATCTGAACCGGCAAGCCCCGTAAATGCTGTATCAAGTGAGGCAGAACCAACCTGATGGCTCTCAACTCCAGAACATTGATGGGCAAGTGGGCCTCCAGAGGACCCCACCGCCCCTGGAAACGAAGGTCCTTCCAGAAACCTCCCCATCCCGCCAACTGGCGTCCGTGGTGACAGTTTCCCAAAGAGACGTCACAAAAGGACCTGCCCCTCAAGAGATTGACCGAAACCATCCACCACTGAAGAGACTGCCAAACCCGGGAGGACATCCGGAAGGACCGATCCAATGACCGCGGTCGCCGGTCCCAAGACGCCAACAGATGAAGCTGAAGCGTCCTCTAGTGAAACTGAGCAAAGGGAACTGCCTCGAAGGAATCTACCATGAACCCCACCAGTCTCATCCCTAGCCGGATGGACGGGCAAGGATTGGAAAGAAGAAACTGCACCAACTCCTGAATCAAGAGAACTTTGGCCTGAGGCAGAACAACTCCGTGTTAGCAAGAATCCAAGGACAACCCCAGAAAGGGCACCACCCTGGCTGGAACAAGAGAGGACTTGGGGTAGTTGATCACCCAGCCGAACCTCTCCAGAGTGGACACCACCGTCCTGGTGTCCACCTCTGCTTGACTGAAGGAAGAAACCATGATGATCGTCCAGATAGGGCACAATGCGGATCCCCAGAGCTCTGAGAAGGGCCATCACGCCCGCCAACACCTTGGTGAACACTCTTAGAGCGGAGGAAAGGCCGAACGGAAGAGCCACAAAATGAAAAAGCCGATCTTACACCACGAAGCGAAGAAACCTTTGGTGAGCCGGAAATATAGGAATATGAAGATAGGCATCCTTAAGGTCTATGGACGTCATGAAGTCCCCCTGCCGCAGAGAATTGATGGCAGAAAGCAGAGTTTCCATGCGAAAACTTCCGGGGATGAATAAACACATTGAGGAACTTCAGATCCAGGATGGGACGAACCGACCCGTCCTACTAGGTCACTGTTAAGAGATTGAAATAATACCCGCGGCCCACCTCCGAAGGAGGGACCGGGCAGATGACCGCCATTTCCAGACGATTCCAGCATCGCCGCCAGGAGCCCCTGCGCGGCCAAAGGATCTGAGGGCACACGAGATCTGAAAAATCTTAGAGGAGGTCGGAACTCGAACTCCAACTCCAACTCGTAACCGGCCGACACCACCTCCCGGATCCCCTTGTCCGAGACCGCCTGGTCCCACACCCGGTAGAAGAGTCGCAACCGTCCCCCCACCCGCAAGGGTGAGGGCGTCCCCTTATTGTTGAGCGGGCTTGGCAGCTGGCTTGGGTTTGGCACCCCAGGAGGGAACAGGACGGCCATGACCTCAACCCCTGTTCCAGCTTGCACCCCTGAGGGCTGTAAAGCCCGCGCCTCTGCCAGTTCTGGCTCCCCGAAAGGAGGTATTAAAAGAAGCCGCCCCCCAGAAGGAACGACAAAATTTCTTGTGCTGAGGTAACTTACCTCCCTTGGCAACCTAATCCAATTTCTCACCAAACAGGAGCAAACCCAAAAAGGAAGAGCCGTAAGCAACTTCTTAGAATTAAAGTCAGCAGTCCATTGCCGCAACCACACCGACCATCGGATAGCCACCAACAAGGCCGTGGTCCTGCCACACATCACCATGGCGTCATCCTGAGCAGCAAGGACAAACGAAACGAATGACTCCAAACGTTTGAGAGCAAGGAACTCATCACAAATAGGATCAAGGTCCGCACATAAATCCCTGACAATGGACCTAACCGCCAACAATAAAAGTGCCGAAGCACAAACAGGCCTCAAAGCCGAACCCGCACAGGTAAAACCATGGTGAGCCAGCTGGTCAATCCAGCGATCTTCGCCATCCTTAAGGGTAGTCGTGTCAGGAGAATGCAACACCGCCATGTTAGATAGCCCCAAAAACCGGGCATCAACCTCGGGGGGAAAAGACCAAAGCTTCACCAAGTCCGCCGGAAAAGGATACTTCTTATGCCAACGAGGCGGAACAACAACGAGACGCGTAGGCTGCTCCCACTCTTTAAGGATGACATTCACATAATGTCGTTGACTGGGAAACTCCAAACGCGGCTAGGCCACATCAAACACTCACCCTTAGGCGGAGGAACCGCCTGGACACCCTCAGCACCAAACAACTGCAGGACCACAGGGTCGTCCAGTTCCTCTAGAATCTCACCAGCGGGCACATGTGTTGAGACCAATTAGTCTATGTGCATGCACCATGGGACATCTGAATTTTTGGACTCTTTTCTATTGTTTTTTTAAGGAATAATAATTTTAATTCCGTTTGCTCTGTGCCATATATATCTGTAAACCTCCAGAATCTCCCCCTCTCAATCGGGGGGGCAATCTGACCAATCCAATGCCTCAATAACATCCACGTCTGAGTCCGGCGGAGACGGGGACAAGTGTTTCCGCTTAGCCGGAGCCTACTGAGCAACCACAGCGGAAATATATTCTCCAGGCTAGCCAACCGGGCGCATACCTCGGATTGCGAATCCCCACCCATGACAACGTCACACGGGGTCCGGAACAGGCGGGGAGGTGTAAGTGATGACACGGACGGCGAAGGGCCAGAAACCGGGGAGCCGGACTGGCGCTCAATGTTCTGCTGCGCAGATGGAATGCATATAATGACATCATCCCCCGGGAGCAGAGCTCCACAACCCCCACACAGCCTAGACTGCCCAGAGGGGCCATTTCCGGTATCCTTGGAAGCCTCCATATGGTGAAATTATGGTATTCACAATAACCCAGGGATTTACGCAGTATGCAACCCGGGATGCCCCTTTTTACATGTCCCGGGAGTGGAAGGATTTTAGCCCAATATAAGAAATAAGGCCAACAAGCCAGTTATGTTATGACCGGGAGACCCCCTTTAACAAGGGTATCCCAGAATCTGTAAGGGAAAAGGACCACAATCAATCCCAGGGTAAGGAAAAAAGAGCACTAACACAGTGACAAGGAGCAAACAATCATGCACTCTCATACTTCTTACACATGATGCATTAAAAGGTACCAAAACCTATATAGGTATATATATACAGAAGAAGAAATATAAATGTTATGTAATGCATACAATACAAGCACAGATCCCAATCCTGAGGACAACCAGCCCATGGGACTGGTCCCTACATGAATAATCACATGAAACTACAGTTCAGGTACACTAACAGCTCAGTGTTGTATTAAATTGATTGAGGAACTTTAGTGAAGGCCATTTCTCTTTAGGTCCCTGGAGCCGCTTTGTAACAGGGGAAATGCCAGGCTGCATGTTACTCATGTGACTGTTAGCAGCCATGGCCTAAATTGCTAATCACATAAAACTGAAGTGGCCCCACAGACAACAAACGTATGCGCGAGAATACCTGAGATGGCGGCGAACAACCCAGCGAGGGGAGGCGCAGGAGAGGCCACGGAGGGAGACGAAGGGCGTGCCGGCAGAACACGCGCGAAGCACTCCAGCCCCGCCCCTCCGCCATAGACCGTACAGCGTGGGCCGCGACGGAGCACGGCCCGGCCCCCTTCCCCGATCGCCTCCGGCCGCACAATGGCGGCACCGCCACCTAAACTAACAGTAGCCACAGGTGCTCAAAGCCAGGCGCAAACAACACACACACACACACACTGCGGCAGCCCTGTACAAACGCCCGCACTCCGCAGCGCCGACCCCAGGGGCAGCCAGATCCACACAAACACAGCGTAAAGCACCCACAATGTCACCCCCCCCCCAATAGCGAAGGGAGAAGGGACCAAGCAGGGAACAGGGAGACTAAGGGGCACACCGGGACGGGGCATCCCAAATCCGGATCACCACCCAGATAGCCGCACTGCCCCACGCGTGGGGTCTCGCGGAGGAGATAAGCTCCTAGGCACCACAAGGTGCCGCCTACCATTACCCAGCCAGCAGCCAAGGCTGGGAGGCTTCCAGTATATATATTAAATATCAAAACATGGACTGGGTAGAAATAGACCATGGGGGGGTGCCGGGGTGTTACCCCGGCTACCTGCAAGCAGGAGACTTCTTTCTTCTGTCTTGTCGCCATCTTGCAGAGAAGAACACTGGGAGATAAGTGGGAGGTCCCAGGTATTATAGATCAGGAGGGGCTCGTTTTTCAAGACTTCTCTGCAACGTCGCCACCTGCTGGTGGAGTAACCCAAGAGTAATTCTTAATGCTTGAAGCGGAGTGTGTGACATACTTAGAATAAGACGTGCGCGGCGGCGGCGGCGGCCATGTAATAGTAAAACATATCTAGTCATACACGTAATCACTACACGCACAGCTCCCCCCTTCTTTCCCCCCCCGAAGGCTACGGGGAGAATGAGGGAGGACCCACCGCTACACGGGGCACGGGGCAATAATGCGGGAGGGGCATCCCATAAGACTCACCATCAGCCCATACCGCCTTCCCTTTGGTGGGGGACTGCGGAGGAGCAGCGCTCCATAAGCACGCATGGTGCCGCCTACCTTCACCCGACCAGCGCCTACCTTCACCCGACCAGCGCAGCCCAGGCTGGGAGGCTCATCACAAGGAGGACGGGTGGGAATAGTCCAACAGGGCCGCAGGCTGTAATAGCCCCACTCACCTACGAGAGATGATACTTCATGTCTTCGCAGCTTCAGCACTGCAGAGAAATCTGGGGATTTGTGGGAGGTCCCCGGGTATTTGAGGGGCCGGGAGGAGCCTGTTTTAAATGTCTCTGCAGTGCAGCGCCATCTGGCGGAGGATAACCCAAGTTTAAGTAATCTATCTGGAGCAGGACGTATGTGGTTTATTTAAAAGGTTACATTTTTTGTAAGGCAACCTCACTTTTTCATTGTTTAACTATAACATATACTCTAAATATTGACAGCACATATACAACTTTAACATATACATATATAACCTAAACAATTATAACCTATACAACTACAACATATACAACTATAACCTATACAACTATAACCATATACATATATAACATATACATCTATAACCAGGGGCGGACTGGGAATAAAAAACGGCCCTGGACTTTTTGGGGCACACCGGCCCTGCTGCACTTTTCCTGGCCCAGTATAGTATCTTAATGTCACATATATATATATACAATTTTTCATTCCACAACACACATCTGGGGTTTATAGGACAAAAATAAGAAAGAAATTATTCTGAACCAAATGGTGTGCTAAAATCCCCCCATTACAAACAGTGTGCAGAATCACTCCATCACAACCATTAAGTAGCATCCCTCAGTACAGCTCACACACAGTGGGGGGCATCCCTCAGTACAGCTCACACACAGTGGGGGCATCCCTCAGTACAGCTCACACACAGTGGGGGCATCCCTCAGTACAGCTCACACACAGTGGGGGCATCCCTCAGTACAGCTCACACACAGTGGGGGCATCCCTCAGTACAGCTCACACACACAGTGGGGGCATCCCTCAGTACAGCTCACACACACAGTGGGGGCATCCCTCAGTACAGCTCACACACACAGTGGGGGCATCCCTCAGTACAGCTCACACACACAGTGGGGGCATCCCTCAGTACAGATCACACACACAGTGGGGGCATCCCTCAGTACAGCTCACACACAGTGGGGGCATCCCTCAGTACAGCTCACACACAGTGGGGGCATCCCTCAATACAGATCACACACACAGTGGGGGCATCCCTCAGTACAGATCACACACAGTGGGGGCATCCCTCAGTACAGATCACACACAGTGGGGGCATCCCTCAGTACAGCTCACACACAGTGGGGGCATCCCTCAGTACAGCTCACACACACAGTGGGGGCATCCCTCAGTACAGCTCACACACACAGTGGGGGCATCCCTCAGTACAGCTCACACACACAGTGGGGGCATCCCTCAATACAGATCACACACACAGTGGGGGCATCCCTCAGTACAGCTCACACACACAGTGGGGGCATCCCTCAGTACAGTACACACACAGTGGGGGCATCCCTCAGTACAGTACACACACAGTGGGGGCATCCCTCAGTACAGATCACACACACAGTGGGGGCATCCCTCAGTACAGCTCACACACAGTGGGGGCATCCCTCAGTACAGCTCACACACAGTGGGGGCATCCCTCAGTACAGTACACACACAGTGGGGGCATCCCTCAGTACAGCTCACACACACAGTGGGGGCATCCCTCAGTACAGCTCACACACACAGTGGGGGCATCCCTCAGTACAGCTCACACACAGTGGGGGCATCCCTCAGTACAGCTCACACACAGTGGGGGCATCCCTCAGTACAGCTCACACACACAGTGGGGGCATCCCTCAGTACAGCTCACACACACAGTGGGGGCATCCCTCAGTACAGCTCACACACAGTGGGGGCATCCCTCAGTACAGATCACACACAGTGGGGGCATCCCTCAGTACAGCTCACACACAGTGGGGGCATCCCTCAGTACAGTACACACACAGTGGGGGCATCCCTCAGTACAGCTCACACACAGTGGGGGCATCCCTCAGTACAGCTCACACACACAGTGGGGGCATCCCTCAGTACAGATCACACACACAGTGGGGGCATCCCTCAGTACAGCTCACACACACAGTGGGGGCATCCCTCAGTACAGTACACACACAGTGGGGGCATCCCTCAGTACAGCTCACACACACAGTGGGGGCATCCCTCAGTACAGCTCACACACAGTGGGGGCATCCCTCAGTACAGTACACACACAGTGGGGGCATCCCTCAATACAGATCACACACACAGTGGGGGCATCCCTCAGTACAGCTCACACACAGTGGGGGCATCCCTCAATACAGCTCACACACAGTGGGGGCATCCCTCAGTACAGCTCACACACAGTGGGGGCATCCCTCAGTACAGATCACACACAGTGGGGGCATCCCTCAATACAGCTCACACAGGGTGGGGGCATCCCTCAGTACAGCTCACACACAGTGGGGGCATCCCTCAGTACAGATCACACACACAGTGGGGGCATCCCTCAGTACAGCTCACACACACAGTGGGGGCATCCCTCAGTACAGCTCACACACAGTGGGGGCATCCCTCAGTACAGCTCACACACACAGTGGGGGCATCCCTCAGTACAGCTCACACACAGTGGGGGCATCCCTCAGTACAGCTCACACACAGTGGGGGCATCCCTCAGTACAGCTCACACACAGTGGGGGCATCCCTCAGTACAGATCACACACACAGTGGGGGCATCCCTCAATACAGCTCACACACAGTGGGGGCATCCCTCAATACAGATCACACACAGTGGGGGCATCCCTCAATACAGCTCACACACACAGTGGGGGCATCCCTCAATACAGCTCACACACAGTGGGGGCATCCCTCAGTACAGATCACACACACAGTGGGGGCATCCCTCAGTACAGATCACACACACAGTGGGGGCATCCCTCAGTACAGATCACACACACAGTGGGGGCATCCCTCAATACAGCTCACACACACAGTGGGGGCATCCCTCAGTACAGATCACACACACAGTGGGGGCATCCCTCAGTACAGATCACACACACAGTGGGGGCATCCCTCAATACAGATCACACACACAGTGGGGGCATCCCTCAGTACAGATCACACACACAGTGGGGGCATCCCTCAGTACAGCTCACACACAGCGGGGGCATCCCTCAGTACAGATCACACACAGTGAGGGCATCCCTCAGTACAGATCACACACACAGTGGGGGCATCCCTCAGTACAGATCACACACACAGTGGGGGCATCCCTCAGTACAGCTCACACACAGTGGGGGAATCCCTCAGTACAGCTCACACACAGTGAGGGCATCCCTCAGTACAGATCACACACACAGTGGGGGCATCCCTCAGTACAGATCACACACAGTGGGGGCATCCCTCAGTACAGATCACACACACAGTGGGGGCATCCCTCAGTACAGATCACACACACAGTGGGGGCATCCCTCAATACAGCTCACACACACAGTGGGGGCATCCCTCAGTACAGCTCACACACACAGTGGGGGCATCCCTCAGTACAGCTCACACACACAGTGGGGGCATCCCTCAATACAGCTCACACACACAGTGGGGGCATCCCTCAGGACAGCTCACACACACAGAGGGGGCATCCCTCAGTACAGTACACACACAGTGGGGGCATCCCTCAATACAGCTCACACACACAGTGGGGGCATCCCTCAATACAGATCACACACACAGTGGGGGCATCCCTCAGTACAGCTCACACACACAGTGGGGGCATCCCTCAGTACAGCTCACACACACAGTGGGGGCATCCCTCAGTACAGCTCACACACACAGTGGGGGCATCCCTCAATACAGATCACACACACAGTGGGGGCATCCCTCAGTACAGCTCACACACACAGTGGGGGCATCCCTCAGTACAGCTCACACACACAGTGGGGGCATCCCTCAGTACAGCTCACACACACAGTGGGGGCATCCCTCAATACAGATCACACACACAGTGGGGGCATCCCTCAGTACAGCTCACACACACAGTGGGGGCATCCCTCAGTACAGCTCACACACAGTGGGGGCATCCCTCAATACAGCTCACACACACAGTGGGGGCATCCCTCAGTACAGCTCACACACACAGTGGGGGCATCCCTCAGTACAGCTCACACACACAGTGGGGGCATCCCTCAATACAGATCACACACACAGTGGGGGAATCCCTCAGTACAGCTCACACACACAGTGGGGGCATCCCTCAGTACAGTACACACACAGTGGGGGCATCCCTCAATACAGCTCACACACACAGTGGGGGCATCCCTCAGTACAGCTCACACACACAGTGGGGGCATCCCTCAGTACAGTACACACACAGTGGGGGCATCCCTCAATACAGCTCACACACACAGTGGGGGCATCCCTCAGTACAGCTCACACACACAGTGGGGGCATCCCTCAATACAGCTCACACACACAGTGGGGGCATCCCTCAATACAGATCACACACACAGTGGGGGCATCCCTCAGTACAGCTCACACACACAGTGGGGGCATCCCTCAGTACAGCTCACACACACAGTGGGGGCATCCCTCAGTACAGCTCACACACACAGTGGGGGCATCCCTCAGTACAGCTCACACACACAGTGGGGGCATCCCTCAGTACAGCTCACACACACAGTGGGGGCATCCCTCAATACAGCTCACACACACAGTGGGGGCATCCCTCAGGACAGCTCACACACACAGTGGGGGCATCCCTCAGTACAGATCACACACACAGTGGGGGCATCCCTCAGTACAGCTCACACACAGTGGGGGCATCCCTCAGTACAGATCACACACACAGTGGGGGCATCCCTCAATACAGCTCACACACACAGTGGGGGCATCCCTCAGTACAGCTCACACACACAGTGGGGGCATCCCTCAGTACAGCTCACACACACAGTGGGGGCATCCCTCAATACAGCTCACACACACAGTGGGGGCATCCCTCAGGACAGCTCACACACACAGTGGGGGCATCCCTCAGTACAGTACACACACAGTGGGGGCATCCCTCAATACAGCTCACACACACAGTGGGGGCATCCCTCAATACAGATCACACACACAGTGGGGGCATCCCTCAGTACAGATCACACACAGTGGGGGCATCCCTCAATACAGATCACACACACAGTGGGGGCATCCCTCAGTACAGCTCACACACAGTGGGGGCATCCCTCAGTACAGCTCACACACAGTGGGGGCATCCCTCAGTACAGATCACACACACAGTGGGGGCATCCCTCAGTACAGCTCACACACACAGTGGGGGCATCCCTCAGTACAGCTCACACACACAGTGGGGGCATCCCTCAGTACAGCTCACACACACAGTGGGGGCATCCCTCAGTACAGATCACACACACAGTGGGGGCATCCCTCAGTACAGATCGCACACACAGTGGGGGCATCCCTCAGTACAGATCACACACACAGTGGGGGCATCCCTCAGTACAGCTCACACACACAGTGGGGGCATCCCTCAGTACAGATCACACACACAGTGGGGGCATCCCTCAGTACAGATCACACACACAGTGGGGGCATCCCTCAGTACAGATCACACACAGTGGGGGCATCCCTCAGTACAGCTCACACACACAGTGGGGGCATCCCTCAGTACAGATCACACACACAGTGGGGGCATCCCTCAGTACAGATCACACACACAGTGGGGGCATCCCTCAGTACAGCTCACACACACAGTGGGGGCATCCCTCAGTACAGCTCACACACACAGTGGGGGCATCCCTCAGTACAGATCACACACACAGTGGGGGCATCCCTCAGTACAGATCACACACACAGTGGGGGCATCCCTCAGTACAGCTCACACACACAGTGGGGGCATCCCTCAGTACAGCTCACACACAGTGGGGGCATCCCTCAGTACAGCTCACACACACAGTGGGGGCATCCCTCAGTACAGCTCACACACACAGTGGGGGCATCCCTCAGTACAGCTCACACACACAGTGGGGGCATCCCTCAGTACAGCTCACACACACAGTGGGGGCATCCCTCAGTACAGCTCACACACACAGTGGGGGCATCCCTCAGTACAGCTCACACACACAGTGGGGGCATCCCTCAGTACAGATCACACACACAGTGGGGGCATCCCTCAGTACAGATCACACACACAGTGGGGGCATCCCTCAGTACAGATCACACACACAGTGGGGGCATCCCTCAGTACAGCTCACACACACAGTGGGGGCATCCCTCAGTACAGCTCACACACACAGTGGGGGCATCCCTCAGTACAGCTCACACACAGTGGGGGCATCCCTCAGTACAGATCACACACACAGTGGGGGCATCCCTCAGTACAGCTCACACACACAGTGGGGGCATCCCTCAGTACAGATCACACACACAGTGGGGGCATCCCTCAGTACAGCTCACACACACAGTGGGGGCATCCCTCAGTACAGCTCACACACAGTGGGGGCATCCCTCAGTACAGCTCACACACACAGTGGGGGCATCCCTCAGTACAGCTCACACACACAGTGGGGGCATCCCTCAGTACAGCTCACACACACAGTGGGGGCATCCCTCAGTACAGCTCACACACACAGTGGGGGCATCCCTCAGTACAGCTCACACACACAGTGGGGGCATCCCTCAGTACAGCTCACACACAGTGGGGGCATCCCTCAGTACAGCTCACACACAGTGGGGGCATCCCTCAGTACAGCTCACACACACAGTGGGGGAATCCCTCAGTACAGCTCACACACACAGTGGGGGCATCCCTCAGTACAGCTCACACACACAGTGGGGGCATCCCTCAGTACAGCTCACACACAGTGGGGGAATCCCTCAGTACAGCTCACACACACAGTGGGGGCATCCCTCAGTACAGCTCACACACAGTGGGGGCATCCCTCAGTACAGCTCACACACACAGTGGGGGCATCCCTCAGTACAGCTCACACACACAGTGGGGGCATCCCTCAGTACAGCTCACACACAGTGGGGGCATCCCTCAGTACAGCTCACACACAGTGGGGGCATCCCTCAGTACAGCTCACACACACAGTGGGGGCATCCCTCAGTACAGATCACACACACAGTGGGGGCATCCCTCAGTACAGCTCACACACACAGTGGGGGCATCCCTCAGTACAGCTCACACACAGTGGGGGCATCCCTCAGTACAGCTCACACACAGTGGGGGCATCCCTCAGTACAGCTCACACACACAGTGGGGGCATCCCTCAGTACAGCTCACACACACAGTGGGGGCATCCCTCAGTACAGCTCACACACACAGTGGGGGCATCCCTCAGTACAGCTCACACACACAGTGGGGGCATCCCTCAGTACAGCTCACACACACAGTGGGGGCATCCCTCAGTACAGCTCACACACACAGTGGGGGCATCCCTCAGTACAGCTCACACACAGTGGGGGCATCCCTCAGTACAGCTCACACACACAGTGGGGGCATCCCTCAGTACAGCTCACACACACAGTGGGGGCATCCCTCAGTACAGCTCACACACACAGTGGGGGCATCCCTCAGTACAGCTCACACACAGTGGGGGCATCCCTCAGGACAGCTCACACACAGTGGGGGCATCCCTCAGTACAGCTCACACACACAGTGGGGGCATCCCTCAGTACAGATCACACACACAGTGGGGGCATCCCTCAGTACAGCTCACACACACAGTGGGGGCATCCCTCAGTACAGCTCACACACACAGTGGGGGCATCCCTCAGTACAGCTCACACACACAGTGGGGGCATCCCTCAGTACAGCTCACACACACAGTGGGGGCATCCCTCAGTACAGATCACACACACAGTGGGGGCATCCCTCAGTACAGATCACACACACAGTGGGGGCATCCCTCAGTACAGCTCACACACACAGTGGGGGCATCCCTCAGTACAGCTCACACACACAGTGGGGGCATCCCTCAGTACAGATCACACACACAGTGGGGGCATCCCTCAGTACAGATCACACACACAGTGGGGGCATCCCTCAGTACAGATCACACACACAGTGGGGGCATCCCTCAGTACAGATCACACACACAGTGGGGGCATCCCTCAGTACAGCTCACACACAGTGGGGGCATCCCTCAGTACAGATCACACACAGTGGGGGCATCCCTCAGTACAGCTCACACACAGTGGGGGATCCCTCAGTACAGATCACACACAGTGGGGGCATCCCTCAGTACAGCTCACACACACAGTGGGGGCATCCCTCAGTACAGCTCACACACAGTGGGGGCATCCCTCAGTACAGCTCACACACACAGTGGGGGCATCCCTCAGTACAGCTCACACACAGTGGGGGCATCCCTCAGTACAGCTCACACACAGTGGGGGCATCCCTCAATACAGATCACACACAGTGGGGGCATCCCTCAGTACAGCTCACACACAGTGGGGGCATCCCTCAGTACAGCTCACACACAGTGGGGGATCCCTCAGTACAGCTCACACACAGTGGGGGCATCCCTCAGTACAGCTCACACACACAGTGGGGGCATCCCTCAGTACAGCTCACACACAGTGGGGGCATCCCTCAGTACAGCTCACACACACAGTGGGGGCATCCCTCAGTACAGCTCACACACAGTGGGGGCATCCCTCAGTACAGATCACACACAGTGGGGGCATCCCTCAGTACAGCTCACACACAGTGGGGGATCCCTCAGTACAGATCACACACAGTGGGGGATCCCTCAGTACAGATCACACACAGTGGGGGCATCCCTCAGTACAGCTCACACACACAGTGGGGGCATCCCTCAGTACAGCTCACACACACAGTGGGGGCATCCCTCAGTACAGATCACACACACAGTGGGGGCATCCCTCAGTACAGCTCACACACACAGTGGGGGCATCCCTCAGTACAGCTCACACACACAGTGGGGGCATCCCTCAGTACAGCTCACACACACAGTGGGGGCATCCCTCAGTACAGCTCACACACAGTGGGGGCATCCCTCAGTACAGCTCACACACAGTGGGGGCATCCCTCAGTACAGCTCACACACACAGTGGGGGCATCCCTCAGTACAGATCACACACAGTGGGGGCATCCCTCAGTACAGCTCACACACAGTGGGGACATCCCTCAGTACAGCTCACACACACAGTGGGGGCATCCCTCAGTACAGCTCACACACACAGTGGGGGCATCCCTCAGTACAGCTCACACACAGTGGGGGCATCCCTCAGTACAGCTCACACACAGTGGGGGCATCCCTCAGTACAGATCACACACAGTGGGGGCATCCCTCAGTACAGCTCACACACACAGTGGGGGCATCCCTCAGTACAGCTCACACACACAGTGGGGGCATCCCTCAGTACAGCTCACACACACAGTGGGGGCATCCCTCAGTACAGCTCACACACACAGTGGGGGCATCCCTCAGTACAGATCACACACACAGTGGGGGCATCCCTCAGTACAGATCACACACAGTGGGGGCATCCCTCAGTACAGCTCACACACAGTGGGGGCATCCCTCAGTACAGATCACACACACAGTGGGGGCATCCCTCAGTACAGCTCACACACACAGTGGGGGCATCCCTCAGTACAGCTCACACACAGTGGGGGCATCCCTCAGTACAGCTCACACACACAGTGGGGGCATCCCTCAGTACAGCTCACACACAGTGGGGGCATCCCTCAGTACAGCTCACACACACAGTGGGGGCATCCCTCAGTACAGATCACACACACAGTGGGGGCATCCCTCAGTACAGCTCACACACACAGTGGGGGCATCCCTCAGTACAGATCACACACACAGTGGGGGCATCCCTCAGTACAGCTCACACACAGTGGGGGCATCCCTCAGTACAGCTCACACACAGTGGGGGCATCCCTCAGTACAGCTCACACACACAGTGGGGGCATCCCTCAGTACAGCTCACACACAGTGGGGGCATCCCTCAGTACAGCTCACACACACAGTGGGGGCATCCCTCAGTACAGCTCACACACACAGTGGGGGCATCCCTCAGTACAGCTCACACACACAGTGGGGGCATCCCTCAGTACAGATCACACACACAGTGGGGGCATCCCTCAGTACAGCTCACACACACAGTGGGGGCATCCCTCAGTACAGCTCACACACACAGTGGGGGCATCCCTCAGTACAGATCACACACACAGTGGGGGCATCCCTCAGTACAGATCACACACACAGTGGGGGCATCCCTCAGTACAGCTCGCACACAGTGGGGGCATCCCTCAGTACAGCTCACACACACAGTGGGGGCATCCCTCAGTACAGCTCACACACACAGTGGGGGCATCCCTCAGTACAGCTCACACACACAGTGGGGGCATCCCTCAGTACAGATCACACACACAGTGGGGGCATCCCTCAGTACAGATCACACACACAGTGGGGGCATCCCTCAGTACAGATCACACACACAGTGGGGGCATCCCTCAGTACAGATCACACACACAGTGGGGGCATCCCTCAGTACAGCTCACACACACAGTGGGGGCCTGCCTCAGGACAGCCATGTGCTGCATCCATCAGTACATAGTTTGTGTAGATCAGATTAGGAGGCAGAGATGAATGGGGGCCTTTGGTCAGACTGGGGGTTATAGGTGAATGGGACCATGTGTCAGGCAGATAAATGGCGCTGTGTACATTGTACCTGATCATGCTGGTGATGTCTGGATTCCAGCTGTCAGTATTGTTGTGCTGCGCAGAGGAGGGGACAGGAAAGCCTGAGCTGCTGCAGGATGAGATGGGGAGAAAGGGGGGCGGGGCTGCCGCCATCTACCATGCAGCACTGCTCACCTCCAACATCTCCTCCTGGCCCCGCCCCCTCCTTGGGCTGCGTGGCAGACGATTGACTGCTAGGCTTTCTTCCTCTGAGAGCAAATCTTTAGGTTGTCCAGCGCCGCCTGCTTGCTTTTTTTGAGGAGCTATTATATCCCAGTAAAGCAGGAGGGAGGGCAAAAGAAAAAAAAATACCGGAATCTGAAAAGCAACCGCTCGGCCCTGGACAACTAAAGATTTGCTGACAGGTGAAATACACACACAATACTAAACATTCTGCAGCCTTCTCTGCTGCCGGCCTACCGGGATTCTGCCCAGTATGCCCTATGGCCAGTCCGCCCCTGTCTATAACATATACAACTATAACCTATACAACTATAACCTATACAACTATAACATATACAACTATAACATATACAACTATAACCTATACAACTATAACATATACAACTATAACATATACATCTATAACCTATACAACTATAACATATACAACTATAACCTATACAACTATAACCTATACAACTATAACATATACAACTATAACATATACATCTATAACATATACAACTATAACATATACAACTATAACCTATACAACTATAACCTATACAACTATAACATATACAACTATAACATATACAACTATAACCTATACAACTATAACATATACAACTATAACATATACAACTATAACCTATACAACTATAACCTATACAACTATAACCTATACAACTATAACATATACAACTATAACCTATACAACTATAACCTATACAACTATAACATATACAACTATAACCTATACAACTATAACATATACAACTATAACATATACAACTATAACCTATACAACTATAACATATACAACTATAACATATACAACTATAACCTATACAACTATAACCTATACAACTATAACATATACAACTATAACCTATACAACTATAACATATACAACTATAACCTATACAACTATAACATATACAACTATAACATATACAACTATAACATATACAACTATAACCTATACAACTATAACATATACAACTATAACATATACATCTATAACATATACATATATTACCTATACAACTATAACCTATACAACTATAACATATACAACTATAACATATACATCTATAACATATACATATATAACATATACATCTATAACATATACATATATAACATATACAACTATAACATATACAACTATAACCTATACAACTATAACCTATACAACTATAACCTATACAACTATAACCTATACAACTATAACATATAGAACTATAACATATACAACTATAACCTATACAACTATAACATATACAACTATAACCTATACAACTATAACCTATACAACTATAACATATACAACTATAACATATACAACTATAACATATACATCTATAACATATACATATATAACATATACATCTATAACATATACATATATAACATATACAACTATAACATATACAACTATAACCTATACAACTATAACCTATACAACTATAACCTATACAACTATAACCTATACAACTATAACATATACAACTATAACATATACAACTATAACCTATACAACTATAACATATACAACATATACAACTATAACCTATACAACTATAACATATACAACTATAACATATACAACTATAACATATACAACTATAACATATACATCTATAACATATACATATATAACATATACATCTATAACATATACATATATAACATATACAACTATAACATATACAACTATAACCTATACAACTATAACCTATACAACTATAACATATACAACTATAACATATACATCTATAACATATACATATATAACATATACAACTATAACCTATACAACTATAACCTATACAACTATAACCTATACAACTATAACCTATACAACTATAACCTATACAACTATAACATATACAACTATAACATATACATCTATAACAAATACAACTATAACCTATACAACTATAACATATACAACTATAACATATACATCTATAACATATACAACTATAACATATACAACTATAACATATACAACTATAACATATACATCTATAACAAGTACATCTATAACCTATACAACTATAACCTATACAACTATAACCTATACAACTATAACATATACATCTATAACAAGTACATCTATAACATATACAACTATAACATATACATATATAACCTATACAACTATAACATATACATCTATAACAAATACAACTATAACATATACAACTATAACATATACATATATAACATATACATCTATAACAAATACAACTATAACATATACATCTATAACCTATACAACTATAACCTATACAACTATAACCTATACAACTATAACAGATACAACTATAACATATACAACTATAACATATACAGGTAACAGGTTGCCACACAAGGCCATTTACTGCTTTTTATAAAGAAATACAATTAATATTATGCAGAATTGAGCTCCACAATATTTTTAGTTTCTCACCACGTGCCCCCCCCCCCCCCCCCCCGATGTAGGAGGACAATGTGGCTGCACTCACCTGCTGTGAGGATCTTCATTCTAAAGAGAATATAGACAATTACGAAGAAGAGGAGGATGGTGACAGTGATGGGCACAGCCAAAGCTAGAACCAAATCTGGATCTGTGGGATAAAATAGAGGAGGATTATCCATGGTCATTAGAGACATTATAGACTCTAAGCTTAGCTGCAGGCCTTTATAGCCCTGATGTGTCCTCACCCTCCTATACAGCCGTGATGTGTCCTCACCCTCCTATACAGCCCTGATGTGTCCTCACCCTCCTATACAGCCATGATGTGTCCTCACCCTCCTATACAGCCGTGATGTGTCCTCACCCTCCTATACAGCCCTGATGTGTCCTCACCCTCCTATACAGCCATGATGTGTCCTCACCCTCCTATACAGCAGTGACGTGTCCTCACCCTCCTATACAGCCCTGATGTGTCCTCACCCTCCTATACAGCCGTGATGTGTCCTCACCCTCCTATACAGCCATGATGTGTCCTCACCCTCCTATACAGCCATGATGTGTCCTCACCCTCCTATACAGCAGTGACGTGTCCTCACCCTCCTATACAGCCCTGATGTGTCCTCACCCTCCTATACAGCCGTGATGTGTCCTCACCCTCCTATACAGCCATGATGTGTCCTCACCCTCCTATACAGCAGTGATGTGTCCTCACCCTCCTATACAGCCGTGATGTGTCCTCACCCTCCTATACAGCCATGATGTGTCCTCACCCTCCTATACAGCCATGATGTGTCCTCACCCTCCTATACAGCCATGATGTGTCCTCACCCTCCTATACAGCAGTGATGTGTCCTCACCCTCCTATACAGCCGTGATGTGTCCTCACCCTCCTATACAGCCATGATGTGTCCTCACCCTCCTATACAGCCATGATGTGTCCTCACCCTCCTATACAGCCATGATGTGTCCTCACCCTCCTATACAGCAGTGATGTGTCCTCACCCTCCTATACAGCAGTGACGTGTCCTCACCCTCCTTTACAGCCATGATGTGTCCTCACCCTCCTATACAGCAGTGATGTGTCCTCACCCTCCTTTACAGCCAAGATGTGTCCTCACCCTCCTATACAGCAGTGATGTGTCCTCACCCTCCTATACAGCAGTGATGTGTCCTCACCCTCCTTTACAGCCAAGATGTGTCCTCACCCTCCTATACAGCAGTGATGTGTCCTCACCCTCCTATACAGCAGTGATGTGTCCTCACCCTCCTTTACAGCCCTAATGTGTCCTCACCCTCCTATACAGCCGTGACGTGTCCTCACCCTCCTATACAGCCGTGACGTGTCCTCACCCTCCTTTACAGCTGTGATGTGTCCTCACCCTCCTATACAGCCGCGATGTGTCCTCACCCTCCTATACAGCCCTGATGTGTCCTCACCCTCCTTTACAGCTGTGATGTGTCCTCACCCTCCTTTACAGCTGTGATGTGTCCTCACCCTCCTATACAGCCGCGATGTGTCCTCACCCTCCTATACAGCCGTGATGTGTCCTCACCCTCCTATACAGCCGTGATGTGTCCTCACCCTCCTATACAGCAGTGATGTGTACTCACCCTCCTATACAGCAGTGATGTGTCCTCACCCTCCTTTACAGCTGTGATGTGTCCTCACCCTCCTATACAGCCGTGATGTGTCCTCACCCTCCTATACAGCAGTGATGTGTCCTCACCCTCCTTTACAGCAGTGATGTGTCCTCACCCTCCTATACAGCAGTGATGTGTCCTCACCCTCCTATACAGCCCTAATGTGTCCTCACCCTCCTATACAGCCGTGACGTGTCCTCGCCCTCCTTTACAGCTGTGATGTGTCCTCACCCTCCTATACAGCCGTCACGTGTCCTCACCCTCCTATACAGCAGTGATGTGTCCTCACCCTCCTATACAGCTGTGATGTGTCCTCACCCTCCTATACAGCCATAATGTGTCCTCACCCTCCTTTACAGCCGTGATGTGTCCTCACCCTCCTATACAGCAGTGATGTGTCCTCACCCTCCTTTACAGCCGTGATGTGTCCTCACCCTCCTTTATAGCCGTAATGTATCCTCTATAACGGCTGTATAGGAGGGTGAGGACACATCATGGATGTATAGGAGGGTAAGGACACATCACTGCTGTAAAGGAGGGTGAGGATACATCACAGCTGTAAAGGAGGGTGAGGACACATCACTGCTTTATAGGAGGGTGAGGACACATCACGGCTGTATAGGAGGGTGAGGACACATCACGGCTGTATAGGAGGGTGAGGACACATCACGGCTGTATAGAAGGGTGAGGACACATCACGGCTGTATAGGAGGGTGAGGACACATCACGGCTGTATAGAAGGGTGAGGACACATCACTGCTGTAAAGGAGGGTGAGGACACATCACAGCTGTAAAGGAGGGTGAGGACACATCACGGCTGTAAAGGAGGGTGAGTGACTCCGAGCGGCAGGGGTGTGCGGGCTGTGATTGGCTGGGGTGCGGCGGGTTACGACTCACCTCTCTCGTAAGGGATGGTAACAGAACTTCTGTTCTCAGACACTTCATTAGAGGCAACACAGGTGAGGACGACTTCCTCTTGTGGTCGGGGTGCAGTGTATTCCTGTCCTGTGGCCACTTTTTGGCCGCCCTTCTCCCAGCTGTAGAGCACAGCGTCCCTGCCGGCCTCACACGTCACATTTATGTCTGTTGCAGTTGTGTGGCTTGTGATGGTGGGAATAGGAACTGGATCTGCAAGAGAAGAACACGACACAACAACGTGAGATGCAACAACCGCAACCAGAGGAAAGAAAGACAACTGCAACCAGAGGACAGAAAAACAACCGCAACCAGAGGAAAGAAAAACAACCGCATCGAGAGCAAAGAAAAACAACTGCAACGAGAGGAAAGAAAAACAACCGCAACCAGAGGAAAGAAAAACAACCGCAACCAGAGGAAAGAAAAACAACCGCAACCAGAGGAAAGAAAATACCATTTTGTGAATACTCACCTGTAAAATGGGTATTATAGGTATGTCACACACCCCGCTTCAAACATTAATTATTACACTTGGGTTACTCCACCAGCAGGTGGCGACGTTGCAGAGAAGTCTTGAAAAACGAGCCCCTCCTGATCTATAATACCTGGGACCTCCCACTTATCTTCCAGTTTTCAAACAGCAGTAAAGACAAGGTACCAGGAAAAAAAACATTGGTAACCCTCAAACTGTAAACGAAGCTTCACCCTACAAAGAATCCAGGATACCAAAAAGGGCGAGTGAAGCGGGGTGTGTTTTTTTACAGGTGAGTATTCACAAAATGGTATTATTCTAAGTATGTCACACACCCCGCTTCAAACATTAATTATTACACTTGGGACATCCAAAAGCAGTGTCCAGAAAGGGCGGGTATCCAACAAGGCCATAATGCAAAACTCAAACCACTGCAGCCTGCAGAACCTTGCGGCCAAACACAGCATCCGCTGAAGCCCGCACATCAACCTTGTAAAACTTGGAAAAAGTGTGAACAGAAGACCAAGTAGCAGCCTTACAAACTTGTTCAACAGAAGCCTGGTGCTGAAAAGCCCAAGACGCTCCAACAGCACGAGTAGAATGAGCAGTGATACGAAAAGGGGAAACCTTCCCCTTGGCAGAATAGGCCCCAACAACAGCCTGACGAATCCATTTGCTAATGGAAGACTTAGCCGGAGCCAAACCCTTCCTAGGCCCACAGGGCACCACGAGAAAGGCATCAGTCTTACGAAAAGGAGATGTAGTAAGCAAATAGTACCTCACACAGCGTACCACGTCCAAACAATGCAAAACCCTCTCCTTGTCATTCCTAGACTTAGGACACAAGGACGGAAGAACAATGTCCTGGTTAAGATGAAAAGCAGAGACCACCTTAGGAAGAAAGTCCGGTTTGAAGCGGAAAACCACTTTGTCCTGATGTCTCTCAAAGTAAGGAGCCTGAATCGACAAGGCTGCCAACTCCGAAACGCGCCGAACCAGAGTGATGGCCACCAAAAGGGCAACCTTCTGAGCCAGAGTAGAAAGAGCAATATCCTGCAAAGGCTCAAAAGGAGGAGCCTGAAGAGCAGAGAGAACCAAATTCAAATCCCAAACAGGGAGCAAAGGCTTCCTAGGAGGCCGCACATGCGAAACCCCCTGGAAAAAAGTCTTGACCAAAGGATGAAGCGCAAAAGCCTTTTGAAAAAGGACAGACAAGGCAGAAACCTGCCCCTTCAAGGTACTCAGCTGGAGACCAGAATCCAGCCCCGATTGAAGAAAATCCAAAATTCTGGAAACAGAAAAGACCCGACAGGGCAAAGATCTAGCCTCACACCAATCAATATAAGATCTCCACGTCCTATAGTAGATGGTAGAAGAGGACCTCTTCCAGGCGCTAATAAGAGTCTGAATAACAGAATCCGAAAGACCTTCCTCCCTTAAGATGACCAGGCCGGCAAGCCAGCGTTGGTAAATTGGGGTAACGCAGTTGACCCTGTGTGAGAAGATCCGGTCGAAGAGGCAGAACGAACTGATCCACCGCCAGACAACAATGTCTGCGAACCACAACCTCCTTGGTCACCTTGGAGCCACGAGAATGGCGGGAACCCCGTCCAGGGCCAGCTTTCGCAACATGGGGGTCGGAGGAACAGATAAAGGAACCCCAGGTCCCCCCAACTCAGAGACATGGCATCCACCGTCAGAGCCAGAGGATCCTGAGAGAGCAACACAAATGTCAGAAGCTTGTAATTGTGACGAGAGGCAAACAGATCCACCTCTAGCGTCCCCCACCGGAGACAAAGCGACCGAAACACCTGGGGGTGGAGAAACCATTCCCCCCGGCGGGAAGAGCACCTGCTCAGGAAGTCCGCCACCGTGTTTTCCACTCCTGGAATGTACACTGCCGATATGCAAGGGACATGAGTCTCCGCCCAGGCTAGAAGCAGAGAAACCTCTCTGAGGGCACTCAGACTGCGAGTTCCTCCCTGGCGATTGACGTAAGCATGCGCCGTCGGATTGTCTGACCGAACCTGAACCTGCAAGCCCCGTAAATGCTGTGTCAAGTGAGACAGAACCAACCTGATGGCTCTCAACTCCAGAACGTTGATGGGCAAGTGGGCCTCCAGAGGACTCCACCGCCCCTGGAAACGAAGGTCCTTCCAGAAAAACCTCCCCATCCTGACAAACTGGCGTCCGACAGTTTCCCAAAGAGGCGTCAGAAAGGACCTGCCCCTCAAGAGATTGACCGAAACCATCCACCACTGTAGAGACTGCTGAACCCGGGAGGACATCCGGAAAGGCCGAACCAACGACCACGGTCGCCGGTCCCAAGACGCCAACAGATGAAGCTGAAGCGTCCTAGCCGGATGGACGGGCAAGGATTGGAAAGAAGAAGCTGCGCCAATCCCTGAATCAAGAGAACTTTGGCCTGAGGCAGAACAACTCTGTGTTGACAAGAATCCAAAAACATCCCCAGAAAGGGCACCACCCTGGCCGGAACGAGAGAGGACTTGGGATAGTTGATCACCCAGCAGCAACAGCAGCACCATCATCATCAGCGGCACTACAGTACGGAGCGAGGAGGAAGGAGAAGAAGGGCGGTCTGTTCCAGACGCGTGAAGCGCTGCGGCCCCGCCCACCTTCCACCACACGGTACAGCGCGGGCCGCGCGAGAAGCGGCCCCGCCCCCTCCGCCTGAGGTAACCGCCGCACACTGGAACACGAGCGCCGGACTCACATGGCGCCCGGTCCCGCAACTGCCCTGGGCAAAGGAGGCTCCAGTCCTCCAGCCAACCAGCGTAACGGAAGCGGCGGGATGGCGCCGCGCACGCCGCCCATCCAGTATCAAAATCACAAACAGGCATTCCACACACTCCCATAGCCGCCAACATCCAGGTACGGCACCAATATAAGCCGCCACCTGAGGTGGAGAAGCTCACTCCCAGTCGAAACACCAAAAAACACTCACAAGAAGCTCACTCACACAAGGCGCCCCCCCCCCCCCTCTTTCTAGCGCAGGGAGAAAGGGACCAAGCGGGGGACAGGGACAGCACCAATAAGGTGACAGTGGAACGGGGCATCCCAAATCCGGATCACCAGGCCGGATATCCGCGTTGCCCCATGGTATGGGGTCTAGCGGAGGAGCTAAGCTCCTAGGCACCTTAGGGTGCCGTCTACCCTTGCCCGGCCCCGCAGCCTAGGCTGGGAGGCTTCACAAGGGGCATATCAAAAAGAGCCGAGCAGAAATAGACCAGAAGGGGGGCCGGGTGTTACCCCAGCTACCTGCAAGCAGGAGACTTCATTCTTCTGTCTTGTCGCCATCTTGCAGAGACGAACACTGGGAGATAAGTGGGAGGTCCCAGGTATTATAGATCAGGAGGGGCTCGTTTTTCAAGACTTCTCTGCAACGTCGCCACCTGCTGGTGGAGTAACCCAAGTGTAATAATTAATGTTTGAAGCGGGGTGTGTGACATACTTAGAATAGACAACCGCAACCAGAGGAAAGAAAAACAACCGCAATCAGAGGAAAGAAAAACAACCGCAACCAGAGGAAAGAAAAACAACTGCACCCAGAGGAAAGAAAGACAACCGCAACCAGAGGAAAGAAAAACAACCACAACCAGAGGAAAGAAAGACAACCACAACCAGAGGAAAGAAAGACAACCGCAACCAGAGGAAAGAAAGACAACCGCAACCAGAGGAAAGAAAGACAACCGCAACCAGAGGAAAGAAAAACAACCGCAACCAGAGGAAAGAAAAACAACCGCAACCAGAGGAAAGAAAGACAACCGCAACCAGAGGAAAGAAAAACAACGGCAACCAGAGGAAAGAAAGACAACCGCAACCAGAGGAAAGAAAAACAACCGCAACCAGAGGAAAGAAAAACAACCGCAACCAGAGGAAAGAAAGACAATCGCAACCAGAGAAAAGAAAAACAACCGCAGCTGGAGGAAAGATAGACGACCGCAACCAGAGGAAAGAAAAACAACCGCAACCAGAGGAAAGAAAGACAACCGCAACCAGAGGAAAGAAAGACAACCGCAACCAGAGGAAAGAAAAACAACCGCAACCAGAGGGAAAAAAACAACCGCAACCAGAGGAAAGAAAGACAACCGCAACCAGAGGAAAGAAAAACAACCGCAACCGGAGGAAAGATAGACAACCGCAACCAGAGGAAAGAAAAACAACCGCAACCAGGGGAAAGAAAAACTACCGCAACCAGAGGAAGGAAAAACAACCGCAACCAGAGGAAAGAAAAACAACCGCAACCAGAGGAAAGAAAAACAACTGCAACGAGAGAAAAAAAGAAAAACAACTGCAACTATAGAAAAGAAAAACAACCTCAACAAGAAGAAAGAAAGACAACCGCAACCAGAGGAAAGAAAAACTACCGCAACCAGAGGAAAGAAAAACAACCACAACCAGAGGAAAGAAAAACAACCGCAACCAGAGAAAAGAAAAACAACCGCAACCAGAGGAAAGAAAAACAACCACAACCAGAGGAAATGAAAACAACCGCAACTAGAGGAAAGAAAGACAACCGCAACCAGAGGAAAGAAAAACAACCGCAACCAGAGGAAAGAAAGACAACCGCAACCAGAGGAAAGAAAAACAACCGCAACCAGAGGAAAGAAAAACAACCGCAACCAGAGGAAAGAAAAACAACCGCAACCAGAGGAGAGAAAAAATACAACTCTGTGAAGTACTCACCTGTAGAGTTGGTATGATATGCATACAGCACGTCCTGCTCCAGATATAGTAATAACATGTGGGTAATCCTCCGCCTCGGGCACCGTGCACTGCAGACATGTAGAAAACAAGCTCCTCCCGGCTCTACATATACCGAAGGACCTCCCACAAATCCACAGCATTGAAAAGCAGTAAGAAGAGAAGCCGGGAGAAACAACCACCCAGAAATTGGCAATAATATCAAGTGATAACAATCACAATACAGGGGATCCAGAACAAGTGAAACCAGGGTGGGGTGGAGCAGGACGTGCTGTATGCATATATTACCAACTCTACAGGTGAGTACTTCACAGAGTTGTATTATTCTAAGCATACAGCACGCCCTGCTCCAGATATAGTAATAACATGTGGGACATCCAAAAGCAGTGTCCATAAAGTAGGGTGGGATCCCCGTGAGACAGGCACAGCCAACAGTAAAGCGATGTCACCCGCAACCAAGCTCCCAAGAGGAACGAGAGCAATGCTCCAACCTCAACCTTTGAACCTTGTAAAGGGAGAACTGAACCCAAGCAGCGGACTAGCCAGCTTGGTCACCAGAACTGAGTGCTAAGAGGCAGAAGCCAAGCACAAGTAGTAGGGGAACAAAAAAACAGTAGGGAAGAAGAATCTTCCCAAAACTAAATAGGCCAGACACAACAGCCTAACCATGCCACTGTAAGGAGGGCAGTCATAGCAACATCAGAACTTTCCCCGACAGGGAATATGAAACCTGGTCTCAGACAGGACCAGCAAGAATACCAACAACAACACTCAGCAGAAGCCGAAAGTGTACTCTAGGCTCAGAATGTCAAAAACAAACCAACCGAGTAAGACCTATCCAAGGGCACCACACCCATGTAGGTAATCAGATCCGGTACTTCATAAGGGGGACACCAATAGGCCCCGAAGGCCAAATCCCTCCAGGGACAAGGACCGTTCAGGAAGATCTCCAACACCTGTAGAGAGATACAAGTCCCCTTTTATCTCAAGTAAGCGAGACCATAGCCCAGAGACCTGAGAATCTGGAATAATGCCAACAAAAGACCCTCTCCTAGAACCAGACACGGCGTAAAGCGGCACCCTCACCTCATGGGGTACAGATATATAAGAACATACATATATGGAATGACCAGGACCGACAACAGAGCCATTCTATATGGCACACTACTGACTGGAGCAACCGCCCCAGAGGAGTAATATGATGGAAGGAACGGTTCAGACAAGAACCTAAATAAGATCCAAGGGAACCCTTAGCCGGGCAACGGAAAAAGTAATCCCCCCCAAAAAGGGAACCAGGAATTCCCAAGGAATGCACCTGAGCAGGCCCATATGAAAACTCAACACAGAAGATTGGATCTGGCTTTTGCAATAGGCGGAGGGGAGGCCCTGAACCCTTCACAGAACTTAAGTTGGGGAACAACACCAACAATGCTGTTAGAAGCCTAACCCCTAGGAACAGAGATCGTCCAACAAGGGAGAAAACTTAGGCCCAGTAAGACAATATGGGTAGAACCTACCCTAACATGTGGCATAAGGAAAAAGACGAAGAGGAGGAACTAGGTCCTAGCTCTCCAACAGAACAAGACACCGCGAGATATGTCATCTCCAACAGGGTAAAAACCAAACCTGGTCTGAGGCTGGCAACTAAGATATCTTTCATGGAATTCTACAGCTCGGCCGTGCCCGACTAGTATGCTTTGATTACGCAAATAATCCTTGTGTTTAAGGAATCCACGTAAGCCATTAAGCTTTATTACACAGCGGTAAGGACATTTAGCGCTTTCTTATTTAACATGGAACGTGTTAAATCATATTTTGGGGATACCACCAACAGTCAAGGGAAATTTGACTCGGTTTTTGTGCCTACCCCACCTGTACAGATTACATCAGTATCTGCAGATATTAAGAATAGAATTAAGGAATATGAAGATATGATGAAAAAGGAGCTTAAATCGTGGTGGGACCTGAGCTCAATCAATAAGTATTTACAGAGCAATATGATTCCCAGGGGATTACGGATTCGGAAGGTACCCACCACTGTCTATTCAGAGAAATTCAAGAATGAATGGGAGGATATTCTAACTCAGGCCTCCCTTGATCTCATGAAATTGATTACTAAGTATGAACAAGAGAAACTTGGATAGGATATACAAACCAATATAGTGGAATTGGAAACAGCTTTGAAGGACTTTGAACCAGATCCACACTTTAATGAGCATTTAGAGAAAATGAAAAAATCTATTGACTTAATGGAATCCCAGATTATGGCAGTGAAAAAGAGCAAATTCAAGCAGGACATAGATGATTATAACAAAAACCAGGTGTATACCTGGAAAAGATTTAATAGGAATTCCCGCCCCAGACCTATTCTGAAAAGTCCCTCAGGAAGAAAAATGGTGTCTTTTAATTTAGCTGATTCGTCGGATTGGTCTTCTGGTAGCGATCGATCAGATGGTGAACAATCGGTTAGAAATTTTCAAGGGCCATCAACTCCAAAAACAAAAAAGAAAAAAGCAATAAGAGGGTCCATAGAGCGGGTAGAAAACACCACCCCAGGTGCCCGATATATGCTCAGAGACCGGAGGCCACACGAATAGATAGTGTCATCAATTTGTCTTCCTGTTCTCTTTCAGATAATGAATTAAAAGTATTGTCTAGGGGGCTGACGTTTGCGCCCACATTTCACTTTAATTTATTTGATACAGTACTTGATGTCAATAGATTAGTAAGAAATCTGACTTTACGTAAGCATTTTTTCTCTGAAGCAACAACTAGGCTAGAGGATCCCTCTGCTATAGTTGAGATCAACCATGGTGATGAAATAAGCAATGAGGGGTTGTTGAGTCATAATAATACCATTTCTTCTTCTTTTCAGGATGTCACTATGGGTCTATGGTTGGAGAGTATGTCTGAGGAGGGACCTAACAAGATAGAAACCCCCCCTAGTATAAAGTTACCTAACAACAAATTTTACCCTGTGAATTCTAGGGTTCCAGTATTAGATGTGTTCCAGGAAGCTATTGAAACTGATCTCAGGGAACTTGCTGAAAAATCTAAAAATAAGAATTATCATAAATCCAATATGACAAGAAATGAAAAAGAGGCCCTTAGGTCATTATCTGATAATGATACAATTGTAATACGGGCGGCGGATAAGGGAGGGTGCATAGTTGTTTTGGATGCACTTGATTATGAGAAGGAAGCTTGGAGACAATTAGAGGATCCCAATACATATGTTAAATTAAAGGGTAATCCGGTGAAATACTACCAAAGGGACCTCACTATACTCTTAGAAGAGGGCAGGTCTTTGGCGGGTTCTTACCGCCCAACAGGCAGATGCCCTCTTTGTTGCCTCCCCCATTGCCCCAGTCTTTCATCACCTTCCCAAGATACACAAGCCCCAATGTCCACCTGTTGGGAGGCCCATTGTGGCAGGTATCGGGGGGTTTAATGAGAGACTGGGGCAATGGGTGGATGCACATCTCCTTCCGCTAGTCCGCAGACTTCCTGGGTTTTTACAGGATTCCCGGGATATTATTTGCCAACTGGAGAACTTTCAATGGGAATCCAATTTTTTCTGGCTTACATGTGATGTATCTTCATTGTATTCTGTAATTCCCCATGATAGGGCTCTAGAAGCTGTCCAGTATCATTTGGATAATTATTCATTGTACTCTACAGAACTAAAAAATTTTCTTGTATTGGCCATACAGTACCTGTTACATCATAACTATTTCTTGTTTTCTGGCCAATATTTTTTGCAAAGATGCGGGGCTTCAATGGGAGACCCGTTCTCTCCCTCTCTCGCCAACCTATATATGGGTTGGTGGGAGAGGGAGATTATTTATGGCCATGATAACCCATATATTGGAAATATTAAGTTATATGGCAGATACATAGACGATTTGATTCTGGTGTGGGCAGGTCAAGAAAACACCATTGCTGAATTTGTGGAATATCTTAATAACAATAGTCTGAACCTTAAGTTCACTGCAGAGCACAGTGCTAATTCTATAGCATTTTTGGATCTGAGGTTAGAGACTATAGAAGGTACAAACCAAGTGAGTACTAGGACTTTCAGGAAAGATACGGCAGGGAACATGACACTTAGAGCCGAAAGCTGTCATCCCCCTCACATAATTAGAGCCATCCCGGTAGGGGAGATGATAAGGGCTCGACGTAATTGTTCACAACAGGAAATTTTTGAGGAAGAATTAAATTTAATTTCTGACAGACTTACTGAACGAGGTTATTCCCCTGATCTATTGTCACGAGCTAGGGACATTGCTAGTTCCAGAGATAGGAAAATGATGTTTAACACAACAGCTCACAGTAAAGGTAAGCGTTATTATGGTATGAGCAATACAAATGAAGTTTGTGACAGAAGTAGTGACACTAAAAAGACAAGAGGAATCACATTTGTTACCTCTTATAGTAAAGAATTTAACCAAATAGGTGCTATTATCAGGAAACATCTTCCCCTCCTTAACTGTGATCACCAACTCAGAGAAATCATAAGCAATGGAGTGAAAATAGTAAGCCATAGATCCCCCACTTTGGGACAGAGATTATCGCCCAGCTTAATTAATAAACGATCAGAAAGTTCCCAGACATGGTTGAGCCATTTGGGCTCCTTTAAATGTGGGAGCAATAGATGTGGTATGTGCAAGTATATGCAAACAGGTCCAGATTTTGAATCTACATCTACACATCAGGAGTTTAAAATTAGGAACTTTATTAATTGTAATGTGATTATATTATATTAATGTGATATATTTAATAACCTGTACATGTTGCAATTTGCAATATGTTGGGTATACCACCCGGCCTCTAAAGAAACGTATCACGGAGCATATTTCTGCGTCTTTTCCAGACCGCCCTACATGTACATCAAATGTAGGGAAACATTTTAGGGACTATCATGGGAGTAATTTATCGAGCTTTAGATGCAGGCCCATAGAAAAAGTGATATTGGGTCCCAGGGGTGGAAATCTTCTAGATAAATTTCTCCAACGGGAGGTGTTCTGGATCTTCAGGTTGGACACTCGCATCCCTAAGGGACTTAATTCCCGCTGGGATGTCGACTTGTTTCTTAAAACCTAGTACCCCTTTGAAATCAGGTATAGAATAGGACAAGGAAGGTTTTATTATCTCTATTAAAGCTGGGTTTGGGATACCCCTTTGTGGGACTACCTTGGACATAAGGCTTGGGGAGAGGACTCCTTTTCTATTTTTACTTGTCTCATAAAATCTCCTTCCTTTTAATTGATTAGGGACTTGGAAAGAAAAGAAATAGATGTAACTATTTAATGCTAGTAGGGGGCTCCCTAAATAACTCTTTGTAGAGGAAGGGCCAATTAACATATGCTTCCCTAATAATATGCCCTTGTTTGTACTTGCGAAGCAACCTTTTTCCCTAGATATTAACATGTTTCTGAATCTGCGTTGGATACTATATTATGTTAATTATGTCTGTATATATATACTTGTGTCCATGAATTTTAGTAATATGGTTCCTCAACTGGAAGCAACATGAATTGGTGCATCACTTTTGCTTTTTTCTCCTTTGGATTGAACATGGCAATCCTAAATTTAAGGGGCAGTTTTTGCTCAAATATCGGGTTCTATATTGTATGGGATTAATCTGTTAGGATTTTGGGGCCGCGGGATCTATATAGTATGAATTCTTTTACGATCTTGCTTTAATTATTGTTTATTTTTTCTATTTTATGTAGTTGAAATATAAGGCAGATATAATGAATGTCATCCCATTTAGTCTTATCCCCCTGGTCTCCCTGTGTTTCCCTTTAATGCACTCGCCTACTGGTTTAACTTGGATTTCAGCTATTATGGTATCTGCCCTTAATGGCCGCAAACATGGAGTTCCGCCTTGCCAGTACTATGACGCGGACGTCTATTTGACCTATTAACAGCGTCAACGTATACTGATCTAATGTGATTGGCTGTTTTTTTCCTTTCAATGCGGAAGTACCTTTCCTCTCACCCGCTGCTTGAGATGGTGCATACAGCGTATTTTAAAGCAGGATTTGGCGACGTCTGAATGGAAGGGTCAGGTAGGCTATGCCTATTAATTAATTATTTGCGCCGGTTCATGGTTTTCTCCCAGGTGATGCCAATTATAAGTAATTTGTATGTCTATTTCACTGAATGTGATACAACTGCCCCACTGTCATGATTAAGAGCCTTCGCTCGAAACGCGTAGACGCGGGGTTTGCCTTTTACATGTGCTTTATGTCTTACCTGCTGTAATGGCCTTTTATCACGGAACGCAATAAAGGATTGATGATTTTATTCACCAAACTATGTGGCTGGCGCTCCTTTGCTAAAAACCAAACCTGCCGAAGGCCAAGGTAGAGCCTAAGAGAGAAGAGCCTGACTATGCAATATAGTCCTCGGGAGGGAACATACAGGCCCACTGTTCTCAGCAGAACTTCTGCGGACCACACCCCACTGGGCCAGACAGGCCCCCAGCATAACGGTGCTCCTTGTCTCCATAGAACATGTACAAACCCCCGCCTAGCAGGGCATAGGGAATAAGACAATTCAAGTATAAATTCTGCCATACTACACCCAACTTAGGGTCAGGCCAATCCGGGCCAATAATAAAGGGGTAGAACCCTGTGATAGCGAGTCCAACAGGTCCATACCAGTATGAATGCAATGGAACAACAGGAAACCTCCTGCATAGGAGGGCTCTTATAAAAAAGACAGGGAATATCCATTCCCCCATAGAACAGAGTCAGATCTTTCCCGGACTAAAGCTAGTCCCAATGATTCCGCAGGGACAATGAACATGCCACTGTCCTACAACAGACCAAGAGTCCCCAACTGGACAGGTCCTGAAAGGGAGAAGTCCCACAACCTAGAGCCCACCGAGAGCTCTTCGTGACAACAAGAAGCCCTAGGTAACTGGACCCTTTAAGGTCCCCACCTAGGAACCACCGGGGGTTTCAGAAGAAACAAGCCCCCCTCGTCAACCTGCAATATTTGGTACCATGGTGACAACCAACAGGGAAAAAAAACAAAAGGGCAGGGAAGGATCCCTGACGGTTTCCTTGAGTAAACCAGTGGAAGAATAACCACCTTCACGAGAAGGAAGGTAAACAGACCTAGATCCAGGGTGCTGAGCCCTTATCCAGGACTAAATAGCTAAAGCGCCTCAGAGCCCCAAGGGCACAGAGAAAATAAGGGAAATCAACTGGCCGGCCGCCAACGGCCCCACCTGGTGCAATTCTGCCTGGAGATAAAAACATTACAGGAAAGAGGATCATGAGACCTTATCCCAGAAAATCCTATATAGTCAAGAAAAGGGCACTAGCTGGAACCAATCCAGACACGCTCCTGGGAACCGGAGGGTGGAACAGAGTAGGACCTGAGGCAACTAAGGTCCATCCAAACGACTCCCTCTTGTGAGTAAGAAGAAGGACCAGATAGGTATATAGGGCGCCTACGGCCCATACAGAGGCGCCAAGCCTGAACGCCTATGGATACAGCTGCCAAACCCCGGAAGGGTTAGAAAGATAGACTCCCTCATCCTCAAGGGAAAGGAGGAGTAACTGGCGCAGGGGCCCCAGACTTTATATGTTAAGGGCGTTCTGGCAAGGAAGCCATACCTAACAGGCCAATGAAGGCCTGCACCCATACCTGAAGAAAAACAGGGGACCTGAGTCCCCCTGCCCGACTCAGGGAAGGACCACCCAGCAAACACTGTCCCGTATCCGAAGGGACTACCTGCTAAGGCCACCCGAACGAGGCCGGATGCCTCCTGATAGGAGTAAGGTGCTGTGGCCATCCCCTCACCCAGGCGGGTGAGGGCGTCCCCTCATGCTTGAGGGGTTTCAATGAATGATACAGGCTTGGCCCGGCCAGAAGGCCCCGGGCGTTGAATGTCACTCCTTGGACAGGATACCGAACCAGACCCCGCAAGGGGCATCCCTGGTTCCTGCTCATCACTATGATATGGAGGTGGAGGGGTATTCCTGCTTCGAGGGGGCCGGGACGGCCGCCCTTGATTGGGTGAATTGTCCTGTTTTCCAAATAGGTCCAGACGGGCCCCAAAAAGGCGATGCCCTCTAAAGTGGAGCCTCGTCAGAGTCCTTTTAGTGACATCGTCTGCCCCCCACTGTCGCCTCCAAGGCAGCCAAAAGGATAAATTAAAAAAAAAAATTACGGCTGGAGAGTGCAGCAAGCACCTCCCAGGGTAAATCTTCAAGTTGATGCTCGAGCATCCGTCTTAGGAGGACCCTAGCGGCCACTGCAGTGAAGACCGCGGCACAGACAGGACGCAGCGCCGATCCTGCACAGGCAAAGGCGTGGGAAGCCAGCCTATCAACACGCCGACCCTCGGCGTCCCGCAAAGTGCTGTAAGCTGGAGCTGTAAAGAAGGGGGGGTTAGGAACCCCAATAATCGGTGCGTCTACAACTGGGGACGAAGACCAAAAATCAACCATCTCAGGGGAAAAAGGGTATTTCCAAACCCAATTCTCTGGGGCCCTTTGAAGAGTAGCGGGGCATTCCCATTCCTTAAGTACAAGAGCATGGAAGTGAGCCTGCTCGAGAAATTCCAAGCGCGCAGGCGCAGTATGGAAGCGCTCACCTCTCGGTCTGGGGACCGCACCAAAGGACGAAATGGACAGGGTCTTAAAAATCCTGAGCAACCTACCATCAATGTCAAGCTGGTCCCAACCATCCTGACCAGCATCATCATGACACCTCTGCCTCTCATCAGAGGAACCCAGGTCAGAGAACAGGTCTCCATCTACAGCTGGAGCACTAGAACACGGAGAAGAGGACTCCTCCGAACCCATAGCACAGGCCGAAGCCGGGGGAGTCCAGGGTCGTTGTCTGCCAGGACCCGCACGGCCTGACAACCCTTCTACAATCCGGTCAAGCGTGGGCCGATTGGGAGAGACGTCTCTTTGTAACTCCCCGCTTGTACATGACTCAACGGGAGTGAGTTTTAGGCAAGGGGAGAGAAGGAGTGAGGTGCAGCCACAGGCGCCGCTTGCAGGTCCAGCGTCTGCTCGGCACATGGCGCGCAGACCCGTGCCCCGTCAGCCTCAGCATGGGGGAGACCACACGCTACACATAGCCGGACTTGTCCCAGAGGGACCCCGGTAACACAATTCTGAGATGCCTCCATATGGTGATTGTTTAAACACAATATGCCGGTGGGGATTTATGCAATAAGCAACCCTGGATGCCCCAACAACCCGCTGAATAATGTGGGAGAATTGTAGGAAGGCCCGCTAATATCATATATATATATATATATATATATATATGTATATGAGGCCAGGAGAAGCCACCGGGAACTCAGCGTCTGAAAGACATAAATGGGAAAGAGATGTCAGAGTCATGCGTAGCTGGACAGAACCTATAGAGAGGGAGTCGCCCGCGAGGGCACTTACAGATCCAGTGGAGGAGGAGGAGACCGCCACCACGCACGCGCGCGAAACTCAGCGAAAATGGCGCCAGCGAACCTCGAAGGGCGGGTTTAATGCTCTGCTGTGACGCGGAGCGCGCCGAAACCAGAGCCCGCCCACTCCAAAGAGGGCAAAACGAAATAGCGAAGGCAATATACAACCACACGCTTAAATATTATTAGAGAACCGTTACATCCAAAAGGAAGGGTCACCACAGCATCTAGACGATGCAGCAAACCATGTATAAGGCATACGGCGGAAGCCGGGAAACAATAAGGAGCAAGCAGCGCGGCTCTGACATCTTGGAGTTAATAAAGGACAGAATAATGGCCACAAGCGTGACATACCGGTAGACTAGGTCCGCCACACACATACCCCCCCCCTTTTCTTTTTTCCCCCTAACTAGTTGGGGAAAAGAGGGAGGATGGCGACCCTTTACACAGGGTCCAGCACTACCCGGGGTACGGGGCAATAATGCGGGAGGGGCATCCACAAGAGGCTCACCATCGGCCTGAACCGCCTACCCTATGGTGGGGGACTGCGGTGGAGCATGGCTCCGTTAAGCACACATTGTGCTGCCTACCTTCACCCGACCAACTCAGCCCTGGCTGGGAGGCATAATTCTTCACAATGAGGACGGGTGGAAATAGTCCGGCAGGGCCTCGGGCTGTAAAGCCCCGCTCGCCTGCGAGAGCGTGATACTTCATGTCTTCGCAGTTCCAGGACTGCAGAGAAATCTGGGGATTTGTGGGAGGTCTTGTTTTCTACATGTCTGCAGTGCATGGCGCCCGAGGCGGAGGATTACCCACATGTTATTACTATATCTGGAGCAGGACGTGCTGTATGCTTAGAAAACAACCGCAACCAAAGGAAAGAAAAACAACCGCAACCAGAGGAAAGAAAAACAACCGCAACCAAAGGAAAGAAAAACAACCGCAACCAGAGGAAAGAAAAACAACCGCAACCAGAGGAGAGAAAAACAACCGCAACCAGAGGAAAGAAAAAAAACTGCAACCAAAGGAAAGAAAAACAACCACAACCAGAGGAAAGAAAGACAACCGCAACCAGAGGACAGAAAAACAACCGCAACTAGAGGAATAAACGACAACCGCGACCAGAGGACAGAAAAACAACCGCAACCAGAGGACAAAAAAACAACCGCAACCAGAGGACAGAAAAACAACCGCAACCAGTGGACAGAAAAACAACCGCAACCAGAGGACAGAAAAACAACCGCAACCAGAGGAAAGAAAAACACCCGCAACCAGAGGAAAGAAAAACACCCGCAACCAGAGAAGAGAAAAACAACCGCAACCAGAGGAGAGAAAAACAACAGCAACCAGAGGACAGAAAAACAACCGCAACCAGAGGACAGAAAAACAACCGCAACCAGAGGACAGAAAAACAAATGCAACCTTAGGACAGACAGACAACTGCAACCAGAGGAAAGAAAAACAACCGCAACCAGAGGAAAGAAAAACAACCGCAACCAGAGGAAAGAAAGACAACAGCAACCAGAGGACAGAAAAACAAACGCAACCAGAGGAAAGAAAGACCAACCGCAACCAGAGGAAAGAAAAACAACCGCAACCAGAGGAAAGAAAAACAACCGCAACCAGAGGAAAGAAAAACAACCGCAACCAGAGGAGAGAAAAACAACCGCAACCAGAGGACAGAAAAACAACTACAACCAGAGGACAGAAAAACAACCACAACCAGAGGAAAGAAAAACAACCATAACTATAGAAAAGAAAAACAACCGCAACCAGAGGAAAGAAAAACACCCGCAACCAGAGGAAAGAAAAACAACCGCAACCAGAGGAGAGAAAAACAACCGCAACCAGAGGAAAGAAAAACAACCGCAACCAGAGGACAGAAAAACAACCGCAACCAGAGGACAGAAAAACAACCGCAACCAGAGGAAAGAAAAACAACCACAACTATAGAAAAGAAAAACAACCGCAACAAGAGGAAAGAAAGACAACCGCAACCAGAGGATAGAAAAATACCATTTTGTGAATACTCACCTGTAAAATGGGTATTATAAGTATGTCACACACCCCACTTCAAACATTAATTATTACACTTGGGGTACTCACCGCTAGGTGGCGACGTTTGCAGAGAAGTCCAAAAAAACAAGCCCCTCCCGGTCTATACACACCTGGTAACTCCCAATCATTCCCCAGTATTCAAACAGTAGTAAAGACAAGATACCAGGAAAACAACAATGATAACCCTAAACCGTAAATGAAATAAAAGCTTCACCATATGAAGAACCAGGATACCAGAAAGGGCGGGTGAAGTGGGGTGTGTGACATACTTATAATACCCATTTTACAGGTGAGTATTCACAAAATGGTATTATTCTAAGTATGTCACACACCCCACTTCAAACATTATTACACTTGGGACATCCAAAAGCAGTGTCCACAAAGGGCGGGTATCCAACAAGGCAATAATGCATAACTTAAACCACTGCAGCATGCAGAACCTTGCGGCCAAACACAGCATCCGCTGAGGCCCGCACATCAACCTTGTAAAACTTTGAAAAAGTGTGAACAGAAGACCAAGTAGCGGCCTTACAAACTTGCTCAACAGAAGCCTGGTGCTGGAAAGCCCAAGACGCTCCAAGAGCACGAGTAGAATGAGCAGTGATACGAAAAGGAGGAGCCTTCCCCTTGGCAGAGTAAGCCCCAACAACCGCCTGGCGAATCCACTTGCTAATAGAAGACTTAGCCGGAGCCAGGCCCTTCCTAGCCCCGCAAGGCACCACGAAAAAGGCATCAGTCTTACGAAAGGGCGACGTAGTACGCAAATAGCAGTTAACACAACGTACCACATCCAAACAATGCAAGGCTCTCTCCTTATCATTCCTAGGATTAGGACACAAGGAAGGGAGCACAATGTCCTGATTAAGATGAAAAGCGGAGACTACCTTAGGAAGAAAGTCCGGTTTGAAACGAAAAACCACTTTGTCCTGATGCTTCTCAAAATAGGGAGCCTGAATCGACAAAGCTGCCAACTCTGAGACACGCCGAACGGAAGTAATGGCCACCAAAAAGGCAACCTTCTGAGTCAGAGTAGAAAGAGCAATATCCTGCAAAGGCTCAAAAGGAGGAGCCTGAAGAGCAGAGAGAACCAGATTCAAATCCCAAACAGGGAGCAATGGCTTCCTAGGAGGAAGCAGATGCGAAACCCCCTGGAAAAAAGTCGACCAAAGGATGAAGCGCAAATGACTTTTGAAAAAAGATAGACAAGGCAGAAACCTGCCCTTTTAAGGTACTCTGCTGAAGACCAGAGTCCAGCCCAGATTGAAGAAAATCCAAAATCCTAGAAACAGAGAAGACCCTGCAGGGCAAAGATCTAGCCTCACACCAATCAATATAAGATCTCCAAACCCTATAGTAAATGGAAGAGGAGGACCTCTTCCTAGCACAAATAAGAGTCCTAATAACCAAATCAGACAGACCTTCCTCCTTCAAGATGAAGGTTTCAGCAGCCAAGCCGTCAAAGCCAGCGTTGGTAAATTGGGGTAAAGCAGGTGCCCCTGCGAGAGAAGATCTGGCAACAGAGGCAGGTCGAACTGATCCACTGCCAGACGTACGATGTCTGCGAACCACACCCGCCTTGGCCACCTTGGAGCCACGAGAATGGCGGGAACCCCTTCCAGGGCCAGCTTTCGCAACACCCTGCCTAGCATGGGAATCGGAGGAAACAGATAAAGAAACCCCAGGTCCCCCCAGCTCAGAGTCATGGCATCCGCCGCCAGAGCCAGAGGATCCTGAGAGAGCGACACAAAAGTCGGGAGCTTGTGATTGTGACGAGAGGCAAACAGATCCACCTCCGGCGTCCCCCACCGGAGACAAAGCGACCGAAACACCTGGGGGTGGAGAGACTATTCCCCCGGCGGGAAGAACACCGGCTCAGAAAATCCGCCTCCGTGTTCTCCACTCCTGGAATGTACACTGCCGAGATGCAAGGTACATGAGTCTCTGCCCAAACTAGGATCAGAGACACCTCTCTGAGGGCACCCAGACTGCGAGTCCCTCCCTGGTGATTGATGTAAGCAACCGCCGTCCGATTGTCCGAGCGAACCTGAACCGGCAAGCCCTGTAAATGCTGAGTCAAGTGAAACAGAACCAACCTGATGGCTCTCAACTCCAGAACATTGATGGGCAAGTGGCCCTCCTGAGGACCCCACCGCCCTCGAAACCGAAGATCCTTCCAGAAACCTCCCCAACCCGACAGACTGGCATCCGTGGTGACAGTTTCCCAACAAGGAGTCAGGAATGACCTGCCCCTCATGAGATTGTCCGAGACCATCCACCACTGCAGAGACTGCCGAACCCGGGGGACATCCGAAAAGACCGATCCAACGATCTCGGTTGCCAATCCCAAGACGCCAACAGATGAAGCTGAAGCGTCCGCATATGAAACTGAGCAAAAGGAACTGCCTCGTAAGAAGCTACCATCTATCCCACCAGTCTCATCCCTAGCCGGATGGACGGGCAAGGATTGGAAAGAAGAAGCTGCACCAATTCCTGAATCAAAAGAACTTTGGCCTGAGGAAGAAACACTCTGTGTTGGCAAGAGTCCAAGGACATCCCCAGAAAAGACACCACCCTGGCCGGAACAAGAGAGGACTTGGGATAGTTGATCACCCATCCGAACCTTTCCAGAGTGGATACCACCGTGCTGGTGTCCGCTTCCGCTTGACTGAATGACGGAGCCATGATGAGAAGGTCGTCCAAATAAGGCACAATGCGAATTCCCTGAGTTCTGAGAAGGGCCATCACACCCGCCAACACCTTGGTGAACACCCTTGGAGCCGAGGTAAGGCCAAACGGAAGAGCCGCAAACTGATAGTGCCGATCCCCCACCACAAAGCGAAGAAACCTCTGGTGAGCAGGAAAGATCGGAATGTGAAGGTAAGCATCCTTGATGTCTATGGACGACATAAAGTCCCCCTGCCGAAGGGAATTGACTGCAGACCGAAGAGTTTCCATACGAAACTTCCGGGGACGGATAAACCGATTGAGAAACTTCAGATCCAGAATGGGACGAACCGACCCATCCTTCTTGGGCACTGTGAAGAGATTGGAATAATACCCTTGCCCCACCTCTGGAAGAGGGACCGGGCAGACGACTGCCAGATCCAGAAGATTCCTCACCGCCGCCAGGAGCCCCTGAGCGGCCAAAGGATCCGAAGGAACTCGAGACCTGAAAAATCTTGGAGGAGGACGGGACTCGAACTCCAGCTTGTAACCGGTCGACACCACCTCCCGGATCCACCTGTCCGAGACCTCCTGGTCCCAAACCCGGGAGAAGAGTCGCAACCGTCCCCCCACCCGTAAGGGTGATGGCGCACCCTCATTGTTGAGAGGGCTTGGCAGCTGGCTTGGGCTTGGCGCCCCAGATGCGAACAGGGCGGCCACGGCCTCTACCCCTGTTCCAACTGGCACCTCTGGAAGCCGAAGAGCCTGCACCCCTGCCGGTTCTGGCTCCCCGAAAGGAAGGAGTGAAAGAGGCCGCTCCCCGAAAGGAACGACAAAATTTTTTGCGCTGAGGTAGCTTACCTCCCTTGGTAACAGAATCTAACTTCTCACCGAACAGGCGCAAACCCAGGAAGGGAAGAGCCGTGAGCAACCTCTTGGAATTAAAATCAGCCGTCCATTGCCTAAGCCACACAGAACGACGAATAGCGACCAACAGAGCCGTGGCTCTGCCACACATCAACATGGCATCATCCTGAGCGGCAAGAATAAAAGAAATGAAGGCCTCACAACGCTTGAGCGCCAGAAATTAATCGCAAGAAGAATCAAGATCCACACATAAATCTCTGACAATAGACCTAACTGCCAACAATAAAAGTGCCGAAGCACAAACCGGCCTTAAAACCGAACCCGCACAGACAAAACCATGTCGGGCCAGCTGATCAATCCGGCGATCCTCGCCATCCTTCAGAGAAGTAGTGTCAGGAGAATGCAAAACCGCCGTATTAGACACACCCAAAACCGGAGCGTCCACCTCGAGAGGAACCGACCAATGCTTCACCAAGTCCGCCGGGAAGGGATACTTCCTATCCCAGCTGGGCGGCACCCCAACGAGACGCGTAGGTTGCTCCCATTCCTTAAGAACAGTATCCTCGAAATGCTGTTGACTGGGGAACTCCAAACGCGGCTTGGTAACCCCAAAAAGCTGACCCTTTGGCAGAGGGGCCGCTTCAGGAGGGTCCAAATCCAAAACCTCGAACATTTGAGACAGAACGGAAGCAGTATAAGGAACCAACTCCACAGTCTGGTCATCCTCAGTACCCAACAACTGCTGAACCTCAGGGTCATCTAATTCCTCAGTAAGCTCACCTTCTTCAAGAGGACGATCTGACCAATCCAGAGCTTCCACAACCTCATCATCCGAATCCGGTGGAGGCAGGGACAAATGCTTCCGCTTAGCCGTAGCCTTCTGAGCGACCACCGCGGAGACCATTTTCTCGAGGCTGGCCAAACGGGCTCATACCTCAGATTGCGAATCACCCCCAATGACCACGTCACACGGGGTCCGGAACAAGCGAGGAGGGGAAGGAGATGGTGCGACCGAGGAAGTGCCGGCCACCGGGGTGCCAGACTGGCGCTCAATGTTCCGCTGCGCACATGGAATACATGTCCCACACCCCCCACACAGCCTGGACTGTCCCGAAGGGCCATTTCCGGTATCTTTGGTAGCCTCCATATGGTGAATTTATGGTATTCGCAGACCCCAGGGATTTACGCAGTAAGCGACCCGGGATGCCCCTTTAGTAAATCAATATATATATATATATATATATATATATATATATATATATATATATATTATGCTTGTATAGCCCTGACCAGGGGAACCCCAAAACAAAAGGGACTATAATTCAAAACCCAGCTAGCCAGGTATATAAGACCGGGAGAGCCCAAAAGGACGGAATCCCAGGCTCTGAAAAGAAAAGAGAAAAACAGTCATTCCACAAACACACCAACTGTAAAAACACAATTAACAAAATACTGAAATGCAGAGCAGATCATGCAAGAAGGGAGAAAACAAGGCCATAATAACAGCCAGCATATATATATATATATATATATATATATATATAAGCCAATAGCTGATAACCCTTCACATTTAAATGCCATAATAAAAGGTATCCAGCCAGCATGACCTGGAATAATACCCTTGCCCCAAGAGCCTGGCTGAAAATCCCTGTCGTCACCCCCCGCAAGGAGGGGGGGGGGGGAAGGGAGAGGGGAAAAGAGGGAAAAAGGGGTGTAGCAGAGACCCCAATATAATAATGGCCGTAACCAAAAAACATCAGACCCCCTGCACCAAAAAACGCTTCCCAATAGAAACAACCTCTACCCCTGTTCCTAGCAATAGACAGGCAATTCAAGAGGCGTGCGAACAACGACGTCCTACCTGGAACCTCGCAGTAAGATGGCGGCCAGACGCTGAGGAGCAAGAAGACGAAGGGCGGCTCCAGAAGAAAACGCGGGAGCCGCTGTAGCCCCGCCCCTCCATAAGCCGTCATACACGGCGCGGGCCACGCAAGACGCGGTCCCGCCCACCTCCGTCCACAGAGCGAGCAGCGGGCGCCACAAGCAATGGCGCCCGCAGAGGCCGTCAGGCGGACCGGCGCCGCGCATGCTGCCCGGTCCCGCCCGCCAGGAGATGACACGACCAGCGGGCGCCGAGGAGCCCTCGGTGCCCCAACATCTAGGCAGGCAGCGCGCCGCCGGGTCCCGCCCCTATGAGACCCAGAAGGGCGTCCGCCCATAAAATAAAATCGACGGGCGGACGGAATCCCGCTCGACCCATCCCCAAGCACAGTGCAAACACAAGCAAAAACTGCAGAAATGGACGGGCCAGCGCCACATACCACCCGCCCCTGCCACAAGCACACACACACACCTAACAGCCATAACACATATAGAGACTGGGCTATCAAGGAAGACCTAAGGGGTACAAGGAAGGGGCATCCCAAACCGGATCACCGCTATGCCCCATAATATGGGGTCGAGCGGAGGAGCTAATCTCCTGGGCACCTTAAGTGCCATCTACCCTTGCCCGGCCTAAAGCCTAAGCTGGGAGGCTACCAAACAACAAGGGGATAAAAAAACAGAAACCGGGCAGAAATAGACCATGGGGGGGGGTGGCTGGGGTGATACCCCGGCTACCTGCAAGCAGGAGACTTCTTTCTTCTGTCTTGTCGCCGTCTTGCAGAGAAGAACACTGGGGAATGATTGGGAGTTACCAGGTGTGTATAGACTGGGAGGGGCTTGTTTTTTTGGACTTCTCTGCAAACGTCGCCACCTAGCGGTGAGTACCCCAAGTGTAATAATTAATGTTTGAAGTGGGGTGTGTGACATACTTAGAATAACAACCGCAACCAGAGGAAAGAAAGACAACCGCAACCAGAGGAAAGAAAAACAACCGCAACCAGAGGAAAGAAAAACAACCACAACCAGAGGAGAGAAAAACAACCGCAACCAGAGGACAGAAAAACAACCGCAACCAGAGGAAAGAAAAACAACCGCAACCAGAGGAAAGAAAAACAACCACAACGAGAGGACAGAAAAACAACCGCAACCAGAGGAAAGAAAAACAACCGCAACCAGATTAGGATGATTTTTAATGTGAGCAATCTGTATGTACAGGGTGTGGGAAACATATAAGATAGACTCTTATTTAGAGTGAAGGTCCGCTTTAAGGACTCAATCCAAGAATATAAAATGGTAATCTCCATAACAGGAAAACAAGAGATAAAGAACTATATCCAGTTGAGGTCGTCCCAGTGATGATATGTGGGACATCCAAAAATACAATTCTGTGAAATACTCATCTGTAGAATTGGTATTATACGCATAAAGTACGTCCTGCTCCATATATAATAATTACACATGGGTAATCCTCCGCCAGATGGCGCTGTGCACTGCAGACATGCAAAAAAGCAGGTTCCTCCCGGCCCTTCATATACCCAGGGACCTCCCACAAATCCCCAGCATTGAAAAGCGAGAGAGAAAAGCAGTGAGAAAAGCAGTGAGAAAAAGAATCTGGGAGAAACCAACCACCAAAACTGGTAATAATAACAATGGTAACAATCACCATACAGGGGATCCAGAATAATGTGAAACCAGGGTGGGTTGGAGCAGGACGTACTGTATGCGTATAATACCAATTCTACAGGTGAGTATTTCACAGAATTGTATTATTCTAAGCATACAGTACGTCCTGCTCCAGATATAATACTTACACATGGGACATCCAATAGCAGTGTCCATAAAGTAGGGTGGGATCCCCAACAAAAAAATACAACTCTGTGAAGTACTCACCTGTAGAGTTGATATTATATGCATAAAGCACGTCCTGCTCCAGACATAGTAATAACGTGTGGGTAATCCTCCGCCTTCAGCGCCGTGCACTGCAGAACATGAAGAAAACAAGCTCCTCCCAGCCCTACATATACCGGAGGACCTCCCACAAATCCCCAGCATTGAAAAGCAGTGAGAATGAGAGACCAGGAGAAAACAACCACCCAAACTGGCAAAAATATCAAAAGGGAACAATCACCAAACAGGGGATCCTGAACAAAGTGAAAACCAGGGTGGGGTGGAGCAGGACGTGCTGTATGCATATAATATCAACTCTACAGGTGAGTACTTCACAGAGTTGTATTATTCTAAGCATACAGCACGTCCTGCTCCAGACATAGTAATAACGTGTGGGACATCCAATAGCAGTGTCCTTAAAGAAGGGTGGGATCTCCAACAGAAGGAAACAGCAAGCAGTTTAAACTACTGCCGCCTGCAAAACCTTGCGGCCGAAAAAAACGTCGGCTGAGGCCTTAACATCAACCTTGTAAAACTTTGTAAAGGTGTGAACGGAAGACCAAGTAGCGGCCTTGCAAACTTGTTCCACAGAGGCCTGGTGCTGAAAAGCCCAAGAAGCCCCAACAGCTTTAGTAGAATGAGCAGTAACACAAAAAGGGGGCGTCTTCCCCCTAGTAGTATAGGCTTGAACCACAGCCTGACGAATCCATTTACTGATGGTAGACTTGGCGGGAGCCAAACCCTTCCTAGGCCCGTGAGGCACAACGAAGAGAGCATCCGTCTTCCTAAAGGCCTGAGTGGTAACCAGGTATGATTTGACACACCTAACCACATCCAAGGAATGCAAAACCCTCTCCTTAGGGTTACTAGGATTAGGGCACAAGGAAGGAAGTACAATATCCTGATTCAAATTAAATGCAGACACAACCTTAGGCAGAAAGTCTGGCTTGAAGCGAAACACCACCTTATCCCGGTGTCTCTCAAAGTAGGGAGGCTGAATAGACAAGGCAGCCAACTCAGACACCCGTCTAACCGAGGTAATAGCTACCAGGAAGACCACCTTGAGCGTGAGAACAGAAAGAGCTGCCTCATGAATGGGCTCAAAAGGAGGACCCTGCAGGGCCGACAAAACCAAATTCAGATCCCAAACAGGAACCATAGGTTTCCCGAGGAGGACGCACATGACTGACCCCCTGAAAGAAAGTCTTGATAAGAGGGTGCTGGGCAAAGGTCTTCTGAAAGAAGATGGACAGGGCCGAAACCTGGCCCTTCAACGTACTAAGCTTAAGACCTAAGTCTAAACCATGCTGTAAAAACTCCAGCACCCTGGATACTAAAAATTCTCGACAGGGAAGAGACCTGGATTCACACCAGTCAATGTAAGCACGCCATACTCTATAATATATAGTAGAAGAAGTCTTCTTCCTGGCTTGCACCATGGTAGCCACCACAGAAGTGGACAAACCCTTTTCCATTAAGATGGAGGTTTCAATAGCCAAGCCGTCAAAGCCAGAGTTAGTAAATTGGGATGGCGTAGAGACCCTTGAGTTAGAAGGTCTGGTAACCTTGGCAGATCGTACTGATCTACTGCCATTTGAACCACGTCTGCGAACCACACTCTTCTTGGCCACCTTGGGGCCACCAGAATTGCGGGTACCCCTTCCAGAGCTATCTTGCGCAGCACTCTGCCCAGAAGGGGAATTGGTGGAAACACATACAGGAGCCGAAACTCCCTCCAAGACATTGACAGAGCATCCAAGGCCAGAGCCAGAGGGTCCTGCGACAGGGATACAAAGCTCGGGAGCTTGTGATTGTGACGGGACGCAAACAGATCCACGTCTGGGACACCCCAACGGTGACACAGGGACTGAAACACCCTGTTGCAGAGGGACCACTCCCCCTGACGGGACGACCCCCTGCTCAGAGCATCTGCTAGCAGGTTTTCCACCCCCGGAATGTAAACAGCCGAGATGCATTGAACATTGGTCTCTGCCCATATTAGAATCAGAGACACTTCCTGGAGAGCACCCTTGCTCCGGGTTCCTCCCTGATGATTGATGTAGGCCACCGCCGTCCTGTTGTCTGAGCGTACCTGAACCGCCAGACCCTTCAGGTGCTGGGTCAAATGTTCCAGCACCAATCTGACCGCCCTGAGTTCCAGGACATTAATAGAGAGATGGGTCTCCTGAGGGCCCCACCTCCCCTGGAAGCGCAGAGACTTCCAGAATCCCCCCCCAGCCCGACAGACTGGTATCCATTGTGACCGACTCCCAGGAGGGAGCCAGGAAGGATCTGCCCCTTGTCAAGTTCCTGTGGTCCAGCCACCACGCAAGGGATTGTCTGACCGAGGAGGGGAGCACCCAGATCTCGTCCAAGGACACCGGGTCCTTGTTCCAAACTGACAGAAGGTGAAGATGCAGAGTTCTCAAATGGAATTGCGCAAAGGGCACCGCCTCGAAGCTCGCCACCATCGAGCCCAACAACTGCATTCCCTGCCTGATGGAGGGGTAAGGGCTCGAGAGCAGGGACCTCACCTGCGTTGTCAGAGCCTCCACCTTCTGTGGAGGAAGGAATATCTTTGACTGAACTGAATCCAGAATCATCCCCAGAAACGGGGTCACTGAGGAGGGGGACAGAGAGGACTTTGGGTAATTGATCACCCAGCCGAAGGACTCCAGGGTGGACACCACCAACCGCGTGTCCAATTCTGCCTGCCGCAGAGACCAAGAGGTGATGAGTATATTGTCCAGGTAGGGCAACACTCGTATGCCTTTTAGTCTCAACAGAGACATTACTCCTGCCAGCACCTTGGTGAACACCCTGGGGGCTGACGTAAGGCCGAATGGTAAGGCCACGAACTGGTAGTGCTGATCCAGCAGCGCAAATCTGAGAAACTTTTGATGCCCTGGGAATACCGGAACGTGCAGGTAAGCGTCCTTGATGTCCACAGATGTCATGAAATCCCCTGGGCGCAGCGAGGCAATGGCCGAGCGCAGAGTTTCCATACGAAAATGTTTGTTTCTGACAAATCTGTTTAGGATTTTTAAATCCAGAATGGGTCTGACTGACCCGTCCCTTTTGGGCACCGTGAAAAGGTTTAAATAAAACCCCACGCCCCTGTCTCTTAAGGGGACCTTGCAAATGACCCGTCCAGAAGGTCCTGCACTGCTAGCATCAAGACTTGAGCTGGCAGGATCCTGTGGGATTCGGGACCCGACGAACCTGGTAGGGGGCAGTACAGCAAACTCTATCTTGTAACCGGAGGACACCACCTCCTGAATCCACCGGTCTGGGACGTGACGTCTCCAGACATGCTGGAAGTGCTGTAGACGTCCCCTCACCCTGACGGGCGAGGGCGCCCCTTCATGCTTGAGGGGTCTTGGGAGGGGCTTTGGGCTTGGACCCCCAGGAAGAACTGGGACGGTGTCCTCTGTTCTTGTTCCAGGAATCTGCGCGAGACCCAGCGACGGACACCCCTTTGCCCTGTTTAGCCCTACGATAGGGGGTCGAATGGGAGCTCGGACCACGAAAGGGCTGACTCTGACGCTTGCGCTGGGGCAACTTGCCCCCTTTAGCAAAGATATCTAATCTTTCTCCAAATAGGCGCAGCCCCTTGAATGGAAGCCCCGTAAGGGCCTTCTTGGCAACATTGTCAGCGGCCCACTGGCGTAACCAGACCGTGCAGCGTATGGCTACCACCAGAGCAGAGGATCTAGCACTCAGATTAATAGCATCGTCCGATGCAGATAGGATATAGTTGATAAAAGTCTCACAGGTAACCAAAGCATTGGCGGCATCAGATGGCAAGTCATCCGCCCCTTCAAGAGCAGTCTTAACCACAGTCCTGAGCGCCACCGCCGTGATGGCTAAGGCGCAAACCAGGCGGAGCGACGCTCCCTCAAATGCAAAGGCCTGACATGCCAGTTGATCCACTCGCCGATCCTCCAAATCCCGCAACGTAGTAGTGTCAGGGGAGTGCATAATAGAGGTATTGGACAGACCAAGGATCGGGGCATCGACTTCGGGCGGCGAAGTCCAACACTTGATCAGGTCGGCAGGAAATGGATACTTCTTATCCACAGCCTTAGGAACCCCATAGAGTTTGCTGGGATGTTCCTATTCTTTCAGCACGAGATTATTGAAATGACTTTGTTCAGGAAACTCCAACCGCACCCTAGCAGTATGAAACAGATCACCCCTTTGCCGAGCCGCGGGAGGGGGAGAGAGGGATGACACATCAAAGATCTGGGTCAGCAGCCTATCAATGTCATCCTGGGACCAATGATCAGAACCAGACTCATCCTGACTCCTGAACTCGTCGTCAAAGGACCCTGAGTCAGAAAACAGTTCCCCTTCCTCTGAGGGGGAATGCGCATAGGACAGCTGTAAATTGTCAGATTCAACAGGCAGAATAGTAGCTTCAGGATTCAAATGAGGCCTCTTGGCAGTAGCCTTGCGCCAAGGAGCCAGCGATTAAGCTTTCCACACTAGCCAGTCTAGTGGCAAAATCAGTATGAGAATCCCCACTAGTATTGGGGGTTAGGCTCAGGCTTGGGGGAGTAGGGGAAGCAAGGCGAGGTGCGGGCCCAGCCTCAGAGGTGGAGAGGCCAGCTAGCGCCTGCTGGGCACAAGGGATGCAGACCCGTGCATTGTCACCGCTGCTAGGTAGGACCCCACAAGCTACACACAGACGGGCTTGTCCCGAGGGAACACCGCTCACAATATCCTGAGATGCCTCCATATGGTGATTATTATATTCGATATGCCAGTAGAAATTGACGCTGTAAAGCAACCCTGGATGCCCCAAACACCCGCTGGGAAGTGGGAGTGATTTCTTTAAAAAGGTCTGGACCGGGCGTTACGCCAGGCCGGGAGAAGCCGCCGAAGTCCGCGGTCGGAAAACACAAGGGGAACAGGGATGTCAGAGCCAAGCGCGAGGAAGCAAAAGCTAGGAAACAATCGCCCATGAGGGCACTTACAGAACAGCGAGTGGAGGACCATCTTCACCACACGCACGTGAGAAAGAAGTGGCGCCAAGCGAACCTCGAAGGGCGTGCCAGAGCGGGCGATGACGGGGAACGCGCCAAACCAAACCACGCCCCCCCCCCGTAGAGCGCGAAGCTCGAAGCGCACAGCCAATCAGAAGCGACAGTTATTGTCAGAGAAAAATCACCTCAGAGAAATCTGAAGGGTGAATACAGTGATAGAAACGCCAAGCATCTCCCGAACAGAGCCGCCGTACGCGCCGAGTGAATACAAAAAAAGGGCGCTTGCGGAACTAAAAACTGAGATGTAAAGCGCGGCTCTGACTCCGGTGATCATTAGGGTAATAGGTGTCTGGTGTAATTAGGGCAAGGTTAGCCATCGTACACACAACCCCCCCCCCTCTTCTTTCCCCCATTAATGGGGGAATCTAGGCAGGAAGGTGACCCATATAGGGGTTCACCACTACACGGGGCATGGGGCAATGGTGCGGCAGGGGCATCCAAATGAAGGCTCACCATTTTCCTTAACCGCCTACCCTATGGTGGGGGATTGCGGTGGAGTCTAGCTCCGTAAGCACACTAGGTGCTGCCTACCTTCACCCGACCAACACAGCCCAGGCTGAGGAGGCAAATCTGATCACAATGAGGACGGGTGGAAATAGTCCCGCAGGACCTCGGGCTGTAAAGCCCCGCTCGCCTGCGAGAGCGTGATACTTCATGTCTTCGCAGTACCAGCACTGCAGAGAAATCTGGGGATTTGTGGGAGGTCCTCCGGTATATGTAGGGCTGGGAGGAGCTTGTTTTCTTCATGTTCTGCAGTGCACGGCGCTGAAGGCGGAGGATTACCCACACGTTATTACTATGTCTGGAGCAGGACGTGCTGTATGCTTAGAATAAGGCAACAGCAAGCAGTTTAAACTACTGCCGCCTGCAAAACCTTGCGGCCAAACACAGCATCAGCTGAGGCCCAAACATCAACCTTGTAAAACTTTGAAAAGGTATGAACAGAAGATCAAGTAGCAGCCTTGCAAACCTGTTCAACAGAAGCCTGGTGCTGGAAAGCCCAAGAAGCCCCAATAGCACGAGCAGAATGGGCAGTAAGACGGAAAGGGGGAGTCTTCCCCTTAACAGAATAGGCCTGAATCACAGCCTGACGAATCCATTTACTTCCTAGGACCAGAAGGCACAACTAAGAGAGCATCAGTTTTCCTGAAGGCTGCAGTGACAACCAGGTAATACTTCAAGCACCTGACTACGTCCAAGGAATGCAAAACCCTCTCCTTGTCGTTGCTAGGATTGGGACACAATGAAGGAAGAACAATGTCCTGGTTCAAATGAAATGCTGACACAACTTTAGGCAGAAAATCCGGTTTGAAGCGGAACACCACCTTATCCTGGTGTCTCTCATAGTACGGAGGCTGAATGGATAAAGCAGCCAACTCAGACACCCGCCTAACCAAAGCAATAGCCACCAGGAAGACAACCTTGAGAGTGAGAACAGCAAGAGCAGCATCCTGAATAGGCTCAAAGGGAGCACGCTGCAAGGCAGACAAAACCAAGTTTAAATCCCAGACAGGGACCATAGGTTTTCGAGGGGGACGCACATGAGTGACCCCCTGAAAGAAGGTCTTAATCATGTGATGTTGGGCAAAGGTCTTCTGAAAGAAGATAGACAAGGCAGAAACCTGACCCTTCAGAGCACTAAGTTCAGACCATGCTGTAAAAACTCCTGGACCCTAGGGACTGAGAATTCCCAGCAGTGAAAAAGAGACCTGGACTCACACCAGTCAATGTAGTTACGCCATACATAATAAATAGCAGAAGTCTTCTTCCTGGCCTGCACCATAGTAGCCACCACAGAGGCAGACAAACCCTTCTCCATCAAGATGGAGGTTTCAGCAGCCAGGCCGTCAAAGCCAGAGTTAGTAAATTGGGATGGCGTAAGGATCCTTGAGTTAGCAGATCTGGCACCCCTGGCAGATCGTACTGGTCTACTGCGATTTGAACCACGTCTGCGAACCACACTCTTCTTGGCCACCTGGGGGCCACTAGAATCACAGGTACCCCTTCCAGAGCAATCTTGCACAGAACCCTGCCCAGAAGGGGGAATGGTGGAAACACATACAGGAGTCGAAACTCCCACTAAGACATGGACATGGTATCCGTGGCCAAGGCCAGAGGATCCTGAGACAGGGATACGAAGGTCGGGAGCTTGTGATTGTGACGGGATGCAAACAGATCCACATCCGGTAGACCCCAACGGTGACACAGGGACTGGAATACCCTGTTGCAGAGGGACCACTCCCCCTGACGGGACGTCCCACTGCTCAGGGCGTCTGCTAGCAGATTCTCCGCCCCCGGAATGTAGACAGCCGAAATGCTTTGGACATTGAACTCCGCCCATGTCAGAATCTGAAACACCTCCTGGAGAGCACACTTGCTCCGGGTCCCTCCCTGATGGTTGATGTAGGCAACCGCCGTTCTGTTGTCTGAGGGTACCTGGACCGACAGACCCCTCAGGTGTTGGGTTAACCGCTCCAGTACCAACCTGACTGCCCACAATTCCAGAATGTTGATGGGTAGATGGGCCTTCTAAGGGCCCCACCTCCCCTGGAAACGCAGGGACTTCCAGAATCCCCCCCAACCTGACAGACTGGCATCCGTTGTGACCGTCTCCCAGGAGGGGGCCAGAAAAGACCTGCCCCCTATCAAGTTCCTGTGGTCCAGCCACCACGTAAGGGATTGTCTGACCGCGAGGGGAAGCACACAGACCTCGTCCAAGGACGCTGGGTTCTTGTCCTACACTGACAGAAGGTGAAGCTGCAGAGGTCTCAAATGGAACTGGGCAAAGGGCACCACCTCGAAGCTCGCCACCATCAGGCCCACCAACTGCATTCCCTGCCGGATGGAGGGCTGTGGGCTCGAGAGCAGGAACCTCGCCTGCGCTGTCAGAGCTTCCACCTTCTGTTGAGGAAGGAATATCCTTGACTGAACCGTATCCAGAATCATTCCCAGTAACGGAGTCACGAGGAGGGGGACAGAGAGGACTTGGGGTAATTGATCACCCAGCCGAAGGACTCCAGGGTGGACACTACCAGCCAAGTGTCCAACTCTGCCTGCCGCAGAGACTGAGAGGTGATGAGTATATCGTCCAGGTAGGGCAGCACATGTATGCCCCTCAGCCTTAACAGGGACATCACCCCTGCCAGCACCTTGGTAAACACCCTGGGAGCCGAAGAGAGGCCGAATGGCAAGGCCACATATTGGTAATGCTGATCTTTCAGTGCAAATCTGAGAAATCTTTGGTGTCCTGGAAACACCGGGACGTGAAGGTAAGCGTCCTTTATATCTACGGACGTCATAAAGTCCCCTGAGCGCAGAGAACCAATGGTCGAGCGCAGAGTTTACATACGAAAGTGTTTGTTTTTGACAAATTTGTTGAGGATTTTTAAATCCAGAATGGGCCTGACTGACCCATCCTTCTTGGGTACTGTGAAAAGGTTGGAATAGAACCCCATGCCCCTGTCTCCTAAGGGGACCTTGCAAATGACCCCCTAGATCCAGGAGGCCCTGCACGGCCGGCAACAAGACCTGAGCTGAGGCAGGATCCTGTGAAATCTGGCACCCAACGAATCTGGTAGGGGGGCCGTACAGGGAGGGGCTTTAGACTTGGGTCCCCAGGAGGAACCGGGACGGCGTCCTCTGTTCCTGTGCCAGGAATCTGCACGGAACCCAGCGAAGGACACCCCTCTGCCTTGTTTAGCCCCACGGTAGGGGGGGGCCGATAGGGAGCCTTGGCCACGAAAGGGCCGAATCTGTCGCCTGAGCTGGGGTAACTTGCCTCCCTTGGCCAAGAGGTCTAAACGATCCCCAAACAGGCGCAGCCCCTTAAATGGAAGCCCCGTAAGGGCTTTCTTGGCGGCATTGTCGGCGGCCCACTGGCGCAACCAGACCGCGCGGCGTATAGCTACCACCAGGGCAGATGACCTGGCACACATCTTAATAGCATCGTCCGATGCAGACAGGATAAAGTTCACAAACGCATCACAGCTGGACAGTGCATTGACAGTATCAGAAGGCAACTCATCTGTGCCATCGAGAGCACTCCTAACCACAGTCCTGAGCGCTACTGCCGTAATGGCTAAGGCACAAACCGGACACAGAGTCGCTCCCCCAAATGCAAAGGCATGGCATGCCAATTGGTCAACACGCCGGTCCTCAGAGTCCAGCAGCATAGTACTGTCAGGGGAGTGCATAATAGAGGTGTTGGACAACCCTAGAATAGGAGCATCAACCTCAGGTGGCGATGACTAGCACTTAACCAAGTCAGCAGGGAAGGGATACTTCCTATCCACACTCTTAGGAACCCCAGGAAGTCTGCTGGGATGTTCTCATTCTTTAAGCACGAGGCTATTGAAATGGGTTTGCTCAGGAAATTCCAAACGAGCTTTAGCAGTATGAAAAAGATCACCCCTTTGCAGGGGAGCCGCAGCAGGGGGAGAGAGGGACAAGACCTCAAAGATCTGAACCAGCAGTCTATCAATATCATCCGAGGACCAATGCTCGGAACCAGACTCTTCCTGACCCCTGGACTCGTCGTCATATGACCCTGAGTCAGAGAACAGTTCCCCTTCTTCTGAGGGGGTATGGCCATAAGAATGCAACAAATCATCAGATTCTATAGGGAAGAGAACCGAGTCAAGGTTCAAATGCCGCCTCTTGGCGGTGGATTTACGCGCTAGGGAATTAGCAAGCAAGTTTTCAACACTGGCCAGTCTAGTGGCCAAACAGGATGAGAATCCCCACTAGTATTGGGGGTTAGACTCAGGCTTGGGGGAGTAGGTGAAGTGAGGCGAGGCGCAGGGCCAGCCACAGAAGAGGCAGGAAGCACCGATAGCGCCTGCTGTGCACAAGGAACACAGACCCGTGCATTGTCACCACTGCTAGGTAAGACCCCACAAGCTACACACAGCCGGGCGTGTCCCAAAGGAACCCCGTTCACAATATCCTGAGATGCCTCCATATGGTGATTTAATCGGCACAATAGGCCAGTAGGGATTGACGCTGTAAGCTACCCTGGATGCCCCAATAACCCTCGGGGAAGTGGGAGTAATTTTAATGGTCACAACCGGGAGCTACACCGGGCCGGGAGAAGCCACCGAAATCCATGGTCTGAAAGACATAAAGGGTACAAGGATGTCAGAGCCATGCGCAAGGGAGTATAGAAGCCAATGGAAAATCGCCCGTGAGGGCACTTACAGACAGAAAGGGAAGGACGGTCTTCACCACGCGCGCATGAGTAAGAAATGGCGCCAAGCGAACCTCGAAGGGCGGGCCAGAGCTGACCGCGACGCGGAACGCGCCAAGCCAGAACCACGCCCCCGCCCAGAGAGCGCGAAGCTCAAAAACGCGTAGCCAATAAGGACAGCAGGGCAGTATCGCCTGAAGGAATTACCTCAGAAGAGCCACTACAGGCTAAGAAAGAAGGAAAGAAAGAAAGAGACGCCGCATCTACTGCGAACCCGCCGTCCATGCAATGCAAAAAATATAGTAAAGGCGCGGCGGCTATCAATACAAAATAACATAAAAGTGCGGCTCTGACACCCGTTCCCGGTAAAACACAATACTAAAGCCAAAGTGAGTAATAGGGTACGCTGTGGCCGCCATACACACAACCCCTCCCCCCCCCTTTTCTTTTCCTCCTGGCTAAGGGGGGAACGAGGGAGGAAGGCGACCCGTTACATAGGGTCCACCGCTACACGGGGCTTGGGGCAATGATGCGGGAGGGGCATCCCCTAAAGGCTCACCATCAGCCTTGACTGCCTACCCTATGGTGGGGAACTGCAGTGGAGCGTGGCTCCATAAGCACACATGGTGCTGCCTACCTTCACCCGACCAGCGCAGCCCAGGCTGGGAGGCACATCACAAAGAGGACGGGTGGAAATAGTCCCACAGGGCCGCGGGCTGTAATAGCCCCGCTCACCTGCGAGAGAGTGATACTTCATGTCTTTTTTTGGCATGTCTGCAGTGCACAGCGCCATCTGGCGGAGGATAACCCAAGTGTGAGTATTATATATGGAGCAGGACGTACTGTATGCTTAGAATAGCAGTGTCCATATGGGCGGGATCCCCAGTACGGAACAGCATGTAGTTAATTTCACTACCGCCTGAAGCACCTTTCGGCCAAAGACAGCATCAGCTAAGGCTCTAACATCAGCCTTGTAGGACTTTGTAAAAGTATGAACTGAAGACCAAGTTGCGGCTTTACAAATTTGTTCAACCGATGCCTGGTGCTGAAAAGCCCAGGAGGCACCAATAGCTCTGGAGCAGTGATCCGAAAAGGGGGTTCCTTCCCCCAGGCAGAATATGCTTGTACCACCGCCTGTCTGATCCACTTACTGAGAGGCAAACCTTTCCTACAGCCTTCTGTTAGGACAAAGAGCAAAGCTGATTTCCTGAAGGATTCAGTCGCAACCAGGTAATACTTAATGGCTCTTACCACATCCAAGGCATGGAGGGTCCTTTCCTTAGAATTAGTCGGTGCTGGACACAAGGAAGGCAGGACGACTTCCTTATTAAGGTGAAAGGGAGAAACGACCTTAGGCAAAAAATCAGGTTTAAAGTGAAAAACCACCTTATCCCTATGCCTCTCAAAATATGGAGGCTTCATACAAAGCGCGGCCAGCTCTGATACACGACACACCAAAGTGATTGCTACCAAAAAGACCACTTTGAGAGTCAAAATAGGCAATGCAGTATCGCACAATGGTTCGGAGGGAGGACACTGAAGAGCAGACAGTACTAAATTCTAGTCCCACACCGGTATAACTGACTTACGCGGTGGCCGGACATGGGTGACTCCCTGGAAAAAGGTCTTGATCAACCTATATTGGCAATGGATCTCTGGAAAAAGATGGCTAAGGCCGAGACCTGGCATTTCAGGGTGCTCAGCTGGAGACCCAAGTCTAAGCTGTGTTGTAAAAACTCCAGAATCCTAGAAGTAGAAAAAGTGCCACATAGAAGACTCTTAGACTCGGACCAAGCAATATAGGCATGCCAAACTCTGTAGTATAATGTTACTGTGGGGTTGTAGCACACCAAAAAGGAATAGATAGATAATTATCTCAGTATAGTTATCTAAGGGGTTCAATTCGTTCCAATCTGCACCCACTCTATGTGCAGTAAGACATATCTAAGAACATAAATTGTAGGAGGAATGAACACCCAAAAGTAGATACTTGCAATTAACAAAAGTGATTTAATAAAGTGAAAACATATTATAGACAGAAACATGACATAATATTTGATAATCAGAGTGACCGCTAGGAGGCGCTGCTGTGTGAAAAAAAGTTCTCACTGTTCAGATTTGGTTGTCCTTCTGAGTATGGTAGAGCAAAGTTCATTAGAGAACAGATGAGGCAGTATCACCAATGGCAACACAAATCTGACAATCTCTTTTGTAATGCATGTCCAATAGATCAAAAGGGTAGGCTTACAGGCAGTATGCAGGTAGGTACAACAGTAGGCGCTTCTCTCAACGTTTCGACAGGAATGTCTTCATCAGGAGATGCGGTATCACAAAAGGGGCATTCAGACCTTATGTAGTGAGGGAGCCCAGCGTGCTTATTGATGGCGCCAAAACAGACCACGCACCTTTGGCGCCGCCTGATGACGTCATCGGGGTCATTGCAGAGAGTCCCGGCCGACCTTGAGTCAAGTGGCACTATGTGCCATCATCCCCAGGGAACGGCGCGCGGGGCTCTATACAGTGCCCCACAGGGGTTATAAGAAGTGGAGAGGAGAGAAAAGTTGCAGCTTGAAGCTGCGTTAGTAACCGTCCGTCCTAAGTGTCCTCAGGGTGTAGTTGGGCAGGGTGTATCAAGATGGCGGCGGTAGATCTCGCGGGATTAAAGATGGCGGCCGCAAATCTCATGTCTTTAGATGTGAGTGTACTTCAGCAGGGTGTTCCAAGATGGCGGCAGCTAATCTCGCGGGATCCAAGATGGCGGCCGCAAATCTCGCATCCTTCAATTATAGTAATGTGACAGGGGAAACAAGCCAAAAAGATGGCTGCCATCGTTGCGGCGACGTCCCGAATTTAGAGAGGCTCTGCACAGGGAAACATCTTGAAAGTAGAATAGATCAAATGCTCTAGCTTCACGTGGCTTTATAAGGTGGCACTCCAACTCCAAACTTTTATAAGAGTAATCTTATGAGCACACACACTCTGTAGTATATCATGGAGGAAGACTTCCGTGCCTGAATCATGGTATGGACAACCGTTGACGACAGCCCCTTTTCCTTCAGGATTGAGGTTTCAATAGCCAGGCCGTCAAAGACAGCGTCCGTAAATTGGGGTGCTGCAGCGACCCCTGTGTGAGAAGCCCTGGATCGTCGGGCATGATGTAGCGATCTACTGACATCTGAACTATGTCCGCAAACCAACTCCTTCTCGGCTAGTGAGGAGCCACCAGGATAGTCGGGACCCCTTCTTGGGCTATCTTGCGCAGCACTCGGCCCAGGAGTGCAAACGGAGGGAAAGCATAACGGAATTTGAACTCCGTTCAAGGAATCGCCAGAGCGTCTGTGGCAATGGCCAGAGGACCTCTTCAGAGGGAGACGAACCATGGGAGCTTGTGATTGTGTCTGGACGCAAACAGGTCCACATCCGGCTGATCCCAGCGGAGACACAGAGCGTGAAAGGTCTTGCTGCTGAGAGACCATTCCCCCAGGTGCGAGGCGCTCCTGCTCAGGGAGTCTGCCTCCTGGTTTTCCAACCCGGGGATGTAGACCGCCGAGATGCAGGGAACATTCTTCTATGCCCAAGACAGAATCTGGGTCACCTCCTTGAGGGCTCGCTTGCTCCGAGTCCCGCCCTGGTGATTGATGTAGGCGACAGCCGTCTGATTATCCGAGCGAACCTGGATCGCACGACCCCTTAAATGTGGAGTCAAAAGAGGAAGCACCAACCGGATCGCTCTCAGCTCCAGGAGATTTATGGGTAAGCGGTTCTCCTGCAGACCCCACTGACCCTGGATCTGCTGAGACTGTCAAACGCCTCCCCAGCCGGTCAGACTGGCATCCATGGTAACTATCTCCCAACGGGGAGTCAGGAAGGACTTGCCCACCAACAGGATCCAGGAGTCCAACCACCACAAGAGGGACTGCCTGGCCAGGGAAAATTCCTGTTCCAGCGACTCCTGCATCCGGTCAACAGGTTCAGTTTAAGAGGTCTCGTGTGAAATTGGGCGAAGGGCACGGCCTCGAAGCATGACACCATTAGGCCCACCATTCTCATCCCCAGACGGATCGATGGCCGCTGACAGGACAGCAAGGCCTGCACCTGCGTCGGCAGAAAGACCTTGACCTGAGAGGTGTCTATCATCATGCCCAGGAAGGACCTCACTGTTGAGGGAGTGATAAAGGACTTTGGGTAATTGATTACCCAGCCGAAGGCCTCGAGAGTGGACAACACCGTCCGGGTATCGCTCTTGGCCCGCTGAAGAGACTGGGCCGCAATCAGCAAGTTGTCCAGATAGGGCATTCGTGTACTGCCCTGATTCCTCAGGATGCCCATGATGCCCGCCAGCACCTTGGTAAAGACGCGGGGCGCTGAGGAAATCCCGAATGGCAGAGCCACAAACTGGTGGCTCTGCCATTCGGGGGCAAACCTCAGAACCTTCTGAGGCCCCTGGAATATCGGGATGTGCAGATAAGCATTCCTGATGTCCACCGTGGTCATGAAGTTACCTGGCCGAAGCAAGCTCACCTCCGACCGTAAGGTTTCCATGCGAAAATGTCTGACTCTGACAAACCTGTTGAGACCCTTCAGGTCCAGGTACAGGTTGGAGAAAAAACCTTGACCCTGTTCCTGACGAGGTACAGGACAAATCACACCTAACCGCAGGAGGTGTTGCACGGCCATTCTCAAACCCTGCGCGTTCAATGGGTTTTGGGATATCTGAAACCGAAGAAATTTTTGGGGCGGCCTGACTGACAGCTCTATTTTGTAAACGGAGGACACCACCTCCTGAATCCACCGATCCGAGACGTGCTGTCTCCAGATATGAGCAAATAGCAGAAGCTGCCCCCCCCACCCAAATGGGTGAGGGCGCCCCCTCATGCCTGAGGGGACTTGACAGGGGGTTTAGACTTGGCTCCCCAGGCGGGATTGGGTCGGCCGCGGGACCTACCTCTACCCCAGGGATCTGGGGTAGAGATAGGTCCTCTACCACGGCGGCGGCGTAGGTCCTCTACCATGGCGGCGGCCACCTGAAATTGAAGAGCCTCTTCCTACTCGAAAGGAGCGATAGGCAGATGAGTTCCGAAAGGGCCAAGCAGGCCTCTGTCTCTGAGGGAGTCTACCATCCTTGACCAGGTGGTTTAGACGCTCCCCGAACAACCAGTGCACCACGAAGGGGATACTAGTAAGCGACTTTTTGTCTGCGGCATCAGCCGACCATTGCCGCAACCAGAGCGAGCGGTGAAGTGCAACAAGCAGGGCCAAAATCCTGGCCCCAAGCCAGGCCCCATCGTCCATGGCAGAGACAAAAAAGGCAATGAAATCCACGCAGGCCTTGAGGTCCTTATACTCCTCCGCCTGCTTGCGAGACTTAGCGCTATCCACAAGGCATCTCACCTTCTTTCTGATGGCCAGAGAGACAATAGCCGCGGCACACACAGGGCGAAACAAGGCACCAGCAAAGGTTAAGGCATGACAGACCAGTCGATCCATGCGCTTGTCAGCTGGGTCACATAAGGAAGCGGTATCAGGTGAAGGTATAATAGTAGAGTTGGACAACCCCGACACAGGAGCATCCACTTTGTGAGGATGAGACCATAGCCGGACCAGCTCCTCAGGGAAGGGATACTGCCTATCCAGGCCCTTAGGCACCGACGGTAGCTTGTTAAGCCTTTCCCATAACTTAAAAATCATATTAGAAAAATAGGCCTGCTCCGGAAAGACTCGCCTCTGTCTTTCAGGCCTAAACAAATCACCCTGCTTCTTCTTAGCCGCTCTGGGAGGGACAATGTGTAAGGTCTCAAAAACTGAGGCAAGCAACCTCTCCGTATCATCAGGGAGCCACGCATCTTCATCCAAGGAAGAACCAGACAAACTGTCAACTCCAGCAGAATAATCCGCAGTGGAACAGGAATCATCTGGCAACTTACCTTCCTCCACAGAGCCCAGATCATCAAAAAGATCGCCATTATCCTAGTAGACGGGCTCGATGTGCCGCCTTTTACTTGTGGCCTTTTATGAAGCGAGATCTGTCTCTCGAGACTGGCCACCCTATGCGCCAAATCAACCTGGGACCCCCGGCTGGCTTCCCCCTCACTGAGGGCTGAGTGCAGCAGTGGAGGGTCCTGAGAGGCCATAGGCAGTGAAGGGCTAGAAGCAGGGACGCCCGCCCGGTCATGGTCCAAAAAGATTCTCTTGGCGCAAGTGGTACAAACAGTGCTGAATCTGCCCAAAGGACTGGCACTGCACAAGGGACAGAGCTTCACCCACCCAGATGGGGCACCCAGCTCACTATCCCCAGATGCCTCCATTATGGTAATTAGAAAAAGATTTGCAATGCGGGTTACAAGGCACTAACAGCCCAAACCTATGTGATCCCTCTTAATAAAGGAAGAGGGGACAGGGAGGAACCACAACCCTCAACCACTAAGCCCACGACCTATGCAAGACAAAAGAGGAAAAGGACCATCAGATCCCTAAACCGAGATATGCATGAGAAGTAATATTAAAACATTCAAAAGGGGGCTCACAACACTGACAGGTCTCGAGGGAGCGATGCAGGCAGCAGCAAGACGGCAACGGGGACAGCGCAGAAACGCAACACAGCTTCGAGCTTGTTCCTCAAGGGGCGGGCCGCGTCGCGATGATGCGTTCCAGGTCATCGTGCGGCTCCGCCCCCCGCCGATGGCGCGCGAATAGCGGCCGCCCATCCTTACAGCGCGGCCAATATCCCCTTACGAGGGGCAGCAGTGAGGGCCACCATGACAGAAAAAACCTTGCGCTCCGCGCGAGCGGCGTTCCCCCCACCCCATCACAGCGTGACGAGTCAGGATGGAGGGAGAACAGACACAGCTAGCTCAGGAGAGACCGCGAGGGAGCGAGGGAGGTAAGATTAAAGCCTATGGGCAGGGAGGGTAATACAGGCACAAATAAGGCCTAGCAAGTGGTTCCCCCCTTAGGCTCGCCATAAGCCTATGGCCGGCTAGACAGGGTCTGCAGCCCAGAGCCTAGCTCTGCCGAACGCCTGACCCTGGTGTTCTCCCTACCGTCACGATCACGAAGCAGCCAGCGTCTGGGAGGCAAAAATGGGTCTGCCAGGATCGGTGGAAATAGGGCCCCCAGCGGCCGACGGGCTAGGAGGCCCCGCTCTGCTGCCGAAATCCGAGAGAGAGTATCCAAAGATCTTCAGCAGCCAGACTGCAAGATGAACACTGGCAAATAATAAAGGGACACCTGCCTTTATAGGGGGCCGGGAGGAGCGACAGCTTTTGATCTTGCAGTCGCCCCCTGGGGGCGGAATACCCACGTCATCACTGGGACGACCTGGACTGGATACAGGGAAAAACAAATGTAACCTAATTGTGGCACTGACTGTTCATTCATGGAGCTGCGTGGCTAATCATGGTGCGACGATTAGCCACACAGTACCACGATTAACCGTCCAGTGCCACGATTAGCCACCCAGTACAACGATTAGCCGCCCAGCAACACGAATAAACACTCAGAGCCACGATTAGCCGCACAGTACAACAATTAGCGAACCAGCGCCACAAAATAAACACTCAGTGCCACAATTAGCCGCCCAGTACAACGATTAGCCGCCCAGCAACACGAATAAACACTCAGAGCCACGATTAGCCACACAGTGCCACGATTAGCGAACCAGTGGCACAAATAAACACTCAGTGCCACAATTAGCCACCCAGCGCCATGACTAGCCGCCCAGCGCCACGATTAGCCATCCAGCGCCACGATTAGCCACCCAGCGCCACGATTAGCCACCCAGCACCACGATTAGCTGCCCAGCACCACGATTAGCCATCCAGCGCCACGATTAGCCACCCAGCGCCACGATTAGCCTCCAGCGCCACGATTAGCCTCCAGCGCCACGATTAGCCGCCCAGCACCACTATTAGCTTCCCTGCGCCACGATTACCCACCCAGCACCACGATTAGCCATCCAGCGCCACAATTAGCCATCCAGCGCCACAATTAGCCATCCAGCGCCACAATTAGCCATCCAGCGCCACAATTAGCCACCCAGCGCCACGATTAAACATCCAGCACCACAATTAAACACCCAGCACCACTATTAGCTGCCCAGCGCCAAGATCAAACACAAAGCGCCACGATTACCCACCCAGCGCCACGATTAGCCATCCAGCGCCACAATTAGCCATCCAGCACCACGATTAGCCATCCAGCACCGCGATTAGCCACCCAACATCACGATCAGCCACCCAAGGCCACGAGTAGCCACCCAAGACCTGGTTTAGTCTCTCAGCCCCACAATTAACTACCAGGCACTATGATTAGCTGCCCAGTGCCACGAATAACCACCAGGGTCCACAAGTAGCCGCCAGCGCCATAATTAACCGCCCAGCACCATAATTAGCCGCCCAGCACCATAATTAGCTGCCCAGCACCATAATTAGCCGCCCAGCACCATAATTACCCACCCAGCACCACGATTAGCTGCCCGCCGGTCCTCTGTATACAGACACAAGACACTTACCCAGCACACGGAGCTCTATGCTGGTGGCCTCGGGTCCTCTGTATACAGACACTTACCCAGCACACGGAGCTCTATGCTGGTGGCCTCGGGTCCTCTGTATACAAACACTTACCCAGCACACGGAGCTCTATGCTGGTGGCCTTGGTCCTCTGTATACAGACACTTACCCAGCACACGGAGCTCTATGCTGGTGGCCTCGGGTCCTCTGTATACAAACACTTACCCAGCACACGGAGCTCTATGCTGGTGGCCTCGGGTCCTCTGTATACAGACACTTACCCAGCACACGGAGCTCTATGCTGGTGAAGTTGATCTTCTTCTTGTTGTCGATGGTGACCTCCACCTCTGCCAGGTAGGTTCCCGATTCGGCCTTGGTCAGGCCCGTTATGGTCAGAGCCAGGGTGGTGTTATTGAGGGTGGCCCGGTCTCTGAGCTCATAAAACATTAGATCCGGGGGGTCCACATCCACATCCATCTCCACAACCTTGTCCTGATGGAACTTCCACAGCACGCTGGAGAAGGTGCCGCTGAACCTCGGGGTCAGAGTCACACTGCCGCCAACTGCTGCTGTGATGACGGCCGGCGCCTGAGCTGCAGAGAGAGAAAGAGACAGAGGTAAGTGAGGAGGAGCCTGAGCTGCAGAGAGAGACAGAGGTAAGTGAGGAGGAGCCTGAGCTGCGGAGAGACAGAGGTAAGTGAGGAGGAGCCTGAGCTGCAGAGAGACAGAGGTAAGTGAGGAGGAGCCTGAGCTGCAGAGAGAGACAGAGGTAAGTGAGGAGGAGCCTGAGCTGCGGAGAGAGACAGAGGTAAGTGAGGAGGAGCATGAGCTGCAGAGAGAGAGAGACAGAGGGAAGTGAGGAGGAGCCTGAGCTGCAGAGAGACAGAGGTAAGTGAGGAGGAGCCTGAGCTGCAGAGAGACAGAGGTAAGTGAGGAGGAGCCTGAGCTGCGGAGAGACAGAGGTAAGTGAGGAGGAGTCTGAGCTGCGGAGAGACAGAGGTAAGTGAGGAGGAGCCTGAGCTGCAGAGAGACAGAGGTAAGTGACGAGGAGCCTGAGCTGCAGAGGGACAGAGGTAAGTGAGGAGGAGTCTGAGCTGCGGAGAGACAGAGGTAAGTGAGGAGGAGCCTGAGCTGCAGAGAGACAGAGGTAAGTGAGGAGGAGCCTGAGCTGCAGAGAGACAGAGGTAAGTGAGGAGGAGCCTGAGCTGCGGAGAGACAGAGGTAAGTGAGGAGGAGCCTGAGCTGCGGAGAGACAGAGGTAAGTGAGGAGGAGCCTGAGCTGCGGAGAGACAGAGGTAAGTGAGGAGGAGCCTGAGCTGCAGAGAGACAGAGGTAAGTGAGGAGGAGCCTGAGCTGCAGAGAGACAGAGGTAAGTGAGGAGGAGCCTGAGCTGCAGAGAGACAGAGGTAAGTGAGGAGGAGCCTGAGCTGCGGAGAGAGACAGAGGTAAGTGAGGAGGAGCCTGAGCTGCAGAGAGACAGAGGTAAGTGAGGAGGAGCCTGAGCTGCAGAGAGACAGAGGTAAGTGAGGAGGAGCCCGAGCTGCAGAGAGACAGAGGTAAGTGAGGAGGAGCCTGAGCTGCAGAGAGACAGAGGTAAGTGAGGAGGAGCCTGAGCTGCAGAGAGACAGAGGTAAGTGAGGAGGAGCCTGAGCTGCAGAGAGACAGAGGTAAGTGAGGAGGAGCCTGAGCTGCAGAGAGACAGAGGTAAGTGAGGAGGAGCCTGAGCTGCAGAGAGAGAAAGAGACAGAGGTAAGTGAGGAGGAGCCTGAGCTGCAGAGAGAGAGAGGTAAGTGAGGAGGAGCCTGAGCTGCAGAGAGACAGAGGTAAGTGAGGAGGAGCCTGAGCTGCAGAGAGACAGAGGTAAGTGAGGAGGAGCCTGAGCTGCAGAGAGAGAGACAGAGGTAAGTGAGGAGGAGCCTGAGCTGCAGAGAGAGAGACAGAGGTAAGTGAGGAGGAGCCTGAGCTGCAGAGAGAGAGAGAGACAGAGGTAAGTGAGGAGGAGCCTGAGCTGCAGAGAGAGAGAGGTAAGTGAGGAGGAGCCTGAGCTGCAGAGAGACAGAGGTAAGTGAGGAGGAGCCTGAGCTGCAGAGAGAGAGACAGAGGTAAGTGAGGAGGAGCCTGAGCTGCAGAGAGAGAGACAGAGGTAAGTGAGGAGGAGCCTGAGCTGCAGAGAGAGAGACAGAGGTAAGTGAGGAGGAGCCTGAGCTGCAGAGAGACAGAGGTAAGTGAGGAGGAGCCTGAGCTGCAGAGAGAGAGACAGAGGTAAGTGAGGAGGAGCCTGAGCTGCAGAGAGAGAGACAGAGGTAAGTGAGGAGGAGCCTGAGCTGCAGAGAGACAGAGGTAAGTGAGGAGGAGCCTGAGCTGCAGAGAGAGACAGAGGTAAGTGAGGAGGAGCCTGAGCTGCGGAGAGACAGAGGTAAGTGAGGAGGAGCCTGAGCTGCGGAGAGACAGAGGTAAGTGAGGAGGAGCCTGAGCTGCGGAGAGACAGAGGTAAGTGAGGAGGAGCCTGAGCTGCGGAGAGACAGAGGTAAGTGAGGAGGAGCCTGAGCTGCGGAGAGACAGAAGTGAGGAGGAGCCTGAGCTGCAGAGAGACAGAGGTAAGTGAGGAGGAGCCTGAGCTGCAGAGAGACAGAGGTAAGTGAGGAGGAGCCTGAGCTGCGGAGAGAGACAGAGGTAAGTGAGGAGGAGCCTGAGCTGCAGAGAGACAGAGGTAAGTGAGGAGGAGCCTGAGCTGCAGAGAGACAGAGGTAAGTGAGGAGGAGCCCGAGCTGCAGAGAGACAGAGGTAAGTGAGGAGGAGCCTGAGCTGCAGAGAGACAGAGGTAAGTGAGGAGGAGCCTGAGCTGCAGAGAGACAGAGGTAAGTGAGGAGGAGCCTGAGCTGCAGAGAGAGAGAGGTAAGTGAGGAGGAGCCTGAGCTGCGGAGAGACAGAGGTAAGTGAGGAGGAGCCTGAGCTGCAGAGAGACAGAGGTAAGTGAGGAGGAGCCTGAGCTGCGGAGAGACAGAGGTAAGTGAGGAGGAGCCTGAGTTGCGGAGAGACAGAGGTAAGTGAGGAGAAACCTGAGCTGCGGAGAGAGAGAGGTAAGTGAGGAGGAGCCTGAGCTGCAGAGAGACAGAGGTAAGTGAGGAGGAGCCTGAGCTGCGGAGAGACAGAGGTAAGTGAGGAGGAGCCTGAGCTGCAGAGAGACAGAGGTAAGTGAGGAGGAGCCTGAGCTGCAGAGAGAGAGAGACAGAGGTAAGTGAGGAGGAGCCTGAGCTGCAGAGAGACAGAGGTAAGTGAGGAGGAGCCTGAGCTGCAGAGAGACAGAGGTAAGTGAGGAGGAGCCTGAGCTGCAGAGAGACAGAGGTAAGTGAGGAGGAGCCTGAGCTGCAGAGAGACAGAGGTAAGTGAGGAGGAGCCTGAGCTGCAGAGAGAGAGAGGTAAGTGAGGAGGAGCCTGAGCTGCGGAGAGACAGAGGTAAGTGAGGAGGAGCCTGAGCTGCAGAGAGACAGAGGTAAGTGAGGAGGAGCCTGAGCTGCGGAGAGACAGAGGTAAGTGAGGAGGAGCCTGAGTTGCGGAGAGACAGAGGTAAGTGAGGAGGAGCCTGAGCTGCAGAGAGACAGAGGTAAGTGAGGAGGAGCCTGAGCTGCGGAGAGACAGAGGTAAGTGAGGAGGAGCCTGAGCTGCGGAGAGAGAGAGGTAAGTGAGGAGGAGCCTGAGCTGCAGAGAGACAGAGGTAAGTGAGGAGGAGCCTGAGCTGCGGAGAGACAGAGGTAAGTGAGGAGGAGCCTGAGCTGCAGAGAGACAGAGGTAAGTGAGGAGGAGCCTGAGCTGCGGAGAGACAGAGGTAAGTGAGGAGGAGCCTGAGCTGCAGAGAGACAGAGGTAAGTGAGGAGGAGCCTGAGCTGCGGAGAGACAGAGGTAAGTGAGGAGGAGCCTGAGCTGCAGAGAGACAGAGGTAAGTGAGGAGGAGCCTGAGCTGCGGAGAGACAGAGGTAAGTGAGGAGGAGCCTGAGCTGCAGAGAGACAGAGGTAAGTGAGGAGGAGCCTGAGCTGCAGAGAGAGAGAGACAGAGGTAAGTGAGGAGGAGCCTGAGCTGCAGAGAGACAGAGGTAAGTGAGGTGGAGCCTGAGCTGCAGAGAGACAGAGGTAAGTGAGGAGGAGCCTGAGCTGCGGAGAGACAGAGGTAAGTGAGGAGGAGCCTGAGCTGCAGAGAGACAGAGGTAAGTGAGGAGGAGCCTGAGCTGCAGAGAGACAGAGGTAAGTGAGGAGGAGCCTGAGCTGCAGAGAGAGAGAGACAGAGGTAAGTGAGGAGGAGCCTGAGCTGCAGAGAGACAGAGGTAAGTGAGGTGGAGCCTGAGCTGCAGAGAGACAGAGGTAAGTGAGGAGGAGCCTGAGCTGCGGAGAGACAGAGGTAAGTGAGGAGGAGCCTGAGCTGCAGAGAGACAGAGGTAAGTGAGGAGGAGCCTGAGCTGCAGAGAGACAGAGGTAAGTGAGGAGGAGCCTGAGCTGCAGAGAGAGAGAGGTAAGTGAGGAGGAGCCTGAGCTGCGGAGAGACAGAGGTAAGTGAGGAGGAGGGACAAATAAGAACGAGGGACAGGGGGGCAATATGTAAATTAAGCCACACCCCTCATTGAGGGATGGATAGGAATTACATTGTAACAGTTACAAAAAAAACACTTTGAATGGGCAAATGAATCATTTATTGTGAGGGACGGGGGCATGGACTTCAAACAGGGACAAATGAGAACGAGGGGCAGGGGGACATGGACTCTAAAGAGGGACACATGAGAACAACGAGGGACAGGGGGACATGGACTCCTAAGAGGGAAAAATGACAACGAGGGACAAGGGGGATATGGACTCCAAAGAGGGACACATGACGAGGGACAGGGGGACATGGACTCCAAAGAGGGACAAATAACGAGGGACAGGGGGCATGGACTCCAAGGAGGGACACATGAGAACAACGAGGGACATGGACTCCCAAGAGAGACAAAGGAGGAGGGACAGGAGCGTGGACTCCAAAGAAGGACAAATGACAACGAGGGACAGGGGGCGTGTATTCTAATGAGGGACAACCCCTTTTAATGAGGGACACTTTGGAGGTACGCACGCGGGTGTGTGAGACATATAATGGCGCCGCTTTCTTCATACACCGAATGCACTAATATCCCGCACACAGCGGCTACACAGGGCGTGACGTCACCAGCGCCTGGCCTCAGGCCGCCATTTCCCGCCCATTTTCCCCTCAGGCAGCGCATGGCGGCCTCTCCTCAGCACTTACCCCGACACCCGGCCATTAGCAGCAGCAGCAGCAGCAGCATCAGGGTGGTGATGGGGCCACACGGGCAGCTTCTCCTCACCGCCATCGCCTTACTGTACCCGAACATGGCGGCTGTTGCGGGAACTCCGCCCGTCCTATAATGAAAGTGAAAGAGGAAGCTGACATATGGCGGCTTGCCAGGGAACTCCCCTCACAGGACACCGCTCCCTGCCTGAGCTATGGCGGCCTCCTGTCACTTCAATAACTATTATACCTGACTGTCACCTCAGTCACCATTATACCAGGCTGTCAGCTCAGTCACCATTATACCCGGCTGTCACCATTATACATGGCTGTCATGGCGGCCTGCTGTCACCTCAGTCACCATTATACCTGGCTGTCATGGCGGCCTGCTGTCACCTCAGTCACCATTATACCTGGCTGTCATGGCGGCCTGCTGTCACCTCAGTCACCATTATACCCGGCTGTCATGGCGGCCTGCTGTCACCTCAGTCACCATTATACCTGGCTGTCATGGCGGCCTGCTGTCACCTCAGTCACCATTATACCTGGCTGTCATGGCGGCCTGCTGTCACCTCAGTCACCATTATACCCGGCTGTCATGGCGGCCTGCTGTGTCCTCAGTCACCATTATACCCGGCTGTCATGGCGGCCTGCTGTGTCCTCAGTCACCATTATACCCGGCTGTCATGGCGGCCTGCTGTGTCCTCAGTCACCATTATACCCGGCTGACATGGCGGCCTGCTGTCACCTCAGTCACCATTATACCCGGCTGTCATGGCGGCCTGCTGTCACCTCAGTCACCATTATACCCGGCTGTCATGGCTGCCTGCTGTCTCCTCAGTCACCATTATACCCGGCTGTCATGGCGGCCTGCTGTCATGGCGGCCTGCTGTCACCTCAGTCACCATCATGCCTCCCAACTGTCCCGATTTTCCCGGGATTGTCCCGATTTTTGCGAAGAATCCCGCGGTCCCGGAACATTAACAAATGTCCCGGGACGCCCTGCGCTGTGACAGTGTACTGTGCCCAGGGCCGAAATGACAATGGCGCGAAGATAACTTCCTGGCGCGTGGGGTGAGAGAGTGGGGCGGGCGCACGGGGGTGGGTGGGCAGGCGCACGGGGGTGGGGTGGCGGGCGGTATGCTGGGTTGGGGATACGTACGCATGCAGGGGTGAAGGCAGCCGACATTGCTGGAGCTGGAGAGCGTGACGGGGGCGTGGCCGGGGCGTGACGGGGGTGTGGCCGGGGGCATGGTTTGTCCCGCTTTCACATTTTCAGAAGTTGGGAGGTATGGTCACCATTATACCGGCTGTCATGGCGGCCTGCTGTCTCCTCAGTCATCATTATACCCGGCTGTCATGGCGGCCTGCTGTGTCCTCAGTGACCATTATACCCGGCTGTCATGGCGGCCTGCTGTCACCTCAGTCACCATTATACCCGGCTGTCATGGCGGTCTGCTGTGTCCTCAGTCACCATTATACCCGGCTGTCATGGCGGCCTGCTGTCTCCTCAGTCACCATTATACCCGGCTGTCATGGCGGCCTGCTGTCTCCTCAGTCACCATTATACCCGGCTGCCATGGCGGCCTGCTGTGTCCTCAGTCACCATTATACCCGGCTGTCATGTCATCCAATGAGCAAGCTAGGATCTGCTCATGTCAGCTCGACCCCAGTCAAGTCTAGGCGAGCGCAACTCGAGCTCCGGAGCACCTGAACTTGCAAATTGGGCTCCAGGGGACCCAAACTCGCAACTTGGCCTCCAGGTGACCCAAACTCGCAACTTGTCCTCCAGGGGACCCAAACTCGCAACTTGGCCTCCAGGGGACCCAAACTCGCAACTTGGCCTCCAGGTGATCCAAACTCGCAACTTGGCCTCCGGAGGACCCAAACTCGCAACTTGTGCTCCAGGGGACCCAAACTCGCAACCTCGGCTCCAGGGGACCCAAACTCGCAACTTGAGCTCCAGGGGACCCAAACTCGCAACCTCGGCTCCAGGGGACCCAAACTCGCAACTTGGGCTCCAGGGGACCCAAACTTGCAACTTGGCCTCCAGGGGACCCAAACTCGCAACTTGTGCTCCAGGGGACCCAAACTCGCAACTTGGGCTCCAGGGGACCCAAACTCGCAACTTGGGCTCCAGAGTACCCAAATTCGCAACTTGGCCTCCAGGGGACCCAAACTCGCAACGTGGGCTCCAGGAGACCCAAACTCGCAACTTGGGCTCCAGGGGACCCAAACTCGCAACTTGGCCTCCAGGGGACCCAAACTCGCAACTTGGGCTCCAGGGGACCCAAACTCGCAACGTGTGCTCCAGGGGACCCAAACTCGCAACTTGGGCTCCAGGTGACCCAAACTCGCAACTTGGGCTCCAGGGGACCCAAACTCGCAACTTGTCCTCCAGGGGACCCAAACTCGCAACTTGGGCTCCAGGGGACCCAAACTCGCAACTTGGGCTCCAGGGGACCCAAACTCGCAACTTGGGTTCCAGGGGACCCAAACTCGCAACTTGGGTTCCAGGGGACCCAAACTCGCAACTTGGGCTCCAGGGGACCCAAACTCGCAACTTGTCCTCCAGGGGACCCAAACTCGCAACTTAGCCTCCAAGTGACCCAAACTCGCAACTAGGCCTCCAGGGGACCCAAACTCGCAACTTGGCCTCCAGGTGACCCAGACTCGCAACTAGGCCTCCAGGGTACCCAAACTCGCAACTTGGGCTCCAGGGGACCCAAACTCGCAACTTGGGCTCCAGGGGACCCAAACTCGCAACTTGGGCTCCAGAGGACCCAAACTCGCAACTTGGGCTCCAGAGGACCCAAACTCGCAACTTGGGCTCCAGGGGACCCAAACTCGCAACTTGGGTTCCAGGGGACCCAAACTCGCAACTTCGCCTCCAGGGGACCCAAACTCGCAACTTGGCCTCCAGGGGACCCAAACTCGCAACTTGGCCTCCAGGGGACCCAAACTCGCAACTTGGGCTCCAGGGGACCCAAACTCGCAACTTGGGCTCCAGGGGACCCAAACTCGCAACTTGGGCTCCAGGGGACCCAAACTCGCAACTTGGCCTCCAGGGGACCCAAACTCGCAACTTGGCCTCCAGGGGACCCAAACTCGCAACTTGGCCTCCAGGGGACCCAAACTCGCAACTTGGCCTCCAGGGGACCCAAACTCGCAACTTGGGCTCCAGGTGACCCAAACTCGCAACTTGGGCTCCAGGTGACCCAAACTCGCAACTTGGGCTCCAGGGGACCTAAACTCGCAACTTGGGCTCCAGGTGACCCAAACTCGCAACTTGGGCTCCAGGTGACCCAAACTCGCAACTTGGGCTCCAGGGGACCCAAACTCGCAACTTGGGCTCCAGGGGACCCAAACTCGCAACTTGGGCTCCAGGGGACCCAAACTCGCAACTTGGGCTCCAGGTGACCCAAACTCGCAACTTGGGCTCCAGGTGACCCAAACTCGCAACTTGGGCTCCAGGTGACCCAAACTCGCAACTTGGGCTCCAGGGGACCCAAACTCGCAACTTGGGCTCCAGGGGACCCAAACTCGCAACTTGGGCTCCAGGGGACCCAAACACACAACTCGGGTTTTGGGGATCCCAACTCGCATCTCGGGCTCCAGGGACTGGAACTTGCAACTTGGGCTACAGTGGACCCAAACACACAACTCGGGCTACGGGTGACCCAAACTCACATCTCGGGCTCTGGGGACCCAAACTCACATCTCGGGGTCTGGGGACCCAAACTCACATCTCGGGCTCTGGGGACCCAAGCTCACATCTCGGGCTCTGGGGACCCAAACTCACATCTCGGGCTCTGGGGACCCAAGCTCACATCTCGGGCTCTGGGGAGCCAAACTCGCAATTCTGGCTCTGGGGACCTAAACACACAACTCAGGCTCTGGGGACCCAAACTCACATCTCTGGCTTTGGGGGACCTGAACCCACATCTCAGGCTCTGGAGGAACTGAACTCGCACCTCAGGCTCTGGAGGACCTGAACTCGCATCTCAGGCTCTGGAGGACCTGAACTCGCATCTCAGGCTCTGGAGGACCTGAACTCGCATCTCAGGCTCTGGGGGAACCAAACTGGCACATCGGACTCTGGGGGACCCCAACTCGCACCTTGGGCTCTGGGGGACCCCAACTCGCATCTCGGGCTTCGGGATGTCCAAACTTGCATCTCGGGCTTTGGGGCCCCCTAACTCGCATCTCAGGATCTCGGGCTCTGGGGGGCCCAAACTCGCACCTCGGGCTTTGGGAGACCCAAACTCGCATCTCGGGTTTTAGGGGAACCCGAAACCTGACTCAGGCTCTGGGGTACCCCAACTCGCAACGTGGGCTCTGGGGGACCCAATCTCGCAACTCGGGTTCTTGGGGACCCAAACTGGCAACTCGGGTTCTTGGGGACCCAAACTGGCAACTCTGGCTCCAGGGACCCAAACTGGCAACTCTGGCTCCAGGGACCCAAACTGGCAACTCTGGCTCCAGGGACCCAAACTGGCAACTCTGGCTCCAGGGACCCAAACTGGCAACTCTGGCTCTGTGGACCCAAACTGGCAACTCTGGCTCTGGGGACCCAAACTCGCAACTCGGCCTCTGGGGACCCAAACTCGCAACTCGGCCTCTGGGGACCCAAACTGGCAACTCTGGCTCTGGGGACCCAAACTCGCAACTCTGGCTCTGGGGACCCAAACTCGCAACTCTGGCTCTGGGGACCCAAACTCGCAACTCTGGCTCTGGGGACCCAAACTCGCAACTCGGGCTCTGGGGACCCAAACTCGCAACTCGGGCTCTGGGGACCCAAACTCGCACCTCTGGCTTTGGGGGACCTGAACCTGCATCTCAGGCTCTGGAGGACCTGAACTCGCATCTCAGGCTCTGGGTGACCCGAACTCGCATCTCAGGCTCTGGAGGACCTGAACTCGCATCTCAGGCTCTGGGGGAACCAAACTCGCACCTTGGGCTCTGGATCTCGGGCTCTGGGGGGCCCAAACTCGCATCTCGGGCTTTGGGAGACCCAAACTCGCATCTCGGGCTTTAGGGGAACCCGAACCCCAACTCTGGCTCTGGACTACCCCAACTCGCAACTAGGGCCCCAGGGACCCAAACTCGCAACGTGGGCTCCAGGGGACCCAAACTTGCAACTTGGGCTCCAGGGGACCCAAACTCGCAACTTGGGCTCCAGGGGACCCAAACTCGCAACTTGGGCTCCAGGGGACCCAAACTCGCAACTTGGGCTCCAGGGGACCCAAACACACAACTCGGGTTTTGGGGATCCCAACTCGCATCTCGGGCTCCAGGGACTGGAACTTGCAACTTGGGCTACAGTGGACCCAAACACACAACTCGGGCTACGGGGGACCCAAACTCACATCTCGGGCTCTGGGGACCCAAACTCACATCTCGGGCTCTGGGGACCCAAACTCACATCTCGGGGTCTGGGGACCCAAACTCACATCTCGGGCTCTGGGGACCCAAGCTCACATCTCGGGCTCTGGGGACCCAAACTCACATCTCGGGCTCTGGGGACCCAAGCTCACATCTCGGGCTCTGGGGAGCCAAACTCGCAATTCTGGCTCTGGGGACCTAAACACACAACTCAGGCTCTGGGGACCCAAACTCACATCTCTGGCTTTGGGGGACCTGAACCCACATCTCAGGCTCTGGAGGAACTGAACTCGCATCTCAGGCTCTGGAGGACCTGAACTCGCATCTCAGGCTCTGGAGGACCTGAACTCGCATCTCAGGCTCTGGAGGACCTGAACTCGCATCTCAGGCTCTGGGGCAACCAAACTGGCACATCGGACTCTGGGGGACCCCAACTCGCACCTTGGGCTCTGGGGGACCCCAACTCGCATCTCGGGCTTCGGGATGTCCAAACTTGCATCTCGGGCTTTGGGGCCCCCTAACTCGCATCTCAGGATCTCGGGCTCTGGGGGGCCCAAACTCGCACCTCGGGCTTTGGGAGACCCAAACTCGCATCTCGGGTTTTAGGGGAACCCGAAACCTGACTCAGGCTCTGGGGTACCCCAACTCGCAACGTGGGCTCTGGGGGACCCAATCTCGCAACTCGGGTTCTTGGGGACCCAAACTGGCAACTCGGGTTCTTGGGGACCCAAACTGGCAACTCTGGCTCCAGGGACCCAAACTGGCAACTCTGGCTCCAGGGACCCAAACTGGCAACTCTGGCTCCAGGGACCCAAACTGGCAACTCTGGCTCCAGGGACCCAAACTGGCAACTCTGGCTCCAGGGACCCAAACTGGCAACTCTGGCTCTGGGGACCCAAACTCGCAACTCGGCCTCTGGGGACCCAAACTCGCAACTCTGGCTCTGGGGACCCAAACTCGCAACTCTGTCTCTGGGGACCCAAACTCGCAACTCGGGCCCTGGGGACCCAAACTCGCATCTCTGGCTTTGGGGGACCTGAACCTGCATCTCAGGCTCTGGAGGACCTGAACTCGCATCTCAGGCTCTGGAGGACCTGAACTCGCATCTCAGGCTCTGGAGGACCTGAACTCGCATCTCAGGCTCTGGGGCAACCAAACTGGCACATCGGACTCTGGGGGACCCCAACTCGCACCTTGGGCTCTGGGGGACCCCAACTCGCATCTCGGGCTTCGGGATGTCCAAACTTGCATCTCGGGCTTTGGGGCCCCCTAACTCGCATCTCAGGATCTCGGGCTCTGGGGGGCCCAAACTCGCACCTCGGGCTTTGGGAGACCCAAACTCGCATCTCGGGTTTTAGGGGAACCCGAAACCTGACTCAGGCTCTGGGGTACCCCAACTCGCAACGTGGGCTCTGGGGGACCCAATCTCGCAACTCGGGTTCTTGGGGACCCAACCTGGCAACTCGGGTTCTTGGGGACCCAAACTGGCAACTCTGGCTCCAGGGACCCAAACTGGCAACTCTGGCTCCAGGGACCCAAACTGGCAACTCTGGCTCCAGGGACCCAAACTGGCAACTCTGGCTCTGTGGACCCAAACTGGCAACTCTGGCTCTGGGGACCCAAACTCGCAACTCGGCCTCTGGGGACCCAAACTCGCAACTCTGGCTCTGGGGACCCAAACTCGCAACTCTGTCTCTGGGGACCCAAACTCGCAACTCGGGCCCTGGGGACCCAAACTCGCATCTCTGGCTTTGGGGGACCTGAACCTGCATCTCAGGCTCTGGAGGACCTGAACTCGCATCTCAGGCTCTGGGTGACCCGAACTCGCATCTCAGGCTCTGGAGGACCTGAACTCGCATCTCAGGCTCTGGGGGAACCAAACTCGCACCTCGGACTCTGAGGGACCCCAACTCGCACCTTGGGCTCTGGATCTCGGGCTCTGGGGGGCCCAAACTCGCATCTCGGGCTTTGGGAGACCCAAACTCGCATCTCGGGCTTTAGGGGAACCCGAACCCCAACTCTGGCTCTGGACTACCCCAACTCGCAACTAGGGCCCCAGGGACCCAAACTCGCAACGTGGGCTCCAGGGGACCCAAACTTGCAACTTGGGCTCCAGGGGACCCAAACTCGCAACTTGGGCTCCAGGCGACCCAAACTCGCAACTTGGCCTCCAGGCGACAAAAACTCGCAACTTGTGTTCCAGGGGACCCAAACACACAACTTGGGCTCCAGGGGACCCAAACTCGCAACTTGGGCTCCAGGGGACCCAAACTCACAACTTGGGCTCCAGGTGACCCAAACTCGCAACTTGGGCTCCAGGGGACCCAAACTCACAACTTGGGCTCCAGGTGACCCAAACTCGCAACGTGGGCTCCAGGGGACCCAAACTCGCAACTTGGCCTCCAGGAAACCCAAACTCGCAACTTGGGCTCCAGGTGACCCAAACTCGCAACTTGGGCTCCAGGGGACCCAAACTCGCATTTTGGGCTCCAGGGGACCCAAACACACAACTCGGGTTTTGGGGATCCCAACTCGCATCTCGGGCTCCAGGGACCGGAACTTGCAACTTGGGCTACAGTGGACCCAAACACACAACTCGGGCTACGGGGGACCCAAACTCACATCTCGGGCTCTGGGGACCCAAACTCACATCTCGGGCTCTGGGGACCCAAACTCACATCTCGGGGTCTGGGGACCCAAACTCACATCTCGGGCTCTGGGGACCCAAGCTCACATCTCGGGCTCTGGGGACCCAAACTCACATCTCGGGCTCTGGGGACCCAAGCTCACATCTCGGGCTCTGGGGAGCCAAACTCGCAATTCTGGCTCTGGGGACCTAAACACACAACTCAGGCTCTGGGGACCCAAACTCACATCTCTGGCTTAGGGGGAACAAACTCGCACCTCGGACTCTGAGGGACTCCAACTCGCACCTTGGGCTCTGGATCTCGGGCTCTGGGGGGCCCAAACTCGCATCTCGGGCTTTGGGAGACCCAAACTCGCATCTCGGGCTTTAGGGGAACCCGAACCCCAACTCTGGCTCTGGGGTACCCCAACTCGCAACTAGGGCCCCAGGGACCCCAACTCGCAACGTGGGCTCTGGGGGACCCAATCTCGCAACTCGGGTTCTTGGGGACCCAATCTCGCAACTCGGGTTCTTGGGGACCCAAACTGGCAACTCTGGCTCCAGGGACCCAAACTGGCAACTCTGGCTCCGGGGACCCAAACTGGCAACTCTGGCTCCGGGGACCCAAACTCGCAACTCTGGCTCTGGGGACCCAAACTCGCAACTCTGGCTCTGGGGACCCAAACTCGCAACTCGGGCTCTGGGGACCCAAACTCTGCCTCTGGGGACCCAAACTCGCAACTCGGGCTCTGGGGACCCAAACTCGCAACTCTGGCTCTGGGGACCCAAACTTGCAACTCGGGCTTTGGGGGACCCAAACTTGCATCTCGGGCTTCGGGACGCCCAAACTCGCATCTCGGGCTTCGGGACCCCCCCAACTTGCATCCCAGGCTCAGGATCTCCGGCTCTGGGGGGCCCAAACGCGCATCTCGGGCTTTGGGAGACCTAAACTCGCATCTCGAGCTTTAGGGGAACCCGAACCCCAACTCTGGCTCTGGGGTACCCCAAGTCGCAACTAGGGCCCCAGGGACCCAAACTCGCAACGTGGGCTCTGGGGGACCCAATATCGCAACTCGGGTTCTTGGGGACCCAAACTGGCAACTCTGGCTCCAGGGACCCAAACTGGCAACTCTGGCTCTGGGGACCCAAACTGGCAACTCTGGCTCTGGGGACCCAAACTCGCAACTCTGGCTCTGGGGACCCAAACTCGCAACTCTGGCTCTGGGGACCCAAACTCGGCCTCTGGGAACCCAAACCCGCTACTCTGGCTCTGGGGACCCAAACTCGCAACTCTGGCTCTGGGGACCCAAATTCGCAACTCTGGCTCTGGGGACGCAAACTCGCAACTCGGGCTTTGGGGGACCCAAATTCGCAACTCTGGCTCTGGGGACGCAAACTCGCAACTCGGGCTTTGGGGGACCCAAACTTGCATCTTGGCTCCGGAGGACCCCAACTTGCATCTCGGCTTCGGGGGACCCCAACTCGCATTTCGGGCTCTGGGGGGCCCAAACTTGCATCTTGGGCTTCGGGGGACCCGATCTCGGGCTCTGGGGGACCCCAACTCGCATCTTGGGCTTCGGGGGACCCGATCTCGGGCTCTGGGGGACCCCAATCCCCCATCACGGATTCTGGGGGACCTGAACTCGCAAATCAGGCTCTGGAGGACCTGAACTTGCATCTCAGCCTCCAGGGGACCCGAACTCGCATCTTGGGATCTGGGGGACCTGGAGTCGCAACTCGGGCTCCGGGGGACCTGAACTCGTAACTAGGGCCCCAGGGACCCAAACTCGCAATGTGGGCTCTGGGGGACCCAATCTCGCAACTCGGGTTCTTGGGGAGCCAATGGCAACTCTGGCTCCGGGGACCCAAACTGGCAACTCTGGCTCCGGGGACCCAAACTGGCAACTCTGGCTCCGGGGACCCAAACTGGCAACTCTGGCTCCGGGGACCCAAACTGGCAACTCTGGCTCTGGGGACCCAAAATCGCAACTTTGGAACTCGCATCTCGGGCTTCGGGGGACACGGACTCACATCTCGAGCTTCGGGGGACCTGAACTCGCATCTCGGGCTCTGGAGGACCCCAACATGCATCGCGGATTCTGGGGGACCCGAACTCGCAAATCAGGCTCTGGAGGACCTAAACTTGCATCTCAGCCTCCAGGGGACCCGAACTCGCATCTCGGGCTCTGGGGGAACCGAACTCGCAAATCAGGCTCTGGAGGACCTAAATTTGCATCTCAGCCTCCAGGGGGACCCAAACTCGCATCTCGGGCTCTGGGGGACCCCAACATGCATAGCGGATTCTGGGGGACCCGAACTCGCAAATCAGGCTCTGGAGGACCTAAACTTGCATCTCAGCCTCCAGGGGACCCGAACTCGCATCCCGGGCTCTGGGGGACCCCAACATGCATCGCGGATTCTGGGGGACCCGAACTCGCAAATCAGGCTCTGGAGGACCTAAACTTGCATCTCAGCCTCCAGGGGACCCAAACTCGCATCTCGGGCTCTGGGGACCCCAACATGCATCGCGGATTCTGGGGGACCCGAACTCGGAAATCAGGCTCTGGAGGACCTGAACTTGCATCTCAGCCTCCAGGGGACCCGAACTCGCATCTCTGGCTCTGGGGGACCCGAACACACAACTCGGGCTCCGGGGGACCTGAACTCGTAACTCTGGCTCTAGAAGACCCAAAGTTGGGCTCCGGGGTCCGGAACTTGCAACATAGGCTCTGGGGGACCCCAAATTGCAACTCGGACTCTGGGTGTCCGAACTCGCAACTCAGGCTCCAGGGGACTTGCAACTTGCAACTCTAGGGGACCCGAACTCACATTTCGGGCTTTAAAGGACCCGAACTCGCATCTCAGCCTCCAGGGGACCCAAACTTGTAACTCCGGGGGACATGCAATTCGGGCTCCGGGGGTTATGAACTCATTCTAAAGGGGACTCGAACTCGCAACTCAGGCTCGGGGGGACCCCAACTTGCAACTTGGGCTCTGGTGTACCCCAACTTGCAACTCTGGTTCTTGGGGACCCAAATTTGCAACTCTGGCTTTGGGGACCCAAACTCGCAACTGGAGGGCAAGTTGGTGGCGATCGACCATTCTCAAATGCCTAGCCCGGGCATGCACTCTGGATAACGCATGTGCCGTTAGACCGGGTAAGAAAGGCGACCTGGGGGGTTTCACACAGCGGGGCATCCGCTGTGTGAAAGAGAGATCGTAGGACGCATCTTTAAATATGTAAAATTGCAATTACAATGCAAACATTTATGGTTTGCAGAGCTGCACTGTCATGAAGAAAACTGTGGGAAACTACATTTACCCATCATGCTTTAGGAACACAGCAATGACGAACTGACAGAGCCAATGAAAAGAGAAGAAAGGACTCATGCGCTAGAAGCACCTTGACAACGTCCCCGGACGAAACGTGTGGTCATGAAGAAAACTACTGTAGGAAACTACATTTACCCATCATGCTCTAAGAAAACAGCAACAACGAACTGACAGAGCCAATGAAAAGGGAAGAAAGGACGCATGCACTAGAAGCACCTTGACAACGTCCCAGGACGAAACGCATGGTCATGAAGAAAACTACTGTAGGAAACTACATTTACCCATCATGCTCTAAGAAAACAGCAACAACGAACTGACAGAGCTAATGAAAAGGAAAGAAAGGACGCATGCACTAGAAGCACCTCAACAATGTCCCCAGACGAAACTCGCTGTCATGAAGAAAACTACTGTAGGAAACTACATTTACCCATCATGCTCTAAGAACGCAGCAATTACGAACTGACAGAGCCAATGAAAAGGGAAGAAAGGACATATGCACTAGAAGCACCTTGACAATGTCTCCAGACGAAACGCACTGTCATGTAGGAAACTATATTTACCCATCATGCTCTAAGAAAACGGCAATGACGAACTGACAGAGCCAATGAAAAGCGAAAAAAGGACGCATGCGCTATAAGCACCTCGACAAAGTCCCCGGACGAAATGCACTGTCATGAAGAAAACTACTGTAGGAAACTACATTTACCCATCATGCTCTAAGAAAACGGCAATGACAAACTGACAGAGCCAATGAAAAGGGAAGAAAGGACGCATGCGCTAGAAGCACCTCGACAATGTCCCCGGACGAAACGCGCGGTCATGAAGAAAACTACTGTAGGAAACTACATTTACCCATCATGCTCTAAGAAAACAGCAATGACGAACTGACAGAGCCAATAAAAAGGGAAGAAAGGACGCATGCGCTAGAAGCACCTCGACAACGTCCCCAGATGAAACGAGCGGTCATGAAGAAAACTACTGTAGGAAAATACATTTACCCATCATGCTCTAAGAAAACGGCAATGACGAACTGACAGAGCCAATGAAAAGGGAAGAAAGGACGCATGCGCTAGAAGCACCTCGACAACTACGGTCATGAGTAAAACTACTGTAGGAAACTACATTTACCCATCATGCTCTAAGAAAACAGCAACGACGAACTGTAAGAGCCAATGAAAAGGGAAGAAAGGATGCATGTATTAGAAGCACCTCGACAACGTCCCTGGATGAAACGCGCTGTCATGTAGAAAACTATTGTAGGAAACTACATTTACCCATCATGCTCTAGGAAAATAGCAATGACGAACTGACAGAGCCAATAAAAAGGGAAGAAAGGATGCATGCGCTAGAAGCACCTCGACAATGTCCCCGGACGAAACGCGCTGTCATAAAGAAAACTACTGTAAGAAACTACATTTACCCATCATGCTCTAAGAAAACAGCAACAACGAACTGACAGAGCCAATGAAAAGGGAAGAAAGGACACATGTGCTAGAAGCACCTTGACAACGTCCCTGGACGAAACACGCGGTCATGAAGAAAACTACTGTAGGAAACTACATTTACCCATCATGCTCTAAGAAAATGGCAATGACGAACTGACAGAGCCAATGAAAAGGGAAGAAAGGACGCATGCGCTAGAAGCACCTCGACAATGTCCCCGGACGAAACGCTCTGTCATGAAGAAAATTACTGTAGTAAACTACATTTACCCATCATGCTCTAAGAAAACAGCAACGACGAACAGACAGAGCCAATGAAAAGGGAAGAAAGGACGCATGCGCTAGAAGCACCTTGCAACGTCCCCGGACGAAACATGCGGTCATGAAGAAAACTACTGTAGGAAACTACATTTACCCATCATGCTCTAAGAAAACAGCAATGACGAACAGACAGACCCAATGAAAAGGGAAAAAAGGACGCATGTGCTAGAAGCACCTCGACAACGTCCCCGGACGAAACACGCGGTCATGAACGAAACTACTGTAGGAAATTACATTTACCCATCATGCTATGGGAACACAGCAATGACAAACTGACGCAGCAAATGAAAAGCGAAGAAAGGACGCATGCGCTAGAAGCACCTTGACAATGTCCCCGGACGAAACGCGCTGTCATGAAGAAAACTACTGTAGGAAACTACATTTACCCATCATGCTCTAAGAAAACAGCAACAATGAACAGACACAGCCAATGAAAAGCGAAGAAAGGACGCATGCGCTAGAAGCACCTCGCCAACGTCCCTGGACGAAGCGCGCTGTCATGGAAGAAAACTACTCTCGGAAACTACAGTTACTCATCATGCTCTAGGAAAACAGCAACAATGAACAGACACAGCCATTGAAAAGCGAAGAAAGGACGCATGCACTAGAAGCACCTTGACGAAACCCTGGACGAAACGCGCGATCGTGAAGAAAACTACTGTAGAAAACTACATTTACCCATCATGGAGGGGACTAAGCAGTCTCAGTGTCAGGCTGGTAATATCCAGGGCTGGTTTTTGGTCCCAGTCCGCCTCTAGCCCCCCGGTCTCACAGGACGGTGTTTGGTACATGACATTGTTAGACATATTTTGCCATCACTAGTTTCTAAGCAGATGGACAGTTGGGTAACGCGTGACACTAAAATAACTGATGAGGAAGTGATCGCTTTGCACGGAAGGTTCTTCTTCCTCTTTCTTCTCCGAGTTCTTTGTATTCCTTACAGACACCACAACCCAACTGCAAGGACTATGTGGCCCCTCGGAGCCCCTGTGCTGTGCGTTTTGCTCTCCGTGGCCACAGGTAGGTCATGGCATTTATTAGAGGGTCCGGTAAAGGACACGGGACATATCCAGCTGTGCCCCATATAATGTGACCACGAGGACATTCCCACTGTAATGCCGCTATCGCTGGCTCTACAGATAACGGACACAGTGGCTGCAGGGGAAATGCTTAGTCACTGTAACAGTATGTTAAAGGGGACCCAAACCCAACAGGCCTGCAATCTATAAGATTCCCTCCCCCCGGGGCATCCAGAATCTATATATCTGACTCTGACTCCTCTGTTATATCTGACTCCTCTATTATATCAGACTCTGACTCCTCTATTATATCAGACTCTGACCCCGCTATTATATCAGACGCTGACTTCTCTATTATATCTGACTCTGACTCCCCTATTATATCAGACTCTGACTCCTCTATTATATCAGACTCAGACTCCAACTGCTCTATTTTATCAGACTCTGACTCCTCTGTTATATCAGACTCTGACTCCTCTATTATATCAGACTCCGACTGCTCTATTATATCAGACTCCGACTGCTCTATTATATCAGACTATGACTCCTCTATTATATCAGACTCTGACTCCTCTATTATATCAGACTCTGACTCCTCTATTATATCAGACTCCGACTCCTCTATTATATCAGACTCTGACTCCTCTATTATATCAGACTCCGACTCCTCTATTATATCAGACTCCGACTCCTCTATTATATCAGACTCTGACTCCTCTATTATATCAGACCCTGACTCCTCTATTATATCAGGCTCCGACTCCTCTATTATATCAGACTCTGACTCTTCTATTATATCAGACCCTGACTCCTCTATTATATCAGACTCCGACTCCTCTATTATATCAGACCTGTGTGTGTGTGTGTGTGTGTGTGTTACCTGTAATGTTCTGCATTGTGACCTGTATGTGTGATACCTGTAATGTTCTGCAGTGTGACGTGTGTGTGTGTGTGTGTGTGTGTGTGTGTGTGTGTGTGTGTGATACCTGTAATGTTCTGCATTGTGACCTGTGTGTGTGTGTGTGTGTGTGTGTGATACCTGTAATGTTCTGCAGTGTGACCTGTATGTGTGTGTGTGTGTGTGTGTGTGTGTGTGTGATACCTGTAATGTTCTGCAGTGTGACCTGTGTGTGTGTGTGTGTGTGTGTGTGTGTGTGATACCTGTAATGTTCTGCAGTGTGACCTGTGTGTGTGTGTGTGTGTGTGTGTGTGTGTGTGTGTGTGATACCTGTAATGTTCTGCAGTGTGACCTGTATGTGTGTGTGTGTGTGTGTGTGTGTGTGTGTGTGATACCTGTAATGTTCTGCAGTGTGACCTGTGTGTGTGTGTGTGTGTGTGTGTGATACCTGTAATGTTCTGCAGTGTGACCTGTATGTGTGTGTGTGTGTGTGTGTGTGTGATACCTGTAATGTTCTGCAGTGTGACCTGTGTGTGTGTGTGTGTGTGTGTGTGATACCTGTAATGTTCTGCAGTGTGACGTGTGTGTGTGTGTGTGTGTGTGTGTGTGTGTGTGTGTGTGTGATACCTGTAATGTTCTGCAGTGTGACGTGTGTGTGTGTGTGTGTGTGTGTGTGTGATACCTGTAATGTTCTGCAGTGTGACGTGTGTGTGTGTGTGTGTGTTACCTGTAATGTTCTGCAGTGTGACGTGTGTGTGTGTGTGTGTGTGTGTGTGTGTGTGTGTGTGATACCTGTAATGTTCTGCAGTGTGACGTGTGTGTGTGTGTGTGTGTGTGTGTGTGTGTGTGTGTGATACCTGTAATGTTCTGCAGTGTGACCTGTGTGTGTGTGTGTGATACCTGTAATGTTCTGCAGTGTGACCTGTGTGTGTGTGTGTGTGTGTGTGTGATACCTGTAATGTTCTGCAGTGTGACGTGTGTGTGTGTGTGTGTGTGTGTGTGTGTGTGTGATACCTGTAATGTTCTGCAGTGTGACCTGTGTGTGTGTGTGTGTGTGTGTGTGATACCTGTAATGTTCTGCAGTGTGACGTGTGTGTGTGTGTGTGTGTGTGTGTGTGTTACCTGTAATGTTCTGCAGTGTGACCTGTATGTGTGTGTGTGTGTGTGTGTGTGATACCTGTAATGTTCTGCAGTGTGACCTGTGTGTGTGTGTGTGATACCTGTAATGTTCTGCAGTGTGACCTGTGTGTGTGTGTGTGTGTGTGTGTGTGTGTGTGTGTGTGTGTGTGATACCTGTAATGTTCTGCAGTGTGACCTGTATGTGTGTGTGTGTGTGTGTGTGTGTGTGATACCTGTAATGTTCTGCAGTGTGACCTGTGTGTGTGTGTGTGTGTGTGTGTGATACCTGTAATGTTCTGCAGTGTGACCTGTATGTGTGTGTGTGTGTGTGTGTGTGTGTGTGTGTGATACCTGTAATGTTCTGCAGTGTGACCTGTGTGTGTGTGTGTGTGTGTGTGATACCTGTAATGTTCTGCAGTGTGACGTGTGTGTGTGTGTGTGTGTGATACCTGTAATGTTCTGCAGTGTGACCTGTATGTGTGTGTGTGTGTGTGTGTGTGTGTGTGTGTGATACCTGTAATGTTCTGCAGTGTGACCTGTATGTGTGTGTGTGTGTGTGTGTGTGTGTGTGTGTGATACCTGTAATGTTCTGCAGTGTGACCTGTGTGTGTGTGTGTGTGTGTGTGATACCTGTAATGTTCTGCAGTGTGACGTGTGTGTGTGTGTGTGTGTGATACCTGTAATGTTCTGCAGTGTGACGTGTGTGTGTGTGTGTGTGTGTGTGATACCTGTAATGTTCTGCAGTGTGACGTGTGTGTGTGTGTGTGTGTTACCTGTAATGTTCTGCAGTGTGACGTGTGTGTGTGTGTGTGTGTGTGTGTGTGTGTGTGTGATACCTGTAATGTTCTGCAGTGTGACGTGTGTGTGTGTGTGTGTGTGTGTGTGTGTGTGTGTGATACCTGTAATGTTCTGCAGTGTGACCTGTGTGTGTGTGTGTGATACCTGTAATGTTCTGCAGTGTGACCTGTGTGTGTGTGTGTGTGTGTGTGTGATACCTGTAATGTTCTGCAGTGTGACGTGTGTGTGTGTGTGTGTGTGTGTGTGTGTGTGTGTGTGTGTGATACCTGTAATGTTCTGCAGTGTGACCTGTGTGTGTGTGTGTGTGTGTGTGTGTTACCTGTAATGTTCTGCAGTGTGACCTGTATGTGTGTGTGTGTGTGTGTGTGTGATACCTGTAATGTTCTGCAGTGTGACCTGTGTGTGTGTGTGTTACCTGTAATGTTCTGCAGTGTGACCTGTGTGTGTGTGTGTGTGTGTGTGTGTGTGTGTGTGTGTGTGTTACCTGTAATGTTCTGCAGTGTGACGTGTGTGTGTGTGTGTGTGTGTGTGTGTGTGTGTGTGATACCTGTAATGTTCTGCAGTGTGACGTGTGTGTGTGTGTGTTACCTGTAATGTTCTGCAGTGTGACCTGTGTGTGTGTGTGTGTTACCTGTAATGTTCTGCAGTGTGACCTGTGTGTGTGTGTGTGTGATACCTGTAATGTTCTGCAGTGTGACGTGTGTGTGTGTGTGTGTGTGTGTGTGTGTGTTACCTGTAATGTTCTGCAGTGTGACGTGTGTGTGTGTGTGTGTGTGTGTGTGTGTGTGTGTTACCTGTAATGTTCTGCAGTGTGACCTGTGTGTGTGTGTGTGTGTGTGATACCTGTAATGTTCTGCAGTGTGACCTGTATGTGTGTGTGTGTGTGTGTGTGTGATACCTGTAATGTTCTGCAGTGTGACGTGTGTGTGTGTGTGTGTGTGTGTGTGATACCTGTAATGTTCTGCAGTGTGACCTGTGTGTGTGTGTGTGTGTGTGTGTGTGTTACCTGTAATGTGCTGCAGTGTGACGTGTGTGTGTGTGTGTGATACCTGTAATGTTCTGCAGTGTGACCTGTGTGTGTGTGTGTGTGTGTGTGTGTGTGTGTGTTACCTGTAATGTTCTGCAGTGTGACGTGTGTGTGTGTGTGTGTGTTACCTGTAATGTGCTGCAGTGTGACGTGTGTGTGTGTGTGTGTGTGTGTGTGTGACCTGTAATGTGCTGCAGTGTGACGTGTGTGTGTGTGTGTGTGTGTGTGTGTGTGTTACCTGTAATGTTCTGCAGTGTGGCGTGTGTGTGTGTGTGTGTGTGTGTGTGTGTGTGTGTGCGTGTGTGTGTGTTACCTGTAATGTTCTGCAGTGTGACCTGTGTGTGTGTGTGTGTGTGTGTGTGTGATACCTGTAATGTTCTGCAGTGTGACGTGTGTGTGTGTGTGTGTGTGTGTGTGTGTGTTACCTGTAATGTTCTGCAGTGTGACCTGTGTGTGTGTGTGTGTGTGTGTGTGTGTGTGTTACCTGTAATGTTCTGCAGTGTGGCCTGTGTGTGTGTGTGTGTGTGTGTGTGTGTGTGTGTGTGTGTTACCTGTAATGTTCTGCAGTGTGACCTGTGTGTGTGTGTGTGTGTGTGTGTGTGATACCTGTAATGTTCTGCAGTGTGACGTGTGTGTGTGTGTGTGTGATACCTGTAATGTTCTGCAGTGTGACCTGTGTGTGTGTGTGTGTGTGTGTGTGTTACCTGTAATGTTCTGCAGTGTGACCTGTGTGTGTGTGTGTGTGTGTGTGTTACCTGTAATGTGCTGCAGTGTGACGTGTGTGTGTGTGTGTGTGTGTGTGTGTGTGTGTGACCTGTAATGTTCTGCAGTGTGACGTGTGTGTGTGTGTGTGTGTGTGTGTGTGTGTGTTACCTGTAATGTGCTGCAGTGTGACCTGTGTGTGTGTGTGTGTGTGTGTGTGTGTTACCTGTAATGTTCTGCAGTGTGGCCTGTGTGTGTGTGTGTGTGTGTGTGTGTGTGTGTGTTACCTGTAATGTGCTGCAGTGTGACCTGTGTGTGTGTGTGTGTGTGTGTGTGTGTGTTACCTGTAATGTTCTGCAGTGTGACGTGTGTGTGTGTGTGTGTGTGTGTGTGTGTGTTACCTGTAATGTGCTGCAGTGTGACCTGTGTGTGTGTGTGTGTGTGTGTGTGTGTTACCTGTAATGTTCTGCAGTGTGGCCTGTGTGTGTGTGTGTGTGTGTGTGTGTGTGTGTGTGTGTTACCTGTAATGTGCTGCAGTGTGACCTGTGTGTGTGTGTGTGTGTGATACCTGTAATGTTCTGCAGTGTGACGTGTGTGTGTGTGTGTGTGTGTGTGTGTGTTACCTGTAATGTTCTGCAGTGTGACCTGTGTGTGTGTGTGTGTGTGTGTGTGTGTTACCTGTAATGTTCTGCAGTGTGGCCTGTGTGTGTGTGTGTGTGTGTGTGTGTGTGTGTGATACCTGTAATGTTCTGCAGTGTGACGTGTGTGTGTGTGTGTGTGTGTGTGATACCTGTAATGTTCTGCAGTGTGACGTGTGTGTGTGTGTGTGTGTGTGTGTGTGTGTTACCTGTAATGTTCTGCAGTGTGACGTGTGTGTGTGTGTGTGTGTGTGTGTTACCTGTAATGTTCTGCAGTGTGACGTGTGTGTGTGTGTGTGTGTGTGTGTGTGTGTGTGTGTGTTACCTGTAATGTTCTGCAGTGTGACCTGTGTGTGTGTGTGTGTGATACCTGTAATGTTCTGCAGTGTGACCTGTGTGTGTGTGTGTGTGTGTGTGTGTGTGTGTGATACCTGTAATGTTCTGCAGTGTGACGTGTGTGTGTGTGTGTGTGTGTTACCTGTAATGTTCTGCAGTGTGACGTGTGTGTGTGTGTGTGTGTGTGATACCTGTAATGTTTTGCAGTGTGACCTGTGTGTGTGTGTGTGTGTGTGTGTGATACCTGTAATGTTCTGCAGTGTGACCTGTGTGTGTGTGTGTGTGATACCTGTAATGTTCTGCAGTGTGACCTGTGTGTGTGTGTGTGTGTGTGTGTGTGTGTGTGTGTGTGTGTGATACCTGTAATGTTCTGCAGTGTGACGTGTGTGTGTGTGTGTGTGTGTGATACCTGTAATGTTTTGCAGTGTGACCTGTGTGTGTGTGTGTGTGATACCTGTAATGTTCTGCAGTGTGACCTGTGTGTGTGTGTGTGTGTGTGTGTGTGTGTGTGTGTGATACCTGTAATGTTCTGCAGTGTGACCTGTGTGTGTGTGTGTGTGTGTGTGATACCTGTAATGTTCTGCAGTGTGGCCTGTGTGTGTGTGTGTGTGTGTGTGTGTGTGTGTGTGTGTGTGATACCTGTAATGTTCTGCAGTGTGACGTGTGTGTGTGTGTGTGTGTGTGTGTGTGTGATACCTGTAATGTTCTGCAGTGTGACGTGTGTGTGTGTGTGTGTGTGTGTGTGTCTGTGTGTGTGTGTGTGTCTGTGTGTGTGTCTGTGTGTGTGTGTGTGTGTGTGTGTGTGTGTGATACCTGTAATGTTCTGCAGTGTGACGTGTGTGTGTGTGTGTGTGTGTGTGTGATACCTGTAATGTTCTGCAGTGTGACGTGTGTGTGTGTGTGTGTGTGTGTGTGTGTGTGTGTGTGTGTGTGTGATACCTGTAATGTTCTGCAGTGTGACGTGTGTGTGTGTGTGTGTGTGTGTGTGTGTGTGTGTGTGATACCTGTAATGTGCTGCAGTGTGACCTGTGTGTGTGTGTGTGTGTGTGTGTGTGATACCTGTAATGTTCTGCAGTGTGACGTGTGTGTGTGTGATACCTGTAATGTTCTGCAGTGTGACGTGTGTGTGTGTGTGTGTGTGTGTGTGTGTGTGTGTGTGTGTGTGTGTGATACCTGTAATGTTCTGCAGTGTGACGTGTGTGTGTGTGTGTGATACCTGTAATGTTCTGCAGTGTGACCTGTGTGTGTGTGTGTGTGTGTGTGTGTGTGTGTGATACCTGTAATGTGCTGCAGTGTGACCTGTGTGTGTGTGTGTGTGTGTGTGTGTGTGTGTGTGTGTGATACCTGTAATGTTCTGCAGTGTGGTCTGTGTGTGTGTGTGTGTGTGTGTGTGTGTGTGTGATACTTGTAATGTTCTGCAGTGTGGTCTGTGTGTTCTGCAGTGTGGTCTGTGTGTGTGTGTGTGTGTGTGTGTGATACCTGTAATGTTCTGCAGTGTGACGTGTGTGTGTGTGTGTGTGTGTGTGTGTGTGTGTGTGATACCTGTAATGTTCTGCAGTGTGACGTGTGTGTGTGTGTGTGTGTGTGTGTGTGTGTGTGATACCTGTAATGTTCTGCAGTGTGACGTGTGTGTGTGTGTGTGTGTGTGTGTGTGATACCTGTAATGTGCTGCAGTGTGACGTGTGTGTGTGTGTGTGTGTGTGTGTGTGTGTGTGTGTGTGTGTGTGATACCTGTAATGTTCTGCAGTGTGACGTGTGTGTGTGTGTGTGTGTGTGTGATACCTGTAATGTTCTGCAGTGTGACGTGTGTGTGTGTGTGTGTGTGTGTGTGATACCTGTAATGTTCTGCAGTGTGGTCTGTGTGTGTGTGTGTGATACTTGTAATGTTCTGCAGTGTGACCTGTGTGTGTGTGTGTGTGTGTGTCTGTGTGTGTGTGTGATACCTGTAATGTTCTGCAGTGTGACGTGTGTGTGTGTGTGTGTGTGTGTGTGTGTGTGTGTGTGTGTGATACCTGTAATGTGCTGCAGTGTGACCTGTGTGTGTGTGTGTGTGTGTGTGTGATACTTGTAATGTTCTGCAGTGTGACCTGTGTGTGTGTGTGTGTGTGATACCTGTAATGTTCTGCAGTGTGACCTGTGTTTCCTGTGTGCAGGAGAAGTCAGCAATGTCAGTGAAATATCGGGGGAGTCGGGATCGGAGGTTGTTCTCGCTGTCACAATACCGGTGTATATGGACTTTTCAAAAGTCAGCAACTGTGACCAGTTACGATGGAGAGATGGAGAGAACCGTTCCATAGTAAAGAGTCGGAATTGTAATCGGGAAATATATAACAGCACCATGAAGCTATCAGAGAACGGGAGTCTCATCATTCCCATTGTGACAGCAGAGCATGCTGGGAGATATACTCTAGAGATATACACAGCTAGAGGAAAATTAAGGCACATACATTCATACCACCTCTATGTGGAAGGTAAGTGGTCCATTCCTGTGGCATAGATACATAATTATATACAGTATATGGGTGAGCGATGTCTCTTTGTTCTAGAAGCTGTTGTAGCCCTGCAGTCAGTAGGTGACAGCTTGTCAGGCACAGGGATCATCTGGGATTGCTGGGCATTGTGGTGCTCTGCAGGGAAAGTGAGAACAAAGAAAATAAAGAGGAGCAGAACCCAAGGTTTTCATACTGCGTTTTGTACCTCCTGATGGGGCTTCTTGATTTGGGATGCCCCCAGGATCGCGCGCAAACTCACTGTGAGGAAATGTATATGAAGTGACCACACTAACACAGCATATAGGATCATGCAACACGCTTTCCTGACCGTAGTCATTTAACCAGTCCAAGGGCTAGCTTTGGATGCACTTGTTTCGGTTAAGGTATAAAGACAGCTCAAGTTAAATATATATTTTAATGTGATTGGCGCACTAGGCAGTTATTACAAGCATTTGACTGTGATGGAAATAATATTAATACCAGTGTGAGAAGTGGGACACAGGTTACAGGTAAAATGATTACAAAAAGATACACAGCAGAATGTCACATTACCTTCAAAACATTTGGATGAATGATGTGCATGGATCAGGGCATCCAAGAAGCATGGAGAGAGTTATGTGCTTAGTTGAATGTTACCGCCCATTGCAGGGTGGTGTAGATAGGTAACGGAAATATATGACATTTTATTATGTGATGCATATGTCATGATTAAGGACCGGGTGTCGGTCCAAAACGCGTAGATGCTTTCAAGTGTTTTCTTTACTGGAATACTGGCATCTTGGCTTTTTTATGCTGTTTTGAGACAATAACGTTTGGCTATTTTTTTCACTGGCAGCAGCGGACTGGCGATTTTTTCTTTCTACCGTGAGGATTATTAGAGTGGAGCACTCTTTGCCGTTGCTGAGGGTCTGTGAGTTCACCTGGGATGACTATGGATTTAAGATAGAGCTGACTCCTTACATAAGGCATGGAGAGAGCCCTATGGCCGGTTGCTAGTCCCATTTAACATGTGGGCACGTGACTTTCCTCCAGGTAGTGACAATTAGCTGGTCTGGGAGCCTCTTCTTTATGTCGGGGCTGTTCACTCCCCTTCCCTTCCTCGTAAGATAGTGGCTGGAGATACGATTCCGCTTTGAAACTCATCTGCTATCACATCTGTCCGAATAGGTGGCTCTCTTGTTCCTTGCTGCCTGACAAAGGTGTTAGGGAAGCCACACATGGGGTCTGTGATCTGACTTGTTGCCCATTTCACAAAGCAGTGCTAACTGTCCCTCTGCCCAAATATGCTTCCTCTTCCTGGAAGGCTTTCGTTACACAGCTGTCAGGAGGTATTTCTGGGGGTTTAAGGGACCTTCACTAAAAACATGGGATTACAGGGGACTAGGCATCAGGAATAAAATGTAATATTTGCCCTATGCCTGACACCTCCCCCTATATAAGGGCTCTAAGGGAAAAACCTCTTGGTGGTGACCCCTGCACCCACTCATAATCTATCCTCTTTTGGAGAACCCCACAGCAGCGCCTCAGGCTGAGAACTCTGGATGAGGTCCCATTGCTGGGACTCCTGGGTTCCGCACCCAGCCCTATTCTGGGGATTGCATTGCTGCACCACCAGGGAGGCTGGAACTACGGGCCTTCTGTCCCAGGAGTAACCTCTGGGGTCTATGTGCAGCTGCCCTCGTCCATCCGGAGTGGTGGTTGGACCACTCCCGGAAGGGGTGTAGGGCTACTTGTGGTGACCGTGTGACTGCACTGATGGCAACCCTTCCATTTCTGCTTTACCCAGGCCAGGGGCTGCGATGCATGTCGCCAAAGCAGTAGTCTGAAGGGGTAGCACCTAGTTGATGCCTGCAGAACCCACAGCAACTGCCCCATTAACTGCATCTCCTGGATGGAGGGTTTATCCTGGGTAGAATCTTCTTAGGGTGGCTACTCCCCCGGAGGAAAACCTTCCCTGTTGGCCCAAGTGGGTGAATAAGCCACTGCATTTGGGTCCCCAGGTGGCATAGTCCACCGGCATCAGTATAAAGCTCTTTCTGTTCGGTAGAGTTTCCAGTGGGTGGGTGGGACTCAGCCCTGGCCCCCCTACCCTCTGATAGGTGTCATACGAATGGCAGTGGGTAGCCACGTCGGGTCCCACTTGTTTCTTGATGATCCCAATGCCCCCAGTCGTTCGAATCTCCAAGGCATATCGCTTCTTGGCCCTGGACGGATAGGGTAACACCAACTGCCAGTCCTCAGGCCACACTCCTGGTGACCCTGGCTGGGCCATCATCAGGTACCGCCATGCTTGCCCCTGGACCATCTGGCCCTGGTGTCTGGGCCCAAGTGGGGTTGTGTCTCCTGCTCAGTACAAGTTCCCTTGTGTCCTCTGTGTCTGATGCAGCCCCTCACTGGACATGGTCCTGCTGTGGTCTCAGCGGCTGAAGTCTCAGACAGCACCCACTCCTTCCACACAAGTTGCTCGTCCAGATGGACTAGCCTCACCCTCAACATCCCCACCTCCATCCTCTTCCCGGGCAATGCTGCATAACACAGGCTACTGAAGGGGCTTCAGTAAGATGGCCGCCCCATTAGAGAGGTCAACAGCTCATGAGGGTGGACATCTTATCGTAGCCCATACCGTCAACTGACAAACTGAAACCAGAGAATTTGGCGCAGAAGGCCACCAACAAAAATGCCTCCTCTTGTGAGTTAATAACCAGGTGGCAACCTTAGCAACAGCCAGGGACCCTGAAAAGGCCTAGAGGCCCTAGACTGCTGCCTGCGTTGCCTGCCCCATACGTTGGGGTGAGTGGGGAGCTTCTATCTTGGAACACCAAAATCCCTCATTTCCTCTTGCCAAATACCTGTAATTTACTCTCATGCAACAGCTTTTGGCTCTGTAACATACCCCCCCAACTTTTGAAAATCAAAAAAGAGGGACACGTGTGGCGGTGCGTAGCGAGCTGCAGATTTTTTTTTGCTAAACCACACTCCCAGCCACACTCTTAAAGGCAAACACCACATAAGAATTACATAATAATAATTCAAGCAAGCCCCCCAAACACAGACAAGCCCCCTACACATACAAGCAGATGCCCCCCACACACACAGATACATGCAAGCCCCACACACACCCAGGCAACCCCCCCACACACACCCACACATGCAAGCCCCCCTCAAACACATACATGCAAGCCCCCCTCAAACACATACATGCAAGCCCCCCTAAACACACATAGGCAAGCCCCCACACACACATACAATCCCCCCACACACACATACAAGCCCCCCACACACAAACATACAAGCCCCCCACACACACATACAAGCCCCCCACACACATACAAGCCCCCCACACAAACATGCAAGCCCTTCACACACACATACCTCCTGAATGTCCCACAAGGACAATGCAGAAGGGAGGACACTTAGACGGATCCAGTCGGGTAAGTCTGTGGGGATGCCTGATGCGGGGACCTGTTAGATGTGGAGCCACCTGGTATTGGAAGTGTGCCAGCGAGAGGTGCCTGAGCTCTGTTAAGGTACAGCTGCCCCTGTTATAAACCCTTAAGCCCGGGGGAAGTGTAGAACCCAGTTGGGCTCTTGGCCCTAAACATTTACCTGTTTCTGTAAAACTGAACATAAAGAAGTGATCCTTTGCCCTAAGGTGAAGAGAAGCTTCCTCAGTGAATATCACCTTGGTTGAACTTGATGGACATAGTATTAACTATGTAACCTTGCGTAATTCCCTGCTTTAAGTTTGTCTGAGAGCTAGTGGTCCCATTGAAGTGGGGTGGACTAGGCCCCGTACCACTGTGGTTTATTGGAACTGTGAACAAAGAGTTTAATAGATATTAACTGAGTCTGATTTGGATTCATTAAATGCCTTGGAACAGTGCTGAGATCTGCTCCTTGGAATCTAAGAGCTTTCTTTCCTGTGATATGAGCTGCTGTATTGCTGATCAGTAAATAAAGAGAAACAGCACTGGTTAAAGAGGAACACCGGACCTCTATTTGGCCGGGTCCTGTTACCCCCCCTCCCCCCGGCTCTGCTTACCGTTTGGATGTTGCCAGATTCCGGATTGCTGACGCTCTGCTGCTTTTCTCAAGGCCCTGGTGTCTTAGCCGCCTAGGACTGACACCGCAGGGCTTAGCTGTACCATTAAACTTTAGAAACACCGGGGAGTCCTTATCATAGTCATTCAGTGCACTGCCCTAAAACCATAACGGGCGCCCATAAACCAACAACTACATCCAAAAAAAATACACACAAACAGTTTCTATATGTGGCTGGTACTATGAAAGACACCTAAACCGGACCTTCACCATGATTTATTGAAAAGCCCAAATCCTTATAAAACGATTCCCCAGCATCTAAAATTAATATATTTTAAGTTTTTTGTCACTTATTATTCTTTCCCCCCACTGGGCTGCAACTCTGTTAAGGGCTTTAGGATACGGGCGCCGCCATTTTGACTCAGAAGCATCACACTTACTGAGGAGAGGAGAGTGGGATAAAATACAGGGGGTGGGGTTATAGCTGTGCTTTGCTCAGACAGAGCAGAGCTGGGGTCAGGAAAAGGTCAGCAATCCCAGAATGCAGAGCAGCACAGTCAGAAGGCACTTCCTGTTTGCAGGCTACCTGATGTTCCATAAGCTGCCATCTTGGATGTTTAAAGGCTCATAACATGCAGTAGATGCAGGTAGGATGATTTTTAATGTGAGCAATCTGTATGTACAGGGTGTGGGAAACATATAAGATAGGCTCTTATTCAGAGTGAAGGACCGCTTTAATGGTTAATGGCACGTGTTTCCATAGTACAATAAATTTATTGAAATAACACAAAAGGAATCATATACTACAAACCATTCTTCCCTTAGAATAAAATTAAAAGCTAGCATAGCTCATAAAAGAGACATGGCCCCCCCCCCCCCCCGATGCCTGATGAAGCCCCGTGCGTCGGTAGACGAAAGGCCCCACCACACCCCCCAGCTCTCCTCTCCACACGAGCTGACCACATGAGATGCAAGACGCATAGCTATGATGAGTCCTCTGCCGTGAGGTGGATGTTACAAGCGTCGCTTAGAAGGAGAGGTATACTAGGCGGTAGATCTGCGGTGACGAGAGTCTTAGACTTGTTACCAGCTCCCACCCAGCAACATTGTTTGCCGCCCGTGTGTCTACACCCTTCAGCACTTTATTGAATTTGCACAATGTGAAGCATTACTGGAACCTCTAATCATGTAGGCCAGTCGTTATATAAATCTAATGCCTCCCATTGGCCATCATCACTTTCAGCACTATGCACTTTAACATCAGGTCAAGCCTTTTGGGACAACCATCAGTGCATTCCTCTGTGAACTTATATTGGAAAAGGAGGTTCAGCACATTGAGAAGATATTTTAGTGAAATTAAGATTTTTTTAGAGCGGTATTAAATTATTTATTTAGCCATAGTGCATTGTGACATGCTGTGTGTGTATTGTATCTCATATCAGACAGTGATTGTGTCTCCATCTCTCAGTTCCGGTGTCGGTTCCGGTTCTGGAAATCTCATGTCTTCAGGATGGACAAGCTCGGATCTCCTGCCGGCTGGATAATGGGAGTCACTACAACATCTCCCTTATTGTGACTGGACCATCCATGATGAATCATTCCTCTGCTTTCAATAACATCACAGTCACTGTTCCAGCAACACATCCTGGGAGTGTCATCTGTACAGCGGAGAATCGCGTCAGCCAGAAGGAGAGCAAAAAGACTTGGGACGCCTGTCCAGGTGAGTGATCATCAGATCCTTGTCTGTAATAGACCGAGAGTTGGCTAAGATTTGTGGGCAGGATAAACCTAAGAGGAACTAAAAGGCTCGAGTTCCTGTCCTTGGGGCTTCCCGAATTGGGATTTCCAGCAGTGTGAAACCTGCCCAGATCCACTCACCTTCTCCTGAGCCCTTGTCACGTCTCGGCGCTGCGGCTTCATCACCGCACACCTCTAGCCATGCTCGCGCCTGAGCTTTCTGAATGAGCAGCGCGGGCACATCTCGGCTACAAGCTACTCAGCACGCTTGCTTTCAACTCAAGCCTGCCCATGGGGTGACCTGGGGGAACGCACACAACGGGGCATCCCAATTTCAGATGCTGTGCATGGAGGAACAACTCGCAGGATTATGAAATTCCTGTGTGTTGTTCCTCTCTAAAAATCACACATCATCACATCCTGTTCCGCAATGAGAAACTTACCATCTACTAAAAAAAATGGGTCCAGCCTCTCTCTGTTGCAATTAAAGGAGCAGCACCTCCAGACACTATAATAAGGTGGTAGAAATGGAGTGTGAACAGTGGCCAAGATCCTAATAATTGCCCAGCTGAGTGCAATCCATGGGACCTCAGGGACAGTTAGGTTTCTAAGAACCAGACATTTGTCGTTGCTAGGAAATGGATGTAGGTGCTTCTTTCCTGATGGGCGATAATGATATCATCTACATATAGAATAAGATACGTCCATTTCTCTGCTACACCTTTTGAGTATACACATGGTTTACCTTGAGATCTTCCAAAATCATTTATCAATCAAGACTTCGTTCATTTTGGAGTTCCTTGCTCTCATCAACTGTTTAAGATCATAGAGAGATTTTTGCATTTTCCAAACAAGATGCTCTTCACCCTTTTTAATACAGCCTTTAGGTTGAGTCATGTAGAGTGTCAGGAACCGCTTACCTGATTCCCGTTCCAGCGACGCCTCCAGGCGGCCAGCTGCAGCTGTCGCTGTGCGGCGGTCGTGCCGGGCGGCGTCGGCTCGAGCAGCGTCAGCCACGCCCCCCGCTTCCTCCTCCAGTAGACGTGCTCGCGCGCGGCCACGAGCACGTGTCTGTTATGCCCTCCGGCGGCGCTGTGCTGCGCGCACCCGCCGGAGGATCAATTAAAGGGTTAATCAGCCCCATTGATATCTTGGCCTTACCTCCTCCCTTGTTGCCAGACAATTACCCTTGGAATCCTACGTGCACCAATCAGTACACTGCTTCCCTCAGACCTGTCCCTATAAAGGCAATTCCCTCTCAGTTGTGAATTGCCTGTGATAGCGCTCAGAACCCTGTGTACTCTATTCCTGTGAAGTTTAGCCTGTTGCCGATTTGATTGTACGACCATTCTCAATCCTGAATCCTTGTTGCCGACCTCTGCCTGTATTGACGCCTCTTGATCCTGAACCTTTGTTGCCGACCTTGCCTGTACTGACGCCTCTAGATCCTGAACCCCTGTTGCCGACCTCAGCCTGCACCCCGACTACGTCTTGCCTGATCCTTGGTGCCGCTACGATCTCTGCCTTCCTGTTATCAACCTATTGCCTGTCTCTGGACTTCCGTCACTCACGCTCCAGTTATTGGTTCTCCAGATCTCTCCGTATAAGCTAGCATCCTTTGAGCCAATAAGTCCTGGGGGCAACCGATCCCGGGTAGGCGTACTTGCGTCCCGGCAAGCGGGGGCTCCTATAGGTGAAGCTGGCTGCGGAGATTGGGGGTTGCAAGCTCAGTAAGAGGTCTGGAGTTACCCCCTAGCGTGACATAGAGCTTTAGAAAGGCAGTTTGCATGTCAAAATGTCCCACTGTCATCTTTAGAACAGCAGGTACAGCAATTAAAGTTCTGAATGTGGTTTATTTAACCGGAGAAAGTGACAGCATCATAATATTCACCATATATTTGCAAGTATCCTTTTGCGACTCGTTTTGCCTTAAACCGTAACACTTTACCTTCAGAGTCATATTAGTTCTTGAAGACTCATTTACATCCGATTGCTCTCTTGCCTTGTGGTAGCTCAGTAAGCGGCCATATCTGGAGTTGGTGAAGAGACTCCATCTTGTCATCTGCAACTTTAATCCACTTCTGCTTCTCGTGGACAGGCAGTTCCTGCATCTGCTGCCAAGACTGAACGTCTGGCTCAGGAAGTGTTCTGACCATATAAGAAAGGCGCTTAGCTGGGATTCCTTTTTTTGGCCTTTCTGATCTCCTGACTGGAGGTTCAGTTGGTTCCTCTGTACCTTCATTGGTGGTTTCAGAGCTTATCCAGACTTCAGTGCTTTCTTTTTCAGCATCTGGGGCTTATGACTGATATTCTTGTTCTTTCTTTTACTGTGTTGGTCTCAGGGTGCAGGATTCTGTATCTCATTTCAGTTTCACTATAGCCAACCAGGACCACTTTGCACGAGAGTCCCAATTGGAATGTTATTTGGAAACATATACAAATGTTTTGCTTCCAAATATCCTGAGGTGCTTCAACTCAGGCATATATGGAGTTTTGTTTGTAGATCAACCTGGCAGCCTGTTTTTAAGACAACAGGCTGTCACGGTGGCTTCTCCCTAAATTGTTGTAGGCAGATTTGCATCATAATTCTTGCACTTTTACAGAGAGTGTGGTTCTTCCTCTGCCACACCTTTTTGTTATGGGTTGTATGGAACCATTTCACTTTAAGGGCCCACTCAGGCTCACACTTAGCCTCACACTTAGCCATGGTATTATTTTACAGTGGACCCAAACCACTGAATGCCAGGTGTTGTATGCAGACCCGCTCATGGCTGGCCTCAGCAACAGGGGATGATCAGCAACATTGGAAAAGGTGGCATGGAATGGAGGGCAGTTGATGGAAGCTCAGAAGGTGTCAAGAACCAGGTGACAACAGACAGCAATACAGATACAGTTTTTTATGCATATCTTGTCTGCGCTGTACGCACTTTCTTTGCATTTTAGCTGAATAAGTTTATCTTTAATTGTCCCTTCTGCTGAAGTGTGTCCCTTTTTGAAATGATGCAGCGGTCATATTTGAAAGTAACTCAATTTCCCTGTGTAGTGAGCTTTTTCACTGACAAAAAATTGCTTTTAAGACTGAGAATATATAACACAACCTTTACTGGGATATTTCTGGTTTGTGCTGGGGAACCTGGACAGTGGATACAATAATTCCCTAAGTCATCTGAAGTCATCTACTGACCATTAGATAAAAAGACTCTTTCTGACTTGCTTTCCTCAAGGTTAGAGAAGAAGCTTTTGTTGTTTTTTTGTTGTCACACCAGAGTCTATACGCCACGCCTGTGTTTACATTAAATGCAGCATCTATAAATTCATCAGCTTCCTTCAAAGCAGTATTGGACCCATTAATGACCTTTCTGCTTCCTGAGCTGACTCATTCTAGCATTCCAAGCTCTTGCAGTCTGCTTTTATGCTTTTTACAGACAAAACATTCACAAGTTTCCTTTTAGATAGTCTTATTTTAAAGAAATCCAATGTGCTGCCTCTGCTGTGGATACATTACTGTTGTTTATAGTCTCTGTCTTTCACTTGTTCTCATTAACAAGTTTGCCTTTAAAATACTCTTATGTGAGCTCATCATTTGTCTGGACATCTAGTGCAGTGACAAGTGTGTCATTACTTTCTGAAAGACCACTTAGTAGAAGTGCAGCAACATGAAAATCTTTAATTTATTCCCCAATACCTCTGAGGTGCTCCACAATCTTGTCTTTTATATAGTCCTACATATTCTGGTGCTCAGACTTTTCTCATGAGATAAAGCTTTTTGCTGAGGTTCGATCTTTCATGCACTTTCTGTAACTTCTCCCACATCTCCTTTGCAGTTGCACGCTTGCATATACGCACAATCTGACTATCATCTATACTGAGGAAGATAGTGTTCTGTGCTTTCTGACTCTTCTCATTTCTACAAAAGTTCAAAAACAACCAGCTCACCTTCAGACCTCCAGAGCACGGACCTCGAAATCTCCTGATGCATTCAATTGTGTTGTCGAGCTTATTAGAGGTTAAAACGTAACTTTCACTTCATAGATTAAAATTGCGTAGATCCATAAATAGTACAACAGCAAAAGGCATGTATCTAGCAGACTGACAAAAATCCCCTCCCACCATCCAGACCTGGTCACGCGTTTCGGGCTGAACACAGCCCTTAGTCATTTTCTTTTCTAGCCAGTCATGTGGTAATGGATGAGGCATAAGTTCCTGAGTATATGTCCTCCTACCCTCTGTGCTGAGTAACATCTTCACCTTGAATTTCCAGGACGGGTAGTTCTGGTTAGTCTGACATGGTACTGTGAATTTAACAGGATTGCTGTTAGTAGACATTTTCTCACACTTCACTCTTTCACTTTTGCTCTGGATAAATGGTCCTCTGGGTAAATCCTCCTCTGGGTAAATCTTCCTCTGGGTAAATCCTCTTCTGGTTAAATCTTCCTCCAGGTAAATCCTCCTCTGGATAAATCATCCTCTGGGTTAATTCTCTTCTGAGTAAATGCTCCTCTGTGTAAATCCTCTTCTGGGTAAATGTTCCTCTGGGTAAATCCTCTTCTGGGTAAATCCTCCTCTGGGTAAATCCTCCTCTGGGTAAATCCTCCTCTGGGTAAATCCTCCTCTGGGTAAACCCTCCTCTGGGTAAATCCTCTTCTGAGCCCATAACCAATTGGCAGCAGATTGTACATGACACACGTCCAGCATGCAGGAACAACGGCTGTTTAATCAGCAACAATCAGGAACACAACATTCGCTTGATAAGTCAACTCTGTATGGAACAAAGGCAAACTTGCTATGATACAGTCACATGGTCAGCCTAAGGCTTCATGTTTTTATTTAAAAACTAACTTTATCTACAGCATAACAAGCAGTCATAAAGATGTAGTTGTATTAAATCTGCTCTGACAGCACAGAAGGAAATAATTCTGGGGGCCCTCCAGAGGAAATCATTCTCAGCATAACCCGCAGAAAGGCCCAGGTATCACGTTTTAGAGTCATGTGACCTTGTTACCTTTTATCTGGTATAAAGTATTATGTTTGTATATATATTGCAACCTCACCCCATTGTCGTTTTGCTCCTCCTCCAGTTTCCCTCGCCGATATTATTGTGGATGCCTCATGTTTCCGGAATGGCAGCGCAGAGGTCTTGTGCTGGGTGCGTAGTGGTTCGGATCCTGCGTTTTCCTGGAATCTGAATACGAAATCTTATCATGGAAGCTCCAATTCCTCACACAGCTGGGTGACCATTCCTCCACCAGTCACCGGAACCCTCCGCTGCGATGTCAAAAATAAGAACAGCAAATTAAATAAAAACATGACGCTCTTCTGCCCAGGTGAGTAACCCCCTACCTTCCAACTTCTCAGGGTGGCAAAGAGGGACAATTGTTAAAGAGGAACAAGACAAAGGAATTTCCCTTTCCCATGTGTTGTTCTTCCTTGCGGTGTCATCCCAAACTGGGATGCCCTGCTGTGTGTACCCCCCCCAGATTGCCCCATACACCCGCCTTCCTTCTGATCCCATGGCGCAGACTTGAGCGAGTGCGCTGATTGGCTGAGCCACTTGCCTCCCTTCGGCCCCACTGATGGCTAAGCCGCCTGGACAGTTAAGTAGCAGCGCAGCTGAGCAGCGCCTCTAGCCGCATGCCCCGCCCACCTTGCAGCTGTGGCGTGTGCGCACCGCCCATTCAGAAAGGTCCGGCGCGTGTGCGGCTAGAGGTTAACAGAGATGCGGCCATAGCGGCCAGACGTGATGAGGGCTACAGGAGAAGGTGAGTGAAAATGGCGATGGCGCTTCACACAGCGGGCATCCCAATTCCCCAGGGAGTGGAACTTGGACTTAAATTAAGCCACGCCCCCTCATTGAGGGATAGGTGAAGCCACGCCCCCTCATTGATGTATGGATAGGAGATAGGATGTAACAGTTACAATAGAAACACTTTGAATATGCAAATGAATCATTTATTGCTGCAGATCTGCATGTTACACCTCAAAGAGGGACAAATGAGAACGACGAGGGACAGGGGGACATGGACTCATGAGGGACAGGGGGGCATGGTATCAAAAGAGGGACAGTCCCTCGAAATCAGGGGCACTTGGGAGGTATGTGTAATAGCCTTCTGCTCTGCACACTCACGTACTGAGTAATAATATTAATAGTAACAGCCATTCATCTCTGGCTGATGGGTTCAGGTTTAGGGGTTAAAGTCCCTGTATGGTCCCTGTACAGGTTTACACAATAAATTACACATACCCACAGTCCTACTCCATGGCAGTAAATTGAATCTTACCTGCATCAGAGACCTCGTCTCTGCCATCCTCACGGCCCAAAGCCCAGGGTTCCTCTCCTTTGGAAGGAGGAGGAGTGCTAGTCCTCCGCACGACCCCTTCATTAAAATAAATAGCGTGGGTGTGGCCAGTAATCATATGCTAGAGAGAAGTGGGGAGGCAGCAACGGGATGTGGTCTGACGCGGAGGTGTCAAGGACCGGATCTCCGAATAGCTACTCGTTTCTCTGGGTGAGTATGTGCTGTTTATTGTGTTTACCTGTAGAGACACTTTAAAGCTGTTATTCTAAGTCACACACCCCGCTTCAAGATATTCATTACCTGTGGGTAGTACTGACCTGTAGAGGGCGAACTGCAGAGATGACTGGAGGAAAGAAAGCCCCTCCCAGTCCATAAGTACCTGGGACCTCCCACTCATTACCCAGTCTTAATCTCTGCAGACGGCGAGCAAGCAGCAGATGATGTCTCCTCCTTGCACAGGGGGATTTTAAGGTAGCCGGGTCTACTACCGGCCAAAATTTTTTTATTTCCTTTCAGACTCTTTATTTCCCTTATGAATACTATATATATATTTGAATGCCTCCCAGTCTTGACTGCTGTCCGAGCGAGGGTATACTAGCACCACTGGTGCTCAGGAGCTATGCTCCGCCGCGAGACCCTATAACGAGGGTAGGCGGTTATACTGGGTTGGTGACCCCGGTTTGGGATGCCCTGTCCACAAGAATGACTTTCCCCTTAATTGGCCTATCCCCACATTATTAGCTTGTTTGGGGGCCTTCTCCTCAGCCTGTGGTGTTTTCCATGATGTGGGGTGTCTAGAAGTATTTTTTCTATATAATGTTTCCACTGTTTATTGTGTGTCTTTTTTAAAAATGTTTCACTGTTCTGTCACTTTTCTTCCTGCCAGTCACCGCGGCAGCCATTGCGCCGCGGTGCTGGTTTTTACCTCAGAAGAGCTGAGGGGAGGTTTTCTCCCCTCATGCTCGTCTGTGTGGGGGCGGGCCGGGCCTTCTGCGAGAGGCCGCGGCCCGCGCCCTTTATGCCCCGAGTCTGTGGTAGTGTGGCTCGAGCGGGGAGCAGCTCCGCATGCTTTGCGGGCCGCTGCCGGCTGTTTGTTTCCTATCCGCCCGGTGCCGCGGGCCCCTGCGGCACCGGCGCGCTGTTTCTCAATGGAGGGGAACTTTCCCCTCATGATTTAGCTGTGGGGGCGGGACCGGACTTGCGGCGCGTCGCCGCGGCCCGCCCCCTCTAGTTCCTGCCACTACTGAGGAACTTGTTCCTCATTCTTGTTTGCAATAGGGGGCGGAGCTTTTCAGCACGCGGTTCGCGCTGGCCACGCCCCCCTTCTTCGTCTCCCGCTCTGCGCTGAGTTACCTCAGGCAGAGGACGCAGCGTTTCTGGCACCTGGAGGCACCATGAGTGGCCCTGCGGGCCTTTTTCATTACACTCTTGAATATAGATATAAATATATATAGAGGATTTGAGCCTCTTACTGTCTTTTTTGTGTTTTTCAGGCTGAGTCTACAGGGGTTTTTAGGTTTCTCCCGGTCCTAGGGTACCTGGGTTCTTTTACTATTTTTTACAAATCCTCCCACTTGGACACTATAAGGGCATCCCGGGTTGCTTAATAGCGTAATTCCCTCACTCATAGCGACTTACTCAAGTTCACCTTATGGAGGCATCCCAAGATTCCGGGCTTCCCTCGGGACATTCCCGGAAGTGCATGGGCTTTGGGGTATCCCTAACAGGGGATGATTTTTTCCTATGTATATCATGTGCACAGCAAACTATTACACGGCAGTCCGGTCCCCAGGCTTCTGGGTCAGCGCCGCCGGCTTCATCCCCTCCCCCTCCCATTTTGACCCGTGCCCCGTGTGATGTTGCCACGGGGGGGGGGGGGGGGGGGGCAGTCGCAATCTGATGTGTGTGCCAGATTGGCCAGTATTTAAAAATTCATTTCTTCTACGGTTGCCAAAAAAGCATCGGCTAAGAGGAAGCATTACTCACCGGTTAATCATTTTGAATATGATGATGACGAGGACGGCCTGGATTGGTCAGATTATTCCCCTCTAGAGGAAGGGGAATTATTTGAGGATTCAGATATTTCTGATGATCAGCAAATTGTTGGCGCTGATTCCGATCGGAGGTCAGGGATTTCCTTGGATACTCCTAATGTTCTGACTCAGATGTTTGAGGTTCTAGCTATCTCGCCTCCGGCGGAGGTTCCTCAACAGCAAGGTGAGTTTTATGACGAATCCAGGCCGCGTTTGGAATTTCCTAATCAAAAGCATTTTGATAATATTATTTCTAAGGAATGGGAAAGGCCTGCCCGGCTCCCAGGCATTCCTCAGAGTTGGGATAAAAGATACCCTTTCCCAGTGGATACGGTTAAGCGCTGGGCGTCCCCCCCCCCCCTGAGGTGGACGCCCCAATTTTGGGGTTATCCAACTCAGCCGTATTGAATAACCCTGATTGTTCCTCTCTTAAGGATGGTGAGGATAAACGCATTGACCAGATGGCTTGTCATGGTTTTGCCAGTATTGGGGCAGCCATAAGCCCTGTTTGTGCCTCATCGCTGTTGGCGGTGGCTACCAGAAAGGTGGTCAGGAACTTGTTATCCTCCTCCGGTTTGAATCCGGACAGTGAGGAATTTTGTGAACTAAAACAATGTGAGGTATTTTCGTCCTTCATGGTAGCCGCTTTGGATGATTCCTTGATGATGAGTAGTAGAGCCTCTGCTCTAATGGTTACTATCAGGCGCTCAATTTGGTTACGCCAGTGGGCGGCTGATTTTGGGTCAAAAAAGTCACTAACGGCTCTTCCCTTCGTTGGGTTACGGCTCTTTGGAGACAAGTTGGACGCCGAAGCCAAGGGCGGAAAACTACCTCAACGCAAGAAGCAACGTCGCCCCTTTCGAGGAGCGGCTTCCTTCACCCCTTCCTTTCGGGGATCTAGAGCGGGAAGAGGTTTCGCCTTCCCTTCTACAAGGGGAGATTCCTGGAATAGGGGCAGAGGACGTGCCCGTTCAGGATACAATTGGGGCTCAAAACCCAAACCCGTGGCCAAGCCCGCTCTACAATGAGGGGGCGCCCTCACCCGTGCGGGTGGGGGGACGGCTGCAACACTTCTCCCAGGTCTGGAATCGAGAGGCCTCGGACAGGTGGATCCGGGAAGTGGTGTCTTCCGGCTACAAGCTGGAGTTCGAGTCCCGCCCTCCCCCGCGTTTCTTCAGGTCTCGGGTGTCCCCGGATGCACTGGCTGCGCAGCAGCTCCAGGCGGCATTATCGAGTCTTCTGGAAATGGCAGTCATTTGACCGGGGTCGGGGTTTTTACTCAAATCTGTTCACGGTCCCCAAAAAGGATGGCGCCGTCCGGCCCATACTGGACCTAAAGATTCTCAACAAGTTTGTCAGGCTGCGAAAATTTCGCATGGAAACGTTGCGCTCGGCTATTCATTCTCTTCGTCAGGGGGACTTCATGACGTCCATAGACATCCAGGGGCTTACCTCCATGTTCCCATTTTTCCCGCGCACCAGAGGTCGCGGTGGAGGATCGGCACTTTTAGTTTGTAGCTCTTCCCTTCGGTCTCACCACAGCTCCAAGAGTTTTCACCAAGGTGCTTGCTGGGGTGATGGCTCTCCTCAGAGCGCAGGGGATTCGCATAGTGCCATATCTGGACGATCTCCTCATCATGGCACCGTCATTCAGCCAAGCAGAATTGGACACCAGGACGGTAATATCCACTCTGGAGAGGTTCGGCTGGGTGATCAACTACCCCAAGTCCTCACTACACCCGTCCAGGACAGTATCCTTTCTGGGAATGTCTCTGGATACAGATCAGGCCAGAGTGTTCCTTCCTCAGTCCAAGGTTCTTCTGATTCAGGAGTTGGTTCGGTCGTTCATGTCCATTCCTCGACCGTCCATCCGACTAGGGATAAGACTGGTGGGTTTGATGGTGGCCTCATTCGAGGCAGTCCCCTTTGCTCAGTTTCACACAAGGACACTACAGATCCATCTGTTGTCGGTCTGGAACAGGACTCTTATTAGTGCTAGGAAGAGGTCCTCATCGTAGGTGTACTATAGGACTTGAAGGTCTTATATTGACTGGTGTGAAACTAGGGCCTTCCCTTGTAGGGAATTCTCTGTTTCTAGAATTTTGGAGTTTTTGCAGCATGGTCTGGACCTAGGGCTCCAACTCAGTACTCTAAAGGGGCAGGTGTCTGCCCTGGCAGTGTTTTTCCAAAAGTCTTTTGCGCTACATCCTTTGGTTAAGACTTTTTTTCAGGGGGTTACGCATGTGCGGCCTCCTAGGAAGCCTTTGATTCCGGTTTGGAATTTGAATTTGGTTCTTTCTGCGCTCCAGGGTCCCCCCTTTGAGCCTTTGCATGATATTCCTTTGTCTTCCCTTACGCAGAAGGTGGCATTTTTGGTAGTTATCACTTCAGTTAGACGTGTTTCTGAGTTGGCGGCTCTGTCTATTCAAGCTCCATATTTTGAAAGACATCAGGATAAAGTGGTTTTCCGTTTTAAGACGGACTTCCTTTCTAAGGTGGTTTCGTCCTTTCATTTAAATCAGGATATTGTTCTGCCCTCTCTGTGTCCTAACCCCAGCAATGACAAGGAGAGGGTCCTGCACTCTTTGGATGTGGTTCGTGTTGTGAAGTATTATTTGGTGGTAACGTCTGCCTTTCTCAAGACTGATGCATTCTTCGTGGTGCCTTTTGGGCCCAAGAAGGGTCTAGCACCCACAAAGTCTACCATCAGCAGATGGATTCGTCAGGCCATTGTCGGGGCCTATTCTGCTAAGGGGAGAGATCCTCCCTTTCGTGTTACAGCTCATTCTACTCGTGCGGTTGGGGCCTCCATTAAGCAAGTTTGCAAGGCCGCTACTTGGTCTTCTGTTCACACTTTTTCAACGTTTTACAAGGTTGATGTGTGGGCCTCAGCGGATGCTGTTTTTGGCCGCAAAGTTCTGCACGCTGCAGTAGTTTAAGTTGTGCTTTATACCTTGTTTTTGGATCCCCACCCCTTATGAACACTGCTATTGGATGTCCCACAGGTAATGAATATCTTGAAGCGGGGTGTGTGACATACTTAGAATAATACCAATTTGTGAATACTCACCTTGTAAAATGGGTATTATAAGTTTGTCACACACCCCGCTTCAACCCACCCTTTGGATTCTGCATCCTTCATATTGTGAACTTTGCGTTGTTATGACTTATATTTGGCTCTTCCTGGTCCTTACCTTACTGCTTTCTTTATACTGGGTAATGAGTGGGAGGTCCCAGGTACTTATGGACTGGGAGGGGCTTTCTTTCCTCCAATCATCTCTGCAGAAGCCCTCTACAGGTCAGTACTACCCACAGATAATGAATATCTTGAAGCGGGGTGTGTGACATACTTATAATACCCATTTTACAAGGTGAGTATTCACAAAATGGTATTATTAGTGCAATGTGTGACATTCCAAGGGGCCACCATGCAAAGATCTTCACACTCAGGACTGGATTATGAGGGGGGGCACCTGCCCCGGGGGCCTCCACGACTTTCCCTGCAAAGGGGGCCTCCACCAACCTTTGGGTTATGGTCTGGTCCAGGAGGCTTTTCAGTCTTTGGTCTGCTATGGGCGGCAGTGGGGCCCCCTGAGCGCCTGGAAAGCCAAAGCCACCACAGGGCAGAACGGAGAGTCTAGAGCAGCAAAGTCGCCATCAGCAACGCTATAGTGATGGGTGCAGAGCTGTCACTGCACATAAGCCACCAAGGACAGCCACTGGCAGCTCAATGCAGGGAACTGTTTTCTGCTGCCCAGAATGGCAAAGCAGGAGTTCCCGAGCAGCACGCACCCACACAAGGGTGGCACAAGGGCCTCGATCTGACGTTCCAGTAAGTAGGCGGGGGCCAGACAACCACCAATCAGTTACTTATTTTGTACTATATCGGGGGCCTCCACCAGATATTGTGCCCAGGGGCCTCCACCACACTTAGTCCTGCCCTGGTCACACTCCCTGGGGGGCAATTCACTAATATGTGGGAACGCTTTCTGCCCTATATCAGAGAACTCTCCATATGTTGCGAGATCCCTACAATTAACCGAATACCTTATAGTGGGTAGTAAATAACTAATTTGTGTGTTAGTGATACAGGCGCATTGCAAAGAAAAGTAGAATATAGTCAGAAATGTGTCTATTTTTAGTAATTCAGTTGAAAAACTGAAACATATCTATTATATATATATATATATATATATATATATATATATATATATATCAGAGTAAACTTTTTTCATGTTGATGAATATGTTACAGTCAAGGAAAACCCAAAATTCATTATCTCAGAAAATTAGAATAATGAATCCAAAAGCACTGCAAAGGCTTCCTAAGCATAAAAAGGTCCCTTAGTCTGGGTAAGTAGGCGACACAATCATGGAGATGACTTGTCAGATGTGCAGAAGGCATCACTGACACACTCCACAAGAGGCTCGATTCAAAGAAACATTCGTCAGGACTTTCGTAGCTGTCTGTGAAAGTTTTGGTGGGTGTTTGTAATTTTTTTGCTTTTTTTCGTACATTTTTCACTCGCACGAACGTTCGGGAGAATGTGTATATGCGCTTTCGATTAGCGAAAGCAATTCGGAACATTTCCAAACAAAATTGGGAAATTTTCGTTCCTTCAGAAAACTTCCGTTGCTGGGATGGTTTACGTCACATTCAGAGAGCTGTTTGCCGAAGGCTCACCACCCTATAAATTCGTATAATTGTAAAACCACTTCCGACACCTCTGAGGACTCGGATTGCTATTTTTGAACATGTTTTGCGGCTATGTGGAGGAGTCTGCGCGCCTTTAGCACCAAGGCATTGCATGTATCAGCATGGCCGAGGCCATAATGTATGGCAATGCACCTGAATCAATACATTTCATGTATGTCTTATAGATGCATTTTAATGCTGACCTAAATTAGTCCTTAGCATGTAAAAATGTATTTTTCCACACAACCATATAATTGCTATATTTTTTAAGACTTATGTCCTTTGTGAATTATATTTGGATTGTTGAACTTGAATCTTAATGTGTTGTAGGAGTTATTGTTTTAGTTGGTTACCTTTGCTTTGTGTAATTATTTTATATTTGGTTGCAGGAACTGCAAGATGTGCCACTCGCCCTTGCTCCTGATGCCCGTTCTTTGCCTGCAGAATGCGGGCCAGGGGTTCTCTAATCGGGCACTATGCAAAACCCGGGCCGTGGTGGCGAGGGCCCTCTGGCTGTTGAAGTCCAGATTTAGGTGTTTGGACCATACGGGGGGGGGGGGGGGGCACTGCAGTATGACCCCAACAAGGTTATACCCAAATTGTAATTTACAGGGACCACACGTGCCAGAGTGGCACAACTGAGTGTCAGGGTCCTTCAGTTGGTGGGCGAGATGCAGGAGCTGTGCAACTCGTTGGGGACCACAGGTGAAGAATAATGTTCAGTGGCCTGCCATTGCTATGTATTTAATTATTTATAGTTGTAAAAAGTTGAAATTTAACACATTTTTAAAAAATGCATATTTGATGCTGGTAATTATTTTAAAAAAGTTACATTGTCATTTCATTAACAAACTACATTAACACAAAACTAATGGGCACAGAAATATTTAAAGATGAATATTCACATGACCGATAAGTGGTTTGGGTGTGCTTTAAGGGTCCAAAAGGGAAGATGGAGGATAGTGATAAGTGATTTGGGTGTGCTTTAAGGGTCCAAAAGGGAAGATGGAGGATGGAGTGCTAAGTGGTTTAGCTAAACATTGTAGTAGAAGTGAGGGTGGCAAATATGTAGGCGAGCACTTTCATGACTTAAGTTTGTAGTGCGCAGGCGCAAGATCGCAAGGATTCCATCTGGACGTTTATTTTTGGTAAAATGGAAACAGAATCTATCGGGAAACGTAAAGGATTCGTTGGAGGATACGATGGGAAAAGGGCAAAAACGAAAGCCTACGTTGTAACATGTGGAAATGAAACGGAAAAGTCTGGATGGAAAATGACATCCGCGTAATTCGTAATCTGCCGTACGAACGGACGGAAACTTTACACAAGGTTTTCAATGCATGCATAGAATCGCTCGAACGCTCATACGAGAGCGGGAAATTTTGAAAATGTTACGACGTCGGCACCAAACCGAAAGTTTTTTTGTGTCTCTCTGAATCGAGCCTAAGGAGGGGAAGCCACAAAAGGTCATTGCTACAGAAGCTGCTGATCACAGATGCTGAATCAAAGTATATTAATGGAAGGAGAAAGTGTGGTAGAGAAAGGTGCACAAGCACCCGGGATACCCGCAGGCTGTAGGATTGTTAAGAAAAAGCCATTCCAACATTTGGGGCGATTCACAAGGAGTGGACAGCTGCTGGAGTCAGTGCTTCAAGAGCTGCCACACACTGACGTATCCAGGACATGGGCTACAATTGTCGCATTCCATGTGTCAGGCCACTCATGTCCAATAGACAAGAAACGTCTTACCTGTGCCAAGGATACAAAGAACTGGTCTGGTGCTCAGTGGTCAAAGTGGTGTTTTTAAATGAAAGTAAATGTTGCATTTCATTTGGAGATCAAGGTCCTAGAATCTGGAGGAAGAGTGTAGCGGCACAATCCAAGCTGCTGGAGGTCTAGTGTGAAGCTTCCACAATCGGTGATGGTTTGGGGAGCCATGTCATCTGCTGGTGTTGAAGGAAGATGGAGAGGCACAATCCAAGCTGCTGGAGGTCTATTGCGAAGTGTCCATATCAGTGAGTTTGGGGAGCCGTATCATCTGCTGGTGTTGGAGGAAGAGTATAGAGGCACAATCCAAGCTGCTTGAGGTCTAGTGTGAAGTTTCCACAATCAGTGATGGTTTGGGGAGCTGTGTCATCTGCTGGTGTTGGTCCACTGTGTTTTATGAAGACCAAAGTCAGCGCAGCCGCCTACCAGGAAATTCTAGAGCACTTCATGCTTCCCTCTGCTGACAAACTTTTTGGAGATGGGTTTTTCATTTTCCAGCACAACATGGCACCTGTCCACACTGCCAAATGTAACAAGACCTGGTATCGCTGCGCTTGATTGGCCAGCAAACTCACATGACCTTAACTCCATAGAAAATCTATGGGGTATCATCAAGAGGAAGATGAGATACATCAGACCCAACAATGCAGATGAGCTGAAGGCTGCTATCAAAGCAACCTGGGCTTCCATAACACCTTTGCAGCCCTCCCTCCGGAACTGATGCAGTCATTCATGCAAAAAGAGCCACAAACAAATATTGAGCCATACTTTTCATTTGGCCAACATTTCGGTGTAAATATGTTTACAGTTGGTCTTATATAATATTCTAATTTTCTGAGATAATGATTTTTGTTTTTCATTGGCTGTGAGTCATAATCATCAACATTATCATAAAACATGTGAAAAAGTTCCATCTGTTTGTATTGACTTAAAGTGGACTAACACCCAGGATTTTCACTATCCTGGGTTTTGTCCACTTCCGCTGGGGTGCCCCGCTGCTTGAAACCCCCCAGATCGCCCTAAAAAACTCACCTCACCCCGCTCCTACGCGAGCGCTCTTTCAATCAGAGCGCTCAGAGCCGCTGTGATATGTACGGACAAGCGACGGACAACCACAGAGGCTCTGAGCACGCTGGAGGCCACATCTCGCGCTTCCCTCTAACAGGGAGCGGGGCCGCGCTGGCCATTTGTGAATGTGCGCACCCTGCTAGAAAGAAGCATGAGATGCGACCGCGGCTCGTGCATGCGCCGTTGGAACGTGGATAAGGTAAGGTTTCTGGGCGTCCTGCGGGGTTTCACACCGCGGGGCATCCCGATTTTGGATGCCCTGCGAGGAGGGATCTGATTGGCCTGGGAATCTTATAAATTGATCCCCCCTGGGTGTTGGTCCACTTTAATATAATAGGTGAGTTTCAGTTTTTCAACTAAGTTACTAAAAATATACACATTTTTGATGATATTCTAATTTCTTGCAATGCACCTGTAGGTACACAGTGTCATGATACACATTTACCTTCTCCCTGTTCCTGTGGCGTCCCCGCTTGGCTGTGCAGGCTCGGGCGGCATGCTGGGGACTCGTTAGCAGGCAACTCGAGCAGTGCTTAGTGTTCCTTCCGCTCACAGCCCCATCCCCTGCCTAGCTGAGCACATGCGCGCGTGCACGTCCGTGTTCTGTCCTCGGGTGGCGCTGCAGACAGTGCGCTCAGCGTTAGTTTACTGTGGGTGAAACACCCTTTCGGTGATCCGGGCAGTCAGCCTATATGTTATAGACTGGCCAATGAGCTCAAGTTTCCCCCTGGCCAACCCCTTCCATCCCTGTCCTATTTCAGTTTCCTATGCTCACTGTCTCACTGCCCGTGATAGCGTGCTGCTGGGTGCTGTAGTTCCTATGACTTTCTCGTTGTTATCGTTGCCGACCTACTTTTGTCTGACCACTCCGTGACTGCTGCCTGAACCGACACCTGCCTGGACTCCGACTACGAACCCGTCTCATCCCTTGTGCTGCATACCTTCTAACCTCTCGGCTTGACACTTGGCTTGACCTTTGATCCTTCTCTTGCTTCTCACTTGGTGCTGCGCATTGTGAGGATTGATAATCTGTGTATGACTCCATCTTACCCGACATCACCCAGTCTTGCCTCTAGTTCATCCGCCTTCAGGCTTTTAAGTTCTTTGTGCTAATAAATCCTGGGGGCAACCATGTCCGGTGAGGTGTATAAAGCCTCCAAACAGGGGCTTGGCTATATGTGAAGCTAGCAGCGGAGATTGGGGGTTATGGACTCACCTAGAAGACGGGTGTCCCGTGAGGCCTGACACACAGCATCTGATGGACACAGGAAACTCCTTTTAACACCAAAGGCAACTAACTAATGACATTCCAGTCATGTGGATTGGAGTTATCACTGGATGTCTAGCAGAATGTCATCAAGAGAATAAACTAGCAAGCCCAGTTGCCTTGATTTATGATCTAGGTGAATGAGAAACTTTAAAATGTTAGGAGCTAATTATAAGGCAAACGCATATTTCAGCTTAACACGTATATTCTACCTTTAAATATTCAGGGTGTGTGATGGGCTGCTGCTCGTGGCTCCTGGTTGGGGGTGGGAGGACCTGTTTGTGGTCTTAGATGTATCATACAGCAGTTAATCTTACACTTACAATTTTCCTGTGTTCTTTAGTTCCAGTATCTGTTCCCGAAATTGAGGTTTCCTGTCTTTCCAATGGCAGCGCTGAGATCTCCTGCGAGGTGAAGAATGGTACCGAACCCTCTTTCAACCTGACCATCAATGGAACTGAGGTGTATAATGCGACCAATTTACAGCGGAGGGTCACCGTCACTGTGCCACTCATGTCTTCATTCAGCAATATCAGCTGTTCTGCATGGAACAACATCAGTGACCGCTCTGCATCTAAGATGCTGGATCCCTGTCTAGGTAAGTGATTGTCTCTCCTGTCACTGCAGAGGCCCATTTACTGACTGGTTACACTGTGCGCACCTCTAAAGCAGCAAACGTTTGGCAGATGCACACTGAGGGGCGTCACTGTAGCTCATTTACCAACTGCAAGACGTCCAGTTACTAATAGTGTGTGTTTCCAGGGAATGTTATCGGTTATTGTTTACTTTTAAAGTATTTTCCGGGTTTTGGTCCTTGCCCCGGGGCACCCCAATCGGGAATGCCCCGCTGTGTGAAACCTCCCAGGTCGCCTGATCTGACTTACCCTTCCCCAGTCCTAAGGCACCAGCGCAGCCTCTCGGATCCGCTTGCTTAGATGAAAAGGCGGGAGCGGATCCAAGAGGGTGCACATGTGCCGTAGGCCGCATCCCCCTCTACCCTCCAACAGGGAGCTTGCCTGCACCGGGCATTCATAAGTACCTGGCCACTGCTCGCATATCCGCCGTTGGAGCGGAAAAGGAGGTGAGACCTGGGGGGGGGGTTCACACAGAGGGGCGTCCCGATTCTGGATGCCTGGGGGGGGGGGGTCAAGCGGCCCTGGAATCTTATAGATTCCAGAGTGGTCCTGCCGAGGGTTTAAGTAGAAATCCTGTCTAATTGTAAATCTTCAGTGCTCTTTCTGGTCTCACTTCAACAATTCAAAAAGTTGTTCAGAAGTTACAGATGATGGCTGATCAGTGTCAGTTTTCTCTTCTGTTCTCACTCCCTCTGTTATCATCACATTGTCTCTCGGATCTTCAACAAAAGTTATGCTGTTTATAATGGTTACCTTGTCTGTTTTGGGATTTAGGATTCTGTAACCTTTAACATTGTCACTGTATCCAACAAAGATTCCTTCAAATGCTCTGTTTTGGAGTTTGGTGTATTTTTCCTGGAATGTAGATGAACGCTTTGCATCCACATCTCTTAGGTGTTTTACACTTGGCTTCTCATTGTGCCACAGTTCATATGGAGTTTTTTCCAATGTTCTAGAAAAGAGTCTGTTCTGCAAATATGTGGCTGTCATTGCTGCCTCACCCCAGTATTTTTGTGGTAGTCCAGAGTCTGTCAGCATACATCTGATCATTTCAGGCAGAGTTCTGTTGTTTCCTTCAGCTACCCCATTTTGCTCTGATGTGTATGGCACTGTCTTTTTGATGTTCTATTCCATTCGGCTTTAAACCGGACCTTCAGCGTGATTTAATGAAAAGCCCAAACTCTTAAAAAACGGTTCCCCAGCATCTAAAATTATATCTTACGTTTTTAGTCACTAACTTATTATTCTTTCCCCCACTGGGCTGCAACTCTGTTCAGGAATTTAGGATACGGGCGCCGCCATCTTGACTCAGAAGCATCACACTTACTGAGGAGAGGAGAGTGGGATAAGGTACAGGGGGCGGGTTATAACTGTGCTTTGCTCAGACAGAGCAGAGCTGGGGTCAGGTAAAGGTCAGCAGTCCCAGAATGCAGAGCAGCACAGTCAGGAGGCACTTCCTGTTTGCAGGCTGCCTGATAAGATGGCAGCTTCCATAAGCTGCCATCTTGGATGTTTAAAGGCTCATAACATGCAGTAGATGCAGGTAGGATGATTTTTAATGTGGACAATCTGTATGTACAGGGTGTGGGAAACATATAAGATAGACTCTTATTCAGAGTAAAGGTCCGCTTTAAGTACTTTTGTACTTTGTGAATTCACCTCCATTGTCACTCTGAAGTATGAGAGGTTTCCTCTGAAACTTGTAACCTTTACTACATAGTCCTGTAATTCGCCAAGAACTTCACTCTTGTGTTGCATTAGATAAGTGACAGTGTATCCTGAATAGTCATCTATGAAAGTCACTATGTACCTGTTACCTCCAGGTGTAGGTAAGTTTAGGGGACCACATACATCACTGTGAACTAGGTCAAGTGGTCTTGAAGCTCTATTCTGATTGACTTTAGGAAGTGTAGCTCTTGTGGCTTTGGATTTGATGCAGAATTCACACTTAACAGTAACTGGACAAGGGGGTACTGTCAGATCCTTTGCCAGATTCCCCTTTTGTAGTTCTTGTATGCATGCTGGATGTCTGTTACCTAAGCGCCTGTGCCATATGTGTATACAATCACTGTGTTTATGGGTACATAGTCTCACCCTTTCCTTCACTGTGTTGAGGTGATACACATGGTCACCTAGCTTGGCACTCACTATGATCTGCTTGCCATCCAGGATAGAACACTTGTCACCTTGGAATTTTACAGTGAGTCCTTTGGCTGTTAGATGCTTCACAGATTAGAGTCCTCCTTCTAGATCAGGAACATAGAGCACATCCTTCATTGGTTTGGCTAAATTGTGTCCCGCATCATTGGGGCATACAAGGGTTCCATGCCCATATCCCTCTGCATGAATTTTACTCCCATCTGCAAGGTAAATAGTCTTTGTTATTCAGATCAAGTTCTGTGAAAAAGCTTCTATCACTTGTCATGTGACTGGTTGCTCCCGAGTCAATGCACCAGCTTTGAAATGTATGGTTGCATTCCACTTCCCTTCCCATGGATCAGAAATTGTGGCTTTGACTTTCTGTTTAGTATAAGAGGGACGCTGTCTCATTTGCTCTGCGTTCTATATAGTACAGTCTCTCTTTATGTGTCCCTGTTTGTGGCATCTAAAACAAGTTTCCTTCTTGTGTATCTTTGTGTTGGCAGCTTTAAGAGTGGAGTCATGCACAAGCTCCTTTCTTCGCTGATACTAATCGTGTCTCCAACATGAGAATTACTGCTCCTTCCTCCCGCCCCTCCCTCCGCCTCCTTCTCCTTCACCTCCACTAGATTTATCACATTGTTGTCAGCACAGAGAGCTGATTACTATGCAGCATCACAGTTCCAAGGGCAACGCCCACTTTTTAAAAAAATACCATTTTGTGAATACTCACCTTGTAAAATGGGTATTATGAGTATGTCACACACCCCGCTTCAAGAATCCATAACATGTGGGTAATATCGTCCTGAAGAGGGCGTTCCTTCAGAGATGATAGCAAAAGAAAGCCCCTCCCTGATCCATAAATACCTGGGACCTCCCACTCACAACCCAGTATACAGAAAGCAGTAAGGTAAGGGACCAGGAAGAGGCAAATATAAACAACAACCACGCAAAGTTCGCAATAAAGAGGATCCTGAATACAAAAGGGCGGGTTGAAGCGGGGTGTGTGACATACTCATAATACCCATTTTACAAGGTGAGTATTCACAAAATGGTATTATTCTTAGTATGTCACACACCCCGCTTCAAGAATCCATAACATGTGGGACATCCAATAGCAGTGTCCATAACAAGGGCGGGGATCCAAAACTAGGCAACAATGCACAACCTTAAACCACAACAGCTTGCAAAACTTTGCGGCCAAAAACAGCATCCGCTGATGCCCTAACATCAACCTTGTAAAACTTGGAAAAGGTGTGAACCGAAGACCAGGTAGCGGCCTTACAAACTTGTTCAACAGAAGCCTGGTGCTGAAAGGCCCAGGACGCACCAACTGCACGAGTAGAATGAGCAGTAACACGAAAAGGGGGACACCTCCCCTTGGCAGAATAGGCCCCAATAATGGCCTGACGAATCCATTTACTAATGGAAGATTTGGCAGGAGCCAAACCTTTCCTAGGCCCGCAGGGCACCACAAAGAAAGCATCAGTCTTACGAAAGGAAGACGTAACCTCCAGATAATGTTCCACAACACGAACTACATCCAAGGAATGCAATGCCCTTTCCTTGACGTCGCTGGGATTTGGGCATAGAGAGGGCAAAACAATGTCCTGATTCAGATGAAATTCCGAGACCACTTTAGGAAGAAAATCCTGCTTGAAACGAAAGACAACCTTGTCCTGATGTTTCTCGAAGTACGGAGCTGTAATGGATAAAGCTGCCAACTCAGAAACACGCCTAACCGAAGTGATAGCCACCAAAAAGGCCACCTTTTGGGTAAGAGAAGACAAAGCTATCTCATTCAAGGGCTCAAACGGAGGGCCCTGGAGAGCAGAAAGAACCAGGTTCAAATCCCAAACTGGAACAAAAGGCTTCCTAGGAGGCCGAAAATGTGTAACACCTTGGAAAAAGGTCTTGACTAAGGGATGAAGTGCAAAAGACCTTTGGAAGAACACCGCCAGGGCAGAAACCTGCCCTTTCAATGTACTAAGCTGGAGCCCCAGATCTAGACCATGTTGGAGAAACTCTAAAATTCTAGGAATGGAGAACTCTCGACAAGAGAAAGACCTACTTTCACACCAATCAATATAGGCCCTCCAAGTCCTGTAGTAAATAGAAGAGGAAGAGCGCTTCCTGGCACAGATAAGAGTCTGAATCACTGCGTCAGAAAGACCTTCCTCCTTCAAGATGGCGGTTTCAGCAGCCATGCCGTCAAAGCCAGCGATGGTAAATTGGGATAGCGCAGCCGACCCTGGGTGAGCAGGTCCGGCAGCAGAGGCAGGGCGAACTGATCCTCTGCCAGTCTTACAAGATCTGCGAACCAAACTCGCCTTGGCCACCTTGGGGCCACCAGAATTGCCGACGCACCATCCAAGGCCAGTTTGCGCAGCACTCTGGCTAGCATTGGGAACTGAGGAAACAGGTAAAGGAGCCCCAGATCCCTCCAGTTTAGAGACATGGCATCCACTGTCAGAGCCAGAGGATCCTGCGAGAGAGACACAAAGACTGGAAGCTTGTGATTGTGACGAGAAGCAAAGAGGTCCACCGCTGGGACCCCCCACCTGAGACATATCGAACGAAACACCTTGGGACTGAGAGACCACTCCCCCTGACGAGAGGAGGCCCTGCTCAGCAAGTCCGCCTCCGTGTTCTCCACTCCCGGAATGTAGACTGCTGAGATACACGGGACGTGGGTCTCTGCCCAGTCCAGAATCAAAGACACTTCCCTGAGGGCACTCCTGCTGCGAGTCCCTCCTTGGTGATTGATGTAAGCAACCGCCGTTCTGTTGTCCGACCGGACCTGAACTGGCAGGCCTCTCAACTGATGAGTCAAGCGAAACAGAACCAACCTGATGGCTCTCAACTCCAGAACATTGATGGGCTCGTGAGCCTCCCGCGGGCCCCACAAACCCTGAAACTGGAGGTCCTTCCAAACACCCCCCCAACCTGACAGACTGGCATCCGTGGTGACTGTTTCCCAACACGGAGCCAGAAAAGATCTGCCCTTCAACAGATTGACCGACCCCAGCCACCATTGCAGGGATCGACGAACTTGGGGAGTCATCAGAAAGGACTGATCCAACGATAGAGGAGACTTGTCCCAAACCTTCAACAGATGAAGCTGAAGCGTCCTTGTGTGAAACTGCGCAAAGGGAACTGCCTCGAATGAGGCCACCATTAACCCCACCAGCCTCATCCCTAACCGGATGGTCGGATGAGGGGTAGACAAGAGAAGCCGAACTAACTCCTGAATCAAAAGAATCTTGGCCTGGGGTAGAAACACCCTGGCCTGTGAAGTGTCCAGAGACATTCCCAGAAAGGTCAGAATTCTGGACGGAGAAAGAGAAGACTTGGGGTGGTTGATCACCCAACCGAACCTTTCCAGAGTGGACACCACCGCTCAGGTGTCCAACTCCGCTTGGTTGAAGGAAGAGGCCATGATCAGTAGATCGTCCAAATAGGGCACGATGCGGATACCCTGGCCTCTGAGCATAGCCATCACCCCCGCTAGCACCTTGGTGAACACCCGAGGAGCTGAGGTGAGACCGAAAGGAAGTGCCACAAACTGAAAGTGCCGATCCTCCACCACGAACCTGAGAAACCTCTGGTGTGCTGGAAAAACCGGAACGTGTAGATAAGCATCCTTGATGTCTATGGACGTCAGAAAGTCTCCCTGACGAAGAGAGTGAATGGCCGAACGCAGCGTTTCCATGCGGAATTTCCTCGGCCGGATGAACCTGTTGAGAAACTTCAGATCCAAGATGGGTCGGACCAACCCGTCCTTCTTGGGTACCGTGAACAGAGGGGGCACTGGGCAAATGACAGCCATGTCCAGAAGATTCTCCACTGCCACCAGGAGCCCCTGCGCCGCTAGAGGCTCCGACGGCATCCGAGACCTGACAAATCTGGATGGGGGGCGGAGCTCGAACTCCAGCTTGTAGCCGGAAGACACCACTTCCCGGATCCATCTGTCCGAGACCTCTTGATCCCAGATCTGAGAGAAGTGCTGCAGCCGTCCCCCCACCCGCATGGGTTAGGGCGCCCCCTCATTGCTGAGCCGGCTTAGCAGCCGGTTTGGGCTTAGAGCCCCAACTGTATCCAGAACGGGCACGTCCTCTGCCCCTGTTTCCGGAATCTCCTCTGGAAGAGGGAAATGCAGAACCCCTACCAGATCTGGCCCCCCGAAAGGAGGGGGTAAAGGCAGGCGCCCCCCGAAAAGGGCGGCGTTGTTTCTTACGTTGAGGTAACCTACCACCCTTGGTGACAGAGTCCAATGTCTCTCCAAAGAGCCGTAGACCAACAAAGGGTAAAGCCGTCAGTGATTTTTTGGACATAAAATCGGCCGCCCACTGGCGCAGCCACACCGACCGCCGAATAGCCACAAGCAGAGCCGACGTCCTACCACACATCATCAAAGTGTCATCCAAGGCAGTCAACACAAAGGATAGAAACAACTCACACCGTTTAAGGCTAAGGAACTCGTTACTACCAGGACGAAGCCCAGAAGAAGTCAACAGGTCCCTGACCACAGACCTGGTAGCCAACACCATTAGCTCCGAAGCGCACACAGGCCGGATGGCCGACCCAATGCTAGTAAAGCCATGAGAAGCCATCTGATCAATACGTTTATCCTCTCCATCTTTGAGAGTGGAACAATCAGGTCTGTTTAAAACCGAGGAGTTAGACAACCCCAAAACCGGTGCATCCACCTCGGGGGGAGATGCCCAGCGCTTGACCGCCTCAGAAGGAAAGGGATATTTCCTATCCCACCCCTGAGGGATGCCAGGGAGCCGAGCCGGCCTATCCCATTCCTTGTCAATGATTCTATCAAAATGGCGTTGCGTAGGAAACTCCAGGCGCGGCCTGGATTCCTCAAACAATTCACCTTTCTGCTGTGACGCCTCCTCGGGAGGGGAAATATTTAGAACTTCCAGCATGAGAGACAGAGCGTGAGGAGAGTCCAAGGATCTCCCTAAATCAGAAAGCTCGGCATCAGCGCCAGCAGACTGCTCATCATCCGAAAATTCTGAACCCTCATCAACTTCCCCCTCCTCTAGCTGAGGATAATCAGACCAATCCAGATTGTCTCTGTCATCAAGATCATCCACCGGCGGAGCCGGCGACAAATGCTTTCTCTTAGACGGAGCCTTACGGGCGACCGAGCTAGAGAGCATTTTCTCAAGGCTAGCCAATCTGGCACACATCTCGGATTGCAGATCCCTGCCCATGACCACGTCACACGGGGCACGAGTCAAGGCGGGAGGGGGAGTTGAGGTGGCCGGCTGTGCTGACCCCGCCGCTTGGGGTTCGGACTGCCGCGTAATAGTTTGCTGTGCACATGGTATACACAGTAACACATCATCCCCAGTAATGGAAATCCCACACAACATACACTTTTTGGGATGCCCCGAAGGGGTCCCAGTCCCAGTATCCGGGGATGCCTCCATAAGGTGAATTTTGAGTGGTCGCTATGACCCAGGGAATTACGCCAGTTAGACAACCCGGGATGCCCCTTTAATGTCCCGAGTGGGAGGATTTGTGATGCTAAAATGGACCCAGGGACCCAGGATCAGGAGAGACCTTCCAATACTACAGAAGATCCTCCTGGATAACCTTCACCTAAAAGACAGAGAGAGACCCATAAGTCCCTACAATAAGACTTAACAGATAAAGAAAAGAAGAAATAAATGAGGCCCACAGGGCCACTCACAGACGCTGCGGTGAACGATCCGCCTCAGAACAATGGCGATTTCTGAGGTGAAGTGAAGAGAAGAAGAACTGCCTTGTCAGGGGCGTGGTCTGCGCAGCCCGCGCAAAGCTGATCTGTGCCCCCTAAGCTGCCTAGTAACAGGGAGCTGCCTAGTAACAGGGAGCTCAGCTCCGCAGCGGCGCCAGTACAGAGGAGGGCGGAGCCGCGGCGACGCGCCGAAAGCCCGGCTCCGCCCCCCCTTCCAGTGTGAATGAAGCGTGAGGGAAGAAGTCCCTCACGCACCAGCCCAGAGACCGGCGCCGCCGACAACCGCGGCGCCGGCTGCCATGACAGCGGGTGCTCCCGCTATCACTAGCGGAGCACCCGCCCCGCTCGCTGCGGCGAGGAATGAATGAGAGAACGGGGGCTGGCCGCGGCAGAGCTCCGAGTGCCAGCCCCGCCCCCCCAAAGCGTGTGAGGTAAAAAATTTACCTCACAGACTGAAAAACCCCGGCACCCGGCTGCAATGACAGCCGCGGTGCTGCAACATAGTAACAACAGTGCAACCAATTCATTGAGGGATTACTTCCAGACGCTCCACATCAACAAGAGAAAGTGAATAAAGAGAGAATAAAGCTAACCCCTATGAGAGGAACCCCCAGCCCCCATAGTTGGTAAAGGGAAGGGCCCCCCCCCAGGGGAAAGTCAAGGGACGGGGCATCCCAAACCGGGATCACCTACCCGGTATGACCGCCTACCCTCTCTTTTAGGGTCTCACGGTGGAGCTCTGCTCCTCAGCACCAGAGGTGCCAATGTACCCTCGCTCGGGCCAGCAGCCAAGACTGTGGAGGCATGTAATATGAGGTAAATTTTGGGACAAACAGGGGTCCGAGCGGAAATAAACAAAATAAGAGGCCGGGAGTTACCCCGGCTACCTGAAATCCCCCTGTGCAAGGAAGAGCCATCATCTTCTGACTTGCTCGCCGTCTGCAGAGATGGAAAACTGGGTTGTGAGTGGGAGGTCCCAGGTATTTATGGATCAGGGAGGGGCTTTCTTTTGCTATCATCTCTGCAGGAACGCCCTCTTCAGGACGATATTACCCACATGTTATGGATTCTTGAAGCGGGGTGTGTGACATACTAAGAATAAGTCGTACATTGAACCTTTAAACCCCGATATCTCGGCAATTTCTGCTTCAATTTAAAAGTGGAAAACAGATTAGGACAACGTCAAACGTAGCCTGACGCAATGGTGTAACAATTTACCTACAGTAGCACTTTAAAGGAGCACTATCGCGAAATTGTGTAATACATATAAACACGTCGGGGTCACTTATACACCCGAACTGAATAAAAGTCCCACCAAGCTTGTAGAATTTCTAGGAATAATATTCAGGGGGGTCAGGTTTTGTCTATCAGGGGTGACAGAGCCCGTCACCCTGGATATCCTTTTGCTTTCATTAAAAGAAAAAACAATCTTGGCTGAAAGTTTCTTGATGCCGTGTGTATAAGTGACCCCTCCTCCTCCTGCCATCCCCTGATGCCGGTGTATAAGTGACCCCTCCCCCTGCCATCCCCTGATGACAGGTGTATAAGTGACCCCTCCTCCTCCTGCCATCCCCTGATGCCGGTGTATAAGTGACCCCTCCCCCTGCCATCCCCTGATGACAGGTGTATAAGTGACCCCTCCTCCTCCTGCCATCCCCTGATGCCGTGTGTATAAGTGACCCCTCCTCCTCCTGCCATCCCCTGATGCCGGGTGTATAAGTGACCCCTCCTCCTGCCATCCCCTGATGCTGGGTGTACAAGTGACCCCTCCTCCTGCCATCCCCTGATGCTGGGTGTATAAGTGACCCCTCCTTCCGCCATCCCCTGATGCCAGGTGTAAAAGTGACCCCTCCTCCTGCCATCCCCTCATGCTGGGTGTATAAGTGACCCCTCCTCCCGCCATTCCCTGTTGCCAGGTGTATAAGTGACCCCTCCTCCTCCTGCCATCCCCTGATGCCGGGTGTATAAGTGACCCCTCCTCCTGCCATCCCCTGATGCTGGGTGTACAAGTGACCCCTCCTCCTGCCATCCTCTGATGCTGGGTGTATAAGTGACCCCTTCTCCCGCCATCCCCTGATGCTGGGTGTATACGTGACCCCTCCTCCTGCCATCCCCTGATGCTGGGTGTATAAGTGACCCCTCCTCCTGCCATCCCCTGATGCTGGGTGTATAAGTGACCCCTCCTCCTGCCATCCCCTGATGCCGGGTGTATAAGTGACCCCTTCTCCCGCCATCCCCTGATGCTGGGTGTATAAATGACCCCTCCTCCTGCCATCCCCTGATGCTGGGTGTATAAGTGACCCCTCCTCCAGGCATCACCTGATGCTGGGTGTATAAGTGACCCCTCCTCCTGCCATCCCCTGATGCTGGGTGTATAAGTGACCCCTTCTCCCGCCATCCCCTGATGCCGGGTGTATAAGTGACCCCTCCTCCTGCCATCCCCTGATGCCGGGTGTATAAGTGACCCCTCCTCCAGCCATCCCCTGATGCTGGGTGTATAAGTGACCCCTCCTCCTGCCATCCCCTGATGCCGGGTGTATAAGTGACCCCTCCTCCTGCCTTCCCCTGATGCTGGGTGTATAAGTGACCCCTCCTCCTGCCATCCCCTGATGCCGGGTGTATAAGTGACCCCTTCTCCCGCCATCCCCTGATGCTGGGTGTATAAGTGACCCTCCCTCCTGCCATCTCCTGATGCCGGGTGTATAAGTGACCCCTCCTCCTGCCATACCCTGATGCTGGGTGTATAAGTGACCCCTCCTCCAGGCATCACCTGATGCTGGGTGTATAAGTGACCCCTCCTCTTGCCATCCCCTGATGCTGGGTGTATAAGTGACCCCTCCTCCCGCCATCCCCTGATGCCGGGTGTATTACTGACCCCTCCTCCCGCCATCCCCTGATGCCGGGTGTATTACTGACCCCTCCTCCCGCCATCCCCTGATGCTGGGTGTATAAGTGACCCCTCCTCCCGCCATCCCCTGATGCCGGGTGTATTACTGACCCCTCCTCCCGCCATCCCCTGATGCTGGGTGTATAAGTGACCCCTTCTCCTGCCATCCCCTGATGCTGGGTGTATAAGTAACCCCTCCTACCGCCATCCCCTGATGCTGGGTGTATAAGTGACCCCTTCTCCTGCCATCCCCTGATGCTGGGTGTATAAGTAACCCCTCCTCCTGCCATCCCCTGATGCTGGGTGTATAAGTGACCCCTCCCCCGGCCATCCAGCAAATTTATATGCATTTTTATCATTAGGCCATTTTTCCCCGATAGTGCTCCTTTAAGGGCAGCCATGTGAAGGGGTGAGACAAGGCAAGCATTGGGCAATTTAGTTATTCTTTGTTCCAATTTCATGCAATCAAATGAACTATATGTATTGAATTATTTGTCTTTGCCTTCATTAAAGCAGACCTGTCCCCATGAAATAGAGATCTGCTAGAAAAAGCTGGGTATATCCCTAATGCAATATAGGGATAAAGCAGGAATCCTATTGGATGAGACATGTATGGCAGGTGTGTTCAGCTCGAAGGAGCTCTGCTAGGAAAATATGAGTATATATGTAATGTATATATATATATAAGGCAGGGCTCCCATGTCCCATGTCTCTCCACTAAGAAAAGCTGTATCTCTAGTGCATTATAGGTGATATCCTAACACAGACAGAGTGGGCACCACTATAAATATCCCTTAATCCTACAGCTCCAAAATACCACAAGATATAAATAAAATATAAACCAGTGTGGCTTAATTTACATATCATCCCTCTTTGAGGTGTAACATGCAGATCTGCAGCAATAACTGATTAATTTTCCTATTCAAAGTTTCTATAGTTGTAACTGTTACATCCTATCTCCTAACCATCCCTCAATGAGGGGGTGTGGCTTCATCTATCCCTATACTAGGAGGGCGTGGCTTCATCCATCCCTGTCTGAGGGGCGGGGCTTCATTGAAATATTGTCCTTCTTAGAGGTGTAACATGCGGAACTGCCGCAATAAATGATTCATTTGCCTATTCAAAGTGTTTCTATTGTTGTAACTGTTACATATTATCCATCCCCCAATGAGGGGGCGTGGCTTCATCCATCCCTCAATGAGGGGGCGTGGCTTCATTTAAAAATGTAAAAACATTTCCCACTGTGAAAAGTTGTCAGCTATGTTGTTTTCTCTATCAGCTCCTCTCTGATTTCTCTTAATTACCCCTTCACACACATTTCTTATCTTGCCTTTTCTCTTAGTCCTTCCCCATCTGTATTGTCCCCATTACTTTCCTCTCTGTGCGTTATTTTTTCTGTCCTAGTTCTATCTCGTTTTCTTCTTTATCTTCACTTACATCTAATTTCCATCTTTCTCTTACATCTCATTTGCATATTTCTCTTACTTCTCTTGTGTGGGTGGATTTGACTGACTTTGCTTTGTTTCCCGATTAGCTCCGGTGTCAGTCCCTCTAGTGAATGTCTCCTGCCTTCGGAATGGCAGCGCCGTCATATCCTGCAGGGTGACCAGTGGCACTGACCCGCGTTGGTTCCTGACGCTGAATGGAAAGTCTGTATTGGCCAACGTTAGTTCCTCGTGGATAAATTACACAGTGACCACAATGGGGACCCGGAATATTTCCTGCACTGCCACCAACTGGCTGAATGTAAATCAGACAAGTCATGTCAATGCTACTTGCTCCGGTGAGTGTCCGGTGAGAGGTATTCCGTGGCTGCTATAGAGGTTGCCATTGTGTCCACATATATAGAGACGCTCCATGGTTTAGCTCTGACAAAACAAAGAAATGCACCACCTGTTATATTACCTGTATTATGTGCGAGATGTATGAGAAAAAAGAGCTGGCGAAAAGATGGCTCTTCACCTTCCCCAAAAAGGGGAGCGCCACATTTAGTAACATAGTATGTAAGGCTGAATAAAGACATTAGTCCATCCAGTTCAGCCTATTTATCTCCTTCCAGTGGTCTAGTAGCCATAGCTGGAAATGTTATTACATGCCAGGAAGGCATCAAGGCCACTTTTGAACGTTTTTACTGTATCCATCATTTCTACCTCCTCTGGCAGCGAGTTCCATAGTCTCACTGCTCTTACAGAGAAGAATCCCCTCCTATGTCAGTGAAGAAAGCACCTTTCCTCTAACCTTAGTGGATGCCCCCGGGTTATGGTTACACTCCGAGGTATAAATAGATTGTGGGACAGATCTTTTTATTGACCCCGAATATATTTATACATAGTTATTAGATCACCCCTCAATCGTCTTTTTCTAAACTAAATAAACCTAACTGTGACAATCTTTCAGGGAACTCTAGCCCCCGCACTCCTTTTATTAACTTTGTTTCCCTTCTTTGAACGCGCTCCAGTTCTGATACGTCCTTCTTTACTAATGAAAATCAATCAATACACTGAGTACATTTAAAACAACATATAACACAAAGCACCCATTAAATTCAGAGTATCCCTATCCCAATAAACTTTACATGTTACAATACACCATGATATATGAAAGAATTACTGTATATAAATATGGACGGCACAAAAAGATCTCCCTCTAAGGAGATTAGTAATTCATTATCAAACCCACCCTTAAAATGAAAACGTGCATAAATAAAAAATACCATAATATATATATATATATATATATATATATATATATATATAATATATATTGCCAGCAGAAGTGAAAATACAAATAGTAAGAAGCCTATGTCTACACAATCCTGTGCTAAGTGATCAGTAAATCGAAACAAATATTTCTAAACAAAATCACACACTGTGTCCAGTTATTTATATAGTGTCACTATATGGAGCTTTAAAAACGATTTACCGGCAACTGCAATATGGATGATGCAAATACAGAGCACAATCCAGACAACACAATGTAATGTAAAGCAAAGAATATGGTGCAATTCATATCCAGTTAGATCATATGTCCAAACTTTTCAGGGTGGGAAATAGGGTAATTTGTTAAATGAGGCCACACACCCTCATTCAGGGATGTATGAAGCCACACCCCCTCATTGAGGGATGGATAGGCGATAGGATGTAAAAGTTACAACAATAGAAACACTTTGAATATGCAAATGAATAATTTACTGATGCAGATCCGCATGTTACACCTCAAAGAGGGAGAGTGTGTAAATGAAGCCACGTCCCCTCATTGGGGAATGGATGAGGCCACGCCCCCTCATTCAGGGATGTATGAAGCCACGTCCCCTCATTGAGGGATGCATAGAACATACGATGTAACAGTTACAACAATATAAACACTTTGAATGAATTAAATGAATCATTTATTGCTGCAGATCTGCATGTTACACCTCAAAGAGGGACAAATGGGAACTACGAGGGATGGGGGACATGGACTACAAAGAGAGACAGTCCCTCCAAATCAGGGACAAATTGGAGGTATGAGTTAGATAATAAATTAGGAGCAGAGACTCGGCCCTTTTGTACCGGCTGTTCTTCTAAAAATGAATTAATATTACTTTCACATTGTTTTTACCATTTGTCATAATTTCCATTGGTCTTCTGCTTGGAGAAGTCACATGGTATCTGGTCTCTTTCTGTCACGTTCACAGTGCAGTGCTGTCATGGTCTGTTTAGCAAGATACATTTCTCAGGAAATTCATCTACTTGTATATCATTTCCTTTATATTTGGGCGTCAACAGCCTATGGTTATGCTCATAGAAATGGTTCTAATACGTATCTGGAACAATAACTATATGTCCAGAGTCAGTGCACTTTGATTGGTCCAATAGAAATCAAAGCAAACTATAGTCATACTCCATAATATGAATGGATAAATGGTGGCTGTGGTGGGAAGGGGGTGATATTGCGGTGCAAACCCTAAACAACTGGTGGATGTCTTGACAATTTGTGGTTAATTTTAATGAAAGTCGGTAGCTCAAGATGTTGCAGAGTGTGAGAGCTGGGTGCCGTGTCGTTATCCAGAGAGACAATAGGGATATAACAGGAACTAGCTTCAGGGACAGGAAGAAGAAAGGAAGTACCATAGAGCAACTGGAAGTGCAGGAAATAACAACACAGCAGTAAAATGCATAGAAACTACAGTTAAGCACTGGTAACAGCGCCATGTAGTTGTCAGAGATTTCTCAACGGAGAAATCCCGATTGTAGCAAATGACCAGAAATTGAGACTGAGAGACAGAGGCGGATATGCGTCAAACCGTGTTTAATAGTAACACCCCGCTTCAAGATATTCATAACCTGTGGGTAATACTGACCTGTAGAGGGCGAACTGCAGAGATGATAGGAAAAAAGAAGCCCCTCTCGGTCCACAAATACCTGGGACCTCCCACTCATTACCCAGTATCAAGAAAGCAGTAAGGAAAGGGACCAGGAAGAGCCAAATATAAGTCATAACAACGCAAAGTTCACAATATGAAGGATCCAGAATACAAAAAGGGCGGGGTGAAGCGGGGTGTGTGACATACTTATAATACCCATTTTACAAGGTGAGTATTCACAAAATGGTATTATTCTAAGTATGTCACACACCCCGCTTCAAGATATTCATAACCTGTGGGACATCAAATAGCAGTGTCCATAAAGGGCGGGGATCCAAAACAAGGCATAACTCACAACTTAAACCACTGTAGCCTGCAGAACTTTGCGGGCAAAAACAGCATCCGCTGAGGCCCTAACATCAACCTTGTAAAACTTTGAAAAAGTGTGAACAGAAGACCAAGTAGCAGTCTTACAAACTTGCTCAACAGAGGCCTGGTGCTGGAAAGCCCAGGAAGCCCCAACCGCACGAGTAGAATGAGCAGGAACACGAAAAGGGGGATTCCTCCCCTTAGCAGAATAGGCCCCAACAATGGCCTGACGAATCCATTTACTGATGGAAGACTTGGCGGGCGCCAAACCTTTCTTGGGCCCGGAGGGAACCACAAAGAAGGCATCAGTCTTGCGAAAAGAAGAAGTTACTACTAAATAGTACTTCACAGCACGAACCACATCCGAGGAATGCAGGGCCCTCTCCTAATCGTTGTTGGGATTAGGACACAGAGAGGGCAGAACAATATCCTGATTTAGGTGAAAAGCAGAAACCACCCTAGGAAGGAAATCCGGCTTGAAACGGAAAACCACCTTGTCCTGATGTCTTTCAAAATACGGAGCTTGAATAGACAGGGCCGCCAACTCAGAGACGCGCCGAACTGTGATGGCTACCAAAAAAGGCCACCTTCTGTGTAAGGGAAGACAAAGCAATATCATGCAAGGGCTCAAAGGGAGCCCTGAAGAGCGGAAAGAACCAAATTCAAACCCCAAACCGGAATTATAGGCTTCCTAGGAGGCCGCACATGCGTAACCCCTTGGAAAAAAAGTCTTAACCAACGGATGAAGAGCAAAAAATCTTTGTAAAAAACACCGCCAGGGCAGAAACCCCCTCAACGTACTGAGATGGAGCCCCAGATCCAAGCCGTGTTGGAGGAACTCCAGAACTCTAGAAATAGAGAATTCCCTACAAGGGAAGGCCCTAGTTTCACACCAATCAATATACGATCTCCAAGTCCTATAGTAGACGGAAGAAGAAGACCTCTTCCTTGCACTAATAAGAGTCTGAATAACGGCATCCGAAAGGCCTTCCTCCTTCAAGATGGAGGTTTCAGCAGCCACGCCGTCAAAGCCAGCGTTGGTAAACTGGGGTAACGTAGTTGACCCTGTGTGAGCAGATCCGGCAGCAGGGGTAGAATGAACTGATCTTCTACTAACCTTACCACGTCTGCGAACCAAACCCGTCTTGGCCACCTTGGAGCCACCAGAATTGCTGAAGCTCCCTCCAGAGCCAGCTTGCGCACCACACTGGCTACCATTGGAAATGGAGGGAACAGGTACAGAAACCCCAGATCCCTCCAGTTCAGGGACATGGCATCCACTGCTAGAGCCAGTGGATCCTTCGAAAGAGACACAAATACCGGAAGATTGTGATTGTGACGGGAGGCAAAGAGGTCCACCACCGGTGACCCCCACCTGAGACAAATCGAGTGAAAAACCCCTGGGACAGAGAGACCATTCCCCCTTGCGGACAGACAACCTGCTCAGAGAGTCCGCCTCCGTGTTCTCCACTCCCGGAATGTAAACTGCCGAGATGCACGGGACATGGCTCTCCGCCCAGTCCAGAATCAGAGATACTGATACAGAGATTCCTTGAGGGCACTCCTGCTGCGGGTCCCTCCCTGGTGATTGATGTAGGCAACCGCCGTCCGATTGTCCGACCGGACCTGAACCGGCAGTCCCTGTAGGTGATGAGTCAAACGTACAAGAACCATCCTGATGGCTCTCAATTCCAGAACATTGATGGGCTCGTGGGCTTCCAGAGGTCCCCACAAGCCCTGAAACTGAAGATCCTTCCAGAAGCCTCCCCATCCTGATAGGCTGGCATCCGTGGTGACCATCTCCCACAGAGGCATCAGAAAAGATCTGCCCTTCAACAGATTCACAGAATTCAGCCACCACCGTAGTGACTGGCGAATCCGAGGAGTCATCAGAAAGGATTGATCCAATGACAGAGGAGACCTGTCCCAGGCCGTCAATAGATGGAGCTGTAACGTCCTTGTGTGAAACTGAGCAAAAGGGACTGCTTCGAAGGAGGCTACCATCAGCCCCACCAGTCTCATCCCTAGCCGGATGGTCGGACGAGGAGTGGATATGAACAACTGAATCAACTCCTGAATCAAAAGAACCTTGAACTGAGGAAGGAACACCCTGGCCTGAGTCGTATCCAAAGACATTCCCAGAAAAGACACGATCCTGGACGGGGAAAGGGAGGACTTGGGGTAGTTGATCACCCAACCGAACCTCTCCAGAGTGGATATCACCGTCCTTGTGTCCAATTCCGCTTGGCTGAAAGACGATGCCATGATGAGACGATCGTCCAGATATGGCACTATGCGAATTCCCTGTGCTCTGAGGAGAGCCATGACCCCTGCAAGCACCTTGTGAACACCCTTGGAGCTGAAGTGAGACCAAAAGCGAGAGCCACAAAATGAAAATGCCGATCCTCCACCACGAACCTGAGAAATCTCAGAGAGAGCAGATAGCTGAACGCAGTGTTTCCATGCGGAATTTTCGCAATCTGACAAATCTGTTGAGAATCTTCAGATCCAGTATGGGTCGAATAGAACCATCCTTTTTGGGAACCGTGAACAGATTTGAATAAAAGCCTCGACCCCGGTCTGAAGGAGGCACTGGACAAATGACCGCTATATCCAGAAGACTTGATACCGCCGCCCGTAGCCCCTGCGCGGCCAGTGCGTCCGGGGGCACCAGAGACCTGAAGAAACGCGGGGGGGGGGCGGGACTCGAACTCCAGCTTGTGGCCGGAAGACACCACTTCCTGGAACCATTTGTCCGAAACCTCACTAATCCAGATCTGAGAGAACTGTCGCAGCCATCCCCCCACCCGTACGGGTGAGGGCGTCCCCTCATTGCTGAGCAGGTTTGGCCGCGGGTTTAGGCTTAGAGCCCCAAATGTATCCTGAACGGGCACGTCCTCTGCCCCTGTTCCAGGAATCTCCTCTTGTGGATGGGAAGGCAAATCCTCTTCCCGCTCTGGAACCCCGAAAGGAAGGAGTGAAGGAAGCCGCTCCCCGAAAAGGACGTCGTCGCCTCTTTCGTTGCCCACTGGCGCAACCAAATAGAACGTCTAATAGTCACCAGCAGAACAGAAGTTCTGCTACACATCATCAAAGAATCATCCAAAGCGGCTAGTACGAAAGACAAAAACATCTAACATCGTTTAAGTCCAAGAAATTCTCCACTGACCGGATCCAAACCGGAGGAGGTTAACAGATCCCTGACCACCGACTTGGTAGCCACCACCAGCAGCGCTGAGGCACAAACAGACCACATGGCTGACCCAACGCTAGCAAAACCGTGGCAAGCCATCTGGTCAATACGCTTATCCTCACCATCTTGAAGTGTGGAACAATCAGGGTTATTCAAAACAGCTGAGTTGGACAGTCCCAGAATTGGTGCGTCCACTACGGGAGGGGACGCCCAACGCTTAACTGTATCCAAAGGGAAGGATACCTTTTATCCCAACTCTGAGGAATGCCTGGGAGCCTAGCAGGCCTCTCCCATTCCTTAGAAATAATTTTATCAAAATGCTTTTGATTAGGAAATTCCAAGCGCGGCTTGGATTCCTCGACAAACTCCCCTTGTTGTTGAGGAGCCTCCTCAGGAGGGGAGATAGCCAGAACCTCAAACATCTGAGCCAGGACGTTAGGAGTATCCATGGAACTCCCTGACCCCTTCTCAGAATCAGCACCAACAAATTGCTGATCATCTGAAGTATCAGATTCCTCAAACAACTCTCCTTCCTCTTGAGGAGAGTAATCTGACCAATCCAGATAATCTACTTCATCATATTCAAATGCCGGAGTGACCGGTGACAAATTTTTCAAGATTGGCCAATCTGGTACACACATCAGACTGCGACTCCCCACTCATGACAACGTCACACACGGGGCACGGGTCAAGACGGGAGGGGGGAGGGGATGAAGACGGCGGTGCTGACCCAGATGCCTGGGGTCCGGACTGCCGTGTAATAGTCTGCTGCGCACAAGGAATACATAGAAATACATCATCCCCTGTTAGGGATACCCCACAACCCATACACTTCCGGGATTACCCCGAGGGGAGCCCGATATCCGGGGATGCCTCCATAAGGTGAACTTTTGGGTAGTCGCAATGACCGAGGGAATTACGCTTATAAGCAACCCGGGCTGCCCTTTTAAAGTCCCAAGTGGGAGGATTTGTATAAGTATATTGAAAACCCAGGGACCCTAGGACCGGGAGAGACCCCCTAAACCCCTATGTAGATCTACCTGGAAGACATAATAAAGACACTAAATAAGCATATGAAAAATCAATAGAATAGTAGAGTTATGAAGGGGGCCCAGAGGGCCACTCACTGTGCCTTCCAGTCAGGAGGAGGTTAATGGCGTCCTCACGCCATGAGCGAGGCAGCAGCAGCAGCAGGAGGATGTCCCTGCTCCGCCCCCCCTTCACAGCCCAGCCAAATGATTGAAAAGAAGCCCAGGCTCCGCAGCAGACCCTGCCGAATGGGGGCGGGCCGTGGCGTCCTCGCCGAAAGCCCGGCCCCGCCCCCAGCTACAGCGCGCGAGGGGAGAAGCTCCCCTCCGCCATACACAGCTGACAACAAAAAGGCCAGCGCCAGCGTCCAGTAAATATAAAATAAAGCCAGCGCCAGGCCCCGCCCCCCGCTGCCAGTGACTGAGGAGTGAAGCTCCCCTCAGCCTGTCATGAGGTAAAAAAGGCAGAAAAACTGCTGAATGATCTCTAGCGGCTGCACAATTTAACGTGACAAACACAAGTTATACACACGGTTATAATAAAGAAGAAAGAAAAGCCTGTACACAGAGGAAAGGACCCCAGGTCCCCCCCCACCCCCCGCTGCCAGTGACTGAGGAGAGAAGCTCCCCTCAGCCTGTCATGAGGTAAAAAAGGCAGAAAAACTGCTGAATGATCTCTAGCGGCTGCACAATTTAACGTGACAAACACAAGTTATACACACGGTTCTAATAAAGAAGAAAGAAAAGCCTGTACACAGAGGAAAGGACCCCAGGTCCCCCCCCCCCTCTAAGGAGAAGGGTATCCGGAGAGGGGTTTTTAACACCAGCTAGGGTGAAATGGCCAAGGGACAGGGCATCCCAAACCGGGGTCACCAACCCGGATAGCTGCCTACCCTCTTGTATAGGGTCTCGCGGTGGAGCTTTGCTCCTAAGCACCTAAGGTGCTTTTCTACCTTCACCCGGAACGCAGCCTAAGGCTGGGAGGCATGTGTATGTGGGAAATATAAAGGAATCCGGGCGGAAATAGATAAAAAACGGGCCGGGAGTTATCCCGGCTACCTGAAATCCCCCTGTGCAAGGAGGAGACATCATCTTCTGACTTGCTCGCCGACTGCAGAGATGAAGACTGGGTAATGAGTGGGAGGTCCCAGGTATTTGTGGACCGGGAGGGGCTTCTTTTTTCCTATCATCTCTGTAGTTCGCCCTCTACAGGTCAGTATTACCCACAGGTTATGAATATCTTGAAGCGGGGGGTGTGTGACATACTTAGAATAAACAGTGAGTACACACCAACCAGGCTGCTATACACATATATACACATGGAAACCTAAATATACTGCAATGACTAAACAGGAATGCAGGTGATCACCACTGTGCAGATACATAGATAAACCAGAAAAAACATGAAACACACTCAGATTGCTGTACATATATATACGTGAAGTCAGAAAACATACATGCAAAGGAGTCCAAGGAAAGTCCAAAGTCCAAAGACTGATACAAAGCTTAGACAGGGAAGGAAACACAATGGTTTAGGCTGCGGCTGTGACCAGAGTCCTAGGTTCGGAGTCCTGGGTTCGGAGTCCTAGGTTCGGAGTCCTGGGTTCGGAGATCTGGGTACAGAGTTCTAGATGAATTCAATGCTGATCCACTGCCTGAATGAGTGGATCAGCTTATATAGGCCAAGAAGTCACAGGTGCTGGCTGATTACCGGCACCTCTGCAGGACAGAGCCATCTGCTGGTGGAGCGGCATATTGCAGGGGAAAGTTCCAGAAAGGGAGCCAGCCAGAAGCAGTACTTAACAGAGGCATGCTCCAAAGCTGTGGAGGAACTCCAGACCTGACAGTAGTGTTATAACTTGTCATAGCTGTAAACTGCAGTAAATCTAGCAATGGACACTAATCACATTTAAAGACAAGCAGAAGCTGTTGCAAAGTATTGTATCTCCAAAACAAGAGAACCGGGTCTTCTTACTTTTGCATGTATATCAACAAGGACTAATAGGTAGAGATGGGATGTGCTCAGGCAAGCTAGGGTCAGAAACAGGCTCGGTATGGAGACGTGATGATATATATATATATATATATATATATATATTGATCTATTATAAAAAAAAATTATAAAATTGTTCACATGATTTGCCATTTTACAAAATGGTTGAAGACCGTGTATTCCAAGATGGCTGAAACCATGCGTCTATCAGGTATTGGAATGTAGGATAAAGGCTAACAGGTTGAATTCAAGGCAATCACCCATTGGATGATTTGGGGGACCTGTGACTGGATAGTAGGATAAAGGCTAATAGGTTGAATACAAAGCAATCACCCATTGGATGATTTGGGGGACCTGTGATTGGATAGTAGGATAAAGGCTAATAGGTTGAATAGAAGGCAATCACCCTTTGGATGATTTGGGGGACCTGTGATTGGATAGTAGGATAAAGGCTAATAGGCTGAATACAAGGCAACCACCAAGGCACCTTTTACTTGCAAGTTTACCAGTCGGGAGCGGTGAGAGCTGTTCGCGGTCTTTTAACCTTTTACATGCTGAATGATTTTATCTGTTTGTGAGTGCATTTCTGTTGATATTAAAGTGGGCAGTCTTTATATCTAGCAATGTTGCACTAGTTTTTCCTATTCATATCTTGTTACATGTGATTGGAGTACCTTGTCGTCCTCATGGAATTGTGATGTTGGAATTCAAGCCACATATTGAACACAAAGGAGAATTGAAGTTATTTTTAACGGGTTGTCCCCAATTTGATGAGAATTATTATTCATTCTCTGGAGGAGTCTGCACCTATATTTAATGCATTAATGATGTGTTGATCTGGTAAGAGTTTTGTGATACCGGTGACGGGCACGCAGCGGTGGATATCACACAATTATCTCTTTTGGGACATTTCACGAATTGATGCACTTAATTAGCTCTGTGTTTATTCAAAATTTTGGAATTGATTTGGACTTTTTTTGGACTTGAGTCTTACACGTTGAGCTTATCACTTTTGGTATTTATTATTTTAGCGCGGTATCTTTTAAACAGCTTGTTTGTTTAATCACTTTATTATGTAAGGGGTTAGGTAGCGGGTTAGTCGTCTCCTGGGTAGACGGGCACACTTTCAGCAAGCACAAGTCCACAGAACAAGAAAGGATCATTTAACTGACCTCAGCCAGTTTTATTGCCAGATTGTGGTATAAAGTAAAACAAAACTAAACAAAATAAGTCCTGTGACTGTCCGGCTCTAACATTAGGTGCTCCTGACTAACCCAGTGATGGCCTAGTACCGGGCACCATAACATAACAGATCATAACATACCACCGGCAATGCTCCCACAGGCTCCTAGCAGATGTCCTGTTCCCAAGAGAGCCAGAGTGTGTGTGAACTTCCCCCTTCTATCAGGCAAGCACACCTTGGACTAATCAGACAGCCCAAGACCCGGACTGTCCGGGTGGAGTGGGGCGGAGTGGGGCCCACCCTCTCTTCCCCACTCCAGCAACACAGGCCCTGTAAACGGGTTTTTACCCAAACCCTAAACTAGAGATCCTAGATCTCTAGTTTCTAACTTCCTGGTTGCTTTACCTGACAGATACAAGAAATCTTGGGCAGATATACACACCCTCTATGACTTGTCCAGACACTCTGTCACAAGCAGGAAACTTGTGATGTAAACCCATAAGAGCAGCAGCAGGCAAAAAGACTGTAGCTGCAGGAGGGAGCGGCAGGTGTGCACTGATTGGATGTCAAACTAGAAATGGCTGAAGGGAGAGGAGAAGAAGGGAGGAGCTGCTTGCATCACAGCTAGACTAAGGGAGCCAGGAAAGGACAAAGGGAATTAAAGGCACACTGCTCAGCCTATGTAAATAAACATTATAATAAGCAGTTACCCCGAGTAATATAAAACACACCACAAACTTCTAGCGGCTCCAGCACACCGCCAATGGGGTACAAATGCGGGAGGCACTACTCACCCTCTACAAATAAGTAACACTAATAATTCATAGTAATCCTCTTTTAATTCATTAAAGTTAAAACGACATGAACAATACAATCACATACAATTTAAAAACAACATACAAATCATCCCACCAGCAGGAGCGACCCTATCCATAATCTAATCAAACAACCATTTATCATATCCAAATCCTATTAATAATTAATTAAAGTGTCCAATGTGCGAATGATAAAGTACCAAGTGCCAAATAAAACATATGTGCAAACAACTGTACAGAAATAAACCCAATAACCAATGTTTCACCTCAGTGCTGAATGTATGTATGGTCCCCTCCTGCTAAGAAAACAATGCTCTGCCACCCACGCGTTCCGTGACGTAGAGTCACTTTATCAAGGTGCAGCCTATGTAAATAAACATTATGATAAGCAGTTACCCCGAGTAATATAAAACACACATTGCGGGACAGGACATAATCTTTGTCACGTGACCCATTGTAGTAACCCCCATGGTGATCAAAAGCAATAGACATGGAACGCAAACTAACTCAGAGTCATTACCATTGTGTACCTTGGAACACAGCTTCAGTGGACCCAATAATACAATACCTGGGGGCGGGTCACAACACCCAGACACTATACACATCAACTAACTGGGCTAGTTATCATTGGGGGTAATTGAGCAGAGGTAGGTGGGGGTTATGGGCACATGTACTTCACAAAATAGCTACGACACAGGAACAAAAATGTATGCTAGGTTGGTTAAAGTGGATCAAAACCCTTTTGAGCTGATTGGCCGATCTCCAGACTGCTGGATGCCGTAGCTACAGAGAAGCTGGGGATGCGGCGGATGGTAGATCACAGCGTTGCGGGAGTCACTGGAAAAAGTGACCACACTGGTGTCCACAAGGGGGTTCACAAACTGGGGCATCCCTGTATAGGATGTCCTGAGGGCAGGCTAGCAGCCGTCCCTGGAGTCTTTTTGATTCCAGCGCCAGCCAGCAAGGGTTATGATAAACATACTGAAGTAGGCTGCAATGAACCATATTGTCACAGACTCTATGCCTTTTGGATTTTAAAGGCCCTGTTTCTTCCCTTGGACTTTTGCATAGACTCATTACTTTTTCTTGAGCATGTCACAGACAATGTCATTGTGCTATTGATTACGTTACAGACTGTCATTGTGTTGCTGATACTATTACAGACTGCCATTGTGTTATTGATTGTGTTACATACTGTAATGTCATTGTGTTGTTGATTGTATTACAGACTGCTATTGTTCTACTGATTGTGTTACCGGCAGAGTTGAGGGATTGTGTGTCCTGCTTCCATTGGTCTGTGTGTTTGTCATGCAGTTCTCCATCAGGTCCACAGGGGAGGTCCCCTTGCATGGAGACTTGCATATAAGGCACAGGGTGGCACTAATAAAAGAAGTTCATCTTCACCCTCAATACTGAGTTCTGTCTCTTATTGGGGGAAACGCTATATTACAATTCACTAGCCCTTGTAAGAGCTGTTCCTGTTTCCCTCACGGATGACTCTGGGATTCCTGCAGCACCTCTCACCATTGGGAAAAGGACGTCTCTGGCGGGTAAGTCCTCCGGCGATAAAGGTTATCGCTACAATTGGTGGCAGCGGTGGGATAGTCCTTTCTACCCAGAGAGAGTGCTACCCTGATGGAGAGTCAGTATGACAAGTTGAAAAGGCTGACCCTGAAGGATCTACTCGAGAGCTGGGGAAGGTCAGCTAGCAACCGCCCACATCAGGAACTGATAGCCGAGCTGATCGAAATGGATCGTGCAGCAGTGAGGACCGAAACCAATATAGAGGCCGATGAAGACGCTGCTCTCGTTCAAGCGGTTCGGAACAGATTGTCGGTCTATGGCCTGAATCCATCACAGGAACTGTTCGACCGAGTCTTCGCCGCAGCGGAGGCAGATGCCAATAAGCTAAGGGAAGATCGGTGACTTTCAACCCAGCAGCCTCAGTTACACTGGGGGGAGAAAGATTCCATTTGCAGCATTTTAGTCCTTCCAGGAAAGTGACGAGATTGACGGATTTTTGGCCAATTTTGAACGGCAGTGCGCTTTACACCGGGTACCCCCGGAGGAATGGGTCACCATATTATCAGGGAAACTATCTGGGAAAGCTTCCGATGCTTTCCGGGCCATCCCTGATGCGGACTTACCACACTACCATCTGGTAAAGGAGGCTTTGTTAGCCCGGTACGCTGTCACCCCGGAAGCCTACAGGCGACGATTTCGGGAATCCCAAAAGAAGGGAGGGGATTCTTACACGGAGTGGGCATGTCGCCTCCATTGTACAGCATCACACTGGGTCACTGGATGCCAAGCCACGACTGCTGAGGAGGTACTACAGTTGTTTTTACTAGAACATTTTCTTAATGCCCTGCAACCAGAGCTAAGAGAGTGGGTACGTGACCGGAGGCCTCTAACGCTACCTGAGGCTGCTCGTCTAGCCGACGAGTACACCGATGCCCGACGGACAGAACAGTCCGCTCCAAAACCACCACCTCCCATCAAATTTCAAGCACCTGTGGCTTTAGTGCCAACTCGTTACTCTGGGCCACATAGGCCAGCGCAGCAACCGAACCTCTCCACAGTTCAGTGCCATCGTTGCAAACAATGGGGACATTATCGCAGGGATTGCGCCCTAGAGCCTCCCCGAAACATGTGGAGGCAAAAACAACCTTCCACCTCCCGTACTCCTGCGGCACACTGTTTGGAAACTGAGAGCAGTTCGGAAGAGTATCTGGGGGTACTGTATGAAGCTGATCCCGTACAAGCGGCCATCCAAGACAACCGACAGCACCATCGCCAGGAGGTACGAGTCAATGGGCGCACCGTGCAAGGATTACGCAACACCGGAGCCACACTTACCTTGCTCCAACCTCATTTGGTCAAGAACAAAGACCGCACCGGACACACCGTTGCAGTAAGGGTGGCGGGAGGAGCTGTGTTTCGACTCCCCATCGCCCGAGTACATCTTGATTGGGGCGCTGGATCCGGCAGGGTATATGTGGGACTTATGGACAACTTACCCGCAGAAGTACTATTGGGAAATGATCTAGGACCAATGACTTCTGCCTACGCTACCTCTGTGCCAGCCAGCATCAACCCTGTTACAACCCGGGCTCCAGCCCGAGCTGCCGACTCCAGCCCACGGGTCGGGGAGACTCAGGGGTTTCGTCTGCATCACGTCATGTCTGTTACAAGAAGCCAAGAAGAGGATCAGTCATCAGGTTACGTCCTTCCAGAAGGGAAACTTATGCCAAACACTATTTTTGTTGGGGGCATTGACCGTCGGATTGATCAGCCTGAAATTAAGGATTTTTTTTCAAAGTATGTAAAGAATGTCAAAATTATTAGGGATGCCTCTGGCGTTTCTAAGGGTTATGGTTTTGTCTCCTTTTACGAGGATGTAGATGTGCAGAAGATTGTGGATTCTCCGATCAGCTTCCATGGAAAGAGATTGAAACTTGGACCAGCTATAAGAAAGCAAAGCACCTGTGCACACATCCAACCAAGGACTTTGGTGCTGAATTCACCAACGCCACAATATCCCAGTGTTTGGACCCCACCCATGACCGATTCCTATGTACAGCCCACGTCAATGTTTAGTCCTGTTACTCACTATTTGCAGACTTGTCCTTACACAGAACTCTGCCCATAACAAGAGTCCGGACAGCCCCACGTTAACCCGAACAGGATCAATCCGGGTCTGCTGGGTGTTCCACAAAAAGGGGGCATTGTGACAGACTCTATGCCTTTTGGATTTTAAAGGCCCTGTTTCTGCCCTTGGACTTTTGCATAGACTCATTACTTTTTCTTTAGCATGTCACAGACAATTGGGTCGATTCAAAGAAACATGTAACAGCTTTGATTTTGGTGCCGATCATCCTATTTTTCCCGTACGCTCGTGCGTTCGTATGAACTTGCGAGTGATTCTATAAGCAAATACGTTTCTATCCTAAAATGTACGTCCGTTCGTATGGCAGTTCGGGAATCAGACCTATGTCAGTTTCCATCCTGAATTTTCCGTTTCATTTCTCAGGTTGCAACATTGGTTTTGCCCTTTTTCCTTTTTTGTCTGGACGTAAATCCTTCTGATCTTGCGGCTGCGCACTACAAACTTACCTCATTAAAGTGCATTCTAAATATTTGGTCTTTTATTTTTCTTTATTTCATTCATTTTGTAGTAACCAACCATTAATGAATGCATTTGCATAAGTAAATCTTACTTTGTTTAATTTTTAGTTAACTTGCATTTTTTACTTGAGGATTTAATTTAAATATTTTGGCTTCAAATGGTACAACTTAAAATTTTGGGTGTGGTTACCCACACCCTCTACATACAGATTGCTCTCAAAAATTAAAAAACACCCAGCAACTTCTGCATGTTATGAGCCTAGAAACAGCCAAGATGGCGGCTCAGGTATTCTCGGGCAGCCTGCAAACAGAAAGGGCCTTGTGACTGTGTTGCTCTGCATTCTTTGATTTCTGACCTTTCCGTGCCCCCAGCTCTGCTGTGTCTGTGCAAAATACAGCAGTAACCCACATCCTGCACTTTATCCCGCTCTCCTCTCCTCAGTAAGTGTGATGCATCTGACCAAAGATGTGCTTAAATAATTAAACAAAGCAAAGGTAAACAACTACACCAATAAATTCAATCTAAAAATATTATTCTAGTACATCAATTTAAAAATAAATAACAAAGGACATAAGTTTCTTTAATTAACGCAAATATATGGATGTATTGCAAAATAAAGGTTTACATGCAAAGGACTAATTAAGGTCCACATTAAAATGCTTTTATAAGGCATACATGAATCAGGTATGCATTGCCATACAATTTATGGCCTCGGCCATGCTGATACATGCAGTTCATTGGAGCTCAAGACGCGCAGACTCCTCCACATAGCCAAAAAACCTGTTCAAGAACAGCAATACGACTGCTAAAAGGTGTCGCCAGTGGCTTTCTTTTAAAACGTGTTTAGAGGTTTGAAAACTGCTCTCTGATTCACACCTAAACACATCCGATTATCCTAAGTTTTACGTTTTGATCCTAAGTTTTAGGATTTGATCCTAAGTTTTACGTTTTGATCCTACAATTTAGGAACGAACTTCCGATGATCGTAAGAGCATATACGAATTCGTACGTAGGCTCGTGCGAGTCGGAAATGGCCAAAAAAACAGGAAAAAATGACTAACACCCACCCAAACTTACGATTCTCGATCCGAAATCAATTAACTTTTGCTCTTTGAATCGAGGGGAATGTCATTGTGCTATTGATTACGTTACAGAATGTCATTGTGTTGCTGATACTATTACAGACTGCCATCGTGTTATTGATTGTGTTACAGACTGCAATGTCATTGTGTTGTTGATTGTATTACAGACTGCTATTGTTCTACTGATTGTGTTACCGGCAGAGTTGAGGGATTGTGTGTCCTGCTCCCATTGGTCTGTGTGTTTGGCATGCAGTTCTCCATCAGGTCCACGGGGGAGGTCCCCTTGCATGGAGACTTGCATATAAGGCACAGGGTGGCACTAATAAAAGAAGTTCATCTTCACCCTCAATACTGAGTTCTGTCTCTTATTGGGGGAAACGCTATATTACAATTCACTAGCCCTTGTAAGGGCTGTTCCTGTTTCCCTCACGGATGACTCTGGAATTCCTGCAGCACCTCTCACCATTGGGAAAAGGACGTCTCTGGCGGGGAAGCCCTCCGGCGATAAAGGTTATCGCTACACATATACCAAACACTATCTGTGGCGGGATAGGCAGAAACGTTACAGAAAGGTTGCGTGTTACAATATTAATAATATTGTAAAAATAATAATAATAATGTAATAATATTATTATTATTATTTTTGGCATTGCAGTGGCCGGGAACTCTGACGATCACATTGCCGGCAGACTGCAAGAAACTGCACAGAGGCTGATTCAGGACCTGCAGGAATTTCTCGAGGCCTTGGGGAGCCACGTCCCTTCAGCCACATCTAAAATTTAGAAAAACTTTAGTTTTTTATATGTTGTTTTATGTGTTTGGAAAACAATTATATTGTTATTTTACAAAACAAAATTTAATACGTTAAGTAAAAATAGATACTAATGTAGTAGTGTCATTATTTACCCAGTATATGGACACAAAAGACAGGGGGAAAGGTACAAAAACATATCAAAGAACATTGGTGCGGGGAACAAGCTTACCGGGGGAAACACATTTTGGGATGCTCCACTGTCTAAATTAAGACAATATGAACAGGGTATTATCCCAAAGGGGACACAATGATGGAGGGAGAAATGTGAATTAATTTAATTTGCTGCACATTAATGTCCAATATTTCTATTAGAGATCAATATTATAAATATCGCAAATACTAATAATCATATCAGCCCAGCGGCTATTAATGTGATACAAACCAATGGTCACTGAGGCTGTCCTCACACATCCAGTAATGTGTCCTAAGAAGAAATATCTTCCCTCAGATGTTGCGCACCTACTATCTATTGTGTGAGAAATTATCCACCCCACACAGTAAGATGCATAAATGAAAACGGGTTTAATTCACCAGCACAGTAATTATTCTTCACTAATCCAATACGTTCCCAAAGTTTCCCCAAAACCGTTCCAGGCAGCTATTACATGATAAGTTACAATAAATGTTATAAGACAGAGAGAGAGCACAAGCAGATACTTAGCCATTATGATTCCGGTAGGGGGTCCATCCATTGTCTGACTACCCCATGCAGCTACCTTCCTAATCTACTAACACTAGAGGGTGTGACCAGCATTCCCCGCCTCCTGGGTGTGTCTAAAGCATCTGCCTACAATCCACCTCTGTGAGATTAGATAAATATTCTATAAAGTAATATAACGCCCACAATATGCAGGTTATCTTATTTTAACTAAGAAATTCATGATCCCCATTCATTTCTTAGTTACATGAACCCGGACTGTTACAATGTATCTCCTATCCATCCCTCATTGAGGGGGCGTGGCTTTGTCCATCTCTCAATGAGGGGGCGTGGTTTCATCCATCCCTCAATGAGGGTGATGGATAATTTAACAAATGCCTCTCTTTCCCACCCTGAAAAGTTGGTAGGTATGAGGTTGGCATACTTGCTCTATGAGGACACCAAAAACCTAAGGGATTAATGGAGCACTATCGCGAGAAATTGGATGCATATAAATATACTGGATGGCGGGAGGAGGAGGGGTCACTTTTACACCCTGCATCAAGAAATATCCAGCCAGGCCTGTTTTTTATTTTTATGAATAGAAGAAAGAGGAAATCGGGTGCCAGATTCTGTCACCCCTGATACACTAAACCTGCCACCCCTGGATTTTAGTCCTACCAGGAGAAGAAAACCACAAGCTTGGCTTGAGTTTGATAGTATTGAGTTCGGATTTATAAGCGGTGCCTTCTCTCATTAGCCGACGTGTTTATATGGGTTTTTAATATTACACTATATCATGATAGTGCTTCTTTAAGTAACATCATTACACAAAGAACCCTAAAACTTTTGGGTACAAACAAGTTGCTATACAAATAACCAAGGATAAACCTTCCAGAAATGGAAACTATGGTCTGTGGGAGAATAGAAATCTCCTTCCCAATACAGAATATATTATATAGAAGTTGGGTGCTCTGTGGAGCATTGGGGACATGACTCACGTTTGGTGATTTATCTCTCTTTAACCCTTCTAACACCAGCAGGGCCGGCTCCAGGTTTGTGGGGGCCCTTCGGCAAGACAGTCTTAATGGGCCCCAAAGTAGCGAGTCACGTGATGTCACCTTTCTCCTGCTGCTGATCGCCATTCAGTCCTTGTCAGCTGTCGCCCGGTTCTCGCCACCTTCTGCACTTCCATCAATTGCCCTCCATTCCATGCCAGCTTCTCCAATGTTGCTGATCAGCCCCTGTTGCTGAGGCCAGCCATGAGCAGGTCTGCACACAGCACCCGGCATTCGGTGGTTGGCTCCACTGTTAAATAATACCATGGCCAAGTATGAGCCTGAGTGGACCCCTGAAGATGCCAGGGGCCCTGGCAATTGCCCAGGTTTGCCCTGTGCTGGCGCCGGCTCTGACCACCAGCCACATAAAATGTATGTGGCTCTGACCACCAGCCACATAAAATGTATGTGCCTGGCTTTCCCCACCTGCTAGCTGCCCCAAAAAAAAACACTCACCTGACCCATCAGTCGATCCGGCTGGGTCTCCTCTTCACCTGGGCCCCCCGGCTTCAGCCGCCTCCGGCATTTACTGTAGGAAAAATCCCTCCCGACGGGTCTCTTCACTGGGGGGAGCTCCGATCCCCCTCCCTCTTCAGGAGAAGGCACAACAGGCCCCTACCCCTGCCTTGGCCACTCCTGTCGCCATCTTTACCAATAGCCCCGCCCTGGCGGAGTGGATGACATCATCCCTGACAGCTGTCAGATGCTGTGATCGCTGGAGAGAAGGGTGGAGGGGCATGAAGTCCTCTGATCCCCTGCCTCCCCCAACCCGCCCCAGAAATAACATCTGTCATTGAGATCAGTGAGGAACAGAGGAGCTGACGATAGGAAGGAATTAGAGATTTTTTTAATAAAGTAATTTTCTCTATGTGTGGTGTCTTTATTTACAGTTAACCCTTTGTGAACTGATAAGGGATCAATGAGACCCCTATACCAACTCACATGGCTTGGGGGTCTGCCCCTAGGGGGGCGGAGCAGCCCATGGGCCATGAAGGCTATGCTGGCTTGTAGCCTTGCAGGGTGTGGGGCCACCCAAGCTGTCCATTGTGCCCTGTATATCTGGGAATGGGGGATAGCTCCAGGCTGGTAATGCAGGGTATGGGGGAACCCCTTACAATTTTTGGGGGGATTTTTAAATTTTTCTAGCCCTTAAAAATGCACCACCCCAGGAGCAGGACCCCATGTCAATGTTTTTTTATTTAACCCTTCATAGTGTAGATAGTTTTTTCTTTTTAACGCATAGATGGCCATTGCATGCTTGCGCACACATAGGAATTCGTCCTCTGCTGCCCTAATTAAGGTGCCCGGGGAGCAGTTGTGGGGTTAAGTGCCTTGCTCAAGAGCACTTCAGTCATGTCCCAGGACTGGGATTCGAACCTGCCACCCTCCGGTCACAAGTACGCTCCCCTTGCCTCTAAGACACAACTGCCCCGACTTGTTTTTTTCTTGTTTGCATATTGACATTTTAGGAAAAGGTGTTTTTTTATTCTGCTTTTTTATTCATTTTTAGGGAAATTCTGTGCAACCTAAGAATTAGGGAATTCTTCTAGGAAGATGAGCCCACTAAAACAAGCTGGGTACGCTTAGAAAGCTTAACATGTCTACTTACATAGAATATATGGTTAATGGGGGGTTTTCCAAATGTAAAGGGTTGATTTGGTAGAAAAAGCACAAGGTGCGCACTTTGTCTGCAGAGCTGAAATTTTCAAGTAAAATTACCGTTACGTGCATACTTTACTTTGGGGTGTTTGGCAACTCTTCCCTTGACAGGACCTATGCATGTTGTTCTGTTCGAGGGATGTTGCTTTTTCTTGTTTTAACTTGTTTTTTCTTGGCTGCATTGTTCTTCTCAGAAAAATGTGGCTTTGATTCTGCTCTTTTTTATCCTTTCTTTAGGGAAACCCTGTGCAACCAAATAATTAATTGATGGTTTCCTTCCAGAAAACTGCACCCACATCAACAAGCCTGTTACACCTAGAAAGCTTGAAGTGTGTACTTCCAGAGAATATGTATAGTGTGTGTGGGGGTATATCACAAGCCTGGTATGCCTAGAAAGCTTAAAGTGTATACTTCCAGAGAATATATAGTGTGTGTGGGGATATCACAAGCCTGGTACACCTTGAAAGCTTGAGGTGTGTACTTCCAGAGAATATATAGTGTGTGGGGGAATATCAAAAGCCTGGTACACCTACAAAGCTTGAGGCGTATACTTCCAGAGAATATATAGTGTGGGGGAATATCACAAGCCTGGAACACCTAGAAAGCTTGAGGTGTGTACTTCCAGAGAATATATACCCCTCGATTCAAAGAGCAAAAGTTAATTGATTTCGTATCGAGAATCGTAAGTTTGGGTGGGTGTTTGTCATTTTTTCTTGTTTTTTTGGCCATTTCGTATTCGCACGATCGTTCGCGCATAGACGTATATGAACATACGCATTTCGTACGAGAATCGTATAATTTGCGTTAGTTCGTGTGTTTTTCCCGTCCAAATCGTATTATTTGCGTCCGATCCTATTTTTTACGTCCTTCACATGGGCTTGCGCCCAATTCAGAGAGGTGATTGCTAATTGTTTTGAAGCCCATTAAAGAGCTGCTTTACGAAATGTTTGCCGGCAGCTATTTGGCCTCGGGAGTAGGATGGAGCGGAGCGAGTTTGTGGCACATCAAGGGCTTATGCTTTTTGGCATTGAGTTGATCGAGATGTCTGAGAGCAGATTGCCCCTGCGTCGTCGCATGAACATCGATAGCATGAATGATGTTGAGCTGTTCGAGCTGACCAGGCTTAATCGCGCTTCCCTCCATAAATTATATAGTGAGCTGCGGCCATGGTTAGCCCGCACCACAAGGAAGGGGCATGCAATTTCAGGTATGACCAAGATGCTTGGCTGCCTGCAATTTTTGGCGAACGGCTCGTTCCAGAGGCTGGGTGCCCTCTCCGTGGGGATGTCACAGCCTACGCTGAGCCGCGCACTCTCTAAATTTTTGGAAGGCATGGCTGCCATAACTCAAAAATATATTTTTTTCCCTGATGATATGGCAGCCAGAAACGCCATTAAGCTTGGGTTTTATAATGTGGCCGACATGCCCAACGTTATTGGTGCAATTGACTGCACACATGTGGCACTCGTACCTAGGGCAGCCGACGAGTATATATATAGGTATTGAGATTGGTTATTATGTTGCCCAACGTGTCATGTAACCTGTTTTCCTTTGCGGCAGCATATTTGTTTATCCCTCATTTGTGTAGCTGCTTTATCTAGGCTTTTCATTAGTCTTTCACAATAGAGTGCAGACATGTTTTGTGGTTAATTTATTAGTTTGGGTCAAATATCAATTACCCTTTTTGTCTGTTTTTTCCTTAAGGAATCGTAAAATGGGACACTCCCTTAATGTCCAGGCCGTGGTTGGTCCGGATATGCGGTTTATGAGTGTCCTTGCCGGCTACCCCGGATCGTCCCACGACTCCTATATCCTCAGGCGATCTGGGTTGTTTCGGAGATTTGAGGCAGGTGAATTTTCGGGGGCATGGCTGCTTGGTAAGTGTGTCCTATTTGTGTGTTATTAAATGTGGCATTAATCTTGTATTTGTTGATATGTTTGTTTTGGAAAACTTTACATAAGCGTCCAACTGCCTTTTTCTTGGCTCATATATTAGGAACTTACCCAAAAAATCCTTGTCTCGCTTTGGCCTTCAGAATGTTTTCCCTTTAGTTAGGATGTCTGTAAGTTCCTTGTGCCTAAATATATTGGTTTGGAGTTTATACCCAAGGATCTTTGACCTTTGGCTCCTTTTGTACTATTGGTCTTTAAATGTCAAAGTGGACTTAAACTGCATACATTGTAGTTTCCAGATAAATGTGGATAGGCCCTCAGCAGCATCCTAATTGTAACATGTCTGAAAACTACAAATATATGTAAAATACAAATACCCTTGGCCGTGCAGATGTTTGTTAATTAATTGGTATATAGAAGTGCCATTTTTATTTAGGTTATACCTTAGTGCAATTTTTGGGGGCCCTAATGTGCCCTGTTTTTTTTGGGGAACACTTTACCTTACATCATTATGATATCTGTGAAATTTTTGGTGTTGGTTGTGTTGCCTTTTTAATTTTGATTACATTTAATTCTCTGTTTAAGGTGATTCCGGGTACCCACTTCTACCCTGGCTCATGACGCCTGTGCTGCGGCCCCAGGATGCCTCTCAGGAAGCGTATAACCGTGCGCATCGCAAGACCCGGGCTGTTGTGGAGAGGGCCTTTGGTCTGCTGAAGACACGTTTTCGTTGCCTTGACCATACTGGGGGGGCCCTGCAATATGATCCCAAGAAAGTGATCGACATTATAATGGCATGTGCTGTTTTGCACAATTTTGCCATCATGGAACGTGTCCCACGTTATGTGGACAGCCTGCCCTCTTCAGCCGTCGAGGATGAAGTCGAGAATTTTGAGGGGCCCCCCAGTGAGTCTGGCCAATCTGTTCGAGCCAACCTGATCAGCCAGCATTTTACTTAACTTTTTTCCCTGTCTCACCATTCTGTATGTCTGTGTTATCCTTTTTGTTACCTATGTTGTTTTGCCGTAATGTGGCATTACCTCTAAGTAAAACATTTAGACCTTAATTGTTGCCTAATGTATTTCATGTAGTTTCCTTAGCTTTAGCTTTGCATTGTTACACCTCTTCAAACCAAAATTATCTGGTTTAGCCCAAGCTGTTAAAAATGTCTTCCCACTAAAAACGCCACAAGTATTGTAAGTGAATTTTTTGGTTTACTTTGAAAAGGAAAAATTATAGTGCTTAACAGAAATCAGTCCACATACATCTGTGGTAACAAATGGATAACATTTAAAAAAAACATCGAGCACATCTACACCTGGAAGTGAGTGGCACAACCAAACAAGGACACCCAGTCCAAAGGCCAGCCTAGTCCAGTCATTAATATTGCCTGTGCCCAGGGATATTTGGGCATGGCCATAATGTCACACAAACATGTCTGCAAACAGGAGGAGCACCAACCAAATACATAGGTAAAGCCATAAGTGGCCAGATAAACTCCACATAGACCTATGGCATTGGCTAGTGGCCTTAAGCATTACTCTAAGGAGCTATATGGGAGCAAATACAAAACACAACCTGCCAGAGCAACACAAAATGGATTGTTTGAAACCTCAAAGGACAAGTAAATACAGTGGGGGTTAAGAGAAAAGATGTCCCACACACCCATGGCTTAATAGGGTGGCTGCCCATAATACCCAGGTGGAGGTCCAGGTGGAGGTCCATGGGAATGGGACCTAGCCTGGGCCATGGCAGCATTGTGAATTTGAAACTGCTCCACAATGTTTCTCTGCATATTGGTCATCTCAGCCATGGCTGACTGGATGCCATTACTTGCATTGGCCACGTTGCTGTTGAGGGTACGCAACTCCGCGAGGATGCCCTGTAGACTGGTATGGATGTTGACCATGTCGGCATGCCTTTGCTCACGCTCTGTAACGAGCTGGGCGTCATAAGAGTCCCTTTGTTGGGTCCATAATTGAAGCAGGGCACTCTGCCTCCCCTGGGAAATTGTGGGGCGGCGTAATGGCGTCCGCCGCACAATTACCCTGGCTCTTGGGCGTGCCCTGCCGCGTGGTGTCGTACCCTCAACAGCAACCGGCCTGCTTTGCAAATCCTCAGCAGCAGAGTGAACACTGGGGACTGTTGTGTCAGTCTCCCCATGTGCAAGCACAATGGATGGAGATTCACTCTGCTGCTGAGGATTGGCCAGAGAAACATTATGGAGCAGTTCCAAATTGGGACCCAGGGGGAGGTCATCCGACGTGCCCTGTACGGAGACATCATCATCTTCCTCCATGTCCTGGATCTCTTCCATGAGTGTGCGGGTCTGTAGGGACATATCAAAAAAAAAAGGCTAAGTTGGCGTCCAAATTTTGGATTTCAACAGTTTAACACATTCTTAAGCACTTGTTAGTATTTATGCTACTAAATTAACTTACCGAAAATCTCTGATCTGGGCTCCTATGCTGTACGGACCTGGTAGGCATAACCAAACTGGGGGGTGAGTTTACCCTTGCTGAGGGATCATGCTGGGCTGAAGAAGAGAAAAACAAACCACGTAAACACACACACATAACCTTTTTTTGGATAGGTAATCAAATATAGCTCTATTTGTAATATTATTCAACTCTAGAGCAATGGTGACCTTTGTTCAAACACACGCAAGTTTACATAGGTGCAATGGCTCTGAAAAACTGCTAAGTGACCTCAGTTCTAAGTCATGAAGTGTACCCAGTCAGCATACAACTTTCAAGGCACATTTTTGGATTTAGCCTACCATTCGCTAGGTCCGGGGTACTCAAACAATTGTTGGAAACGCCCATTTCAAGGTATGTGGTGAGAGGTGAATGTCTGGCCATGGTGCTGACGCAGGGGGTGTCTAGTTAAAAATAAATACACTGGTGGAGGGGCTGGAGATTTCAAAGTGCCAACTAATAAAGGCTGCTTGCCCTTGCTGGGCTGGATGGGCCAGAGCTGAGGGGACAGGGATTGGATGCCTAAAGGGGGGAGTTAACGTATTGATGGTGATGGGATGGATGGAGCCAATCTGTTACAAATGTATGGGGCTTATGTGGGGGGGGGCATGGGGGGACTGTGGCAGATGGGCCAGAGCAGGGGCAGCGGGACACGATTGTGGCCAGAGAAATTTTTAAAAAGTTACTGTGTACCTTGCAATGCCACTTCCTGTGCAGTACTTCATATTGCAATGCTATGTTTCAGGGAGCCATGACATTGGGCAGGAGACCAACCACTACATGGCCGATCAAGGGGGCAGCTCTGAGCACGTCAACACAGAAGTAACTGAGTGCAGGGCTGTCTGGGCAGGGGTCCTTGAATGTGGTGCCAAGGTCCGCATTGGGACCCCGGGCCGCCAGTTGAGTCTCGCTGCTCTAGGTCAGATATGTTTGTGGGTGGCTAATTAAATTGTTAACTCAAACACAACTCACACAACCAAAAGGCAACCCATACATAATGATGTGTGTTTTGTGATTGATTCCAAATATCTCACTTATCTTGCGAAACTTCATGACTTTAACAATCCAATTGGACATTTGAACTTTGCCATAATGGCTGTGGGCCTAAATGTGTGATTCCCAGGGACCAAAAGAGGACACAAACAGCCACAGTAGTGCGAGGCCAAGCAAGGCAAACCATAGGGGCATCCCGTTAGCTTGTTACTAGTGAACTGTAGATTATTTAGCAAACAGCCAAACATGCAGATTTAAGAGTACTCACCGTGGGTACGGGTCGGTGAGTCTGTGTCCCTTAGACCAGCATGTCCACCGACCGCGACCGGATGGAGAAGTCCAAGCACAATCTCCTCAGCAGGGATAAACTCCAATTTAGATGGAAAGCCACCGCCAGTTTTCATGCTGAAAAGAGAAAATCGTTTGGTACTCAGAAAAGGTGCATACAGTACATCCAAAACATTAGATTTAGCGTAAACATTTAGTTACCTGTAATTATGCCTTTTAATTTCTTTTTGCCGTACAGCATACTTCAGATCAGAGATTTTCTTCTGAATTTGGGACACATCTTTCCTCTCTTCCCCCGCTGCATTTACTTGTCGGAGGATGGTTTCAAACAATTCCATCTTGCGCTGCTTGGTGGTGTGTTTGGATTTGCTCCCATATAGCTCGTCATAGTATAATGTAAGGCCACTAGCCAATGCCATATTTTGGTCATGGGAGAATCTCCCACTCAACTGGCCGCGGCGCAATGTGCGGCCAGATGGTTGGCTTGGCTGCTCCTCCATGTGTGCAGACACATGTGGTGACATTATGGCCTGGGGCTGGGTAGGGGAATGGCCGGATTGGTGGCTTCCCAATGACTGGACTGGACTGGCCAAGGGACTGGGTGTTCTTGCATGGCTGGCCACCGAACTTCCAGGTGTAGATGTGGTCATGGGGGCAATTCGGGGCCCTCTTGGGGGGCTAGGTTCCCGGCTGGTGCCAGGTCGGGGGCTCTGTTCCCGGCTGGTGCCAGGTCGGGGGCTTCTGGCCCTGGATTGGGTTCGGCGGGCCCTGTAGGGGCTTCTGGCCCTGGATGGTGTTCTTCTGGCCCTGTAGGGGCTTCTGGCCCTGGATTGGGTTCTTCTGGCCCTGTAGGGGCTTCTGGCCCTGGATTGGGTTCGGCGGGCCCTGTCGGGGCTTCTGGCCCTGGATTGGGTTCGGCGGGCCCTGTAGGGGCTTCTGGCCCTGGATTGGGTTCGGCGGGCCCTGTAGGGGCTTCTGGCCCTGGATTGGGTTCGGCGGGCCCTGTAGGGGCTTCTGGCCCTGGATTGGGATCTGCGGCCTCTGGATGGGCTTCTGGCCCTGGATTGTGTTCGGCGGGCCCTGTAGGGGCTTCTGGCCCTGGATTTGGATCTGCGGCCTCTGGATGGGCTTCTGGCCCTGGATTGTGTTCGGCGGGCCCTGTAGGGGCTTCTGGCCCTGGATTTGGATCTGCGGCCTCTGGATGGGCTTCTGGCCCTGGATTGTGTTCGGCGGGCCCTGTAGGGGCTTCTGGCCCTGGTTTGGGATCTGCGGCCTCTGGCTGTGCTTCGGGGCCTGGATGGGGTTCGGGCCCTGGATGGGGTTCGGGCCCTGGCTGGGCTTCGTGCCCTGGATTGGGTTCTTCGGCCTCTGGCTGTGCTTCGGGGCCTGGATGGGGTTCGGGCCCTGGATGGGGTTCGGGCCCTGGCTGGGCTTCGTGCCCTGGATTGGGTTCTTCGGCCTCTGGCTGTGCTTCGGGGCCTGGATGGGGTTCGGGCCCTGGATGGGGTTCGGGCCCTGCTGCGGGGCATGGGTTTCCGAACTGCCCTACTTGAAGGCATGGCCGGTGTGGGCTCACTGGTGCTGCCTGTTCTGGGGGCAGAGGTGGTGGGTGCTGCAGTTGCCAGCTTTTTGGCTGCAGGAGGGGCACGGGGCTTGGGGCCCCTTTTTTTGGTACCTGAGGGTCCAGGGTCCCTTGGTGGGGCCGAGGTGGGAGTCTTGGCTCTCAGTTTTCGGCCAGCTTGCTGGGACCTTGTTGTGGGGCCCTCCGCGGTCTTGCTTGGCTGGGGTCGCTTGCTCATCGCCTTTTTTGGTGCCATCGTACACAAATGCTCAAAGAGAATGAGCTTTGGGTGCAGGGACCTTTAAATAATGAGCCCAGCGTGTGACGCCTATGCGCACGACTACGCGCTCGTACGAACGTACGTTCGAGCGGAACCAGGAAACCGCTGGGGTTTCACTTATCTGCTGCCTGGAAGAAGCATAAAGATGGCGCCCACTATCTTCACCCGTCAACAGGAAGAGATCCTCATGCTGGTAAGTGGCTGCCTGTGCATTTTAATCGAATAGTCAATGATGGCCTAAATGTAAATGATGCGTTTGGAACTAGTTTCACTTCATCCTCAAGGGCCGAGCCTGGCCACGTTTTCAACTGTCTATGCTGATGTCCTAATTCGGCCAATTGCTCCGGCTTAGCAACAGTTAATTAACCTGTGGAGTAGCGGGGCGAGCTGGCAAACCTGGCCTGTCTCGGACCTTGATGCGGATGTTTGAGGAACACTGTTTTCCTAAGCCATAAAAACACAACGGGAAGCCACACACGTGGTCCAAAAGCCTAAGCATTAGCCTACATCTTGGATGTTTAAACCATCCTAACATGCCATAGATGCAGGTGGCCTGATTCTTGATGTTGGCTATTATCTGTATGTACATGGTGTGTGATACATATAACATAAGACCAGACTGTCAATCACAGTCAACGTCCTCTTTAAGGCACTCCCCAAAAATGGCGGCCACTCGAAATGTGTGTGTTAATGACATTAAATTCTCAACTTGTGATGCAACACATATGGGTCTGTGTGTAAAAGTAAAAGCTCTGTGTCCATTATGTTTTTCAGATCATGCTTCAGCGCCGGTATGACTTCGCGCCCAATGTGTGCGAGAAAAGGGACATCGCCCGGGAGATCATCGCGGAGATCCACCGTGTGACCAGCACCACCTTCACTCACACCCAGATAATGCAGCATTGGTCGGACCTGAAACGTCTGCACATGCCCCGGGTGCGGAGGTATTTTGGGATCCATTTCCCAAGTAAGTACAAAGCAATTGCATGGTATATGTTCCAAATGTCTAAGTTATGCCTTTATTTATAATGACTTTTCTTTGGTAGTGTTGGAAATGGATTTCAGAATTCGCCGCACCCGGAGACGTACAGGCCGACCAGTGCTGCATGACTCTGCATCTGTGAGTGAAGGTGGTGGATCTCCCGGGCGACGGACCTACCCCTCCTCTGTGGCCTCCTCAGACCAGCCCCTGGACCTTACCACAGAGGAGGGGCCAAGGCGCGTGGGCGTGGAGTCATACCTGGCCACGCATGGGGAAGGCTCTGGTATGTCACTCTTCATGTATAGGCACAAAGATATACATGGCAGGCCAAAAACTAAGTTATCCTTTATTATGTATTTGTAGAAGCTTCTGGAGCGGGTGAGATAGTGGAGGAGGAGGCAGCAGAGATGCTGGAAGTCGATCCTGGCGAAGGTGAGTGATGTCAGCCAGACTGGGAGCCAGATATGTTGGGAATAGTGACTCTCTACAAGTACTAACCAAATGTCACATGTTTCTCCAGGGACTTCTTCACAGCAGAGCCAGGACCAAGGGCAGCCTGTTGGCCCCAACCAGCCATCTGTCGGCCACCAACTCCGTAAGTCTCCATGCCATTATTCATATTAATGTTTGCTTAGCTAATAACACACACATAACTAAAGGCGTAGCCAATGTGTAGTTCACACTTTCATGTGGGCACTTCGTTAGCTTAAAGAGGACCCTAACTAGTATTAAGAACCAAAGACTTAGCCATCACACTGTACCTACAGATTAGAACCATGGAAAAACACCCTTCACCCATCTAATGCATGTTATTAGACTGAACAAAACCAATATTGGGGAATATGGAATGCACAATATTTACAGGCAGCATGGGATACAGATTGAAAAAAGGAAGGTGCTGCCATGCATTGTGTGAGTGATGACCTTTCCCTCAACCCAGCTATGCTCTGGATTCCCAACGCACCACTGTAACCTACTCCCCTGTACTTTATCCAACTCTCCACTCCTCATTAAGTGTTATGCTTCAGAGTCCAGATGGCGGCGCTGTAATCCCCAAAAAACCCTAAATAACTTTGAGGTGGTGCAGAATCATTTGTGAATAGTTTTTGGTTTTCATTAAATAATGTTGAAGGTCCGGTTTAAGGAGTTTAAACACTTACCTGTGGGAAATGCATTAACTGTATCCCTTCGAAGAAGGACATATGTCATGCATTTACATGTATTTGATTAACCCCAAATCTATTTCCAGCATACAAACCGGTCTGGGACTCCTATTTATGTTTCTTTCTCTATTGGTTACAGGGATGATCCCCCAAACCTTGGCGGGAAAAAAAAAAAGAATGAAGGAGTTGGTGGCCGAGCTGCTGGCCATACAGGCGACGTTGGGGCCAACAGATGAAGAAGACGAGGAGGATTAGTGCCCTTGGTCCTGGCTCCTTTCTTAAAGTTGTTTTTAAATTTTTTCAAATTTTAACAATTGTTTTATCGTTTTGGTTAAAAACCAAAAAAGATGTATTTTAAAAAAAAAAAAAAAATAAAAAAAAAAAAGGTGTTTTACTGTTAAAAAAATACAAAATATTTATTTGTGCTTTTCCTTGAAAAAAAAAAAAAAAAGGTTTAAACAAAAAAACCCCAAAAAAAAACAAAGTTTTTACAATTATTCAAAAAAAAACAAAGAAAATATTTTAAATAAAATATATTTTAAGCCTTCCGAAATGTGTCTTTTCTAATATGCACACACCCAAAAAATTACACAAACCAGAAACAACACACTTAGAAACATATAGACATATGTAAATTATGTGATATTCTTACGTTTTATGGACCGAGAAATGAAGTGGGATGCAGCCGCTACGGGGTTTAGGTAAGTTTGAGGGACCGAGAAATGAAGTTGGATGCAAGCGCTAAGGGGTTTAGGTAAGTTTGAGGGACCGAGAAATGAAGTGGGATGCAAGCGCTACGGGGTTTAGGTAAGTTTGAGGGACCGAGAAATGAAGTTGGATGCAGCCGCTAAGGGGTTTAGGTAAGTTTGAGGGACCGAGAAATGAAGTTGGATGCAGCCGCTAAGGGGTTTAGGTAAGTTTGAGGGACCGAGAAATGAAGTGGGATGCAAGCGCTAAGGGGTTTAGGTAAGTTTGAGGGACCGAGAAATGAAGTTGGATGCAGCCGCTAAGGGGTTTAGGTAAGTTTGAGGGACCGAGAAATGAAGTTGGATGCAGCCGCTAAGGGGTTTAGGTAAGTTTGAGGGACCGAGAAATGAAGTGGGATGCAAGCGCTAAGGGGTTTAGGTAAGTTTGAGGGACCGAGAAATGAAGTTGGATGCAAGCGCTAAGGGGTTTAGGTAAGTTTCTGGTTGAGGGTGCGCATGCGCAAGATCTTATAAACATACGAACGCACGAATCTAAGAGGCCAAAAACCAATGAAAACCAGAGGCAAACGCAAGTAATTGGAAGAGCTTGACGATGGAAGCAGCCGAAAAAACAGGCTGCCGCCGCAACAGGTGAGCACATGAACGTGATTTTTACGATTGGCAACTGACTGAGGCAAGTTCGGGAGATATCATACGAACGGACGTATATTTTAGGATAGAAACGTATTTGCTTATTGAATCACTCGCAAGTTCATACGAACGCACGAGCGGACGTGAAAAATAGGATGATCGTGAGCCAAATCCAAGCTGTTACATGTTTCTTTGAATCAACCCAATTGAGTCCGAGAGGTCTGAATGTCGAATTTGATTTAAACTGTTTAATTGAGAGCTCCTAGATTTATCTCCTGCGACTTTCTTTGTGTGACAGTGACCTACTGTTTTGAAGGATGGGTTTGATCTTTATGGGATTCTGAGAATTGCATTATTTGTAGTGATTGTGAAGCAGTCCTCATCTATGCCAGAGACCCCCTTGCCCAAGGATCTTTTTTGTTTCAGATTTGATTGGTAGAACTGTACTGAAATTTGTCCCAATTTGGGTTTTTTCCCCTTATTCCCTTTTTCCTTATTTTCCAGCTACAAGTATGTCTGGACTTTGAAATTTTAATGCACGTCCTTTGTTTGCTTAATTTTCATTCTTAGAGATTTAAAAAAATATATTTTTATGAATGGGGCATGTATTTTAAGACATAAGGTGCCAAATACAGTATGCACGCCTGGTGGGGGTATGTGCGAAGCTAGGAGTGCCCCTTTACTTAGGTTTGCATGATTTCCCCCTTTTTGGTTGCTAGGGGACGCCCCGGTAATAGCTGGGGGGCAGAGATGCCTCTGTGTGCTCGTTGCTATGGACACTATGGCGCTGGTTGCTAACGTAGGCACGGTTTGACTGCGCTGTTGCTCCTGTGCACATATGCGCATGCACAGGCAGAGGGCCCCTTTATATGGGATGTATTGGAACAGCTTTAAGTGTTCATTTGTATATGACGTACAGGCGCTGGGTTGGCGGCGCGGGCGTGCGTGTGTTTAACTGGAGGTCTTCTCCCATTGCTCTGAGCTGCGCGTGCGCACTGGGTTTCTAGCGCGGGCACACGGAAGTAAGCGGAGAGAGTTCACTCCGCTTCTTGTTGAGTCTGTGCGCGTGCGCGCCGGATCTCTAAAGTGACATGCGCTCATCATGTGACGCTGGACGTCTCTGAGAGCGTGTCATGTGACACGCTTCTACCCTTTGATCTTCCGGTTTATACACCGGTATCTGTGTATTGGCAAGTATCCCAGCAGAAGCCGCATAGACGGCGAAACGCGTAGGATCTACTTGCCATTTCTTGATACCCTGTCAGTTGGAGTAAGGAGTTCCCTAGTGGTGAGGATTGCTGTTTTTATCTTGGATTTGACAAAGCGCTGATTTTATTGTTTCTTGTGAGTGCATTTTAGAAGATTAAAGTATTCTATGTTTTAAAGACATATTACACTAGTGCGGTTTCCTTGTGTTTTTCCCCTCTATGTTACCATGGAGTGTATCTGGAGGATGGATAACTAGGAAGGAGACAATTATTGGACAACGCTCTGGTTAATTTATCTTCATCTTTGGAAGTTGCCTTGTATGGAGTATTGAATATCTTGTATATTTGAGAAGACACATTCAGTGTTTGGATTCTATATGTGATTAAGTGGTGCTTTCTTGCCCACAGTACATCTGCTAAGAGTTTTGTGTGGCCGGTGGTGGTTTCACTTAAGGATTATATTAAGAACACGCACTGTGGGACACGCTGGATTCACAGATTCATGAGAAAGCTCTGTGTTATTTTTTGACAACCTCAGTGGGTAGTTAGACTCCTAGATCCAGAGATATGATGCTCAGAAGTGTATCATCTCAGTGCCCATAGGCACAGGATTTTGGCGGTACCATTTCTTGGTCCAGTCACCCCTTATCCACAGGCCCTTGTAGGAGTGTATACCTGAGGATCTCCCCTTTTCAACCACCAGTGCGTTCTTAGCTCCCATAGGTCTGGAGATCTGGCACTCAGAAATGTAGCGCCCATGAGTAATGGTACCAAGGTTTTTCAGCCCCACCCCTTGGTCCAGTCAGCCCCAATCCACATGCCCTTGCTAGATCGTTAGCCCCCAGATCAGGAAATCTGAAGCTCAGAAAGGTCCATGGATCCAGGCCAACTGGATCAATCGTCGATACCCTAAAGTCCTGGTTGTGAAGTCTGCCGGCTGCCATACCTGGGGATGGGGCAGCTGGGGGGCGTAGCTCAGGAAGCCAAATCCAATCGCAATTCCACGTTTAGGAGCTGGAGAAAATAACAGTCCAGTGACAATTTCGAGGTCATGGGCTGGCGGCAAGAAGCTAAGTCCAGTAAAAAATCCAAGTTCAGGGGGCGGCAAGAAATGAGGTCCAGTAATAAGTCCAAATTGAAACAGAAAGATCTGTCTGAAAATTAATCCGAGGATGAAGCCAGGTGAATTTGGGTAGTCAGTCAGGATTGCAAGAAGAACCCAGGAACATACATACAAGCCAGCTGTTCTTTTAAATCGGACCGAAGAAACCAGAAGTAAATGAAAGCCCAAGAGCTTACACTCTAGGCTTCAAGCACCCGCAGCCTTGCTTGTATGATGCTGGACACCAGGTGGCGCTGTTGAGTGGTGAAGAGTCTGGTCATGTCCACGACCACGCACGGACAGCGGGGGCACCACCGCGCTGGTCAGTTCCCCAATAAATATGGAGTCAGCCCAGTTCTCTGTGCCCGTGATAGTCGCTTGTGATTAGGATTCCGTTATTATCTGTTTCTGACTCGGTTTGATCAACCATCCCTATCCGCTGCCTGTACCGACTTTTGCTTTGTCTGCCCTCGAACCTGCCTGCCCCTTCAGATAGAAGGAGGTGGAGCGAAAGGAGAGGAGAGAAAGAAAAGAAACCAAGAATTTAGCAATGCAATGAAATAACATTTAGATTGGGAGAAAAATTCTCTTAGACTCTATAAGTACTGGTGGGATTCTTCTCCACTGTTCCCGGGAATAGAATGTCCCTGGAACAAGTTTGCTAATAAAAAAGGAAATATTAAAATAAAACTATATATGCCTATCTGCCAGACTAAGTCTCCCAGATAGAAATGAGTCATGAAATGAGTGCATGTGAATGCCGCAGTGCAGGGGGTCTTGACACCTAAACGCTATAACTGTGAGCTAACTAACTTAAACACAGATGAAGCCTGAAAAAGAGAGCTACAACATCACATTGCAGCTCCCCTTCTCAGGACCCCTCCAATTTTTCGCAACAATTTACAAAAAAAATCCTACAACAACCGATCAAATAGGAAATTCTCCTTCCCTTCCCTCTCAAACAACTAGTTTCAGATGAACCACTGACAAAATAGCAATCATATATTTAAATTCAGCCGCAGGCAACAGTGATGAGATATACCGAGAACCTCAATGTGGGATTGCCTCACGATTTACTAGTTACTCTGGAGCTATTGAGATGAGCGCCGCTCTACCGATTGTGCCAGATGCCTTTGTAACTCCTAGACAGATCCCACCATAAAGGAATCGCCCCTATAGGAAAAAGTTATACGGAATGGGAAACCCCATTTATAGGCGAATTTGCTGTCCTGTAGAATTTTTAGAAACTGCATCATCTCCCTCCATCTTGCCATTGTTGCAGGTGAAAGATCAGAGAACACTTGGAATTTGTGGCCTTGAAATGAATGGTTAACAGTGTCCCGCGCAGCCCGCATCACTTGTTCTTTAGTATTGTAAAAGTGAAACTTCGCTAAAATGTCCTGTGGAGGTTCCTCAGGTGGCTTTCGGGGCCCCAGTGCTTTATGGACACGGTCCAGCTCGAGGCGTTCAATAGCAATTCCCGGGAGCAGTTCTTGGCATAGAGCAGTGACCACAGATTTCACATCCACCATATGTTCAGGTAACCCCCTGAAACGCAGATTTGACCTTCTATCCCTGTTTTCCATATCAAGCTTAGCATGCATGGCACTATTATCTTTCTGCAGCTGATTAATTTTGGCAGAATGAGATTCCTGAGTGGATATAACATCTCCTAATTTCCTCTCCAGGGCTCCCAAGCCCCTTGTCACTTTATCAATTTCCTTAGTAAGATGATCAGTAATAGCCTTGGTATTGGCAGAAAGTGCACTCTGAAGTATATTGACAAATTTATCTACCATGTCAGGGCCTTTTGCATGCTGGTTCACATTACCCCGCGAGAGCAGCTCCCCTGCCCCCTCGGCGGCCATCTTAAACTCCATGCTATGCTGAGGCACTGAGGTGTGCTGCGCTGTGCACCCCTTTAAGGCTTCAGAAGCTGAATAGTCTGAGGTAAGATTTATCCTTGGGTACCTTAATTCCCACTTTACCACAGAAATATAGTCTAAGGAGCTCTTATTCTGTTCGGTGTGTTCGGAGCTAGTTTAGCTGGTGGCCATCTTGGATTCCTGTCGCCTTTTTTGTTGGGGGCTGATAGACTAACATGAGGAAGGGCCTCTCCTGAAGTCCCCTTACTCTCACCTCACTGCCTGGATGCTGTGGTGAGCGCCGCTCGCTTCTATAACATCCCTTCCACTCGGCGGGCATGGAGCCAAACTAGCAGGCTGCCATCAGCTTCACGTGCGCATGTGCACTCCCAAAATCTTCTTTTTAGGCCTGCTGGAGCACATTTAACTGACCTCATCAATGTATCCCACATAAGTACGTCTGAGAGTTTTAGCATTTGGTTTATGTTCCAGTGTTCATGGTCTAGTTAGTGTAAAAGGCCAGACAAAATTTCACGTCTGCCCAAAAATATCCACCTCTTGCTGTTCTACCAGAATCTTGTTTTAAAGCCTGCTGAAGCGCATTTAACTGCCCTCATCAGGGCACCCCACATAAGTACATTTGAGTGTTTTTGCATTTTGTTTATGTCCAAGTGTTCATGGCCCAATTAGTGTGAAAAGCCAGACACAATTACACACCTGCCCAAAAATATCCACCTCTTGCTGTTGTACCAAAATCACGTTTTTAAGCTTGCTGGAGCACATTTAGCTGGCCTAATCAGAGCATCCCATATAAGTGCATCTGAGAGTTTTAGCATTTTGTTTTATGTTCAAGTGCTGATAGGCTAGTTAGTGTGAAAAGCCAGAGAAAATGACACACCTGCCCAAAAATATCCACCTCTTGTTTTATACCAAAATCCTGTTTTAAAGCCTGCTGGAGAACATTTAACTGCCCCAGCAGGGCATCCCACAGAAGTATATCTGAGAGTTTTTGCATTTTGTTTTATGTTCAAGTGTTGATTACCTAGTTACTGTGAAAAGTCAGACATAGTAACATATCTGCTGCTGTTGTACCAAAAATAGTGTTTTAAACCTACTGGGTGGCATTGAACTGCCCTTATCAGTGCACACCACATACGTACATCTGAGAGTTGCACAATTCTATTCCTGTTAAAGTCTTCAGGCCTAGTTACTGTGAAAGGCCAGACATAATTACCCACCTGCTGCTGAGAAGTGCCACGATGGGCACAGAAGAGTGGCAGATGCCTAAATTCATCAGGCAGATGTCAGCATCAGCAGACTAGGGGCAAGTGCCAACAGAAGTCACAGAGAGAGGCCTGATCTCCCGATATCATGTAGCAGTCATGTTTCAACCACCAACCCATCTGCCACCATCGATTGGTTAACACGGTCATCCACTTCATCACAAGTTACATCAGACACCCCCAGTCAACTGTCAGTGGCTTCCTCAAAAACAACCCTCATTTGACATGGCCCAGGAGCAGTCCCTGTCCTCCCATTGCCTCTGTTCTATGCTGTTCCCTCCCCCAGTAAAGTATCTTATGCTTTGGGTTCAGCTCCAATATTCAGTGAGAACAATCTAATAAAGGACAGTCAGCAGCTACTGCCCAGCCAAGAAGTGGAGACATCCGCTGCTTCCTTGGCTAGGCGGGCAAGTAGTAATGAGGAGAGATTGGCATAGGAAGTGGTGTTGCGAGCATTCTGGCTCCTGAAGCCAAGGAGGAGGAACCCAAGGAGGACATCAGTGACGTACAAACACAACTTGATGATGATGAAGCCGATCGCAGTTGGGATCCGGGTGCAGAAGGGGCTTCATCATCATCAGAAGAGGGTTGCAGGTTGCCTGTGAGTCAGCAGCTGAGGCAGCAAGGTGGTAGCATGGTTGGCAGTCAGCATGGTGGCAGAATTAGAAAGGCAAATGTGCCCAGGGCGAGGGTAGACCACCTTCAGTCAGAGGCAGCGGCAGTGAATTAGTGCGGTGGAAAAATCAGCTACTCGGTGGTGTGGCAGTTTTTCATCAAGCATCCGCAGGAGGTTAACATGGCCACATGCAAGATGCGGAATGAATCTCCGGTTGATGTACCTTTGGGGTGTCAGTTTGTTCCACTGCACCTGCGTCCCGATGTTATCCACGAATTTCACCATGCTAAAATGGCTGGTCATCTGGGTAATCGTAAAACGTTTATTTTAGCCCGACGCCATGTATGGTGGCCTACTATGCGTCGTGATATTTCTGCCTTTATCGACGCATGTACTGTTTGTGCGCGAAGTAAAGGGGTACACAAGGCCACTAGTGGGTGTTTGGTTCCACTAGAGATTCCTAAAGAACCATGGACTCATATCTCTATGGATTTCATAGTTGATTTGCCTCCTTCACATGGGAACACTGTGATTTGGGTGGTCGTCGACCGTTTTAGTAAGATGGCACATTTTATTCCATTACCTAAACTACCGTCGGCTCCTGAGCTTTCGCGATTATTTATCTCGCATATTTTCTGTATCCATGGCATACCCTTTAATGTAGTTTCCGATCGGGGTGTACAATTTACTTCACGTTTCTGGAAGAACTTCTGTTCGCGTTTGGGGATTCAGATATCTTTGTCGTCGGCGTACCATCCCCAGACTAATGGGCAGACTGAAAGAACAAATCAAAGTCTGGAACAATATTTAAGATGTTACATTTCTGATGCTCAAAAGCAATGGTCAGAATTCATTGATTTTGCTGAATTCGCGTACAATAATGCGCCGAGTGAAAGTACTAAGATGTTCCCATTCTTCTGTAACTTGGGGAAAAATCCCAGAGGTCCTTCCCTCTCAGGGTCACCTTCCGATTTACCGGCATTGGAAGAGTGGCTCCAAGAACGGAAAGACATCTGGGCACGCGTCCAAGAGACTTTGAAAACTACTGGGTTAATATATAAAAAATTCGCCGACCGCCGCAGATCTCAGGAACCTACCCTTCAGGTTGGGGTCCTCGTTTGGGTTTCCACTAAGAACATTGCTCTCCAGCAACCTTCTAGTAAGTTGGGTCCCAAGTTTATTGGACCTTTTCCCATTATTCGGAAGTTGAACAATGTAACCTTTAAGGTCCAACTTCCTCCGACTATGAAAATCCCTAACTCCTTTCATGTGTCGCTGCTAAAACCAGCTAAGAATACTCCGCTTCCATTCCCATCACCAATCTTAGTGGATAACGAGCCGGAATACGAAGTTAATAAAATTCTAGATTCGCGCAAAGTCCGCGATTCGCTACAGTAGCTGGTTGACTGAGTTGGTTACGGTCCAGAGGAGAGGTGCTGGGTTGCAGCTAAAGATGTTCACGCCGGGGCTCTTGTAAAAAAATTCCATCGTGACAATCCAGGGAAACCTGGTGAGGGTCCGGAGGCCCCTCGTGAAGGGGGGGGGGGTAGTGTCAGAAACCGCTTACCCGGTCCCCGTTCCGGCGCCATCTCCGGGCGGCCGGCCGCAGCAACTCCTGCACGGCGGCCGCCCTCCTTCCTCGTCCCCGCAGCTCCTCTGCTCGTGCTCGCGTTCTTCATATGCCCTCCGGCGGCGCTGCTGTCAGCGCGTCCGCCGGAGGAAGGTGCTGTAGAGCCTACGGGCTCAGCTAGGGGGGAACTTCTCCCCCTCAGTTAAAGGGCCAATCAGCCCAGAGTTCAGGACTGGGCCAATGAGCCCTGAGGATAGGGAGTTGTGGGCTATACGCCCTGACCAATCACACTCTGTATCCTTGTGCACCTATCACACTCCCATCTCCAATCTGTCTGTTCCTATAAAGCTGGGCCCGGTCAGTCACTCTGTGCCTGTGATAGCACCTTGTACCTTGTTTGTCTTGAGCTAATTCCGTGATTGATCTCCGTTGCTGACCTCTGCCTGAATTGACCAATCTCTCGTCTGAACCCTGTTGCCGACCCCTGCCTGAATCGACTACTCTCTGCCTGATCCCTGTTGCCGACCTCTGCTTTGTACCCTGACCTTGAGCTGCCTCATCCCTCTGTACCGCTGTGATCTCTGACTTCCCGGTGTCGACCTCTGGCCTGTCTCTGGACTTCCGATAAACTCGCTCTCAGCTATTGGTTCTTCAGACCTCCAACTAGTAAGCCCCCATCCTTTGAGCCATTGAAGTCCTGGGGGCAACCGATCCCGGGCAGGCGTATACTGCGTCCCGGCAAGCAGGGGCTCCTACAGGTGAAGCTGGCTGCGGAGATTGGGGGTTGAGGGCTTACCTGGAGGGCTGGAGTTACCCCGAGCGTGACAATGGCAAGATGCAAGTCCATGTGCTTGCGTAGTGACCGCCGAATTGTCACCATTTGGCAGTGGGATAACTTCTGGCTCTCCACCTTATTGGACCCTCGCTACCGGCACAAAATAGGGGTTCTTACACCCACTGAGAAGGAGGACAAACTGACCTACTAGAGACATCCTACATAGTCAGTTGGCTGATGCCTATCTGTGTCCATCCTCTCACAGGTCTGACTCGGGGGGCCATCTACAGTCACCTTCCACTGCCATGGCTGCTGGGAAGGGGTGGGGTGGCAGGAGCAGTACCAGCTCCATCAGCAGCAGCCTAAGTCTACAGTCCCTAACGATTAGCTTTCTTCACCCGCATAGTGAGGCAACTCATGAGCAGCAGGTAGACCTGGAGCCAGACCTGAACCAGCAGGTGGTGTCATACCTTGACATGACCATGCCAACACACCTTGAGGATCCGCTGGACTTCTGGACAGCCAAACTTGATTTGTGGCCGCAACAAGCAGAGTTTGCCCTGGGGAAGCTGTCCTGCCTGGCCAGTAGTGTGCAATCAGAGCGGGTTTTTAGTGTGGCGGGGGCCCATAGTAACCCCAAGGAGAACTCGTATGTCCATGAAAAATGTGGAGAGACTGATGCTTGTGAAGATGAATCAGGCATGGATCAGCCAGGATTTCCACCCACCAATGGCTGATGCATGCGAGTAGATTGATCATGGTGCCACACCAACACTTCAGAAATATGGATAGTACAAAACAGATTTACGTCGCTGCTCGCCAGTTACAGACATTCCTCTGCATCAGACCACAAGTATTGAGGAAATGCATTACGTGAAACGTAACTTTTAATAATATTCCTAGGATAACATATATGTACCCAAAATTTTTATATGTTCTCCTCATGCTGCTGCCAACTCCAGGGTGTGTCTTCTAGGCAATATATGGTCTCCTCATGCTGCTGCCAACTCCAGGGTGTATTTTTCAGGCAATATATAGGCTCCTCATTCTACTGCTAACTCCAGGGTGTGTCTTTCAGGCAATATATGTCTCCTCATGCTGCTGCCAACTCCAGGGTGTGTCTTTCTGGCACTATGTGGTCTCCTCATACTAATGCCACCTCAAGGCTTTGCGACAGCAATTCTAATAATGATGCCTCTGATCTGCATGTCATACTGCATTACAGTATTATTTCACTAACCCAGCACACATCCCATGCCTGTTGCAGCAATGCAAAATGTTCTACAACCCTATTGAGGCTCTCAGTAGGCCAGAAATAGGCATTTTTAATAGCAATTAGTTGCAAATAAATTCGAATTGAGACAATTTGAGGGCAAATTCGGCGAATCAGCCAAATCAAATTTTTCATCTCGAATTCGCTCATCTCTAATCCTTATCTGTCCATCCACCTTCCTACCAACTTACTCAACTACATACTTGCCTATTTACCCAACCACCTACCTATCCTATCTAAATTCCCACATATTCATCTACCTGACTACCCTTTACCTGTGAATCTGAGTGCCTACCCACCTACCTGTGTGCTCAACCACCTACCTGACTACCCCCCACCTACCCATCTTTCTACCAGCCTTTCCACCTAAATGCCCACCTACCTACCCACTCACCTATATGCCTGCCTGCACAACCACCTACCTTCCTTTTTAACAAAACCTATCTACCTAGGAGATTGGGTCATCTTCTTTTGGTGGGTGGGGTCCACAAACACACAGCACAGATGTATAGCACTAGGTAGAGTGGTTTTAAACAGGAGCACAGCTTATCCACTCATAGTAGAAATTGGCTTGTGTTGTGGTATTGGTTACTCACTGACATGTGTCGGCATTGGTCTAATAGCGCACAGTGTTGTGATCATTAGAGTTATTGGTGCAATGAGCAATGATTGGTTTTGCAGTTTTTCTGGGGAGGAGCGTGATTTATCCACTCAGTGCCTGAAGTGAGAGGGTGAGTAACATGTTTTTTACATATATGCAAAGTCCTGGAATGCCCCCTCTAGCACAGTGATTACAGTATCACTGTGACATATGACAGGGGAGTGGCCTGTTTATCACAGAGGCTACCTGAAGATGATACAGCCCGGATGGCATAAAAACAAGCTCAGTGGGGCACCTAGAAGAAGAGTCTCTCTGTCTATAAAGACTGAGAACATCTGTTACCTACGGGATCTCTCTCTCCTCTATGTCCTTCTCCACAGAGGCAACATCGCAGGGACAAACTCAACCCCCCACCCCCTTCTTTTTCAACTGCGGTTGCTCTGACAGCACATGGTTTTAATCTTCTATGTAATGGGCAACATCACATGGATGGACTCTAACTCCACCCACTTACTCTGCAACTCCCTCTCTTCTCTCCCCCTTCCCTCTAATATGCTGAGCCTCTCATCCCACCATGCAGCGGAAGACGTCTCCCCACCAGCTTTTGCAGCAGCTGCTCTACACCGGCAGAATATAAACTTATTTTTCGCTAATACATTTAATGCTCAGTTCATCATTTACGTATATTGGAAGTACCATTTTAATCTATGCTGCCACCAAAAATTTGTGATAGTGCTCCTTTAAGGTGTTTTTTTCAACCCCTCGTGCTTTAGTGCCGGTGGAGGGGGGAAAAGCAGGGGCTTAATCCTAGACTGGACTTTAAAATTAGAAAATAGAATTACATATGTGGAATTCTTTTGTGTGATCTCCCCATCACAGCCGAGAGAGAGAGAGATGACTCACACATCACAGAAAGCTGTAAGCGAATTACATTGTCATAGCAGTAACATGGCTGCTTTACAATGTAACACAGCCAGGCATGGCTCCCGTTACAATGGAATCACAGCCACGTGCCACACTGTTACAATGTAGCACAACAGGGACCTTGCTGGCTTTTTACAATGTAATAGCAGGACTTGTTACACTGTACAGCACTAATTTGATCACTCTCGGCACTGCTGCATCTGTATAGTCATAATCTTAATATTTCCTGTGTATATCAGGAAATAATCTGCTGAGTGTTACAGTAGTTTATTTTGGGGCACACAAACTGACATGACACAGAGGAAACAGCCTTTTTGCCCCGAAGGTATGCCAAACTTGGCATCCAGTAACTTGGGGGACCCAGCTGAAAACAATTATTCAGTTCCCCAATGCATCCAGAGGAACCCTACAAAATTGTAGATCTTTGCCAAATCTTGGGCTACAGGTACTGGTGGGAAATTCTTCCGGCCCCCTGGATGTGATTCAGGTGCCACATCCCCTAAGTAAGCCCTGCTTAAAGGTTTCTGACTATCCTGGGTTTTGTTCCTTGCTTCCAGAGCATCAAACTGACGAAACACTGCAGATTGCCCAGAAAAACGCACCTCTCCCCTGGTCCCCTACGGCACATGCACAGCTCTCATCCAGTCAGAGCCATTTGCCGGGCAGGAGGCAGACCTGTAGTTGTGTAGGCCTGGCAGTAGCGAGCAAGCCCTCAAAAAATTGTCCATTTGTAACAGGGGGTAGCAGTAGGATTGGAACCCTTAAATTTTAGTTGAAGAAGCAGCAACAGCTTTTTGGGCATCACAGTGTTGACCTGCATGTGTGTTGGCCTAGTAGTTGCATTAGCAGTATTTAAAGACTAAGCAGACGGACAGGGAAACCTGTGGTGATTTACGGCTGGCAGTAGCAGGCAAGCAAAAAAAAGGTCCCATTGTTACGGCGGTAGCAGTGGTATTGGTATCGGGATTGGCATCTTGACAATTAAGTTTATGAAGACGAAACAATGGCTTTTTTTTACAAGTCTTGATAAATGTGTCCATTCTGTACATCGCGTTATAGACCTGTGGTTGTGCAGGCCTAGTAGGAGCATGGGGTGGCAGTAGAGGTGCTGTTGGTGGTTGTGTAGGCCTGGCAGTAGCCGGGAAAGCCCTCAAAATATTGTCCCACTTGTAATGTGGGGTAGCGCCTGGATCGGCACCCTTAAATTTTAGATCAAGAAGAAGCAATGGCTTTTTACAAGCACTGAAAAATATGCCAATTTTGGGCATCACATGTGTTTTGGCCTAGCAGTAGCAGAGGGCGGCAGGCTGGCAGCAGAGGCGCTGTTGGTGGTAGTAGTAGCTAATCAGTGGCATCAGGCAACATCAGGGGTTTTCAAATCATTACCTATCCACGCCTGATTCATCTTTACAAAAGTTTGTTTTTCCATGCTTTTGGCGGACAATCCTGTCCGCTTAGGGGTGGCGACACCACCTGACATGCTGAAAAACCTTTCTGACGCTAAGCTTGAGAGTGGACAAGACAGGACCCCCATGCAAATTGTGCTAGCTCTGGCCAATGATCCTGTTCACTCTGCTCACATAGAAGTTCAAGGGGTCTGAGCCCAGTGTATCTCCTGGAGAAAGGGCACAGTCGGGGTAGGAATGCACCTGGCTGTTCAGGTGGTGGTGTTACTGGTGATGAACAACATCCCTTCCATGACGATGTGTGTCAGGTGGGCTTATGGGATGTAAAAATGGATACAACTTATTCTTAAGAGTGAACTGCATGCTGCTGCTGCCACCGGTTGGAGAGGTAGAGCATTGACTCGGTGGGGAGCAGAGAGTGGACATCCGGTCAGACATGCTTGTGATAGGTGTCTGCCTTTTGAAAGGCATGGCTAACTGGCTGCATATCTTCTTTCTATTTTTGCCTTTCTCTCAGAAGGTGTAAAGAATTCCCCCATTTTGGTTTTATACCAAGGGTCTAGAAGTGTATGAATCTAGTACTCTTTTTGCTTCATGTCTGTCAGCGCGCAAGCAACCCAAGCATACAGCTCGCCATTCTTGCCAGCATTTCTGGGGAGGGGTTCCAGCTCCACTCCATATTGCCATGTTTGTTCATTATCTTCATCCACCACCATCATGATGTTCATTATCTTCATCCACGACCATCATGATGGCTGTCGTCATCATCATTGTGTGCCTCCTCTCCTATCCCTTCCTGTGATAAGTTGGTTGTGTCTCTGCCAATGCCGGAGCTGAAAATCACACTGGCTGGAAAAGCTGGCTGTTTGCTGCATGAAGAAATCATTCCCCACTTTGTGCTGGTGGTAGAGGTGGTCCAGCATATGTAGGGTGGTAATCAAGCATATGGGGACATTGCAGTTTAAGTGGTGTTTGGGAAGACCATTCTGGAGCTGAAAGTCTAGGAGAGCATGTTTGAAGGCACAGCATCGGCTATAGCGAACTATAACGAGGCTATACCCTCCTGGACATGACCAAAACATCCCCCAGACCACATATGTACGCAGGGCAGCCACAATGTTCGTCCTGTTATCTGCAACCACATTGCCCAAGCTAAGTTGACGTGGAGACAGCCAGCAGGAGATGACGTGGAGACAGCCAGCACAGCAGCAACTCCTCAGCTGCTGTCTCCTGTCAGTTGAGGAGGAAGAGGATAGGCGCCTGGTTTCCAAAGCTGAAGCGGATCGGCACAAACATGGAGGTGTTACTAATGCCTTACCTTGTTGTGTTGGAGCAGCTGCACATGGTTGACCCAGTGGGCCATGACACACATATATTGCCCTTGGCCATAGCTACTGCTCCAAGTATCTACTGTGGCATGCACTGTGCTGCACACTTACAATTGCATAGACAGCCCCACTTCCTCTTCCACGTAACTGTACAAGGTGGGGATTGCCTTGTTGGAGAAGTATTGGTGACTGGGGACATGCCACCTGGGTTGGATGCCCCCAAATTAGTTGCCTAAAGGCAGTGGACTCAACCAGGTGGTATGGCAACAACTGCACCACCAACTTCACCAGGTTCAGCCGAACGGCAACCAGATGACTGGATGCATATTGCCTGGTGGATTTTGATTCCATTATGGATGACTGATGGAATGGAGGAGGAGCAATGAGACTGTACTTTCTGTGGATGAGGCCTGTCTACTAGACAGATGACAGGTTATAGGAGCCACATCAGCAGCATCAACACCATCAGCAAGAGCAATAAGGTTTTGATGGGGCATTTGCGAGGCATTTTGATTGTCCCAGGCAGCATTGTGATGTCCCTTCAAGTGCTTACATGGAGCCGTATTTCCTAGGTTTGTGCCCTGGCCACGGCTAACTTTCTGCCTGCAGATCCGGCACTGTGCCAGGTAGAAAAGAACTACCACATGGCAAAGTACAGTACAGAGCAAGCCTTTCCAACACCACCACCACCACCAGACTTTCCTCCTCCTCTGCCAGGCTTTTTCTGGAGTCTGCAAAAGTAACATCAGTGTCACCATCACCTGCTCCTGAGTGGACCATACCAGCAGACATAGCCCCATGCCGTTTTGCAGATGATCTGGCCTTACCTTGGCTCAGATCTTTGTTGCTGCCAGTGCCAGAAGTACCCTCCTGCTCGGACAACATCCCTTCCTTGTTGCCTGGTTCCCAGATTCTGTCCAAAACTACATCATCATACTCCTCCTCCTCCTGATCCCCGCCACTTCCCAGTTCTGATGTTTCATTATGTCCTACTTGCCCCCCACACCACAAAAACCTTCATAACTGCCAGTATGTTCATGCCTACCACCAGCCCCACTGCCAGAGCTATGTGTCTCGGACACCGCTTCCACCTCCACCACCTCCACAACACACTCCAAAGGCTGACAATTGGGCTGCTGAGAAAAGCTGGCTATCTCCTGCTATAGCGCCTCCTAAATTGCCAAGCTGCCCTGACCTCTTAAGCTGTGACCATGCAACCCCATCTTTCAAGATTTCCTTGGCTGGCCATGACCTGTGGGGTGGTGCCTGGTTCATCTTCCGAGTTTCGCTGTGAAGTTTGGGTTTGCAGCAAACCGAACTTTTACTGAAATTTTAGGTTCTACCTGTTTGGTTCACTCATCTCTAGTAGCAGCGGTAGTAGTAGTACTACTAGTGGTAGGAGTTAGGTGGCAGAGTAACATACAGGGCACAGGAGGCCTAGTAAAGCAGCCTGAGAGACAGAACGTGGAAAGAGAGTTAACACACACAGAAGTGAGGCATGAGATATCCTGGCAAGCCAGCGTGTCTCTGAAAGAGAAATCCATGAGGGCCTAGGAGGAGCAAGAGGAGTACACTAAAGACCATCATTTAAGGCACTACATTTGTATAGTCCCAGCCCCTAGAGTGACCCCAGAGACTGTGTTTGCTTACTAAAGTTGCTAATTTGGAAGTTGCTGCGCGTAATAAATGTGGAAAAGAGACTCTTGAAGTGTGTAGTGACTCCTCAGGCCCCCAGGCCCCCAGGCCCAAGTTTTCTCAGAATCCTAAAGAACTCGTGAACAACTCTCCCCACGTCTCCCAGTCCTGGTAGTGGCATGCGGGTTACACTACTTCATTAGTGGATATGTTAATATTGGAAATATTTTAGCACTACTGCACTTTATGTATTTTTGCACTGTTTGAGGATTTGTATTGAGGTATCAATAGCACTTTAGTGGTCTGGATCATAGGCAGCTTATTGTTTGATTCATTTGCTATCTATAACATATGACGTTGCCTCCCCCATTTCCACCCTTAATTGTGTCATTTGTGTTTTATAGGTGGTTTTAATTATGGTTTCTGTTTAATTGATGTTGTGCCTCCCTTTTGATCCTTAATTTTGGTCTGTTTTTTCCATGGGAGGCTACACAAGGACATTCTTCAGGTTTGTGGATAGGAGGAGCAGCCAAACAATATTTAAGCTGACCCCAAGGAATCCGGCTCCTCGGTGGAAGGCATTTACCATTGCAATTAAAGTGATTTCACATAGCATTGGTTTATTTGCAACATTTACAGACAGCTGTTAAAAAAATAACTAAAATAACACAACTAATTTAACAAGTGGCTTCTCCAAATTCTACACAAAATGCAACTTGCGAAGAGGAACTAAAGTGAAGATAGCAATGCTTACCACTTCCCTATTGCCACATATGGCTGTGTGATGGCCGGCACCCGGTCTGCCCATGACCACCCAGTGGCATCTCTGCTGCTTCCTGGCAAGTCATCCAGTGTGCTTGTACATGGGCTGGGGTTGCTTGGGTGAGGGGGTAGAGTGGGAAAGGGGCTGGGATTGAATGGAATTGTTAGTAAATGTTTCAGCTCAGACTGCCCCAAAGCAGTGCAGCACAACGGACATTTGCCCAGGTCTCCCTATGGCCAGTCTGCCCCTGCTGATGTGCAAGCTCACCAGGCAAACCAAACTGGTCAACAGTAATCATGTGGCTGACTTGACTTAAATTCCTCATTAAAGCTGCTAAAAACCCAGAAATAGGTCCACCATCCAATCTTGCCCCCCCCCCCCCCCCCCCCTCCACTCCATGCTGCTGTTGGGTTAGTGGTGGCCGGTCTTTAAAAAAAACAGGTTTTTTAACCGCCGAAAATGTGGAGACGAGGTGCAGCTGCCTGGCCGCATCCCTGGCACGCTGTTTGGGCGTGCAGGCTCCCGCACCCAGCCCAGCAGACAAGCAGAGGATGTGGCCTCCAGCGAATCAAGTAAGATTACCGGCACCCCAGGGGGTTTAACACAGCGCAACATCCGGCGTGGGATGCCCCTGGGGGTAGGCTAGCGGCCATGCCATGGCCCAGCCAGTGGGTTTTGACCCACTTTAATAGATAATTTGATGTTTTAAAATAATATAACCCCTTCCAGACCAGATTCCTAAAGACTTCATAGCTCCTATCTGTGCCGGTATGAGCTGACACCAGCTTACGTCTCTTCTCATTGAATTCTTCAATTCTGAATAGAATCCGCCATAACAGTCAAGAGATTAGTCTGAAAAGATCATTGTCGTGCACAAATCTTTGCCTCGGGTTCCAGGAAGCCTAGCTACTCCTCTGGTGGACGGCAACATGTATCTGATCAAATATCCGAACAGAAGTGTGAACACTTCTATTAATATAATAATAATTCTGTGCGTAAAATCTTTTACCTTTGAGAGGAGGGTTTTCTTTTCTTGGTCTCTTTACCCCCCCCCCCCATATTAAAGTAGAACAGAATCCTGAGCTGCCAGCCCTGGGGTCTGAAAGATTCCAGGGCTGGCAGCTGGGCTTCACCTGGGGCCAAATTAGGATGACCCCGCTGTGTGAAACCCTGCACCTGGAGATGCGGCCGCCTGGAGTCATGCTCACCATTGTCGAGCTTTGCATGTAAACAGAGCCGTTTGCTAAGCATTAATATGCATGGAAAACAGCTCTAACTGGATGAGAGCATGTGCATGCCGTAGGACCGGGGAAAGGTTTGTATTTAAGGGGCTAACACAGGGGTTTCACATTGCGGGGCAAGAAACTAAACCCACTATCCTGGGCCCGGGGGGCAGAAGGGCCCAGGGGCCATTTAGCCTATGGGGGCTTGTAGCCTGCAGGGCAGGTGGGCCACAGAGGCTGGGGAGCTATGATACATATGTGTCACCATTGTAATCGTGCAATATGGTTTTCTTTAATAAAACAAATGTTTTATTTAAAATAAACAAGACATTTTTTAAAAACATTTTTTTTACTCAGAAACATTTTTTTAAAAAATGGAAAAATTACAAACAAGACATTTCATGTTAAAGCCTAAACTGACGCAAAAAATATATAATTTTCCTGGAAATTCCTGCAAACAATTACAGTTAAACATGGTGCAAAATGATGGAGAATGACCTCTCAACAGAGGGTGGCAAAATATCAAGTAGGCAGGCAGTTAAAAGGGTTAGAAGTAGCTTTGCATGTTGGGCATTATTCTGTTCAGGGGACCTTGCTTGTTTTTTCTTGTTTGCATATTGATATTTTAAGAAAATGTGTTTTTATTCAGCTTTTTTATACATTTTTAGTGAAATCCTGTGCAACCAAAGAATTTTTCGTGGGATAACTTCCAGAATGATGAGCCCACTACAACAAGCTGGGTACACTTATAAAGCTTAACATGTGTACTTTCATGGAATATATGGTTTGTGGGGGTTTTTCCAAATGTAAAGGGTTGATTTGTCTGCAGAGCTGAAATTTTCAAGTAAAATTAGCGTTATGCGCATGCTTTACTTTGGGGTGTTTGGCAACTCTTCCCCTGACAGTAGCCATGCATGCTGGGTATTGTTCTGTTCGGAGGACCTTGCTATTTCAGATTTAACTTGTTTTTTCTTGTTTGCATAGTTTTTTAAGGAAAATGTGGCTGTGATTCTGCTTTGTAATTCTTTTTTTAGGGAAAACGTGTGCAACCAAAGAATTGAGGGATTACTTCACACATCAACAAGCCTGGTACGCCTAGAAAGCTTGTACTTCCAGAGTATATATAGTGTGTATTTCAAATGTAAAGGGTTTGGTTTTTCTTAAAAAACTGCAAGGTGCGCGTAGCTGGGAACTTGCTGTAACTGGGAGAAATTGGGGTTTTACGTGCAATAAGATTTCATTGAAAAACTACATTATTTATTACATCATTTATTACAAAAAGCACTTACACTTAACAAATTACAAACAAGATATTTCATGTTAAAGTCCAGACAAAGACTCCAGGTAGGCTGTTAGTTAAATGGTTAAAGGAAAAACTAACAGGTCTGTGAAAGCCAAAATTCTTGCTGTTTGGTAGGTGGTCAAATATTTATTCCATGCAATAAAATGTTGGCTGACCAGTAGGGCAGTAGAGGCAGGACCCGCTCTAAAAAAGAGGCTGAATCCAAACGTGATCCGCCTGCAGTCACCCGGGAACGTCCTCCAACCAAACCGGAAGTTGCATTACATACAGCCTAGTAAGTACTAAGTCTAGCACTAAGTGCTATGAAGCTGACTGGGAACAGAAAGACACAGGACAACCCTTCTGCACCACCAAAGAGGCAAGCTGACAAAAACCAGGGGCGTGGGTGGTCCAGTATTCGAGGAGCCCATAATCCACCCAGTTCTTTAGCAGTGCCCCTGAAGGTGGGGATGCGCAGGCCCCGGGTAGTCCCTTGGTGGTCGCAGACTTGGGAAGGGGAAACACAGGGCAAAAGTACACAAGACACAACAGGTGACCTGGGTTCCAGTGCTGACTATAGTGGAGCTGGTCCCCAGTGCAGGCTGTAGTGGAGCTGGGCCCCAGTGTAGGCTATGGGACAGACAATAAAGGGCCATAGGCCCAAGACACACATGACTAAGACACTGAAAGGGCAGTAGGCCCAATACAGACAAAGACACGAACTGTGGTGAACCACAAGGCCCAGCACAGACAAAGACATGAACTATGAAGGACCTCGAGGCCCAGCAAGGACAAGAAGGCGATAAGCCCAAAATCAAGAACAGGAAGTCCCGAAGGAATAGAAGGTATCAGGGAGCTTGGCAAGCACGGCTAGACTTCAAGAAGACAATGCTATGATCCAACCCAGGAGCGGGGCAAAGCACATTAATTTATAGGAAACCCAACAGCTTGATTAACACCAGCTGAGGTTAAACAATGCGGCTCTAGGACCCACAGAAGAACCACATGACTGTCCAGCAGACACACAGCAGACAGCGCTATGGCCAGAGCAGCGGACTTGGAGTGATGATGGTTCAAAACCTCGTTCATGCCAGTCCTAACAATTAGTCTTTGTAGCCTTTGAAAACCATACAGTGAAGGAGGAGCATGACAGCGTTGCAGAACAGGGTCTAGAAATCTTGTGAAAAAACAAATTTCTTAAGCGGTTGTAGAACCTCCTCATCTGCTGCCCATAGATTGAACCTGGAGGAAGGGATGTTGATGGCTCTTTTCTAAACTCAATGACCATTTCCATAGTATCCATTATCCGATCATCTCTACTGCACCACTGACCTAGTGAGGGTAGGTCGAGTGACAGCAGAACATGGTCTAGAAATCTTGTGAAAGACCAAACTTCCTAAGAGGTTGTAGAAACAATAGTTCCGTACGTTTAACCAGCCCAAAGACTTAGATATAATGGCTCCCAGGAACTTGGTTTTGTGAACCTCCCTCACTTGCTGCCCATAGATTGAACCGGAGGAAGGGATGGTGATGGACCTTTTCTAAACTCAATGACCATTTCCATAATATCCAATATTAGATCATTTCTACTGCACCACTGACCTAGATTATCTGTCTCCTTACGATAGGCTGTCTCATTATTGCTCTTCGTCAGGCCTATCATGGCGTCATCTGCAAATCTTATGATCTTTAAACCTTATCCCCTTCACCCAAATCATGGTGGCGCCTGCAAATCATACAGTGAAGGAGAAGCACAACGTAGGCCCAATGAGAGCATTGCAGAACAGGGTCATGAGATCTTGTGAAAGACCATATTTCTTAAGCGATCGTAGAAAGAACAGTTTCTCACATATGACCAGCCCGAAGACTTAGATATAGTGGTTCCCAGGAACTTGGTTTTGTGAACCTCCCTCACTTGCTGCCCATAGATTGAACCCGGAGGAAGGGATGGTGATGGACATTTTCTAAACTCAAGGACCATTTTCATAGTATCCAATATCAGATCGTTTCTACTGCACCACTGACCTAGATAATCTGTCTCCTTAGGATAGGCTGTCTCATTGTTGTTCTTCATCAGGCCTATCATGGCGTCATCCTCAAATCTTATGATCTTTAATCCATATCCCCCCTTCACCCAAATCATGGTGGCGCCTGCAAACCATACAGTGAAGGAGAAGCACAGGGTAGGCCCAATGAGAGCGTTCCAGAGTCATGAGATCTTGTGAAAGACCAAATTTCTTAAGTGGTCGTAGAAAGAATAGTTTCTTACAGACCAGCCCAAAGACTTAGATATGATGGTTCCCAGGAACTTGGTTTTGTGAACATCCCTCACCTGCTGCCCACAGATTGAAACTGGAGTAAGGGATGGTGATGGACCTTTTATAAAATCTATGACCATTTCCATAGTCATCTCTACTGCACCACTGACCTAGATCATCATTGTTCACTCTTGATCAAGCCTATCATGGAGTCATCCTCAAATCTTTACACCACATATCCCCCTTCACCCAAATCATGGGATCTTCACTTTGCAACCATCTGGGAAACGGCTACGCTGCTTGGGGGCCATGACAGAGAGATTAGAGCGGACCAACAGTCAAAAATTACTTAAACCGGACCAAAACACCAAACAGTGCTCATATGCCACGCCCCTCCCCGAAGCAATATAGATTGCAGCACAAAATAATTCATTTTCGTTTTTGTAATTCAATTCATTTTTACTCCTGCTGTAGTAAATTTTAGCAACAAAATGGCGGCTCATGCATTTGCAGGCCGCCTGTAAACAGGAAGAGCTGCTGGGTTTCCTGTTACTGTGCATTGTCTGTTATGTCAGTTAAATCCAGGCAGCAGCATGGCTGAGATGCTGGGAGAGGAAGCTCCAAAATGGCCGCTGCCTTTCTTTTCCAACTGTGCCAGGCTGTTGGTCAGGTTTAAGAGCTTCTTTCCGCAAGCCATCAGGCTACTTAATTCAAGAGGAAACATAGTCACCGCTTACTGTTATTGGTGTTTAAATGTACAGTGCATAATATAAACCAGTGGTATTCGTTTCTGAACTGAACTGCACTATGTTTCTGAGAAGAACTTTGCCATCCACTAAAATTAAGTGATCTAATATGGTAATTTTCATAATGTCTAATTAGCATTAGCCTCCTCTTCTCCCACTTGTATTTATATATTATCATTTTTATACTCCTTATATTCTCACAAGAGCATTTCACTGCTTGTGATGCTTATGTATGTGACCAATAAAACAACCTGGGATATAGGGCTGCACCTGGTGGTCCCTGTTGGTTTTAGGTGTCATCTCAGGAGACAAATAAATAAAATGTAACCAAAGGAAAAGATTCTGCCAGAAACCGGAAGTCCGTGGTATTAATAAACCAAAATGCGTGTACTGGAAAGATGGCGGGTGCCCACAGATTGGGCTCGGGGTGCCATAAATCTGCTACCACGGATATAGATGATCCTCGTCCGTGGTATAAAAACAAACGATAGCGCGCAAATGAATTATTTAAACATCGCACGTGGAGATTTTTGGTATTTTTTATTTTTTTTATATATTCTCTCACACTTTAAGTGTCCCTTCGATAAAAAAGAAAGAGCTCTCCATCGCAATACTGATTTCCCCTGTGTGTGGTACATTCATACACACCTAAACACGGTCACTCATGGCTGAGACATAAATCTGAAGCCCCTCCCACCCGATACATTTTGAGATTACACTCTGCAGAGAAACGAGGACACAGAAAGATGGCGGTACAGGCAACGGTAAGGTCACATGGTGCAACTCTTCATAATGGCGGAGCTATCTCTCTCATTCACCAGGACATGGAAAGATGGCGGCACAGGCGGCGGTGATGTCACATGATGCAACTCTTCATAATGGCGGAGTGGTCTCCTTCATTCTATCATTTTGAAGGAGATGGAAAGATGGCGGCACAGGCAGCAGTGAGGTCACATGGTGCAACGCTTCACAATAGCTGAGTGGTCTTCATCCTATCATCCTCGAGGAGAGGGAAAGATGGTGGCACAGGTGGCGGTGAGGTCACATGATGCAACTCTTCATAACGGCGGAGCAGTCTCCTTCATTCTATCATTCTCAAAGAGATGGAAAGGTGGCGGCACAGGCAGCAGTGAGGTCACATGGTGCAACGCTTCATAACGGCGGAGAGGCCTCCTTCATTCTATCATCAGGGTTCTGCCACAGCCGCTCCAGCAAGCTCCATTTCCTCCCACAATCAACCTACACTCTGAGGCCCCTGGAATCTGTAAGATTCCCTCCCCCCAGGGCATCCAGAATCGGAATGCTACGCTGTGTGAAAACCCCCAGGTCTCCCGGAAGCTCCCCTTCTTTCCTGGTCCGACGGTGCATACACGAGCATCAGCCGCACCCCCGCTATCCCTTTAGCAGGGCGCGCATGCATAGGCTGCACCCAAAACCTTTATTTAAATTGGACTAATTATCAAGATTTTGATTAACCTGGTGATTGGTCCCTGCCCAGAGGCATCCCGATGTAGGATGTCCCCCCTGTGTGAAACTCCTCGCCCACTTTCACTCACCTTTCCGCTGTTCACCCAGCGCATGCGTAGGCGCTCGTCCAATTAACGTTTTATGCGACGCATCAGAAAGCCGCTGATTTCAACTTCATGCCGTCATAGGCATGCCAGTGGCCGCATTTCCTGCTCCCTTGTGCAGAGCCCACTCTATCTGAATGGCTGGGCGCGGGGAGCATGCACAACTACACAGATAGGGGAGGACTGGCCGTAGCGAGACCCTGGACAATAACTGGTGGGCCGCACTGCTTTGGGGCCAGTTTGGCTGCTGCTTTTAACACCCACATTCAATCTCCACTCCCTTAGTCTCCCACTCAGCCCCCAGTACCCATCCCCACTGTACCCACAAGCCAAGGAACCCCAGCCCCCTGTACCCAGCCCCACTGTACCCACAAGCCAAGGAACCCCAGACCCCTGTACCCATCCCCACTGTACCCACAAGCCAAGGAACCCCAGCCCCCTGTACCCAGCCCCACTGTACCCACAAGTCAAGGAACCCCAGCCCCCTGTACCCAGCCCCACTGTACCCACAAGCCAAGGAACCCCAGACCCCTACCCATCCCCACTGTACCCACAAGCCAAGGAACCCCAGCCCCCTGTACCCAGCCCCACTGTACCCACAAGCCAAGGAACCCTAGACCCCTGTACCCATCCCCACTGTACCCACAAGCCAAGGAACCCCAGACCCCTGTACCCATCCCCACTGTACCCACAAGCCAAGGAACCCTAGACCCCTACCCAGCCCCACTGTACCCACATGCCAAGGAACCCCAGCCCCCTACCCATCCCCACTGTACCCACATGCCAAGGAACCCCAGCCCCCTACCCATCCCCACTGTACCCACAAGCTAAGGAACCCCAGACCCCTACCCATCCCCACTGTACCCACAAGCCAAGGAACCCCAGACCCCTACCCATCCCCACTGTACCCACAAGCCAAGGAACCCCAGCCCCCTACCCATCCCCACTGTACCCACAAGCTAAGGAACCCCAGCCCCCTACCCACCCCCACTGTGCCCACATGCCAAGGAACCCCAGCCCCTACCCATCCCCACTGTACCCACATGCCAAGGAACCCCAGCCCCCTACCCATCCCAACTGTACCCACATGCCAAGGAACCCCAGCTCCCTACCCATCCCCACTGTACCCACATGCCAAGGAACCCCAGCCCCCTACCCATCCCAACTGTACCCACATGCCAAGGAACCCCCGGCCCCTACCCATCCCAACTGTACCCACATGCCAAGGAACCCCAGCCCCCAACCCATCCCAACTGTACCCACATGCCAAGGAACCCCAGCCCCCAACCCATCCCAACTGTACCCACATAGTTACAGTTGAAAAGACATCTATCTATCAAGTTCAACCAAGTGTGTTGGAGGTCGGAGGTAATTTTTTTGTTGTTGTTGTTTTTTTACTGATAACAGCTAATAGTAACTGTTAATGTTATTTTCTTCTAAATAAGAATCTAATCCTTTTTTGAAGCTGTCAGCGGTTGATGCTGTAACAAGCTTTTGTGGGAGGCAATTCCACAGATTTATAGTTCTTATGGTGAAGAATGATTGTCCCCTCCGGAGACTGAATCTTTTTTTCCAGATGGAGGAAGCGAGCCTCCTTGTCTTTAGAGAAAATTTTACCTGAAATAGTGTTCCCCCATATTTTCTGTATTGGCCATTTATATATTTATACAAGTTAATCATGTGCCCCCTCAGCCGTCTCCTCTCAAGACTAAACAGATTTAATTCCCGTAATCTTTCCTCATAACTAAGATCCTTCATTCCTCTTATTAGTTTGGTGGCTCCTCTGCTCCCTTTCCATAGTCAGAGCGTCCTTTCTATAAACTAATGCTCAGAACTGGACGGCATATTCCAAGTGAGGGCGCGCCAGTGCCTTGTAAAGAGGCAAAATCACTCACCTATTCCATGATTCCAGGCCTTTATTAATACATAATATCTTGGTGGCCTTGGAAGCAGCTGCTTGGCATTGCATGCTGTTATTTAGCCTGTGATCTACCAGTACCCCCGGATCCTTCTTAGCTAGTGACTCTCCCACTTTTACTCCCCTGAGGACATGTGGCCTTCAGGTTATTAGACCCCAAGTGCAGGACTTTACATTTCTATACATTGACCTTCATTTGCCAAGTGGAGCCCAGACACTCAATGTGTCCAAGTCATCCTGAAGCTTGGACTATCTTCAATAGACACATAGGCACTGTGCTCCTGGACCGTGTGACCATCTTCAATAAACACATAGGCACTGTGCTCCTGAAGCTTGGACTATCTTCAATAGACACATAGGCACTGTGCTCCTGGACCGTGTGACCATCTTCAATAAACACATAGGCACTGTGCTCCTGAAGCTTGGACTATCTTCAATAGACACATAGGCACTGTGCTCCTGGACCGTGTGACCATCTTCAATAAACACATAGGCACTGTGCTCCTGAAGCTTGGACTATCTTCAATAAACACATAGGCACTGTGCTCCTGAAGCTTGGACTATCTTCAATAGACACATAGGCACTGTGCTCCTGAAGCTTGTGACCATCTTCAATAAACACATAGGCACTGTGCTCCTGAAGCTTGTGACCATCTTCAATAGACACATAGGCACTGTGCTCCTGAAGCTTGTGACCATCTTCAATAGACACATAGGCATTGTGCTCCTGAAGCTTGTGACCATCTTCAATAGACACATAGGCACTGTGCTCCTGAAGCTTGTGACCATCTTCAATAGACACATAGGCATTGTGCTCCTGAAGCTTGTGACCATCTTCAATAGACACATAGGCACTGTGCTCCTGAAGCTTGTGACCATCTTCAATAGACACATAGGCACTGTGCTACATATCTTTGTGTCATCTGCAAAAATACAAAAGTGCTTCTAATCCCATCTTCTATGTTGTTTATAAACAAGTTGAATAATGGTGGCCCAGGACTGAACCCTGGAGTACACCGCTTACACCGGGGACCATTAGCCGCAACTCTCTGCACACGATCCAAGGAACCCCAGTCCCATACCCATCCCCACTGTACCCACAAACCAAGGAACCCCAGCCCCCTACCCATCCCCCCTGTACCCATAAACCAAGAAACTCCAGCCACCTATCCATCCCCACTGTACCTACAGGCAAAGGAACTCCAGTCCCCTAGCCATCCCCACTGTATCCACAAGCCAAGGAACCCCAGCTCCCTACTCATCCCCACTGTAGCCACAAACCAATGAACCCCAGCTCCACTGTACCCATAAGCCAAGAAACCCCAGTCCCCAATGCTATAGCCCCGGCATCATGGTTGGAGGGGCCTCAGCAGGGATGTCTCAGGCCGGCGAGAATCTGGTAAGAATCCAGGGCTGATTTTTGGCCCCAGTCCGCCACTGACTACAGGGAAGCCGGGGATGCAGTCAAGTAAGATTAACAGCGCCCCAGGGGGTTTCACACAGCAGGATAGCGGCCAGCCCTGAAATTTTAGATTTCAGGCTGGCTGTAGGGGGGTGATTGGTCCACTTAGGTCCTGGGTTTTGGGCCACTTTAAGATAAATAGTGCAGCAGCCCTTCACAGTTACAGGCGCATCCTTCCCAAAAGAGGAAGCTATTGTGCAGTCATGCAGCATAAAAATGAGACACAGGTGCTGGCACACCGGGTATTGGGCACATAGAGTATTGGGGCAACAGAGCACATGCGCGTGCACACACACACACACGGGACACTATAAAAAAAATAGTGGTAAAAATATGGTCCAGTTAATATACAAGATCGAGGGCGGGACTGGCCCGGATGAGCCTAGCTGCAGGTGAGCTGTGCGGGGTCCCCAGCTCCGTATAATGCAGCAGCAGAAGTCCGGTCACCGCTCATCCCATGGCAGTTTATCACAATCCGTTGCTTCTCTCTTCCAGAGATGGAGGATCCAGGAGTCACGCATGTGCAGTCCTCCGGGTTTTGAATTGGGAAGCTCCTTCTCCTCCGGGGAAGGCATCACAGATCTGCAGGGAAGCACATGAGAATACTCACACTCTGTACAGAGCACAAAGTCTATAGGGACGACTTCTGTGACCACATTTGGCATCACTCACCCATAGTCTCACCTTCCTCCACTACGGCACGGCAGCCAGGAAATAGGCATAATTTAGAAGACAACAGGTATGATAAGAGTCACTTTAAAGTGGACCTTCAGTCAAAAAAAAATACAATTATGTGATTCTCACCTGTAGAATGGTTTTCTCTTCTATATCCACTCCAGGCAGTCAGCATTCAGTAGGGCGTGGACTGCAAGACAAAGGTGTGGCTCCTCCCGGCCTATATACGTTAGGCTGCACTTTTACAATCCAGTAATTTGAAAAGCAGTATAAACAGCCACCCGGGAGGAATAAGCCAACCCTATATCTTTGTTAGAGACAAAAGGGGAGACAAGACCTCCTCTCTACCACTCTCCATTTTCTTTTTTTTTTTATCAACAATTTATACATAAACTCCCCTGGGACTAGGCATCTGAAGCATAGATATAGTAACCTAGGAAAAAGGGAGTGTCTGAGGACTTGGAGTTTTGGAAGAGAAAACAATTCTACAGATGAGAATCACAGAATTGTATTTTCTATCCCAATCCCACGAATGGGACCTCCAAAAGCAGTGCCCTACTTCAGAGTAGGATCCCAAAACAAAATGAAGAGTAGGCTACTGTAAAATGAAAAACATCTTTGCTTATTGCTGTCAGTCGTACCTTCCTACCAAATACGGCATCTGCCGAGGCTCTAACATCTACCTTATAGAACTTGGTAACAACTGAAGACTGAGTAGCAGCTTGTGTAGAATAAGCTGTAACCTGAAAAGGAGGATTTTTCCCCTTGGAGACATAGGCCCTTAATACCACCTGTATAATCCATCGGCTGATGGTGGACTTAGCTGATGGTAGACCTTTCCGTGGCTCCTCAGTTATAACATATAAGGAGTCCAACTTACAGAAGCTTGTGTAGCAGTGATATAATATTTCAATGCTGTCACTACATCCAGGGAGTGAAGAACCCTTTCCTTATCGTTAACCGGAGTAGGAAATAAATAAGGCAAAACCACCTCTTCATTAAGATGAAAAGGGGAAATCACTTTAGGAAGAAAGTCCTGTTTTAAAACAAACATAGCCTTGTCCTTATGTTACATCAGTAAGGAGGCTTAACCGATAAAGCTGCTACTTCAGAAACCCGTCGTATCAAAGTAATTGCCACTAAAAAGACAGGCAGAAGAGGCTTACGAGGAGGCCACACATGTGTGACTCCCTGTAAAAAAGTCCTAATAAATTTATTCTCGGCAATGGGTTTTTGAAAAAAAGAGAGATAAAGCAGATATCTGTTCATTTAAAGGGCTCGATTGAAGACCTTCATCAAGACCTTTCTGCCAAAATTCCAGTATTCTACAAGCGAACCCTCTGGATTCGCACCAAGTGATAAATGCTTGCCAGACTCTATAGTAGATCATTGATGAAGACTTCTTCCTGGCCTGAATGATAGTCTGGATGACTCTGGCAGAAAACCCCCTTTCTGCCAAGATAAAGGATTCAATAGCCAGGCCGTCAAAGCCAGAACTCGTGAACTGGGATGCCTTAGAGGCCCCTGTGTGAGAAGATCTGGATCGTCGGGTAACCTCTACGAATCGCCCTCTGACATCCTTACTATGTCTGAGAACCTGCTTCTCCTTGACCACCGAGGAGCTAGCAGAATGGTTGGAACTACCTCGCGAGCTATCCTTTTGTAGTACTCGACCCAGGAGTGGAATTGAGTGAATGCATAAAGAAGCTTAAATGCTGACCACTGAAGAGTCAGGGTATCTGTTGCTGTTGCTAGAGGATCCCTGGACCAGGGCACAAACTTCTGAACCTTCCAATTGTGCTGGGACGCAGAGGTCTGGGACAGGCCAGCGCATGCATTAGGATTAAAAGACCCTCTGACTGAGAGACCATTCCCCCTGATGCACCACAGCTCTGCGTAGATGATCGGCCTGCAAGTTGTCCACGCCAGGTATGTGTACTGTCGAGATGCATGGAGCCTGTTTCTCGGCCCAAAGTAAAATCCGATTCACTTCCCTGAGAACTTTCCTGCTTCTGGTGCCCCCCTGGTGGTTGATATATGCTGCCGCCCGATTGTCTGTTTGAATCATGACGGGATAACCCCTCAGATAGGATGTCCAATGTTTGAGAGACAATAAAATCGCTCTGTGGTCCAGGGAGTCTGCTCTCCTTCGGTCCCCACTGTGCCTGGATTGTCTGTAACCCCATGACACCCCCCCCCCAACCTGTTAGACTGGCATTCGTGGTGATGATCTTCCACTGTACCGGAAGAAAAGATTTGCCCATCTGAAGAGACTGGCGACCAGGCTAGGGACTGCCTTGTTGAATGTGTCGTGAAAAAGAGGTGATTCAGATTTTCCGTGGTTCGATCCCAGATCTGGAGCAATTCCATCTGCAGGGTTCTTGTGTGAAACTGTGAAAAAGGCAACGCCTCGAAGCAAGACACCAACAGGACCAACACATTCCCTGACGAATTGTCGGTGAGAGCAGGACAAGAGATCCTGTACCTTGGCCTGAAGCGCAAGTCACTTCTGTCATGGAAGAAATACCTTTGCCTGATTGTGTCTAATTACATTCCCAGGAAAGAAATAACTCTTGAAGGAATGATATTCGACCCTTGATAGCTAACTATCCAGCCAAATTCTTCTAATGTCGATAAGACAATCTGTGTATACTTCTGGGCCTACTGAATAATGGGGCCCATATCAACAGATCATCTAAGTAAGGGATTATGTGTTTCCCCTAATTTCTCAGAAAAGCCATGAGACCTGCAAACACCTTGGTAAACACCTTGGTGCAAAGCCACAAACTGAAGATGCAGGCCATCTACTGCAAACCTCAGATATCTCTGATGACCACGAGAAATGTGTAGGTACGCATCCTTTATATCCTCATGAATTCTCCCAGCTGGAGTGAAATGACTGTGGATCTTAAAGATTCCAAGCAAAAATACAATTCTGTGAAATACTCACCTGTAGAATTGGTATTATAAGTATACAGTACGTCCTGCTCCAAATATAATACTTACACTTGGGGTTATCCTCCGCCAGATGGTACTGCATTGCAGAGACATGCAAAACAGGTTCCTCCCGGCCCCTCAAATACCCGGGGACCTCCCACAAATCCCCAGCATTGAAAAGCAGTGAACAAGAAGCCGGGAGAATGTAACCACCCAAAACTGATAAACATAACAATAACAATCACCATACAGGGGATCCAGAATAATGCAAAAACCAGGGTGGGGTGGAGCAGGACGTACTGTATACTTATAATACCAATTCTACAGGTGAGTATTTCACAGAATTGTATTATTCTTAGTATACAGTACGTCCTGCTCCAAATATAATACTTACACTTGGGACATCCAATAGCAGTGTCCATAAAGCAGGATGGGATCCCCAACAAAAAAGGCAACAGCAGACAGTTTAAAAGCACAGTCACCTGCAAACCTTGCGGCCGAGACAGCATGAGCAGAGGCTCTAACGTCAGCCTTGTAAAACCTTGAAAAGGTAAGAACAGAAGACCAAGTAGCGGTCTAGCAAACTTGTTCAACAGAAGCCTGGCGCTGAAAAGCCCAAAGGCACCAAAGGCACGAGTAGAATAAAAGGTAAGGCGAGAAGGAAGATTCTTCCCCATAGTGGAACAGGCCTGAGTAACAGCCTAACAAGGCCAAAGGCTAACCGTATACTTGGGAGAAGCCGAAACTTCTCCTAGCACCAGAAGGAACCATCCCATCCAAATGAAGACCAGGCCCAAAGCCGCTAAGCCCCCCCGAAATCAGACGAGATCGGGCACATACAGGATGGAGTTGTCCGCAGACCCAAAGGAGCATCAGATCTCCTAAAGGGCCCAGAGACTACCAAAGGAGACACTCCTAGCACCTGGTCAAGGAATGCAGAACCCTTTCCTCAGCATTGCTAGGAAAAAGGCCCGGAAGGAGAAAACAATATCTAGAATCAAAGAATATAAGACACCACCTCAGGCAGAAAGTCCGGCTTAAGGCGGAACACCACCCTTGCCTGGTGTAATTCAAAGAACGGAGGCTAAATAGACAGAGCCGCCCGCACATCCACACGCCTGACCGAAGTAACAGCCACCAGAGGGACAACCTCGAGGGAAGAACAGCCAGACAGCATCCTGAATAGGTTCAAAGGGAACACCCCACAAGGCAGACAGAATCAATTCAAAACTCAACAGGGACCATGGGATCACGGGGGGACGCACATAAGCAACCCCCTGAATAAAGTCTTAAAGTGGACCAACACCCAGGATTTTGACTATCCTGGGTTTTGGTCCACTTCGGCGGGGCACCCCGATCGGGGGTGCCCCGCCGTGTGAAACCCCCCAGAAACCCCCAAAAACTCACCTCTCAACGCTCCCACGTGAACGCCGCAGCCAATCCCCGCCAACGTCCAGGCGGGGATCAGGAACGTCCAAGCCGCTTCCGCCGCCGCCGCCTCCCGCGCGTCACTCTCGGCGCGCGCGCGCGGGAGGCGGCAGCGGCGGCGGATCAGGTAAGATGTTTTTGGGGTTTCTGGGGGGTTTCACCCGGATGTCCCGCGGGGTGGGAGGTGATCTATAAGATTCCCGGGCCGATCACCCCTGGGTGTTGGTCCTCTTTAACAAGGAAAACTAAGCAAAAGACTTCTAAGGAAGGTAGACAGGGCAGAACCTGACCCTTCAGAGGACTGAGATGGAGAACCAACTCCAACCCATGCTGTAATAACTCTAGAACCATGGGAACAGAGAATGCCCGACAGGGAAGAGACCTAGACTCACGCCAATCAATATGGGTATGCCATACCCTATAATAGATGGAAGAAGAAGAAGAAGGTTGCTCCTAGTCTTCCCACAGTCTCAATCACCGAGACAGATAAGCTTGTTTCCACCAGAAGGATGATTCAGCAGTCAGGCCATCTAGGCCAGAGTCTGTAGATTGGGGTGATGCAAAGGTGCCCGAGTGAGCAGAGCTGGCACTCCTGGCAGAATGTACAGATCTACTGTCCTCAGTACCACGTCTGCGAGCCATATTCCACTAGGCCACCCAGGGGCTACTAGAATCACTGGTCCCCCCTTCCAGAGCAATCTTGCACAGAACCCTGCCTAGCAGGGGGAATGGAGAAAAGATATACAAAACAGAATGTCCTGCCATGAAGATACCAAGGCATCAGGACCACAGCCATCTTTATCCTGAGACGGGGAGAAGAAGAACTGAGAGCTGGTAATAGTGACGGGGCACAAACAGATCCATACTGGTTGGATCTCATTGTGACACAAGGATTAGCGCATCCTGTCGCAGAGGGACCCCCACCGGAGCGAATACCACTGACATGCAGGGAACATATCCCTCCACCCAAATCAGGGCCAGATACCTTCCTGGAGAACCACTCTGCTCCAGGTCCCACACAGATGATTAATGTAGCCACTGTCGTCAGACAGACCGAGCGCCCACCAAACGGGCCGACCCAGAAGAGAAGCAGTCAAGCGAGGTAGCATCAACCTGAAAGCTCACTGTTACCAACAAATTGAAAGGTGTATGGACCTCCTAAAGGCCTCACCTCCCCTGGAACCGCAGGGGGTTTCAAAAGAAACCCCCCCCCCACATCAATCTGATGGACTGCCATCCATAGTGGCCATCCCCGGGAAGGGGCAAGAAGGGGGCTGCCCCCAGACAGGTTCCTTGAGTTCAACCGCTCCAAGAGGGGTCTCCTTGCAAGGGGGGAAGGCACACAGACCCTGCTCCAGGGATGCTGGATCTCTGACCAGTACTAACAATAGAAGTTGCAGAGGACCCAAGCATAAGGGACCTCTTCTGAGCAAGCCACCAACGGGCCAACCAGCTGCATCCCTGCCTGGCTAAGGGATGGGGACAGCTTTGAGAGATGGAGCCCATGCAACCAGAATGTCCAATTCGTTGCTGAGGCAGTAAGATTGTCGCTTGAACATATCCAAATTCAGTCCTAGGAATGGAGTTACCAATTAAGAGGCCAGCACCTGAGCAGAGGCAGGGACCCAGGAACTCAAGGAGGCAGGGACCCAGGTACTCAAGGAGGGGGAGGGGTGCCCCTGCCTCGAGGGGGCCGAGACGGCCGCCTGCGTTGGGGTGATTTGCCCTTTTTACCAAACAGGTCCATACGGGCCCCAAACAGGCGTTGTCCTCTAAAAGGAAGCCCAGCCAGAGTCCTTTTAGCAACATCGTCAGCACGCCACTGACGCAGCCAGACCAAGCGACGTATAGCCACCACAAGGGCAGAGGTCCTTGCACACATTCTAATGGTGTCATCCAGCGCTAAAAGGATACATTTTACAAATACATCACAACTGGAGAGTGCATTAAACACCTCCCAGGGAAGATCATCAGGGTGATGATCAAGCATCTTTCTTATGAGGGTTCTAGCGGCCACTGCAGTAATGGCCGCGGCACAGACCGGACGCAGCGCCGTCCCTGCACAAGAAAAGGCGTGTGAAGCCAGCTTATCAATGCGCCGGTCCTCAGCATCCCGAAGGGTGCTATAAGCAGGGGCTGCGATAAAGGGGGGGGGTTAGGAACCCCTATGATTGGTGCATCCACCACGGGGGGTGATGACCAACAATTAACCACCTCAGGGGGAAAAGGGTATTTCCAATCCCAGTCCCCTGGAACCCCTGGAAGTTTACTAGGGCATTCCCATTCCTTGAGTACAAGAGCCTGGAAGTGATCCTGCTCCAGAAATTCCAAGCGCAGTGGCGCTGTATGGAAACTCTCCCCTCTAGGCTTGAGAGCCTCACCAGGGAGAGAGATAGATAGGACCTCAAAGACCTTAATCAACAATTCGTCAGTGTCACACTGGCCCCAGGATTCAGGACCAGAATCGTCATGACTCCTCGGCCGCTCATCAGATGAGCCCGAGTCAGAGAACAGCTCTCCTTCATCAGAAGGGGTAAAGGCACGCGGAGTAGCAGACTCCTCAGTTCCCAGAGGAAAAACAGAAATAGAAGGCGTCAGGTGCCGCTTCTTACCAGGGCCCATGCGCTCTGACAATCTCGCAATAATCTGATCAGCCGTAGGCAGTCTGGACGGCACAGCAGGCTGGCCATCCCCACTAGTATGCGACTCAGCAGGAGTGAGATTTAAGCATGGGGAGATAGGTGAACTGAAACGAGGTGCAGCCACCGGCAAGCCAGATTGTAGGGCCAGTGCTTGTTCAGCACAGGGTCCGCAGACCTGCGCTCTGTCAGCATCAGCATGGGGTTGTCCACACGCTTTACACAGCCGGTCATGTCCCAGAGGGACCCCGGTCACATAATTCTGAGATGCCTCCATATGGTGATTATTTAGGCACAATATGCCAGCAGGGATTTACGCAAATAGGCAACCCTGGATGCCCCAAAGACCCGCTAGGAATGTGGGAGAATTTCACAAAGCCCGCTATAATTTACACCCGGCCGGGAGAAGCCACTGGAGTCGACCGTCTGAAAGACATAACGGGAATAAGGGGTGTCAGAGCCATGGGCAGCAATCAAAGGTAATGCCCGCGAGGGCACTTACAGACCAAGGGAGGAGGAGGCCGTTAGCGCGCGTGCGACGATATTAAAATGGCGCCAAGCGAACCTCGAAGGGCGGGCCAGATCGTCCTGTGATGCAGAGCGCGCCAAGCCAGGACCCCGCCCCCCCTGAAGACCGCGAAGCTCTAAGGCAGCTTCTAGTCACATTTTTAATAAAAGCATGTTACGGCACTTAGAAAAAGATCTGCCAATGGCGACACCGCCGCCCCGCGCCAGCACATCCAATAAAAGAAAGAAAACGCGCACGGCGGCGGCCGAATTAAAAAGCACACAGCGCGGCTCTGACCCCAAGCTGCAAGTCAAGGGTAATACTAAGGCCATGAGCGTGTAATCACAGTACACTGAGACCGCCACACACACACCCCCGCTTTCTTTTCCCCCGAGCTACGGGGGAAACAAGGGAGTCCACCACTACACGGGGCATGGGCAATAATGCGGGAGGGGCATCCACTAGAGGCTCACCATCAGCCTAAACCGCCTACCCTTTGGTTGGGGACTGCGGTGGAGCATGGCTCCATAAGCACGCATGGTGCTGCCTACCTTCACCCGACCAGCGCAGCCCAGGCTGGGAGGCACATCACAAGAGGACGGGTGGGAATAGTCCAACAGGGCCGCAGGCTGTAATAGCCCCACTCACCTGCGAGAGAGTGATACTTCATGTCTTCGCAGTCGGCACTGCAGAGAAATCTGGGGATTTGTGGGAGGTCCCCGGGTATTTGAGGGGCCGGGAGGAGCCTGTTTTGCATGTCTCTGCAGTGCAGTGCCATCTGGCGGAGGATAACCCCAAGTGTAAGTATTATATTTGGAGCAGGAAGTACTGTAGAATACTAAGAATATTTCTTCAGACGGACAAACCTGTTGAGGCCCTTGAGATCTAATATTGGGTGTAGAAAACCATCCCTCTTGGGAAATATGAACAATTGAAGTAAAAACCCCTGACCCCTCTATCAGAGAGGAACATACAGAAGACAGATTACTCCAATCTGTGAGCTAGCGGATCTGAAGGATTCTGCTTTCTCCAAAATTCGGGATACCCCTGACCAAAAGAACCTCCGAGGAGGTCTAGCAAGGGTGGGGCATCCCTTCATGCATGAGGGGGCTCTGAAGAGGGTTTTTCCTTGTTCCGCCAAAAAGATCTTGCCCTATTTTGGGACTTTGGTCTATTCCAAAATTCTCTTGGGTATTCCGAGGAGGTGGAACCTCTACCCCCCAAAAAGGGCAAAGGATTGGAGGCCCTGCAAAAAAGTTTCCGTTTCTGTGGAAGTTTAGTAGACTTACCCCCAGTAACTTCCTTTACCATGACATCCAAGTGCTCCCCAAACAGACACCCCCCCTGAAAAGGGAGTCCTGTCAGATTCTTCCTAGAGGCAGCTTTAGCCATAATCCACGCTTTAAGCTACTGACAGAGCTAAACCTCTGACACTAAACCTAATCATTTATCCATAGCAGAAATTACATACCTGTTAATATCTATACTGGTCTTGATCAACTGGGAACATGCCTTCTGTGAACGACCCAAACGAGTCTTAGAATGCAGTAGCTTTAACAACTTGTTCTCCAAAGATGCTATATATGTAGCACAGACCGGCCGTAAGGTCGATCCTACAATAGAAAAAGCGTGATCTACACGTTTATCTGCTGGATCTCTTGGGGAGGCACTATCAGTGGATGGCATCACCGAAGTCTTAGAAAGATCTGAAACTGGAGCGTTTACCACAGGAGGGAGAGACCATAATTTAATCAGATCTGAGGAAAAGGGATACATAGTAGTACTTTAGGAATGAGCGGAAGACTATCCGGCTACTACCATTCCTTTTGGATCAGATTGGAATAATACCATTTTGTGAATACTCACCTGTAAAATGGGTATTATAAGTATGTCACACACCCCACTTCAAACATTAATAATTACAATAGGGTTAACTCACCGCTAGGTGGCAGCATTGCAGAGAATCTCCAAAAAATTCAACAGGCCCCTCCCGGTCTATACATACCTGGTACCTCCCAACAATCACCCAGTATTAGAACAGCAGTAAGACAAGGTACCAGAAACAAACAATGTAACCCTCAACGTAAAGAACTAAACTTCACCATATAAAGAGCCAGGATACCGAAAAGGGCGGGTGAAGTGGGGTGTGTGACATACTTATAATACCCATTTTACAGGTGAGTATTCACAAAATGGTATTATTCTAAGTATGTCACACACCCCACTTCAAACATTAATAATTACAATATGGACATCCAACAGCAGTGTCCAGAAAAGGGTGGGTATCCGACCAGGCAATAACGCAGAAAAAACTCAAACCACTGCAGCCTGCAAAACCTTGCGGCCAAAAACAGCATCCGCTGAGGCCCGCACATCAACCTTATAGAACTTAGAAAAAGTATGAACAGAAGACCAAGTTGCAGCCTTACACACTTGTTCAACCGAAGCCTGGTGCTGAAAAGCCCAGGACGCACCAACCGCACGAGTAGAGTGAGCAGTAACGCGAAAAGGAGGATCCTTCCCCTTAGCCGAATAAGCACCAACAATGGCCTGACGAATCCATTTACTAATGGAAGACTTGGCCGGAGCAAACCCTTCCTAGGCCCACAGGGCACAACGAAAAAGGCATCAGTCTTACGAAAAGAAGACGTAGCACGTAGATAGTACCTAACACAACGTACAACATCCAAGCAGTGCAAAGCACTCTCCTTGACATTCTTAGGCTTAGGACACAAGGAAGGAAGAACAATGTCCTGGTTAAGATGAAAGGCAGAAACCACTTTAGGGAGAAAGTCTGACTTGAAGCGAAAAACCACTTTGTCCTGATGATCCTCGAAATAAGGAGCCTGAATAGACAAAGCTGCCAACTCTGAAACACGCCGAACCGAAGTGATGGCCACCAAAAAGGCAACCTTCTGAGTAAGAGTGGACAGAGCAATATCCCGCAAAGGCTCAAAAGGAGGAGCCTTAAGAGCAGAAAGAACCAAATTCAAATCCCACACTGGGAGCAAAGGCTTCCTAGGAGGCCGCACATGCGAAACCCCCTGGAAAAAGGTCTTGACCAAGGAATGACTAGCAAAAGACTTCTGGAAAAAAATTGACAAAGCAGAAACCTGCCCCTTCAAGGTACTCAGCTGAAGACCGGAGTCCAGCCCTGACTGAAGAAACTCCAAAATCCTAGACACAGAAAAGACCCGGCAAGGCAAAGACCTAGCCTCACACCAATCAATATAAGATCTCCAATACCTGTAATAGATGGAAGAAGAAGATCTCTTCCTGGCACTAATAAGAGTCCGAATGACCGCATCCGAAAGACCCTCCTCCTTTAAGATGGAGGTTTCAGCAGCCAAGCCGTCAAAGCCAGCGTTTGTAAACTGGGGTAACATAGTTGACCCTGTGTGAAAAGATCCGGCCGAAGAGGCAGATCGAACTGATCTACGGCCAGACGAACGATGTCCGCGAACCACACCCGCCTTGGCCACCTTGGAGCCACGAGAATGGCGGGAACTCCCTCCAGAACCAACTTTCGCAGAACCCTGCCTAGCATGGGAATCGGAGGAAACAGATAAAGAAACCCCAGGTCCCTCCAGCTCAGGGCCATGGCATCCACCGCCAGAGCCAGAGGGTCCCGGGACAGGGACACAAAGGACGGAAGCTTGTGATTGTGACGAGAGGCAAACAGATCCACCTCCGGCGTCCCCCACCGGAGACAAAGCGACCGAAACACCTGGGGATGGAGAGACCACTCCCCCCGACGGGACGCACACCGGCTCAGAAAATCCGCCTCTGTGTTTTCCACTCCCGGAATGTAAACTGCCGAGATGCAAGGGACATGAGTCTCCGCCCAGACTAAAATCAGAGACACCTCCCTGTGGGCACCCAGACTGCGAGTCCCTCCTTGGTGATTGATGTAAGCAACCGCCGTCTGATTGTCTGATCGAACCTGAACCGGCAGACCTTGTAAATGATGCGTCAAGCGAGACAGAACCAACCTGATGGCTCGCAATTCCAGAACATTGATGGGCAAGTGGGCCTCCTGAGGGTCCCACTGCCCCTGAAACTGAAGATCCTTCCAAAAACCTCCCCAGCCTGACAAACTGGCATCCGTGGTGACAGTTTCCCAAAGCGGGGTCAGAAACGACCTGCCCTTCAGAAGGTTGTCCGAGACCAACCACCACAGAAGGGACTGCCGAACCCGAGGGGACAACCGGAAGGACCGATCCAACGACCCCGGACGCCGGTTCCAAGACGCCAAAAGATGAAGTTGAAGAGTCCTCGTATGAAACTGAGCAAAGGGAACTGCCTCGAATGAGGCCACCATCAACCCCACCAGTCTCATCCCCAGACGAATGGACGGATGAGGATGGGAGAGAAGCAACTGGACCAATTCCTGAATCAGCAGAACCTTGGCCTGAGGGAGAAACACTCTGTGCTGGCAGGAGTCCAACGACATCCCCAGAAAGGTCACCACCCTGGCCGGAACCAGCGAGGACTTGGGGTAATTGATCACCCAGCCGAACCTCTCCAACATAGACACCACCGTGCTGGTGTCCCCCTCTGCTTGACTGAAGGAAGGCGCCATGATGAGAAGATCGTCCAGGTAAGGCACAATGCGAATCCCCTGAGCTCTGAGCAGGGCCATCACCCCCGCCAACACCTTGGTGAACACTCTCGGAGCAGAGGTGAGGCCGAATGGAAGAGCCACAAACTGAAAGTGCCGATCCTCCACCACGAAACGAAGGAACCGCTGATGAGCTGGAAAGATCGGAATGTGCAGGTACGCATCCTTGATGTCTATGGACGTCATAAAGTCCCCCTGCCGAAGCGAACCGATCGCAGACCGCAGGGTTTCCATGCGGAACTTCCGGGGACGAATAAACCTGTTGAGAAACTTCAAATCCAGAATAGGACGGAAGGACCCGTCCTTTTTGGGGACAGTGAAGAGATTGGAGTAAAACCCGCGCCCTACCTCTGAAGAAGGAACCGGGCAAACGACAGCTAAGTCTAGAAGATTCCTTACCGCCGCCAGGAGCCCCTGCGCGGCCAAAGGATCCAAAGACACCCGAGACCTGAAGAACCTTGGAGGAGGACGGGACTCGAACTCCAACTTGTAACCGGCCGAAACCACCTCCCGGATCCATCTGTCCGAGACCTCCTGGTCCCACACCCGGGAGAAAAGTTGCAACCGTCCCCCCACCCGAACGGGTGAGGGCGCCCCCTCATTGCTGGGCGGGCTTGGCAACCGGCTTGGGCTTGGCACCCCAGACGCGAGCGGGACGGCCACGGCCTCTACACCTATTCCAACTGGCGCCCCTGGAGGCCGAGGAGCCCGCACCCCTGCCGGCTCCGGCTCCCCGAAAGGACGGATTGAAGGAGACCGTCCCCCGAAAGGAACGGCGAAATTTCTTGCGCTGAGGTAAATTACCTCCCTTGGTAACAGAATCCAGCCTCTCACCAAAAAGCCTCAAACCCAAAAAGGGCAGAGCCGTGAGCGATCTTTTAGAATTAAAATCAGCCGTCCACTGTCTCAACCACACACAGCGCCGGATAGCCACCAGAAAGGCAGTAGCCCTGCCACACATCAACATGGCATCCTCTTGAGCGGCCAGGATAAAGGACAAGAAAGAATCGCAGCGCTTAAGCGCAAGGGACTCATCACAGGTAGGCTCGAGATCCACACCCAAGTCCCTGACAATAGACCTGACCGCAAAAGTCAAAAGAGCCGAAGCACAGACAGGCCTTAACACCGAACCCGCACATACAAAACCATGACGGGATAGCTGATCAATCCGGCGATCCTCGCCGTCCCTGAGCGAAGTCGTGTCAGGGGAATGCACGACCGCCGTGTTGGACAGTCCCAAGACCGGAGTATCTACCTCAGGGGGGACAGACCAACGCTTCATCAATTCCGCCGGAAAGGGATACTTCCTATCCCAGCTAGACGGCACACCAACGAGACGTGTAGGTTGCTCCCATTGCTTGAAAACAATTTCTTCAAAATGCTGTTGGCTGGGAAACTCCAAGCGCTGCTTGGACACCCCAAAAAGCTGACCCTTAGGCCTAGGAGCAACAACCGGAGGCTCCAAATCCAAAACCTCAAACATCTGGGTCAGAATGGTAGAGGAATCGAGAGGAAGGCCGTCAGCCTGATCCCCCTCAGTACCCAGCAACTGCTGAACATCAGAATCTTCTTCCTCAATGAGCTCACCATCTTCAAGGGGACGATCCGACCAATCCAGATCTCCAACAACTTCCTCATCTGAATCCGGCGGAAGCGGAGACAGATGCTTCCGCTTAGCTGGAGCCTTCTGAGCGGCCATTGCAGAAAACCTTTTCTCAAGGCTGGTCAAACGGGCACATACCTCAGACTGCGAATCCCCGCCCAGGACAACGTCACACGGGGTCCGGAATAAGCGAGGGGGAGATGGCGCGGCCGACGAAGTGCTAGGCACCGGAGTACTGGACTGCCGTGCAATGTTCTGCTGTGCACATGGGATACACAAAATGACATCATCTCCCTGGAGCGGAGTCCCACAACCCCCGCACACCTTGGATTGTCCCGAAGAACCATTCCCGGTATCTGTGGCAGCCTCCATGTGGTGAAATTTATGGTATTTGCAGAACCCAGGGATTTATGCAGTACGCGACCCGGGATGCCCCCTAATTACCTAAAAATTGTCTAAAGATTGTCAAAAAATCCTGACCCAGGGGAATAGCATAAAAACCCTTATATATATAGTTATATGAAAACACCCCCCACAAGCCAGGTATATAAGACCGGGAGAGCCCTGCCAGACGGGATCCCAGGATCTGAAAGACACAAAAGAACAGGGACAACAGTCAACCCAGGCACAATAATACTTATACAAACATACAAGAATATCATACAACCCCCCCCCCCCCCCTCATTAACCATAGACAAAAGGAGATGGTTAATATACACAACCAGCACTTTAAAAAGACGTGCAGGAGCGAGGAGGCGGGAGAAGGAGGGGACGCAAGGCGGGGGGCCAGGCCACCAGTCCTTTATGTGACCAAAACATCCCCCGCAAGATACTGCCAGAAAACGCCTACCTGAGAGAGCACAAGCGCAGAGAGTCACCCGCAGAAAGATGGCGGCCCGAACACGGCTCCGTGACAGTGAGGGAGGGGAAGACGAGCCACGGGAGCGCGGGAGCCGAGAAAGCCCCGCCCCTCCAAAACGGCCAATCAGCGCGCGGCCCGCGCGGTCCCGCCCCCCCTGCGGCGTCATCGCAAGCAGACCAGCGAACCGCACTCAGCCTCCAAGACGGGACCGGCGGAGCAACCTGCCGGTCCCAAGTGCGCAACACACACACACACACGCTCATCTCCCTCTATCACCCCTGTGCAGGCCGGACACGCCAGGCTGCAAGCGCCGAGCACGGCCCCGCCCCCCCGGCTCCTGAGGGGAGAGATGCCAACTCACACCAGCAGCAGCTGAAGTAAAGACACACACACACAAGGCAGATCCAGACAAAAAAACGCCACAGTAAACAGCGCAGGAGCCCTCACAAAACCAGCCAGCGCAGCAGCCACACTCACACAACCATGTCACCGGTCCCAAAGCGCGCCACACACCCCGGAGTGAGGAATAACTAATGTCCCAGGGCTAGGCACATCCCGAACCGCTAACTTCCACTAATTAAATGGGGGCATCCCACATCCGGATCACCACTCCGGGAATCCCGCTATGCCCCGCAATGAAGGGTCGAGCGGAGGAGCTAATCTCCTAGGCACCAAAGGTGCCGGCTACCTTTTGCCCGGCCTACAGCTGAAGCTGGGAGGCTGCCAGTTAACAAATATGCTACAAAACAAGAGCCGGGCAGAAATAGACCACGGGGGGGGGGGGGGGGGGGGGGCGGGGGGATACCCCGGCTACCTGCAAGCAGGAGACTTCTTTCTTCTGTCTTGTCGCCACCTTGCAGAGAACAACACTGGGAGGTTCTTGGGAGGTACCAGGTATGTATAGACCGGGAGGGGCCTGTTGAATATTTTGGAGATTCTCTGCAATGCTGCCACCTAGCGGTGAGTTAACCCTATTGTAATTATTAATGTTTGAAGTGGGGTGTGTGACATACTTAGAATAATGAGTCTGTACAGGAAAAAAAACTGTCTCCATTTTTCCGGCTTAAACAAACTCCCATTCTTCCTCTTGGGGGTTTCCTGTGCAGAGGGTTCTGAATCCGAATCACTACCTTCCATATTGGAAAAGTCTTTCTCCTCTCATCCTGAGAGACTACGGCAGCAAAAAAGATCCTCTTCAGAATCAGAGGAAACTAAATGCTTCTTTTCCTTTAGGCTCTGAGGGTCCATCAACAGGAATCTGTCTAGGAGCCCTTTCTACAGGAGACATCTGTCTACCATATTTAGCCAGTACTACTGTGGTACAACCCCTACAGATAATGCTGTCCTCGTCCAGTGGCCTTAGCATATATACTGGACATGGGGTAAACCTGCCTGTTAAAGAACCAGACCCGATTACCCAGGATGCCTCCGTCAGGGGTAATAATACAGTCTATAGAATCCCTGAGGGCCTAAGGCCAAAGTATATAATAGACCTTGATAGTCACAAGTGACTACTCTAAGACCTTAGTGGTGAACACACCAAATATTTCTTTCCTTTTTCAAAAGAAATTTAATAATAATTAATAATAAAGCAATAAAAATAATAATATACACCTACCAACCCAGCAGGTAAGGTCCTCCTTAATGCAGCCGCAGCAGTGGTGGCTCGGAAAGCAGCCCTGCTGCAAGAGGCAGCCGGCCGGTCCAAGACGCACGACCCCTGGAGCAGCCTCGCCGTCCGAGCAAAGAGGTGGCGGCATGCAGCCAGGAAAGCTTACCTGCAATTTGAGGAAGATGGACGAAGCAGAAACTAGAATTAAGTGGCCCCGCCCACGGGGAAAAGATGAAAGCCGCAACCCGGAGAGAGAACCGGCAGCGCAGTTGGAGAAACGGCCCCGCTCATGGGGGAGATGAAAGGCGCAACATGGAGAGAGAACCGGCAGCGCAGTTGGAGAAACGGCCCTGCTCATGGGGGAGATGAAAGCCGCAACCCGGAGAGAGAACCGGCAGCGCAGTTGGAGAAACGGCCCCGCTCATGGGGGAGATGAAAGGCGCAACATGGAGAGAGAACCGGCAGCGCAGTTGGAGAAACGGCCCTGCTCATGGGGGAGATGAAAGCCGCAATCCGGAGAGAGAACCGGAAGCACAGCTGGAGAAGAGGCCCCGCCCATGGGGGAGATGAAAGCCACAACCCGGAGAGAGAACCGGCAGCAGAGCTGGAGAAGAGGCCCCGCCCATGGGGGAGATGAAAGCCGCAACCCGGAGAGAGAACCGGCAGCACAGCTGGAGAAGAGGCCCCGCCCATGGGGGAGATGAAAGCCGCAACCCGGAGAGAGAACCGGCAGCAAAGCTGGAGAAGAGGCCCCGCCCATGGGGGAGATGAAAGCCGCAACCCGGAGAGAGAACCGGCAGCAAAGCTGGAGAAGAGGCCCCGCCCATGGGGGAGATGAAAGCCGCAACCCGGAGAGAGAACCGGCAGCACAGCTGGAGAAGAGGCCCCGCTCATGGGGGAGATGAAAGGCGCAACCCGGAGAGAGAACCGGCAGCACAGCTGGAGAAGAGGCCCCGCCCATGGAGGAGATGAAAGCCACAACCCAGAGAGAGAACCGGCAGCAGAGCTGGAGAAGAGGCCCCGCCCATGGGGGAGATGAAAGCCGCAACCCGGAGAGAGAACCGGCAGCACAGCTGGAGAAGAGGCCCCGCCCATGGGGGAGATGAAAGCCGCAACCCGGAGAGAGAACCGGCAGCACAGCTGGAGAAGAGGCCCCGCCCATGGGGGAGATGAAAGCCGCAACCCGGAGAGAGAACCGGCAGCACAGCTGGAGAAGAGGCCCCGCCCATGGGGGAGATGAAAGCCGCAACCCGGAGAGAGAACCGGCAGCACAGCTGGAGAAGAGGCCCCGCCCATGGGGGAGATGAAAGCCTATAAACACAAAATAAATGAAAGATCAGCTCCAGATACACCTCACAGTCCAGTTCCAACTGCAAGAATGAAACTGATTGTGAAAGTGCAGCCGGAAGATTATAGAGGCCGGGAGGAGCCACGCCTTTGTCTTGCAGTCCACGGACTTCGGTCGAGAGGTTAACCCTATTCGTTACTGTTTGCTGACGGCCTGGAGAGGATATAAGTAAAAACAATTCTGCAGGTAAGTATCACAGAATTGTATTTTTTTTTTACTGAAGTTCCACTTAAAAGTGGACCAAAACCCAGCTGGATTGGGCCGATCCATTCCCTCCCCACAGGCCTTCCATCCTACGGGGATGCCCTGCTGTGTTAAACACCCTAGGTCGCCCGCTACACTTACCTTAATCCTGGTCCAACGGCGCATGCGCAGGTCGCATCCCCGGTTTTCCTATAGCAGGGCGCGTGTCAGGCATTTGTGAATGGCCGGCTCAGGCGAACTCCCTGCGCGAGATGCGGCCACCAGCGCCAGCGCTTTACTTGTGACTAAGCGGTTTCTTTATTGGTGACTAAGCGGTTTCTTTACTGGTGACTAAGCGGTTTCTTTATTGGTGACTAAGCGGTTTCTTTATTGGTGACTAAGCAGTTTCTTTACTTGTGACTAAGCGGTTTCTTTATTGGTGACTAAGCGGTTTCTTTACTTGTGACTAAGCGGTTTCTTTACTGGTGACTAAGCGGTTTCTTTACTTGTGACTAAGCGGTTTCTTTACTTGTGACTAAGCGGTTTCTTTATTGGTGACTAAGCGGTTTCTTTATTGGTGACTAAGCAGTTTCTTTACTTGTGACTAAGCGGTTTCTTTACTGGTAACTAAGCGGTTTCTTTATTGGTGACTAAGCAGTTTCTTTACTTGTGACTAAGCGGTTTCTTTATTGGTGACTAAGCGGTTTCTTTATTGGTGACTAAGCGGTTTCTTTACTTGTGACTAAGCGGTTTCTTTATTGGTGACTAAGCGGTTTCTTTATTGGTGACTAAGCGGTTTCTTTACTTGTGACTAAGCGGTTTCTTTACTTGTGACTAAGCGGTTTCTTTACTGGTAACTAAGCGGTTTCTTTATTGGTGACTAAGCGCTTTCTTTACTTGTGACTAAGCGGTTTCTTTACTTGTGACTAAGCGGTTTCTTTACTTGTGACTAAGCAGTTTCTTTACTTGTGACTAAGCAGTTTCTTTATTGGTAACTAAGCAGTTTCTTTATTGGTGACTAAGCGGTTTCTTTACTTGTGACTAAGCGGTTTCTTTATTGGTGACTAAGCGGTTTCTTTACTTGTGACTAAGCGGTTTCTTTATTGGTGACTAAGCGGTTTCTTTATTGGTGACTAAGCGGTTTCTTTATTGGTGACTAAGCGGTTTCTTTACTTGTGACTAAGCGGTTTCTTTACTGGTGACTAAGCGGTTTCTTTACTGGTAACTAAGCGGTTTCTTTATTGGTGACTAAGCAGTTTCTGTATTGGTGACTAAGCGGTTTCTTTATTGGTGACTAAGCGGTTTCTTTACTTGTGACTAAGCGGTTTCTTTATTGGTGACTAAGCGGTTTCTTTACTGGTGACTAAGCGGTTTCTTAATTGGTGACTAAGCGGTTTCTTTATTGGTGACTAAGCGGTTTCTTCTTTGGTGACTAAGCGGTTTCTTTACTGGTGACTAAGCGGTTTCTTTACTGGTGACTAAGCAGTTTCTTTATTGGTGACTAAGCGGTTTCTTTATTGGTGACTAAGCGGTTTCTTTACTGGTGACTAAGCGGTTTCTTAATTGGTGACTAAGCGGTTTCTTTATTGGTGACTAAGCGGTTTCTTTACTTGTGACTAAGCGGTTTCTTTACTGGTGACTAAGCGGTTTCTTTACTTGTGACTAAGCGGTTTCTTTACTTGTGACTAAGCAGTTTCTTTATTGGTGACTAAGCGGTTTCTTTATTGGTGACTAAGCGGTTTCTTTATTGGTGACTAAGCAGTTTCTTTACTTGTGACTAAGCGGTTTCTTTACTGGTAACTAAGCGGTTTCTTTATTGGTGACTAAGCAGTTTCTTTACTTGTGACTAAGCGGTTTCTTTATTGGTGACTAAGCGGTTTCTTTATTGGTGACTAAGCGGTTTCTTTACTTGTGACTAAGCGGTTTCTTTATTGGTGACTAAGCGGTTTCTTTATTGGTGACTAAGCGGTTTCTTTACTTGTGACTAAGCGGTTTCTTTACTTGTGACTAAGCGGTTTCTTTACTGGTAACTAAGCGGTTTCTTTATTGGTGACTAAGCGCTTTCTTTACTTGTGACTAAGCGGTTTCTTTACTTGTGACTAAGCGGTTTCTTTACTTGTGACTAAGCAGTTTCTTTACTTGTGACTAAGCAGTTTCTTTATTGGTAACTAAGCAGTTTCTTTATTGGTGACTAAGCGGTTTCTTTATTGGTGACTAAGCGGTTTCTTTACTTGTGACTAAGCGGTTTCTTTATTGGTGACTAAGCGGTTTCTTTATTGGTGACTAAGCGGTTTCTTTATTGGTGACTAAGCGGTTTCTTTATTGGTGACTAAGCGGTTTCTTTATTGGTGACTAAGCGGTTTCTTTACTGGTAACTAAGCGGTTTCTTTATTGGTGACTAAGCAGTTTCTGTATTGGTGACTAAGCGGTTTCTTTATTGGTGACTAAGCGGTTTCTTTACTTGTGACTAAGCGGTTTCTTTATTGGTGACTAAGCGGTTTCTTTACTGGTGACTAAGCGGTTTCTTAATTGGTGACTAAGCGGTTTCTTTATTGGTGACTAAGCGGTTTCTTCTTTGGTGACTAAGCGGTTTCTTTACTGGTGACTAAGCGGTTTCTTTACTGGTGACTAAGCAGTTTCTTTATTGGTGACTAAGCGGTTTCTTTATTGGTGACTAAGCGGTTTCTTTACTGGTGACTAAGCGGTTTCTTAATTGGTGACTAAGCGGTTTCTTTATTGGTGACTAAGCGGTTTCTTCTTTGGTGACTAAGCGGTTTCTTTACTGGTGACTAAGCGGTTTCTTTACTGGTGACTAAGCAGTTTCTTTATTGGTGACTAAGCGGTTTCTTTATTGGTGACTAAGCGGTTTCTTTACTGGTGACTAAGCGGTTTCTTTACTGGTGACTAAGCGGTTTCTTTACTGGTGACTAAGCGGTTTCTTTATTGGTGACTAAGCGGTTTCTTTACTTGTGACTAAGCAGTTTCTTTACTGGTGACTAAGCGGTTTCTTTATTGGTGACTAAGCGGTTTCTTTACTAGTGACTAAGCGGTTTCTTTATTGGTGACTAAGCGGTTTCTTTATTGGTGACTAAGCGGTTTATTTACTTGTGACTAAGCGGTTTCTTTACTAGTGACTAAGCGGTTTCTTTATTGGTGACTAAGCGGTTTCTTTACTGGTGACTAAGCAGTTTCTTTACTGGTGACTAAGCGGTTTCTTTATTGGTGACTAAGCAGTTTCTGTATTGGTGACTAAGCGGTTTCTTTATTGGTGACTAAGCGGTTTCTTTACTAGTGACTAAGCGGTTTCTTTATTGGTGACTAAGCGGTTTCTTTATTGGTGACTAAGCGGTTTATTTACTTGTGACTAAGCGGTTTCTTTACTAGTGACTAAGCGGTTTCTTTATTGGTGACTAAGCGGTTTATTTACTTGTGACTAAGCGGTTTCTTTACTGGTGACTAAGCGGTTTATTTACTTGTGACTAAGCGGTTTCTTTATTGGTGAGTAAGCGGTTTATTTACTTGTGACTAAGCGGTTTCTTTATTGGTGACTAAGCGGTTTATTTACTTGTGACTAAGCGGTTTCTTTACTGGTGACTAAGCGGTTTATTTACTTGTGACTAAGCGGTTTCTTTATTGGTGACTAAGCGGTTTATTTACTTGTGACTAAGCGGTTTCTTTACTGGTGACTAAGCGGTTTCTTTACTAGTGACTAAGCGGTTTCTTTATTGGTGACTAAGCGGTTTATTTACTTGTGACTAAGCGGTTTCTTTATTGGTGAGTAAGCGGTTTATTTACTTGTGACTAAGCGGTTTCTTTATTGGTGAGTAAGCGGTTTCTTTATTGGTGACTAAGCGGTTTCTTTACTGGTGACTAAGCGGTTTCTTTACTGGTGACTAAGCGGTTTCTTAATTGGTGACTAAGCGGTTTCTTTACTGGTGACTAAGCGGTTTCTTTACTGGTGACTAAGCGGTTTCTTAATTGGTGACTAAGCGGTTTCTTTACTGGTAACTAAGCGGTTTCTTTACTGGTGACTAAGCAGTTTCTTTACTGGTAACTAAGCGGTTTCTTTACTGGTGACTAAGCAGTTTCTTTATTGGTGACTAAGCGGTTTATTTACTTGTGACTAAGCGGTTTCTTTACTGGTGACTAAGCGGTTTCTTCACTTGTGACTAAGCGGTTTCTTTACTGGTGACTAAGCGGTTTCTTTATTGGTGACTAAGCGGTTTCTTTACTGGTGACTAAGCGGTTTCTTTACTGGTGACTAAGCGGTTTCTTTATTGTGACTAAGCGGTTTATTTACTTGTGACTAAGCGGTTTCTTTACTGGTGACTAAGCGGTTTCTTTATTGTGACTAAGCGGTTTCTTTACTGGTGACTAAGCGGTTTATTTACTTGTGACTAAGCGGTTTCTTTACTGGTGACTAAGCGGTTTCTTTACTGGTGACTAAGCGGTTTCTTTACTGGTGACTAAGCGGTTTCTTTACTGGTGACTAAGCGGTTTATTTACTTGTGACTAAGCGGTTTCTTTACTGGTGACTAAGCAGTTTCTTTACTGGTGACTAAGCGGTTTCTTTATTGGTGACTAAGCGGTTTCTTTATTGGTGACTAAGCGGTTTCTTTACTGGTGACTAAGCGGTTTCTTTACAGGTGACTAAGCAGTTTCTTTATTGGTGACTAAGCAGTTTCTTTATTGGTGACTAAGCAGTTTCTTTATTGGTGACTAAGCAGTTTTTTTATTGGTGACTAAGCAGTTTCTTTATTGGTGACTAAGCGGTTTCTTTACTTGTGACTAAGCGGTTTATTTACTTGTGACTAAGCGGTTTCTTTACTGGTGACTAAGCAGCTTCTTTACTGGTGACTAAGCGGTTTCTTTATTGGTGACTAAGCAGTTTCTTTATTGGTGACTAAGCAGTTTCTTTATTGGTGACTAAGCAGTTTCTTTATTGGTGACTAAGCGGTTTCTTTACTGGTGACTAAGCAGTTTCTTTATTGGTGACTAAGCAGTTTATTTACTGGTAACTAAGCGGTTTCTTTACTGGTGACTAAGCGGTTTCTTTACTTGTGACTAAGCGGTTTCTTTATTGGTGACTAAGCAGTTTCTTTATTGGTGACTAAGCAGTTTCTTTATTGGTGACTAAGCAGTTTCTTTATTGGTGACTAAGCGGTTTCTTTATTGGTGACTAAGCGGTTTCTTTACTGGTGACTAAGCGGTTTCTTTATTGGTGACTAAGCAGTTTCTTTATTGGTGACTAAGCGGTTTCTTTACTGGTGACTAAGCGGTTTCTTTACTGGTGACTAAGCGGTTTCTTTACTTGTGACTAAGCGGTTTCTTTATTGGTGACTAAGCAGTTTCTTTATTGGTGACTAAGCAGTTTCTTTATTGGTGACTAAGCAGTTTCTTTATTGGTGACTAAGCAGTTTCTTTATTGGTGACTAAGCAGTTTCTTTACTGGTGACTAAGCGGTTTCTTTATTGGTGACTAAGCGGTTTCTTTATTGGTGACTAAGCAGTTTCTTTATTGGTGACTAAGCGGTTTCTTTATTGGTGACTAAGCGGTTTCTTTACTGGTGACTAAGCGGTTTCTTTACTTGTGACTAAGCGGTTTCTTTATTGGTGACTAAGCGGTTTCTTTACTGGTGACTAAGCAGTTTCTTTACTGGTGACTAAGCGGTTTCTTTCTTGGTGACTAAGCGGTTTCTTTATTGGTGACTAAGCGGTTTCTTTACTGGTGACTAAGCGGTTTCTTTACTGGTGACTAAGCGGTTTCTTTATTGGTGACTAAGCAGTTTATTTATTGGTGACTAAGCGGTTTCTTTACTTGTGACTAAGCGGTTTCTTTACTTGTGACTAAGCGGTTTCTTTATTGGTGACTAAGCGGTTTCTTTACTTGTGACTAAGCGGTTTCTTTACTGGTGACTAAGCGGTTTCTTTATTGGTGAATAAGCGGTTTCTTTACTTGTGACTAAGCGGTTTCTTTACTGGTGACTAAGCGGTTTCTTTACTGGTGACTAAGCGGTTTCTTTACTTGTGACTAAGCGGTTTCTTTACTGGTGACTAAGCGGTTTCTTTATTGGTGACTAAGCGATTTCTTTATTGGTGACTAAGCGGTTTCTTTACTTGTGACTAAGCAGTTTCTTTATTGGTGACTAAGCAGTTTCTGTATTGGTGACTAAGCGGTTTCTTTATTGGTGACTAAGCGGTTTCTTTACTGGTGACTAAGCGGTTTCTTTATTGGTGACTAAGCAGTTTCTGTATTGGTGACTAAGCGGTTTCTTTATTGGTGACTACGCGGTTTCTTTACTGGTGACTAAGCGGTTTCTTTATTGGTGACTAAGCGGTTTCTTTATTGGTGACTACGCGGTTTCTTTACTGGTGACTAAGCGGTTTCTTTATTGGTGACTAAGCGGTTTCTTTACTGGTGACTAAGCGGTTTCTTTATTGGTGACTAAGCGGTTTCTTTATTGGTGACTAAGCGGTTTCTTTATTGGTGACTAAGCGGTTTCTTTACTGGCGACCAAGTGGTTTCTCCAATGGTGACTAAGCGTTTTCTTTATTGGTGACTAAGCGGTTTCTTTATTGGTGACTAAGCGGTTTCTTTACTTGTGACTAAGCGGTTTCTTTACTGGTGACTAAGCGGTTTCTTTATTGGTGACTAAGCGGTTTCTTTATTGGTGACTAAGCGGTTTCTTTATTGGTGACTAAGCGGTTTCTTTACTTGTGACTAAGCAGTTTCTTTATTGGTGACTAAGCGGTTTCTTTATTGGTGACTAAGCAGTTTCTTTATTGGTGACTAAGCGGTTTCTTTATTGGTGACTAAGCGGTTTCTTTATTGGTGACTAAGCGGTTTCTTTATTGGTGACTAAGCGGTTTCTTTACTGGTGACTAAGCGGTTTCTTTACTGGCGAACCAAGTGGTTTCTCCAATGGTGACTAAGCGGTTTCTTTATTGGTGACTAAGCGGTTTCTTTATTGGTGACTAAGCGGTTTCTTTACTTGTGACTAAGCGGTTTCCTTACTTGTGACTAAGCGGTTTCTTTATTGGTGACTAAGCGGTTTCTTTACTGGTGACTAAGCGGTTTCTTTATTGGTGACTAAGCGGTTTCTTTATTGGTGACTAAGCGGTTTCTTTATTGGTGACTAAGCGGTTTCTTTATTGGTGACTAAGCGGTTTCTTTACTGGTGACTAAGCGGTTTCTTTATTGGTGACTAAGCGGTTTCTTTTTTGGTGACTAAGCGGTTTCTTTACTTGTGACTAAGCGGTTTCTTTATTGGTGAGTAAGCGGTTTCTGTATTGGTGACTAAGCGGTTTCTTTACTGGTGACTAAGCGGTTTCTTTACTGGTGACTAAGCGGTTTCTTAATTGGTGACTAAGCGGTTTCTTTACTGGTAACTAAGCGGTTTCTTTATTGGTGACTAAGCGGTTTCTTTACTGGTGACTAAGCGGTTTCTTTATTGGTGACTAAGCGGTTTCTTTACTGGTGACTAAGCGGTTTCTTTATGGTGACTAAGCGGTTTCTTTATTGTGACTAAGCGGTTTATTTACTTGTGACTAAGCGGTTTCTTTACTGGTGACTAAGCGGTTTCTTTATTGTGACTAAGCGGTTTCTTTACTGGTGACTAAGCGGTTTATTTACTTGTGACTAAGCGGTTTCTTTACTGGTGACTAAGCGGTTTCTTTACTGGTGACTAAGCGGTTTCTTTACTGGTGACTAAGCGGTTTCTTTACTGGTGACTAAGCGGTTTATTTACTTGTGACTAAGCGGTTTCTTTACTGGTGACTAAGCAGTTTCTTTACTGGTGACTAAGCGGTTTCTTTATTGGTGACTAAGCGGTTTCTTTATTGGTGACTAAGCGGTTTCTTTACTGGTGACTAAGCGGTTTCTTTACTGGTGACTAAGCGGTTTCTTTACTTGTGACTAAGCAGTTTTTTTATTGGTGACTAAGCAGTTTCTTTATTGGTGACTAAGCGGTTTCTTTACTTGTGACTAAGCGGTTTATTTACTTGTGACTAAGCGGTTTCTTTACTGGTGACTAAGCAGCTTCTTTACTGGTGACTAAGCGGTTTCTTTATTGGTGACTAAGCAGTTTCTTTATTGGTGACTAAGCAGTTTCTTTATTGGTGACTAAGCAGTTTCTTTATTGGTGACTAAGCGGTTTCTTTATTGGTGACTAAGCAGTTTATTTACTGGTAACTAAGCGGTTTCTTTACTGGTGACTAAGCGGTTTCTTTACTTGTGACTAAGCGGTTTCTTTACTGGTGACTAAGCGGTTTCTTTACTTGTGACTAAGCGGTTTCTTTATTGGTGACTAAGCGGTTTCTTTATTGGTGACTAAGCGGTTTCTTTACTGGTGACTAAGCGGTTTCTTTATTGGTGACTAAGCGGTTTCTTTATTGGTGACTAAGCGGTTTCTTTACTGGTGACTAAGCGGTTTCTTTATTGGTGACTAAGCGGTTTCTTTACTGGTGACTAAGCGGTTTCTTTATTGGTGACTAAGTGGTTTCTTTATTGGTAACTAAGCGGTTTCTTTATTGGTGACTAAGCAGTTTCTTTATTGGTGACTAAGCGGTTTCTTTACTGGTGACTAAGCGGTTTCTTTACTGGTGACTAAGCGGTTTCTTTACTTGTGACTAAGCGGTTTCTTTATTGGTGACTAAGCAGTTTCTTTATTGGTGACTAAGCAGTTTCTTTATTGGTGACTAAGCAGTTTCTTTATTGGTGACTAAGCAGTTTCTTTACTGGTGACTAAGCGGTTTCTTTATTGGTGACTAAGCGGTTTCTTTATTGGTGACTAAGCAGTTTCTTTATTGGTGACTAAGCGGTTTCTTTACTGGTGACTAAGCGGTTTCTTTACTTGTGACTAAGCGGTTTCTTTACTGGTGACTAAGCGGTTTCTTTACTTGTGACTAAGCGGTTTCTTTATTGGTGACTAAGCGGTTTCTTTACTGGTGACTAAGCAGTTTCTTTACTGGTGACTAAGCGGTTTCTTTCTTGGTGACTAAGCGGTTTCTTTATTGGTGACTACGCGGTTTCTTTACTGGTGACTAAGCGGTTTCTTTATTGGTGACTAAGCGGTTTCTTTACTGGTGACTAAGCGGTTTCTTTATTGGTGACTAAGCGGTTTCTTTATTGGTGACTAAGCGGTTTCTTTATTGGTGACTAAGCGGTTTCTTTACTGGCGACCAAGTGGTTTCTCCAATGGTGACTAAGCGTTTTCTTTATTGGTGACTAAGCGGTTTCTTTATTGGTGACTAAGCGGTTTCTTTACTTGTGACTAAGCGGTTTCTTTACTGGTGACTAAGCGGTTTCTTTATTGGTGACTAAGCGGTTTCTTTATTGGTGACTAAGCGGTTTCTTTATTGGTGACTAAGCGGTTTCTTTACTTGTGACTAAGCAGTTTCTTTATTGGTGACTAAGCGGTTTCTTTATTGGTGACTAAGCAGTTTCTTTATTGGTGACTAAGCGGTTTCTTTACTGGCGACCAAGTGGTTTCTCCAATGGTGACTAAGCGTTTTCTTTATTGGTGACTAAGCGGTTTCTTTATTGGTGACTAAGCGGTTTCTTTACTGGTGACTAAGCGGTTTCTTTACTGGTGACTAAGCGGTTTCTTAATTGGTGACTAAGCGGTTTCTTTACTGGTGACTAAGCGGTTTCTTTACTGGTGACTAAGCGGTTTCTTAATTGGTGACTAAGCGGTTTCTTTACTGGTAACTAAGCGGTTTCTTTACTGGTGACTAAGCAGTTTCTTTATTGGTGACTAAGCGGTTTATTTACTTGTGACTAAGCGGTTTCTTTACTGGTGACTAAGCGGTTTCTTCACTTGTGACTAAGCGGTTTCTTTACTGGTGACTAAGCGGTTTCTTTATTGGTGACTAAGCGGTTTCTTTACTGGTGACTAAGCGGTTTCTTTACTGGTGACTAAGCGGTTTCTTTATTGTGACTAAGCGGTTTCTTTACTGGTGACTAAGCGGTTTATTTACTTGTGACTAAGCGGTTTCTTTACTGGTGACTAAGCGGTTTCTTTACTGGTGACTAAGCGGTTTCTTTACTGGTGACTAAGCGGTTTCTTTACTGGTGACTAAGCGGTTTATTTACTTGTGACTAAGCGGTTTCTTTACTGGTGACTAAGCAGTTTCTTTACTGGTGACTAAGCGGTTTCTTTATTGGTGACTAAGCGGTTTCTTTATTGGTGACTAAGCGGTTTCTTTACTGGTGACTAAGCGGTTTCTTTACAGGTGACTAAGCGGTTTCTTTACTTGTGACTAAGCAGTTTCTTTATTGGTGACTAAGCAGTTTCTTTATTGGTGACTAAGCAGTTTCTTTATTGGTGACTAAGCAGTTTTTTTATTGGTGACTAAGCGGTTTCTTTACTTGTGACTAAGCGGTTTATTTACTTGTGACTAAGCGGTTTCTTTACTGGTGACTAAGCAGCTTCTTTACTGGTGACTAAGCGGTTTCTTTATTGGTGACTAAGCAGTTTCTTTATTGGTGACTAAGCAGTTTCTTTATTGGTGACTAAGCAGTTTCTTTATTGGTGACTAAGCAGTTTCTTTATTGGTGACTAAGCGGTTTCTTTACTGGTGACTAAGCAGTTTCTTTATTGGTGACTAAGCAGTTTCTTTATTGGTGACTAAGCAGTTTATTTACTGGTAACTAAGCGGTTTCTTTACTGGTGACTAAGCGGTTTCTTTACTTGTGACTAAGCGGTTTCTTTATTGGTGACTAAGCAGTTTCTTTATTGGTGACTAAGCAGTTTCTTTATTGGTGACTAAGCAGTTTCTTTATTGGTGACTAAGCGGTTTCTTTATTGGTGACTAAGCGGTTTCTTTACTGGTGACTAAGCGGTTTCTTTATTGGTGACTAAGCAGTTTCTTTATTGGTGACTAAGCGGTTTCTTTACTGGTGACTAAGCGGTTTCTTTACTGGTGACTAAGCGGTTTCTTTACTTGTGACTAAGCGGTTTCTTTATTGGTGACTAAGCAGTTTCTTTATTGGTGACTAAGCAGTTTCTTTATTGGTGACTAAGCAGTTTCTTTATTGGTGACTAAGCAGTTTCTTTATTGGTGACTAAGCAGTTTCTTTACTGGTGACTAAGCGGTTTCTTTATTGGTGACTAAGCGGTTTCTTTATTGGTGACTAAGCAGTTTCTTTATTGGTGACTAAGCGGTTTCTTTATTGGTGACTAAGCGGTTTCTTTACTGGTGACTAAGCGGTTTCTTTACTTGTGACTAAGCGGTTTCTTTATTGGTGACTAAGCGGTTTCTTTACTGGTGACTAAGCGGTTTCTTTACTGGTGACTAAGCGGTTTCTTTCTTGGTGACTAAGCGGTTTCTTTATTGGTGACTAAGCGGTTTCTTTACTGGTGACTAAGCGGTTTCTTTACTTGTGACTAAGCGGTTTCTTTATTGGTGACTAAGCGGTTTCTTTACTGGTGACTAAGCGGTTTCTTTACTGGTGACTAAGCGGTTTCTTTCTTGGTGACTAAGCGGTTTCTTTACTTGTGACTAAGCGGTTTCTTTATTGGTGACTAAGCGGTTTCTTTACTGGTGACTAAGCGGTTTCTTTACTGGTGACTAAGCGGTTTCTTTACTGGTGACTAAGCGGTTTCTTTCTTGGTGACTAAGCGGTTTCTTTATTGGTGACTAAGCGGTTTCTTTACTGGTGACTAAGCGGTTTCTTTACTGGTGACTAAGCGGTTTCTTTATTGGTGACTAAGCAGTTTATTTATTGGTGACTAAGCGGTTTCTTTACTTGTGACTAAGCGGTTTCTTTACTTGTGACTAAGCGGTTTCTTTATTGGTGACTAAGCGGTTTCTTTACTTGTGACTAAGCGGTTTCTTTACTGGTGACTAAGCGGTTTCTTTATTGGTGAATAAGCGGTTTCTTTACTTGTGACTAAGCGGTTTCTTTACTGGTGACTAAGCGGTTTCTTTACTGGTGACTAAGCGGTTTCTTTACTTGTGACTAAGCGGTTTCTTTACTGGTGACTAAGCGGTTTCTTTATTGGTGACTAAGCGATTTCTTTATTGGTGACTAAGCGGTTTCTTTACTTGTGACTAAGCAGTTTCTTTATTGGTGACTAAGCAGTTTCTGTATTGGTGACTAAGCGGTTTCTTTATTGGTGACTACGCGGTTTCTTTACTGGTGACTAAGCGGTTTCTTTATTGGTGACTAAGCGGTTTCTTTATTGGTGACTACGCGGTTTCTTTACTGGTGACTAAGCGGTTTCTTTATTGGTGACTAAGCGGTTTCTTTACTGGTGACTAAGCGGTTTCTTTATTGGTGACTAAGCGGTTTCTTTATTGGTGACTAAGCGGTTTCTTTATTGGTGACTAAGCGGTTTCTTTACTGGCGACCAAGTGGTTTCTCCAATGGTGACTAAGCGTTTTCTTTATTGGTGACTAAGCGGTTTCTTTATTGGTGACTAAGCGGTTTCTTTACTTGTGACTAAGCGGTTTCTTTACTGGTGACTAAGCGGTTTCTTTATTGGTGACTAAGCGGTTTCTTTATTGGTGACTAAGCGGTTTCTTTATTGGTGACTAAGCGGTTTCTTTACTTGTGACTAAGCAGTTTCTTTATTGGTGACTAAGCGGTTTCTTTATTGGTGACTAAGCAGTTTCTTTATTGGTGACTAAGCGGTTTCTTTATTGGTGACTAAGCGGTTTCTTTATTGGTGACTAAGCGGTTTCTTTATTGGTGACTAAGCGGTTTCTTTACTGGTGACTAAGCGGTTTCTTTACTGGCGAACCAAGTGGTTTCTCCAATGGTGACTAAGCGGTTTCTTTATTGGTGACTAAGCGGTTTCTTTATTGGTGACTAAGCGGTTTCTTTACTTGTGACTAAGCGGTTTCCTTACTTGTGACTAAGCGGTTTCTTTATTGGTGACTAAGCGGTTTCTTTACTGGTGACTAAGCGGTTTCTTTATTGGTGACTAAGCGGTTTCTTTATTGGTGACTAAGCGGTTTCTTTATTGGTGACTAAGCGGTTTCTTTATTGGTGACTAAGCGGTTTCTTTACTGGTGACTAAGCGGTTTCTTTATTGGTGACTAAGCGGTTTCTTTTTTGGTGACTAAGCGGTTTCTTTACTTGTGACTAAGCGGTTTCTTTATTGGTGAGTAAGCGGTTTCTGTATTGGTGACTAAGCGGTTTCTTTACTGGTGACTAAGCGGTTTCTTTACTGGTGACTAAGCGGTTTCTTAATTGGTGACTAAGCGGTTTCTTTACTGGTAACTAAGCGGTTTCTTTATTGGTGACTAAGCGGTTTCTTTACTGGTGACTAAGCGGTTTCTTTATTGGTGACTAAGCGGTTTCTTTACTGGTGACTAAGCGGTTTCTTTACTGGTGACTAAGCGGTTTCTTTATTGTGACTAAGCGGTTTATTTACTTGTGACTAAGCGGTTTCTTTACTGGTGACTAAGCGGTTTCTTTATTGTGACTAAGCGGTTTCTTTACTGGTGACTAAGCGGTTTATTTACTTGTGACTAAGCGGTTTCTTTACTGGTGACTAAGCGGTTTCTTTACTGGTGACTAAGCGGTTTCTTTACTGGTGACTAAGCGGTTTCTTTACTGGTGACTAAGCGGTTTATTTACTTGTGACTAAGCGGTTTCTTTACTGGTGACTAAGCAGTTTCTTTACTGGTGACTAAGCGGTTTCTTTATTGGTGACTAAGCGGTTTCTTTATTGGTGACTAAGCGGTTTCTTTACTGGTGACTAAGCGGTTTCTTTACTGGTGACTAAGCGGTTTCTTTACTTGTGACTAAGCAGTTTTTTTATTGGTGACTAAGCAGTTTCTTTATTGGTGACTAAGCGGTTTCTTTACTTGTGACTAAGCGGTTTATTTACTTGTGACTAAGCGGTTTCTTTACTGGTGACTAAGCAGCTTCTTTACTGGTGACTAAGCGGTTTCTTTATTGGTGACTAAGCAGTTTCTTTATTGGTGACTAAGCAGTTTCTTTATTGGTGACTAAGCAGTTTCTTTATTGGTGACTAAGCAGTTTCTTTATTGGTGACTAAGCGGTTTCTTTATTGGTGACTAAGCAGTTTATTTACTGGTAACTAAGCGGTTTCTTTACTGGTGACTAAGCGGTTTCTTTACTTGTGACTAAGCGGTTTCTTTATTGGTGACTAAGCAGTTTCTTTATTGGTGACTAAGCAGTTTATTTACTGGTAACTAAGCGGTTTCTTTACTGGTGACTAAGCGGTTTCTTTACTTGTGACTAAGCGGTTTCTTTATTGGTGACTAAGCGGTTTCTTTATTGGTGACTAAGCGGTTTCTTTACTGGTGACTAAGCGGTTTCTTTATTGGTGACTAAGCAGTTTCTTTATTGGTGACTAAGCGGTTTCTTTACTGGTGACTAAGCGGTTTCTTTACTGGTGACTAAGCGGTTTCTTTACTTGTGACTAAGCGGTTTCTTTATTGGTGACTAAGCAGTTTCTTTATTGGTGACTAAGCAGTTTCTTTATTGGTGACTAAGCAGTTTCTTTATTGGTGACTAAGCAGTTTCTTTACTGGTGACTAAGCGGTTTCTTTATTGGTGACTAAGCGGTTTCTTTATTGGTGACTAAGCAGTTTCTTTATTGGTGACTAAGCGGTTTCTTTACTGGTGACTAAGCGGTTTCTTTACTTGTGACTAAGCGGTTTCTTTACTGGTGACTAAGCGGTTTCTTTACTTGTGACTAAGCGGTTTCTTTATTGGTGACTAAGCGGTTTCTTTACTGGTGACTAAGCAGTTTCTTTACTGGTGACTAAGCGGTTTCTTTCTTGGTGACTAAGCGGTTTCTTTATTGGTGACTACGCGGTTTCTTTACTGGTGACTAAGCGGTTTCTTTATTGGTGACTAAGCGGTTTCTTTACTGGTGACTAAGCGGTTTCTTTATTGGTGACTAAGCGGTTTCTTTATTGGTGACTAAGCGGTTTCTTTATTGGTGACTAAGCGGTTTCTTTACTGGCGACCAAGTGGTTTCTCCAATGGTGACTAAGCGTTTTCTTTATTGGTGACTAAGCGGTTTCTTTATTGGTGACTAAGCGGTTTCTTTACTTGTGACTAAGCGGTTTCTTTACTGGTGACTAAGCGGTTTCTTTATTGGTGACTAAGCGGTTTCTTTATTGGTGACTAAGCGGTTTCTTTATTGGTGACTAAGCGGTTTCTTTACTTGTGACTAAGCAGTTTCTTTATTGGTGACTAAGCGGTTTCTTTATTGGTGACTAAGCAGTTTCTTTATTGGTGACTAAGCGGTTTCTTTATTGGTGACTAAGCGGTTTCTTTATTGGTGACTAAGCGGTTTCTTTATTGGTGACTAAGCGGTTTCTTTACTGGTGACTAAGCGGTTTCTTTACTGGCGAACCAAGTGGTTTCTCCAATGGTGACTAAGCGGTTTCTTTATTGGTGACTAAGCGGTTTCTTTATTGGTGACTAAGCGGTTTCTTTACTTGTGACTAAGCGGTTTCCTTACTTGTGACTAAGCGGTTTCTTTATTGGTGACTAAGCGGTTTCTTTACTGGTGACTAAGCGGTTTCTTTATTGGTGACTAAGCGGTTTCTTTATTGGTGACTAAGCGGTTTCTTTATTGGTGACTAAGCGGTTTCTTTATTGGTGACTAAGCGGTTTCTTTACTGGTGACTAAGCGGTTTCTTTATTGGTGACTAAGCGGTTTCTTTTTTGGTGACTAAGCAGTTTCTTTACTGGTGACTAAGCGGTTTCTTTATTGGTGACTAAGCGGTTTCTTTACTGGTGACTAAGCGGTTTCTTTATTGGTGACTAAGCGGTTTCTTTTTTGGTGACTAAGCAGTTTCTTTACTGGTGACTAAGCGGTTTCTTTATTGGTGACTAAGCGGTTTCTTTACTTGTGACTAAGCGGTTTCTTTATTGGTGAGTAAGCGGTTTCTGTATTGGTGACTAAGCGGTTTCTTTACTGGTGACTAAGCGGTTTCTTTACTGGTGACTAAGCGGTTTCTTAATTGGTGACTAAGCGGTTTCTTTACTGGTGACTAAGCGGTTTCTTTACTGGTGACTAAGCAGTTTCTTTACTGGTGACTAAGCGGTTTCTTTATTGGTGACTAAGCGGTTTATTTACTGGTGACTAAGCAGTTTCTTTACTGGTGACTAAGCGGTTTCTTTATTGGTGACTAAGCGGTTTCTTTACTGGTGACTAAGCGGTTTCTTTACTGGTGACTAAGCGGTTTCTTTACTGGTGACTAAGCGGTTTCTTTACTGGTGACTAAGCGGTTTCTTTATTGTGACTAAGCGGTTTCTTTACTGGTGACTAAGCGGTTTATTTACTTGTGACTAAGCGGTTTCTTTACTGGTGACTAAGCGGTTTCTTTACTGGTGACTAAGCGGTTTCTTTACTGGTGACTAAGCGGTTTCTTTACTGGTGACTAAGCGGTTTATTTACTTGTGACTAAGCGGTTTCTTTACTGGTGACTAAGCAGTTTCTTTACTGGTGACTAAGCGGTTTCTTTATTGGTGACTAAGCGGTTTCTTTATTGGTGACTAAGCGGTTTCTTTACTGGTGACTAAGCGGTTTCTTTATTGGTGACTAAGCGGTTTCTTTATTGGTGACTAAGCGGTTTCTTTACTGGTGACTAAGCGGTTTCTTTACTGGTGACTAAGCGGTTTCTTTACTTGTGACTAAGCGGTTTTTTTATTGGTGACTAAGCAGTTTCTTTATTGGTGACTAAGCGGTTTCTTTACTTGTGACTAAGCGGTTTATTTACTTGTGACTAAGCGGTTTCTTTACTGGTGACTAAGCAGCTTCTTTACTGGTGACTAAGCGGTTTCTTTATTGGTGACTAAGCAGTTTCTTTATTGGTGACTAAGCAGTTTCTTTATTGGTGACTAAGCAGTTTCTTTATTGGTGACTAAGCGGTTTCTTTATTGGTGACTAAGCAGTTTCTTTATTGGTGACTAAGCGGTTTCTTTACTGGTGACTAAGCGGTTTCTTTACTGGTGACTAAGCGGTTTCTTTACTGGTGACTAAGCGGTTTCTTTACTGGTGACTAAGCGGTTTATTTACTTGTGACTAAGCGGTTTCTTTACTGGTGACTAAGCAGTTTCTTTACTGGTGACTAAGCGGTTTCTTTATTGGTGACTAAGCGGTTTCTTTATTGGTGACTAAGCGGTTTCTTTACTGGTGACTAAGCGGTTTCTTTACTGGTGACTAAGCGGTTTCTTTACTTGTGACTAAGCAGTTTTTTTATTGGTGACTAAGCAGTTTCTTTATTGGTGACTAAGCGGTTTCTTTACTTGTGACTAAGCGGTTTATTTACTTGTGACTAAGCGGTTTCTTTACTGGTGACTAAGCAGCTTCTTTACTGGTGACTAAGCGGTTTCTTTATTGGTGACTAAGCAGTTTCTTTATTGGTGACTAAGCAGTTTCTTTATTGGTGACTAAGCGGTTTCTTTACTTGTGACTAAGCGGTTTCTTTATTGGTGACTAAGCAGTTTCTTTATTGGTGACTAAGCAGTTTCTTTATTGGTGACTAAGCGGTTTCTTTATTGGTGACTAAGCGGTTTCTTTACTGGTGACTAAGCGGTTTCTTTATTGGTGACTAAGCGGTTTCTTTATTGGTGACTAAGCGGTTTCTTTACTGGTGACTAAGCGGTTTCTTTACTGGTGACTAAGCGGTTTCTTTACTTGTGACTAAGCGGTTTCTTTATTGGTGACTAAGCAGTTTCTTTATTGGTGACTAAGCAGTTTCTTTATTGGTGACTAAGCAGTTTCTTTATTGGTGACTAAGCAGTTTCTTTACTGGTGACTAAGCGGTTTCTTTATTGGTGACTAAGCGGTTTCTTTATTGGTGACTAAGCAGTTTCTTTATTGGTGACTAAGCGGTTTCTTTACTGGTGACTAAGCGGTTTCTTTACTTGTGACTAAGCGGTTTCTTTACTGGTGACTAAGCGGTTTCTTTACTTGTGACTAAGCAGTTTCTTTATTGGTGACTAAGCAGTTTCTTTATTGGTGACTAAGCGGTTTCTTTATTGGTGACTAAGCAGTTTCTTTACTGGTGACTAAGCGGTTTCTTTATTGGTGACTAAGCAGTTTCTTTATTGGTGACTAAGCGGTTTCTTTATTGGTGACTAAGCGGTTTCTTTACTGGTGACTAAGCGGTTTCTTTATTGGTGACTAAGCGGTTTCTTTACTGGTGACTAAGCAGTTTCTTTACTGGTGACTAAGCGGTTTCTTTCTTGGTGACTAAGCGGTTTCTTTATTGGTGACTAAGCAGTTTCTTTATTGGTGACTAAGCAGTTTCTTTATTGGTGACTAAGCAGTTTCTTTACTGGTGACTAAGCGGTTTCTTTATTGGTGACTAAGCGGTTTCTTTACTGGTGACTAAGCAGTTTCTTTACTGGTGACTAAGCGGTTTCTTTCTTGGTGACTAAGCGGTTTCTTTATTGGTGACTAAGCAGTTTCTTTACTGGTGACTAAGCGGTTTCTTTCTTGGTGACTAAGCAGTTTCTTTATTGGTGACTAAGCGGTTTCTTTATTGGTGACTAAGCGGTTTCTTTACTGGTGACTAAGCGGTTTCTTTACTGGTGACTAAGCGGTTTCTTTCTTGGTGACTAAGCGGTTTCTTTACTGGTGACTAAGCAGTTTCTTTACTGGTGACTAAGCGGTTTCTTTCTTGGTGACTAAGCGGTTTCTTTACTGGTGACTAAGCAGTTTCTTTACTGGTGACTAAGCGGTTTCTTTCTTGGTGACTAAGCAGTTTCTTTATTGGTGACTAAGCGGTTTCTTTATTGGTGACTAAGCGGTTTCTTTACTGGTGACTAAGCGGTTTCTTTACTGGTGACTAAGCGGTTTCTTTATTGGTGACTAAGCAGTTTATTTATTGGTGACTAAGCGGTTTCTTTACTTGTGACTAAGCGGTTTCTTTACTGGTGACTAAGCGGTTTCTTTACTTGTGACTAAGCGGTTTCTTTATTGGTGAATAAGCGGTTTCTTTACTTGTGACTAAGCGGTTTCTTTACTGGTGACTAAGCGGTTTCTTTACTTGTGACTAAGCGGTTTCTTTACTGGTGACTAAGCGGTTTCTTTATTGGTGACTAAGCAGTTTCTGTATTGGTGACTAAGCGGTTTCTTTATTGGTGACTACGCGGTTTCTTTACTGGTGACTAAGCGGTTTCTTTATTGGTGACTAAGCGGTTTCTTTATTGGTGACTACGCGGTTTCTTTACTGGTGACTAAGCGGTTTCTTTATTGGTGACTAAGCGGTTTCTTTACTGGTGACTAAGCGGTTTCTTTACTGGCGACCAAGTGGTTTCTCCAATGGTGACTAAGCGTTTTCTTTATTGGTGACTAAGCGGTTTCTTTATTGGTGACTAAGCGGTTTCTTTACTTGTGACTAAGCGGTTTCTTTACTGGTGACTAAGCGGTTTCTTTATTGGTGACTAAGCGGTTTCTTTATTGGTGACTAAGCGGTTTCTTTATTGGTGACTAAGCGGTTTCTTTACTTGTGACTAAGCAGTTTCTTTATTGGTGACTAAGCGGTTTCTTTATTGGTGACTAAGCGGTTTCTTTATTGGTGACTAAGCGGTTTCTTTATTGGTGACTAAGCGGTTTCTTTACTGGCGAACCAAGTGGTTTCTCCAATGGTGACTAAGCGGTTTCTTTATTGGTGACTAAGCGGTTTCTTTATTGGTGACTAAGCGGTTTCTTTACTGGTGACTAAGCGGTTTCTTTACTGGCGAACCAAGTGGTTTCTCCAATGGTGACTAAGCGGTTTCTTTATTGGTGACTAAGCGGTTTCTTTATTGGTGACTAAGCGGTTTCTTTATTGGTGACTAAGCGGTTTCTTTACTGGTGACTAAGCGGTTTATTTACTTGTGACTAAGCGGTTTCTTTACTGGTGACTAAGCGGTTTCTTTACTGGTGACTAAGCGGTTTATTTACTTGTGACTAAGCGGTTTCTTTACTGGTGACTAAGCGGTTTCTTTATTGGTGACTAAGCGGTTTCTTTACTGGTGACTAAGCGGTTTCTTTACTGGCGACCAAGTGGTTTCTCCAATGGTGACTAAGCGTTTTCTTTATTGGTGACTAAGCGGTTTCTTTATTGGTGACTAAGCGGTTTCTTTACTTGTGACTAAGCGGTTTCTTTATTGGTGACTAAGCGGTTTCTTTATTGGTGACTAAGCGGTTTCTTTACTTGTGACTAAGCAGTTTCTTTATTGGTGACTAAGCGGTTTCTTTATTGGTGACTAAGCAGTTTCTTTATTGGTGACTAAGCGGTTTCTTTATTGGTGACTAAGCGGTTTCTTTATTGGTGACTAAGCGGTTTCTTTACTGGTGACTAAGCGGTTTCTTTACTGGCGAACCAAGTGGTTTCTCCAATGGTGACTAAGCGGTTTCTTTATTGGTGACTAAGCGGTTTCTTTATTGGTGACTAAGCGGTTTCTTTACTGGTGACTAAGCGGTTTCTTTACTGGTGACTAAGCGGTTTATTTACTTGTGACTAAGCGGTTTCTTTACTGGTGACTAAGCAGTTTCTTTACTGGTGACTAAGCGGTTTCTTTATTGGTGACTAAGCAGTTTCTTTATTGGTGACTAAGCGGTTTCTTTACTGGTGACTAAGCGGTTTCTTTACTGGTGACTAAGCGGTTTCTTTACTGGTGACTAAGCAGTTTCTTTACTGGTGACTAAGCGGTTTCTTTATTGGTGACTAAGCAGTTTCTTTATTGGTGACTAAGCAGTTTCTTTATTGGTGACTAAGCAGTTTTTTTATTGGTGACTAAGCAGTTTCTTTATTGGTGACTAAGCAGTTTTTTTATTGGTGACTAAGCAGTTTCTTTATTGGTGACTAAGCAGTTTCTTTATTGGTGACTAAGCAGTTTCTTTATTGGTGACTAAGCAGTTTCTTTATTGGTGACTAAGCAGTTTCTTTACTGGTGACTAAGCGGTTTCTTTACTTGTGACTAAGCGGTTTCTTTACTGGTGACTAAGCAGCTTCTTTACTGGTGACTAAGCGGTTTCTTTATTGGTGACTAAGCAGTTTCTTTATTGGTGACTAAGCAGTTTCTTTATTGGTGACTAAGCGGTTTCTTTATTGGTGACTAAGCAGTTTCTTTATTGGTGACTAAGCGGTTTCTTTATTGGTGACTAAGCGGTTTCTTTACTGGTGACTAAGCGGTTTCTTTATTGGTGACTAAGCGGTTTATTTACTGGTAACTAAGCGGTTTCTTTACTGGTGACTAAGCGGTTTCTTTACTTGTGACTAAGCGGTTTCTTTATTGGTGACTAAGCGGTTTCTTTATTGGTGACTAAGCGGTTTCTTTACTGGTGACTAAGCGGTTTCTTTATTGGTGACTAAGCAGTTTCTTTATTGGTGACTAAGCAGTTTCTTTACTGGTGACTAAGCGGTTTCTTTATTGGTGACTAAGCAGTTTCTTTATTGGTGACTAAGCAGTTTCTTTATTGGTGACTAAGCAGTTTCTTTATTGGTGACTAAGCGGTTTCTTTACTGGTGACTAAGCGGTTTCTTTACTTGTGACTAAGCGGTTTCTTTATTGGTGACTAAGCAGTTTCTTTATTGGTGACTAAGCGGTTTCTTTATTGGTGACTAAGCGGTTTCTTTACTGGTGACTAAGCGGTTTCTTTATTGGTGACTAAGCAGTTTCTTTATTGGTGACTAAGCGGTTTCTTTACTGGTGACTAAGCGGTTTCTTTACTGGTGACTAAGCGGTTTCTTTACTTGTGACTAAGCGGTTTCTTTATTGGTGACTAAGCAGTTTCTTTATTGGTGACTAAGCAGTTTCTTTATTGGTGACTAAGCAGTTTCTTTATTGGTGACTAAGCAGTTTCTTTACTGGTGACTAAGCGGTTTCTTTATTGGTGACTAAGCAGTTTCTTTATTGGTGACTAAGCAGTTTCTTTATTGGTGACTAAGCAGTTTCTTTATTGGTGACTAAGCGGTTTCTTTACTGGTGACTAAGCGGTTTCTTTACTTGTGACTAAGCGGTTTCTTTACTGGTGACTAAGCGGTTTCTTTACTTGTGACTAAGCGGTTTCTTTATTGGTGACTAAGCGGTTTCTTTACTGGTGACTAAGCGGTTTCTTTACTGGTGACTAAGCGGTTTCTTTCTTGGTGACTAAGCGGTTTCTTTATTGGTGACTAAGCGGTTTCTTTATTGGTGACTAAGCAGTTTATTTATTGGTGACTAAGCAGTTTCTTTACTGGTGACTAAGCGGTTTCTTTACTGGTGACTAAGCGGTTTCTTTATTGGTGACTAAGCAGTTTATTTATTGGTGACTAAGCGGTTTCTTTACTTGTGACTAAGCGGTTTCTTTACTTGTGACTAAGCGGTTTCTTTATTGGTGACTAAGCGGTTTCTTTACTTGTGACTAAGCGGTTTCTTTACTGGTGACTAAGCGGTTTCTTTACTTGTGACTAAGCGGTTTCTTTATTGGTGAATAAGCGGTTTCTTTACTTGTGACTAAGCGGTTTCTTTACTGGTGACTAAGCGGTTTCTTTACTGGTGACTAAGCGGTTTCTTTACTTGTGACTAAGCGGTTTCTTTACTGGTGACTAAGCGGTTTCTTTATTGGTGACTAAGCGGTTTCTTTATTGGTGACTAAGCGGTTTCTTTACTTGTGACTAAGCGGTTTCTTTATTGGTGACTAAGCAGTTTCTGTATTGGTGACTAAGCGGTTTCTTTATTGGTGACTAAGCGGTTTCTTTATTGGTGACTAAGCAGTTTCTGTATTGGTGACTAAGCGGTTTCTTTACTGGTGACTAAGCGGTTTCTTTATTGGTGACTAAGCGGTTTCTGTATTGGTGACTAAGCGGTTTCTTTATTGGTGACTACGCGGTTTCTTTACTGGTGACTAAGCGGTTTCTTTATTGGTGACTAAGCGGTTTCTTTATTGGTGACTACGCGGTTTCTTTACTGGTGACTAAGCGGTTTCTTTATTGGTGACTAAGCGGTTTCTTTACTGGTGACTAAGCGGTTTCTTTATTGGTGACTAAGCGGTTTCTTTACTGGTGACTAAGCAGTTTCTGTATTGGTGACTAAGCGGTTTCTTTACTGGTGACTAAGCGGTTTCTTTATTGGTGACTAAGCGGTTTCTGTATTGGTGACTAAGCGGTTTCTTTATTGGTGACTACGCGGTTTCTTTACTGGTGACTAAGCGGTTTCTTTATTGGTGACTAAGCGGTTTCTTTATTGGTGAGTACGCGGTTTCTTTACTGGTGACTAAGCGGTTTCTTTATTGGTGACTAAGCGGTTTCTTTACTGGTGACTAAGCGGTTTCTTTATTGGTGACTAAGCGGTTTCTTTACTGGTGACTAAGCGGTTTCTTTACTGGCGACCAAGTGGTTTCTCCAATGGTGACTAAGCGTTTTCTTTATTGGTGACTAAGCGGTTTCTTTATTGGTGACTAAGCGGTTTCTTTACTTGTGACTAAGCGGTTTCTTTACTGGTGACTAAGCGGTTTCTTTATTGGTGACTAAGCGGTTTCTTTATTGGTGACTAAGCGGTTTCTTTATTGGTGACTAAGCGGTTTCTTTACTTGTGACTAAGCAGTTTCTTTATTGGTGACTAAGCGGTTTCTTTATTGGTGACTAAGCAGTTTCTTTATTGGTGACTAAGCGGTTTCTTTATTGGTGACTAAGCGGTTTCTTTATTGGTGACTAAGCGGTTTCTTTATTGGTGACTAAGCGGTTTCTTTACTGGTGACTAAGCGGTTTCTTTACTGGCGAACCAAGTGGTTTCTCCAATGGTGACTAAGCGGTTTCTTTATTGGTGACTAAGCGGTTTCTTTATTGGTGACTAAGCGGTTTCTTTATTGGTGACTAAGCGGTTTCTTTATTGGTGACTAAGCGGTTTCTTTACTTGTGACTAAGCGGTTTCTTTACTTGTGACTAAGCGGTTTCTTTATTGGTGACTAAGCGGTTTCTTTACTGGTGACTAAGCGGTTTCTTTATTGGTGACTAAGCGGTTTCTTTATTGGTGACTAAGCGGTTTCTTTATTGGTGACTAAGCGGTTTCTTTACTGGTGACTAAGCGGTTTCTTTATTGGTGACTAAGCAGTTTCTGTATTGGTGACTAAGCGGTTTCTTTATTCTAAGTATGTCACACACCCCGCTTCAAGATAATCATTACATGTGGGTAGTATGGTCTGAAGAGGGCGATTTGCAGAGATGATTGGAGGAAAGAAAGCCCCTCCCAGTCCATAAATACCTGGGACCTCCCACTCATTACCCCCCAGTTTTCCATCTCTGCAGACGGCGAGCAAGTCAGAAGATGATGTCTCCTCCTTGCACAGGGGGATTTCAGGTAGCCGGGTTTATTCCCGGCCCGCTTTTCTCTCTATTTCCACCCGGTTATGTTTTTTATAAGTCCCAATACACATGCCTCCCAGTCTAGGCTGTATCCCGGGTGAGGGTAGAATGGCACTTTTAGTGCTCTGGAGCCATGCTCCACCGTGAGACCCTGTACCAGAGGGTAGGCGGTTATCCGGGCTGGTGACCCCGGTTTGGGATGCCCTGTCCCTTGGCCCCCCTTTCCTGATGCCCTTCTCCTGTGGTGGTGGTGGGGATAAAATGTCGGGGGCCACCTTTTTTACCTCAGAGTTAGGATTTATTTATTGTGCATTGTTTCACTTTAACAGCGGCGCTTGCTGCTACTGGCGCCAGAGCTGAGGAGAACTTTTCTCCTCAGAAGTTGTAGTTGGGGGGTGGGGCCGGCTGTTGGCGCTGGCTTGTCCCCCTGGCTTTACTGTTTTTTGTTGCGGTGACTACCGCAATGGCCGCGGCGCGGTTATTTGCGCTGGCGGTTCCATTAATCTTGTGAGGGGAGATCTCCCCTCACGCGCTGGCCACAGTGGGCGGGGCCGGGCGATTGCGCGTCGCCGCGGCCCGCACTCATTACATACCTGGGGTCTTTGTGGTTACCGGCGCCGCGGCTGCTGTTCTTGCCATGGCGCCGGTATATGTGTGCGCTATAGTGTTTTTCTGAGGTAATTTACCTCACACATTTTGCCATTAGGGGCGCAGACCCACTGCGGAGCCCGCTTTCCGCTCTGTAAGGGGGCGGAGCTACGCATATCGCGCGCTCAGTGCTGGCCACGCCCACAGGCTCCTCTCTGCCTCTGTGAGCTGCGTGTGTGGTGGACGCCATTTACCTCACGCAGGAAGGCACAGTGAGTGGCCCTATGGGCCCCCTATATTTCTATATATATATATATATATATATATATATATATATATATATATTTACTTATATGTAACCCTTTATATCCGGCAGTCTTTCAGGTAGAACGCCTTAGGTTTTAAGGGGTCTTCTTCCGGTCCTTGGGTCCCTGGGTTAAATTCCATGTTAAAATCCTCCCACTTGGGACAATTATAAGGGCATCCCGGGTTGCTTACTAGCGTAATTCCCTCGGTCATTGCGACTACATATAAGTTCACCGTATGGAGGCATCCCCAGATACCGGGCTCCCCTCGGGGCAATCCCGGAAGTCCATGGGCTGTGGGGTATCCCTAACAGGGGATGACGTATTTCTATGTATACTAAGTGCACAGCAGACTATTACACGGCAGTCAGAACCCCAGACGTCTGGGTCAGCACCGCCGGCGTCATCCCCTTCCCACCCCGTCTTGGCCCGTGTCCCGTGTGACGTTGTCACGGGTGGGCAGTCGCAATCTGATGTGTGTGCTAGATTGACTAATATTGAAAAATGTATTTCTTCTGCGGTTGCCAAGAAGGCTCCAGCTAAGAGAAAGCATTTGTCACCGGTCCCACCGACATTTGAATATGACGATGAGGATCGCCTGGATTGGTCAGATTACTCCCCTCTGGAGGAAGGGGAGCTATTTGACGAATCGGATTATTCGGACGACCAGCTATTCGTTGGCGCGGACTCTGAGAAGGGGTCAGGGAGTTCTTTGGATACTCCTAACGTCCTTGCTCAGATGTTTGAGGTTCTGGCTATTTCTCCTCCAGAGGTTGCTCCTCATCAACAAGGGGAGTTTTATGAGGAATCCAAGCCGCGCTTGGAATTCCCTAATCAAAGGCATTTTGATAAGATTATTTCTAAGGAATGGGAGAGGCCGGCTCAGCTCCCAGGCATTCTTCAGAGTTGAGATAAAAGATATCCTTTCCCTTCGGACACGGTTAAGCGCTGGACGTCCCCCCCTGAGGTGGATGCACCAATTCTGGGGTTATCCAATTCAGCCGTTTTTGAATAACCCCGATTGCTCTTCTCTTAAAGATGGAGGGGATAAACGAATTGGCCAGATGGCTTGTCATGGTTTCGCCAGTATTGGGGCAGCCATACGGCCCTTTTTGCGCTTCATCTCTGCTGGTGGTGGCTACCAGGTCGGTGGTCAGAGACTTGTTGTCATCTTCCGGTTTGCACCCGGACAGTGACGAATTTCTGGGACTTAAACGTTGTGAGTTATTCTTGTCTTTCATGTTAGCCGCCTTGGAGAGCTTCTGCTCTGATGGTGACTATAAGGCGTTCAGTTTGGTTGCGCCAGTGGGCGGCCGACTTTGGGCCAAAAAAGTCGCTGACGTCTCTCCCATTCGTGGGGCTATGGCTTTTTGGAGAAAAATTGGATTCAGTAGCTAAGGGGGGTAAGTTACCTCAACGCAAGAAGCAACGACGTCCCTTTCGCGGGGCGGCTTCTTTCAATCATTCCTTTCGCGGATCCAGAGCAGGAAGAGGTTTCGCCTTCCCTTCCACTAGAGGAGATTCCTGGAATAGGGGCAGAGGACGTGCCCGCTCAGGATACAACTGGGGTTCATAACCCAAAACCTGCGAACAAGCCTGCTCAGCAATGAGGGGGCGCCCTCACCCGTGCGGGTGGGGGGACAGCTGCGACACTTCTCTCTGATCTGGATTCGGGAGGTTTCGGACAAACGGATCCGGGAAGTCGTGTCTTCCGGCTACAAGTTGGAGTTCGAGTCCCGTCCTCCTCCGCTTTTCTTCAGGTCTAGGGTGCCCCCGGACGCACCTGGCGCACAGGGGCTTCGGGAGGCGCTTTTCAAGTCTTCTGGAGATAGAGGTCATCTCGCCAGTGCCCCTATCAGATCAGGGTCGGGGATTTTACTCAAATCTGTTCACGGTCCCCAAAAAGGATGGCTCTATCCGGCCCATCCTGGATCTGAAGATCCTCAACAGGTTTATCAGGCTGCGAAAATTTCGCATGGAATCGCGTCGTTCAGCTATCCGCGCTCTCCGTCAGGGGGACTTCATGACGTCCATAGACGTCAAGGACGCTTTCCTCCATGTTCCGATTTTTTCCCGCGCACCAGAGATTCCTCAGGTTTGTGGTGGAAGATCGGCACTTTCAGTTTGTAGCTCTTCCTTTTGGTCTCACCACAGCTCCAAGGGTTTTTCACCAAGGTGCTCGCTGGGGTGATGGCTCTTCTTAGAGCGCAGGGAATTCGCATAGTGCCATGTCTGGACGATCTCCTCATCATGGCATCATCATTCAGCCAAGCGGAATTGGACACCAGGACGGTAATATCCACTCTGGAGAGGTTCTGCTGGGTGATCAACTATCCCAAGTCCTCCTTTTACCCGTCCAGGATAGTATCCTTTCTGGGAATGTCTCTGGATACAGATCAGGCCAGAGTGTTCCTTCTTCAATCCAAGGTTCTTTTGATTCAGGAATTGACTCGGTCGCTCATGTCCATTCCTTGTCCGACCATGCGACTAGGAATGAGACTGGTGGGGTTGATGGTGGCCTCCTTCGAGGCAGTCCCCTTTGCCCAGTTTCACACGAGGACGCTACAACTCCATCTATTGTCTGTCTGGGACAGATCTCCTCTGTCGCTGGATCAATTCTTTCTGATGTCTCCCCGGGCTCGCCGACCACTCAGGTGGTGGCTGAACTCAACCAATCTGTTGAAGGGCAGGTCTTTTCAGACTCCTCGTTGGGAGGTGGTCACCACGGATGCCAGCCTCTCAGGATGGGGGGGCTTCTGGAATGATCTGCAATTTCAGGGGTTGTGGGGACCCCTGGAAGCCCACGAGCCTATCAACATTCTGGAATTGAGAGCCATCAGAATGGTTCTTTTTCGTCTGACTCATCTCCTGCAGAGCTTGCCGGTCCAGGTTCGGTCGGACAATCGGACGGCGGTTGCCTACATCAATCACCAGGGAGGGACTCGCAGCAGGAGTGCCCTCAGGGAAGTGTCATTGATTCTGGACTGGGCGGAGAGCCACGTCCCGTGCATCTCGGCAGTTCACATTCCGGGAGTAGAGAACTCGGAGGCGGACTCTCTGAGTAGGTGGTCAGCCCGCAAGGGGGAGTGGCCTCTCAGTCCCAAGGTGTTTCGTTCAATTTGTCTCAGGTGGGGTTCACCGATGGTGGACCTCTTTGCCTCCCGTCACAATCACAAACTTCTGGCATCTGTGTCTCTGGCGAAGGATCCGCTAGCCTTCGCGACGGACGCCGTGTCCCTGAACTGGAGGGATCTGGGGTTTCTGTATCTGTTCCCTCCGTTTCCCATGGTGGCCAGAGTAGTGCGCAAGCTGGCTCTGGAAGGAGCGTCAGCAATTCTGGCGGCTCCAAGGTGGCCAAGACAGGTTTGGTTCGCAGACGTGGTAAGGTTAGCAGAAGATCAGTTCGTTCTGCCCCTGCTGCCGGATCTGCACACACAGGGTCATCTACGTTGTCCCAATTTACCAACGCTGGCTTTGACGGCGTGGCTGCGGAAACCTCCATCTTGAAGGAGGAAGGTCTTTCTGATGCGGTTATTCACTCTTATTAGCGCTAGGAAGAGGTTTTCTTCTTCCGTTTACTATAGGACTTGGAGGTCTTATATTGATTGGTGTGAGACTAGGGCCTTCCCTTGCAGGGAATTCTCTATTTCTAGAATCCTGGAGTTCCTGCAACATGGTTTGGATCTAGGGCTCCAACTTAATACTCTGAAGGGGCAGGTGTCTGCCCTGGCGGTGTTTTTCCAAATATCTTTTGCGCTTCATCCGCTGGTTAAGACCTTTTTCCAGGGGGTTACGCACGTGCGGCCCCCTAGGAAGGCTCTGATTCCGGTTTGGGATTTGAACTTGGTTCTTTCTGCTCTTCAGGGTCCTCCCTTTGAGCCCTTGCATGATATTGCCTTGTCTTCCCTTACTCAGAAGGTGGCCTTTTTGGTAGCTATCACTTCTGTTGGCGTGTTTCTAAGTTGGCGGCTCTGTCCATTCAGGTCCCGTATTTTGAAAGACATCAGGACAAGGTGGTTTTCCTTTTTAACCCGGATTTCCTTCCTAAGGTGGTTTCTGCCTTTTCACTTAAACCAAGACATTGTTTTGCACTCTCTGTGTCCTAATCCCAGTAACGAAAAGGAGAGGGTCCTGCATTCCCTGGATGTGGTTCGAGTTGTGAAGTACTATTTGGTGGTAACGTCTGCCTTTCGTAAGACTGATGCCTTCTTTGTGGTACCCTCTGGGCCCAAGAAAGGTTTTGGCGCCCGCTAAGTCTACCATCAGCAGATGGATCCGTCAGGCCATTGTCGGGGCCTTTTCTGCTAAGGGGAGAAATCCTCCCCTTCGTGTTACAGCTCGTTCTACTCGTGCGGTTGGGGCTTCCTGGGCTTTTCAGCACCAGGCCTCTGTTGAGCAAGTTTGCAAGGCCGCTACCTGGTCTTCTGTTCACACTTTTTCAAAGTTTTTACAAGGGTGATGTTTGGGCCTCAGCGGATGCTGTTTTTGGCCGCAAAGTTCTGCAGGCTGCAGTAGTTTGAGTTGTGCTTTAGACCTTGTTTTTGGATCCCCACCCTTTATGGACACTGCTTTTGGATGTCCCACATGTAATGATTATCTTGAAGCGGGGTGTGTGACATACTTAGAATAATACCATTTTGTGAATACTCACCTTGTAAAATGGGTATTATAAGTATGTCACACACCCCGCTTCAACCCGCCCTTTTGTATTCTGGATCCATCGTTTTGTGAACCTTGCGTTGTTATGACTAATATTTGGCTCTTCCTGGTCCCTTACCTTACTGCTTTCTTTATACTGGGTGGTGAGTGGGAGGTCCCAGGTATTTATGGACTGGGAGGGGCTTTCTTTCCTCCAATCATCTCTGCAAATCGCCCTCTTCAGACCATACTACCCACATGTAATGATTATCTTGAAGCGGGGTGTGTGACATACTTATAATACCCATTTTACAAGGTGAGTATTCACAAAATGGTATTATTGGTGACTAAGCGGTTTCTTTACTTGTGACTAAGCGGTTTCTTTATTGGTGACTAAGCGGTTTCTTTACTTGTGACTAAGCGGTTTCTTTATTGGTGACTAAGCGGTTTCTTTACTTGTGACTAAGCAGTTTCTTTATTGGTAACTAAGCAGTTTCTTTACTGGTGACTAGGCGGTTTCTTTATTGGTGACTAAGCGGTTTATTTACTTGTGACTAAGCGGTTTCTTTATTGGTGACTAAGCGGTTTCTTTACTGGTGACTAAGCGGTTTCTTTATTGGTGACTAAGCGGTTTCTTTACTTGTGACTAAGCGGTTTCTTTATTGGTGACTAAGCGGTTTCTTTACTGGTGACTAAGCGGTTTCTTTACTGGTAACTAAGCGGTTTTTTTACTGGTGACTAAGCAGTTTCTGTATTGGTGACTAAGCGGTTTCTTTATTGGTGACTAAGCGGTTTCTTTACTGGTGACTAAGCAGTTTCTTTACTGGTGACTAAGCGGTTTCTTTACTGGTGACTAAGCGGTTTCTTTATTGGTGACTAAGCGGTTTCTTTATTGGTGACTAAGCGGTTTCTTTACTTGTGACTAAGCGGTTTCTTTATTGGTGACTAAGCAGTTTCTGTATTGGTGACTTAGCGGTTTCTTTATTGGTGACTAAGCGGTTTCTTTACTGGTGACTAAGCGGTTTCTTTATTGGTGACTAAGCGGTTTCTTTACTGGTGACTAAGCGGTTTCTTTATTGGTGACTAAGCGGTTTCTTTACTGGTGACTAAGCGGTTTCTTTACTGGTGACTAAGCGGTTTCTTTATTGGTGACTAAGCGGTTTCTTTATTGGTGACTAAGCGGTTTCTTTACTGGTGACTAAGCGGTTTCTTTACTGGTGACTAAGCGGTTTCTTTATTGGTGACTAAGCGGTTTCTTTATTGGTGACTAAGCGGTTTCTTTATTGGTGACTAAGCGGTTTCTTTATTGGTGACTAAGCGGTTTCTTTACTGGTGACTAAGCGGTTTCTTTACTGGTGACTAAGCGGTTTCTGTATTGGTGACTAAGCGGTTTCTTTATTGGTGACTAAGCGGTTTCTTTATTGGTGACTAAGCGGTTTCTTTACTTGTGACTAAGCGGTTTCTTTTTTCGTGACTAAGCGGTTTCTTTACTGGTGACTAAGCGGTTTCTTTATTGGTGACTAAGCGGTTTATTTACTTGTGACTAAGCGGTTTCTTTACTTGTGACTAAGCGGTTTCTTTATTGGTAACTAAGCGGTTTCTTTACTGGTGACTAAGCGGTTTCTTTACTTGTGACTAAGCGGTTTCTTTACTTGTGACTAAGCGGTTTCTTTACTGGTGACTAAGCGGTTTCTTTATTGGTGACTAAGCGGTTTCTTTACTTGTGACTAAGCGGTTTCTTTATTGGTGACTAAGCGGTTTCTTTATTGGTAACTAAGCGGTTTCTTTATTGGTGACTAAGCGGTTTCTTTACTTGTGACTAAGCGGTTTCTTTACTTGTGACTAAGCGGTTTCTTTACTGGTGACTAAGCGGTTTCTTTACTGGTGACTAAGCGGTTTCTTTACTGGTGACTAAGCGGTTTCTTTACTTGTGACTAAGCGGTTTCTTTATTGGTGACTAAGCGGTTTCTTTACTGGTGACTAAGCGGTTTCTTTACTTGTGACTAAGCGGTTTCTTTATTGGTGACTAAGCGGTTTCTTTATTGGTGACTAAGCGGTTTCTTTATTGGTGACTAAGCGGTTTCTTTATTGGTGACTAAGCGGTTTCTTTATTGGTGACTAAGCAGTTTCTGTATTGGTGACTAAGCGGTTTCTTTACTTGTGACTAAGCGGTTTCTTTATTGGTGACTAAGCGGTTTATTTACTTGTGACTAAGCGGTTTATTTACTTGTGACTAAGCGGTTTCTTTACTAGTGACTAAGCGGTTTCTTTATTGGTGACTAAGCGGTTTCTTTACTTGTGACTAAGCGGTTTCTTTATTGGTGACTAAGCGGTTTCTTTACTGGTGACTAAGCGGTTTCTTAATTGGTGACTAAGCGGTTTCTTTATTGGTGACTAAGCGGTTTCTTCTTTGGTGACTAAGCGGTTTCTTTACTGGTGACTAAGCGGTTTCTTTACTGGTGACTAAGCAGTTTCTTTACTGGTGACTAAGCGGTTTCTTTATCGGTGACTAAGCGGTTTATTTACTTGTGACTAAGCGGTTTCTTTACTGGTGACTAAGCGGTTTCTTTACTTGTGACTAAGCGGTTTCTTTACTGGTGACTAAGCGGTTTCTTTATTGGTGACTAAGCTGTTTCTTTACTGGTGACTAAGCGGTTTCTTTACTGGTGACTAAGCGGTTTCTTTATTGGTGACTAAGCGGTTTATTTACTTGTGACTAAGCGGTTTCTTTACTGGTGACTAAGCGGTTTCTTTATTGTGACTAAGCGGTTTCTTTACTGGTGACTAAGCAGTTTTTTTACTTGTGACTAAGCAGTTTCTTTATTGGTGACTAAGCAGTTTCTTTATTGGTGACTAAGCAGTTTCTTCATTGGTGACTAAGCGGTTTATTTACTTGTGACTAAGCGGTTTCTTTACTGGTGACTAAGCAGTTTCTTTACTGGTGACTAAGCGGTTTCTTTATTGGTGACTAAGCGGTTTCTTTACTGGTGACTAAGCGGTTTCTTTACTGGTGACTAAGCGGTTTCTTTACTTGTGACTAAGCGGTTTCTTTATTGGTGACTAAGCGGTTTCTTTATTGGTGACTAAGCAGTTTCTTTACTTGTGACTAAGCGGTTTCTTTATTGGTGACTAAGCGGTTTCTTTATTGGTGACTAAGCAGTTTATTTACTTGTGACTAAGCGGTTTATTTACTTGTGACTAAGCGGTTTCTTTACTGGTGACTAAGCAGTTTCTTTACTGGTGACTAAGCGGTTTCTTTATTGGTGACTAAGCGGTTTCTTTATTGGTGACTAAGCGGTTTCTTTATTGGTGACTAAGCGGTTTCTTTACTGGTGACTAAGCGGTTTCTTTACTGGTGACTAAGCGGTTTCTTTACTTGTGACTAAGCGGTTTCTTTATTGGTGACTAAGCGGTTTCTTTATTGGTGACTAAGCGGTTTCTTTATTGGTGACTAAGCAGTTTCTTTATTGGTGACTAAGCGGTTTCTTTACTGGTGACTAAGCAGTTTCTTTATTGGTGACTAAGCGGTTTCTTTACTTGTGACTAAGCGGTTTCTTTATTGGTGACTAAGCGGTTTCTTTATTGGTGACTAAGCGGTTTCTTTATTGGTGACTAAGCAGTTTCTTTATTGGTGACTAAGCGGTTTCTTTATTGGTGACTAAGCGGTTTCTTTATTGGTGACTAAGCGGTTTCTTTACTGGTGACTAAGCAGTTTTTTTACTTGTGACTAAGCAGTTTCTTTATTGGTGACTAAGCAGTTTCTTTATTGGTGACTAAGCAGTTTCTTCATTGGTGACTAAGCGGTTTATTTACTTGTGACTAAGCGGTTTCTTTACTGGTGACTAAGCAGTTTCTTTACTGGTGACTAAGCGGTTTCTTTATTGGTGACTAAGCGGTTTCTTTACTGGTGACTAAGCGGTTTCTTTACTGGTGACTAAGCGGTTTCTTTACTTGTGACTAAGCGGTTTCTTTATTGGTGACTAAGCGGTTTCTTTATTGGTGACTAAGCAGTTTATTTACTTGTGACTAAGCGGTTTATTTACTTGTGACTAAGCGGTTTCTTTACTGGTGACTAAGCAGTTTCTTTACTGGTGACTAAGCGGTTTCTTTATTGGTGACTAAGCGGTTTCTTTATTGGTGACTAAGCGGTTTCTTTACTGGTGACTAAGCGGTTTCTTTACTGGTGACTAAGCGGTTTCTTTACTTGTGACTAAGCGGTTTCTTTATTGGTGACTAAGCAGTTTCTTTATTGGTGACTAAGCGGTTTCTTTATTGGTGACTAAGCAGTTTATTTACTTGTGACTAAGCGGTTTCTTTACTGGTGACTAAGCAGTTTCTTTATTGGTGACTAAGCGGTTTCTTTACTTGTGACTAAGCGGTTTCTTTATTGGTGACTAAGCGGTTTCTTTATTGGTGACTAAGCGGTTTCTTTATTGGTAACTAAGCGGTTTCTTTACTTGTGACTAAGCGGTTTCTTTATTGGTGACTAAGCAGTTTCTTTATTGGTGACTAAGCGGTTTCTTTACTTGTGACTAAGCGGTTTCTTTACTGGTAACTAAGCGGTTTCTTTACTGGTGACTAGGCGGTTTCTTTATTGGTGACTAAGCGGTTTCTTTATTGGTGACTAAGCAGTTTCTTTATTGGTGACTAAGCGGTTTCTTTATTGGTGACTAAGCAGTTTATTTACTTGTGACTAAGCGGTTTCTTTACTGGTGACTAAGCAGTTTCTTTACTGGTGACTAAGCGGTTTCTTTATTGGTGACTAAGCGGTTTCTTTACTTGTGACTAAGCGGTTTCTTTACTGGTGACTAAGCGGTTTCTTTATTGGTGACTAAGCGGTTTCTTTATTGGTGACTAAGCGGTTTCTTTATTGGTGACTAAGCGGTTTCTTTACTGGTGACTAAGCAGTTTCTTTACTGGTGACTAAGCGGTCATGTGTTTTTCTCTGCACTGCTCTTGATAGATCTGGGCCTGTACGACCCCGCGACACCTCGGTGGCCTCACCTTTTTATTGGTTGTCCGCTGCATCTTGGCCTCCATTTTGTTTTTCAGTCTCCGTGTCGGTGATTCCTTGAAAATACAAGAGTATTAGTTAATTCAGATGCAGCCTCTGCACGGCATTATTTATGCCGGGACAATCCCTTTAAGAACATCATCAAATCCCCCTAGAACTATGAACCTTAAAGTGGGACAATACCCAGGAGGCCAGCCTTAGAATCAAAATGATTCCAGGGCTGGCTGCTGGCTTTCCTGCATCTCCCAGCTGTGCTGCACTCCCACCCCAACCAATGAGATGGGTCACTTTGTAGCAGCTGCAGCTCTGGGGTCTCACCTCCGGGGTTGGTCTCAGACTCTGATTTTCGGGCGTTTTCAGGCGCTTTTCTGGCTTCTCCTCCAGTTTGATTGTTGGACGTTTCATCTAAAATGTATTAAAGATCAGTTTATCAAAATGTTAGATTGACAGATAAAAGCTTGGCAGCGTATAATCTGTATAATCTCGGTGGTGTATAATCTGTATAATCTTGGCAGTGTATAATCTGTATAATCTCGGGGGTTTATAATCTGTATAATCTCTGCAATGTATAATTTATATAATCTCAGTGGTGTATAATCTGTATAATCTCTGCGGTGTATAATCTGTATAATCTCGGCAGAGTATAATCTGTATAATCTCGGGGGTTTATAATCTGTATAATCTCTGCAATGTATAATTTATATAATCTCAGTGGTGTATAATCTGTATAATCTCTGCGGTGTATAATCTGTATAATCTCGGCAGTGTATAATTGTGACAGACTCTCTGCCTTTTGGATTTCACCACTATTCAATTGCCCACCGGGTCATTCATTGGATGCCCACCGTTCCTTTTCCTATACGGCCCCTGGGACCCTACTTGGGCATATTGGATTTTAAAGGCCCTGTTTCTGCCCCTTGGACTTTACATAGATTCATTACTTTCATTTTCTTAAGCATGTTCCAGACAATGTCATTGTGTTGTTGATTGTGTTACAGACTGTCATTGTGTTGTTGATTGTGTTACAGACTGTCATTGTGTTGCTGATTGTGTTACTGGCAGAGTTGAGGGATTGTGTGTCCTGCTCCCATTGGTCTGTTTGTTTGTCATGCAGTTCTCCATCAGGTCCACAGGGGAGGTCCCCTTGCATGGAGACTTGCATATAAGACCAAGGGTGGCACTAATAAAAGAAGTTCATCTTCACCCTCAATACTAAGTTCTGTCTCTTATTGGGGGGAACGCTATATCGCAATCCACTATCCCTTGTAAGGGCTGTTCCTGCTTTCCTCACGGAAGACTCTGGAATTCCTGCAGCACCTCTCACCATTGGGAAAAAGACGTCTCGAGCGGGGAAGCCCTCCGGCGATAAAGGTTATCGCTACAATTGGTGGCAAGCGGTGGGATGGTCCTTTGTACCCAGAGAGAGTGCTACCCTGATGGAGAGTCAGTAGGACAAGTTGAAAAGGCTGACCCTGAAGGATCTACTCGAGAGCCGGGGAAGGTCAGCTAGCAACCGCCCACGTCAGGAACAGATAGCCGAGCTGATCGAAATGGATGGTGCAGCAGTGAGGACCGAAACCAATATAGAGATCGATGAAGACGCTGCTCTCGTTCAAGCGGTTCGGAACAGATTGTCGGTCTATGGCCCGAATCCATCACAGGAACTGATCGACCGAGTCTTCGCCGCAGCGGAGGCAGAGGCCAGTAAGCGAAGGGAAGATCGGCGACTCTCAACCCAGCAGCCTCTCAGCCTCAGTTACACTGGGGGGAGAAAGATTCCATTTGCAGCATTTAAGTTCTTCCAGGAAAGTGACGACGAGACTGACGGATTTTTGGACGATTTTGAACGGCAGTGCGCTTTACACCGGGTACCCACGGAGGAATGGGTCACCATATTATCAGGGAAACTATCTGGGAAAGCTTCCGATGCTTTCCGGGCCATCCCTGATGCGGACTTACCACACTACCATCTGGTAAAGGAGGCTTTGTTAGCCCGGTACGCTGTCACCCCGGAGGCCTACAGGCGACGATTTCGGGAATCCCAAAAGAAGGGAGGGGATTCTTACACGGAGTGGGCATGTCGCCTCCATCGTACAGCATCACACTGGGTCACTGGATGCAAAGCCACAACCGCTGAGGTACTACAGTTGTTTTTACTAGAACATTTTCTCAATGCCCTGCAACCAGAGCTAAGAGAGTGGGTTCGTGACCGGAGGCCTCTAACGCTACCTGAGGCTGCTCGTCTAGCCGACGAGTACACCGATACCCGCCGGACAGAACAGTCCGCTCCAAAACCACCACCTCCCATCAAATTTCAAGCACCTGTGGCTTCAGCGCCAACTCGTTAATCTGGGCCACATAGGCCAGCGCAGCAACCGAACCTCTCCACAGTTCAGTGCCATCGTTGCAAACAATGGGGACATTATCGCAGGGATTGCGCCCTAGAGCCTCCCCGAAACACGTGGAGGCAAACACAACCTTCCACCTCCCGTACTCCTGTGGCACACTGTTTGGAAGCTGAGAGCAGTTCGGAAGAGTATCTGGGGGTACTGTATGAAGCTGATCCCGTACAAGCGGCCATCCAAGACAACCGACAGCACCATCGCCAGGAGGTACGAGTCAATGGGCGCACCGCGCAAGAATTACGCAACACCGGAGCCACACTTACCTTTCTCCAACCTCATTTGGTCAAGAACAAAGACCACACCGGACACACCGTTGCAGTAAGGGTGGCGGGAGGAGCTGTGTTTCGACTCCCCACCGCCCGAGTACATCTTGACTGGGGCGCTGGATCCGGCAGGGTACAGGTGGGACTTATGGACAACTTACCAGCAGAAGTACTATTGGGAAATGATCTAGGACCAATGACTTCTGCCTACGCTACCTCTGGGCCAGCCAGCATCAACCCTGTTACAACCCGGGCTCCAGCCCGAGCTGCCGACTCCAGTCCACTGGTCGGGGAGACCCAGGGGTTTCGTCTGCATCACGTCATGTCTGTTACAAGAAGCCAAGAAGAGGATCAGCCATCAGGTTACGTCCTTCCAGAAGGAAAACTTATGCCAAACACTATTTTTGTTGGGGACATTGACCTTCGGATTGATCATCATGAAATTAAGGATTTTTTTTCAAAGTATGGCGCTGTAAAGAATGTCAAAATTATTATGGATGCCTCTGGCGTTTCTAAGGGTTATGGTTTTGTCTCCTTTTACGATGATGTAGAGGTGCAGAAGATTGTGGATTCTCCGATCAGCTTCCATGGAAAGAGATTGAAACTTGGACCAGCTATAAGAAAGCAAAGCACCTGTGCACACATCCAGCCAAGGACTTTGGTGCTGAACTCACCAACGCCACAATATCCCAGTGTTTGGACCACACCCATGACCGATCCCTATGTACAGCCCACGTCAATGTTTAGCCCTGTTACTCACTATTTGCAGACTTGTCCTTACACAAACTAGCCAGTCATGTTACAGCAATACCCTCTGCAAAATCAACAGCCAGGATATGCACAGATGCCTCCATGTTCGGACTGGGAGCAGTTCTAAGTCAAGTGGGAGAAGATGGAGGGGAGCACCCTGTCGCGTATATCAGTAGGAAACTGTTACCTCGGGAAGTGAGCTATGCGGCTGTGGAAAAAGAATGTTTGGCGTTGGTATGGGCTTTGAAAAACGTACTCCATATTTGTATGGGCGTGAATTCACCTTGACCACAGACCACAATCCCTTGGTATGGCTGAACCAGGTCGCAGGGGACAATGGACGACTATTGCGATAGAGCTTGGCCCTGCAGCCATATAATTTTACAATCCAATACAGGCCCAGTAGACAAAACGGTAATGCAGATGGATTATCCCGGAAAACAGAACTCTGCCCATAACAAGAGTCCGGACAGCCCCAGGTTAACCCGAACAGGGTCAATCCGGGTCTGCCGGGTGTTCCACAAAAAAGGGGCATTGTGACAGACTCTCAGGCAGTGTATAATCTGTATAATCTCGGGGGTTTATAATCTGTATAATCTCTGCAATGTATAATTTATATAATCTCAGTGGTGTATAATCTGTATAATCTCTGCGGTGTATAATCTGTATAATCTCGGCAGTGTATAATTGTGACAGACTCTCTGCCTTTTGGATTTCACCACTGTTGAATTGCCCACCGGGTCATTCATTGGATGCCCACCGTTCCTTTTTCTATACGGCCCCTGGGACCCTACTTGGGCATATTGGATTTTAAAGGCACTGTTTCTGCCCCTTGGACTTTACATAGGTTCATTACTTTCATTTTCTTAAGCATGTTCCAGACAATGTCATTGTGTTGTTGATTGTGTTACAGACTGCCATTGTGTTGCTGATTGTGTTACCGGCAGAGTTGAGGGATTGTGTGTCCTGCTCCCATTGGTCTGTGTGTTTGTCATGCAGTTCTCCATCAGGTCCACAGGGGAGGTCCCCTTGCATGGAGACTTGCATATAAGGCACAGGGTGGCACTAATAAAGCAAGGTCATCTTCACCCTCAATACTGAGTTCCGTCTCTTATTGGGGGGGGGGGGGGGGGAACGCTACATCGCAATTCACTAGCCCTTGTAAGAGCTGTTCCTGCTTTCCTCACGGATGACTCTGGAATTCCTGCAGCACCTCTCACCATTGGGAAAAGGGCGTCTCTGGCGGGGAAGCCCTCCGGCCATAAAGGTTATCGCTACAATAATCTGTATAATCTCAGTGGTGTATAATCTCGGCAGTGCATAATCTGTATAATCTCGGTGGTGTATAATCTGTGTAATCCCGGGAAAGTATAATGTCAGTGGTGTAAAATCTGTATAATCCCGGTGGTGAATAATTTGTATAATCTCGGTGGTGTATAATCTGTATAATCTCGGTGGTGTATAATCTGTGTAATCTCGGCGGTGTATAATGTCAGTGGTGTATAATCTGTATAACGTTGGTGGTGTATAAGCTGTATAATTATGGCAGTGTAAAATATGTGTAATCTCGGCTGTGTATAATGTATATAATCTCTGTGGTGGTGTATAATTGGTATAATCTCAGCGGTGTATAATCTGTATAATTTTGGCAGTGTATAATCTGTGTATTCTCGGCTGTGTATAATGTATATAATCTCGGTGGTGGTGTATTATGTGTATAATCTTAGTGGTGCATAATCTGTATAATCTGGGTGGTGTATAATCTCTGTGGTGTATAATTAGTATAATCTCAGCGGTGTATAATCTCTGTGGTGTATAATCTGTATAGTCTCGGAAGTGTATAATTTGTATCATCTCTGTGGTGTATAATTTCGGCAGTGTATAATCTGTGTAATCTTGGCAGTGTATAATCTCAGAAGTGTATAATCTCGGTGGTGTATGATATGTATAATCTCTGAGGTGTATAACCTCAGTGGTGTATAACCTGTATAATCTCAGTGGTGTATAATCCCGGCGGTGTATAATCTGCATAATCTCAGTTGTGTATAATCTGTGTAATCTCGGTGGTGTATAATCTGTGTAATCTCAGTGGTGTATAATCTGTATAATCTCAGTGGTGTATAATCTGTATAATCTCGGTGGTGTATAAACTGTATAATGTCCGTGGTGTATAATCTGTATAATGTTGGTCCTGTATAATCTGTATAATTTTGGCAGTGTATAATCTGTGTAATCTCAGCTGTGTATAATCTCGATGGTGGTGTATAATGTGTATAATCTTAGTGGTGCATAATCTATATAATCTTGGTGGTGTATAATCTCTGTGGTGTATAATTAGTATAATCTCAGCGGTGTATAATCTCTGTGGTGTATAATCTGTATAATCTCGGAAGTGTATAATCTGTATAATCTCTGAGGTGTATAACCTCAGTGGTGTATAATCTGTATAACCTCAGTGGTGTATAATCTGTATAATCTCAGTGGTGTATAATCTGTATAATCTCGGCAGTGTATAATCTGTATAATCTCGGTGGTGTATAATCTGTGTAATCTCGGTGGTGTATAATCTGTGTAATCTCAGCGGTGTATAATCTGTATAATCTCAGTGGTGTATAATCTGTATAATCTCGGCGGTGTATAATCTCAGAGGTGTATAACGTCAGTGGTGTATAATCTCTGCGGGGTATAATCTTGGCGGTGTATAATCTGTATAATCTCTGTGGTGTATAATCTGTATAATCTCAGTGGTGTATAATCTCTGCAGTATATATTCTCAGTGGTGAATAATCTCAACGATGTATAAACCTCTTGAGCTTGTACAAACATTACTCACTGGGATTGTCAAGACCAGGACAAGTGGTGAGGTGTAATTTGGGGGTGGAGATCCATATCTCACTTAAAAGCAGCAATCTGATTGGCTCAGAGACACAATGTATTATCAGGGGATTCTTAAACTTTGATGATCTCAAGTGTCACCTGGGTAAGTAAAGATGGCAGCAGATCAGTTGTGTGTACAGGGCAGCCTTGCCACATAGCACCTGATGGGATCTCGTGTATCACCTGATGGGACCTCGTCTAATCCCTGATGGGGTCTCATGTACAACCTAATGGGATATCGTCTACCCCCTGATGAGATCTTGTGTACCTGATGGGATCTCGTCTTCCCCCTGATGGGATGTTGTCTAGCCCCTGATGGGATGTTGTCTAGCCCCTGATGGGATCTCGTCTACCCCCTGTTGGGATGTTGTCTAGCCCCTGATGGGATGTTGTCTAGCCCCTGATGGGATCTCGTCTAGCCCCTGATGGGATCTTGTCTACCCCCTGATGAGATCTTGTGTACCCCCTGATGGGATGTCGTCTAGCCCATGATGGGATCTCATCTACCCCCTGATGAGATCTTGTGTACCTGATGGTATGTTTTTTACCCCCTGATGGGATCTCGTCTACCCCCTGATGGGATGTCTCCTACCCCCTGATGGGATCTTGTGTACCCCCTGATGGGATCTTGTGTACCCCCTGATGGGATGTCGTCTAGCCCCTGATGGGATGTCTTCTACCCCCTGATGGGATCTTGTGTACCCCCTGATGGGATGTCGTCTAGCCCCTGATGGGATCTTGTGTACCCCCTGATGGGATGTCGTCTAGCCCCTGATGGGATCTTGTGTACCCCCTGATGAAATTATGTCTACCCCAATGGGATATCGTGTACCCCCTGATAAGATCTTGTGTACCTGATGGGATCTCGTCTAGCCCCTGATGGGATCTCGTCTACCCCCCGATGAGATCTTGTGTACCTGATGGTATGTCTTTTACCCCCTGATGGGATGTTTTTTACCCCCTGATGGGATCTCGTCTACCCCCTTATGGGATCTCGTGTACCCCCTGATGGAATGTCTTCTACCCCTTGATGGTATCTCGTCTACCCCCTTATGGGATCTCGTGTACCCCCTGATGGGATGTCTTCTACCCCTTGATGGGATCTTGTGTACCCCCTGATGGGATCTCGTGTACCCCCTGATGGGATCTCGTGTACCCCCTGATGGGATCTTGTGTACCCCCTGATGGGATCTTGTGTACCCCCTGATGAGATGTCATCTAGCCCCTGATGGGATCTTGTGTACCCCCTGATGGGATCTTGTGTACCCCCTGATGGGATCTTGTGTACCCCCTGATGAGATGTTGTCTAGCCCCTGATGGGATCTCGTCTAGCCCCTGATGGGATCTCGTCTAGCCCCTGATGGGATCTCGTCTAGCCCCTGATGGGATCTCGTCTAGCCCCTGATGGGATCTCGTCTAGCCCCTGATGGGATCTCGTCTAGCCCCTGATGGGATCTCATGTACCCCCTGATGGGATCTCATGTACCCCCTGATGGGATGTCGTCTAGCCCCTGATGGGATGTCGCCTAACCCCTGATAGGATCTCGTGTACCCCCGATGGGATGTCGTCTAGCCCCTGATGGGATATTGTCTACCCCCTGATGGCATCTCGTCTAGCCCCTAATGGGGTCTCATGTAAACCCTGATGGGATCTTGTTTAGCCACTGATGGGATCCCATGTACACCCTGATGGGACATCGTGTACCACCTGATAGGATCTCGAGTACCTCCTGATGGGATCTCATCTACCCCCTGATGGGATCTGTCCACGCCAGGTCTCGAGTCTGGATCACCTGCACCATCAGCACTGGCCTGATTTTAGAAGACAACCCTCCAGTGATGCTCCGGTATCAGCCCCAAGGTCTGGCTACTACCTGTGCCACGTCTTAAAGAGGAACTCCAAGCTTAATGTAATCCCGTAACCACCTCCCCCCCCCCCCCCGTTCTAAGCACAATTTGGGTGTTAAAGTGGACCAATCACCACGACTCACGGTCCTGGAGCCTAAAGGACTCCAGTGCCAGCTGACTAGGTGCCCCCCTGGGGCATCCCCGTGTGGGATGCCAGACTGTGTGAGCGACTATGTGAGCGCCCGTTTGGCAGCAAACCCCCTCATCTTTCAGCTGGTACCTCACCGTGACCGTCTCGGGGTGGCGCAATGCATCCTGGGATTGAAGATGGAAGAAAAGGTAACTCTCCACTGGGAGGCCTCCACAGAGCCCCCCAATGCTCAAGTAAAAATCTGCACTATTCTAAGATAATTAAACCTATAATCTTTTATTGATTTATATACACAACAACTTGATAAAATAACCTTTAAAAAACATGTAAACACACCACATGACACTAGAGGGCACTGGTGGCTCAAAAGATGATAATGTCCAATGTCCAGTAACATGGACTAGCCCTGAGGAAGTGACGGTGACGTCACGTAACGCGTAGGATGGGTGCTGCTGGTCCATCTCACATGTAAGACCTTCTTTGTGTGTGGTATTGTCCCTTTTGCTACTCCGCTGTGTCCTTCTTATTGATTATACCACGCTGCTATTCACTATTATCATGCTCTAAAATGTGCACATATGTATTTTGATTATTTTTTGATTACTCCAGCACTTTATATTGTATTTTTATCAATTGCACTTTGCACTTTTGGGAATAGATAGGACTCAGTGGGATAAATATAGGGACATATAGGGAGATGTGATTATTATCATCATCTTTTGAGCCACTAGCGCCCTCTAGTGTCATGTGGTGTGTTTACATGTTTTTTAACGGTTATTTTATCAAGTTGTTGTGTATATGAACCAATAAAAGATTATAGGGCTGATTCAGAGCCTTCTCAAAACCATTTAGTTTTTGTTTCGTAATGTGTAATTTTCGCTATTTTCCCGCATGTCTACGTGCGTACGCATTATGCAGAGCCGCCATCGGGAGCGTTCCGTTTACTTTTCGTAGCTGCGTACGCCAACGAGAATGGCTGTGTACGGCTCTCGCTGCGTACGCGAGAGGACGAGGTTTTCATTTACGTTGCTTAGTAATCCTCATCTACTACCGTTTTTCAGCGTTTTTCATCGTACCTCGTAGATTTTTAGTGTCCCGCGATATTCAGCTTGCATGTTTATCAAAAATACCATTTTGTAATTACTCACCTGTAAAATGGGTATTATAAGTATGTGTCACACCCTGCTTCGGAAATATTCATTACACGTGGGTTATGTCCAGTAGAGGGCAAACTTCTGCAGAGATGAATAGAAAAAAAGAAGCCCCTCCCAGTCCATAAATACCTGGGACCTCCCACACATTCCCCAGTATAAGAAAGCAGTAAGGGGACCAGGAAGAGCAAATAAAAACTATGAGAAAAAAGTATCACCATATAGAGGATCCAAGATACAACTCAGGGTGGACCGAAGCAGGGTGTGAGACATACTTATAATACCCATTTTACAGGTGAGTAATCACAAAATGGTATTATTCTAAGTATGTCTCACACCCTGCTTTGGAAATATTCATTACACGTGGGACGTCCAAAAAGGGTGGGAATCCTAACAGGCAAAAGTGCACAAATTAAACCACTGCAGCTTGTAGAACTTTGCGGCCAAAAACAGCATCCGCTGAGGCCCGCACATCAACCTTATAAAAACTTGGTAAAAGGTATGAACAGAAGACCAAGTAGCAGCCGTACAAACTTGTTCAACAGAAGCCTGGCGCTGAAAAGCCCAGGAAGCCCCAACAGTACAAGTAGAATGAGCAGTGATCTGAAAAGGGGGATCCCTCCCCTTGACAATATAGACCCCAACAATGGCCAGACATAGCCATTAACTAATGGTAGACTTGACGGCGCCAAACCCTTCTTGGGCCCAGAGGGCACCACAAAGCGTCCGTCCTACAGAAAGGAGAAGCCACCCAATAGTACTTCACACAACGAACAATCATCCAAAAAGTGCAGGGCCCTCTCCTTGTCATTGCTAAGCTTAGGACACAAGGAAGGGAGAACCACATCCTGAATGAGATGGAAGGCAGAGACCACTTTAGGTAGGAAATCCGGCTTAAAGCAGAAGACCACCTTGTCCTGGTGTCTCTCAAAGTAAGAGGTCTGAATAGACAGAGCTGCCAACCCAGAAACACATCGAACAGAGGTAATAGCCTAGAAAGTGCAACATCCTGCACCGGCACAAAAGGAAGCCCCTGGAGAGCCAACAGAACCAAATTCAAATCCCAAACAGGCACAAAGGCTTTCAAGGGGACCGAAGATGAGTGACCCCCTATAAAAAAGTTTTAACCAAAGGATGAAGAACAAAAGACCTTAGAAAGAAGACCACCAGGGCAGAGACCTGCCTTTTCGAGGTACTAAGCTGGAGCTCCAGGTCCAGACCATGTTGAAGAAAATCCAAAATCCTAGGGATCGAAAACACCCTGCAAGACAAGGCCCTAGCCTCACACCAATCAATATAGGACTCCAAGACCTATAGTAGATGTAATAGGAAGATCACCTCCTAGCCCTAACAAGTGTCTGAATCACAGCATCAGACAAACCTTCTTCTTTTAAGATGGAGGAGGTTTCAGCAGCCACGCCGTCAAAGCCAGCGCTTGTAAATTGTGGTACAAACCAAACCTGTCTTGGCCACCCTGGAGCCACCAGAATAGCTGGCGCACCCTCTTGAGCCAGCTTGCACACCACCTTGCCCACCATGGAGAAGGAGGGGAAAAAGGTACAGGAACCCCAGATCCCTCCAGGCAAGAGTCAAGGCGTCCGCTGCCAGGGCCAGAGAATCCTGAGACAGAGACACAAAACATTGGGAGCTTGCGGCTGTGACGTGAGGCAGAGATCCACCTCCGGAAACCCCCACGTGCGACAGAGGGACCGAAATACCATGCGGATGAGAGACCATTGCCCTCAGCGAGAGGATCCCCTGCTCAGAGAGTGTCCGCCTCCGTGTTTTCCACTCCCGGAAAGTACCCTGCTGAGATGCATGGAACATTGCTCTCCGCCCATGCAAGAATCAGAGAAAATTCCCTGAGGGCACTCCCGCTGCAAGTTCCTCCTTGGTGAATGATGCAAGCTACCGCAGTTCGAATGTCTGACTGAACCTAAGCCGCGTAGGTGATGCGTCAAGCATGACAGAACCAACCGAATAGCTCTCAGCTACAAGACATTCATGGGGGTGTGAGCCTCCAGAGGACCCCACAGCCCCTTGAACTGATGTGTCTTCAAAAAACCTCCCCAGCCCAACAGTCTGGCATCCGCGATAACCGTCTGCCAACAAGGGGTCAAAAAGATCTGCTCCTCATCAGATTGCTTGGCTCAAGACACCACTGAAGGGACTGCTGAAACCGGGGAGACATCATGAACGACTGATCCAATGACTGCGGACATCTGTCCCAGGCAAACAATAGAAGAAGCTGGAGCGACCTCATGTGGAACTGAGCAAAAGGGAACTGCCTCGAAGGAAGCCACCATCAATCCCACCAGTCTCATCCCTAGCTGGATAGAAGGACGAGGATTGGACAGGAAAAGACGTATCAGATCCTGAACCATCTGCACCTTGTACTGAAGAAGGAAAACCCTTGTCCAAATGGTATCCAGATTCATGCCCAGAAACGAAAAGTCCCTTGAGGCGGAGAGAGAAGGCTTGGGATAGTGGATTACCCAGCCAAACATCTCCAGCGTCACCACCACCAAACCTGGTGCTCAGCTCCGCCTGACTGAGAGAAGATGCCATAATGAGGAGGTCATCCAAATACGGAACAATGTGAATGCCCGGGGCTCTGAGAAGGGCCAATATGCCCACCAGCACCTTGGTGAACACCCTTGGTGCCGAAGTCAACCCGAAAGGGAGGACCACAAACTGAAAATGCTGATCTCCCACCACAAACCAGAGAAATCTCTGGTGTGCTGAGTAGATGGTACATGAAGGTAAACAACCTTGATGTCTATAGATGTCATGAAATCCCCCAGACGAAGGGAATAGATGACTGAGCGCAGAGTTTCCATGCGGAACTTCTTGGTTCTGATGAACCTGTTGAGAAACTTCAAATCCAGAAAGGTTCTGATGGATCCAACCTTTTGGGAACCGTGAAGAGGTTGGAATAATATCCCCGGCCTCTCTCTGAGAAAGGCACCGGGCATATGACATCCATGATCAGAAGATTCTTTACAGCCAACAGGAGCCCCTGCGCAGCCCGGGGATCCAAGAGGACTCGAGACCTTAGGAATCTGGGAGGAGGCCGGTACTCGAACTCCAGCTTGTCCAGAAGAGACCACCTCCAAGATTACTTTGTCCGTGACCTCCCAGGACCAGACCTGGGCGAAGTGCCGTAGCCGCTCCCCCACCCGCAAGGGTGAGGGCGCCCCCTCATTGGTGAGAGAGCCTGGCAGCAGCCTAGGGTTTGACACCCCAGGTAGTTCCGGGGCGGGCACGTCCTCTGCCCCTACCCCAGGAGTCACCTCCGAACGCAAAGTAAGCAACTCCCCTGCTCGCTTGAGAGCCATGAAAGGAAGGACTAAAGGAGCCTGCCCCCCGAAAGGAGCGGCGATGCGTTTTGCGTTGTGACAGCTTTCCTCCTTTCACCACCGAGTCCAATTAATCTCCAAACAGGCGCATACCCAAGGAGGGTAGCCCTGAAAACGCCTTCTTAGCCGCCATATCAGCCGCCCATTGGCGCAAGCAACCGAGCGGCGTAAAGCCACAAGCAAAACCGAGGTTCTATTACACATGCATAGTGTATCGTCCAAAGCTGATAAGACATAGGTCATGAAAAAAATTACACCTCGTAAGCGCTGCAACTCATCACTAGCAGGGTCAAGATGGGAACCATTCAACAGGCCCCTAATCACAGATCTGGTAGCCCCGTCCGTGAGAGCTGAAGCACAAACCGGGCGCAGTGCCGAACCCACACTGGCAAAGGCGTGTGACGCCATTTGATCAAGACGACGGTCCTCACCATCCTTCAGCGTGGAGGAGTCTGGTGAGTGCACAACCACTGTGTTGGACAACCCCAGAATCGGAGGGTCGACTTCTGGGGGCGACGACCAGCGCTTCACCATGTCCACCTGGAAAGGGATACTTCCTATCCCGCACCTGAGGGACCCCGGGAAGCCGGCTGGGCCTTTCCTATTCCATAAGAAACAATTTGTCAAAAAGCCTCTGATAGGAAACTCAAAGCGAGCTTTAGTGGCCGCAAAAAAAATCCCCCTTCTGCAGAGGGGCCTCCGCAGGAGGCGAAATAGCAAGAACCTCAAGAAAATGGCCCAGAAGTCTGGGGGTATCCACAGTATCCCCACACTCCTGCCCATCAGCATCAAGAACTGCTGATCATCAGAGCCTTCAGAGTCTGTAAACAATTCCCCTTCTTCAAGCGGGGAATAAACAGACCAAGTAAACGAGTCACAATAATCATAATCAAAGGCTGGCGCAGCCGGCGCCAAATGCCGTCTCTTACCTGGGGCCTTCCTGGCAGCAGAGCTAGCAATCATCTTCTCAATGTTGGCCAACTAGCACATACATCAGACTGCAATAATTACACTTGGGTTAATCCACCTGCAGGTGGCGATGTTGCAGAAAAGTCTTGAAAAACGAGCCCCTCCTGGTCTATAATACCTGGGACCTCCCACTTATCTCCCAGTTTTCAAACAGCAGTAAAGACAAGGTACCAGGAAAAACCATTGGTAACCCTCAAACTGTAAATGAAGCTTCACCATATAAAGAATCCAGGATACCAAAAAGGGCGGGTGAAGCGGGGTGTGTGACATACTTATAATACCCATTTTACAGGTGAGTATTCACAAAATGGTATTATTTTAAGTATGTCACACACCCTGCTACAACTTTAATAATTACACTTGGGGCATCCAAAAGCAGTGTCCACAAAGGGCGGGTATCCAACAAGGCAATAATGCATAACTCAAACCACTGCGGCCAAAAACAGCATCCGCTGAAGCCCGCACATCAACCTTGTAAAACTTCGAAAAGGTGTGAACAGAAGACCAAGTAGCAGACTCACAAACTTGTTCAACAGAAGCCTGGTGCTGAAAAGCCCAAGACGCTCCAACAGCACGAGTAGAATGAGCAGTGATACGAAAAGGGGGAACCTTCCCCTTGGCAGAATAGGCCCCAACAACAGACTGACGAATCCATTTGCTAATGGAAGACTTAGCCCAAGCCAAACCCTTCCTAGGCCCACAGGACACCACGAAAAAGGCATTAGTCTTACGAAAAGGAGATGTAGTAAGCAAATAGTACTTCACACAGCGTACCACATCCAAACAATGCAAAACCCTCTCCTTGTCATTCCCAGGCTTAGGACACAAGGAAGGAAGAACAATGTCCTGGTTAAGATGAAAAGCAGAGACCACCTTAGGAAGAAAGTCCGGTTTGAAGCGGAAAACCACTTTGTCCTGATGCCTCTCAAAGTAAGGAGCCTGAATCGACAAGGCCGCCAACTCCGAAACATGCCGAACAGAAGTGATGGCCACCAAAAAGGCAACCTTCTGAGTCAAAGTAGAAAGAGCAATATCCTGCAAGGGCTCAAAAGGAGGAGCCTGAAGAGCAGAAAGAACCAAATTCAAATCCCAAACAGGGAGCAAAGGCTTCCTAGGAGGCCGCACATGCGAAACCCCCTGGAAAAAAGTCTTGACCAAAGGATGAAGCACAAAAGCCTTTAGAAAAAAGACAGACAAGGCAGAAACCTGCCCCTTCGAGGTACTCAGCTGGAGACCAGAGTCCAGCCCCGATTGAAGAAAATCCAAAATTCTGGAAACAGAAAAGACCCGACAGGGCAAAGATCTAGCCTCACACCAATCAATATAAGAACTCCAAGTCCTATAGTAGATGGTAGAAGAAGACCTCTTCCTGGCCCTACTAAGAGTCTGAATAACAGAATCCGAAAGACCTTCCTCCCTTAAGATGGAGGTTTCAGCAGCCAGGTCGGCAAAGCCAGCGTTGGTAAATTGGGGTAACGCAGTTGACCCTGTGTGAGAAGATCCGGCCGAAGAGGCAGATCGAACTGATCCACCGCCAGACGAACGATGTCTGTGAACCACATCCGCCTTGGCCACCTTGGAGCCACGAGGATGGCGGGAACCCCTTCCAGGGCCAGCTTTCACAACACCTTGCCTAGCATGGGAATTGGAGGAAACAGATAAAGGAACCCCAGGTCCCCCCAGCTCAGAGACATGGCATCCACCGCCAGAGCCAGAGGATCCTGAGAGAGCGACACGAATGTCGGAAGCTTGCAATTGTGACGAGAGGCAAACAAGTCCACCTCCGGTGTCCCCCACCGGAGACAAAGAGACCGAAACACCTTGGGATCGAGAGACCATTCCCCCCGGCAGGAAGAGCACCTGCTCAGAAAGTCCACCTCCGTGTTTTTCCACTCCCGGAATGTACACTGCCGAGATGCAAGGGACATGGATCTCCGCCCAGGCTAGGATCAGAGACACCTCTCTGAGGGCACTCTGACTGCGAGTCCCTCCCTGGTGATTGATGTAAGCAACCGCCGTCCGATTGTCTGACCGAACCTGAACCGGCAAACCCTGTAAATGCTGTGTCAAGTGAGACAGAACCTGATGGCTCTCAGCTCCAGAACGTTGATGGGCAAGTGGGCCTCCTGAGGGCCCCACCGCCCCCGGAACTGAAGATCCTTCCAGAAACCTCCCCATCCCGACAAACTGGCGTCCGTGGTGACAGTTTCCCAAAGAGGCGTCAGAAAAGACCTGCCCCTCAAGAGATTGGCCGAGACCATCCACCACTGAAGAGACTGCCGAACCCGGGAGGACATCTGGAAGGGCCGATCCAACGACCTCGCCGGTCCCAAGACGCCAACAGATAAAGCTGAAGCGTCCTCGTGTGAAACTAAGCAAAGGGAACTGCCTCGAAGGAGGCTACCATCAACCCCACCAATCTCATCCCTAGCCGGATGGACGGACAAGGAATGGAAAGAAGAAGCTGCGCCAATTCCTGAATCAAGAGAACCTTGGGCTGAGGCAGAAACACTCTGTGTTGACAAGAATCCAAGGATATTCCCAGAAAGGACACCACCCTGGCCGGAGCGAGGGAGGACTTGGGATAGTTGATCACCCAGCCGAAACTCTCCAGATTGACTGAAGGAAGGAGCCATGATGAGAAGGTCGTCCAAATAAGGCACCATGCGAATCCCCTGAGCCCTGAGAAGGGCCATGACTCCGGCCAGCACCTTGGTGAACACACTTGGAGCCGAGGTAAGGCCAAACGGAAGAGCCACAGATTGAAAATGCCGATCTTCCACCACGAAACGAAGAAACCTTTGATGAGCCGGAAAGATAGGAACATGAAGGTAGGCATCCTTGATGTCTATGGACATCATGAAGTCCCCCTGCCGAAGAGAATTGATGGCAGAGCGCAGAGTTTCCATGCGAAATTTCCGGAGACGTATAAACCTGTTGAGGAACGTCAGATCCAGGATGGGACGCACCGATCCATCTTTCTTGGGCACTGTGAAGAGATTGGAATAATACCCGAAGCCCACATCCGAGGAAGGAACCGGGCAGATGACTGCCATGTCCAGAAGATTCCTTACCGCTGCCAGGAGCCCCTGCGCGGCCAAAGGATCCGTGGGCACCCGAGACCTGAAAAACCTTGGAGGAGGTCGGGACTCGAACTCCAGCTTGTAACCGGACGACACCACCTCCCAAATCCATCTGTCCGAGACCGCCTGGTCCCAGACCTGGGAGAAGTGTCGCAACCGTCCCCCCACCCGCACGGGTGGGGGCGCCCCCTCATTGCTGAGCGGGCTTGGCAGCGGGTTTTGGCTTGGAGCCCCAGGAGTGACCGGGACGGCCACGGCCTCTACCCCGGTTCCAACCGGCACCCCTGGAGACAGGGAAAACCGCGCCCCTGCCAGCTCTGGTTACCCGAAATGAGGGATTAAAAGAAGCCGCCCCCCGAAAGGAACGGCGTAGTTTCTTGCGCTGAGGTAACTTACCTCCCTTGGCAACAGAATCCAATTTCTCACCAAACAGGCGCAAACCAAAAAAGGGAAGAGCCGTGAGCGTCCTTTTTTGAATTAAAATCAGCAGTCCATTGCCGCAGCCACCGCCGGATAGCCACCAACAAGGCCGCGGTCCTACTACACATCACCATGGCATCATCCTGAGCGGCAAGAACAAACGAAACCAACGACTCACAACGCTTGAGAGCCTCAAACTCTTCACAAACAGGATCAAGGCCCGACAACAATTCCCTGATAAAGGACCTTGCAGCCAACATCAAAAGTGCCGAAGCATAAACCGGCCTCAAAGCTGAACCAACACTGGCAAAGCCGTGGCGAGCCAGCTGGTCAATCCGGCGATCCTCACCATCCTTGATAGTAGTACAGTCAGGAGAGTGCAACACAGGCGTGTTAGACAGCCCCAAAACCGGGGCATCGACCTCAGTTCGCCGGGAAAGGATACTTTTTATCCCAACTAGGCGGAACACCAGCAAGACGGGTAGGCTGCTCCCATTCTTTAAGTATGACATCCTCAAAATGTCGTTGACTGGGAAACTCCAAGCGCGGCCTGGCCACGTCAAATAACTCACCCTTATGCGGGGGAGCCGCCTCAGGAGGATCCAACACCAAAACCTCAAACATTTGAGCCAATATTGAAGGGGTGTGGAAGACCACCCCAGTAGCCTGGTCACCCGCAGCGCCAAACAATTGCTGGTCATCAGGCTCATCGGAATCCTCAAAGAGCTCCCCCTCCTCAGCCGGGGGGCAATCGGACCAGTCCAAGGACTCAAACACATCAACATCTCGATCCGGCAGAGCCGGGGAAAAGTGTTTCCGCTTAGCCGGCGCATTCTGAGCAACCACAGCAGAAAACATTTTCTCAAGGCTGGCCAACCGGGCGCACACCTCGGATTGCGAATCCCCACCCATGACAATGTCACACGGGGTCCGGAACAGGCGGGGAAGCATAGGAGATGACACGGCGGCGAGGAGCCAGAGGCCGGAGTGCCGGACTGGCGCGCAATGTTCCGCTGTGCACATGGAATGCAAATTATGACATCATCCCCTGGGAGCGGAGCCCCACAACCCCCACACAGCCTGGATTGCCCCGAAGGGCCGTTTCGGGTATCGCTATAAGCCTCCATATGGTGAAATTGTGGTATTCGCAACTACCCAGGGATTTATGCAGTATGCAACCCGGGATGCCCCTTTTAAGTGTCCCGTTAGTGGGAGGATCTTTATAGCAACTAATAAAAGACAAACGAGACCCCACTAGCCAGGTATCTAAGACCGGGAGACCCCTTCAGCACGGGATCCCAGGATCAGCCATGGAAAAGGACAACTGAATAACAAAGGATAACAGAATAATAAAGTCAAGCATGCATCAGCACCAAACAAGAATGCAAGAACATGCAAATCGGGGGTACACAAGCACACAAAGCACACATATGCACCCATGCAATGAGGGGATACCTCCAGACGCATCCCACATACAGCACCCAACCTTAAGGTATAAGGCGAGAAGGACCTGAGGACACTAAGTCGCACAGTCAGCAGATACCCAGTGAGGCAATTAGCAATTAATCATAGAATATAGACAAAATGCCGAGAAGACTGACATAAATGGAGATTAGAGCCAAACAATCCATCTCTCAATGAGCAGAATCTGCTGCTCTAGTCACTGCGCTGTCTCTGATGCATACATTGAGGAAACAATAACAAAAGACTCACCAATGGCGGCGCCGACACCAGCCGCGGAAGCAGCACCCAGCACCAGCGCAGGAGCGAGGGGAAGAAGGGCGGGCCGACCTAAGCCTGCGAAGCGCTCCGGCCCCGCCCCCCCCCGCTTAAGAAACAACAGCACAGCGCGGGCCGCGAGAGACGCGGCCCCGCCACCAGAGATAAAGAGTGGGCGCCGGACGCACATGGCGACCTGCCCCGCAGCCAACAATAAAGGCTCAATGCCCTGACATGACAGCGGCGGGATAGCGGGACGGCGACCCGCGCGCCAGTCGGCCCCGCCATAGTAGACACAAGCACCCTGAGCGGCGCAATGTACAAAACCCCAAAAACCTGAGGTGAAGAAGCTCACCAACCGCACCAAAAACACACTAACGAGCACTCAGCTAACTAAAGGCCCCCCCCCCTCTAGCGCAGGGAGAAGGGACCAAGCGGGGAAGAGAGGCATCACCTACAAGGAATCGGGACGGGGCATCCCAAATCCGGATAACCAGGCCGGATGACCGCGTTGCCCCATAGTATGGGGTCTAGCGGAGGAGCCAAGCTCCTAGGCACCAAGAGGTGCCGTCTACCCTTGCCCGGCCCGCAGGCCTTGGCTGGGAGGCTTCTCAATAAGGGGCAAACATAACATTAGCCGAGCAGAAATAGACCAAAAGGGGGACCGAGGTGTTACCCCGGCTACCTGCAAGCAGGAGACTTCATTCTTCTGTCTTGTCGCCATCTTGCAGAGAAGAACACTGGGAGATAAGTGAGAGGTCCCAGGTATTATAGACCAGGAGGGGCTCGTTTTTCAAGACTTCTCTGCAACGTCGCCACCTGCTGGTGGAGTAACCCAAGTGTAATTATTAATGTTTGAAGCTGGGTGTGTGACACACTTAGAATAAGTAAACAGGACCGGCAACTCCAATTAGTAGTGAAATCGACTGTATTCAATCACAGAGATATTCCATTACATTTGTTGGAAAATCCAAAGGACTGCAGCCATAGACCTGAGTGACAGTTGGATTTAGATGAGTGAATGACCAGTGACAGGGCTGCCACTCTGTGCATTCTCTCCAAGAAGAGGCTGGGGGCTCTCTGCACAAGCAGGTCCTATTAGCCCCTAACTCTTATCTCTGCCCCTGCAGGTCCTATTAGCCCCTAACTCTCATCTCTGCCCCTGCAGGTCCTATTAGCCCCTAACTCTCATCTCTGCCCCTGCAGGTCCTATTAGCCCCTAACTCTCATCTCTGCGCAAGCAGGTCCTATTAGCCCCTAACTCTCATCTCTGCACAAGCAGGTCCTATTAGCCCCTAACTCTCATCTCTGCACACACTGGTCCTATTAGCCCCTAACTCTCATCTCTGCGCAAGCAGGTCCTATTAGCCCCTAACTCTCATCTCTGCACAAGCAGGTCCTATTAGCCCCTAACTCTCATCTCTGCACAAGCAGGTCCTATTAGCCCCTAACTCTCATCTCTGCACAAGCAGGTCCTATTAGCCCCTAACTCTCATCTCTGCGCAAGCAGGTCCTATTAGCCCCTAACTCTCATCTCTGCACACACTGGTCCTATTAGCCCCTAACTCTCATCTCTGCACAAGCAGGTCTTATTAGCCCCTAACTCTCATCTCTGCACAAGCAGGTCCTATTAGCCCCTAACTCTCATCTCTGCACAAGCAGGTCCTATTAGCCCCTAACTCTCATCTCTGCACAAGCAGGTCCTATTAGCCCCTAACTCTCATCTCTGCACAAGCAGGTCCTATTAGCCACTCTCATCTCTGCACAAGCAGGTCCTATTAGCCCCTAACTCTCATCTCTGCACAAGCAGGTCCTATTAGCCCCTAACTCTCATCTCTGCGCAAGCAGGTCCTATTAGTCCCTAACTCTCATCTCTGCACACACTGGTCCTATTAGCCCCTAACTCTCATCTCTGCACAAGCAGATCCTATTAGCCCCTAACTCTCATCTCTGCACAAGCAGGTCCTATTAGCCCCTAACTCTCATCTCTGCACAAGCAGGTCCTATTAGCCCCTAACTCTCATCTCTGCACAAGCAGGTCCTATTAGCCCCTAACTCTCATCTCTGCACAAGCAGGTCCTATTAGCCATTCTCATCTCTGCACAAGCAGGTCCTATTAGCCCCTAACTCTCATCTCTGCACAAGCAGGTCCTATTAGCCCCTAACTCTCATCTCTGCACAAGCAGGTCCTATTAGCCCCTAACTCTCATCTCTGCACAAGCAGGTCCTATTAGCCCCTAACTCTCATCTCTGCACACACTGGTCCTATTAGCCCCTAACTCTCATCTCTGCACAAGCAGATCCTATTAGCCCCTAACTCTCATCTCTGCACAAGCAGGTCCTATTAGCCACTCTCATCTCTGCACAAGCAGGTCCTATTAGCCCCTAACTCTCATCTCTGCACACACTGGTCCTATTAGCCCCTAACTCTCATCTCTGCACAAGCAGGTCTTATTAGCCCCTAACTCTCATCTCTGCACAAGCAGGTCCTATTAGCCCCTAACTCTCATCTCTGCACAAGCAGGTCCTATTAGCCCCTAACTCTCATCTCTGCACAAGCAGGTCCTATTAGCCCCTAACTCTCATCTCTGCACAAGCAGGTCCTATTAGCCCCTAACTCTCATCTCTGCACAAGCAGGTCCTATTAGCCCCTAACTCTCATCTCTGCACAAGCAGGTCCTATTAGCCCCTAACTCTCATCTCTGCACAAGCAGGTCCTATTAGCCCCTAACTCTCATCTCTGCGCAAGCAGGTCCTATTAGTCCCTAACTCTCATCTCTGCACACACTGGTCCTATTAGCCCCTAACTCTCATCTCTGCACAAGCAGGTCTTATTAGCCCCTAACTCTCATCTCTGCACAAGCAGGTCCTATTAGCCCCTAACTCTCATCTCTGCACAAGCAGGTCCTATTAGTCCCTAACTCTCATCTCTGCACACACTGGTCCTATTAGCCCCTAACTCTCATCTCTGCACAAGCAGATCCTATTAGCCCCTAACTCTCATCTCTGCACAAGCAGGTCCTATTAGCCCCTAACTCTCATCTCTGCACAAGCAGGTCCTATTAGCCCCTAACTCTCATCTCTGCACAAGCAGGTCCTATTAGCCCCTAACTCTCATCTCTGCACAAGCAGGTCCTATTAGCCCCTAACTCTCATCTCTGCACAAGCAGGTCCTATTAGCCCCTAACTCTCATCTCTGCACAAGCAGGTCCTATTAGCCCCTAACTCTCATCTCTGCACAAGCAGGTCCTATTAGCCCCTAACTCTCATCTCTGCGCAAGCAGGTCCTATTAGTCCCTAACTCTCATCTCTGCACACACTGGTCCTATTAGCCCCTAACTCTCATCTCTGCACAAGCAGATCCTATTAGCCCCTAACTCTCATCTCTGCACAAGCAGGTCCTATTAGCCCCTAACTCTCATCTCTGCACAAGCAGGTCCTATTAGCCCCTAACTCTCATCTCTGCACAAGCAGGTCCTATTAGCCCCTAACTCTCATCTCTGCACAAGCAGATCCTATTAGCCCCTAACTCTCATCTCTGCACAAGCAGGTCCTATTAGCCACTCTCATCTCTGCACAAGCAGGTCCTATTAGCCCCTAACTCTCATCTCTGCACAAGCAGGTCCTATTAGCCACTCTCATCTCTGCACAAGCAGGTCCTATTAGCCCCTAACTCTCATCTCTACACAAGCAGGTCCTATTAGCTCCTAACTCTCATCTCGGCACAAACAGGTCCTATTAGCCCCTAACTCTCATCTCTGCACAAGCAGGTCCTATTAGCCCCTAACTCTCATCTCTGCACAAGCAGGTCCTATTAGCCCCTAACTCTCATCTCTGCACAAGCAGATCCTATTAGCCCCTAACTCTCATCTCTGCACAAGCAGGTCCTATTAGCCCCTAACTCTCATCTCTGCACAAGCAGATCCTATTAGCCCCTAACTCTCATCTCTGCACAAGCAGGTCCTATTAGCCACTCTCATCTCTGCACAATCAGGTCCTATTAGCCACTCTCATCTCTGCACAAGCAGGTCCTATTAGCCCCTAACTCTCATCTCTGCACAAGCAGGTCCTATTAGCCACTCTCATCTCTGCACAAGCAGGTCCTATTAGCCCCTAACTCTCATCTCTGCACAAGCAGGTCCTATTAGTCCCTAACTCTCATCTCTGCACAAGCAGGTCCTATTAGCCCCTAACTCTCATCTCTGCACAAGCAGGTCCTATTAGCCCCTAACTCTCATCTCTGCACAAGCAGGTCCTATTAGCCCCTAACTCTCATCTCTGCACAAGCAGGTCCTATTAGCCCCTAACTCTCATCTCTGCACAAGCAGATCCTATTAGCCCCTAACTCTCATCTCTGCACAAGCAGATCCTATTAGCCCCTAACTCTCATCTCTGCACAAGCAGGTCCTATTAGCCACTCTCATCTCTGCACAAGCAGGTCCTATTAGCCCCTAACTCTCATCTCTGCACAAGCAGGTCCTATTAGTCCCTAACTCTCATCTCTGCACAAGCAGGTCCTATTAGCCCCTAACTCTCATCTCTGCACAAGCAGGTCCTATTAGCCCCTAACTCTCATCTCTGCACAAGCAGGTCCTATTAGCCCCTAACTCTCATCTCTGCACAAGCAGGTCCTATTAGTCCCTAACTCTCATCTCTGCACAAGCAGGTCCTATTAGCCCCTAACTCTCATCTCTGCACAAGCAGGTCCTATTAGTCCCTAACTCTCATCTCTGCACAAGCAGGTCCTATTAGTCCCTAACTCTCATCTCTGCACAAGCAGGTCCTATTAGCCCCTAACTCTCATCTCTGCACAAGCAGGTCCTATTAGCCTCTAACTCTCATCTCTGCCCCGCAGGTCCTATTAGCCCCTAACTCTCATCTCTGCACAAGCAGGTCCTATTAGCCACTCTCATCTCTGCACAAGCAGGTCCTATTAGCCCCTAACTCTCATCTCTGCACAAGCAGGTCCTATTAGCCACTCTCATCTCTGCACAAGCAGGTCCTATTAGCCCCTAACTCTCATCTCTGCACAAGCAGGTCCTATTAGCATCTAACTCATCTCTGCACACGCAGGTCTTATTAGCCACTCTCATCTCTGCGCACACTGGTCCTATTAGTCCCTAACTCTCATCTCTGCACAAGCAGGTCCTATTAGCCCCTAACTCTCATCTCTGCACAAGCAGGTCCTATTAGCCCCTAACTCTCATCTCTGCACAAGCAGGTCCTATTAGCCTCTAACTCTCATCTCTGCACAAGCAGGTCCTATTAGCCACTCTCATCTCTGCACAAGCAGGTCCTATTAGCCCCTAACTCTCATCTCTGCACAAGCAGGTCCTATTAGCCACTCTCATCTCTGCACAAGCAGGTCCTATTAGCCCCTAACTCTCATCTCTGCACAAGCAGGTCCTATTAGCCACTCTCATCTCTGCACAAGCAGGTCCTATTAGCCCCTAACTCTCATCTCTGCACAAGCAGGTCCTATTAGCCCCTAACTCTCATCTCTGCACAAGCAGGTCCTATTAGCCCCTAACTCTCATCTCTGCGCACACTGGTCCTATTAGTCCCTAACTCTCATCTCTGCACAAGCAGGTCCTATTAGCCCCTAACTCTCATCTCTGCACAAGCAGGTCCTATTAGTCCCTAACTCTCATCTCTGCACAAGCAGGTCCTATTAGCCCCTAACTCTCATCTCTGCACAAGCAGGTCCTATTAGCCCCTAACTCTCATCTCTGCACAAGCAGGTCCTATTAGCCCCTAACTCTCATCTCTGCACAAGCAGGTCCTATTAGCCCCTAACTCTCATCTCTGCACAAGCAGGTCCTATTAGCCCCTAACTCTCATCTCTGCACAAGCAGGTCCTATTAGCCCCTAACTCTCATCTCTGCACAAGCAGGTCCTATTAGTCCCTAACTCTCATCTCTGCACAAGCAGGTCCTATTAGCCCCTAACTCTCATCTCTGCACAAGCAGGTCCTATTAGCCCCTAACTCTCATCTCTGCACAAGCAGGTCCTATTAGCCCCTAACTCTCATCTCTGCACAAGCAGGTCCTATTAGTCCCTAACTCTCATCTCTGCACAAGCAGGTCCTATTAGTCCCTAACTCTCATCTCTGCACAAGCAGGTCCTATTAGCCCCTAACTCTCATCTCTGCACAAGCAGGTCCTATTAGCCCCTAACTCTCATCTCTGCACAAGCAGGTCCTATTAGCCCCTAACTCTCATCTCTGCACAAGCAGGTCCTATTAGCCCCTAACTCTCATCTCTGCACAAGCAGGTCCTATTAGCCCCTAACTCTCATCTCTGCGCAAGCAGGTCCTATTAGTCCCTAACTCTCATCTCTGCACACACTGGTCCTATTAGCCCCTAACTCTCATCTCTGCACAAGCAGATCCTATTAGCCCCTAACTCTCATCTCTGCACAAGCAGGTCCTATTAGCCCCTAACTCTCATCTCTGCACAAGCAGGTCCTATTAGCCCCTAACTCTCATCTCTGCACAAGCAGGTCCTATTAGCCCCTAACTCTCATCTCTGCACAAGCAGGTCCTATTAGCCATTCTCATCTCTGCACAAGCAGGTCCTATTAGCCCCTAACTCTCATCTCTGCACAAGCAGGTCCTATTAGCCCCTAACTCTCATCTCTGCACAAGCAGGTCCTATTAGCCCCTAACTCTCATCTCTGCACAAGCAGGTCCTATTAGCCCCTAACTCTCATCTCTGCACAAGCAGATCCTATTAGCCCCTAACTCTCATCTCTGCACAAGCAGGTCCTATTAGCCACTCTCATCTCTGCACAAGCAGGTCCTATTAGCCCCTAACTCTCATCTCTGCACAAGCAGGTCCTATTAGCCACTCTCATCTCTGCACAAGCAGGTCCTATTAGCCCCTAACTCTCATCTCTACACAAGCAGGTCCTATTAGCTCCTAACTCTCATTTCTGCGCAAGCAGGTCCTATTAGCCCCTAACTCTCATCTCTGCACAAGCAGGTCCTATTAGCCCCTAACTCTCATTTCTGCGCAAGCAGGTCCTATTAGCCCCTAACTCTCATCTCTACACAAGCAGGTCCTATTAGCTCCTAACTCTCATCTCGGCACAAACAGGTCCTATTAGCCCCTAACTCTCATCTCTGCACAAGCAGGTCCTATTAGCCCCTAACTCTCATCTCTGCACAAGCAGGTCCTATTAGCCCCTAACTCTCATCTCTGCACAAGCAGGTCCTATTAGCCCCTAACTCTCATCTCTGCACAAGCAGGTCCTATTAGCCCCTAACTCTCATCTCTGCACAAGCAGGTCCTACTAGTCCCTAACTCTCATCTCTGCACAAGCAGGTCCTATTAGTCCCTAACTCTCATCTCTGCACACACTGGTCCTATTAGCCCCTAACTCTCATCTCTGCACAAGCAGATCCTATTAGCCCCTAACTCTCATCTCTGCACAAGCAGGTCCTATTAGCCCCTAACTCTCATCTCTGCACAAGCAGGTCCTATTAGCCCCTAACTCTCATCTCTGCACAAGCAGATCCTATTAGCCCCTAACTCTCATCTCTGCACAAGCAGGTCCTATTAGCCCCTAACTCTCATCTCTGCACAAGCAGATCCTATTAGCCCCTAACTCTCATCTCTGCACAAGCAGGTCCTATTAGCCACTCTCATCTCTGCACAATCAGGTCCTATTAGCCACTCTCATCTCTGCACAAGCAGGTCCTATTAGCCCCTAACTCTCATCTCTGCACAAGCAGGTCCTATTAGCCACTCTCATCTCTGCACAAGCAGGTCCTATTAGCCCCTAACTCTCATCTCTGCACAAGCAGGTCCTATTAGTCCCTAACTCTCATCTCTGCACAAGCAGGTCCTATTAGCCCCTAACTCTCATCTCTGCACAAGCAGGTCCTATTAGCCCCTAACTCTCATCTCTGCACAAGCAGGTCCTATTAGCCCCTAACTCTCATCTCTGCACAAGCAGGTCCTATTAGCCCCTAACTCTCATCTCTGCACAAGCAGATCCTATTAGCCCCTAACTCTCATCTCTGCACAAGCAGATCCTATTAGCCCCTAACTCTCATCTCTGCACAAGCAGGTCCTATTAGCCACTCTCATCTCTGCACAAGCAGGTCCTATTAGCCCCTAACTCTCATCTCTGCACAAGCAGGTCCTATTAGTCCCTAACTCTCATCTCTGCACAAGCAGGTCCTATTAGCCCCTAACTCTCATCTCTGCACAAGCAGGTCCTATTAGCCCCTAACTCTCATCTCTGCACAAGCAGGTCCTATTAGCCCCTAACTCTCATCTCTGCACAAGCAGGTCCTATTAGTCCCTAACTCTCATCTCTGCACAAGCAGGTCCTATTAGCCCCTAACTCTCATCTCTGCACAAGCAGGTCCTATTAGTCCCTAACTCTCATCTCTGCACAAGCAGGTCCTATTAGCCCCTAACTCTCATCTCTGCACAAGCAGGTCCTATTAGTCCCTAACTCTCATCTCTGCACAAGCAGGTCCTATTAGTCCCTAACTCTCATCTCTGCACAAGCAGGTCCTATTAGCCCCTAACTCTCATCTCTGCACAAGCAGGTCCTATTAGCCCCTAACTCTCATCTCTGCACAAGCAGGTCCTATTAGCCCCTAACTCTCATCTCTGCACAAGCAGGTCCTATTAGTCCCTAACTCTCATCTCTGCACAAGCAGGTCCTATTAGCCCCTAACTCTCATCTCTGCACAAGCAGGTCCTATTAGTCCCTAACTCTCATCTCTGCACAAGCAGGTCCTATTAGTCCCTAACTCTCATCTCTGCACAAGCAGGTCCTATTAGCCCCTAACTCTCATCTCTGTACAAGCAGGTCCTATTAGCCCCTAACTCTCATCTCTGCACAAGCAGGTCCTATTAGCCCCTAACTCTCATCTCTGCACAAGCAGGTCCTATTAGCCCCTAACTCTCATCTCTGCACAAGCAGGTCCTATTAGTCCCTAACTCTCATCTCTGCACAAGCAGGTCCTATTAGCCCCTAACTCTCATCTCTGCACAAGCAGGTCCTATTAGTCCCTAACTCTCATCTCTGCACAAGCAGGTCCTATTAGCCACTCTCATCTCTGCACAAGCAGGTCCTATTAGCCCCTAACTCTCATCTCTGCACAAGCAGGTCCTATTAGCCACTCTCATCTCTGCACAAGCAGGTCCTATTAGCCCCTAACTCTCATCTCTGCACAAGCAGGTCCTATTAGCCACTCTCATCTCTGCACAAGCAGGTCCTATTAGCATCTAACTCATCTCTGCACACGCAGGTCCTATTAGCCACTCTCATCTCTGCGCACACTGGTCCTATTAGCCCCTAACTCTCATCTCTGCACAAGCAGGTCCTACTAGTCCCTAACTCTCATCTCTGCACAAGCAGGTCCTATTAGCCCCTAACTCTCATCTCTGCACAAGCAGGTCCTATTAGTCCCTAACTCTCATCTCTGCACAAGCAGGTCCTATTAGCCCCTAACTCTCATCTCTGCACAAGCAGGTCCTATTAGTCCCTAACTCTCATCTCTGCACAAGCAGGTCCTATTAGCCCCTAACTCTCATCTCTGCACAAGCAGGTCCTATTAGCCCCTAACTCTCATCTCTGCACAAGCAGGTCCTATTAGCCACTCTCATCTCTGCACAAGCAGGTCCTATTAGCCCCTAACTCTCATCTCTGCACAAGCAGGTCCTATTAGCCACTCTCATCTCTGCACAAGCAGGTCCTATTAGCCACTCTCATCTCTGCACAAGCAGGTCCTATTAGCATCTATCTCATCTCTGCACAAGCAGGTCCTATTAGCCCCTAACTCTCATCTCTGCACAAGCAGGTCCTATTAGCCCCTAACTCTCATCTCTGCGCACACTGGTCCTATTAGTCCCTAACTCTCATCTCTGCACAAGCAGGTCCTATTAGCCCCTAACTCTCATCTCTGCACAAGCAGGTCCTATTAGTCCCTAACTCTCATCTCTGCACAAGCAGGTCCTATTAGCCCCTAACTCTCATATCTGCACAAGCAGGTCCTATTAGCCCCTAACTCTCATCTCTGCACAAGCAGGTCCTATTAGCATCTAACTCATCTCTGCACAAGCAGGTCCTATTAGCCCCTAACTCTCATCTCTGCACAAGCAGGTCCTATTAGCCCCTAACTCTCATCTCTGCACAAGCAGGTCCTATTAGTCCCTAACTCTCATCTCTGTGCAAGCAGGTCCTATTAGCCCCTAACTCTCATGTCAGGTCCTATTAGCCCCTAACTCTTATATAGAATTACCTTCTGCTGTGCTGCCCCATTCCCCCCCCCCCCCCCCGCGCCTCACCCCTGCTATACACTGTGCAGATGTGAGATCTCGGGGTGGCGCAATGTATCCTGGGATTAAAGATGGAAGAAAAGATGGCGCTGCCCTACAGATGGCACCGGGAGGAGGATGGATAAGCGCAGAGGGAAGGGCAGGAGACAGGTAAGTTTGCAGTGACAATTGTTGAATCAGAGAATTAAAGGGAACGTTGGGGGGCGGAGTTTGGGGAGTTACAACTCGTCAGACTGTCCAATGTTTCTTTTTTAACTGTTTCTAATAAAAAGGAAAGTTTCATGGACACCTGGGGCCGGCAACTCTTCTCTATATTCCGTCCATCTCCCATGTAAATACTAGGTGGAATAATTAAAGCGGACCAACAGTCAAAAATGAATTAAATCAGACACAACAACTGTGTTTATATGAACTCCTCTCCAAGGCAAAGTAGGTTGCTGCACATAAAAAAATATTTTACCTCTTTCTAATGCCTACTGGGATACATTATAAAAAACAAGATGGGCGCTCATTGGCAGGCCACCTGCAAACAGGAAGTCGTGCTGGGCTTCCTGTTACTGTGCATTTCAGTTACGTCACTTGGAAGAGGAAGCTCCAAAATGGCCGCTACCTCTCTATTCTTTGTGTGTCACACACACCCCGCTTCCTGTAGTAATAACGTTCGAGTAAACCATCGCCAGATGCCATTGCAGAGAGAGAGATCTTGAAAACTGGCCCCTCCCAGTCTATATCTACCTGGGACCTCCCACTTAATCCCCAGTGTTCTCTCTCTGCAAGATGCGTCAAGAAAGAAGAAAGAGGTCTCCTGGTAACACCCCGCCCCCCCCCCCCCCCGGTCTATTTCTACCCAGTTCATTTTTTATTATTATCATGTAACTATTGGAAGCCTCCCAGCCTTGGCTGCTGACTGGGTAATGGTAGCCGGCACCTGGTGGTGCCTAGGAGCTTATCTCCTCCACTAGTCCCCATTATTGGGGCAGAGTGGCTATCCGGTTGGTGAGCCGGATTTGGGATGCCCCGTCCCGTTGCCCCCATATCTCTTCCCACTCCTTCTTATGGCCTCTCCCTTTATTGTGGGGAGGTGCCTTTGGGGGGGGGGGGGGGGGAAGCGAGGGGTTTTTAGCAAACGCTGGCCATTTTTATTTCCTGAGGTAATTTGAGTGCGCGCAGTTATGTGTGTGCGCGCGAGTGTGTGTCTGCCGCCATTTTGCTTCCCTGAGGTGATCCGTTTTGGGGGCGGAGCCGCGCTCGGTCGCGGCCCGCGCTGTGAGGTGATTGGGGAGGGGGCGGGGTCAGAGCGCTTCGCGCGCGTTCTCTGGCCCGCCCTTCTTCTCTGAGCTGACTGCGCTGTGAGGTACTGCCTGTGAGGTAAAATCTTTTCCTTAGGTCCCGCTGTATCAGTTCTGTTGCGGGCTGTTGGCAGTTTTTAAAGGATGCTGTCATTTCTTTTTTACTGAATGATGTGAGTTCATTTATCCATAAGGGGACTTATGCTTATGAATATATATATATATATATATATATATATATATATATAGAGGCATTGTGGGTTATACCCCTGCCCATAGTGGTTTCATATGTATTGTACATTATGCATTATCCATTAGTTAGGCATTGGCATGTTTTAAGTGTATGTATCTATATATATATATATTCATATATATATATGTATATATATTATATTATTGGACCTCCTGTTTTTTGGCTAGTATTGTGTGTGTGCATGTGCGGTTTATTCATGAATTTTCATATTTTTTCTTGCCTTTTTTAGATTTGGGATACCCCTGCTGCATGGGTCTCCCAGTCTGATATACCTGGCTAGTCTTATTTTGGGGTCCTAAAATCCTCCCACTCCTGGGACTTTAATTAATTAATAAGGGGCATCCCGGGTCGCTTATAGCATAAATCCCTGGGTTCTGCGAATACCAAAAAATTTCACCGAATGGAGGCTTCCAATGATACCGGAAATGGCTCTACGGGGCAATCTAGGCAGTGTGGGGGTTGTGGGGTTCCACTCCCAGGTGATGAAGTCATATTGTGCGTTCCTTGCGGCCAGCAGAATATTGCGCATCAGTCTGGCACTCCGGTTCCTGGCTCTTCGCAACCTCAGTCATCGCCTGCCCCTCCGCCTTTATTCCGGACCCCGTGTGACGTTGTCATAGGTGGGGATTCGCAATCTGAGTTGTGCGCTCGAGCGGCCACCCTCGAGAAGTTGTTGTCGGCACAGGTAGCTCAAAAGGCTACGGCTAAAAGGAAACACATTGCTTCTCCTCCTCTGGCTCGTGCTGTGGAGGCAGCGGAAGTATTGGTCTGGTCAGATTGTCCTTTGTCTGAGGAAGGGGAAATCTTGGAAGATTTGGATGAGCTTGAGGCTCCACTGTTGTCTGATACTTCGGGAGAATCGACTACATGGGTGTCTTGTGATACTCCTTCTATCCTTTCTAAAGTTTTTGACATTTTGTCTCTGGATCCACCTGCGGCGGCTCCTCCGCCTAAGGGTGAGCTTTTTGATATGCCTAAGCCGCGTTTAGCGTTCCCTGGTCAGCTACATTTTGAAAGGGTTGTGCTTAAGGAATGGGAACAGCCGACTCGCCTGGTTGGTTCCCCTGCTAATTGGGACAGGCAGTATCCCTTTTCGGAAAAACTGGTCAAACTTTGGACGGTTCCCCCGGACGTGGATGCTCCGGGTTTGGGGCTCTCTAACACTTCAGTGCTGCATTCACCAGACACTACCACAATTAAGGATGTCGAGGATCGTAGAATCGATCAACTGGCTCGTCATGGTTTCATTAGTGCTGGTTCGACCTTGCGACCGGTATGTGCTTCGTCCATTGTTCTTTTGGCTCTTAAGGCCATGATTAAAAATGTGTACGCGGATCTTGATCCGGAATGTGAGGAGTTTGTCTCTCTTCAATTGTGTGAGTCTTTTGCTTCTTTCGTTCTGGCCGACCAAGATGATGCTATGGCTATGTGCGGCAGGACATCAGCTCTTTTGGTTGCTATTCGGCGGTCAGTGTGGCTCCGCCAATGGACGGCGGATGTTGGTGCTAAAAGATCACTTACAGCTCTACCTTTTCTGGGTTTGCGCCTGTTTGGTGACAAGTTGGATTCAGTCACCAAGGGAGGCAAGTTGCCTCAGCGCAGGAAGCCGCAACGTATTTTTCGATGGAACCTCTTCTTTCAATCCTTCCTTTCGGGGAGCCAGGGCGGGCAGAGGGGCCTCCCTTCCCGCTACCAGGGGCACGAGCTGGAACCGGGGGCGAGGTCGCGGCCGTTCCGGTCATGCATGGGGCTCTAAGCCTAAGTCCACGCCCAAGCCTGCTCAGCAATGAGGGGGCGCCCTCACCCGTGCGGGTGGGGGGACGGTTGCGACACTTCTCCCAGGTCCCAGACAGATGGATTCGGGAGGTGGTGTCGTCCGGTTACAAGCTGGAGTTCCAGTCCCGTCCTCCCTCAAGGTTTTTCAGGTCCCGAATACCTACCGATCCTTTGGTCGTCCAAGAGCTCCGAGTGTCGGTAAGGAATCTTCTAGAATTGGTGGTCATCCATCCGGTGCCACCTTCGGAATTGGGTCTCGGCTTCTATTCCAATCTCTTCACGGTACCCAAAAGGGACGGATCAGTGCGTCCTATCCTGGACCTGAAGTTCCTCAACAGGTTCATTCGTCCACGGAAGTTTCGCATGGAAACTCTGCGCTCGGCCATCACTTCTCTTCGGCAGGGGGACTTCATGACGTCCATAGACATAAAGGATGCTTATCTGCATGTTCCCATCTGCCCGGCCCATCAGCGTTTTCTGCGGTTTGTGGTGGAGGATCGGCATTTTCAATTCGTGGCTCTTCCGTTTGGTCTTACCTCGGCGCCAAGGGTATTCACCAAGGTTCTAGCAGGGGTGATGGCCATTCTCAGACCTCAAAGCATTCAAATTTTGCCTTACCTGGACGACCTTCTCATCATGGCTCCTTCCTTCATTCAAGCGGAGAAGGACACCAGCACGGTGGTTTCTACGCTGGAAAGCTTCGGTTGGGTGATCAACTATCCCAAGTCCTCCCTGGCTCCGGCCAGGGTGGTGTCCTTCTTGGGGATGACACTAGACTCTTGTCAGCACAGTGTTTTTCTACCTCAGTCGAAGATACTTTTGATTCAGGATTTGGTTCGGCTTCTTCTCTCCAATCCTCGACCGTCCATCCATCTGGGGATGAGGCTGGTGGGATTGATGGTAGCCTCCTTCGAGGCAGTTCCCTTTGCTCAGTTTCACACTCGGACGCTTCAGCTTCACCTGTTGGCGTCTTGGGACCGTTGTCCACGTTCATTGGACCGACCGTTTCAGTTGTCCTCCCGGGTCCGGCAGTCCCTTCAATGGTGGCTGGTTTCGAACAATCTTTTGAAGGGCAGGTCCTTCCTGACTCCTCTCTGGGAGACTGTCACCACGGACGCCAGCCTTTCGGGTTGGGGGGGTTTCTGGAAGGATCTTCAGATCCAGGGGCAGTGGGGTCCTCGAGAGGCTCACTTGCCCATCAATGTTCTGGAGCTGAGAGCTATCCGTCTGGTTCTTTCTCTTCTGACTTAGCATGTCAGGGGCCTTCCGATTCAGGTTCGTTCGGACGGCGGTTGCCTACATCAATCATCAGGGAGGGACTCGCAGTCTGGGAGCTCTCAGAGAGGTTTCCCTGATTCTGACCTGGGCGGAGGCCCATGTTCCTTGCCTGTCGGCAGTTTACATTCCGGGGGTGGAAAACACGGAAGCGGACCTTCTAAGCAGATGCTCCTCCCGTCTGGGGGAATGGTCTCTCCATCCTCAGGTTTTTCAGGCTCTGTGTCTTCGGTGGGGAACACCGGAGGTGGACCTGTTTGCTTCTCGTCACAATTACAAACTTCCGACCTTTGTGTCAATGTCTCAGGACCCTCTGGCTCTGGCGGTAGACGACATGTCTCTGAGCTGGGGGGAACTGGGGTTCCTGTATCTGTTCCCTCCGATTCCCTTGCTAGGAAGAGTGTTAAGAAAGTTGATTCTGGAAGGGTTTCCGCTATTCTTGTGGCTCCAAGGTGGCCAAGAAGGATGTGGTTCCGGACGTCATTCGGATGGCAGTAGACCAGTTCGAACTTCCTCTGCGGCCGGATCTTCTCACTCGGGGTCGGCTGCGTTACCCCAATTTACCAACGCTGGCTTTGACGGCTTGGCTGCTGAAACCTCCATCTTGAAGGAGGAAGGTCTTTCTGATTCGGTTATTAAGACTCTTATTTGTGCTCGAAAGAGGTCTTCTTCTGCTATCTATTATAGAACCTGGCGTTCTTACATCGATTGGTGCGAGGCTAGGTCTTTGCCCTGCAGAGTCTTTTCTGTTTCCAGAGTTTTGGATTTTCTTCAGTCTGGACTGGATGCTGGTCTGCAGCTTAGTACCTTGAAGGGGCAGGTTTCTGCCTTGTCTATTTTCTTTCAGAAGGCTTTTGCGCTTCATCCGTTGGTCAAGACTTTTTTCCAGGGGGTTACGCATGTGCGGCCTCCCAGGAAGGCTTTGCTCCCTGTTTGGGATCTGAATTTGGTGTTGTCTGCTCTTCAGGCTCCTCCTTTTGAGCCTTTGTCGGATATTGCTCTCTCTACTTTGACTCAGAAGGTTGTCTTTCTAGTGGCTATCACTTCTGTTCGGCGTGTCTCTGAGTTGGCGGCCTTGTCTATTCAGGCGCCCTACCTTGAGACATCAAGATAAAGTGGTATTTCGGTTCAATTCGGACTTTCTTCCTAAGGTTGTTTCTGCATTTCATCTGAATCAGGACATTGTTCTTCCCTCCTTGTGTCCTAACCCCAAGAATGACAAGGAGAGGGTTTTGCACTATTTGGACGTTGTTCGCTGTGTTGATTTTTAATTGCGTGCTACGTCTTCTTTCCGTAAGACTGATGCTTTTTTCGTTGTGCCTTGTGGGCCTAGGAAGGGTTTGGCCCCAGCTAAATCTTCCATTAGCAAATGGATTCGTCAAGCCATTATCGGCGCCTATAAGGCTAAGGGGAAAGTTCCTCTTTTTCGTATCACTGCCCTTTTTTACTCGCGATATTGGTGCGTCCTGGGCTTTTCAGCACCAGGCTTCTGTTGAACAAGTTTGTAAGGCGGCTACTTGGTCTTCGGTTCATAGTTTTTCGAAGTTTTATAAGGTTGATGTGCGAGCCTCAGCGGACGCTGTGTTTGGCCGCAAAGTTCTGCAAACTGTAGTGGTTTGAGTTATGATTCATCTTCCTGCTAGATACCCACCCTTTAGGGACACTGCTTTTGGACGTCCCGAACGTTATTACTACAGGAAGCGGGGTGTGTGTGACACACAAAGAATAATACCATTTTGTGAATACTCACCAGTAAAATGGATATTATTGGTGTGTCACACACACCCCGCTTCACCCGCCCTTTTTAGTATCCTGGTTTTCTCTATTTGGTGAAGCTATAATTTTGTTGAGGGTTAATTTCCTGGTACCTTGTCTTACTGCTTTTCAATTACACTGGGGATTAAGTGGGAGGTCCCAGGTATATATAGACTGGGAGGGGCCAGTTTTCAAGATCTCTCTCTCTGCAATGGCATCTGGCGATGGTTTATCCAAACGTTATTACTACAGGAAGCGGGGTGTGTGTGACACACCAATAATATCCATTTTACTGGTGAGTATTCACAAAATGGTATTTTTGTGCCGGGCTGTTGGTCCACTTTAATGTGAATGATGGCCTTCATACATTGAGATCACTTTGTATCAGACGCAGATCTCACCTGATGGGACTTTCTTATAATGTCTGGGCTCATCTGAAGGCGTTGTTCCGGTTGTTTCTTTTAGTTTGTGAAAAGGAAAAAAAATGACAATTTAGAAACTTGTACAATCTCCCTAAAATGTATTAAAGATCTATTTATGTTATTTGCACAGTATAAGATAACAAGCGTGTGGTGTATAACAGAGACCCATATCTCTGCTCTGCAGCGGCTCCGTGCAGCTTTATTTCTATCGGCCCATTTCCTCGCCTGGAACAATATTACAAATGTTTCTGTTTCCATATTATTATTTTCTTTTGCAAGAATAAGGACCTGTCACGTTATAGTCAAAGAGACTTTCCTACATCACAGGGCCCGAGCTGATGTATCATCGCAGCGTGACCCAGATTGTGTAACTAGCAAATAATACCCGAGTATTAAAGTGATACTAAAGTTGTCCCGTTATCTCAGGCTACACGTTGCACTGTCCCAGACTTCAATCCATTTTCAGAAAGTCCCTGTAGCTCCTAAGTTATTAGTAAAGGTATTAGAGCATCGGAGATGCAGAGAAATGATGTGGGTGTGGCAACAGAGATGTGATGTAAGCACACTGTGTGCTTTACATATATCATAGTAAAAAAATAAGTAAATTGTTCTGCCTCTAGTTATCACTGCCATAGTGAGACCAGAAAAAGGGGACGAGAGATGCTGCAGGCTAAGAGCGTCTCCAGCCTGCCAGCACATAATGTGACCAGAAAAAGGGGGCGATAGATGCTGCACGCTAAGAGCATCTCCAGCCTGCCAGCACACAGTGTGACCAGAAAAAGGGGGTGATAGATGCTGCAGGATAAGAGCATCTCCAGCCTGCCAGCACATAGCATTGTCCCATCCTCTTTGTGACCCCACTGTCTCAACTGGCTTGTGACCCTACAGTCTCATCCCCTTTGTGACCCTACTGTCTCAACCCCATTGTCACCCTATTGTTTCATCCCATTTGTCACCCTATTGTCTCATCCCCTTTGTCACCCTATTGTCTCATCCCCTTTGTCACCCTATTGTCTCATCCCCTTTGTCACCCTATTGTCTCATCCCCTTTGTCACCCTATTGTCTCATCCCCTTTGTCACCCTATTGTCTCATCCCCTTTGTCACCCTATTGTCTCATCCCCTTTGTCACCCTATTGTCTCACCCCCTTTGTCACCCTATTGTCTCATCCTCTTTGTCACCCTATTGTCTCATCCCCTTTGTCGCCCTACTGTCTCATCCCCTTTGTCACCCTATTGTCTCATCCCCTTTGTCACCCTATTGTCGCATTCCATTTGGCACCCTATTGTCTCATCCCCTTTGTCACCTTATTGTCTCACCCCCTTTGTCACCCTATTGTCTCATCCCCTTGTCACCCTATTGTCTCACCCCCTTTGTCACCCTAATGTCTCACCCCCTTTGTCACCCTATTGTCTCATCCCCTTTGTCACCCTATTGTCTCCTCCCCTTTGTTACCCTATTGTCTCATCCTCTTTGTGACCCTATTGTCTCATCCCCTTTGTGATCCTATTGTCTCCTCCCCTTTGTTACCCTATTGTCTCATCCTCTTTGTGACCCTATTGTCTCCCCCCCCTTTGTGACCCTATTGTCTCCTCCCCTTTGTGATCCTATTGTCTCCTCCCCTTTGTGACCCTATTGTCTCATCCCCTTTGTGATCCTATTGTCTCCTCCCCTTGGTCACCCTATTGTCTCATCCCCTTGGTCACCCTATTGTCTCACCCCCTGGTCACCCTATTGTCTCATCCCCTTTGTCACCCTATTGTCTCACCCCCTTGGTCACCCTATTGTTTCATCCCCTTTGTCACCCTATTGTCTCATCCCCTTTGTCAACCTACTGTCTCATCCCCTTTGTCACCCTATTGTCTCATCCCCTTGGTCACCCTACTGTCTCACCCCCATTGTCACCCTATTGTTTCATCCCATTTGTCACCCTATTGTCTCATCCCCTTTGTCACCCTATTGTCTCATCCCCTTTGTCACCCTATTGTCTCATCCCCTTTGTCACCCTATGGTCTCACCCCCTTTGTCAACCTACTGTCTCATCCCCTTTGTCACCCTATTGTCTCATCCCATTTGTCACCCTATTGTCTCATCCCCTTTGTCACCCTATTGTCTCATCCCCTTGGTCACCCTACTGTCTCACCCCCATTGTCACCCTATTGTTTCATCCCATTTGTCACCCTATTGTCTCATCCCCTTTGTCACCCTATTGTCTCAACCCCTTGGTCACCCTACTGTCTCACCCCCATTGTCACCCTATTGTTTCACCCCCTTTGTCACCCTATTGTCTCACCCCCTTTGTCAACCTACTGTCTCATCCCCTTTGTCACCCTATTGTCTCATCCCCTTTGTCACCCTATCGTCTCACCCCCTTTGTCACCCTATTGTCACATCCCCTTTGTCACCCTATTGTCTCACCCCCTTTGTCACCCTATTGTCTCATCCCCTTTGTCAACCTACTGTCTCATCCCCTTTGTCACCCTATTGTCTCATCCCCTTTGTCAAACTACTGTCTCATCCCCTTTGTCGCCCTATTGTCTCACCCCCTTTGTCACCCTATTGTCTCATCCCCTTTGTCACCCTATTGTCTCACCCCCTTTGTCACCCTATTGTCTCATCCCCTTTGTCACCCTATTGTCTCACCCCCTTTGTCACCCTATTGTCTCATCCCCTTTGTCAAACTACTGTCTCACCCCCTTTGTCACCCTATTGTCTCACCCACTTTGTCACCCTATTGTCTCACCCCCTTTGTCACCCTATTGTCTCATCCCCTTTGTCACCCTATTGTCTCACCCCCTTTGTCACCCTATTGTCTCATCCCCTTTGTCAAACTACTGTCTCACCCCCTTTGTCACCCTATTGTCTCACCCACTTTGTCACCCTATTGTCTCACCCCCTTTGTCACCCTATTGTCTCATCCCCTTTGTCACCCTATTGTCTCACCCCCTTTGTCACCCTATTGTCTCATCCCCTTTGTCAAACTACTGTCTCACCCACTTTGTCACCCTATTGTCTCACCCACTTTGTCACCCTATTGTCTCACCCCCTTTGTCACCCTATTGTCTCATCCCCTTTGTGACCCTATTGTCTCACCCCCTTTGTCACCCTATTGTCTCATCCCCTTTGTCACCCTATTGTCTCACCCCCTTTGTCACCCTATTGTCTCACCCCCTTTGTCACCCTATTGTCTCATCCCCTTTGTCAAACTACTGTCTCACCCCCTTTGTCACCCTATTGTCTCACCCCCTTTGTCACCCTATTGTCTCATCCCCTTTGTCAAACTACTGTCTCACCCCCTTTGTCACCCTATTGTCTCACCCCCTTTGTCACCCTATTGTCTCACCCCCTTTGTCACCCTATTGTCTCATCCCCTTTGTCACCCCTATTGTCTCATCCCCTTTGTCACCCCTATTGTCTCATCCCCTTGGTCACCCTACTTTCTCACCCCCATTGTCACCCTATTATTTCATCCCATTTGTCACCCTATTGTCTCATCCCCTTTGTCACCCTATTGTCTCATCCCCTTTGTCACCCTATTGTCTCATCCCCTTTGTCACCCTACTGTCTCACCCCCATTGTCACCCTATTGTTTCACCCCCTTTGTCACCCTATTGTCTCATCCCCTTTGTCACCCTATTGTCTCATCCCCTTGGTCACCCTATTGTCTCATCCCCTTTTGTCACCCTATTGTTTCATCCCATTTGTCACCCTATTGTCTCACCCCCATTGTCACCCTATTGTTTCATCCCATTTGTCACCCTATTGTCTCATCCCCTTTGTCACCCTATTGTCTCATCCCCTTTGTCACCCTATTGTCTCATCCCATTTGTCACCCTATTGTCTCATCCCCTTGGTCACCCTATTGTCTCATCCCCTTTTGTCACCCTATTGTCTCATCCCCTTTGTCACCCTACTGTCTCACCCCCATTGTCACCCTATTGTTTCACCCCCTTTGTCACCCTATTGTCTCATCCCCTTTGTCACCCTATTGTCTCATCCCCTTGGTCACCCTATTGTCTCACCCCCATTGTCACCCTATTGTTTCATCCCATTTGTCACCCTATTGTCTCACCCCCATTGTCACCCTATTGTTTCATCCCATTTGTCACCCTATTGTCTCATCCCCTTGGTCACCCTATTGTCTCACCCCCATTGTCACCCTATTGTTTCATCCCATTTGTCACCCTACTGTCTCACCCCCATTGTCACCCTATTGTTTCACCCCCTTTGTCACCCTATTGTCTCATCCCCTTTTGTCACCCTATTGTTTCATCCCATTTGTCACCCTATTGTCTCACCCCCATTGTCACCCTATTGTTTCATCCCATTTGTCACCCTATTGTCTCATCCCCTTTGTCACCCTATTGTCTCATCCCCTTTGTCACCCTATTGTCTCATCCCCTTTGTCACCCTATTGTCTCATCCCCTTGGTCACCCTATTGTCTCATCCCCTTTGTCACCCTATTGTCTCATCCCCTTGGTCACCCTATTGTCTCATCCCATTTGTCACCCTATTGTCTCACCCCCTTTGTCAACCTACTGTCTTATCCCCTTTGTCACCCTATTGTCTCATCCCCTTTGTGATCCTATTGTCTCATCCCCTTTGTCACCCTATTGTCTCATCCCCTTTGTCACCCTATTGTCTCATCCCCTTTGTCACCCTATTGTCTCATCCCCTTTGTCACCCTATTGTCTCACCCCCTTTGTCAACCTACTGTCTTATCCCCTTTGTCACCCTATTGTCTCATCCCCTTTGTCACCCTATTGTCTCATCCCCTTTGTCACCCTATTGTCTCATCCCCTTGTCACCCTACTGTCTCACCCCCATTGTCACCCTATTGTTTCATCCCCTTTGTCACCCTATTGTCTCATCCCCTTGGTCACCCTATTGTCTCATCCCCTTTGTCACCCTATTGTCTCATCCCCTTTGTCACCCTATTGTCTCATCCCCTTTGTCACCCTATTGTTTCATCCCCTTTGTCACCCTATTGTTTCATCCCCTTTGTCACCCTATTGTCTCACCCCCTTTGTCACCCTATTGTCTCATCCCCATTGTCACCCTATTGTTTCATCCCCTTTGTCACCCTATTGTTTCATCCCCTTTGTCACCCTATTGTCTCATCCCCATTGTCACCCTATTGTCTCACCCCCTTTGTCACCCTATTGTCTCACCCCCTTTGTCACCCTATTGTATCATCCCCTTTGTCACCCTATTGTCTCATCCCCTTTGTCACCCTATTGTCTCACCCCCTTTGTCACCCTATTGTATCATCCCCTTTGTCACCCTATTGTCTCATCCCCTTTGTCACCCTATTGTCTCACCCCCTTTGTCACCCTATTGTATCATCCCCTTTGTCACCCTATTGTCTCATCCCCATTGTCACCCTATTGTCTCACCCCCTTTGTCACCCTATTGTATCATCCCCTTTGTCACCCTATTGTCTCATCCCCTTTGTCACCCTATTGTTTCATCCCATTTGTCACCCTATTGTCTCACCCCCATTGTCACCCTATTGTTTCATCCCATTTGTCACCCTATTGTCTCATCCCCTTTGAAACCCTATTGTTTCATCCCATTTGTCACCCTATTGTCTCACCCCCATTGTCACCCTATTGTTTCATCCCATTTGTCACCCTATTGTCTCATCCCCTTTGTCACCCTATTGTCTCATCCCCTTTGTCACCCTATTGTTTCATCCCATTTGTCACCCTATTGTCTCACCCTATTGTTTCATCCCATTTGTCACCCTATTGTCTCATCCCCTTTGTCACCCTATTGTCTCATCCCATTTGTCACCCTATTGTCTCATCCCCTTTGTCACCCTATTGTCTCACCCCCTTTGTCACCCTATTGTCTCACCCCCTTTGTCACCCTATTGTCTCATCCCCTTTGTCACCCTATTGTCTCATCCCCTTTGTCACCCTATTGTCTCATCCCCTTGGTCACCCTATTGTCTCATCCCCTTTGTCACCCTATTGTCTCATCCCATTTGTCACCCTATTGTTTCATCCCATTTGTCACCCTATTGTCTCACCCCCATTGTCACCCTATTGTTTCATCCCATTTGTCACCCTATTGTCTCATCCCCTTTGTCACCCTATTGTCTCATCCCATTTGTCACCCTATTGTCTCCTCCCCTTGGTCACCCTATTGTCTCATCCCCTTTGTCACCCTATTGTCTCATCCCCTTGGTCACCCTATTGTCTCATCCCCTTTGTCACCCTATTGTCTCACCCCCATTGTCACCCTATTGTTTCATCCCATTTGTCACCCTATTGTCTCATCCCCTTTGTCACCCTATTGTCTCACCCCCATTGTCACCCTATTGTTTCATCCCATTTGTCACCCTATTGTCTCATCCCCTTTGTCACCCTATTGTCTCATCCCCTTTGTCACCCTATTGTCTCATCCCCTTGGTCACCCTATTGTCTCATCCCCTTGGTCACCCTATTGTCTCATCCCCTTTGTCACCCTATTGTCTCATCCCCTTTGTCACCCTATTGTCTCATCCCCTTTGTCACCCTATTGTCTCATCCCCTTGGTCACCCTATTGTCTCATCCCCTTTGTCACCCTATTGTCTCATCCCCTTTGTCACCCTATTGTCTCATCCCCTTTGTCACCCTATTGTCTCACCCCCATTGTCACCCTATTGTTTCATCCCCTTTGTCACCCTATTGTCTCATCCCCTTTGTCACCCTATTGTCTCATCCCCTTTGTCACCCTATTGTCTCATCCCCTTTGTCACCCTATTGTCTCACCCCCATTGTCACCCTATTGTTTCATCCCCTTTGTCACCCTATTGTCTCATCCCCTTTGTCACCCTATTGTCTCATCCCCTTTGTCACCCTATTGTCTCATCCCCTTTGTCACCCTATTGTCTCATCCCCTTTGTCACCCTATTGTCTCATCCCCTTTGTCACCCTATTGTTTCATCCCCTTTGTCACCCTATTGTTTCATCCCCTTTGTCACCCTATTGTCTCACCCCCTTTGTCACCCTATTGTCTCATCCCCTTGTCACCCTATTGTCTCACCCCCTTTGTCACCCTATTGTCTCATCCCCTTGGTCACCCTATTGTCTCATCCCCTTGGTCACCCTATTGTCTCATCCCCTTTGTCAAACTACTGTCTCATCCCCTTTGTCACCCTATTGTCTCACCCCCTTTGTCACCCTATTGTCTCATCCCCTTTGTCACCCTATTGTCTCACCCCCTTTGTCACCCTATTGTCTCATCCCCTTTGTCACCCTATTGTCTCACCCCCTTTGTCACCCTATTGTCTCATCCCCTTTGTCAAACTACTGTCTCACCCCCTTTGTCACCCTATTGTCTCATCCCCTTTGTCAAACTACTGTCTCATCCCCTTTGTCACCCTATTGTCTCACCCCCTTTGTCACCCTATTGTCTCATCCCCTTTGTCACCCTATTGTCTCACCCCCTTTGTCACCCTATTGTCTCATCCCCTTGTCACCCTATTGTCTCACCCCCTTTGTCACCCTATTGTCTCATCCCCTTGGTCACCCTATTGTCTCATCCCCTTTGTCACCCTATTGTTTCATCCCCTTTGTCACCCTATTGTCTCATCCCCTTGGTCACCCTATTGTCTCATCCCCTTTGTCAAACTACTGTCTCATCCCCTTTGTCACCCTATTGTCTCACCCCCTTTGTCACCCTATTGTCTCATCCCCTTTGTCACCCTATTGTCTCACCCCCTTTGTCACCCTATTGTCTCATCCCCTTTGTCACCCTATTGTCTCACCCCCTTTGTCACCCTATTGTCTCATCCCCTTTGTCAAACTACTGTCTCACCCCCTTTGTCACCCTATTGTCTCATCCCCTTTGTCACCCCTATTGTCTCATCCCCTTGGTCACCCTACTTTCTCACCCCCATTGTCACCCTATTGTTTCATCCCATTTGTCACCCTATTGTCTCACCCCCTTTGTCACCCTACTGTCTCACCCCCATTGTCACCCTATTGTTTCACCCCCTTTGTCACCCTATTGTCTCATCCCCTTTGTCACCCTATTGTCTCACCCCCTTTGTCACCCTATTGTCTCATCCCCTTGGTCACCCTATTGTTTCATCCCATTTGTCACCCTATTGTCTCATCCCCTTTGTCAAACTACTGTCTCACCCCCTTTGTCACCCTATTGTCTCACCCCCTTTGTCACCCTATTGTCTCATCCCCTTTGTCACCCTCTTGTCTCACCCCCTTTGTCACCCTATTGTCTCATCCCCTTTGTCACCCTATTGTCTCATCCCCTTTGTCACCCTATTGTCTCATCCCCTTTGTCACCCTATTGTCTCATCCCCTTTGTCACCCTATTGTCTCATCCCCTTGGTCACCCTACTTTCTCACCCCCATTGTCACCCTATTGTTTCATCCCCTTTGTCACCCTATTGTCTCACCCCCTTTGTCACCCCTATTGTCTCATCCCCTTGGTCACCCTACTTTCTCACCCCCATTGTCACCCTATTGTTTCATCCCCTTTGTCACCCTATTGTCTCATCCCCTTTGTCAAACTACTGTCTCATCCCCTTTGTCACCCTATTGTCTCACCCCCTTTGTCACCTTAATGTCTCACCCCCTTTGTCACCCTATTGTCTCATCCCCTTTGTCACCCTATTGTCTCCCCCCTTTGTGATCCTACTGTCTCATCCCCTTTGTCACCCTATTGTCTCATCCCCTTTGTCACCCTATTGTCTCACCCCCTTTGTCACCCTATTGTCTCACCCCCTTTGTCACCCTATTGTCTCATCCCCTTTGTCACCCCTATTGTCTCATCCCCTTGGTCACCCTACTTTCTCACCCCCATTGTCACCCTATTGTTTCATCCCCTTTGTCACCCTATTGTCTCACCCCCTTTGTCACCCTATTGTCTCATCCCCTTTGTCAAACTACTGTCTCATCCCCTTTGTCACCCTATTGTCTCATCCCCTTTGTCAAACTACTGTCTCACCCCCTTTGTCACCCTATTGTCTCACCCCCTTTGTCACCCTATTGTCTCATCCCCTTTGTCACCCCTATTGTCTCATCCCCTTGGTCACCCTATTGTCTCATCCCCTTTGTCAAACTACTGTCTCATCCCCTTTGTCACCCTATTGTCTCATCCCCTTTGTCAAACTACTGTCTCACCCCCTTTGTCACCCTATTGTCTCACCCCCTTTGTCACCCTATTGTCTCACCCCCTTTGTCACCCTATTGTCTCATCCCCTTTGTCACCCTATTGTCTCACCCCCTTTCACACCCTATTGTCTCATCCCCTTTGTCACCCTATTGTCTCACCCCCTTTGTCACCCTATTGTCTCACCCCCTTTGTCACCCTATTGTCTCACCCCCTTTCACACCCTATTGTCTCATCCCCTTTGTCACCCTATTGTCTCATCCCCTTTGTCACCCTATTGTCTCACCCCCTTTCACACCCTATTGTCTCATCCCCTTTGTCACCCTATTGTCTCACCCCCTTTGTCACCCTATTGTCTCACCCCCTTTGTCACCCTATTGTCTCACCCCCTTTGTCACCCTATTGTCTCACCCCCTTTGTCACCCTATTGTCTCACCCCCTTTCACACCCTATTGTCTCATCCCCTTTGTCACCCTATTGTCTCATCCCCTTTGTCACCCTATTGTCTCACCCCCTTTCACACCCTATTGTCTCATCCCCTTTGTCACCCTATTGTCTCACCCCCTTTGTCACCCTATTGTCTCACCCCCTTTGTCACCCTATTGTCTCACCCCCTTTGTCACCCTATTGTCTCACCCCCTTTGTCACCCCCTTTGTCACCCTATTGTCTCATCCCCTTTGTCACCCTATTGTCTCATCCCCTTTGTCACCCTATTGTCTCACCCCCTTTGTCACCCTATTGTCTCCTCCCCTTTGTCACCCTATTGTCTCACCCCCTTTGTCACCCTATTGTCTCACCCCCTTTCACACCCTATTGTCTCATCCCCTTTGTCACCCTATTGTCTCACCCCCTTTGTCACCCTATTGTCTCATCCCCTTTGTCACCCTATTGTCTCACCCCCTTTGTCACCCTATTGTCTCACCCCCTTTCACACCCTATTGTCTCATCCCCTTTGTCACCCTATTGTCTCACCCCCTTTGTCACCCTATTGTCTCACCCCCTTTGTCACCCTATTGTCTCACCCCCTTTCACACCCTATTGTCTCATCCCCTTTGTCACCCTATTGTCTCACCCCCTTTGTCACCCTATTGTCTCATCCCCTTTGTCAAACTACTGTCTCACCCCCTTTGTCACCCTATTGTCTCATCCCCTTTGTCACCCTATTGTCTCATCCCCTTTGTCACCCTATTGTCTCACCCCCTTTGTCACCCTATTGTCTCACCCCCTTTGTCACCCTATTGTCTCACCCCCTTTGTCACCCTATTGTCTCACCCCCTTTGTCACCCTATTGTCTCATCCCCTTTGTCACACTATTGTCTCATCACCTTGGTCACCCTACTTTCTCACCCCCATTGTCACCCTATTGTCTCATCCCCTTGGTCACCCTATTGTCTCATCACCTTGGTCACCCTACTTTCTCACCCCCATTGTCACCCTATTGTTTCATCCCATTTGTCACCCTATTGTTTCATCCCCTTTGTCACACTATTGTCTCATCCCCTTTGTCACCCTATTGTCTCACCCCCTTTGTGACCCTATTGTCTCACCCCCTTGGTCACCCTACTTTCTCACCCCCATTATCACCCTATTGTTTCATCCCATTTGTCACCCTATTGTCTCATCCCCTTTGTCACCCTATTGTCTCACCCCCTTTGTCACCCTACTGTCTCACCCCCATTGTCACCCTATTGTTTCACCCCCTTTGTCACCCTATTGTCTCATCCCCTTTGTCACCCTATTGTCTCACCCCCTTTGTCACCCTATTGTCTCATCCCCTTTGTCACCCTATTGTCTCACCCCCATTGTCACCCTATTGTATCATCCCCTTGGTCACCCTATTGTCTCATCCCCTTTGTCACCCTATTGTCTCATCCCATTTGTCACCCTATTGTCTCATCCCCTTTGTCACCCTACTGTCTCACCCCCATTGTCACCCTATTGTTTCACCCCCTTTGTCACCCTATTGTCTCATCCCCTTTGTCACCCTATTGTCTCATCCCCTTGGTCACCCTATTGTCTCATCCCCTTTGTCACCCTATTGTCTCATCCCATTTGTCACCCTATTGTCTCACCCCCATTGTCACCCTATTGTTTCATCCCATTTGTCACCCTATTGTCTCATCCCCTTGGTCACCCTATTGTCTCATCCCCTTTGTCACCCTATTGTCTCATCCCCTTGGTCACCCTATTGTCTCATCCCCTTTGTCACCCTACTGTCTCACCCCCATTGTCACCCTATTGTTTCACCCCCTTTGTCACCCTATTGTCTCATCCCCTTTGTCACCCTATTGTCTCATCCCATTTGTCACCCTATTGTCTCATCCCCTTGGTCACCCTATTGTCTCATCCCCTTTGTCACCCCCATTGTCACCCTATTGTTTCACCCCCTTTGTCACCCTATTGTCTCATCCCCTTTGTCACCCTATTGTCTCATCCCCTTGGTCACCCTATTGTCTCATCCCCTTTGTCACCCTATTGTCTCATCCCCTTTTGTCACCCTATTGTTTCATCCCATTTGTCACCCTATTGTCTCACCCCCATTGTCACCCTATTGTTTCATCCCATTTGTCACCCTATTGTCTCATCCCCTTGGTCACCCTATTGTTTCATCCCATTTGTCACCCTATTGTCTCACCCCCATTGTCACCCTATTGTTTCATCCCATTTGTCACCCTATTGTCTCATCCCCTTTGTCACCCTATTGTCTCATCCCCTTTGTCACCCTATTGTCTCATCCCATTTGTCACCCTATTGTCTCATCCCCTTGGTCACCCTATTGTCTCATCCCCTTTGTCACCCTATTGTCTCATCCCCTTGGTCACCCTATTGTCTCATCCCCTTTGTCACCCTATTGTCTCACCCCCATTGTCACCCTATTGTTTCATCCCATTTGTCACCCTATTGTCTCATCCCCTTTGTCACCCTATTGTCTCACCCCCATTGTCACCCTATTGTTTCATCCCATTTGTCACCCTATTGTCTCATCCCCTTTGTCACCCTATTGTCTCATCCCCTTGGTCACCCTATTGTCTCACCCCCTTTGTCACCCTATTGTCTCATCCCCTTGGTCACCCTATTGTCTCACCCCCTTTGTCACCCTATTGTCTCATCCCCTTGGTCACCCTATTGTCTCACCCCCTTTGTCACCCTATTGTCTCACCCCCTTTGTCACCCTATTGTCTCATCCCCTTTGTCACCCTATTGTCTCATCCCCTTGGTCACCCTATTGTCTCACCCCCTTTGTCACCCTATTGTCTCATCCCCTTGGTCACCCTATTGTCTCACCCCCTTTGTCACCCTATTGTCTCATCCCCTTTGTCACCCTATTGTCTCATCCCCTTGGTCACCCTATTGTCTCACCCCCTTTGTCACCCTATTGTCTCATCCCCTTTGTCACCCTATTGTCTCACCCCCTTTGTCACCCTATTGTCTCACCCCCTTTGTCAACCTACTGTCTTATCCCTTTTGTCACCCTATTGTCTTATCCCCTTTGTCACCCTATTGTCTCATCCCCTTGGTCACCCTATTGTTTCATCCCCTTTGTCACCCTATTGTCTCATCCCCTTGGTCACCCTATTGGCTCATCCCCTTTGTCACCCTATTGTCTCATCCCCTTTGTCACCCTATTGTTTCATCCCCTTTGTCACCCTATTGTTTCATCCCCTTTGTCACCCTATTGTCTCACCCCCTTTGTCACCCTATTGTCTCATCCCCTTGTCACCCTATTGTCTCACCCCCTTTGTCACCCTACTGTCTCACCCCCATTGTCACCCTATTGTTTCATCCCCTTTGTCACCCTATTGTTTCATCCCCTTTGTCACCCTATTGTTTCATCCCCTTTGTCACCCTATTGTCTCACCCCCTTTGTCACCCTATTGTCTCATCCCCTTATCACCCTATTGTCTCACCCCCTTTGTCACCCTATTGTCTCATCCCCTTGGTCACCCTATTGTTTCATCCCCTTTGTCACCCTATTGTCTCACCCCCTTTGTGACCCTATTGTCTCATCCCCTTTGTCACCCTATTGTCTCATCCCCTTTGTCACCCTATTGTCTCACCCCCTTTGTCACCCTATTGTCTCACCCCCTTTGTCACCCTATTGTCTCACCCCCTTTGTCACCCTATTGTCTCACCCCCTTTGTCACCCTATTGTTTCATCCCCTTGGTCACCCTATTGTTTCATCCCATTTGTCACCCTATTGTCTCATCCCCTTGGTCACCCTATTGTCTCACCCCATTGTCACCCTATTGTCTCATCCCCTTTGTCACCCTATTGTCTCATCCCCTTGGTCACCCTATTGTCTCATCCCCTTTGTGACCCTATTGTCTCATCCCCTTGGTCACCCTACTTTCTCACCCCCATTGTCACCCTATTGTTTCATCCCATTTGTCACCCTATTGTCTCATCCCCTTGGTCACCCTATTGTTTCATCCCATTTGTCACCCTATTGTCTCATCCCCTTTGTCAAACTACTGTCTCATCCCCTTTGTCACCCTATTGTCTCATCCCCTTTGTCACCCTATTGTCTCATCCCCTTTGTCACCCTATTGTCTCACCCCCTTTGTCACCCTATTGTCTCATCCCCTTTGTCACCCTATTGTCTCATCCCCTTGGTCACCCTATTGTCTCATCCCCTTTGTCACCCTATTGTCTCATCCCCTTTGTCACCCTATTGTCTCACCCCCTTTGTCACCCTATTGTCTCATCCCATTTGTCACCCTATTGTCTCATCCCCTTGGTCACCCTATTGTCTCATCCCCTTTGTCACCCTATTGTCTCATCCCCTTGGTCACCCTATTGTCTCACCCCCTTTGTCACCCTATTGTCTCATCCCCTTTGTCAAACTACTGTCTCACCCCCTTTGTCACCCTATTGTCTCATCCCCTTTGTCACCCTATTGTCTCACCCCCTTTGTCACCCTATTGTCTCATCCCCTTTGTCACCCTATTGTCTCACCCCCTTTGTCACCCTATTGTCTCATCCCCTTTGTCACCCTATTGTCTCACCCCCTTTGTCACCCTATTGTCTCATCCCCTTTGTCAAACTACTGTCTCACCCCCTTTGTCACCCTATTGTCTCACCCCCTTTGTCACCCTATTGTCTCATCCCCTTTGTCACCCTATTGTCTCATCCCCTTTGTCACCCTATTGTCTCATCCCCTTTGTCACCCTATTGTCTCATCCCCTTTGTCACCCTATTGTCTCACCCCCTTTGTCACCCTATTGTCTCATCCCCTTTGTCAAACTACTGTCTCACCCCCTTTGTCACCCTATTGTCTCACCCCCTTTGTCACCCTATTGTCTCATCCCCTTTGTCACCCCTATTGTCTCATCCCCTTTGTCACCCTATTGTCTCACCCCCATTGTCACCCTATTGTTTCATCCCATTTGTCACCCTATTGTTTCATCCCCTTTGTCACACTATTGTCTCACCCCCTTTGTCACCCTATTGTCTCATCCCCTTTGTCAAACTACTGTCTCACCCCCTTTGTCACACGATTGTCTCACCCCCTTTGTCACCCTATTGTCTCACCCCCTTTGTCACACTATTGTCTCACCCCCTTTGTCACCCTATTGTTTCATCCCCTTTGTCACCCTATTGTTTCATCCCCTTTGTCACACTATTGTCTCACCCCCTTTGTCACACTATTGTCTCACCCCCTTTGTCACCCTATTGTTTCATCCCCTTTGTCACCCTATTGTTTCATCCCCTTTGTCACACTATTGTCTCACCCCCTTTGTCACACTATTGTCTCACCCCCTTTGTCACCCTATTGTCTCATCCCCTTTGTCACACTATTGTCTCATCCCCTTTGTCACCCTATTGTTTCATCCCCTTTGTCACCCTATTGTTTCATCCCCTTTGTCACACTATTGTCTCATCCCCTTTGTCACCCTATTGTTTCACCCCCTTTGTCACACTATTGTCTCACCCCCTTTGTCACCCTATTGTTTCATCCCCTTTGTCACCCTATTGTTTCATCCCCTTTGTCACCCTATTGTCTCACCCCCTTTGTCACCCTATTGTTTCATCCCCTTTGTCACCCTATTGTTTCATCCCCTTTGTCACCCTATTGTTTCACCCCCTTTGTCACACTATTGTCTCACCCCCTTTGTCACCCTATTGTTTCATCCCCTTTGTCACCCTATTGTCTCATCCCCTTTGTCAAACTACTGTCTCACCCCCTTTGTCACACGATTGTCTCACCCCCTTTGTCACCCTATTGTCTCACCCCCTTTGTCACACTATTGTCTCACCCCCTTTGTCACCCTATTGTTTCATCCCCTTTGTCACCCTATTGTCTCATCCCCTTTGTCACCCTATTGTTTCATCCCCTTTGTCACACTATTGTCTCACCCCCTTTGTCACCCTATTGTCTCATCCCCTTTGTGATCCTATTGTCTCATCCCCTTTGTGACCCTATTGTCTCATCCCCTTTGTGATCCTATTGTCTCACCCCCTTTGTCACACTATTGTCTCACCCCCTTTGTGATCCTATTGTCTCACCCCCTTTGTCACACTATTGTCTCATCCCCTTTGTGATCCTATTGTCTCACCCCCTTTGTCACCCTATTGTCTCATCCCCTTTGTGATCCTATTGTCTCACCCCCTTTGTCACCCTATTGTCTCATCCCCTTTGTGATCCTATTGTCTCACCCCCTTTGTCACACTATTGTCTCACCCCCTTTGTCACCCTATTGTCTCACCCCCTTTGTCACACTATTGTCTCACCCCCTTTGTCACCCTATTGTCTCATCCCCTTTGTCACACTATTGTCTCATCCCCTTTGTCACCCTATTGTCTCATCCCCTTTGTCACACTATTGTCTCACCCCCTTTGTCACCCTATTGTCTTATCCCCTTTGTCACCCTATTGTCTCATCCCCTTGTCACCCTATTGTCTCATCCCCTTTGTCACCCTATTGTCTCATCCCCTTTGTCACACTATTGTCTCATCCCCTTTGTCACCCTATTGTCTCATCCCCTTTGTCACACTATTGTCTCACCCCCTTTGTCACCCTATTGTCTCATCCCCTTTGTCACCCTATTGTCTCATCCCCTTGGTCACCCTATTGTCTCATCCCCTTTGTCACCCTATTGTCTCATCCCCTTTGTCACACTATTGTCTCACCCCCTTTGTCACCCTATTGTCTCACCCCCTTTGTCACCCTACTGTCTCACCCCCATTGTCACCCTATTGTTTCACCCCCTTTGTCACCCTATTGTCTCATCCCCTTTGTCACCCTATTGTCTCATCCTCTTGGTCACCCTATTGTCTCATCCCCTTTTGTCACCCTATTGTCTCACCCCCATTGTCACCCTATTGTCTCATCCCCTTGGTCACCCTATTGTCTCATCCCCTTTGTCACCCTATTGTCTCATCCTATTTGTCACCCTATTGTCTCATCCCCTTGGTCACCCTATTGTCTCATCCCCTTGGTCACCCTATTGTCTCATCCCCTTTGTCACCCTATTGTCTCATCCCCTTTTGTCACCCTATTGTCTCATCCCCTTGGTCACCCTATTGTCTCATCCCCTTGGTCACCCTATTGTCTCATCCCCTTGGTCACCCTATTGTCTCATCCCCTTGGTCACCCTATTGTTTCATCCCATTTGTCACCCTATTGTCTCACCCCCTTTGTCACCCTATTGTTTCATCCCATTTGTCACCCTATTGTCTCATCCCCTTGGTCACCCTATTGTCTCATCCCCTTTGTCACCCTATTGTCTCATCCCCTTTGTCACCCTATTGTTTCATCCCATTTGTCACCCTATTGTCTCATCCCCTTGGTCACCCTATTGTCTCATCCCCTTTGTCACCCTATTGTCTCATCCCCTTTGTCACCCTATTGTCTCATCCCCATTGTCACCCTATTGTTTCATCCCATTTGTCACCCTATTGTCTCACCCCCATTGTCACCCTATTGTTTCATCCCATTTGTCACCCTATTGTCTCATCCCCTTTGTCACCCTATTGTCTCATCCCCTTTGTCACCCTATTGTCTCATCCCCTTTGTCACCCTATTGTCTCATCCCATTTGTCACCCTATTGTCTCATCCCCTTGGTCACCCTATTGTCTCATCCCCTTTGTCACCCTATTGTCTCACCCCCATTGTCACCCTATTGTTTCACCCCCTTTGTCACCCTATTGTCTCATCCCCTTGGTCACCCTATTGTCTCATCCCCTTTGTCACCCTACTGTCTCACCCCCATTGTCACCCTATTGTTTCACCCCCTTTGTCACCCTATTGTCTCATCCCCTTGGTCACCCTATTGTCTCATCCCCTTTGTCACCCTATTGTCTCATCCCCTTTTGTCACCCTATTGTCTCATCCCCTTTGTCACCCTATTGTCTCATCCCCTTGGTCACCCTATTGTTTCATCCCATTTGTCACCCTATTGTCTCACCCCCATTGTCACCCTATTGTTTCATCCCATTTGTCACCCTATTGTTTCATCCCCTTTGTCACCCTATTGTCTCATCCCATTTGTCACCCTATTGTCTCATCCCCTTGGTCACCCTATTGTCTCCCCCCCCTTTGTCACCCTATTGTTTCATCCCCTTTGTCACCCTATTGTCTCATCCCCTTTGTCACCCTATTGTCTCACCCCCTTTGTCAACCTACTGTCTTATCCCCTTTGTCACCCTATTGTCTCATCCCCTTGGTCACCCTATTGTTTCATCCCCTTTGTCACCCTATTGTCTCATCCCCTTGGTCACCCTATTGGCTCATCCCCTTTGTCACCCTATTGTCTCATCCCCTTTGTCACCCTATTGTTTCATCCCCTTTGTCACCCTATTGTTTCATCCCCTTTGTCACCCTATTGTCTCACCCCCTTTGTCACCCTATTGTCTCATCCCCTTGTCACCCTATTGTCTCACCCCCTTTGTCACCCTATTGTCTCATCCCCTTGGTCACCCTATTGTCTCATCCCCTTTGTCACCCTACTGTCTCACCCTCATTGTCACCCTATTGTTTCATCCCCTTTGTCACCCTATTGTTTCATCCCCTTTGTCACCCTATTGTTTCATCCCCTTTGTCACCCTATTGTCTCACCCCCTTTGTCACCCTATTGTCTCATCCCCTTATCACCCTATTGTCTCACCCCCTTTGTCACCCTATTGTCTCATCCCCTTGGTCACCATACTGTCTCACCCCCATTGTCACCCTATTGTTTCATCCCCTTTGTCACCCTATTGTCTCACCCCCTTTGTCACCCTATTGTCTCACCCCCTTTGTCACCCTATTGTCTCACCCCCTTTGTCACCCTATTGTCTCATCCCCTTTGTCACCCTATTGTCTCATCCCCTTTGTCACCCTATTGTCTCACCCCCTTTGTCACCCTATTGTCTCACCCCGGTTGTCACCCTATTGTCTCACCCCCTTTGTCACCCTATTGTCTCACCCCCTTTGTCACCCTATTGTTTCATCCCATTTGTCACCCGATTGTTTCATCCCATTTGTCACCCTATTGTCTCATCCCCTTGGTCACCCTATTGTCTCACCCCATTGTCACCCTATTGTCTCATCCCCTTGTCACCCTATTGTCTCATCCCCTTGGTCACCCTATTGTCTCATCCCCTTTGTCACCCTATTGTCTCATCCCATTTGTCACCCTATTGTCTCACCCCCATTGTCACCCTATTGTTTCATCCCATTTGTCACCCTATTGTCTCATCCCCTTTGTCACCCTATTGTCTCACCCCCTTTGTCACCCTATTGTCTCACCCCCTTTGTCACCCTATTGTCTCATCCCCTTGTCACCCTATTGTCTCATCCCCTTTGTCACCCTATTGTCTCATCCCCTTGTCACCCTATTGTCTCATCCCCTTTGTCACCCTATTGTCTCATCCCCTTGTCACCCTATTGTCTCATCCCCATTGTCACCCTATTGTTTCATCCCATTTGTCACCCTATTGTCTCATCCCCTTTGTCACCCTATTGTCTCATCCCCTTGTCACCCTATTGTCTCATCCCCTTGTCACCCTATTGTCTCACCCCCTTTGTCACCCTAATGTCTCACCCCCTTTGTCACCCTATTGTCTCATCCCCTTTGTCACCCTATAATCTCACCCCCTTTGTCACCCTATTGTCTCATCCCCTTTGTGACCCTATTGTCTCATCCCCTTTGTCACCCTATTGTCTCATCCCCTTTGTCACCCTATAATCTCACCCCCTTTGTCACCCTATTGTCTCACCCCCATTGTCACCCTTTTGTTTCATCCCATTTGTCACCCTATTGTCTCACCCCCATTGTCACCCTATTGTTTCATCCCATTTGTCACCCTATTGTCTCACCCCCATTGTCACCCTATTGTTTCATCCCATTTGTCACCCTATTGTCTCATCCCCTTTGTCACCCTATTGTCTCATCCCATTTGTCACCCTATTGTCTCACCCCCATTGTCACCCTATTGTTTCATCCCATTTGTCACCCTATTGTCTCATCCCCTTTGTCACCCTATTGTCTCACCCCCTTTGTCACCCTATTGTCTCACCCCCTTTGTCACCCTATTGTCTCATCCCCTTGTCACCCTATTGTCTCATCCCCTTTGTCACCCTATTGTCTCATCCCCTTGTCACCCTATTGTCTCATCCCCTTTGTCACCCTATTGTCTCATCCCCTTGTCACCCTATTGTCTCATCCCCATTGTCACCCTATTGTTTCATCCCATTTGTCACCCTATTGTCTCATCCCCTTTGTCACCCTATTGTCTCATCCCCTTGTCACCCTATTGTCTCATCCCCTTGTCACCCTATTGTCTCACCCCCTTTGTCACCCTAATGTCTCACCCCCTTTGTCACCCTATTGTCTCATCCCCTTTGTCACCCTATAATCTCACCCCCTTTGTCACCCTATTGTCTCATCCCCTTTGTGACCCTATTGTCTCATCCCCTTTGTCACCCTATTGTCTCATCCCCTTTGTCACCCTATAATCTCACCCCCTTTGTCACCCTATTGTCTCACCCCCATTGTCACCCTTTTGTTTCATCCCATTTGTCACCCTATTGTCTCACCCCCTTTGTCACCCTAATGTCTCACCCCCTTTGTCACCCTATTGTCTCACCCCTTTGTCACCCTAATGTCTCATCCCCTTTGTCACCCTATTGTCTCCCCCCCTTTGTGATCCTACTGTCTCATCCCCTTTGTCACCCTATTGTCTCATCCCCTTTGTCACCCTATTGTCTCACCCCCTTTGTCACCCTATTGTCTCATCCCCTTGTCACCCTATTGTCTCACCCCCTTTGTCACCCTATTGTCTCACCCCCTTTGTCACCTTAATGTCTCACCCCCTTTGTCACCCTATTGTCTCATCCCCTTTGTCACCCTAATGTCTCACCCCCTTTGTCACCCTATTGTCTCATCCCCTTTGTCACCCTATTGTCCCATCCCCTTTGTCACCCTAATGTCTCATCCCCTTTGTCACCCTATTGTCTCATCCCCTTTGTCACCCTATTGTCTCATCCCCTTTGTCACCCTATTGTCTCACCCCCTTTGTCACCCTATTGTCTCACCCCCTTTGTCACCCTATTGTCTCATCCCCTTTGTCACCCTATTGTCTCATCCCCTTTGTCACCCTATTGTCTCACCCCCTTTGTCACCCTATTGTCTCATCCCCTTTGTCACCCTATTGTCTCACCCCCTTTGTCACCCTATTGTCTCATCCCCTTTGTCACCCTATTGTCTCATCCCCTTTGTCACCCTATTGTCTCATCCCCTTTGTCACCCTATTGTCTCATCCCCTTTGTCACCCTATTGTCTCATCCCCTTTGTCACCCTATTGTCTCATCCCCTTTGTCACCCTATTGTCTCATCCCCTTTGTGACCCTATTGTCTCACCCCCTTTGTCACCCTATTGTCTCATCCCCTTTGTGACCCTATTGTCTCACCCCCTTTGTCACCCTATTGTCTCACCCCCTTTGTCACCCTATTGTTTCATCCCCTTTGTCACCCTATTGTCTCATCCCCTTTGTGACCCTATTGTCTCATCCCCTTTGTCACCCTATTGTCTCACCCCCTTTGTCACCCTATTGTCTCACCCCCTTTGTCACCCTATTGTCTCATCCCCTTTGTCACCCTATTGTCTCATCCCCTTTGTCACCCTATTGTCTCGCCCCCTTTGTGACCCTATTTGCTCACCCCCTTTGTCACCCTATTATCTCACCCCCTTTGTCACCCTATTGTCTCACCCCCTTTGTGACCCTATTGTCTCACCCCCTTTGTCACCCTATTGTCTCATCCCCTTTGTGACCCTATTGTCTCATCCCCTTTGTGACCCTATTGTCTCATCCCCTTTGTCACCCTATTGTCTCATCCCCTTTGTCACCCTATTGTCTCATCCCCTTTGTGACCCTATTGTCTCACCCCCTTTGTCACCCTATTGTCTCATCCCCTTTGTGACCCTATTGTCTCACCCCCTTTGTCACCCTATTGTCTCACCCCCTTTGTCACCCTATTGTTTCATCCCCTTTGTCACCCTATTGTCTCATCCCCTTTGTCACCCTATTGTCTCATCCCCTTTGTCACCCTATTGTCTCATCCCCTTTGTCACCCTATTGTCTCATCCCCTTTGTCACCCTATTGTCTCGCCCCCTTTGTCACCCTATTTGCTCACCCCCTTTGTCACCCTATTATCTCACCCCCTTTGTCACCCTATTGTCTCACCCCCTTTGTGACCCTATTGTCTCACCCCCTTTGTCACCCTATTGTCTCCTCCCCTTTGTGACCCTATTGTCTCATCCCCTTTGTGACCCTATTGTCTCATCCCCTTTGTCACCCTATTGTCTCATCCCCTTTGTCACCCTATTGTCTCATCCCCTTTGTCACCCTATTGTCTCATCCCCTTTGTGACCCTATTGTCTCACCCCCTTTGTCACCCTATTGTCTCACCCCCTTTGTCACCCTATTGTCTCACCCCCTTTGTCACCCTATTGTTTCATCCCCTTTGTCACCCTATTGTCTCATCCCCTTTGTGACCCTATTGTCTCATCCCCTTTGTCACCCTATTGTCTCACCCCCTTTGTCACCCTATTGTCTCACCCCCTTTGTCACCCTATTGTCTCCCCCCCTTTGTGATCCTACTGTCTCATCCCCTTTGTCACCCTATTGTCTCATCCCCTTTGTCACCCTATTGTCTCACCCCCTTTGTCACCCTATTGTCTCATCCCCTTGTCACCCTATTGTCTCACCCCCTTTGTCACCCTATTGTCTCATCCCCTTGTCACCCTATTGTCTCACCCCCTTTGTCACCCTATTGTCTCACCCCCTTTGTCACCTTAATGTCTCACCCCCTTTGTCACCCTATTGTCTCATCCCCTTTGTGACCCTATTGTCTCATCCCCTTTGTCACCCTATTGTCTCACCCCCTTTGTCACCCTATTGTCTCACCCCCTTTGTCACCCTATTGTCTCACCCCCTTTGTGATCCTACTGTCTCATCCCCTTTGTCACCCTATTGTCTCATCCCCTTTGTCACCCTATTGTCTCATCCCCTTTGTCACCCTATTGTCTCACCCCCTTTGTCACCCTATTGTCTCATCCCCTTGTCACCCTATTGTCTCACCCCCTTTGTCACCCTATTGTCTCATCCCCTTGTCACCCTATTGTCTCACCCCCTTTGTCACCCTATTGTCTCATCCCCTTTGTCACCTTAATGTCTCACCCCCTTTGTCACCCTATTGTCTCATCCCCTTTGTCACCCTAATGTCTCACCCCCTTTGTCACCCTATTGTCTCATCCCCTTTGTCACCCTATTGTCTCACCCCCTTTGTCACCCTATTGTCTCACCCCCTTTGTCACCCTATTGTCTCATCCCCTTTGTCACCCTATTGTCTCATCCCCTTTGTCACCTTAATGTCTCACCCCCTTTGTCACCCTATTGTCTCATCCCCTTTGTCACCCTAATGTCTCATCCCCTTTGTCACCCTATTGTCTCATCCCCTTTGTCACCCTATTGTCTCATCCCCTTTGTCACCCTAATGTCTCACCCCCTTTGTCACCCTAATGTCTCACCCCCTTTGTCACCCTATTGTCTCATCCCCTTTGTCACCCTATTGTCTCACCCCCTTTGTCACCCTATTGTCTCATCCCCTTTGTCACCCTATTGTCTCACCCCCTTTGTCACCCTATTGTCTCATCCCCTTGTCACCCTATTGTCTCACCCCCTTTGTCACCCTATTGTCTCACCCCCTTTGTCACCCTATTGTCTCATCCCCTTTGTCACCCTATTGTCTCACCCCCTTTGTCACCCTATTGTCTCATCCCCTTGTCACCCTATTGTCTCACCCCCTTTGTCACCCTATTGTCTCATCCCCTTGTCACCCTATTGTCTCACCCCCTTTGTCACCCTATTGTCTCACCCCCTTTGTCACCTTAATGTCTCACCCCCTTTGTCACCCTATTGTCTCATCCCCTTTGTGACCCTATTGTCTCACCCCCTTTGTCACCCTATTGTCTCACCCCCTTTGTCACCCTATTGTCTCACCCCCTTTGTGATCCTACTGTCTCATCCCCTTTGTCACCCTATTGTCTCATCCCCTTTGTCACCCTATTGTCTCATCCCCTTTGTCACCCTATTGTCTCACCCCCTTTGTCACCCTAATGTCTCACCCCCTTTGTCACCCTATTGTCTCATCCTCTTTGTCACCCTATTGTCTCACCCCCTTTGTCACCCTATTGTCTCATCCCCTTTGTCACCCTATTGTCTCATCCTCTTTGTGACCCTATTGTCTCATTCCCTTTGTCACCCTATTGTCTCATTCCCTTTGTCACCCTATTGTCTCATCCTCTTTGTCACCCTATTGTCTCACCCCCTTTGTGACCCTATTTGCTCACCCCCTTTGTCACCCTATTGTCTCACCCCCTTTGTCACCCTATTGTCTCACCCCCTTTGTCACCCTATTGTCTCATCCCCTTTGTGACCCTATTGTCTCACCCCCTTTGTCACCCTATTGTCTCATCCCCTTTGTCACCCTATTGTCTCACCCCCTTTGTCACCCTAATGTCTCACCCCCTTTGTCACCCTATTGTCTCATCCTCTTTGTCACCCTATTGTCTCACCCCCTTTGTCACCCTATTGTCTCATCCCCTTTGTCACCCTATTGTCTCATCCTCTTTGTGACCCTATTGTCTCATTCCCTTTGTCACCCTATTGTCTCATTCCCTTTGTCACCCTATTGTCTCATCCTCTTTGTCACCCTATTGTCTCACCCCCTTTGTGACCCTATTTGCTCACCCCCTTTGTCACCCTATTGTCTCACCCCCTTTGTCACCCTATTGTCTCACCCCCTTTGTCACCCTATTGTCTCATCCCCTTTGTGACCCTATTGTCTCACCCCCTTTGTCACCCTATTGTCTCACCCCCTTTGTCACCCTATTGTCTCATTCCCTTTGTCACCCTATTGTCTCATCCTCTTTGTCACCCTATTGTCTCACCCCCTTTGTGACCCTATTTGCTCACCCCCTTTGTCACCCTATTGTCTCACCCCCTTTGTCACCCTATTGTCTCATCCCCTTTGTCACCCTATTGTCTCATCCCCTTTGTGACCCTATTGTCTCATCCCCTTTGTCACCCTATTGTCTCACCCCCTTTGTGACCCTATTGTCTCACCCCCTTTGTCACCCTATTGTCTCATCCCCTTTGTCACCCTATTGTCTCATCCCCTTTGTCACCCTATTGTCTCACCCCCTTTGTCACCCTATTGTCTCATCCCCTTTGTGACCCTATTGTCTCATCCCCTTTGTCACCCTATTGTCTCATCCCCTTTGTCACCCTATTGTCTCATCCCCTTTGTGACCCTATTGTCTCACCCCCTTTGTCACCCTATTGTCTCATCCCCTTTGTCACCCTATTGTCTCATCCCCTTTGTCACCCTATTGTCTCACCCCCTTTGTCACCCTATTGTCTCATCCCCTTTGTGACCCTATTGTCTCACCCCCTTTGTCACCCTATTGTCTCATCCCCTTTGTGACCCTATTGTCTCACCCCCTTTGTCACCCTATTGTCTCATCCCCTTTGTCACCCTATTGTCTCATCCCCTTTGTCACCCTATTGTCTCATCCCCTTTGTCACCCTATTGTCTCATCCCCTTTGTGACCCTATTGTCTCACCCCCTTTGTCACCCTATTGTCTCACCCCCTTTGTCACCCTATTGTCTCATCCCCTTTGTGACCCTATTGTCTCATCCCCTTTGTCACCCTATTGTCTCACCCCCTTTGTCACCCTATTGTCTCACCCCCTTTGTCACCCTATTGTCTCATCCCCTTTGTCACCCTATTGTCTCATCCCCTTTGTCACCCTATTGTCTCGCCCCCTTTGTGACCCTATTTGCTCACCCCCTTTGTCACCCTATTATCTCACCCCCTTTGTCACCCTATTGTCTCACCCCCTTTGTGACCCTATTGTCTCACCCCCTTTGTCACCCTATTGTCTCATCCCCTTTGTGACCCTATTGTCTCATCCCCTTTGTGACCCTATTGTCTCATCCCCTTTGTCACCCTATTGTCTCATCCCCTTTGTCACCCTATTGTCTCATCCCCTTTGTCACCCTATTGTCTCACCCCCTTTGTCACCCTATTGTCTCATCCCCTTTGTCACCCTATTGTCTCACCCCCTTTGTCACCCTATTGTCTCACCCCCTTTGTCACCCTATTGTCTCATCCCCTTTGTGACCCTATTGTTTCATCCCCTTTGTCACCCTATTGTCTCACCCCCTTTGTGACCCTATTGTCTCATCCCCTTTGTCACCCTATTGTCTCATCCCCTTTGTCACCCTATTGTCTCATCCCCTTTGTCACCCTATTGTCTCACCCCCTTTGTCACCCTATTGTCTCATCCCCTTTGTGACCCTATTGTCTCACCCCCTTTGTCACCCTATTGTCTCACCCCCTTTGTCACCCTATTGTCTCATCCCCTTTGTGACCCTATTGTTTCATCCCCTTTGTCACCCTATTGTCTCACCCCCTTTGTGACCCTATTGTCTCATCCCCTTTGTCACCCTATTGTCTCACCCCCTTTGTGACCCTATTGTCTCATCCCCTTTGTGACCCTATTGTCTCACCCCCTTTGTCACCCTATTGTCTCACCCCCTTTGTCACCCTATTGTCTCATCCCCTTTGTGACCCTATTGTCTCACCCCCTTTGTCACCCTATTGTCTCACCCCCTTTGTCACCCTATTGTCTCATCCCCTTTGTGACCCTATTGTTTCATCCCCTTTGTCACCCTATTGTCTCATCCCCTTTGTCACCCTATTGTCTCATCCCCTTTGTCACCCTATTGTCTCACCCCCTTTGTCACCCTATTGTCTCATCCCCTTTGTGACCCTATTGTCTCACCCCCTTTGTCACCCTATTGTCTCACCCCCTTTGTCACCCTATTGTCTCATCCCCTTTGTGACCCTATTGTTTCATCCCCTTTGTCACCCTATTGTCTCACCCCCTTTGTGACCCTATTGTCTCATCCCCTTTGTCACCCTATTGTCTCATCCCCTTTGTCACCCTATTGTCTCATCCCCTTTGTCACCCTATTGTCTCACCCCCTTTGTCACCCTATTGTCTCATCCCCTTTGTGACCCTATTGTCTCACCCCCTTTGTCACCCTATTGTCTCACCCCCTTTGTCACCCTATTGTCTCATCCCCTTTGTGACCCTATTGTTTCATCCCCTTTGTCACCCTATTGTCTCACCCCCTTTGTGACCCTATTGTCTCATCCCCTTTGTCACCCTATTGTCTCACCCCCTTTGTGACCCTATTGTCTCATCCCCTTTGTGACCCTATTGTCTCACCCCCTTTGTCACCCTATTGTCTCACCCCCTTTGTCACCCTATTGTCTCATCCCCTTTGTGACCCTATTGTCTCACCCCCTTTGTCACCCTATTGTCTCACCCCCTTTGTCACCCTATTGTCTCATCCCCTTTGTGACCCTATTGTTTCATCCCCTTTGTCACCCTATTGTCTCACCCCCTTTGTGACCCTATTGTCTCATCCCCTTTGTGACCCTATTGTCTCATCCCCTTTGTGACCCTATTGTCTCATCCCCTTTGTGACCCTATTGTCTCACCCCCTTTGTCACCCTATTGTCTCACCCCCTTTGTGACCCTATTGTTTCATCCCCTTTGTCACCCTATTGTCTCATCCCCTTTGTCACCCTATTGTCTCATCCCCTTTGTCACCCTATTGTCTCACCCCCTTTGTCACCCTATTGTCTCATCCCCTTTGTCACCCTATTGTCTCACCCCCTTTGTCACCCTATTGTCTCACCCCCTTTGTCACCCTATTGTCTCATCCCCTTTGTGACCCTATTGTTTCATCCCCTTTGTCACCCTATTGTCTCACCCCCTTTGTGACCCTATTGTCTCATCCCCTTTGTCACCCTATTGTCTCATCCCCTTTGTCACCCTATTGTCTCATCCCCTTTGTCACCCTATTGTCTCACCCCCTTTGTCACCCTATTGTCTCATCCCCTTTGTGACCCTATTGTCTCACCCCCTTTGTCACCCTATTGTCTCACCCCCTTTGTCACCCTATTGTCTCATCCCCTTTGTGACCCTATTGTTTCATCCCCTTTGTCACCCTATTGTCTCACCCCCTTTGTGACCCTATTGTCTCATCCCCTTTGTCACCCTATTGTCTCACCCCCTTTGTGACCCTATTGTCTCATCCCCTTTGTGACCCTATTGTCTCACCCCCTTTGTCACCCTATTGTCTCACCCCCTTTGTCACCCTATTGTCTCATCCCCTTTGTGACCCTATTGTCTCACCCCCTTTGTCACCCTATTGTCTCACCCCCTTTGTCACCCTATTGTCTCATCCCCTTTGTGACCCTATTGTTTCATCCCCTTTGTCACCCTATTGTCTCACCCCCTTTGTGACCCTATTGTCTCATCCCCTTTGTGACCCTATTGTCTCATCCCCTTTGTGACCCTATTGTCTCATCCCCTTTGTGACCCTATTGTCTCACCCCCTTTGTCACCCTATTGTCTCACCCCCTTTGTGACCCTATTGTTTCATCCCCTTTGTCACCCTATTGTCTCATCCCCTTTGTCACCCTATTGTCTCATCCCCTTTGTCACCCTATTGTCTCACCCCCTTTGTCACCCTATTGTCTCATCCCCTTTGTCACCCTATTGTCTCACCCCCATTGTCACCCTATTGTCTCCTCCCCTTTGTCACCCTATTGTCTCACCCCCTTTCCCTTTAGATTGTAAGCTCACAAGTTCAGAGGCCTCTCTGCTGATATATTGCTGCATCTATGTGTTCATTTACTTGTCTGTTACATTTGATTCATAATATTGTGTGTTTTATATGTATTGTTGTCATTCATGTACTTGTACCTTGTACAGCGCCATGGAATATGAAGGTGCTTTATAAATAATACTTTAGCAAAGCTGGCAGGCTGCAGATGCTCTTAGCCAGCAGCATCTCTCGTCCCCTTTTTCTGGTCACACTATGTGCTGGAAGGCTGGAGACGCTCTTAGCCTGCAGCATCTCTCGCCCCCTTTTTCTGGTCACATTATGAGCTGGCAGGCTGCAGACTCTCTTAGCCTGCAGCATCTCTTACTCCCTTTTTCTGGTCACACTATGAGCTGGCAGGCTGGAGACGCTCTTAGCCAGCAGCATCTCTCTGCCCCTTTTTCTGGTCACACTATGTGCTGGCAGGCTGGAGACGCTCTTAACCTGCAGCATCTCTCTGCCCCTTTTTCTGGTCACACCATGTGCTGGCAGGCTGGAGACGCTCTTAACCTGCAGCATCTCTCGTCCCCTTTTTCTGGTCACACTATGTGCTGGCAGGCTGGAGACGCTCTTAGCCTGCAGCATCTCTTACCCCCTTTTTCTGGTCACACTATGTGCTGGCAGGCTGGAGACGCTATTAGCCTGCAGCATCTCTCGCCCCCTTTTTCTAGTCACACTATGTGCTGGTAGGCTGGAGACGCTCTAAGCCTGCAGCATCTCTCGCCCCCTTTTTCTGGTCACACTATGTGCTGGTAGGCTGGAGACGCTCTTAGCCTGCAGCATCTCTCGCCCCCTTTTTCTGGTCACACTATGTGCTGGTAGGCTGGAGACGCTCTTAGCCTGCAGCATCTCTCGCCCCCTTTTTCTGGTCACACTATGTGCTGGTAGGCTGGAGACGCTCTTAGCCTGCAGCATCTCTTACCCCCTTTTTCTGGTCACACTATGTGCTGGCAGGCTGGAGACGCTCTTAGCCTGCAGCATCTCTTACCCCCTTTTTCTGGTCACACTATGTGCTGGTAGGCTGGAGACGCTCTTAGCCTGCAGCATCTCTTACCCCCTTTTTCTGGTCACACTATGTGCTGGTAGGCTGGAGACGCTCTTAGCCTGCAGCATCTCTTACCCCCTTTTTATGGTCACACTATGTGCTGGCAGTAATAACTAGAGGCACAACAATGTACTTATTTTATTCCTATAAGATATGTAAAACACACAGTGTGCTTACATCACATCGCTGTTGCCACACCCACTGTTTCTATGAATCTCCAATGCTCTAATACTTTACTAATAATACTTTACTAATAATACTTTACTAATAATACTAATACTTTACTAAGTATTAATAACTTAGGAACTACAGGGACTTTCTGAAAACGGATTGAAGTTTGGGTCGGTGCAACGTGTAGCCCGAGACAATAGGACAACAATCAGGCGCTTAACTTTAGTATCAGTTTAACAAAAGAGTCTTTGGAAGTTGCTTGGTACACCTCTCTGTTTATACCTGTGGCCCCTTATAAATCTACCTCTTAGGCCCAGATCTCTCTTCACATCTACCTCCTGCTCCGTTACTGCCTAACAGCTCTCTCTGCAGTTATGCAGATCTCGCTCCCTCACACGGAACTGTCATCTTCCCAGCATGCAATTCTGCTCCTGTCTCCAACAGAACAATGTGTGGCAGAGCATAATGGCCGGGCGTTATACTGGCCTCCTCTCTCGTCACACCTCACACTCATCTCCGGGCTCCGCCCCTTCCTCACACCGCTAACGATCTGATCATCTCCCGAATAGACTACTGCAACCCACAGCAGCCCACCTGGAAGTCTTCCTGCGCTCCCTATGGCCAGTCGGCCGCTGCATCTCTTATATAGAGCTGTATGGATGGTAATGGGAGTTGTGGTGGGCCCATAGGATGTTATATGCAGCATTACCAATAATTCCCCCTCCCCCCCATTTCACACCCGTCACTGTCATGACCCGAGAACACGCTTACCTTTATTGCAGGAGAGGCACCTATCGATCCCACTGCCGATTCGTCCCAGATGTGAACCTAGAAAAGATCAAGAGAGTCACTGAGCGGCACTTTCCTGGCTACACTCGGAGTATAATTCTAAGAAGAGGGATCAGCACCAACCCTATAATTATTAGTAATAGGGAGTGCACTGCTCCAAACCACAATACAATCAAACCACTCTGCGGAGCTAAATTGAGGGCACTACAACCTTATAATTCAAAAATTCATTCTATTGAGATTACTAAATCAAGAAAAAGCCGCCATTGCAATAAAGGCACAAAAATAACACACATAAGACAAAGATAAAAACCTACAAAACCTGTCTACCCTGGACCCAATCTTGTTGCTCAATAATAAGTATATATGGGTAGAGTACCCATATTACCGCTGCTCCCCTGTGCAAAACAAAATGTATTTGCCTTTATAATTACAAGAATCCTAAAGAGGACCCGCACAGCTGAATGTAATCAAGGTGCTGGCTTGGTACTGGGCCCACTAAGACACTAACTGAAAGGGCAATCCACCAGTGTTGGATCGCTGTTATCTCACCTCTCATCTCAAGGCATCCCGATTGCCACTGCTCCCCTGTGCAAAACAAAATGTATTTGCCTTTATATTTACGTCCTGCCGCAGTATTTCAAAGGGAACGGGAATAAGGGTAACAAATCTCAGTTTGCAGTGGTGTATATGTGCAGGTTTGGTACCCGCAATCAGGATGCCCCCTGAATAGTTATTACAGCGCATTATCTGCTCTACTGCTGACTGGCAAACTGATTCATATGCAAATATCACTCTGCACTAGAATGAGCCATGTGACCTTCGCGAACGTGTGTATTATCAGGTCCAGACGGGTTCTGGGCATACATTGAGACCATCAATCTGTACTAGAATGAGCCATGTGACCTTCGAGCCCCTCCTCCCGCTAAAACGACCATGTGTGCCATCATGTCCAGAGGGGTTCTGGGCACACTTTGAGACCATCACTCTGCACTAGAATGCGCCATGAGACCTCGGTCTCCTCCTCCTGCCATCTCCCACGTAAAAATTCCTAAAAACGAATAAGTTCCATGAAGTCCAGACGGTTCTGAGCACACTTTGAGACCATCACTCTGCACTAGAATGTGCCATGAGATCTCGATGCCCATCCTCCTGCCATCTCCCAGCTAAAAACTAACATGTGTACCACCAGGTCCAGACGGGTTCTGGGCACACTTTGAGACCATCACTCTGCACTAGAATGCACCATGGGACCTCGGTCCCTTCCTTTAGACATCGCCCGGCTAAAAACTCATAAAAACTAATGTGTACCATCAGGTCCAGATGAGTTCTGAGCACACTTTGAGCCCAAACACGGCTACCCTATCTCATCCCCTTAGGGAGCTGAGGTAGCAGGAGACCCATGAATGCATGCGGGACAATATCCCGGTTCTGATAATGGGACCAGTTTCTGTGTAATATTCAGTGGATTGTCAAAATTATATGTAAAGCAGTGGTGCCAGTAGGTCTGTGGGATTTCTTTGAAATTTCCCATGATCGCAGGTTTCCTGCTGACCAGCTATGACTTCGGCCGAGCCGTCAGGGGTGTGAACAGTAGCCGCGAGGTCCTTTGAGGCTTTCTGCTGCTGAGGAGGCCATGCAGAAGGAATAGAGTTCACTGGGAGCTTTTAAGAAATATAAAGCAGAATGAAAACTCTGCCCCTTGACAGCCAGCAGGGGGAGAGCAGAAATCAGGATAATGTCACCCGCTGGCTGGACTGGCCCTTTCCTGATCCTGGTTTTAAAGTGGACCACAACCCGGGAATTTAAATATCCTAGGACATTGTTTCTTGCCCCAAGGACGCGTCAATTTGCGACGCCCTGCTGTTTGAACCCTCGGTGCATGCTCAGATTTCCATCCAATCGCATACTAATACATGTTATATAGCAATCTTTAGACACAGATCATCGACATAAAGTTTCCCTGCAATGTGCGCCGTGCTTCTGTCCCCAGTCTTTCTTAAAGTGGACCAGAACTCACCCTTCCCCAGGGGCATCCAAAAATCCCCCAGGTAGTCCACATACACTTACCTTGTTTCCCGGTCCAATGGCGCATGCTCAGATTTCCATCCAATTGCATACTAATACATGGCATAAAGCACTATTCTACAGGTGAGTATTTCACAGAATTGTATTATTCTTAGTATACAGCACGTCCTGCTCCAGATATAGTAATAACATGTGGGACATCCAATAGCAGTGTCCATAAAGTAGGGTGGGATCCCCAACAAAAAAGGTAACAGCAGACAGTTTAAACCACTGCCGCCTGCAAAACCTTGCGGCCAAAAACAGCGTCAGCTGAGGCCCAAACATCAACCTTGTAAAACTTTGAAAAGGTATGAACAGAAGACCAAGTAGCGGCCTTGCAAACTTGTTCAACAGAAGCCTGGTGCTGGAAGGCCCAAGAGGCACCAATAGCATGAGTAGAATGAGCCTTAAACCGGACCTTCAGCGTGATTTAATGAAAAGCCCAAACTCTTAAAAAACGGTTCCCTAGCATCTAAAATTAATATATTTTATGTTTTTAGTCACTTACTTATTATTCTTTCCCCCACTGGGCTGCAACTCTGTTCGGGAATTTGGGAAACGGGCGCTGCCATCTTGACTCAGAAGCATCACACTTACTGAGGCGAGGAGAGTGAGATAAGGTACAGGGGGGCGGGTTATAGCTGTGCTTTGCTCAGACAGAGCAGAGCTGGGGTCAGGTAACGGTCAGCAGTCCCAGAATGCAGAGCAGCACGGTCAGGAGGCATTTCCTGTTTGCAGGCTGCCTGATAAGATGGCGGCTTCCATAAGCCGTCATCTTGGATGTTTAAAGGCTCATAACATGCAGTAGATGCAGGTAGGATGATGTGAGCAATCTGTATGTACAGGGTGTGGGAAACATATAAGATAGGCTCTTATTCAGAGTGAAGGTCCGCTTTAAGGCGGAAGGGAGGATTCTTCCCCTTAGCAGAATAGGCCTGAATCACAGCCTGACGAATCCATTTGCTGAAAGTAGACTTGGCAGGAGCCAAACCCTTCCTAGGACCAGAAGGGACCACAAAAAGAGCATCAGTTTTCCTGAAGGACGCAGTAACTACCAGGTAATACTTCAGACACCTGACCACATCCGAATGCCGAATCCTTTCCTTAGCGCTGCTAGGATTAGGGCACAATGAAGGAAGAACAATATCTTGATTTAAATGAAAGGCAGACACCACCTTAGGCAGAAAGTCTGGCTTAAAGCGGAACACCACCTTATCCTGGTGTCTCTCATAGTAGGGGGGCTGGATAGACAGAGCCGCCAACTCAGACATACACCTGACCGAAGTAATAGCCACCAGAAACACAACCTTGAGGGTAAGTACAGCCAGAGCAGCATCCTGTATAGGAGCAAAGGGAGCACCCTGCAAGGCAAACAAAACCAAGTTCAAATCCCAAACAGGGACCATAGGTTTACGTGGGGGACGCACATGAGTGACCCCCTGAAAGAAGGTCTTAGCCAAAGAATGCTGAGCAAAAGACTTCTGAAGAAGACAGACAGGGCAGAAACCTGACCCTTCAGAGTACTGGAGACCCGACTCCAACCCATGCTGTAAGAACTCCAGAACCCTGGGAACTGAGAACACCCGACATGGAAGAGACCTAGACTCACACCAGTCAATGTAGGTACGCCATACCCTATAATAGATGGTCTCAACCACCGAGGCAGACAAGCCTTTCTCCATCAAGATGGAGGTTTCAGCAGCCAGGCCGTCAAAGCCAGAGTTAGTAAATTGGGATGGCGTAAGAAGCCCTGAGTGAGCAGATCTGGCACCCCTGGCAGAACGTACTGGTCTACTGCCATCTGCACCACGTCTGCAAACCACACTCTTCTTGGCCACCTGGGGGCCACCAGAATCACTGGCACCCCTTCCAGAGCAATCTTGGGCAGGACCCTGCCCAGCAGGGGGAATGGAGGAAAGACATACAGAAGACGAAATTCCTGCCATGACATTGACAAAGCATCCGTGGCCAAGACCAGAGGATCCTGAGACAGGGAGACAAAGGCTGGGAGCTTGTGATTGTGACGGGATGCAAACAGATCCACATCCGGTAGACCCCAACGGTGACACAGGGACTGGAATACCCTGTTGCAGAGGGACCACTCTCCCTGACGAGAGGTCCCCCTGCTCAGAGAGTGTGCCAGGAGATTCTCTGCCCCCGGGATGTAGACAGCCGAAATGCATTGAACATTGGCCTCCGCCCATGTCAGAATCCGCGACACCTCCTGGAGGCCCCCCTGCTCCGGGTCCCTCCCTGATGGTTGATGTAGGCAACCGCCGTCCTGTTGTCTGAGCGCACCTGCACAGACAGACCCCGCAGGTGATTGGTCAACTGATCCAGTACCAACCTGATCGCCCGTAGTTCCAGAATGTTGATAGGTAAGTGGGCCTCCTGAGGGCCCCACCTCACCTGGAACCGCAGGGACTTCCAGAATCCCCCCATCCTGACAGACTGGCATCCGCGGTGACCGTCTCCCAGGAGGGGGCCAGAAAGGACCTGCCCCCCAGCAAGCTCCTGGGGTCCAGCCACCACGAAAGGGACCGCCTGACCAAGGGGGGGAGCACACAGACCCCGTCCAAGGACGTTGGGTCCTTGTCCCACACTGACAGAAGGTGAAGTTGTAGAGGCCTCAAATGGAACTGAGCAAAAGGCACCGCCTTGAAGCACGCCACCATCAGGCCCACCAACTGCATTCCCTGCCTGAGGGAGGGCTGGGGACACGACAGCAGGAACCTCACCTGCGCAGTTAGAGCTTCCACCTTCTGTTGAGGAAGGAATATCCTTGACTGAACCGTATCCAGAATCATTCCCAGGAATGGGATCACAGAGGAAAGGGACAGAGAGGACTTGGGGTGATTGATCACCCAGCCGAAGGACTCCAGGGTGGACACCACCAGCTGAGTGACCAACTCTGCCTGCTGTAGGGACCGAGAGGTGATGAGTATGTCGTCCAGGTAGGGCAGCACGCGTATGCCGCTTGACCTTATCAGGGACATCACCCCCGCCAGCACCTTGGTGAACACTTTGGGAGCTGAAGTGAGGCCAAATGGCAAGGCCACAAATTGGTAGTGTTGATCTTCCAACGCGAATCTGAGAAACCTTTGGTGTCCCTGGAACACAGGGATGTGAAGGTAAGCATCCTTGATGTCCACAGACGTCATGAAATCCCCTGGGCGCAGGAAGCCGATGGACGAGCGCAAAGTTTCCATGCGAAAGCGCCTGTTCTTGACAAACTTGTTGAGGATCTTTAAATCCAGAATGGGCCTGAATGGCCCATCTTTTTTGGGCACTGTGAAAAGGCTGGAATAGAACCCCTTGCCCCTTTCTCTTAAGGGGACCCTGCAAATGACCCCCAGATACAGAAGGCCTTGCACGGCCTGCAACAAGACCTGAGCTGAGACAGGGTCCTGGGGGATCCGGGACCTGATGAATCTTGTGGGTGGCCGCACAGCAAACTCTATCTTGTAACCAGAGGACACTATCTCCTGAATCCACCGGTCTGAGACGTGGCGCCTCCAGACGTGCGCGAAGTGCTGTAGCCGTCCCCCCACCCTGACAGGCGAGGGAGCCCCATCATGCCTGAGGGGGCTAGGGAGAGGATTTGGGCTTAGACCCCCAGGAGGAGCCAGGACGTCGTTCTCTGCTCCTGTGCAGGAATCTGCACGAGCCCCCACGAAGGCCCCCCCCCCCCCCCTCTTTTCCCTGCTTAGCACCACAGTAGGGGAGTGAAAGGGGGCCCTGGCCCCGAAAGGGCCGAGACTGCCGCCTGCACTGGGGTAACTTACCTCCTTTAGCAAAGAGGTCTAGGCGGTCCCCAAACAGGCGTAGCCCCTTAAATGGAAGCCCAGTAAGGGCCTTCTTAGCAGCATTGTCAGCAGCCCACTGGCGCAGCCAAACAGCGCGGCGTATAGCTACCACCAAGGCAGAAGATCTGGCACACATCCTAATGGAATCGTCCGAGGCAGATAGGATAAAGTTTACAAACACATCACAGTTAGACAGTGCATTAAACGTATCAGGTGGCAATAAATCAGGGCCTTCAAGTACACTTCTGATCAGGGTCCTGAGCGCCACAGATGTAATGGCCGAGGCGCAAACCGGGCGCAGCGTCGCCCCCCCTAAATGCAAAGGCATGGCATGCCAATTAGTCAATGCGCCGGTCCTCAGCATCCCACAGCGTAGTAGTGTCAGGGGAGTGCATAATAGAGGTGTTAGACAGCCCTAGAATAGGAGCATCGACCTCGGGGGGGCAATGACCAGCACTTGACCATATCGCAGGAAAGGGATACTTTCTGTCCCAACTCTTAGGTATACTGGGAAGTCTACTGGGATGTTCCCACTCCTTAAGCACGAGGTTATTGAAATGGGTTTGCTCAGGAAATTTCAAACGAGCCTTAGCAGTATGAAAAAGCCCACCCCTTTGCCTGGGAGCCGCAACAGGGGGAGAGATGGACAAAACCTCAAAAATCCGAACCAGCAGTCTGTCAGTATCATCCGGGGTCCAGGGGTCAGAGCCAGAATCGTCATGACCCCCGAGTCTCTCGACAGATGACCCTGAGTCAGAGAACAGCTCCCCTTCGTCCGAGGGGGTATAGCCATATAGATGCAACAACTCGTCAGACTCCGTAGGGAAAAGAGAGTCATCAGGGGTTAAGTGACGCTTTTTAGCAGTGGCCTTACGCGCTAAGGTATTAGCAATCAATTTTTCAACACTGGCCAGTCACATCAGGATGAGAATCCCCACTTGTATTGGGGGTGAGACTCAAGCTTGGGGGAGTAGGTGAAGTGAGACGAGGTGCAGGCCCAGCCACAGGAGGGGCGGGTTGCAACATTAGCACCTGCTGTGCACAAGGAACACAGACACATGCGCTGTCACCGCTGATAGGTGAGACCCCACAAGCTACACACAGCCGGGCTTGTGGCTGTGATTTAATAGGCACAATAGGCCAGTAGGGATTGACACTGTAAGCTACCCTGGATGCCCCAATGACCTGCAGGGTCTGAAAGACACAATGAGAAAAAGGGGCGTCAGAACCATGGACCGTAAGCAATGAGCATAAAGGTCACACGCAAGGGCACTTACAGACCGCAGAAGGGGTGACCGTTACACACGCGCGCGCGCGCGACTGTACAACAAAATGTTGCCGAACGAACCTCGAAGAGCGGGCCAGAGCGGAGCCCAAGAACAATGTCCTGGTTAAAATGAAAAGCAGAGACCACCTTAGGAAGAAAGTCAGGTTTGAAGCGGAAAACCACTGTGTCCTGATGTCTCTCAAAGTAAGGAGCCTGAATCGACAAGGCCGCCAACTCCGAAACACGCCGAACCGAAGTGATGGTCACTGTAGCGATAACCCTTATCGCCGGAGGGCTTCACCGCCCGAGACGTCCTTTTCCCAATCGTAAGAGGTGCTGCAGGAATCCCAGAGTCGTCCGTGAGGAAACAGGAACAGCCCTTACAAGGGCTAGTGAATTGTAATATAGCGTTTCCCTCAATAAGAGACAGAACTCAGTATTGAGGGTGAAGGTGAAGTAGCCTTTATTAGTGCCACTCTAGGCCTTATATACACAAGTCTCCATGCCATGACAACCACACCGACCAATAGCAGCAGGGCACACAATCCCTCAACTCTGCCGGTGACGCAATCAGCAATACAATAGAGACGTCTGTAATACACTCAATCAGAACAATGCCATTGTCTGTGACGTAATCAATCAACACAATGTAATACAATCCAAACTACAATGACATTGCCTGTAAAAATACAATGACATTGCCTGGAACCTAATTAAGAAAAGGCCAGTGAATGACCCGGTGGGCAATGGAATAGTGATGACACCCAAAAGACAGAGCGTCTGTCACAATGCCCCCTTTTTGTGGAACACCCGGCAGACCCGGATTGACCCTGTTCGGGTTAACGTGGGGCTGTCCGGACTTTTGTTATGGGCAGAGTTCTGTGTAAGGACAAGTCTGCAAATAGTGAGTAACCGGACTAAACATTGACGTGGGCTGTACATAGGAATCGGTCATGGGTGGGGTCCAAACACTGGGATATTGTGGCGTTGGCAAGTTCAGCACCAAAGTCCTTGGTTGGATGTGTGCACAGGTGCTTTGCTTTCTTATAGCTGGCCCAAGTTTCAATCTCTTTCCATGGAAGCTGATCGGAGAATCCACAATCTTCTGCACATCTACATCATCGTAAAAGTAGACAAAACCATAACCCTTAGAAACGCCAGAGGAATCCCTAATAATTTTGACATTCTTTACAGCGCCATACTTTGAAAAAACATCCTTAATTTCAGGCTGATTAATCCGACGGCCAATGCCCCCAACAAAAATAGTGTTTGGCATACGTTTCCCTTCTGGAAGGACGTAACCTGATGGCTGATCCTCTTCTTGGCTTCTTGTAACAGACATGACGTGATGCAGACGAAACCCCTGGGTCTCCCCGACCAGTGGGCTGGAGACGGCAGCTCGGGCTGGAGACCGGGTTGCAACAGGGTTGACGCTGGCTGGCCCAGAGGTAGCGTAGGCAGAAGTCATTGGTCCTAGATCATTTCCCAATAGTACTTCTGCTGGTAAGTTGTCCATAAGTCCCACCTGTACCCTGCCGGATCCAGCGCCCCAGTCAAGATGTACTCGGGCGGTGGGGAGTCGAAACACAGCTCCCCCCGCCACCCTTACTGCAACGGTGTGTCCAGTGCGGTCTTTGTTCTTGATCAAATGAGGTTGGAGCAAGGTAAGTGTGGCTCCGGTGTCGCGTAATCCTTGCGCAGTGCGCCCATTGACTCGTACCTCCTGGCAATGGTGCTGTCGGTTGTCTTGGATGGCTGCTTGTACGGGATCAGCTTCATACAGTACCCCCAGGTACTCTTCCAAACTGCTCTCAGCTTCCAAACAGTGTGCCGCAGGAGTACGGGAGGTGGACGGTTGCTTTTGCCCCCACGTGTTTCGGGGAGGCTCTAGGGCGCAATCACTGCGATAATGTCCCCATTGTTTGCAACGATGGCACTGAACTGTGGAGAGGTTCGGTTGCTGCGCTGGCCTATGTGGCCCAGAGTCACGAGTTGGCGCTGAAGCCACAGGTGCTTGAAACTTGATGGGAGGTTGTGGTTTTGGAGCGGACTGTTCTGTCCGGCGCGCATCGGTGTACTCGTCAGCTAGACGAGCAGCCTCAGGTAGCGTTAGAGGCCTCCGGTCACGTACCCACTCTCTTAGCTCTGGTTGCAGGGCATTGAGAAAATGCTCTAGTAAAAACAACTGTAGTACATCCTCAGCGGTCGTGGCTTTGCATCCAGTGACCCAGTGTGATGCTGTACGATGGAGGCGACATGCCCACTCCGTGTAAGAATCCCCTCCCTTCTTTTGGGATTCCCGAAATCGTCGCCTGTAGGCTTCCGGGGTGACAGCGTACCGGGCTAACAAAGCCTCCTTTACCAGATGGTAGTGTGGTAAGTCCGCATCAGGGATGGCCCGGAAAGCATCGGAAGCTTTCCCAGATAGTTTCCCTGATAATATGGTGACCCATTCCTCCGTGGGTACCCGGTGTAAAGCGCACTGCCGTTCAAAATCGGCCAAAAATCTGTCAATCTCGTCGTCCTTTTCCTGGAAGGACTTAAATGCTGCAAATGGAATCTTTCTCCCCCCAGTGTAACTGAGACTGAGAGGCTGCTGGGTTGAAAGTCGCCGATCTTCCCTTCGCTTACTGGCCTCTGCCTCCGCTGCGGCAAAGACTCGGTCGATCAGTTCCTCTGATGGATTCGGGCCATAGACCGACAATCTGTTCCGAACCGCTTGAACGAGAGCAGCGTCTTCATCGATCTCTATATTGGTTTCGGTCCTCACTGCTGCACGATCCATTTCGATCAGCTCGGCTATCAGTTCCTGACGTGGGCGGTTGCTAGCTGACCTTCCCCGGCTCTCGAGTAGATCCTTCAGGGTCAGCCTTTTCAACTTGTCATACTGACTCTCCATCAGGGTAGCACTCTCTCTGGGTAGAAAGGACCATCCGACCGCTTGCCACCAATTGTAGCGATAACCCTTATCGCCGGAGGGCTTCACCGCCCGAGACGTCCTTTTCCCAATCGTAAGAGGTGCTGCAGGAATTCCAGAGTCGTCCGTGAGGAAACAGGAACAGCCCTTACAAGGGCTAGTGAATTGTAATATAGCGTTTCCCTCAATAAGAGACAGAACTCAGTATTGAGGGTGAAGGTGAAGTAGCCTTTATTAGTGCCACTCTAGGCCTTATATACACAAGTCTCCATGCCATGACAACCACACCGACCAATAGTAGCAGGGCACACAATCCCTCAACTCTGCCGGTGACGCAATCAGCAATACAATAGAGACGTCTGTAATACACTCAATCAGAACAATGCCATTGTCTGTGACGTAATCAATCAACACAATGTAATACAATCCAAACTACAATGACATTGCCTGTAAAAATACAATGACATTGCCTGGAACCTAATTAAGAAAAGGCCAGTGAATGACCCGGTGGGCAATGGAATAGTGATGACACCCAAAAGACAGAGCGTCTGTCACAGTCACCAAAAAGGCAACCTTCTGAGTCAGAGTAGAAAGAGCAATATCCTGGAGCCTGAAGAGCAGAGAGAACCAAATTCAAATCCCAAACAGATCTAGCCTCACACCAAGCAAGATAAGATCTCCAGGTCCTATAGTAGATGGCAGAAGACCTCTTCCTGGCGCTAATACGAGTCCGAATAACAGAATCCGAAAGACCTTCCTCCCTTAAGATGGAGGTTTCAACAGCCAGACCGGCAAAGCCAGCGTTGGTAAGTAACGCAGTTGACCCCGTGAGAGAAAATCCGGCCGAAGAGCAGAACGAAATGATCCACTGCCAGACAAACGATGTATGCGAACCACACCCTCCTTGGCCACCTTGGAGCCACAAGAACGACGGGAACCCCGTCCAGGGCCAGCTTTCGCAACACCTTGCCTAGCATGGAGATCAGAGGAACAGATAAAGGAACCCCAGGTCCCCCCAGCTCAAAGACATGGCATCCACCGCCAGAGGCAGAGGAACCTGGGAGAGCGACACGAATGTCGGAAGCTTGTAACTGCGATGAGAGGCAAACAGATCCACCTCCAGCGTCCCCCACCAGAGACAAAGCGACCGAAAAAACCTGGGGGTGGAGAGACCATTCCCCCCCCCCCCCCCCCCGGCGGAAAGAGCACCTGCTCAGAAAGTCTGCCATCGTGTTTTCCACTCCTGGAATGTACACTGCGGAGATGCAAGGGACATGAGTCTCCACCCAGGCTAGAAGCAGAGACACTCAGGGCACTCAGACTACGAGGGCCTCCCTGGCAATTGACGTAAGCAACCGCCGTTCGATTGTCCGACCCGAATCTGAACCGGCAAGCCCCGTAAATGCTGTATCAAGTGAGGCAGAACCAACCTGATGGCTCTCAACTCCAGAACATTGATGGGCAAGTGGGCCTCCAGAGGACCCCACCGCCCCTGGAAACGAAGGTCCTTCCAGAAACCTCCCCATCCCGCCAACTGGCGTCCGTGGTGACAGTTTCCCAAAGAGACGTCACAAAAGGACCTGCCCCTCAAGAGATTGACCGAAACCATCCACCACTGAAGAGACTGCCAAACCCGGGAGGACATCCGGAAGGACCGATCCAATGACCGCGGTCGCCGGTCCCAAGACGCCAACAGATGAAGCTGAAGCGTCCTCTAGTGAAACTGAGCAAAGGGAACTGCCTCGAAGGAATCTACCATGAACCCCACCAGTCTCATCCCTAGCCGGATGGACGGGCAAGGATTGGAAAGAAGAAACTGCACCAACTCCTGAATCAAGAGAACTTTGGCCTGAGGCAGAACAACTCCGTGTTAGCAAGAATCCAAGGACAACCCCAGAAAGGGCACCACCCTGGCTGGAACAAGAGAGGACTTGGGGTCACCCAGCCGAACCTCTCCAGAGTGGACACCACCGTCCTGGTGTCCACCTCTGCTTGACTGAAGGAAGAAACCATGATGATCGTCCAGATAGGGCACAATGCGGATCCCCAGAGCTCTGAGAAGGGCCATCACGCCCGCCAACACCTTGGTGAACACTCTTAGAGCGGAGGAAAGGCCGAACGGAAGAGCCACAAAATGAAAAAGCCGATCTTACACCACGAAGCGAAGAAACCTTTGGTGAGCCGGAAATATAGGAATATGAAGATAGGCATCCTTAAGGTCTATGGACGTCATGAAGTCCCCCTGCCGCAGAGAATTGATGGCAGAAAGCAGAGTTTCCATGCGAAAACTTCCGGGGATGAATAAACACATTGAGGAACTTCAGATCCAGGATAGGACGAACCGACCCGTCCTACTAGGTCACTGTGAAGAGATTGAAATAATACCCGCGGCCCACCTCCGAAGGAGGGACCGGGCAGATGACCGCCATTTCCAGACGATTCCAGCATCGCCGCCAGGAGCCCCTGCGCGGCCAAAGGATCTGAGGGCACACGAGATCTGAAAAATCTTAGAGGAGGTCGGAACTCGAACTCCAACTCCAACTCGTAACCGGCCGACACCACCTCCCGGATCCCCTTGTCCGAGACCGCCTGGTCCCACACCCGGTAGAAGAGTCGCAACCGTCCCCCCACCCGCAAGGGTGAGGGCGTCCCCTTATTGTTGAGCGGGCTTGGCAGCTGGCTTGGGTTTGGCACCCCAGGAGGGAACAGGACGGCCATGACCTCAACCCCTGTTCCAGCTTGCACCCCTGAGGGCCGTAAAGCCAGCGCCTCTGCCAGTTCTGGCTCCCCGAAAGGAGGTATTAAAAGAAGCCGCCCCCCAGAAGGAACGACAAAATTTCTTGTGCTGAGGTAACTTACCTCCCTTGGCAACCTAATCCAATTTCTCACCAAACAGGAGCAAACCCAAAAAGGAAGAGCCGTAAGCAACTTCTTAGAATTAAAGTCAGCAGTCCATTGCCGCAACCACACCGACCATCGGATAGCCACCAACAAGGCCGTGGTCCTGCCACACATCACCATGGCGTCATCCTGAGCAGCAAGGACAAACGAAACGAATGACTCCAAACGTTTGAGAGCAAGGAACTCATCACAAATAGGATCAAGGTCCGCACATAAATCCCTGACAATGGACCTAACCGCCAACAATAAAAGTGCCGAAGCACAAACAGGCCTCAAAGCCGAACCCGCACAGGTAAAACCATGGCGAGCCAGCTGGTCAATCCAGCGATCTTCGCCATCCTTAGGGGTAGTCGTGTCAGGAGAATGCAACACCGCCATGTTAGATAGCCCCAAAAACCGGGCATCAACCTCGGGGGGAAAAGACCAAAGCTTCACCAAGTCCGCCGGAAAAGGATACTTCTTATGCCAACGAGGCGGAACAACAACGAGACACGTAGGCTGCTCCCACTCTTTAAGGACAACATTCACATAATGTCGTTGACTGGGAAACTCCAAACGCGGCTAGGCCACATCAAACATTCACCCTTAGGCGGAGGAACCGCCTGGACACCCTCAGCACCAAACAACTGCAGGACCACAGGGTCGTCCAGTTCCTCTAGAATCTCACCAGCGGGCACAGGTGTTGAGACCAATTAGTCTATGTGCATGCACCATGGGACATCTGAATTTTTGGACTCTTTTCTATAGTTTTTTTAAGGAATAATAATTTTAATTCCGTTTGCTCTGTGCCATATATATCTGTAAACCTCCAGAATCTCCCCCTCTCAATCGGGGGGGCAATCTGACCAATCCAATGCCTCAATAACATCCACGTCTGAGTCCGGCGGAGACGGGGACAAGTGTTTCCGCTTAGCCGGAGCCTACTGAGCAACCACAGCGGAAATATATTCTCCAGGCTAGCCAACCGGGCGCATACCTCGGATTGCGAATCCCCACCCATGACAACGTCACACGGGGTCCGGAACAGGCGGGGAGGTGTAAGTGATGACACGGACGGCGAAGGGCCAGAAACCGGGGAGCCGGACTGGCGCTCAATGTTCTGCTGCGCAGATGGAATATAATATAATGACATCATCCCCCGGGAGCAGAGCTCCACAACCCCCACACAGCCTAGACTGCCCAGAGGGGCCATTTCCGGTATCCTTGGAAGCCTCCATATGGTGAAATTATGGTATTCACAATAACCCAGGGATTTACGCAGTATGCAACCCGGGATGCCCCTTTTTACATGTCCCGGGAGTGGAAGGATTTTAGCCCAATATAAGAAATAAGGCCAACAAGCCAGTTATGTTATGACCGGGAGACCCCCTTTAACAAGGGTATCCCAGAATCTGTAAGGGAAAAGGACCACAATCAATCCCAGGGTAAGGAAAAAAGAGCACTAACACAGTGACAAGGAGCAAACAATCATGCACTCACATACTTCTTACACATGATGCATTAAAAGGTACCAAAACCTATATAGGTAAATAAATATATATATATATATATATATATATATATATATATATATATATATACAGAAGAAGAAATATAAATGTTATGTAATGCATACAATACAAGCACAGATCCCAATCCTGAGGACAACCAGCCCATGGGACTGGTCCCTACATGAATAATCACATGAAACTACAGTTCAGGTACACTAACAGCTCAGTGTTGTATTAAATTGATTGAGGAACTTTAGTGAAGGCCATTTCTCTTTAGGTCCCTGGAGCCGCTTTGTAACAGGGGAAATGCCAGGCTGCATGTTACTCATGTGACTGTTAGCAGCCATGGCCTAAATTGCTAATCACATAAAACTGAAGTGGCCCCACAGACAACAAACGTATGCGCGAGAATACCTGAGATGGCGGCGAACAACCCAGCGAGGGGAGGCGCAGGAGAGGCCACGGAGGGAGACGAAGGGCGTGCCGGCAGAACACGCGCGAAGCACTCCAGCCCCGCCCCTCCGCCATAGACTGTACAGCGTGGGCCGCGACGGAGCATGGCCCGGCCCCCTTCCCCGATCGCCTCCGGCCGCACAATGGCGGCACCGCCACCTAAACTAACAGTAGCCACAGGTGCTCAAAGCCAGGCGCAAACAACACACACACACACACTGCGGCAGCCCTGTACAAACGCCCGCACTCCGCAGCGCCGACCCCAGGGGCAGCCAGATCCACACAAACACAGCGTAAAGCACCCACAATGTCACCCCCCCCCCCAATAGCGAAGGGAGAAGGGACCAAGCAGGGAACAGGGAGACTAAGGGGCACACCGGGACGGGGCATCCCAAATCCGGATCACCAGCCAGATAGCCGCACTGCCCCATGCGTGGGGTCTCGCGGAGGAGATAAGCTCCTAGGCACCACAAGGTGCCGCCTACCATTACCCAGCCTAGCAGCCAAGGCTGGGAGGCTTCCAGTATATATATTAAATATCAAAACATGGACTGGTGGAATAACCCAAGAGTAATTCTTAATGCTTGAAGCGGAGTGTGTGACATACTTAGAATAAGACGTGCGCGGCGGCAGCGGCCATGTAATAGTAAAACATATCTAGTCATACACGTAATCACTACACGCACAGCTCCCCCCTTCTTTCCCCCCCCGAAGGCTACGGGGAGAATGAGGGAGGACCCACCGCTACACGGGGCACGGGGCAATAATGCGGGAGGGGCATCCCATAAGACTCACCATCAGCCCATACCGCCTTCCCTTTGGTGGGGGACTGCGGAGGAGCAGCGCTCCATAAGCACGCATGGTGCTGTCTACCTTCACCCGACCAGCGCAGCCCAGGCTGGAGGCACATCACAAGGAGGACGGGTGGGAATAGTCCAACAGGACCGCAGGCTGTAATAGCCCCGCTCACCTGCGAGAGATGATTCTTCATGTCTTCACAGTCAGCACTGCAGAGAAATCTGGGGATTTGTGGGAGGTCCCCGGGTATTTGAGGGGTCGGGAGGAGCCTGTTTTAAATGTCTCTGCAGTGCAGCGCCATCTGGCGGAGGATAACCCAAGTTTAAGTAATCTATCTGGAGCAGGACGTATGTGGTTTATTTAATAAGTTACATTTTTTGTAAGGCAACCTCACTTTTTCATTGTTTAACTATAACATATACTCTAAATATTGACAGCACATATACATATAACATATACAACTTTAACATATACATATATAACCTATACAACGATAACCATATACATATATAACCATATACATATATAACCATATACATATATAACCATATACATATATAACCATATACATATATAACCATATACATATATAACCATATACATATATAACCATATACATATATAACCATATACATATATAACCATATACATATATAACCATATACATATATAACCATATACATATATAACCATATACATATATAACATATACATCTATAACCAGGGGCGGAATGGGAATAAAAAACGGCCCTGGACTTTTTGGGGCACACCGGCCCTGCTGCACTTTTCCTGGCCCAGTATAGTATCTTAATGTCACATATATATATATATATATATATACATACAATTTTTCATTCCACAACACACATCTGGGGTTTATAGGACAAAAATAAGAAAGAAATTATTCTGAACCAAATGGTGTGCTAAAATCCCCCCATTACAGACAGTGTGCAGAATCACTCCATCACAACCATTAAGTAGCATCCCTCAGTACAGCTCACACACAGTGGGGGCATCCCTCAGTACAGATCACACACAGTGGGGGCATCCCTCAATACAGATCACACACACAGTGGGGGTATCCCTCAATACAGATCACACACACAGTGGGGGTATCCCTCAATACAGATCACACACAGTGGGGGCATCCCTCAATACAGATCACACACAGTGGGGGCATCCCTCAGTACAGATCACACACAGTGGGGGCATCCCTCAATACAGATCACACACACAGTGGGGGCATCCCTCAATACAGATCACACACACAGTGGGGGCATCCCTCAGTACAGATCACACACAGTGGGGGCATCCCTCAATACAGATCACACACACAGTGGGGGCATCCCTCAATACAGATCACACACACAGTGGGGGTATCCCTCAATACAGATCACACACACAGTGGGGGCATCCCTCAATACAGATCACACACACAGTGGGGGCATCCCTCAATACAGATCACACACACAGTGGGGGCATCCCTCAATACAGATCACACACACAGTGGGGGCATCCCTCAATACAGATCACACACACAGTGGGGGCATCCCTCAATACAGATCACACACACAGTGGGGGCATCCCTCAATACAGATCACACACACAGTGGGGGCATCCCTCAATACAGATCACACACACAGTGGGGGTATCCCTCAATACAGATCACACACACAGTGGGGGTATCCCTCAATACAGATCACACACACAGTGGGGGCATCCCTCAATACAGATCACACACACAGTGGGGGTATCCCTCAATACAGATCACACACACAGTGGGGGTATCCCTCAATACAGATCACACACACAGTGGGGGTATCCCTCAATACAGATCACACACAGTGGGGGCATCCCTCAATACAGATCACACACACAGTGGGGGTATCCCTCAATACAGATCACACACAGTGGGGGCATCCCTCAATACAGATCACACACAGTGGGGGCATCCCTCAGTACAGATCACACACACAGTGGGGGCATCCCTCAATACAGATCACACACACAGTGGGGGCATCCCTCAGTACAGATCACACACAGTGGGGGCATCCCTCAATACAGATCACACACACAGTGGGGGTATCCCTCAATACAGATCACACACACAGTGGGGGTATCCCTCAATACAGATCACACACACAGTGGGGGTATCCCTCAATACAGATCACACACAGTGGGGGCATCCCTCAATACAGATCACACACACAGTGGGGGCATCCCTCAATACAGATCACACACAGTGGGGGCATCCCTCAGTACAGATCACACACACAGTGGGGGCATCCCTCAATACAGATCACACACACAGTGGGGGCATCCCTCAGTACAGATCACACACAGTGGGGGCATCCCTCAGTACAGATCACACACAGTGGGGGCATCCCTCAATACAGATCACACACACAGTGGGGGCATCCCTCAATACAGATCACACACACAGTGGGGGTATCCCTCAATACAGCTCACACACAGTGGGGGCATCCCTCAATACAGATCACACACACAGTGGGGGTATCCCTCAATACAGATCACACACACAGTGGGGGTATCCCTCAATACAGATCACACACACAGTGGGGGCATCCCTCAATACAGATCACACACACAGTGGGGGCATCCCTCAGTACAGATCACACACAGTGGGGGCATCCCTCAATACAGATCACACACAGTGGGGGCATCCCTCAGTACAGATCACACACACAGTGGGGGCATCCCTCAGTACAGATCACACACACAGTGGGGGCATCCCTCAATACAGATCACACACAGTGGGGGCATCCCTCAGTACAGATCACACACACAGTGGGGGGCATCCCTCAATACAGCTCACACACAGTGGGGGCATCCCTCAGTACAGATCACACACAGTGGGGGCATCCCTCAGTACAGATCACACACAGTGGGGGCATCCCTCAGTACAGATCACACACACAGTGGGGGCATCCCTCAGTACAGATCACACACACAGTGGGGGCATCCCTCAGTACAGCTCACACACAGTGGGGGCATCCCTCAGTACAGCTCACACACAGTGGGGGCATCCCTCAGTACAGCTCACACACACAGTGGGGGCATCCCTCAGTACAGATCACACACACAGTGGGGGCATCCCTCAGGACAGCCATGTACAGCATCCCTCAGTACAGATCACACACAGTGGGGGCATCCCTCAGGACAGCCATGTACAGCATCCCTCAGTACAGATCACACACAGTGGGGGCATCCCTCAGTACAGATCACACACAGTGGGGGCATCCCTCAGTACAGATCACACACAGTGGGGGCATCCCTCAGTACAGATCACACACAGTGGGGGCATCCCTCAGTACAGATCACACACAGTGGGGGCATCCCTCAGTACAGATCTCACACACAGTGGGGGCATCCCTCAGTACAGATCCCACACAGTGGGGGCATCCCTCAGGACAGCCATGTACAGCATCCCTCAGTACAGATCACACACAGTGGGGGCATCCCTCAGTACAGATCACACACAGTGGGGGCATCCCTCAGTACAGCTCACACACAGTGGGGGCATCCCTCAGTACAGATCACACACAGTGGGGGCATCCCTCAGTACAGCTCACACACACAGTGGGGGCATCCCTCAGTACAGATCACACACACAGTGGGGGCATCCCTCAGTACAGATCACACACAGTGGGGGCATCCCTCAGTACAGATCACACACAGTGGGGGCATCCCTCAGTACAGATCACACACAGTGGGGGCATCCCTCAGTACAGCTCACACACAGTGGGGGCATCCCTCAGTACAGATCACACACAGTGGGGGCATCCCTCAGTACAGCTCACACACACAGTGGGGGCATCCCTCAGTACAGATCACACACACAGTGGGGGCATCCCTCAGTACAGATCACACACAGTGGGGGCATCCCTCAATACAGATCACACACACAGTGGGGGCATCCCTCAGTACAGATCACACACACAGTGGGGGCATCCCTCAGTACAGATCACACACACAGTGGGGGCATCCCTCAGTACAGATCACACACACAGTGGGGGCATCCCTCAGTACAGATCACACACACAGTGGGGGCATCCCTCAGTACAGATCACACACACAGTGGGGGCATCCCTCAGTACAGATCACACACACAGTGGGGGCATCCCTCAGTACAGATCACACACAGTGGGGGCATCCCTCAGTACAGCTCACACACAGTGGGGGCATCCCTCAGTACAGATCACACACAGTGGGGGCATCCCTCAATACAGATCACACACAGTGGGGGCATCCCTCAGTACAGCTCACACACACAGTGGGGGCATCCCTCACTACAGATCACACACAGTGGGGGCATCCCTCACTACAGATCACACACAGTGGGGGCATCCCTCACTACAGATCACACACAGTGGGGGCATCCCTCAGTACAGATCACACACACAGTGGGGGCATCCCTCAGTACAGATCACACACAGTGGGGGCATCCCTCAGTACAGCTCACACACAGTGGGGGCATCCCTCAGTACAGATCACACACACAGTGGGGGCATCCCTCAGTACAGATCACACACAGTGGGGGCATCCCTCAGTACAGCTCACACACAGTGGGGGCATCCCTCAGTACAGCTCACACACAGTGGGGGCATCCCTCAGTACAGATCACACACACAGTGGGGGCATCCCTCAGTACAGATCACACACACAGTGGGGGCATCCCTCAGTACAGCTCACACACACAGTGGGGGCATCCCTCAGTACAGATCACACACACAGTGGGGGCATCCCTCAGGACAGATCACACACACAGTGGGGGCATCCCTCAGGACAGATCACACACACAGTGGGGGCATCCCTCAGTACAGATCACACACACAGTGGGGGCATCCCTCAGTACAGCTCACACACAGTGGGGGCATCCCTCAGTACAGCTCACACACAGTGGGGGCATCCCTCAGTACAGATCACACACACAGTGGGGGCATCCCTCAGTACAGATCACACACACAGTGGGGGCATCCCTCAGTACAGATCACACACACAGTGGGGGCATCCCTCAGTACAGCTCACACACACAGTGGGGGCATCCCTCAGTACAGATCACACACACAGTGGGGGCATCCCTCAGTACAGATCACACACACAGTGGGGGCATCCCTCAGTACAGCTCACACACAGTGGGGGCATCCCTCAGTACAGATCACACACACAGTGGGGGCATCCCTCAGTACAGATCACACACACAGTGGGGGCATCCCTCAGTACAGATCACACACACAGTGGGGGCATCCCTCAGTACAGCTCACACACACAGTGGGGGCATCCCTCAGGACAGCCATGTGCTGCATCCATCAGTACATAGTTTGTGTAGATCAGATTGGGAGGCAGAGATGAATGGGGGCCTTTGGTCAGACTGGGGGTTATAGGTGAATGGGACCATGTGTCAGGCAGATAAATGGCGCTGTGTACATTGTACCTGATCATGCTGGTGATGTCTGGATTCCAGCTGTCAGTATTGTTGTGCTGCGCAGAGGAGGGGACAGGAAAGCCTGAGCTGCTGCAGCATGAGCTGGGGAGAAAGGGGGGCGGGGCTGCCGCCATCTACCATGCAGCACTGCTCACCTCCAACATCTCCTCCTGGCCCCACCCCCTCCTTGGGCTGCGTGGCAGACGATTGACTGCTAGGCTTTCTTCCTCTGAGAGCAAACCTTTAGGTTGTCCAGCGCCGCCTGCTTGCTTTTTTTGAGGAGCTATTATATCCCAGTAAAGCAGGAGGGAGGGCAAAAGAAAAAAAAATATCGTAACCTGAAAAGCAACCGCTCGGCCCTGGACAACTAAAGATTTGCTGACAGGTGAAATACACACACAATAATAAACATTCTGCAGCCTTCTCTGCTGCCGGCCTACCGGGATTCTGCCCAGTATGCCCTATGGCCAGTCCGCCCCTGTCTATAACATATACAACTATAACATATACAACTATAACAAATACATCTATAACATAACATATACAACTATAACCTATACAACTATAACATATACAACTATAACCTATACAACTATAACCTATACAACTATAACCTATACAACTATAACCTATACAACTATAACCTATACAACTATAACCTATACAACTATAACCTATACAACTATAACATATACAACTATAACCTATACAACTATAACATATACATATATAACCTATACAACTATAACCTATACAACTATAACATATACAACTATAACATATACAACTATAACATATACAACTATAACCTATACAACTATAACATATACAACTATAACCTATACAACTATAACATATACATATATAACCTATACAACTATAACCTATACAACTATAACATATACAACTATAACATATACAACTATAACATATACATATATAACCTATACAACTATAACCTATACAACTATAACATATACAACTATAACATATACAACTATAACATATACAACTATAACCTATACAACTATAACATATACAACTATAACCTATACAACTATAACATATACATATATAACCTATACAACTATAACCTATACAACTATAACATATACAACTATAACCTATACAACTATAACATATACATATATAACCTATACAACTATAACCTATACAACTATAACATATACAACTATAACATATACAACTATAACATATACAACTATAACATATACATCTATAACATATACAACTCCCGATATACAACTATAACATATACATCTATAACATATACAACTATAACATATACATCTATAACCTATACAACTATAACATATACAACTATAACATATACAACTATAACATATACAACTATAACATATACATCTATAACATATACAACTCCCGATATACAACTATAACATATACATCTATAACATATACAACTATAACATATACATCTATAACATATACAACTATAACATATACAACTATAACATATACAACTATAACCTATACAACTATAACATATACAACTATAACATATACAACTATAACATATACAACTATAACCTATACAACTATAACATATACAACTATAACCTATACAACTATAACATATACAACTATAACCTATACAACTATAACATATACAACTATAACATATACAACTATAACATATACAACTATAACCTATACAACTATAACATATACATCTATAACAAATACATCTATAACATATACAACTATAACATATACAACTATAACCTATACAACTATAACCTATACAACTATAACCTATACAACTATAACATATACTGGTAACAGGTTGCCACACAAGGCCATTTACTGCTTTTTATAAAGAAATACAATTAATATTATGCAGAATTGAGTTGCACAATATTTTTAGTTTCTCACCACGTCCCCCCCCCCCCCCCCCCCCCCGATGTAGGAGGACAATGTGGCTGTACTCACCTGCTGTGAGGATCTCCATTCTAAAGAGAATATAGACAATTACGAAGAAGAGGAGGAGGGTGACAGTGATGGGCACAGCCAAAGCTAGAACCAAATCTGGATCTGTGGGATAAAATAAGAGGAGGATTATCCATGGTCATTAGAGACATTATAGACTCTAAGCTTAGCTGCAGGCCTTTATAGCCCTGATGTGTCCTCACCCTCCTATACAGCCATGATGTGTCCTCACCCTCCTATACAGCAGTGATGTGTCCTCACCCTCCTATACAGCAGTGATGTGCCCTCACCCTCCTATACAGCCATGATGTGTCCTCACCCTCCTATACAGCAGTGATGTGCCCTCACCCTCCTATACAGCCATGATGTGTCCTCACCCTCCTTTACAGCCCTAATGTGTCCTCACCCTCCTATACAGCCGTGACGTGTCCTCACCCTCCTATACAGCAGTGATGTGTCCTCACCCTCCTTTACAGCCCTAATGTGTCCTCACCCTCCTATACAGCCGTGACGTGTCCTCACCCTCCTATACAGCAGTGATGTGTCCTCACCCTCCTATACAGCCGTGACGTGTCCTCACCCTCCTATACAGCAGTGATGTGTCCTCACCCTCCTTTACAGCTGTGATGTGTCCTCACCCTCCTATACAGCAGTGATGTGTCCTCACCCTCCTTTACAGCCCTAATGTGTCCTCACCCTCCTTTACAGCCCTAATGTGTCCTCACCCTCCTATACAGCCGTGACGTGTCCTCACCCTCCTATACAGCAGTGATGTGTCCTCACCCTCCTTTACAGCTGTGATGTGTCCTCACCCTCCTATACAGCAGTGATGTGTCCTCACCCTCCTTTACAGCCCTAATGTGTCCTCACCCTCCTTTACAGCCCTAATGTGTCCTCACCCTCCTATACAGCCGTGACGTGTCCTCACCCTCCTTTACAGCAGTGATGTGTCCTCACCCTCCTATACAGCAGTGATGTGTCCTCACCCTCCTATACAGCCATGATGTGTCCTCACCCTCCTATACAGCCGTGATGTGTCCTCACCCTCCTATACAGCCGTGATGTGTCCTCACCCTCCTATACAGCCACAATGTGTCCTCACCCTCCTATACAGCAGTGATGTGTCCTCACCCTCCTTTACAGCTGTGATGTGTCCTCACCCTCCTTTACAGCTGTGATGTGTCCTCACCCTCCTTTACAGCTGTGATGTGTCCTCACCCTCCTATACAGCCGCGATGTGTCCTCACCCTCCTATACAGCCGTGATGTGTCCTCACCCTCCTATACAGCTGTGATGTGTCCTCACCCTCCTATACAGCCGTGATGTGTCCTCACCCTCCTATACAGCAGTGATGTGTCCTCACCCTCCTTTACAGCAGTGATGTGTCCTCACCCTCCTATACAGCAGTGATGTGTCCTCACCCTCCTATACAGCAGTGATGTGTCCTCACCCTCCTATACAGCCCTAATGTGTCCTCACCCTCCTATACAGCCGTGACGTGTCCTCGCCCTCCTATACAGCCGTGACGTGTCCTCACCCTCCTATACAGCAGTGACGTGTCCTCACCCTCCTATACAGCAGTGATGTGTCCTCACCCTCCTATACAGCCCTAATGTGTCCTCACCCTCCTATACAGCCGTGACGTGTCCTCGCCCTCCTTTACAGCTGTGATGTGTCCTCACCCTCCTATACAGCCGTGACGTGTCCTCACCCTCCTATACAGCAGTGATGTGTCCTAACCGTCCTATACAGCTGTGATGTGTCCTCACCCTCCTATACAGCTGTGATGTGTCCTCACCCTCCTATACAGCCGTGATGTGTCCTCACCCTCCTATACAGCCGTGATGTGTCCTCACCCTCCTATACAGCCATAATGTGTCCTCACCCTCCTTTACAGCCGTGATGTGTCCTCACCCTCCTATACAGCAGTGATGTGTCCTCACCCTCCTTTACAGCCGTGATGTGTCCTCACCCTCCTTTATAGCCGTAATGTATCCTCTATAACGGCTGTATAGGAGGGTGAGGACACATCATGGATGTATAAGAGGGTAAGGACACATCACTGCTGTAAAGGAGGGTGAGGATACATCACAGCTGTAAAGGAGGGTGAGGACACATCACTGCTTTATAGGAGGGTGAGGACACATCACTGATGTAAAGGAGGGTGAAGACACATCACGGCTGTATAGGAGGGTGAGGACACATCACGGCTGTATAGGAGGGTGAGGACACATCACGGCTGTAAAGGAGGGTGAGGACACATCACGGCTGTAAAGGAGGGTGAGTGACTCCGAGCGGCAGGGGTGTGCGGGCTGTGATTGGCTGGGGTGCGGCGGGTTACGACTCACGTCTCTCGTAAGGGATGGTAACAGAACTTCTGTTCTCAGACACTTCATTAGAGGCAACACAGGTGAGGACGACTTCCTCTTGTGGTCGGGGTGCAGTGTATTCCTGTCCTGTGGCCACTTTTTGGCCGCCCTTCTCCCAGCTGTAGAGCACAGCGTCCCCGCCGGCCTCGCACGTCACATTTATGTCTGTTGCAGTTGTGTGGCTTGTGATGGTGGGAATAGGAACTGGATCTGCAAGAGAAGAACACGACACAACAACGTGAGATGCAACAACCGCAACCAGAGGAAAGAAAGACAACTGCAACCAGAGGACAGAAAAACAACCGCATCGAGAGCAAAGAAAAACAACTGCAACGAGAGGAAAGAAAAACAACCGCAACCAGAAGAAAGAAAAACAACCACAACCAGAGGAAAGAAAAACAACCGCAACCAGAGGAAAGAAAAACAACTGCAACCAGAGGAAAGAAAAACAACCGCAACCAGAGGAAAGAAAAACAACCGCAACCAGAGGAAAGAAAATACCATTTTGTGAATACTCACCTGTAAAATGGGTATTATAGGTATGTCACACACCCCGCTTCAAACATTAATTATTACACTTGGGTTACTCCACCAGCAGGTGGCGACGTTGCAGAGAAGTCTTGAAAAACGAGCCCCTCCTGATCTATAATACCTGGGACCTCCCACTTATCTCCCAGTTTTCAAACAGCAGTAAAGACAAGGTACCAGGAAAAAAAACATTGGTAACCCTCAAACTGTAAACGAAGCTTCACCCTACAAAGAATCCAGGATACCAAAAAGGGCGAGTGAAGCGGGGTGTGTTTTTTTACAGGTGAGTATTCACAAAATGGTATTATTCTAAGTATGTCACACACCCCGCTTCAAACATTAATTATTACACTTGGGACATCCAAAAGCAGTGTCCAGAAAGGGCGGGTATCCAACAAGGCCATAATGCAAAACTCAAACCACTGCAGCTTGCAGAACCTTGCAGCCAAAAACAGCATCCGCTGAAGCCCGCACATCAACCTTGTAAAACTTGGAAAAAGTGTGAACAGAAGACCAAGTAGCAGCCTTACAAACTTGTTCAACAGAAGCCTGGTGCTGAAAAGCCCAAGACGCTCCAACAGCACGAGTAGAATGAGCAGTGATACGAAAAGGGGAAACCTTCCCCTTGGCAGAATAGGCCCCAACAACAGCCTGACGAATCCATTTGCTAATGGAAGACTTAGCCGGAGCCAAACCCTTCCTAGGCCCACAGGGCACCACGAGAAAGGCATCAGTCTTACGAAAAGGAGATGTAGTAAGCAAATAGTACCTCACACAGCGTACCACGTCCAAACAATGCAAAACCCTCTCCTTGTCATTCCTAGACTTAGGACACAAGGACGGAAGAACAATGTCCTGGTTAAGATGAAAAGCAGAGACCACCTTAGGAAGAAAGTCCGGTTTGAAGCGGAAAACCACTTTGTCCTGATGTCTCTCAAAGTAAGGAGCCTGAATCGACAAGGCTGCCAACTCCGAAACGCGCCGAACCAGAGTGATGGCCACCAAAAGGGCAACCTTCTGAGCCAGAGTAGAAAGAGCAATATCCTGCAAAGGCTCAAAAGGTGGAGCCTGAAGAGCAGAGAGAACCAAATTCAAATCCCAAACAGGGAGCAAAGGCTTCCTAGGAGGCCGCACATGCGAAACCCCCTGGAAAAAAGTCTTGACCAAAGGATGAAGCGCAAAAGCCTTTTGAAAAAGGACAGACAAGGCAGAAACCTGCCCCTTCAAGGTACTCAGCTGGAGACCAGAATCCAGCCCCGATTGAAGAAAATCCAAAATTCTGGAAACAGAAAAGACCCGACAGGGCAAAGATCTAGCCTCACACCAATCAATATAAGATCTCCACGTCCTATAGTAGATGGTAGAAGAGGACCTCTTCCAGGCGCTAATAAGAGTCTGAATAACAGAATCCGAAAGACCTTCCTCCCTTAAGATGACCAGGCCGGCAAGCCAGCGTTGGTAAATTGGGGTAACGCAGTTGACCCTGTGTGAGAAGATCCGGCCGAAGAGGCAGAACGAACTGATCCACCGCCAGACAACAATGTCTGCGAACCACAACCTCCTTGGTCACCTTGGAGCCACGAGAATGGCGGGAACCCCGTCCAGGGCCAGCTTTCGCAACATGGGGGTCGGAGGAACAGATAAAGGAACCCCAGGTCCCCCCAACTCAGAGACATGGCATCCACCGTCAGAGCCAGAGGATCCTGAGAGAGCAACACAAATGTCAGAAGCTTGTAATTGTGACGAGAGGCAAACAGATCCACCTCTAGCGTCCCCCACCGGAGACAAAGCGACCGAAACACCTGGGGGTGGAGAAACCATTCCCCCCGGCGGGAAGAGCACCTGCTCAGGAAGTCCGCCACCGTGTTTTCCACTCCTGGAATGTACACTGCCGATATGCAAGGGACATGAGTCTCCGCCCAGGCTAGAAGCAGAGAAACCTCTCTGAGGGCACTCAGACTGCGAGTTCCTCCCTGGCGATTGACGTAAGCATGCGCCGTCGGATTGTCTGACCGAACCTGAACCTGCAAGCCCCGTAAATGCTGTGTCAAGTGAGACAGAACCAACCTGATGGCTCTCAACTCCAGAACGTTGATGGGCAAGTGGGCCTCCAGAGGACTCCACCGCCCCTGGAAACGAAGGTCCTTCCAGAAAAACCTCCCCATCCTGACAAACTGGCGTCCGACAGTTTCCCAAAGAGGCGTCAGAAAGGACCTGCCCCTCAAGAGATTGACCGAAACCATCCACCACTGTAGAGACTGCTGAACCCGGGAGGACATCCGGAAAGGCCGAACCAACGACCACGGTCGCCGGTCCCAAGACGCCAACAGATGAAGCTGAAGCGTCCTAGCCGGATGGACGGGCAAGGATTGGAAAGAAGAAGCTGCGCCAATCCCTGAATCAAGAGAACTTTGGCCTGAGGCAGAACAACTCTGTGTTGACAAGAATCCAAAAACATCCCCAGAAAGGGCACCACCCTGGCCGGAACGAGAGAGGACTTGGGATAGTTGATCACCCAGCAGCAACAGCAGCACCATCATCATCAGCGGCACTACAGTACGGAGCGAGGAGGAAGGAGAAGAAGGGCGGTCTGTTCCAGACGCGTGAAGCGCTGCGGCCCCGCCCACCTTCCACCACACGGTACAGCGCGGGCCGCGCGAGAAGCGGCCCCGCCCCCTCCGCCTGAGGTAACCGCCGCACACTGGAACACGAGCGCCGGACTCACATGGCGCCCGGTCCCGCAACTGCCCTGGGCAAAGGAGGCTCCAGTCCTCCAGCCAACCAGCGTAACGGAAGCGGCGGGATGGCGCCGCGCACGCCACCCATCCAGTATCAAAATCACAAACAGGCATTCCACACACTCCCATAGCCGCCAACATCCAGGTACGGCACCAATATAAGCCGCCACCTGAGGTGGAGAAGCTCACTCCCAGTCGAAACACCAAAAAACACTCACAAGAAGCTCACTCACACAAGGCGCCCCCCCCCCTCTTTCTAGCGCAGGGAGAAAGGGACCAAGCGGGGGACAGGGACAGCACCAATAAGGTGACAGTGGAACGGGGCATCCCAAATCCGGATCACCAGGCCGGATATCCGCGTTGCCCCATGGTATGGGGTCTAGCGGAGGAGCTAAGCTCCTAGGCACCTTAGGGTGCCGTCTACCCTTGCCCGGCCCCGCAGCCTAGGCTGGGAGGCTTCACAAGGGGCATATCAAAAAGAGCCGAGCAGAAATAGACCAGAAGGGGGGCCGGGTGTTACCCCAGCTACCTGCAAGCAGGAGACTAAATTCTTCTGTCTTGTCGCCATCTTGCAGAGACGAACACTGGGAGATAAGTGGGAGGTCCCAGGTATTATAGATCAGGAGGGGCTCGTTTTTCAAGACTTCTCTGCAACGTCGCCACCTGCTGGTGGAGTAACCCAAGTGTAATAATTAATGTTTGAAGCGGGGTGTGTGACATACTTAGAATAGACAACCGCAACCAGAGGAAAGAAAAACAACCGCAATCAGAGGAAAGAAAAACAACCGCAACCAGAGGAAAGAAAAACAACTGCAACCAGAGGAAAGAAAGACAACCGCAACCAGAGGAAAGAAAAACAACCACAACCAGAGGAAAGAAAGACAACCACAACCAGAGGAAAGAAAGACAACCGCAACCAGAGGAAAGAAAGACAACCGCAACCAGAGGAAAGAAAGACAACCGCAACCAGAGGAAAGAAAAACAACCGCAACCAGAGGAAAGAAAAACAACCGCAACCAGAGGAAAGAAAGACAACCGCAACCAGAGGAAAGAAAAACAACGGCAACCAGAGGAAAGAAAGACAACCGCAAACAGAGGAAAGAAAAACAACCGCAACCAGAGGAAAGAAAAACAACTGCAACCAGAGGAAAGAAAGACAATCGCAACCAGAGAAAAGAAAAACAACCGCAGCTGGAGGAAAGATAGACGACCGCAACCAGAGGAAAGAAAAACAACCGCAACCAGAGGAAAGAAAGACAACCGCAACCAGAGGAAAGAAAGACAACCGCAACCAGAGGAAAGAAAAACAACCGCAACCAGAGGGAAAAAAACAACCGCAACCAGAGGAAAAAAAGACAACCGCAACCAGAGGAAAGAAAAACAACCGCAACCGGAGGAAAGATAGACAACCGCAACCAGAGGAAAGAAAAACAACCGCAACCAGGGGAAAGAAAAACTACCGCAACCAGAGGAAGGAAAAACAACCGCAACCAGAGGAAAGAAAAACAACCGCAACCAGAGGAAAGAAAAACAACTGCAACGAGAGAAAAAAAGAAAAACAACTGCAACTATAGAAAAGAAAAACAACCTCAACAAGAAGAAAGAAAGACAACCGCAACCAGAGGAAAGAAAAACTACCGCAACCAGAGGAAAGAAAAACAACCACAACCAGAGGAAAGAAAAACAACCGCAACCAGAGAAAAGAAAAACAACCGCAACCAGAGGAAAGAAAAACAACCACAACCAGAGGAAATGAAAACAACCGCAACTAGAGGAAAGAAAGACAACCGCAACCAGAGGAAAGAAAAACAACCGCAACCAGAGGAAAGAAAGACAACCGCAACCAGAGGAAAGAAAAACAACCGCAACCAGAGGAAAGAAAAACAACCGCAACCAGAGGAAAGAAAAACAACCGCAACCAGAGGAGAGAAAAAATACAACTCTGTGAAGTACTCACCTGTAGAGTTGGTATGATATGCATACAGCACGTCCTGCTCCAGATATAGTAATAACATGTGGGTAATCCTCCGCCTCGGGCACCGTGCACTGCAGACATGTAGAAAACAAGCTCCTCCCGGCTCTACATATACCGAAGGACCTCCCACAAATCCACAGCATTGAAAAGCAGTAAGAAGAGAAGCCGGGAGAAACAACCACCCAGAAATTGGCAATAATATCAAGTGATAACAATCACAATACAGGGGATCCAGAACAAGTGAAACCAGGGTGGGGTGGAGCAGGACGTGCTGTATGCATATATTACCAACTCTACAGGTGAGTACTTCACAGAGTTGTATTATTCTAAGCATACAGCACGCCCTGCTCCAGATATAGTAATAACATGTGGGACATCCAAAAGCAGTGTCCATAAAGTAGGGTGGGATCCCCGTGAGACAGGCACAGCCAACAGTAAAGCGATGTCACCCGCAACCAAGCTCCCAAGAGGAACGAGAGCAATGCTCCAACCTCAACCTTTGAACCTTGTAAAGGGAGAACTGAACCCAAGCAGCGGACTAGCCAGCTTGGTCACCAGAACTGAGTGCTAAGAGGCAGAAGCCAAGCACAAGTAGTAGGGGAACAAAAAAACAGTAGGGAAGAAGAATCTTCCCAAAACTAAATAGGCCAGACACAACAGCCTAACCATGCCACTGTAAGGAGGGCAGTCATAGCAACATCAGAACTTTCCCCGACAGGGAATATGAAACCTGGTCTCAGACAGGACCAGCAAGAATACCAACAACAACACTCAGCAGAAGCCGAAAGTGTACTCTAGGCTCAGAATGTCAAAAACAAACCAACCGAGTAAGACCTATCCAAGGGCACCACACCCATGTAGGTAATCAGATCCGGTACTTCATAAGGGGGACACCAATAGGCCCCGAAGGCCAAATCCCTCCAGGGACAAGGACCGTTCAGGAAGATCTCCAACACCTGTAGAGAGATACAAGTCCCCTTTTATCTCAAGTAAGCGAGACCATAGCCCAGAGACCTGAGAATCTGGAATAATGCCAACAAAAGACCCTCTCCTAGAACCAGACACGGCGTAAAGTGGCACCCTCACCTCATGGGGTACAGATATATAAGAACATACATATATGGAATGACCAGGACCGACAACAGAGCCATTCTATATGGCACACTACTGACTGGAGCAACCGCCCCAGAGGAGTAATATGATGGAAGGAACGGTTCAGACAAGAACCTAAATAAGATCCAAGGGAACCCTTAGCCGGGCAACGGAAAAAGTAATCCCCCCCAAAAAGGGAACCAGGAATTCCCAAGGAATGCACCTGAGCAGGCCCATATGAAAACTCAACACAGAAGATTGGATCTGGCTTTTGCAATAGGCGGAGGGGAGGCCCTGTACCCTTCACAGAACTTAAGTTGGGGAACAACACCAACAATGCTGTTAGAAGCCTAACCCCTAGGAACAGAGATCGTCCAACAAGGGAGAAAACTTAGGCCCAGTAAGACAATATGGGTAGAACCTACCCTAACATGTGGCATAAGGAAAAAGACGAAGAGGAGGAACTAGGTCCTAGCTCTCCAACAGAACAAGACACCGCGAGATATGTCATCTCCAACAGGGTAAAAACCAAACCTGGTCTGAGGCTGGCAACTAAGATATCTTTCATGGAATTCTACAGCTCGGCCGTGCCCGACTAGTATGCTTTGATTACGCAAATAATCCTTGTGTTTAAGGAATCCACGTAAGCCATTAAGCTTTATTACACAGCGGTAAGGACATTTAGCGCTTTCTTATTTAACATGGAACGTGTTAAATCATATTTTGGGGATACCACCAACAGTCAAGGGAAATTTGACTCGGTTTTTGTGCCTACCCCACCTGTACAGATTACATCAGTATCTGCAGATATTAAGAATAGAATTAAGGAATATGAAGATATGATGAAAAAGGAGCTTAAATCGTGGTGGGACCTGAGCTCAATCAATAAGTATTTACAGAGCAATATGATTCCCAGGGGATTACGGATTCGGAAGGTACCCACCACTGTCTATTCAGAGAAATTCAAGAATGAATGGGAGGATATTCTAACTCAGGCCTCCCTTGATCTCATGAAATTGATTACTAAGTATGAACAAGAGAAACTTGGATAGGATATACAAACCAATATAGTGGAATTGGAAACAGCTTTGAAGGACTTTGAACCAGATCTTTAATGAGCATTTAGAGAAAATGAAAAAATCTATTGACTTAATGGAATCCCAGATTATGGCAGTGAAAAAGAGCAAATTCAAGCAGGACATAGATGATTATAACAAAAACCAGGTGTATACCTGGAAAAGATTTAATAGGAATTCCCGCCCCAGACCTATTCTGAAAAGTCCCTCAGGAAGAAAAATGGTGTCTTTTAATTTAGCTGATTCGTCGGATTGGTCTTCTGGTAGCGATCGATCAGATGGTGAACAATCGGTTAGAAATTTTCAAGGGCCATCAACTCCAAAAACAAAAAAGAAAAAAGCAATAAGAGGGTCCATAGAGCGGGTAGAAAACACCACCCCAGGTGCCCGATATATGCTCAGAGACCGGAGGCCACACGAATAGATAGTGTCATCAATTTGTCTTCCTGTTCTCTTTCAGATAATGAATTAAAAGTATTGTCTAGGGGGCTGACGTTTGCGCCCACATTTCACTTTAATTTATTTGATACAGTACTTGATGTCAATAGATTAGTAAGAAATCTGACTTTACGTAAGCATTTTTTCTCTGAAGCAACAACTAGGCTAGAGGATCCCTCTGCTATAGTTGAGATCAACCATGGTGATGAAATAAGCAATGAGGGGTTGTTGAGTCATAATAATACCATTTCTTCTTCTTTTCAGGATGTCACTATGGGTCTATGGTTGGAGAGTATGTCTGAGGAGGGACCTAACAAGATAGAAACCCCCCCTAGTATAAAGTTACCTAACAACAAATTTTACCCTGTGAATTCTAGGGTTCCAGTATTAGATGTGTTCCAGGAAGCTATTGAAACTGATCTCAGGGAACTTGCTGAAAAATCTAAAAATAAGAATTATCATAAATCCAATATGACAAGAAATGAAAAAGAGGCCCTTAGGTCATTATCTGATAATGATACAATTGTAATACGGGCGGCGGATAAGGGAGGGTGCATAGTTGTTTTGGATGCACTTGATTATGAGAAGGAAGCTTGGAGACAATTAGAGGATCCCAATACATATGTTAAATTAAAGGGTAATCCGGTGAAATACTACCAAAGGGACCTCACTATACTCTTAGAAGAGGGCAGGTCTTTGGCGGGTTCTTACCGCCCAACAGGCAGATGCCCTCTTTGTTGCCTCCCCCATTGCCCCAGTCTTTCATCACCTCCCCAAGATACACAAGCCCCAATGTCCACCTGTTGGGAGGCCCATTGTGGCAGGTATCGGGGGGTTTAATGAGAGACTGGGGCAATGGGTGGATGCACATCTCCTTCCGCTAGTCCGCAGACTTCCTGGGTTCTTACAGGATTCCCGGGATATTATTTGCCAACTGGAGAACTTTCAATGGGAATCCAATTTTTTCTGGCTTACATGTGATGTATCTTCATTGTATTCTGTAATTCCCCATGATAGGGCTCTAGAAGCTGTCCAGTATCATTTGGATAATTATTCATTGTACTCTACAGAACTAAAAAATTTTCTTGTATTGGCCATACAGTACCTGTTACATCATAACTATTTCTTGTTTTCTGGCCAATATTTTTTGCAAAGATGCGGGGCTTCAATGGGAGACCCGTTCTCTCCCTCTCTCGCCAACCTATATATGGGTTGGTGGGAGAGGGAGATTATTTATGGCCATGATAACCCATATATTGGAAATATTAAGTTATATGGCAGATACATAGACGATTTGATTCTGGTGTGGGCAGGTCAAGAAAACACCATTGCTGAATTTGTGGAATATCTTAATAACAATAGTCTGAACCTTAAGTTCACTGCAGAGCACAGTGCTAATTCTATAGCATTTTTGGATCTGAGGTTAGAGACTATAGAAGGTACAAACCAAGTGAGTACTAGGACTTTCAGGAAAGATACGGCAGGGAACATGACACTTAGAGCCGAAAGCTGTCATCCCCCTCACATAATTAGAGCCATCCCGGTAGGGGAGATGATAAGGGCTCGACGTAATTGTTCACAACAGGAAATTTTTGAGGAAGAATTAAATTTAATTTCTGACAGACTTACTGAACGAGGTTATTCCCCTGATCTATTGTCACGAGCTAGGGACATTGCTAGTTCCAGAGATAGGAAAATGATGTTTAACACAACAGCTCACAGTAAAGGTAAGCGTTATTATGGTATGAGCAATACAAATGAAGTTTGTGACAGAAGTAGTGACACTAAAAAGACAAGAGGAATCACATTTGTTACCTCTTATAGTAAAGAATTTAACCAAATAGGTGCTATTATCAGGAAACATCTTCCCCTCCTTAACTGTGATCACCAACTCAGAGAAATCATAAGCAATGGAGTGAAAATAGTAAGCCATAGATCCCCCACTTTGGGACAGAGATTATCGCCCAGCTTAATTAATAAACGATCAGAAAGTTCCCAGACATGGTTGAGCCATTTGGGCTCCTTTAAATGTGGGAGCAATAGATGTGGTATGTGCAAGTATATGCAAACAGGTCCAGATTTTGAATCTACATCTACACATCAGGAGTTTAAAATTAGGAACTTTATTAATTGTAATGTGATTATATTATATTAATGTGATATATTTAATAACCTGTACATGTTGCAATTTGCAATATGTTGGGTATACCACCCGGCCTCTAAAGAAACGTATCACGGAGCATATTTCTGCGTCTTTTCCAGACCGCCCTACATGTACATCAAATGTAGGGAAACATTTTAGGGACTATCATGGGAGTAATTTATCGAGCTTTAGATGCAGGCCCATAGAAAAAGTGATATTGGGTCCCAGGGGTGGAAATCTTCTAGATATATTTCTCCAACGGGAGGTGTTCTGGATCTTCAGGTTGGACACTCGCATCCCTAAGGGACTTAATTCCCGCTGGGATGTCGACTTGTTTCTTAAAACCTAGTACCCCTTTGAAATCAGGTATAGAATAGGACAAGGAAGGTTTTATTATCTCTATTAAAGCTGGGTTTGGGATACCCCTTTGTGGGACTACCTTGGACATAAGGCTTGGGGAGAGGACTCCTTTTCTATTTTTACTTGTCTCATAAAATCTCCTTCCTTTTAATTGATTAGGGACTTGGAAAGAAAAATAGATGTAACTATTTAATGCTAGTAGGGGGCTCCCTAAATAACTCTTTGTAGAGGAAGGGCCAATTAACATATGCTTCCCTAATAATATGCCCTTGTTTGTACTTGCGAAGCAACCTTTTTCCCTAGATATTAACATGTTTCTGAATCTGCGTTGGATACTATATTATGTTAATTATGTCTGTATATATATACTTGTGTCCATGAATTTTAGTAATATGGTTCCTCAACTGGAAGCAACATGAATTGGTGCATCACTTTTGCTTTTTTCTCCTTTGGATTGAACATGGCAATCCTAAATTTAAGGGGCAGTTTTTGCTCAAATATCGGGTTCTATATTGTATGGGATTAATCTGTTAGGATTTTGGGGCCGCGGGATCTATATAGTATGAATTCTTTTACGATCTTGCTTTAATTATTGTTTATTTTTTCTATTTTATGTAGTTGAAATATAAGGCAGATATAATGAATGTCATCCCATTTAGTCTTATCCCCCTGGTCTCCCTGTGTTTCCCTTTAATGCACTCGCCTACTGGTTTAACTTGGATTTCAGCTATTATGGTATCTGCCCTTAATGGCCGCAAACATGGAGTTCCGCCTTGCCAGTACTATGACGCGGACGTCTATTTGACCTATTAACAGCGTCAACGTATACTGATCTAATGTGATTGGCTGTTTTTTCCTTTCAATGCGGAAGTACCTTTCCTCTCACCCGCTGCTTGAGATGGTGCATACAGCGTATTTTAAAGCAGGATTTGGCGACGTCTGAATGGAAGGGTCAGGTAGGCTATGCCTATTAATTAATTATTTGCGCCGGTTCATGGTTTTCTCCCAGGTGATGCCAATTATAAGTAATTTGTATGTCTATTTCACTGAATGTGATACAACTGCCCCACTGTCATGATTAAGAGCCTTCGCTCGAAACGCGTAGACGCGGGGTTTGCCTTTTACATGTGCTTTATGTCTTACCTGCTGTAATGGCCTTTTATCACGGAACGCAATAAAGGATTGATGATTTTATTCACCAAACTATGTGGCTGGCGCTCCTTTGCTAAAAACCAAACCTGCCGAAGGCCAAGGTAGAGCCTAAGAGAGAAGAGCCTGACTATGCAATATAGTCCTCGGGAGGGAACATACAGGCCCACTGTTCTCAGCAGAACTTCTGCGGACCACACCCCACTGGGCCAGACAGGCCCCCAGCATAACGGTGCTCCTTGTCTCCATAGAACATGTACAAACCCCCGCCTAGCAGGGCATAGGGAATAAGACAATTCAAGTATAAATTCTGCCATACTACACCCAACTTAGGGTCAGGCCAATCCGGGCCAATAATAAAGGGGTAGAACCCTGTGATAGCGAGTCCAACAGGTCCATACCAGTATGAATGCAATGGAACAACAGGAAACCTCCTGCATAGGAGGGCTCTTATAAAAAAGACAGGGAATATCCATTCCCCCATAGAACAGAGTCAGATCTTTCCCGGACTAAAGCTAGTCCCAATGATTCCGCAGGGACAATGAACATGCCACTGTCCTACAACAGACCAAGAGTCCCCAACTGGACAGGTCCTGAAAGGGAGAAGTCCCACAACCTAGAGCCCACCGAGAGCTCTTCGTGACAACAAGAAGCCCTAGGTAACTGGACCCTTTAAGGTCCCCACCTAGGAACCACCGGGGGTTTCAGAAGAAACAAGCCCCCCTCGTCAACCTGCAATATTTGGTACCATGGTGACAACCAACAGGGAAAAAAAACAAAAGGGCAGGGAAGGATCCCTGACGGTTTCCTTGAGTAAACCAGTGGAAGAATAACCACCTTCACGAGAAGGAAGGTAAACAGACCTAGATCCAGGGTGCTGAGCCCTTATCCAGGACTAAATAGCTAAAGCGCCTCAGAGCCCCAAGGGCACAGAGAAAATAAGGGAAATCAACTGGCCGGCCGCCAACGGCCCCACCTGGTGCAATTCTGCCTGGAGATAAAAACATTACAGGAAAGAGGATCATGAGACCTTATCCCAGAAAATCCTATATAGTCAAGAAAAGGGCACTAGCTGGAACCAATCCAGACACGCTCCTGGGAACCGGAGGGTGGAACAGAGTAGGACCTGAGGCAACTAAGGTCCATCCAAACGACTCCCTCTTGTGAGTAAGAAGAAGGACCAGATAGGTATATAGGGCGCCTACGGCCCATACAGAGGCGCCAAGCCTGAACGCCTATGGATACAGCTGCCAAACCCCGGAAGGGTTAGAAAGATAGACTCCCTCATCCTCAAGGGAAAGGAGGAGTAACTGGCGCAGGGGCCCCAGACTTTATATGTTAAGGGCGTTCTGGCAAGGAAGCCATACCTAACAGGCCAATGAAGGCCTGCACCCATACCTGAAGAAAAACAGGGGACCTGAGTCCCCCTGCCCGACTCAGGGAAGGACCACCCAGCAAACACTGTCCCGTATCCGAAGGGACTACCTGCTAAGGCCACCCGAACGAGGCCGGATGCCTCCTGATAGGAGTAAGGTGCTGTGGCCATCCCCTCACCCAGGCGGGTGAGGGCGTCCCCTCATGCTTGAGGGGTTTCAATGAATGATACAGGCTTGGCCCGGCCAGAAGGCCCCGGGCGTTGAATGTCACTCCTTGGACAGGATACCGAACCAGACCCCGCAAGGGGCATCCCTGGTTCCTGCTCATCACTATGATATGGAGGTGGAGGGGTATTCCTGCTTCGAGGGGGCCGGGACGGCCGCCCTTGATTGGGTGAATTGTCCTGTTTTCCAAATAGGTCCAGACGGGCCCCAAAAAGGCGATGCCCTCTAAAGTGGAGCCTCGTCAGAGTCCTTTTAGTGACATCGTCTGCCCCCCACTGTCGCCTCCAAGGCAGCCAAAAGGATAAATTAAAAAAAAAAATTACGGCTGGAGAGTGCAGCAAGCACCTCCCAGGGTAAATCTTCAAGTTGATGCTCGAGCATCCGTCTTAGGAGGACCCTAGCGGCCACTGCAGTGAAGACCGCGGCACAGACAGGACGCAGCGCCGATCCTGCACAGGCAAAGGCGTGGGAAGCCAGCCTATCAACACGCCGACCCTCGGCGTCCCGCAAAGTGCTGTAAGCTGGAGCTGTAAAGAAGGGGGGGTTAGGAACCCCAATAATCGGTGCGTCTACAACTGGGGACGAAGACCAAAAATCAACCATCTCAGGGGAAAAAGGGTATTTCCAAACCCAATTCTCTGGGGCCCTTTGAAGAGTAGCGGGGCATTCCCATTCCTTAAGTACAAGAGCATGGAAGTGAGCCTGCTCGAGAAATTCCAAGCGCGCAGGCGCAGTATGGAAGCGCTCACCTCTCGGTCTGGGGACCGCACCAAAGGACGAAATGGACAGGGTCTTAAAAATCCTGAGCAACCTACCATCAATGTCAAGCTGGTCCCAACCATCCTGACCAGCATCATCATGACACCTCTGCCTCTCATCAGAGGAACCCAGGTCAGAGAACAGGTCTCCATCTACAGCTGGAGCACTAGAACACGGAGAAGAGGACTCCTCCGAACCCATAGCACAGGCCGAAGCCGGGGGAGTCCAGGGTCGTTGTCTGCCAGGACCCGCACGGCCTGACAACCCTTCTACAATCCGGTCAAGCGTGGGCCGATTGGGAGAGACGTCTCTTTGTAACTCCCCGCTTGTACATGACTCAACGGGAGTGAGTTTTAGGCAAGGGGAGAGAAGGAGTGAGGTGCAGCCACAGGCGCCGCTTGCAGGTCCAGCGTCTGCTCGGCACATGGCGCGCAGACCCGTGCCCCGTCAGCCTCAGCATGGGGGAGACCACACGCTACACATAGCCGGACTTGTCCCAGAGGGACCCCGGTAACACAATTCTGAGATGCCTCCATATGGTGATTGTTTAAACACAATATGCCGGTGGGGATTTATGCAATAAGCAACCCTGGATGCCCCAACAACCCGCTGAATAATGTGGGAGAATTGTAGGAAGGCCCGCTAATATCATATATATATATATATATATATATATATATATATGTATATGAGGCCAGGAGAAGCCACCGGGAACTCAGCGTCTGAAAGACATAAATGGGAAAGAGATGTCAGAGTCATGCGTAGCTGGACAGAACCTATAGAGAGGGAGTCGCCCGCGAGGGCACTTACAGATCCAGTGGAGGAGGAGGAGACCGCCACCACGCACGCGCGCGAAACTCAGCGAAAATGGCGCCAGCGAACCTCGAAGGGCGGGTTTAATGCTCTGCTGTGACGCGGAGCGCGCCGAAACCAGAGCCCGCCCACTCCAAAGAGGGCAAAACGAAATAGCGAAGGCAATATACAACCACACGCTTAAATATTATTAGAGAACCGTTACATCCAAAAGGAAGGGTCACCACAGCATCTAGACGATGCAGCAAACCATGTATAAGGCATACGGCGGAAGCCGGGAAACAATAAGGAGCAAGCAGCGCGGCTCTGACATCTTGGAGTTAATAAAGGACAGAATAATGGCCACAAGCGTGACATACCGGTAGACTAGGTCCGCCACACACATACCCCCCCCCTTTTCTTTTTTCCCCCTAACTAGTTGGGGAAAAGAGGGAGGATGGCGACCCTTTACACAGGGTCCAGCACTACCCGGGGTACGGGGCAATAATGCGGGAGGGGCATCCACAAGAGGCTCACCATCGGCCTGAACCGCCTACCCTATGGTGGGGGACTGCGGTGGAGCATGGCTCCGTTAAGCACACATTGTGCTGCCTACCTTCACCCGACCAACTCAGCCCTGGCTGGGAGGCATAATTCTTCACAATGAGGACGGGTGGAAATAGTCCGGCAGGGCCTCGGGCTGTAAAGCCCCGCTCGCCTGCGAGAGCGTGATACTTCATGTCTTCGCAGTTCCAGGACTGCAGAGAAATCTGGGGATTTGTGGGAGGTCTTGTTTTCTACATGTCTGCAGTGCATGGCGCCCGAGGCGGAGGATTACCCACATGTTATTACTATATCTGGAGCAGGACGTGCTGTATGCTTAGAAAACAACCGCAACCAAAGGAAAGAAAAACAACCGCAACCAGAGGAAAGAAAAACAACCGCAACCAAAGGAAAGAAAAACAACCGCAACCAGAGGAAAGAAAAACAACCGCAACCAGAGGAGAGAAAAACAACCGCAACCAGAGGAAAGAAAAAAAACTGCAACCAAAGGAAAGAAAAACAACCACAACCAGAGGAAAGAAAGACAACCGCAACCAGAGGACAGAAAAACAACCGCAACTAGAGGAATAAACGACAACCGCGACCAGAGGACAGAAAAACAACCGCAACCAGAGGACAAAAAAACAACCGCAACCAGAGGACAGAAAAACAACCGCAACCAGTGGACAGAAAAACAACCGCAACCAGAGGACAGAAAAACAACCGCAACCAGAGGAAAGAAAAACACCCGCAACCAGAGGAAAGAAAAACACCCGCAACCAGAGGAAAGAAAAACAACCGCAACCAGAGAAGAGAAAAACAACCGCAACCAGAGGAGAGAAAAACAACCGCAACCAGAGGAAAGAAAAACAACCGCAACCAGAGGACAGAAAAACAACCGCAACCAGAGGACAGAAAAACAACCGCAACCAGAGGACAGAAAAACAACCGCAACCAGAGGACAGAAAAACAAATGCAACCTTAGGACAGACAGACAACTGCAACCAGAGGAAAGAAAAACAACCGCAACCAGAGGAAAGAAAAACAACCGCAACCAGAGGAAAGAAAGACAACAGCAACCAGAGGACAGAAAAACAAACGCAACCAGAGGAAAGAAAGACCAACCGCAACCAGAGGAAAGAAAAACAACCGCAACCAGAGGAAAGAAAAACAACCGCAACCAGAGGAAAGAAAAACAACCGCAACCAGAGGAGAGAAAAACAACCGCAACCAGAGGACAGAAAAACAACTACAACCAGAGGACAGAAAAACAACCACAACCAGAGGAAAGAAAAACAACCATAACTATAGAAAAGAAAAACAACCGCAACCAGAGGAAAGAAAAACACCCGCAACCAGAGGAAAGAAAAACAACCGCAACCAGAGGAGAGAAAAACAACCGCAACCAGAGGAAAGAAAAACAACCGCAACCAGAGGACAGAAAAACAACCGCAACCAGAGGACAGAAAAACAACCGCAACCAGAGGAAAGAAAAACAACCACAACTATAGAAAAGAAAAACAACCGCAACAAGAGGAAAGAAAGACAACCGCAACCAGAGGATAGAAAAATACCATTTTGTGAATACTCACCTGTAAAATGGGTATTATAAGTATGTCACACACCCCACTTCAAACATTAATTATTACACTTGGGGTACTCACCGCTAGGTGGCGACGTTTGCAGAGAAGTCCAAAAAAACAAGCCCCTCCCGGTCTATACACACCTGGTAACTCCCAATCATTCCCCAGTATTCAAACAGTAGTAAAGACAAGATACCAGGAAAACAACAATGATAACCCTAAACCGTAAATGAAATAAAAGCTTCACCATATGAAGAACCAGGATACCAGAAAGGGCGGGTGAAGTGGGGTGTGTGACATACTTATAATACCCATTTTACAGGTGAGTATTCACAAAATGGTATTATTCTAAGTATGTCACACACCCCACTTCAAACATTATTACACTTGGGACATCCAAAAGCAGTGTCCACAAAGGGCGGGTATCCAACAAGGCAATAATGCATAACTTAAACCACTGCAGCATGCAGAACCTTGCGGCCAAACACAGCATCCGCTGAGGCCCGCACATCAACCTTGTAAAACTTTGAAAAAGTGTGAACAGAAGACCAAGTAGCGGCCTTACAAACTTGCTCAACAGAAGCCTGGTGCTGGAAAGCCCAAGACGCTCCAAGAGCACGAGTAGAATGAGCAGTGATACGAAAAGGAGGAGCCTTCCCCTTGGCAGAGTAAGCCCCAACAACCGCCTGGCGAATCCACTTGCTAATAGAAGACTTAGCCGGAGCCAGGCCCTTCCTAGCCCCGCAAGGCACCACGAAAAAGGCATCAGTCTTACGAAAGGGCGACGTAGTACGCAAATAGCAGTTAACACAACGTACCACATCCAAACAATGCAAGGCTCTCTCCTTATCATTCCTAGGATTAGGACACAAGGAAGGGAGCACAATGTCCTGATTAAGATGAAAAGCGGAGACTACCTTAGGAAGAAAGTCCGGTTTGAAACGAAAAACCACTTTGTCCTGATGCTTCTCAAAATAGGGAGCCTGAATCGACAAAGCTGCCAACTCTGAGACACGCCGAACGGAAGTAATGGCCACCAAAAAGGCAACCTTCTGAGTCAGAGTAGAAAGAGCAATATCCTGCAAAGGCTCAAAAGGAGGAGCCTGAAGAGCAGAGAGAACCAGATTCAAATCCCAAACAGGGAGCAATGGCTTCCTAGGAGGAAGCAGATGCGAAACCCCCTGGAAAAAAGTCGACCAAAGGATGAAGCGCAAATGACTTTTGAAAAAAGATAGACAAGGCAGAAACCTGCCCTTTTAAGGTACTCTGCTGAAGACCAGAGTCCAGCCCAGATTGAAGAAAATCCAAAATCCTAGAAACAGAGAAGACCCTGCAGGGCAAAGATCTAGCCTCACACCAATCAATATAAGATCTCCAAACCCTATAGTAAATGGAAGAGGAGGACCTCTTCCTAGCACAAATAAGAGTCCTAATAACCAAATCAGACAGACCTTCCTCCTTCAAGATGAAGGTTTCAGCAGCCAAGCCGTCAAAGCCAGCGTTGGTAAATTGGGGTAAAGCAGGTGCCCCTGCGAGAGAAGATCTGGCAACAGAGGCAGGTCGAACTGATCCACTGCCAGACGTACGATGTCTGCGAACCACACCCGCCTTGGCCACCTTGGAGCCACGAGAATGGCGGGAACCCCTTCCAGGGCCAGCTTTCGCAACACCCTGCCTAGCATGGGAATCGGAGGAAACAGATAAAGAAACCCCAGGTCCCCCCAGCTCAGAGTCATGGCATCCGCCGCCAGAGCCAGAGGATCCTGAGAGAGCGACACAAAAGTCGGGAGCTTGTGATTGTGACGAGAGGCAAACAGATCCACCTCCGGCGTCCCCCACCGGAGACAAAGCGACCGAAACACCTGGGGGTGGAGAGACTATTCCCCCGGCGGGAAGAACACCGGCTCAGAAAATCCGCCTCCGTGTTCTCCACTCCTGGAATGTACACTGCCGAGATGCAAGGTACATGAGTCTCTGCCCAAACTAGGATCAGAGACACCTCTCTGAGGGCACCCAGACTGCGAGTCCCTCCCTGGTGATTGATGTAAGCAACCGCCGTCCGATTGTCCGAGCGAACCTGAACCGGCAAGCCCTGTAAATGCTGAGTCAAGTGAAACAGAACCAACCTGATGGCTCTCAACTCCAGAACATTGATGGGCAAGTGGCCCTCCTGAGGACCCCACCGCCCTCGAAACCGAAGATCCTTCCAGAAACCTCCCCAACCCGACAGACTGGCATCCGTGGTGACAGTTTCCCAACAAGGAGTCAGGAATGACCTGCCCCTCATGAGATTGTCCGAGACCATCCACCACTGCAGAGACTGCCGAACCCGGGGGACATCCGAAAAGACCGATCCAACGATCTCGGTTGCCAATCCCAAGACGCCAACAGATGAAGCTGAAGCGTCCGCATATGAAACTGAGCAAAAGGAACTGCCTCGTAAGAAGCTACCATCTATCCCACCAGTCTCATCCCTAGCCGGATGGACGGGCAAGGATTGGAAAGAAGAAGCTGCACCAATTCCTGAATCAAAAGAACTTTGGCCTGAGGAAGAAACACTCTGTGTTGGCAAGAGTCCAAGGACATCCCCAGAAAAGACACCACCCTGGCCGGAACAAGAGAGGACTTGGGATAGTTGATCACCCATCCGAACCTTTCCAGAGTGGATACCACCGTGCTGGTGTCCGCTTCCGCTTGACTGAATGACGGAGCCATGATGAGAAGGTCGTCCAAATAAGGCACAATGCGAATTCCCTGAGTTCTGAGAAGGGCCATCACACCCGCCAACACCTTGGTGAACACCCTTGGAGCCGAGGTAAGGCCAAACGGAAGAGCCGCAAACTGATAGTGCCGATCCCCCACCACAAAGCGAAGAAACCTCTGGTGAGCAGGAAAGATCGGAATGTGAAGGTAAGCATCCTTGATGTCTATGGACGACATAAAGTCCCCCTGCCGAAGGGAATTGACTGCAGACCGAAGAGTTTCCATACGAAACTTCCGGGGACGGATAAACCGATTGAGAAACTTCAGATCCAGAATGGGACGAACCGACCCTTCCTTCTTGGGCACTGTGAAGAGATTGGAATAATACCCTTGCCCCACCTCTGGAAGAGGGACCGGGCAGACGACTGCCAGATCCAGAAGATTCCTCACCGCCGCCAGGAGCCCCTGAGCGGCCAAAGGATCCGAAGGAACTCGAGACCTGAAAAATCTTGGAGGAGGACGGGACTCGAACTCCAGCTTGTAACCGGTCGACACCACCTCCCGGATCCACCTGTCCGAGACCTCCTGGTCCCAAACCCGGGAGAAGAGTCGCAACCGTCCCCCCACCCGTAAGGGTGATGGCGCACCCTCATTGTTGAGAGGGCTTGGCAGCTGGCTTGGGCTTGGCGCCCCAGATGCGAACAGGGCGGCCACGGCCTCTACCCCTGTTCCAACTGGCACCTCTGGAAGCCGAAGAGCCTGCACCCCTGCCGGTTCTGGCTCCCCGAAAGGAAGGAGTGAAAGAGGCCGCTCCCCGAAAGGAACGACAAAATTTTTTGCGCTGAGGTAGCTTACCTCCCTTGGTAACAGAATCTAACTTCTCACCGAACAGGCGCAAACCCAGGAAGGGAAGAGCCGTGAGCAACCTCTTGGAATTAAAATCAGCCGTCCATTGCCTAAGCCACACAGAACGACGAATAGCGACCAACAGAGCCGTGGCTCTGCCACACATCAACATGGCATCATCCTGAGCGGCAAGAATAAAAGAAATGAAGGCCTCACAACGCTTGAGCGCCAGAAATTAATCGCAAGAAGAATCAAGATCCACACATAAATCTCTGACAATAGACCTAACTGCCAACAATAAAAGTGCCGAAGCACAAACCGGCCTTAAAACCGAACCCGCACAGACAAAACCATGTCGGGCCAGCTGATCAATCCGGCGATCCTCGCCATCCTTCAGAGAAGTAGTGTCAGGAGAATGCAAAACCGCCGTATTAGACACACCCAAAACCGGAGCGTCCACCTCGAGAGGAACCGACCAATGCTTCACCAAGTCCGCCGGGAAGGGATACTTCCTATCCCAGCTGGGCGGCACCCCAACGAGACGCGTAGGTTGCTCCCATTCCTTAAGAACAGTATCCTCGAAATGCTGTTGACTGGGGAACTCCAAACGCGGCTTGGTAACCCCAAAAAGCTGACCCTTTGGCAGAGGGGCCGCTTCAGGAGGGTCCAAATCCAAAACCTCGAACATTTGAGACAGAACGGAAGCAGTATAAGGAACCAACTCCACAGTCTGGTCATCCTCAGTACCCAACAACTGCTGAACCTCAGGGTCATCTAATTCCTCAGTAAGCTCACCTTCTTCAAGAGGACGATCTGACCAATCCAGAGCTTCCACAACCTCATCATCCGAATCCGGTGGAGGCAGGGACAAATGCTTCCGCTTAGCCGTAGCCTTCTGAGCGACCACCGCGGAGACCATTTTCTCGAGGCTGGCCAAACGGGCTCATACCTCAGATTGCGAATCACCCCCAATGACCACGTCACACGGGGTCCGGAACAAGCGAGGAGGGGAAGGAGATGGTGCGACCGAGGAAGTGCCGGCCACCGGGGTGCCAGACTGGCGCTCAATGTTCCGCTGCGCACATGGAATACATGTCCCACACCCCCCACACAGCCTGGACTGTCCCGAAGGGCCATTTCCGGTATCTTTGGTAGCCTCCATATGGTGAATTTATGGTATTCGCAGACCCCAGGGATTTACGCAGTAAGCGACCCGGGATGCCCCTTTAGTAAATCAATATATATATATATATATATATATATATATATATATATATATATATTATGCTTGTATAGCCCTGACCAGGGGAACCCCAAAACAAAAGGGACTATAATTCAAAACCCAGCTAGCCAGGTATATAAGACCGGGAGAGCCCAAAAGGACGGAATCCCAGGCTCTGAAAAGAAAAGAGAAAAACAGTCATTCCACAAACACACCAACTGTAAAAACACAATTAACAAAATACTGAAATGCAGAGCAGATCATGCAAGAAGGGAGAAAACAAGGCCATAATAACAGCCAGCATATATATATATATATATATATATATATATATATATATATATAAGCCAATAGCTGATAACCCTTCACATTTAAATGCCATAATAAAAGGTATCCAGCCAGCATGACCTGGAATAATACCCTTGCCCCAAGAGCCTGGCTGAAAATCCCTGTCGTCACCCCCCGCAAGGAGGGGGGGGGGGGAAGGGAGAGGGGAAAAGAGGGAAAAAGGGGTGTAGCAGAGACCCCAATATAATAATGGCCGTAACCAAAAAACATCAGACCCCCTGCACCAAAAAACGCTTCCCAATAGAAACAACCTCTACCCCTGTTCCTAGCAATAGACAGGCAATTCAAGAGGCGTGCGAACAACGACGTCCTACCTGGAACCTCGCAGTAAGATGGCGGCCAGACGCTGAGGAGCAAGAAGACGAAGGGCGGCTCCAGCAGAAAACGCGGGAGCCGCTGTAGCCCCGCCCCTCCATAAGCCGTCATACACGGCGCGGGCCACGCAAGACGCGGTCCCGCCCACCTCCGTCCACAGAGCGAGCAGCGGGCGCCACAAGCAATGGCGCCCGCAGAGGCCGTCAGGCGGACCGGCGCCGCGCATGCTGCCCGGTCCCGCCCGCCAGGAGATGACACGACCAGCGGGCGCCGAGGAGCCCTCGGTGCCCCAACATCTAGGCAGGCAGCGCGCCGCCGGGTCCCGCCCCTATGAGACCCAGAAGGGCGTCCGCCCATAAAATAAAATCGACGGGCGGACGGAATCCCGCTCGACCCATCCCCAAGCACAGTGCAAACACAAGCAAAAACTGCAGAAATGGACGGGCCAGCGCCACATACCACCCGCCCCTGCCACAAGCACACACACACACCTAACAGCCATAACACATATAGAGACTGGGCTATCAAGGAAGACCTAAGGGGTACAAGGAAGGGGCATCCCAAACCGGATCACCGCTATGCCCCATAATATGGGGTCGAGCGGAGGAGCTAATCTCCTGGGCACCTTAAGTGCCATCTACCCTTGCCCGGCCTACAGCCTAAGCTGGGAGGCTACCAAACAACAAGGGGATAAAAAAACAGAAACCGGGCAGAAATAGACCATGGGGGGGGGTGGCTGGGGTGATACCCCGGCTACCTGCAAGCAGGAGACTTCTTTCTTCTGTCTTGTCGCCGTCTTGCAGAGAAGAACACTGGGGAATGATTGGGAGTTACCAGGTGTGTATAGACTGGGAGGGGCTTGTTTTTTTGGACTTCTCTGCAAACGTCGCCACCTAGCGGTGAGTACCCCAAGTGTAATAATTAATGTTTGAAGTGGGGTGTGTGACATACTTAGAATAACAACCGCAACCAGAGGAAAGAAAGACAACCGCAACCAGAGGAAAGAAAAACAACCGCAACCAGAGGAAAGAAAAACAACCACAACCAGAGGAGAGAAAAACAACCGCAACCAGAGGACAGAAAAACAACCGCAACCAGAGGAAAGAAAAACAACCGCAACCAGAGGAAAGAAAAACAACCACAACGAGAGGACAGAAAAACAACCGCAACCAGAGGAAAGAAAAACAACCGCAACCAGATTAGGATGATTTTTAATGTGAGCAATCTGTATGTACAGGGTGTGGGAAACATATAAGATAGACTCTTATTTAGAGTGAAGGTCCGCTTTAAGGACTCAATCCAAGAATATAAAATGGTAATCTCCATAACAGGAAAACAAGAGATAAAGAACTATATCCAGTTGAGGTCGTCCCAGTGATGATATGTGGGACATCCAAAAATACAATTCTGTGAAATACTCATCTGTAGAATTGGTATTATACGCATAAAGTACGTCCTGCTCCATATATAATAATTACACATGGGTAATCCTCCGCCAGATGGCGCTGTGCACTGCAGACATGCAAAAAAGCAGGTTCCTCCCGGCCCTTCATATACCCAGGGACCTCCCACAAATCCCCAGCATTGAAAAGCGAGAGAGAAAAGCAGTGAGAAAAGCAGTGAGAAAAAGAATCTGGGAGAAACCAACCACCAAAACTGGTAATAATAACAATGGTAACAATCACCATACAGGGGATCCAGAATAATGTGAAACCAGGGTGGGTTGGAGCAGGACGTACTGTATGCGTATAATACCAATTCTACAGGTGAGTATTTCACAGAATTGTATTATTCTAAGCATACAGTACGTCCTGCTCCAGATATAATACTTACACATGGGACATCCAATAGCAGTGTCCATAAAGTAGGGTGGGATCCCCAACAAAAAAATACAACTCTGTGAAGTACTCACCTGTAGAGTTGATATTATATGCATAAAGCACGTCCTGCTCCAGACATAGTAATAACGTGTGGGTAATCCTCCGCCTTCAGCGCCGTGCACTGCAGAACATGAAGAAAACAAGCTCCTCCCAGCCCTACATATACCGGAGGACCTCCCACAAATCCCCAGCATTGAAAAGCAGTGAGAATGAGAGACCAGGAGAAAACAACCACCCAAACTGGCAAAAATATCAAAAGGGAACAATCACCAAACAGGGGATCCTGAACAAAGTGAAAACCAGGGTGGGGTGGAGCAGGACGTGCTGTATGCATATAATATCAACTCTACAGGTGAGTACTTCACAGAGTTGTATTATTCTAAGCATACAGCACGTCCTGCTCCAGACATAGTAATAACGTGTGGGACATCCAATAGCAGTGTCCTTAAAGAAGGGTGGGATCTCCAACAGAAGGAAACAGCAAGCAGTTTAAACTACTGCCGCCTGCAAAACCTTGCGGCCGAAAAAAACGTCGGCTGAGGCCTTAACATCAACCTTGTAAAACTTTGTAAAGGTGTGAACGGAAGACCAAGTAGCGGCCTTGCAAACTTGTTCCACAGAGGCCTGGTGCTGAAAAGCCCAAGAAGCCCCAACAGCTTTAGTAGAATGAGCAGTAACACAAAAAGGGGGCGTCTTCCCCCTAGTAGTATAGGCTTGAACCACAGCCTGACGAATCCATTTACTGATGGTAGACTTGGCGGGAGCCAAACCCTTCCTAGGCCCGTGAGGCACAACGAAGAGAGCATCCGTCTTCCTAAAGGCCTGAGTGGTAACCAGGTATGATTTGACACACCTAACCACATCCAAGGAATGCAAAACCCTCTCCTTAGGGTTACTAGGATTAGGGCACAAGGAAGGAAGTACAATATCCTGATTCAAATTAAATGCAGACACAACCTTAGGCAGAAAGTCTGGCTTGAAGCGAAACACCACCTTATCCCGGTGTCTCTCAAAGTAGGGAGGCTGAATAGACAAGGCAGCCAACTCAGACACCCGTCTAACCGAGGTAATAGCTACCAGGAAGACCACCTTGAGCGTGAGAACAGAAAGAGCTGCCTCATGAATGGGCTCAAAAGGAGGACCCTGCAGGGCCGACAAAACCAAATTCAGATCCCAAACAGGAACCATAGGTTTCCCGAGGAGGACGCACATGACTGACCCCCTGAAAGAAAGTCTTGATAAGAGGGTGCTGGGCAAAGGTCTTCTGAAAGAAGATGGACAGGGCCGAAACCTGGCCCTTCAACGTACTAAGCTTAAGACCTAAGTCTAAACCATGCTGTAAAAACTCCAGCACCCTGGATACTAAAAATTCTCGACAGGGAAGAGACCTGGATTCACACCAGTCAATGTAAGCACGCCATACTCTATAATATATAGTAGAAGAAGTCTTCTTCCTGGCTTGCACCATGGTAGCCACCACAGAAGTGGACAAACCCTTTTCCATTAAGATGGAGGTTTCAATAGCCAAGCCGTCAAAGCCAGAGTTAGTAAATTGGGATGGCGTAGAGACCCTTGAGTTAGAAGGTCTGGTAACCTTGGCAGATCGTACTGATCTACTGCCATTTGAACCACGTCTGCGAACCACACTCTTCTTGGCCACCTTGGGGCCACCAGAATTGCGGGTACCCCTTCCAGAGCTATCTTGCGCAGCACTCTGCCCAGAAGGGGAATTGGTGGAAACACATACAGGAGCCGAAACTCCCTCCAAGACATTGACAGAGCATCCAAGGCCAGAGCCAGAGGGTCCTGCGACAGGGATACAAAGCTCGGGAGCTTGTGATTGTGACGGGACGCAAACAGATCCACGTCTGGGACACCCCAACGGTGACACAGGGACTGAAACACCCTGTTGCAGAGGGACCACTCCCCCTGACGGGACGACCCCCTGCTCAGAGCATCTGCTAGCAGGTTTTCCACCCCCGGAATGTAAACAGCCGAGATGCATTGAACATTGGTCTCTGCCCATATTAGAATCAGAGACACTTCCTGGAGAGCACCCTTGCTCTGGGTTCCTCCCTGATGATTGATGTAGGCCACCGCCGTCCTGTTGTCTGAGCGTACCTGAACCGCCAGACCCTTCAGGTGCTGGGTCAAATGTTCCAGCACCAATCTGACCGCCCTGAGTTCCAGGACATTAATAGAGAGATGGGTCTCCTGAGGGCCCCACCTCCCCTGGAAGCGCAGAGACTTCCAGAATCCCCCCCCAGCCCGACAGACTGGTATCCATTGTGACCGAATCCCAGGAGGGAGCCAGGAAGGATCTGCCCCTTGTCAAGTTCCTGTGGTCCAGCCACCACGCAAGGGATTGTCTGACCGAGGAGGGGAGCACCCAGATCTCGTCCAAGGACACCGGGTCCTTGTTCCAAACTGACAGAAGGTGAAGATGCAGAGTTCTCAAATGGAATTGCGCAAAGGGCACCGCCTCGAAGCTCGCCACCATCGAGCCCAACAACTGCATTCCCTGCCTGATGGAGGGGTAAGGGCTCGAGAGCAGGGACCTCACCTGCGTTGTCAGAGCCTCCACCTTCTGTGGAGGAAGGAATATCTTTGACTGAACTGAATCCAGAATCATCCCCAGAAACGGGGTCACTGAGGAGGGGGACAGAGAGGACTTTGGGTAATTGATCACCCAGCCGAAGGACTCCAGGGTGGACACCACCAACCGCGTGTCCAATTCTGCCTGCCGCAGAGACCAAGAGGTGATGAGTATATTGTCCAGGTAGGGCAACACTCGTATGCCTTTTAGTCTCAACAGAGACATTACTCCTGCCAGCACCTTGGTGAACACCCTGGGGGCTGACGTAAGGCCGAATGGTAAGGCCACGAACTGGTAGTGCTGATCCAGCAGCGCAAATCTGAGAAACTTTTGATGCCCTGGGAATACCGGAACGTGCAGGTAAGCGTCCTTGATGTCCACAGATGTCATGAAATCCCCTGGGCGCAGCGAGGCAATGGCCGAGCGCAGAGTTTCCATACGAAAATGTTTGTTTCTGACAAATCTGTTTAGGATTTTTAAATCCAGAATGGGTCTGACTGACCCGTCCCTTTTGGGCACCGTGAAAAGGTTTAAATAAAACCCCACGCCCCTGTCTCTTAAGGGGACCTTGCAAATGACCCGTCCAGAAGGTCCTGCACTGCTAGCATCAAGACTTGAGCTGGCAGGATCCTGTGGGATTCGGGACCCGACGAACCTGGTAGGGGGCAGTACAGCAAACTCTATCTTGTAACCGGAGGACACCACCTCCTGAATCCACCGGTCTGGGACGTGACGTCTCCAGACATGCTGGAAGTGCTGTAGACGTCCCCTCACCCTGACGGGCGAGGGCGCCCCTTCATGCTTGAGGGGTCTTGGGAGGGGCTTTGGGCTTGGACCCCCAGGAAGAACTGGGACGGTGTCCTCTGTTCTTGTTCCAGGAATCTGCGCGAGACCCAGCGACGGACACCCCTTTGCCCTGTTTAGCCCTACGATAGGGGGTCGAATGGGAGCTCGGACCACGAAAGGGCTGACTCTGACGCTTGCGCTGGGGCAACTTGCCCCCTTTAGCAAAGATATCTAATCTTTCTCCAAATAGGCGCAGCCCCTTGAATGGAAGCCCCGTAAGGGCCTTCTTGGCAACATTGTCAGCGGCCCACTGGCGTAACCAGACCGTGCAGCGTATGGCTACCACCAGAGCAGAGGATCTAGCACTCAGATTAATAGCATCGTCCGATGCAGATAGGATATAGTTGATAAAAGTCTCACAGGTAACCAAAGCATTGGCGGCATCAGATGGCAAGTCATCCGCCCCTTCAAGAGCAGTCTTAACCACAGTCCTGAGCGCCACCGCCGTGATGGCTAAGGCGCAAACCAGGCGGAGCGACGCTCCCTCAAATGCAAAGGCCTGACATGCCAGTTGATCCACTCGCCGATCCTCCAAATCCCGCAACGTAGTAGTGTCAGGGGAGTGCATAATAGAGGTATTGGACAGACCAAGGATCGGGGCATCGACTTCGGGCGGCGAAGTCCAACACTTGATCAGGTCGGCAGGAAATGGATACTTCTTATCCACAGCCTTAGGAACCCCATAGAGTTTGCTGGGATGTTCCTATTCTTTCAGCACGAGATTATTGAAATGACTTTGTTCAGGAAACTCCAACCGCACCCTAGCAGTATGAAACAGATCACCCCTTTGCCGAGCCGCGGGAGGGGGAGAGAGGGATGACACATCAAAGATCTGGGTCAGCAGCCTATCAATGTCATCCTGGGACCAATGATCAGAACCAGACTCATCCTGACTCCTGAACTCGTCGTCAAAGGACCCTGAGTCAGAAAACAGTTCCCCTTCCTCTGAGGGGGAATGCGCATAGGACAGCTGTAAATTGTCAGATTCAACAGGCAGAATAGTAGCTTCAGGATTCAAATGAGGCCTCTTGGCAGTAGCCTTGCGCCAAGGAGCCAGCGATTAAGCTTTCCACACTAGCCAGTCTAGTGGCAAAATCAGTATGAGAATCCCCACTAGTATTGGGGGTTAGGCTCAGGCTTGGGGGAGTAGGGGAAGCAAGGCGAGGTGCGGGCCCAGCCTCAGAGGTGGAGAGGCCAGCTAGCGCCTGCTGGGCACAAGGGATGCAGACCCGTGCATTGTCACCGCTGCTAGGTAGGACCCCACAAGCTACACACAGACGGGCTTGTCCCGAGGGAACACCGCTCACAATATCCTGAGATGCCTCCATATGGTGATTATTATATTCGATATGCCAGTAGAAATTGACGCTGTAAAGCAACCCTGGATGCCCCAAACACCCGCTGGGAAGTGGGAGTGATTTCTTTAAAAAGGTCTGGACCGGGCGTTACGCCAGGCCGGGAGAAGCCGCCGAAGTCCGCGGTCGGAAAACACAAGGGGAACAGGGATGTCAGAGCCAAGCGCGAGGAAGCAAAAGCTAGGAAACAATCGCCCATGAGGGCACTTACAGAACAGCGAGTGGAGGACCATCTTCACCACACGCACGTGAGAAAGAAGTGGCGCCAAGCGAACCTCGAAGGGCGTGCCAGAGCGGGCGATGACGGGGAACGCGCCAAACCAAACCACGCCCCCCCCCGTAGAGCGCGAAGCTCGAAGCGCACAGCCAATCAGAAGCGACAGTTATTGTCAGAGAAAAATCACCTCAGAGAAATCTGAAGGGTGAATACAGTGATAGAAACGCCAAGCATCTCCCGAACAGAGCCGCCGTACGCGCCGAGTGAATACAAAAAAAGGGCGCTTGCGGAACTAAAAACTGAGATGTAAAGCGCGGCTCTGACTCCGGTGATCATTAGGGTAATAGGTGTCTGGTGTAATTAGGGCAAGGTTAGCCATCGTACACACAACCCCCCCCCTCTTCTTTCCCCCATTAATGGGGGAATCTAGGCAGGAAGGTGACCCATATAGGGGTTCACCACTACACGGGGCATGGGGCAATGGTGCGGCAGGGGCATCCAAATGAAGGCTCACCATTTTCCTTAACCGCCTACCCTATGGTGGGGGATTGCGGTGGAGTCTAGCTCCGTAAGCACACTAGGTGCTGCCTACCTTCACCCGACCAACACAGCCCAGGCTGAGGAGGCAAATCTGATCACAATGAGGACGGGTGGAAATAGTCCCGCAGGACCTCGGGCTGTAAAGCCCCGCTCGCCTGCGAGAGCGTGATACTTCATGTCTTCGCAGTACCAGCACTGCAGAGAAATCTGGGGATTTGTGGGAGGTCCTCCGGTATATGTAGGGCTGGGAGGAGCTTGTTTTCTTCATGTTCTGCAGTGCACGGCGCTGAAGGCGGAGGATTACCCACACGTTATTACTATGTCTGGAGCAGGACGTGCTGTATGCTTAGAATAAGGCAACAGCAAGCAGTTTAAACTACTGCCGCCTGCAAAACCTTGCGGCCAAACACAGCATCAGCTGAGGCCCAAACATCAACCTTGTAAAACTTTGAAAAGGTATGAACAGAAGATCAAGTAGCAGCCTTGCAAACCTGTTCAACAGAAGCCTGGTGCTGGAAAGCCCAAGAAGCCCCAATAGCACGAGCAGAATGGGCAGTAAGACGGAAAGGGGGAGTCTTCCCCTTAACAGAATAGGCCTGAATCACAGCCTGACGAATCCATTTACTTCCTAGGACCAGAAGGCACAACTAAGAGAGCATCAGTTTTCCTGAAGGCTGCAGTGACAACCAGGTAATACTTCAAGCACCTGACTACGTCCAAGGAATGCAAAACCCTCTCCTTGTCGTTGCTAGGATTGGGACACAATGAAGGAAGAACAATGTCCTGGTTCAAATGAAATGCTGACACAACTTTAGGCAGAAAATCCGGTTTGAAGCGGAACACCACCTTATCCTGGTGTCTCTCATAGTACGGAGGCTGAATGGATAAAGCAGCCAACTCAGACACCCGCCTAACCAAAGCAATAGCCACCAGGAAGACAACCTTGAGAGTGAGAACAGCAAGAGCAGCATCCTGAATAGGCTCAAAGGGAGCACGCTGCAAGGCAGACAAAACCAAGTTTAAATCCCAGACAGGGACCATAGGTTTTCGAGGGGGACGCACATGAGTGACCCCCTGAAAGAAGGTCTTAATCATGTGATGTTGGGCAAAGGTCTTCTGAAAGAAGATAGACAAGGCAGAAACCTGACCCTTCAGAGCACTAAGTTCAGACCATGCTGTAAAAACTCCCGGACCCTAGGGACTGAGAATTCCCAGCAGTGAAAAAGAGACCTGGACTCACACCAGTCAATGTAGTTACGCCATACATAATAAATAGCAGAAGTCTTCTTCCTGGCCTGCACCATAGTAGCCACCACAGAGGCAGACAAACCCTTCTCCATCAAGATGGAGGTTTCAGCAGCCAGGCCGTCAAAGCCAGAGTTAGTAAATTGGGATGGCGTAAGGATCCTTGAGTTAGCAGATCTGGCACCCCTGGCAGATCGTACTGGTCTACTGCGATTTGAACCACGTCTGCGAACCACACTCTTCTTGGCCACCTGGGGGCCACTAGAATCACAGGTACCCCTTCCAGAGCAATCTTGCACAGAACCCTGCCCAGAAGGGGGAATGGTGGAAACACATACAGGAGTCGAAACTCCCACTAAGACATGGACATGGTATCCGTGGCCAAGGCCAGAGGATCCTGAGACAGGGATACGAAGGTCGGGAGCTTGTGATTGTGACGGGATGCAAACAGATCCACATCCGGTAGACCCCAACGGTGACACAGGGACTGGAATACCCTGTTGCAGAGGGACCACTCCCCCTGACGGGACGTCCCACTGCTCAGGGCGTCTGCTAGCAGATTCTCCGCCCCCGGAATGTAGACAGCCGAAATGCTTTGGACATTGAACTCCGCCCATGTCAGAATCTGAAACACCTCCTGGAGAGCACACTTGCTCCGGGTCCCTCCCTGATGGTTGATGTAGGCAACCGCCGTTCTGTTGTCTGAGGGTACCTGGACCGACAGACCCCTCAGGTGTTGGGTTAACCGCTCCAGTACCAACCTGACTGCCCACAATTCCAGAATGTTGATGGGTAGATGGGCCTTCTAAGGGCCCCACCTCCCCTGGAAACGCAGGGACTTCCAGAATCCCCCCCAACCTGACAGACTGACATCCGTTGTGACCGTCTCCCAGGAGGGGGCCAGAAAAGACCTGCCCCCTATCAAGTTCCTGTGGTCCAGCCACCACGTAAGGGATTGTCTGACCGCGAGGGGAAGCACACAGACCTCGTCCAAGGACGCTGGGTTCTTGTCCTACACTGACAGAAGGTGAAGCTGCAGAGGTCTCAAATGGAACTGGGCAAAGGGCACCACCTCGAAGCTCGCCACCATCAGGCCCACCAACTGCATTCCCTGCCGGATGGAGGGCTGTGGGCTCGAGAGCAGGAACCTCGCCTGCGCTGTCAGAGCTTCCACCTTCTGTTGAGGAAGGAATATCCTTGACTGAACCGTATCCAGAATCATTCCCAGTAACGGAGTCACGAGGAGGGGGACAGAGAGGACTTGGGGTAATTGATCACCCAGCCGAAGGACTCCAGGGTGGACACTACCAGCCAAGTGTCCAACTCTGCCTGCCGCAGAGACTGAGAGGTGATGAGTATATCGTCCAGGTAGGGCAGCACATGTATGCCCCTCAGCCTTAACAGGGACATCACCCCTGCCAGCACCTTGGTAAACACCCTGGGAGCCGAAGAGAGGCCGAATGGCAAGGCCACATATTGGTAATGCTGATCTTTCAGTGCAAATCTGAGAAATCTTTGGTGTCCTGGAAACACCGGGACGTGAAGGTAAGCGTCCTTTATATCTACGGACGTCATAAAGTCCCCTGAGCGCAGAGAACCAATGGTCGAGCGCAGAGTTTACATACGAAAGTGTTTGTTTTTGACAAATTTGTTGAGGATTTTTAAATCCAGAATGGGCCTGACTGACCCATCCTTCTTGGGTACTGTGAAAAGGTTGGAATAGAACCCCATGCCCCTGTCTCCTAAGGGGACCTTGCAAATGACCCCCTAGATCCAGGAGGCCCTGCACGGCCGGCAACAAGACCTGAGCTGAGGCAGGATCCTGTGAAATCTGGCACCCAACGAATCTGGTAGGGGGGCCGTACAGGGAGGGGCTTTAGACTTGGGTCCCCAGGAGGAACCGGGACGGCGTCCTCTGTTCCTGTGCCAGGAATCTGCACGGAACCCAGCGAAGGACACCCCTCTGCCTTGTTTAGCCCCACGGTAGGGGGGGGCCGATAGGGAGCCTTGGCCACGAAAGGGCCGAATCTGTCGCCTGAGCTGGGGTAACTTGCCTCCCTTGGCCAAGAGGTCTAAACGATCCCCAAACAGGCGCAGCCCCTTAAATGGAAGCCCCGTAAGGGCTTTCTTGGCGGCATTGTCGGCGGCCCACTGGCGCAACCAGACCGCGCGGCGTATAGCTACCACCAGGGCAGATGACCTGGCACACATCTTAATAGCATCGTCCGATGCAGACAGGATAAAGTTCACAAACGCATCACAGCTGGACAGTGCATTGACAGTATCAGAAGGCAACTCATCTGTGCCATCGAGAGCACTCCTAACCACAGTCCTGAGCGCTACTGCCGTAATGGCTAAGGCACAAACCGGACACAGAGTCGCTCCCCCAAATGCAAAGGCATGGCATGCCAATTGGTCAACACGCCGGTCCTCAGAGTCCAGCAGCATAGTACTGTCAGGGGAGTGCATAATAGAGGTGTTGGACAACCCTAGAATAGGAGCATCAACCTCAGGTGGCGATGACTAGCACTTAACCAAGTCAGCAGGGAAGGGATACTTCCTATCCACACTCTTAGGAACCCCAGGAAGTCTGCTGGGATGTTCTCATTCTTTAAGCACGAGGCTATTGAAATGGGTTTGCTCAGGAAATTCCAAACGAGCTTTAGCAGTATGAAAAAGATCACCCCTTTGCAGGGGAGCCGCAGCAGGGGGAGAGAGGGACAAGACCTCAAAGATCTGAACCAGCAGTCTATCAATATCATCCGAGGACCAATGCTCGGAACCAGACTCTTCCTGACCCCTGGACTCGTCGTCATATGACCCTGAGTCAGAGAACAGTTCCCCTTCTTCTGAGGGGGTATGGCCATAAGAATGCAACAAATCATCAGATTCTATAGGGAAGAGAACCGAGTCAAGGTTCAAATGCCGCCTCTTGGCGGTGGATTTACGCGCTAGGGAATTAGCAAGCAGGTTTTCAACACTGGCCAGTCTAGTGGCCAAACAGGATGAGAATCCCCACTAGTATTGGGGGTTAGACTCAGGCTTGGGGGAGTAGGTGAAGTGAGGCGAGGCGCAGGGCCAGCCACAGAAGAGGCAGGAAGCACCGATAGCGCCTGCTGTGCACAAGGAACACAGACCCGTGCATTGTCACCACTGCTAGGTAAGACCCCACAAGCTACACACAGCCGGGCGTGTCCCAAAGGAACCCCGTTCACAATATCCTGAGATGCCTCCATATGGTGATTTAATCGGCACAATAGGCCAGTAGGGATTGACGCTGTAAGCTACCCTGGATGCCCCAATAACCCTCGGGGAAGTGGGAGTAATTTTAATGGTCACAACCGGGAGCTACACCGGGCCGGGAGAAGCCACCGAAATCCATGGTCTGAAAGACATAAAGGGTACAAGGATGTCAGAGCCATGCGCAAGGGAGTATAGAAGCCAATGGAAAATCGCCCGTGAGGGCACTTACAGACAGAAAGGGAAGGACGGTCTTCACCACGCGCGCATGAGTAAGAAATGGCGCCAAGCGAACCTCGAAGGGCGGGCCAGAGCTGACCGCGACGCGGAACGCGCCAAGCCAGAACCACGCCCCCGCCCAGAGAGCGCGAAGCTCAAAAACGCGTAGCCAATAAGGACAGCAGGGCAGTATCGCCTGAAGGAATTACCTCAGAAGAGCCACTACAGGCTAAGAAAGAAGGAAAGAAAGAAAGAGACGCCGCATCTACTGCGAACCCGCCGTCCATGCAATGCAAAAAATATAGTAAAGGCGCGGCGGCTATCAATACAAAATAACATAAAAGTGCGGCTCTGACACCCGTTCCCGGTAAAACACAATACTAAAGCCAAAGTGAGTAATAGGGTACGCTGTGGCCGCCATACACACAACCCCTCCCCCCCCTTTTCTTTTCCTCCTGGCTAAGGGGGGAACGAGGGAGGAAGGCGACCCGTTACATAGGGTCCACCGCTACACGGGGCTTGGGGCAATGATGCGGGAGGGGCATCCCCTAAAGGCTCACCATCAGCCTTGACTGCCTACCCTATGGTGGGGAACTGCAGTGGAGCGTGGCTCCATAAGCACACATGGTGCTGCCTACCTTCACCCGACCAGCGCAGCCCAGGCTGGGAGGCACATCACAAAGAGGACGGGTGGAAATAGTCCCACAGGGCCGCGGGCTGTAATAGCCCCGCTCACCTGCGAGAGAGTGATACTTCATGTCTTTTTTTGGCATGTCTGCAGTGCACAGCGCCATCTGGCGGAGGATAACCCAAGTGTGAGTATTATATATGGAGCAGGACGTACTGTATGCTTAGAATAGCAGTGTCCATATGGGCGGGATCCCCAGTACGGAACAGCATGTAGTTAATTTCACTACCGCCTGAAGCACCTTTCGGCCAAAGACAGCATCAGCTAAGGCTCTAACATCAGCCTTGTAGAACTTTGTAAAAGTATGAACTGAAGACCAAGTTGCGGCTTTACAAATTTGTTCAACCGATGCCTGGTGCTGAAAAGCCCAGGAGGCACCAATAGCTCTGGAGCAGTGATCCGAAAAGGGGGTTCCTTCCCCCAGGCAGAATATGCTTGTACCACCGCCTGTCTGATCCACTTACTGAGAGGCAAACCTTTCCTACAGCCTTCTGTTAGGACAAAGAGCAAAGCTGATTTCCTGAAGGATTCAGTCGCAACCAGGTAATACTTAATGGCTCTTACCACATCCAAGGCATGGAGGGTCCTTTCCTTAGAATTAGTCGGTGCTGGACACAAGGAAGGCAGGACGACTTCCTTATTAAGGTGAAAGGGAGAAACGACCTTAGGCAAAAAATCAGGTTTAAAGTGAAAAACCACCTTATCCCTATGCCTCTCAAAATATGGAGGCTTCATACAAAGCGCGGCCAGCTCTGATACACGACACACCAAAGTGATTGCTACCAAAAAGACCACTTTGAGAGTCAAAATAGGCAATGCAGTATCGCACAATGGTTCGGAGGGAGGACACTGAAGAGCAGACAGTACTAAATTCTAGTCCCACACCGGTATAACTGACTTACGCGGTGGCCGGACATGGGTGACTCCCTGGAAAAAGGTCTTGATCAACCTATATTGGCAATGGATCTCTGGAAAAAGATGGCTAAGGCCGAGACCTGGCATTTCAGGGTGCTCAGCTGGAGACCCAAGTCTAAGCTGTGTTGTAAAAACTCCAGAATCCTAGAAGTAGAAAAAGTGCCACATAGAAGACTCTTAGACTCGGACCAAGCAATATAGGCATGCCAAACTCTGTAGTATATCATGGAGGAAGACTTCCGTGCCTGAATCATGGTATGGACAACCGTTGACGACAGCCCCTTTTCCTTCAGGATTGAGGTTTCAATAGCCAGGCCGTCAAAGACAGCGTCCGTAAATTGGGGTGCTGCAGCGACCCCTGTGTGAGAAGCCCTGGATCGTCGGGCATGATGTAGCGATCTACTGACATCTGAACTATGTCCGCAAACCAACTCCTTCTCGGCTAGTGAGGAGCCACCAGGATAGTCGGGACCCCTTCTTGGGCTATCTTGCGCAGCACTCGGCCCAGGAGTGCAAACGGAGGGAAAGCATAACGGAATTTGAACTCCGTTCAAGGAATCGCCAGAGCGTCTGTGGCAATGGCCAGAGGACCTCTTCAGAGGGAGACGAACCATGGGAGCTTGTGATTGTGTCTGGACGCAAACAGGTCCACATCCGGCTGATCCCAGCGGAGACACAGAGCGTGAAAGGTCTTGCTGCTGAGAGACCATTCCCCCAGGTGCGAGGCGCTCCTGCTCAGGGAGTCTGCCTCCTGGTTTTCCAACCCGGGGATGTAGACCGCCGAGATGCAGGGAACATTCTTCTATGCCCAAGACAGAATCTGGGTCACCTCCTTGAGGGCTCGCTTGCTCCGAGTCCCGCCCTGGTGATTGATGTAGGCGACAGCCGTCTGATTATCCGAGCGAACCTGGATCGCACGACCCCTTAAATGTGGAGTCAAAAGAGGAAGCACCAACCGGATCGCTCTCAGCTCCAGGAGATTTATGGGTAAGCGGTTCTCCTGCAGACCCCACTGACCCTGGATCTGCTGAGACTGTCAAACGCCTCCCCAGCCGGTCAGACTGGCATCCATGGTAACTATCTCCCAACGGGGAGTCAGGAAGGACTTGCCCACCAACAGGATCCAGGAGTCCAACCACCACAAGAGGGACTGCCTGGCCAGGGAAAATTCCTGTTCCAGCGACTCCTGCATCCGGTCAACAGGTTCAGTTTAAGAGGTCTCGTGTGAAATTGGGCGAAGGGCACGGCCTCGAAGCATGACACCATTAGGCCCACCATTCTCATCCCCAGACGGATCGATGGCCGCTGACAGGACAGCAAGGCCTGCACCTGCGTCGGCAGAAAGACCTTGACCTGAGAGGTGTCTATCATCATGCCCAGGAAGGACCTCACTGTTGAGGGAGTGATAAAGGACTTTGGGTAATTGATTACCCAGCCGAAGGCCTCGAGAGTGGACAACACCGTCCGGGTATCGCTCTTGGCCCGCTGAAGAGACTGGGCCGCAATCAGCAAGTTGTCCAGATAGGGCATTCGTGTACTGCCCTGATTCCTCAGGATGCCCATGATGCCCGCCAGCACCTTGGTAAAGACGCGGGGCGCTGAGGAAATCCCGAATGGCAGAGCCACAAACTGGTGGCTCTGCCATTCGGGGGCAAACCTCAGAACCTTCTGAGGCCCCTGGAATATCGGGATGTGCAGATAAGCATTCCTGATGTCCACCGTGGTCATGAAGTTACCTGGCCGAAGCAAGCTCACCTCCGACCGTAAGGTTTCCATGCGAAAATGTCTGACTCTGACAAACCTGTTGAGACCCTTCAGGTCCAGGTACAGGTTGGAGAAAAAACCTTGACCCTGTTCCTGACGAGGTACAGGACAAATCACACCTAACCGCAGGAGGTGTTGCACGGCCATTCTCAAACCCTGCGCGTTCAATGGGTTTTGGGATATCTGAAACCGAAGAAATTTTTGGGGCGGCCTGACTGACAGCTCTATTTTGTAAACGGAGGACACCACCTCCTGAATCCACCGATCCGAGACGTGCTGTCTCCAGATATGAGCAAATAGCAGAAGCTGCCCCCCCCACCCAAATGGGTGAGGGCGCCCCCTCATGCCTGAGGGGACTTGACAGGGGGTTTAGACTTGGCTCCCCAGGCGGGATTGGGTCGGCCGCGGGACCTACCTCTACCCCAGGGATCTGGGGTAGAGATAGGTCCTCTACCACGGCGGCGGCGTAGGTCCTCTACCATGGCGGCGGCCACCTGAAATTGAAGAGCCTCTTCCTACTCGAAAGGAGCGATAGGCAGATGAGTTCCGAAAGGGCCAAGCAGGCCTCTGTCTCTGAGGGAGTCTACCATCCTTGACCAGGTGGTTTAGACGCTCCCCGAACAACCAGTGCACCACGAAGGGGATACTAGTAAGCGACTTTTTGTCTGCGGCATCAGCCGACCATTGCCGCAACCAGAGCGAGCGGTGAAGTGCAACAAGCAGGGCCAAAATCCTGGCCCCAAGCCAGGCCCCATCGTCCATGGCAGAGACAAAAAAGGCAATGAAATCCACGCAGGCCTTGAGGTCCTTATACTCCTCCGCCTGCTTGCGAGACTTAGCGCTATCCACAAGGCATCTCACCTTCTTTCTGATGGCCAGAGAGACAATAGCCGCGGCACACACAGGGCGAAACAAGGCACCAGCAAAGGTTAAGGCATGACAGACCAGTCGATCCATGCGCTTGTCAGCTGGGTCACATAAGGAAGCGGTATCAGGTGAAGGTATAATAGTAGAGTTGGACAACCCCGACACAGGAGCATCCACTTTGTGAGGATGAGACCATAGCCGGACCAGCTCCTCAGGGAAGGGATACTGCCTATCCAGGCCCTTAGGCACCGACGGTAGCTTGTTAAGCCTTTCCCATAACTTAAAAATCATATTAGAAAAATAGGCCTGCTCCGGAAAGACTCGCCTCTGTCTTTCAGGCCTAAACAAATCACCCTGCTTCTTCTTAGCCGCTCTGGGAGGGACAATGTGTAAGGTCTCAAAAACTGAGGCAAGCAACCTCTCCGTATCATCAGGGAGCCACGCATCTTCATCCAAGGAAGAACCAGACAAACTGTCAACTCCAGCAGAATAATCCGCAGTGGAACAGGAATCATCTGGCAACTTACCTTCCTCCACAGAGCCCAGATCATCAAAAAGATCGCCATTATCCTAGTAGACGGGCTCGATGTGCCGCCTTTTACTTGTGGCCTTTTATGAAGCGAGATCTGTCTCTCGAGACTGGCCACCCTATGCGCCAAATCAACCTGGGACCCCCGGCTGGCTTCCCCCTCACTGAGGGCTGAGTGCAGCAGTGGAGGGTCCTGAGAGGCCATAGGCAGTGAAGGGCTAGAAGCAGGGACGCCCGCCCGGTCATGGTCCAAAAAGATTCTCTTGGCGCAAGTGGTACAAACAGTGCTGAATCTGCCCAAAGGACTGGCACTGCACAAGGGACAGAGCTTCACCCACCCAGATGGGGCACCCAGCTCACTATCCCCAGATGCCTCCATTATGGTAATTAGAAAAAGATTTGCAATGCGGGTTACAAGGCACTAACAGCCCAAACCTATGTGATCCCTCTTAATAAAGGAAGAGGGGACAGGGAGGAACCACAACCCTCAACCACTAAGCCCACGACCTATGCAAGACAAAAGAGGAAAAGGACCATCAGATCCCTAAACCGAGATATGCATGAGAAGTAATATTAAAACATTCAAAAGGGGGCTCACAACACTGACAGGTCTCGAGGGAGCGATGCAGGCAGCAGCAAGACGGCAACGGGGACAGCGCAGAAACGCAACACAGCTTCGAGCTTGTTCCTCAAGGGGCGGGCCGCGTCGCGATGATGCGTTCCAGGTCATCGTGCGGCTCCGCCCCCCGCCGATGGCGCGCGAATAGCGGCCGCCCATCCTTACAGCGCGGCCAATATCCCCTTACGAGGGGCAGCAGTGAGGGCCACCATGACAGAGAAAACCTTGCGCTCCGCGCGAGCGGCGTTCCCCCCCACCCCATCACAGCGTGACGAGTCAGGATGGAGGGAGAACAGACACAGCTAGCTCAGGAGAGACCGCGAGGGAGCGAGGGAGGTAAGATTAAAGCCTATGGGCAGGGAGGGTAATACAGGCACAAATAAGCCCTAGCAAGTGGTTCCCCCCTTAGGCTCGCCATAAGCCTATGGCCGGCTAGACAGGGTCTGCAGCCCAGAGCCTAGCTCTGCCGAACGCCTGACCCTGGTGTTCTCCCTACCGTCACGATCACGAAGCAGCCAGCGGCTGGGAGGCAAAAATGGGTCTGCCAGGATCGGTGGAAATAGGGCCCCCAGCGGCCGACGGGCTAGGAGGCCCCGCTCTGCTGCCGAAATCCGAGAGAGAGTATCCAAAGATCTTCAGCAGCCAGACTGCAAGATGAACACTGGCAAATAATAAAGGGACACCTGCCTTTATAGGGGGCCGGGAGGAGCGACAGCTTTTGATCTTGCAGTCGCCCCCTGGGGGCGGAATACCCACGTCATCACTGGGACGACCTGGACTGGATACAGGGAAAAACAAATGTAACGTAATTGTGGCACTGACTGTTCATTCATGGAGCTGCGTGGCTAATCATGGTGCGACGATTAGCCACACAGTACCACGATTAACCGTCCAGTGCCACGATTAGCCACCCAGTACAACGATTAGCCGCCCAGCAACACGAATAAACACTCAGAGCCACGATTAGCCGCACAGTACAACAATTAGCGAACCAGCGCCACAAAATAAACACTCAGTGCCACAATTAGCCGCCCAGTACAACGATTAGCCGCCCAGCAACACGAATAAACACTCAGAGCCACGATTAGCCACACAGTGCCACGATTAGCGAACCAGTGGCACAAATAAACACTCAGTGCCACAATTAGCCGCCCAGTACAACGATTAGCCGCCCAGCAACACGAATAAACACTCAGAGCCACGATTAGCCAAACAGTGCCACGATTAGCGAACCAGCGCCACAAATAAACACTCAGTGCCACAATTAGCCACCCAGCGCCATGACTAGCCGCCCAGCGCCACGATTAGCCATCCAGCGCCACGATTAGCCACCCAGCGCCACGATTAGCCACCCAGCACCACGATTAGCTGCCCAGCACCACGATTAGCCATCCAGCGCCACGATTAGCCACCCAGCGCCACGATTAGCCTCCAGCGCCACGATTAGCCTCCAGCGCCACGATTAGCCGCCCAGCACCACTATTAGCTTCCCTGCGCCACGATTACCCACCCAGCACCACGATTAGCCATCCAGCGCCACAATTAGCCATCCAGCGCCACAATTAGCCATCCAGTGCCAAAATTAGCCATCCAGCGCCACAATTAGCCATCCAGCGCCACAATTAGCCATCCAGCGCCACAATTAGCCACCCAGCGCCACGATTAAACATCCAGCACCACAATTAAACACCCAGCACCACTATTAGCTGCCCAGCGCCAAGATCAAACACAAAGCGCCACGATTACCCACCCAGCACCACGATTAGCCATCCAGCGCCACAATTAGCCATCCAGCACCACGATTAGCCATCCAGCACCGTGATTAGCCACCCAACATCACGATCAGCCACCCAAGGCCACGAGTAGCCACCCAGGGCCACGAGTAGCCGCCCAACACCTGGTTTAGTCTCTCAGCCCCACAATTAACTACCAGGCACTATGATTAGCTGCCCAGTGCCACGAATAACCACCAGGGTCCACAAGTAGCCGCCAGCGCCATAATTAACCGCCCAGCACCATAATTAGCCGCCCAGCACCATAATTAGCTGCCCAGCACCATAATTAGCCGCCCAGCACCATAATTACCCACCCAGCACCACGATTAGCTGCCCGCCGGTCCTCTGTATACAGACACAAGACACTTACCCAGCACACGGAGCTCTATGCTGGTCGCCTCGGGTCCTCTGTATACAGACACTTACCCAGCACACGGAGCTCTATGCTGGTGGCCTTGGTCCTCTGTATACAGACACTTACCCAGCACACAGAGCTCTATGCTGGTGGCCTCGGGTCCTCTGTATACAGACACTTACCCAGCACACGGAGCTCTATGCTGGTGGCCTTGGTCCTCTGTATACAGACACTTACCCAGCACACGGAGCTCTATGCTGGTGGCCTCGGGTCCTCTGTATACAGACACTTACCCAGCACACGGAGCTCTATGCTGGTGGCCTTGGTCCTCTGTATACAGACACTTACCCAGCACACGGAGCTCTATGCTGGTGGCCTCGGGTCCTCTGTATACAGACACTTACCCAGCACACGGAGCTCTATGCTGGTGGCCTCGGGTCCTCTGTATACAGACACTTACCCAGCACACGGAGCTCTATGCTGGTGGCCTCGGGTCCTCTGTATACAAACACTTACCCAGCACACGGAGCTCTATGCTGGTGGCCTTGGTCCTCTGTATACAGACACTTACCCAGCACACGGAGCTCTATGCTGGTGGCCTTGGTCCTCTGTATACAGACACTTACCCAGCACACGGAGCTCTATGCTGGTGGTCTCGGGTCCTCTGTATACAGACACTTACCCAGCACACGGAGCTCTATGCTGGTGGCCTCGGGTCCTCTGTATACAGACACTTACCCAGCACACGGAGCTCTATGCTGGTGGCCTCGGGTCCTCTGTATACAGACACTTACCCAGCACACGGAGCTCTATGCTGGTGGACTCGATCTTCTGCTTGTTGTCGATGGTGACGTCCACCTCTGCCAGGTAGGGTCCCGATTCGGCCTTGGTCAGGCCCGTTATGGTCAGAGCCAGGGTGGTCATATTGAGGGTGGCCCGGTCTCTGAGCTCATAAAACATTAGATCCGGGGGGTCCACATCCATCTCCACAACCTTGTCCTGATGGAACTTCCACACCACGCTGGAGAAGGTGCCGCTGAACCTCGGGGTCAGAGTCACACTGCCGCCAACTGCTGCTGTGATGACGGCCGGTGCCTGAGCTGCAGAGAGAGAAAGAGACAGAGGTAAGTGAGGAGGAGCCTGAGCTGCAGAGAGAGAGAGGTAAGTGAGGAGGAGCCTGAGCTGCAGAGAGACAGAGGTAAGTGAGGAGGAGCCTGAGCTGCAGAGAGACAGAGGTAAGTGAGGAGGAGCCTGAGCTGCAGAGAGAGAGACAGAGGTAAGTGAGGAGGAGCCTGAGCTGCAGAGAGAGAGAGGTAAGTGAGGAGGAGCCTGAGCTGCAGAGAGAGAGAGAGACAGAGGTAAGTGAGGAGGAGCCTGAGCTGCAGAGAGACAGAGGTAAGTGAGGAGGAGCCTGAGCTGCAGAGAGAGAGAGGTAAGTGAGGAGGAGCCTGAGCTGCAGAGAGACAGAGGTAAGTGAGGAGGAGCCTGAGCTGCAGAGAGAGAGACAGAGGTAAGTGAGGAGGAGCCTGAGCTGCAGAGAGACAGAGGTAAGTGAGGAGGAGCCTGAGCTGCAGAGAGAGAGACAGAGGTAAGTGAGGAGGAGCCTGAGCTGCAGAGAGACAGAGGTAAGTGAGGAGGAGCCTGAGCTGCAGAGAGAGAGACAGAGGTAAGTGAGGAGGAGCCTGAGCTGCAGAGAGACAGAGGTAAGTGAGGAGGAGCCTGAGCTGCAGAGAGAGAGAGGTAAGTGAGGAGGAGCCTGAGCTGCAGAGAGACAGAGGTAAGTGAGGAGGAGCCTGAGCTGCGGAGAGACAGAGGTAAGTGAGGAGGAGCCTGAGCTGCGGAGAGACAGAGGTAAGTGAGGAGGAGCCTGAGCTGCGGAGAGACAGAGGTAAGTGAGGAGGAGCCTGAGCTGCGGAGAGACAGAGGTAAGTGAGGAGGAGCCTGAGCTGCGGAGAGACAGAGGTAAGTGAGGAGGAGCCTGAGCTGCAGAGAGACAGAGGTAAGTGAGGAGGAGCCTGAGCTGCAGAGAGACAGAGGTAAGTGAGGAGGAGCCCGAGCTGCAGAGAGACAGAGGTAAGTGAGGAGGAGCCTGAGCTGCAGAGAGACAGAGGTAAGTGAGGAGGAGCCTGAGCTGCGGAGAGAGACAGAGGTAAGTGAGGAGGAGCCTGAGCTGCAGAGAGACAGAGGTAAGTGAGGAGGAGCCTGAGCTGCAGAGAGACAGAGGTGAGTGAGGAGGAGCCTGAGCTGCGGAGAGACTGGGGTAAGTGAGGAGGAGCCTGAGCTGCGGAGAGAGACAGAGGTAAGTGAGGAGGAGCCTGAGCTGCGGAGAGAGACAGAGGTAAGTGAGGAGGAGCCTGAGCTGCAGAGAGACAGAGGTAAGTGAGGAGGAGCCTGAGCTGCGGAGAGACAGAGGTAAGTGAGGAGGAGCCTGAGCTGCAGAGAGACAGAGGTAAGTGAGGAGGAGCCTGAGCTGCAGAGAGACAGAGGTAAGTGAGGAGGAGCCCGAGCTGCAGAGAGACAGAGGTAAGTGAGGAGGAGCCTGAGCTGCAGAGAGAGAGAGGTAAGTGAGGAGGAGCCTGAGCTGCAGAGAGAGGTAAGTGAGGAGGAGCCTGAGCTGCAGAGAGAGGTAAGTGAGGAGGAGCCTGAGCTGCAGAGAGACAGAGGTAAGTGAGGAGGAGGGACAAATAAGAACGAGGGACAGGGGGGCAATATGTAAATTAAGCCACACCCCTCATTGAGGGATGGATAGGAATTACATTGTAACAGTTACAAAAAAAACACTTTGAATGGGCAAATGAATCATTTATTGTGAGGGACGGGGGCATGGACTTCAAACAGGGACAAATGAGAACGAGGGGCAGGGGGACATGGACTCTAAAGAGGGACACATGAGAACAACGAGGGACAGGGGGACATGGACTCCTAAGAGGGAAAAATGACGAGGGACAAGGGGGATATGGACTCCAAAGAGGGACACATGACGAGGGACAGGGGGACATGGACTCCAAAGAGGGACAAATAACGAGGGACAGGGGGCATGGACTCCAAGGAGGGACACATGAGAACAACGAGGGACATGGACTCCCAAGAGAGACAAAGGAGGAGAGACAGGAGCGTGGACTCCAAAGAAGGACAAATGACAACGAGGGACAGGGGGCGTGTATTCTAATGAGGGACAACCCCTTTTAATGAGGGACACTTTGGAGGTACGCACGCGGGTGTGTGAGACATATAATGGCGCCGCTTTCTTCATACACCGAATGCACTAATATCCCGCACACAGCGGCTACACAGGGCGTGACGTCACCAGCGCCTGGCCTCAGGCCGCCATTTCCCGCCCATTTTCCCCTCAGGCAGCGCATGGCGGCCTCTCCTCAGCACTTACCCCGACACCCGGCCATTAGCAGCAGCAGCATCAGGGTGGTGATGGGGCCACACGGGCAGCTTCTCCTCACCGCCATCGCCTTACCGTACCCGAACATGGCGGCTGTTGCGGGAACTCCGCCCGTCCTATAATGAAAGTGAAAGAGGAAGCTGACATATGGCGGCTTGCCAGGGAACTCCCCTCACAGGACACCGCTCCCTGCCTGAGCTATGGCGGCCTCCTGTCACTTCAATAACTATTATACCTGACTGTCACCTCAGTCACCATTATACCAGGCTGTCAGCTCAGTCACCATTATACCCGGCTGTCACCATTATACATGGCTGTCATGGCGGCCTGCTGTCACCTCAGTCACCATTATACCTGGCTGTCATGGCGGCCTGCTGTCACCTCAGTCACCATTATACCCGGCTGTCATGGCGGCCTGCTGTGTCCTCAGTCACCATTATACCCGGCTGTCATGGCGGCCTGCTGTGTCCTCAGTCACCATTATACCCGGCTGTCATGGCGGCCTGCTGTGTCCTCAGTCACCATTATACCCGGCTGACATGGCGGCCTGCTGTCACCTCAGTCACCATTATACCCGGCTGTCATGGCGGCCTGCTGTCACCTCAGTCACCATTATACCCGGCTGTCATGGCGGCCTGCTGTCTCCTCAGTCACCATTATACCCGGCTGTCATGGCGGCCTGCTGTCACCATTATACCTGGCTGTCATGGCGGCCTGCTGTCACCTCAGTCACCATCATGCCTCCCAACTGTCCCGATTTTCCCGGGATTGTCCCGATTTTTGCGAAGAATCCCGCGGCCCCGGAACATTAACAAATGTCCCGGGACGCCCTGCGCTGTGACAGTGTACTGTGCCCAGGGCCGAAATGACAATGGCGCGAAGATAACTTCCTGGCGCGTGGGGTGAGAGAGTGGGGCGGGCGCACGGGGGTGGGTGGGCAGGCGCACGGGGGTGGCGGGCGGTATGCTGGGTTGGGGATACGTACGCATGCAGGGGTGAAGGCAGCCGTCATTGCTGGAGCTGGAGAGCGTGACGGGGGCGTGGCCGGGGCGTGACGGGGGTGTGGCCGGGGGCATGGTTTGTCCCGCTTTCACATTTTCAGAAGTTGGGAGGTATGGTCACCATTATACCCGGCTGTCATGGCGGTCTGCTGTGTCCTCAGTCACCATTATACCCGGCTGTCATGGCGGCCTGCTGTCTCCTCAGTCACCATTATACCCGGCTGTCATGGCGGCCTGCTGTCTCCTCAGTCACCATTATACCCGGCTGCCATGGCGGCCTGCTGTGTCCTCAGTCACCATTATACCTGGCTGTCATGGCGGCCTGCTGTCACCTCAGTCATCATTATACCCGGCTGTCATGTCATCCAATGAGCAAGCTAGGATCTGCTCATGTCAGCTCGACCCCAGTCAAGTCTAGGCGAGCGCAACTCGAGCTCCGGAGCACCTGAACTTGCAAATTGGGCTCCAGGGGACCCAAACTCGCAACTTGTCCTCCAGGGGACCCAAACTCGCAACTTGGGCTCCAGGGGACCCAAACTCGCAACTTGGCCTCCAGGTGACCCAAACTCGCAACTTGTCCTCCAGGGGACCCAAACTCGCAACTTGGCCTCCAGGGGACCCAAACTCGCAACTTGGCCTCCAGGTGATCCAAACTCGCAACTTGGCCTCCGGAGGACCCAAACTCGCAACTTGTGCTCCAGGGGACCCAAACTCGCAACCTCGGCTCCAGGGGACCCAAACTCGCAACTTGGGCTCCAGGGGACCCAAACTCGCAACTTGGCCTCCAGGGGACCCAAACTCGCAACTTGTGCTCCAGGGGACCCAAACTCGCAACTTGGGCTCCAGGGGACCCAAACTCGCAACTTGGGCTCCAGAGTACCCAAATTCGCAACTTGGCCTCCAGGGGACCCAAACTCGCAACGTGGGCTCCAGGAGACCCAAACTCGCAACTTGGGCTCCAGGGGACCCAAACTCGCAACTTGGCCTCCAGGGGACCCAAACTCGCAACTTGGGCTCCAGGGGACCCAAACTCGCAACGTGTGCTCCAGGGGACCCAAACTCGCAACTTGGGCTCCAGGTGACCCAAACTCGCAACTTGGGCTCCAGGGGACCCAAACTCGCAACTTGTCCTCCAGGGGACCCAAACTCGCAACTTGGGCTCCAGGGGACCCAAACTCGCAACTTGGGCTCCAGGGGACCCAAACTCGCAACTTGGGTTCCAGGGGACCCAAACTCGCAACTTGGGTTCCAGGGGACCCAAACTCGCAACTTGGGCTCCAGGGGACCCAAACTCGCAACTTGTCCTCCAGGGGACCCAAACTCGCAACTTAGCCTCCAAGTGACCCAAACTCGCAACTAGGCCTCCAGGGGACCCAAACTCGCAACTTGGCCTCCAGGTGACCCAAACTCGCAACTAGGCCTCCAGGGTACCCAAACTCGCAACTTGGGCTCCAGGGGACCCAAACTCGCAACTTGGGCTCCAGGGGACCCAAACTCGCAACTTGGGCTCCAGAGGACCCAAACTCGCAACTTGGGCTCCAGGGGACCCAAACTCGCAACTTGGGTTCCAGGGGACCCAAACTCGCAACTTGGCCTCCAGGGGACCCAAACTCGCAACTTGGCCTCCAGGGGACCCAAACTCGCAACTTGGGCTCCAGGGGACCCAAACTCGCAACGTGTGCTCCAGGGGACCCAAACTCGCAACTTGGGCTCCAGGTGACCCAAACTCGCAACTTGGGCTCCAGGGGACCCAAACTCGCAACTTGTCCTCCAGGGGACCCAAACTCGCAACTTGGGCTCCAGGGGACCCAAACTCGCAACTTGGGCTCCAGGGGACCCAAACTCGCAACTTGGGTTCCAGGGGACCCAAACTCGCAACTTGGGTTCCAGGGGACCCAAACTCGCAACTTGGGCTCCAGGGGACCCAAACTCGCAACTTGTCCTCCAGGGGACCCAAACTCGCAACTTAGCCTCCAAGTGACCCAAACTCGCAACTAGGCCTCCAGGGGACCCAAACTCGCAACTTGGCCTCCAGGTGACCCAAACTCGCAACTAGGCCTCCAGGGTACCCAAACTCGCAACTTGGGCTCCAGGGGACCCAAACTCGCAACTTGGGCTCCAGGGGACCCAAACTCGCAACTTGGGCTCCAGAGGACCCAAACTCGCAACTTGGGCTCCAGGGGACCCAAACTCGCAACTTGGGTTCCAGGGGACCCAAACTCGCAACTTCGCCTCCAGGGGACCCAAACTCGCAACTTGTCCTCCAGGGGACCCAAACTCGCAACTTGTCCTCCAGGGGACCCAAACTCGCAACTTCGCCTCCAGGGGACCCAAACTCGCAACTTCGCCTCCAGGGGACCCAAACTCGCCAACTTGTGCTCCAGGGGACCCAAACTCGCAACTTGGGCTCCAGGGGACCCAAACTCGCAACTTGCGGTCCAAGGGACCCAAACTCGCAACTTGCGCTCCAAGGGACCCAAACTCGCAACTTGTCCTCCAGGGGACCCAAACTCGCAACTTGTCCTCCAGGGGACCCAAACTCGCAACTTGGCCTCCAGGGGACCCAAACTCGCAACTTGGCCTCCAGGGGACCCAAACTCGCAACTTGGCCTCCAGGGGACCCAAACTCGCAACTTGGGCTCCAGGGGACCCAAACTCGCAACTTGGGCTCCAGGGGACCCAAACTCGCAACTTGGGCTCCAGGGGACCCAAACTCGCAACTTGGGCTCCAGGGGACCCAAACTCGCAACTTGGCCTCCAGGGGACCCAAACTCGCAACTTGGCCTCCAGGGGACCCAAACTCGCAACTTGGCCTCCAGGGGACCCAAACTCGCAACTTGGGCTCCAGGTGACCCAAACTCGCAACTTGGGCTCCAGGTGACCCAAACTCGCAACTTGGGCTCCAGGGGACCCAAACTCGCAACTTGGGCTCCAGGTGACCCAAACTCGCAACTTGGGCTCCAGGTGACCCAAACTCGCAACTTGGGCTCCAGGGGACCCAAACTCGCAACTTGGGCTCCAGGGGACCCAAACTCGCAACTTGGGCTCCAGGGGACCCAAACTCGCAACTTGGGCTCCAGGTGACCCAAACTCGCAACTTGGGCTCCAGGTGACCCAAACTCGCAACTTGGGCTCCAGGGGACCCAAACTCGCAACTTGGGCTCCAGGGGACCCAAACTCGCAACTTGGGCTCCAGGGGACCCAAACACACAACTCGGGTTTTGGGGATCCCAACTCGCATCTCGGGCTCCAGGGACTGGAACTTGCAACTTGGGCTACAGTGGACCCAAACACACAACTCGGGCTACGGGTGACCCAAACTCACATCTCGGGCTCTGGGGACCCAAACTCACATCTCGGGGTCTGGGGACCCAAACTCACATCTCGGGCTCTGGGGACCCAAGCTCACATCTCGGGCTCTGGGGACCCAAACTCACATCTCGGGCTCTGGGGACCCAAGCTCACATCTCGGGCTCTGGGGAGCCAAACTCGCAATTCTGGCTCTGGGGACCTAAACACACAACTCAGGCTCTGGGGACCCAAACTCACATCTCTGGCTTTGGGGGACCTGAACCCACATCTCAGGCTCTGGAGGAACTGAACTCACACCTCAGGCTCTGGAGGACCTGAACTCGCATCTCAGGCTCTGGAGGACCTGAACTCGCATCTCAGGCTCTGGAGGACCTGAACTCACATCTCAGGCTCTGGGGGAACCAAACTGGCACATCGGACTCTGGGGGACCCCAACTCGCACCTTGGGCTCTGGGGGACCCCAACTCGCATCTCGGGCTTCGGGATGTCCAAACTTGCATCTCGGGCTTTGGGGCCCCCTAACTCGCATCTCAGGATCTCGGGCTCTGGGGGGCCCAAACTCGCACCTCGGGCTTTGGGAGACCCAAACTCGCATCTCGGGTTTTAGGGGAACCCGAAACCTGACTCAGGCTCTGGGGTACCCCAACTCGCAACGTGGGCTCTGGGGGACCCAATCTCGCAACTCGGGTTCTTGGGGACCCAAACTGGCAACTCGGGTTCTTGGGGACCCAAACTGGCAACTCTGGCTCCAGGGACCCAAACTGGCAACTCTGGCTCCAGGGACCCAAACTGGCAACTCTGGCTCCAGGGACCCAAACTGGCAACTCTGGCTCCAGGGACCCAAACTGGCAACTCTGGCTCTGTGGACCCAAACTGGCAACTCTGGCTCTGGGGACCCAAACTCGCAACTCGGCCTCTGGGGACCCAAACTGGCAACTCTGGCTCTGGGGACCCAAACTCGCAACTCTGGCTCTGGGGACCCAAACTCGCAACTCTGGCTCTGGGGACCCAAACTCGCAACTCTGTCTCTGGGGACCCAAACTCGCAACTCGGGCTCTGGGGACCCAAACTCGCATCTCTGGCTTTGGGGGACCTGAACCTGCATCTCAGGCTCTGGAGGACCTGAACTCGCATCTCAGGCTCTGGGTGACCCGAACTCGCATCTCAGGCTCTGGAGGACCTGAACTCGCATCTCAGGCTCTGGGGGAACCAAACTCACACCTTGGGCTCTGGATCTCGGGCTCTGGGGGGCCCAAACTCGCATCTCGGGCTTTGGGAGACCCAAACTCGCATCTCGGGCTTTAGGGGAACCCGAACCCCAACTCTGGCTCTGGACTACCCCAACTCGCAACTAGGGCCCCAGGGACCCAAACTCGCAACGTGGGCTCCAGGGGACCCAAACTTGCAACTTGGGCTCCAGGGGACCCAAACTCGCAACTTGGGCTCCAGGGGACCCAAACTCGCAACTTGGGCTCCAGGGGACCCAAACTCGCAACTTGGGCTCCAGGGGACCCAAACTCGCAACTTGGGCTCCAGGGGACCCAAACACACAACTCGGGTTTTGGGGATCCCAACTCGCATCTCGGGCTCCAGGGACTGGAACTTGCAACTTGGGCTACAGTGGACCCAAACACACAACTCGGGCTACGGGGGACCCAAACTCACATCTCGGGCTCTGGGGACCCAAACTCACATCTCGGGCTCTGGGGACCCAAACTCACATCTCGGGGTCTGGGGACCCAAACTCACATCTCGGGCTCTGGGGACCCAAGCTCACATCTCGGGCTCTGGGGACCCAAACTCACATCTCGGGCTCTGGGGACCCAAGCTCACATCTCGGGCTCTGGGGAGCCAAACTCGCAATTCTGGCTCTGGGGACCTAAACACACAACTCAGGCTCTGGGGACCCAAACTCACATCTCTGGCTTTGGGGGACCTGAACCCACATCTCAGGCTCTGGAGGAACTGAACTCGCATCTCAGGCTCTGGAGGACCTGAACTCGCATCTCAGGCTCTGGAGGACCTGAACTCGCATTTCAGGCTCTGGAGGACCTGAACTCGCATCTCAGGCTCTGGGGCAACCAAACTGGCACATCGGACTCTGGGGGACCCCAACTCGCACCTTGGGCTCTGGGGGACCCCAACTCGCATCTCGGGCTTCGGGATGTCCAAACTTGCATCTCGGGCTTTGGGGCCCCCTAACTCGCATCTCAGGATCTCGGGCTCTGGGGGGCCCAAACTCGCACCTCGGGCTTTGGGAGACCCAAACTCGCATCTCGGGTTTTAGGGGAACCCGAAACCTGACTCAGGCTCTGGGGTACCCCAACTCGCAACGTGGGCTCTGGGGGACCCAATCTCGCAACTCGGGTTCTTGGGGACCCAAACTGGCAACTCGGGTTCTTGGGGACCCAAACTGGCAACTCTGGCTCCAGGGACCCAAACTGGCAACTCTGGCTCCAGGGACCCAAACTGGCAACTCTGGCTCCAGGGACCCAAACTGGCAACTCTGGCTCCAGGGACCCAAACTGGCAACTCTGGCTCTGGGGACCCAAACTCGCAACTCGGCCTCTGGGGACCCAAACTCGCAACTCTGGCTCTGGGGACCCAAACTCGCAACTCTGTCTCTGGGGACCCAAACTCGCAACTCGGGCCCTGGGGACCCAAACTCGCATCTCTGGCTTTGGGGGACCTGAACCTGCATCTCAGGCTCTGGAGGACCTGAACTCGCATCTCAGGCTCTGGAGGACCTGAACTCGCATCTCAGGCTCTGGAGGACCTGAACTCGCATCTCAGGCTCTGGGGCAACCAAACTGGCACATCGGACTCTGGGGGACCCCAACTCGCACCTTGGGCTCTGGGGGACCCCAACTCGCATCTCGGGCTTCGGGATGTCCAAACTTGCATCTCGGGCTTTGGGGCCCCCTAACTCGCATCTCAGGATCTCGGGCTCTGGGGGGCCCAAACTCGCACCTCGGGCTTTGGGAGACCCAAACTCGCATCTCGGGTTTTAGGGGAACCCGAAACCTGACTCAGGCTCTGGGGTACCCCAACTCGCAACGTGGGCTCTGGGGGACCCAATCTCGCAACTCGGGTTCTTGGGGACCCAAACTGGCAACTCGGGTTCTTGGGGACCCAAACTGGCAACTCTGGCTCCAGGGACCCAAACTGGCAACTCTGGCTCCAGGGACCCAAACTGGCAACTCTGGCTCCAGGGACCCAAACTGGCAACTCTGGCTCTGTGGACCCAAACTGGCAACTCTGGCTCTGGGGACCCAAACTCGCAACTCGGCCTCTGGGGACCCAAACTCGCAACTCTGGCTCTGGGGACCCAAACTCGCAACTCTGTCTCTGGGGACCCAAACTCGCAACTCGGGCCCTGGGGACCCAAACTCGCATCTCTGGCTTTGGGGGACCTGAACCTGCATCTCAGGCTCTGGAGGACCTGAACTCGCATCTCAGGCTCTGGGTGACCCGAACTCGCATCTCAGGCTCTGGAGGACCTGAACTCGCATCTCAGGCTCTGGGGGAACCAAACTCGCACCTCGGACTCTGAGGGACCCCAACTCGCACCTTGGGCTCTGGATCTCGGGCTCTGGGGGGCCCAAACTCGCATCTCGGGCTTTGGGAGACCCAAACTCGCATCTCGGGCTTTAGGGGAACCCGAACCCCAACTCTGGCTCTGGACTACCCCAACTCGCAACTAGGGCCCCAGGGACCCAAACTCGCAACGTGGGCTCCAGGGGACCCAAACTTGCAACTTGGGCTCCAGGGGACCCAAACTCGCAACTTGGGCTCCAGGCGACCCAAACTCGCAACTTGGCCTCCAGGCGACAAAAACTCGCAACTTGTGTTCCAGGGGACCCAAACACACAACTTGGGCTCCAGGGGACCCAAACTCGCAACTTGGGCTCCAGGGGACCCAAACTCACAACTTGGGCTCCAGGTGACCCAAACTCGCAACTTGGGCTCCAGGGGACCCAAACTCACAACTTGGGCTCCAGGTGACCCAAACTCGCAACGTGGGCTCCAGGGGACCCAAACTCGCAACTTGGCCTCCAGGAAACCCAAACTCGCAACTTGGGCTCCAGGTGACCCAAACTCGCAACTTGGGCTCCAGGGGACCCAAACTCGCATTTTGGGCTCCAGGGGACCCAAACACACAACTCGGGTTTTGGGGATCCCAACTCGCATCTCGGGCTCCAGGGACCGGAACTTGCAACTTGGGCTACAGTGGACCCAAACACACAACTCGGGCTACGGGGGACCCAAACTCACATCTCGGGCTCTGGGGACCCAAACTCACATCTCGGGCTCTGGGGACCCAAACTCACATCTCGGGGTCTGGGGACCCAAACTCACATCTCGGGCTCTGGGGACCCAAGCTCACATCTCGGGCTCTGGGGACCCAAACTCACATCTCGGGCTCTGGGGACCCAAGCTCACATCTCGGGCTCTGGGGAGCCAAACTCGCAATTCTGGCTCTGGGGACCTAAACACACAACTCAGGCTCTGGGGACCCAAACTCACATCTCTGGCTTTGGGGGACCTGAACCCACATCTCAGGCTCTGGAGGAACTGAACTCGCATCTCAGGCTCTGGAGGACCTGAACTCGCATCTCAGGCTCTGGAGGACCTGAACTCGCATCTCAGGCTCTGGAGGACCTGAACTCGCATCTCAGGCTCTGGGGGAACCAAACTGGCACCTCGGACTCTGGGGGACCCCAACTCGCACCTTGGGCTCTGGGGGACCCCAACTCGCATCTCGGGCTTCGGGACGTCCAAACTTGCATCTCGGGCTTTGGGGACCCCTAACTCGCATGTCAGGATCTCGGGCTCTGGGGGGCCCAAACTCGCACCACGGGCTTTGGGAGACCCAAACTCGCATCTCGGGTTTTAGGGGAACCCGAAACCTGACTCAGGCTCTGGGGTACCCCAACTCGCAACATGGGCTCTGGGGGACCCAATCTCGCAACTCGGGTTCTTGGGGACCCAAACTGGCAACTCGGGTTCTTGGGGACCCAAACTGGCAACTCTGGCTCCAGGGACCCAAACTGGCAACTCTGGCTCCAGGGACCCAAACTGGCAACTCTGGCTCCAGGGACCCAAACTGGCAACTCTGGCTCCAGGGACCCAAACTGGCAACTCTGGCTCCGGGGACCCAAACTGGCAACTCTGGCTCCGGGGACCCAAACTGGCAACTCTGGCTCTGGGGACCCAAACTCGCAACTCTGGCTCTGGGGACCCAAACTCGCAACTCTGGCTCTGGGGACCCAAACTCGCAATTCTGTCTCTGGGGACCCAAACTCGCAACTCTGTCTCTGGGGACCCAAACTCGCATCTCTGGCTTTGGGGGACCTGAACCTGCATCTCAGGCTCTGGAGGACCTGAACTCGCATCTCAGGCTCTGGGTGACCCGAACTCGCATCTCAGGCTCTGGAGGACCTGAACTCGCATCTCAGGCTCTGGGGGAACCAAACTCGCACCTCGGACTCTGAGGGACTCCAACTCGCACCTTGGGCTCTGGATCTCGGGCTCTGGGGGGCCCAAACTCGCATCTCGGGCTTTGGGAGACCCAAACTCGCATCTCGGGCTTTAGGGGAACCCGAACCCCAACTCTGGCTCTGGGGTACCCCAACTCGCAACTAGGGCCCCAGGGACCCCAACTCGCAACGTGGGCTCTGGGGGACCCAATCTCGCAACTCGGGTTCTTGGGGACCCAATCTCGCAACTCGGGTTCTTGGGGACCCAAACTGGCAACTCTGGCTCCAGGGACCCAAACTGGCAACTCTGGCTCCGGGGACCCAAACTGGCAACTCTGGCTCCGGGGACCCAAACTCGCAACTCGGCCTCTGGGGACCCAAACTGGCAACTCTGGCTCTGGGGACCCAAACTCGCAACTCTGCCTCTGGGGACCCAAACTCTGCCTCTGGGGACCCAAACTCGCAACTCGGGCTCTGGGGACCCAAACTCGCAACTCTGGCTCTGGGGACCCAAACTTGCAACTCGGGCTTTGGGGGACCCAAACTTGCATCTCAGGCTTCGGGACGCCCAAACTCGCATCTCGGGCTTCGGGACCCCCCCAACTTGCATCCCAGGCTCAGGATCTCCGGCTCTGGGGGGCCCAAACGCGCATCTCGGGCTTTGGGAGACCTAAACTCGCATCTCGGGCTTTAGGGGAACCCGAACCCCAACTCTGGCTCTGGGGTACCCCAACTCGCAACTAGGGCCCCAGGGACCCAAACTCGCAACGTGGGCTCTGGGGGACCCAATATCGCAACTCGGGTTCTTGGGGACCCAAACTGGCAACTCTGGCTCCAGGGACCCAAACTGGCAACTCTGGCTCTGGGGACCCAAACTGGCAACTCTGGCTCTGGGGACCCAAACTTGCAACTCTGGCTCTGGGGACCCAAACTCGCAACTCTGGCTCTGGGGACCCAAACTCGGCCTCTGGGAACCCAAACCCGCTACTCTGGCTCTGGGGACCCAAACTCGCAACTCTGGCTCTGGGGACCCAAATTCGCAACTCTGGCTCTGGGGACGCAAACTCGCAACTCGGGCTTTGGGGGACCCAAATTCGCAACTCTGGCTCTGGGGACGCAAACTCGCAACTCGGGCTTTGGGGGACCCAAACTTGCATCTTGGCTCCGGAGGACCCCAACTTGCATCTCGGCTTCGGGGGACCCCAACTCGCATTTCGGGCTCTGGGGGGCCCAAACTTGCATCTTGGGCTTCGGGGGACCCGATCTCGGGGCTCTGGGGGACCCCAACTCGCATCTTGGGCTTCGGGGGACCCGATCTCGGGCTCTGGGGGACCCCAATCCCCCATCACGGATTCTGGGGGACCTGAACTCGCAAATCAGGCTCTGGAGGACCTGAACTTGCATCTCAGCCTCCAGGGGACCCGAACTCGCATCTTGGGATCTGGGGGACCTGGAGTCGCAACTCGGGCTCCGGGGGACCTGAACTCGTAACTAGGGCCCCAGGGACCCAAACTCGCAATGTGGGCTCTGGGGGACCCAATCTCGCAACTCGGGTTCTTGGGGAGCCAATGGCAACTCTGGCTCCGGGGACCCAAACTGGCAACTCTGGCTCCGGGGACCCAAACTGGCAACTCTGGCTCCGGGGACCCAAACTGGCAACTCTGGCTCCGGGGACCCAAACTGGCAACTCTGGCTCTGGGGACCCAAAATCGCAACTTTGGAACTCGCATCTCGGGCTTCGGGGGACACGGACTCACATCTCGAGCTTCGGGGGACCTGAACTCGCATCTCGGGCTCTGGAGGACCCCAACATGCATCGCGGATTCTGGGGGACCCGAACTCGCAAATCAGGCTCTGGAGGACCTAAACTTGCATCTCAGCCTCCAGGGGACCCGAACTCGCATCTCGGGCTCTGGGGGACCCGAACTCGCAAATCAGGCTCTGGAGGACCTAAATTTGCATCTCAGCCTCCAGGGGGACCCAAACTCGCATCTCGGGCTCTGGGGGACCCCAACATGCATAGCGGATTCTGGGGGACCCGAACTCGCAAATCAGGCTCTGGAGGACCTAAACTTGCATCTCAGCCTCCAGGGGACCCGAACTCGCATCCCGGGCTCTGGGGGACCCCAACATGCATCGCGGATTCTGGGGGACCCGAACTCGCAAATCAGGCTCTGGAGGACCTAAACTTGCATCTCAGCCTCCAGGGGACCCAAACTCGCATCTCGGGCTCTGGGGACCCCAACATGCATCGCGGATTCTGGGGGACCCGAACTCGGAAATCAGGCTCTGGAGGACCTGAACTTGCATCTCAGCCTCCAGGGGACCCGAACTCGCATCTCTGGCTCTGGGGGACCCGAACACACAACTCGGGCTCCGGGGGACCTGAACTCGTAACTCTGGCTCTAGAAGACCCAAAGTTGGGCTCCGGGGTCCGGAACTTGCAACATAGGCTCTGGGGGACCCCAAATTGCAACTCGGACTCTGGGTGTCCGAACTCGCAACTCAGGCTCCAGGGGACTTGCAACTTGCAACTCTAGGGGACCCGAACTCACATTTCGGGCTTTAAAGGACCCGAACTCGCATCTCAGCCTCCAGGGGACCCAAACTTGTAACTCCGGGGGACATGCAATTCGGGCTCCGGGGGTTATGAACTCATTCTAAAGGGGACCCGAACTCGCAACTCAGGCTCGGGGGGACCCCAACTTGCAACTTGGGCTCTGGTGTACCCCAACTTGCAACTCTGGTTCTTGGGGACCCAAATTTGCAACTCTGGCTTTGGGGACCCAAACTCGCAACTGGAGGGCAAGTTGGTGGCGATCGACCATTCTCAAATGCCTAGCCCGGGCATGCACTCTGGATAACGCATGTGCCGTTAGACCGGGTAAGAAAGGCGACCTGGGGGGTTTCACACAGCGGGGCATCCGCTGTGTGAAAGAGAGATCGTAGGACGCATCTTTAAATATGTAAAATTGCAATTACAATGCAAACATTTATGGTTTGCAGAGCTGCACTGTCATGAAGAAAACTGTGGGAAACTACATTTACCCATCATGCTTTAGGAACACAGCAATGACGAACTGACAGAGCCAATGAAAAGAGAAGAAAGGACTCATGCGCTAGAAGCACCTTGACAACGTCCCCGGACGAAACGTGTGGTCATGAAGAAAACTACTGTAGGAAACTACATTTACCCATCATGCTCTAAGAAAACAGCAACAACGAACTGACAGAGCCAATGAAAAGGGAAGAAAGGACGCATGCACTAGAAGCACCTTGACAACGTCCCAGGACGAAACGCATGGTCATGAAGAAAACTACTGTAGGAAACTACATTTACCCATCATGCTCTAAGAAAACAGCAACAACGAACTGACAGAGCTAATGAAAAGGAAAGAAAGGACGCATGCACTAGAAGCACCTCAACAATGTCCCCAGACGAAACTCACTGTCATGAAGAAAACTACTGTAGGAAACTACATTTACCCATCATGCTCTAAGAACGCAGCAATTACGAACTGACAGAGCCAATGAAAAGGGAAGAAAGGACATATGCACTAGAAGCACCTTGACAATGTCTCCAGACGAAACGCACTGTCATGTAGGAAACTATATTTACCCATCATGCTCTAAGAAAACGGCAATGACGAACTGACAGAGCCAATGAAAAGCGAAAAAAGGACGCATGCGCTATAAGCACCTCGACAAAGTCCCCGGACGAAATGCACTGTCATGAAGAAAACTACTGTAGGAAACTACATTTACCCATCATGCTCTAAGAAAACGGCAATGACAAACTGACAGAGCCAATGAAAAGGGAAGAAAGGACGCATGCGCTAGAAGCACCTCGACAATGTCCCCGGACGAAACGCGCGGTCATGAAGAAAACTACTGTAGGAAACTACATTTACCCATCATGCTCTAAGAAAACAGCAATGACGAACTGACAGAGCCAATAAAAAGGGAAGAAAGGACGCATGCGCTAGAAGCACCTCGACAACGTCCCCAGATGAAACGAGCGGTCATGAAGAAAACTACTGTAGGAAAATACATTTACCCATCATGCTCTAAGAAAACGGCAATGACGAACTGACAGAGCCAATGAAAAGGGAAGAAAGGACGCATGCGCTAGAAGCACCTCGACAACTACGGTCATGAGTAAAACTACTGTAGGAAACTACATTTACCCATCATGCTCTAAGAAAACAGCAACGACGAACTGTAAGAGCCAATGAAAAGGGAAGAAAGGATGCATGTATTAGAAGCACCTCGACAACGTCCCTGGATGAAACGCGCTGTCATGTAGAAAACTATTGTAGGAAACTACATTTACCCATCATGCTCTAGGAAAATAGCAATGACGAACTGACAGAGCCAATAAAAAGGGAAGAAAGGATGCATGCGCTAGAAGCACCTCGACAATGTCCCCGGACGAAACGCGCTGTCATAAAGAAAACTACTGTAAGAAACTACATTTACCCATCATGCTCTAAGAAAACAGCAACAACGAACTGACAGAGCCAATGAAAAGGGAAGAAAGGACACATGTGCTAGAAGCACCTTGACAACGTCCCTGGACGAAACACGCGGTCATGAAGAAAACTACTGTAGGAAACTACATTTACCCATCATGCTCTAAGAAAATGGCAATGACGAACTGACAGAGCCAATGAAAAGGGAAGAAAGGACGCATGCGCTAGAAGCACCTCGACAATGTCCCCGGACGAAACGCTCTGTCATGAAGAAAATTACTGTAGTAAACTACATTTACCCATCATGCTCTAAGAAAACAGCAACGACGAACAGACAGAGCCAATGAAAAGGGAAGAAAGGACGCATGCGCTAGAAGCACCTTGCAACGTCCCCGGACGAAACATGCGGTCATGAAGAAAACTACTGTAGGAAACTACATTTACCCATCGTGCTCTAAGAAAACAGCAACGACGAACAGACAGACCCAATGAAAAGGGAAAAAAGGACGCATGTGCTAGAAGCACCTCGACAACGTCCCCGGACGAAACACGCGGTCATGAACGAAACTACTGTAGGAAATTACATTTACCCATCATGCTATGGGAACACAGCAATGACGAACTGACGCAGCAAATGAAAAGCGAAGAAAGGACGCATGCGCTAGAAGCACCTTGACAATGTCCCCGGACGAAACGCGCTGTCATGAAGAAAACTACTGTAGGAAACTACATTTACCCATCATGCTCTAAGAAAACAGCAACAATGAACAGACACAGCCAATGAAAAGCGAAGAAAGGACGCATGCGCTAGAAGCACCTCGCCAACGTCCCTGGACGAAGCGCGCTGTCATGGAAGAAAACTACTCTCGGAAACTACAGTTACTCATCATGCTCTAGGAAAACAGCAACAATGAACAGACACAGCCATTGAAAAGCGAAGAAAGGACGCATGCACTAGAAGCACCTTGACAACGTCCCTGGACGAAACGCGCGATCGTGAAGAAAACTACTGTAGAAAACTACATTTACCCATCATGGAGGGGACTAAGCAGTCTCAGTGTCAGGCTGGTAATATCCAGGGCTGGTTTTTGGTCCCAGTCCGCCTCTAGCCCCCCGGTCTCACAGGACGGTGTTTGGTACATGACATTGTTAGACATATTTTGCCATCACTAGTTTCTAAGCAGATGGACAGTTGGGTAACGTGTGACACTAAAATAACTGATGAGGAAGTGATCGCTTTGCACGGAAGGTTCTTCTTCCTCTTTCTTCTCCGAGTTCTTTGTATTCCTTACAGACACCACAACCCAACTGCAAGGACTATGTGGCCCCTCGGAGCCCCTGTGCTGTGCGTTTTGCTCTCCGTGGCCACAGGTAGGTCATGGCATTTATTAGAGGGTCCGGTAAAGGACACGGGACATATCCAGCTGTGCCCCATATAATGTGACCACGAGGACATTCCCACTGTAATGCCGCTATCGCTGGCTCTACAGATAACGGACACAGTGGCTGCAGGGGAAATGCTTAGTCACTGTAACAGTATGTTAAAGGGGACCCAAACCCAACAGGCCTGCAATCTATAAGATTCCCTCCCCCCGGGGCATCCAGAATCTATATATCTGACTCTGACTCCTCTGTTATATCTGACTCCTCTATTATATCAGACTCTGACCCCGCTATTATATCAGACTCTGACTTCTCTATTATATCTGACTCTGACTCCCCTATTATATCAGACTCTGACTCCTCTATTATATCAGACTCAGACTCCAACTGCTCTATTTTATCAGACTCTGACTCCTCTGTTATATCAGACTCTGACTCCTCTATTATATCAGACTCCGACTGCTCTATTATATCAGACTCCGACTGCTCTATTATATCAGACTATGACTCCTCTATTATATCAGACTCTGACTCCTCTATTATATCAGTCTCTGACTCCTCTATTATATCAGACTCCGACTCCTCTATTATATCAGACTCCGACTCCTCTATTATATCAGACTCCGACTCCTCTATTATATCAGACTCCGACTCCTCTATTATATCAGACTCTGACTCCTCTATTATATCAGACCCTGACTCCTCTATTATATCAGACCCTGACTCCTCTATTATATCAGGCTCCGACTCCTCTATTATATCAGACTCTGACTCTTCAATTATATCAGACCCTGACTCCTCTATTATATCAGACTCCGACTCCTCTATTATATCAGACCTGTGTGTGTGTGTGTGTGTTACCTGTAATGTTCTGCATTGTGACCTGTATGTGTGATACCTGTAATGTTCTGCAGTGTGACATGTGTGTGTGTGTGTGTGTGTGTGTGTGTGTGTGTGTGTGTGTTACCTGTAATGTTCTACAGTGTGACGTGTGTGTGTGTGTGTGTGTGTGTGTGTGATACCTGTAATGTTCTACAGTGTGACCTGTGTGTGTGTGTGTGTGTGTGTGTGTGTGTTACCTGTAATGTTCTACAGTGTGACGTGTGTGTGTGTGTGTGTGTGTTACCTGTAATGTTCTGCAGTGTGACCTGTGTGTGTGTGTGTGTGTGATACCTGTAATGTTCTGCAGTGTGACGTGTGTGTGTGTGTGTGTGTGTGTGTGTTACCTGTAATGTTCTGCAGTGTGACCTGTGTGTGTGTGTGTGTGATACCTGTAATGTTCTACAGTGTGACGTGTGTGTGTGTGTGTGTGTGTGATACCTGTAATGTTCTGCAGTGTGACGTGTGTGTGTGTGTGTGTGTGTGTGTGTGTGATACCTGTAATGTTCTGCAGTGTGACCTGTGTGTGTGTGTGTGTGTGTGTGTGTGTGTGTGTGTGTGTGATACCTGTAATGTTCTGCAGTGTGACGTGTGTGTGTGTGTGTGTGTGTGTGTGATACCTGTAATGTTCTGCAGTGTGACCTGTGTGTGTGATACCTGTAATGTTCTGCAGTGTGACGTGTGTGTGTGTGTGTGATACCTGTAATGTTCTGCAGTGTGACCTGTGTGTGTGTGTGTGTGTGTGTGAGATACCTGTAATGTTCTGCAGTGTGACCTGTGTGTGTGTGTGTGATACCTGTAATGTTCTGCAGTGTGACGTGTGTGTGTGTGTGTGTGTGTGTGTGTGTGTGTGTGTGTGTGTGTGATACCTGTAATGTTCTGCAGTGTGACCTGTGTGTGTGTGTGTGTGTGTGTGTGTGTGTGTGATACCTGTAATGTTCTGCAGTGTGACCTGTGTGTGTGTGTGTGTGTGTGTGTGTGTGTGTGTGTTACCTGTAATGTTCTGCAGTGTGACGTGTGTGTGTGTGTGTATGTGTGTGTGTGTGTGATACCTGTAATGTTCTGCAGTGTGACGTGTGTGTGTGTGTGTGTGTGTGTGTGTGTGTGTGTGTGTGATACCTGTAATGTTCTGCAGTGTGACGTGTGTGTGTGTGTGTGTGTGTGTGATACCTGTAATGTTCTGCAGTGTGACGTGTGTGTGTGTGTGTGTGTGTGTGTGTGTGTTACCTGTAATGTTCTGCAGTGTGACCTGTGTGTGTGTGTGTGTGTGTGTGTGTGTGTTACCTGTAATGTTCTGCAGACGTGTGTGTGTGTGTGTGTGTGTGTGTGTGTGATACCTGTAATGTTCTGCAGTGTGACCTGTGTGTGTGTGTGTGTGTGTGTGTGTGTGTGTGTGTGTGTGTGTGTGTGATACCTGTAATGTTCTGCAGTGTGACCTGTGTGTGTGTAAGTGTGTGTGTGTGTGTGTGTGTGTGTGTGTGTGTGTGTGTGTGTGTGATACTTGTAATGTTCTGCAGTGTGACGTGTGTGTGTGTGTGTGTGTGATACCTGTAATGTTCTGCAGTGTGACCTGTGTGTGTGTGTGTGATACCTGTAATGTTCTGCAGTGTGACCTGTGTGTGTGTGTGTGTGTGTGTGTGTGTGTGTGTGTGTGTGTGTGTGTGTGATACCTGTAATGTTCTGCAGTGTGACCTGTGTGTGTGTGTGTGTGTGTGTGTGTGTGTGTGTGTGTTACCTGTAATGTTCTGCAGTGTGACGTGTGTGTGTGTGTGTATGTGTGTGTGTGTGATACCTGTAATGTTCTGCAGTGTGACGTGTGTGTGTGTGTGTGTGTGTGTGTGTGATACCTGTAATGTTCTGCAGTGTGACGTGTGTGTGTGTGTGTGTGTGTGTGTGTGATACCTGTAATGTTCTGCAGTGTGACGTGTGTGTGTGTGTGTTACCTGTAATGTTCTGCAGTGTGATGTGTGTGTGTGTGTGTGTGTGTTACCTGTAATGTTCTGCAGTGTGACCTGTGTGTGTGTGTGTGTGTGTGTGTGTGTGTGTGTGTGTGTTACCTGTAATGTTCTGCAGTGTGACCTGTGTGTGTGTGTGTGTGTGTGTGTTACCTGTAATGTTCTGCAGTGTGACCTGTGTGTGTGTGTGTGTGTGTGTGTGTGTGTGTGTGTGTGTGATACCTGTAATGGTCCTGTAATGTGCTGCAGTGTGACCTGTGTGTGTGTGTGTTACCTGTAATGTTCTGCAGTGTGACGTGTGTGTGTGTGTGTGTGTGTGTGTGATACCTGTAATGTTCTGCAGTGTGACCTGTGTGTGTGTGTGTTACCTGTAATGTTCTGCAGTGTGACGTGTGTGTGTGTGTGTGTGTGTGTGTGTGTGTTACCTGTAATGTTCTGCAGTGTGACCTGTGTGTGTGTGTGTGTGTGTGTGTGTGTGTGTGATACCTGTAATGGTCCTGTAATGTGCTGCAGTGTGACCTGTGTGTGTGTGTGTGATACCTGTAATGTTCTGCAGTGTGATGTGTGTGTGTGTGTGTGTGTGTGTGTGTGTGTGTGTGATACCTGTAATGTTCTGCAGTGTGTCGTGTGTGTGTGTGTGTGTGTGTGTGTGTGTGTGTGTGTGATACCTGTAATGGTCCTGTAATGTGCTGCAGTGTGACCTGTGTGTGTGTGTGTGATACCTGTAATGTTCTGCAGTGTGATGTGTGTGTGTGTGTGTGTGTGTGTGTGTGTGTGTGTGATACCTGTAATGTTCTGCAGTGTGGGGGGTGTGTGTGTGTGTGTGTGTGTGTGTGTGTGTGTGATACTTGTAATGTTCTGCAGTGTGACCTGTGTGTGTGTGTGTGTGTGTGTGATACCTGTAATGTTCTGCAGTGTGACCTGTGTGTGTGTGTGTGATACCTGTAATGTTCTGCAGTGTGACCTGTGTGTGTGTGTGTGTGTGTGTGTGTGTGTGTGATACCTGTAATGTTCTGCAGTGTGACCTGTGTGTGTGTGTGTGATACCTGTAATGTTCTGCAGTGTGACGTGTGTGTGTGTGTGTGTGTGTGTGTGTGTGTGTGTGTGATACCTGTAATGTTCTGCAGTGTGACGTGTGTGTGTGTGTGTGTGTGTGTGTGATACTTGTAATGTTCTGCAGTGTGACGTGTGTGTGTGTGTGTGTGTGTGTGTGTGTGTGTGTGTGTGTGATACCTGTAATGTGCTGCAGTGTGACGTGTGTGTGTGTGTGTGTGTGTGTGTGTGTGTGTGTGTGTGTGATACCTGTAATGTGCTGCAGTGTGACCTGTGTGTGTGTGTGTGTGTGATACTTGTAATGTTCTGCAGTGTGACCTGTGTGTGTGTGTGTGATACCTGTAATGTTCTGCAGTGTGACGTGTGTGTGTGTGTGTGTGTGTGTGTGTGTGTGTGATACCTGTAATGTTCTGCAGTGTGACGTGTGTGTGTGTGTGTGTGTGTGTGTGTGTGTGTGTGTGTGTGTGATACCTGTAATGTGCTGCAGTGTGACCTGTGTGTGTGTGTGTGTGTGATACCTGTAATGTGCTGCAGTGTGACCTGTGTGTGTGTGTGTGTGTGTGTGTGTGTGTGTGATACCTGTAATGTTCTGCAGTGTGACGTGTGTGTGTGTGTGTGTGTGTGTGTGTGTGTGATACCTGTAATGTTCTGCAGTGTGACGTGTGTGTGTGTGTGTGTGTGTGTGTGTTACTTGTAATGTTCTGCAGTGTGGTCTGTGTGTGTGTGTGTGTGTGTGTGTGTGTGTGTGTGTGTGTGATACCTGTAATGTTCTGCAGTGTGGTCTGTGTGTGTGTGTGTGTGTGTGTGTGTGTGTGTGTGTGTGTGTGATACCTGTAATGTTCTGCAGTGTGACCTGTGTGTGTGTGTGTGTGTGTGTGTGTGATACCTGTAATGTTCTGCAGTGTGGTGTGTGTGTGTGTGTGTGTGTGTGTGTGTGTGTGTGTGTGTGTGTGTGATACCTGTAATGTTCTGCAGTGTGACCTGTGTGTGTGTGTGTGTGTGTGATACTTGTAATGTTCTGCAGTGTGACCTGTGTGTGTGTGTGTGATACTTGTAATGTTCTGCAGTGTGACGTGTGTGTGTGTGTGTGATACCTGTAATGTTCTGCAGTGTGATCTGTGTGTGTGTGTGTGTGTGTGTGTGTGTGTGTGTTACTTGTAATGTTCTGCAGTGTGACCTGTGTGTGTGTGTGTGTGTGTGTGTGTGTGATACCTGTAATGTTCTGCAGTGTGACGTGTGTGTGTGTGTGTGTGTGTGTGTGTGTGTGTGTGTTACTTGTAATGTTCTGCAGTGTGACCTGTGTGTGTGTGTGTGTGTGTGTGTGTGATACCTGTAATGTTCTGCAGTGTGGTCTGTGTGTGTGTGTGTGTGTGTGTGTGTGTGTGATACCTGTAATGTTCTGCAGTGTGACCTGTGTGTGTGTGTGTGTGTGTGATACTTGTAATGTTCTGCAGTGTGACCTGTGTGTGTGTGTGTGATACTTGTAATGTTCTGCAGTGTGACGTGTGTGTGTGTGTGTGATACCTGTAATGTTCTGCAGTGTGGTCTGTGTGTGTGTGTGATACCTGTAATGTGCTGCAGTGTGACCTGTGTGTGTGTGTGTGTGTGATACCTGTAATGTTCTGCAGTGTGATCTGTGTGTGTGTGTGTGTGTGTGATACCTGTAATGTTCTGCAGTGTGGTCTGTGTGTGTGTGTGATACCTGTAATGTTCTGCAGTGTGACGTGTGTGTGTGTGTGTGTGTGTGTGTGTGTGTGTGTGATACCTGTAATGTGCTGCAGTGTGACGTGTGTGTGTGTGTGTGTGTGTGTGTGTGATACCTGTAATGTGCTGCAGTGTGACCTGTGTGTGTGTGTGTGTGTGTGTGTGTGTGATACCTGTAATGTTCTGCAGTGTGACGTGTGTGACGTGTGTGTGTGTGTGTGTGTGTGTGTGTGTGTGTGTGTGTGTGTGTGTGTGTGTGATACCTGTAATGTTCTGCAGTGTGGTCTGTGTGTGTGTGTGTGTGATACCTGTAATGTTCTGCAGTGTGACCTGTGTTTCCTGTGTGCAGGAGAAGTCAGCAATGTCAGTGAAATATCGGCGGAGTCGGGATCGGAGGTTGTTCTCGCTGTCACAATACCGGTGTATATGGACTTTTCAAAAGTCAGCAACTGTGACCAGTTACGATGGAGAGATGGAGAGAACCGTTCCATAGTAAAGAGTCGGAATTGTAATCGGGAAATATATAACAGCCCCATGAAGCTATCAGAGAACGGGAGTCTCATCATTCCCAATGTGACAGCAGAGCATTCTGGGAGATACACTCTAGAGATACACACAGCTAAAGGAAAATTAAGGCACATACATTCATACCACCTCTATGTGGAAGGTAAGTGGTCCATTCCTGTGGCATAGATACATAATTATATACAGTATATGAGTGAACGATGTCTCTGTGTTCTAGAAGCTGTTGTAGCCCTGCAGTCAGTAGGTGACAGCTTGTCAGGCACAGGGATCATCTGGGATTGCTGGGCATTGTGGTGCTCTGCAGGGAAAGTGAGAACAAAGAAAATAAAGAGGAGCAGAACCCAAGGTTTTCATATTGCGTTTTGTACCTCCTGATGGGGCTTCTTGATTTGGGATGCCCCCAGGATCGCGCGCAAACTCACTGTGAGGAAATGTATATGAAGTGACCACACTAACACAGCATATAGGATCATGCAACACGCTTTCCTGACCGTAGTCATTTAACCAGTCCAAGGGCTAGCTTTGGATGCACTTGTTTCGGTTAAGGTATAAAGACAGCTCAAGTTAAATATATATTTTAATGTGATTGGCACACTAGGCAGTTATTACAAGCATTTGACTGTGATGGAAATAATATTAATACCAGTGTGAGAAGTGGAACACAGGTTACAGGTAAAATGATTACAAAAAGATACACAGCAGAATGTCACATTACCTTCAAAACATTTGGATGAATGATGTGCATGGATCAGGGCATCCAAGAAGCATGGAGAGAGTTATGTGCTTAGTTGAATGTTACCGCCCATTGCAGGGTGGTGTAGATAGGTAACGGAAATATATGACATTTTATTATGTGATGCATATGTCATGATTAAGGACCGGGTGTCGGTCCAAAACGCGTAGATGCTTTCAAGTGTTTTCTTTACTGGAATACTGGCATCTTGGCTTTTTTATGCTGTTTTGAGACAATAACGTTTGGCTATTTTTTTCACTGGCAGCAGCGGACTGGCGATTTTTTCTTTCTACCGTGAGGATTATTAGAGTGGAGCACTCTTTGCCGTTGCTGAGGGTCTGTGAGTTCACCTGGGATGACTATGGATTTAAGATAGAGCTGACTCCTTACATAAGGCATGGAGAGAGCCCTATGGCCGGTTGCTAGTCCCATTTAACATGTGGGCACGTGACTTTCCTCCAGGTAGTGACAATTAGCTGGTCTGGGAGCCTCTTCTTTATGCCGGGGCTGTTCACTCCCCTTCCCTTCCTCGTAAGATAGTGGCTGGAGATACGATTCTGCTTTGAAACTCATCTGCTATCACATCTGTCCGAATAGGTGGCTCTCTTGTTCCTTGCTGCCTGACAAAGGTGTTAGGGAAGCCACACATGGGGTCTGTGATCTGACTTGTTGCCCATTTCACAAAGCAGTGCTAACTGTCCCTCTGCCCAAATATGCTTCCTCTTCCTGGAAGGCTTTCGTTACACAGCTGTCAGGAGGTATTTCTGGGGGTTTAAGGGACCTTCACTAAAAACATGGGATTACAGGGGACTAGGCATCAGGAATAAAATGTAATATTTGCCCTATGCCTGACACCTCCCCCTATATAAGGGCTCTAAGGGAAAAACCTCTTGGTGGTGACCCCTGCACCCACTCATAATCTATCCTCTTTTGGAGAACCCCACAGCAGCGCCTCAGGCTGAGAACTCTGGATGAGGTCCCATTGCTGGGACTCCTGGGTTCCGCACCCAGCCCTATTCTGGGGATTGCATTGCTGCACCACCAGGGAGGCTGGAACTACGGGCCTTCTGTCCCAGGAGTAACCTCTGGGGTCTATGTGCAGCTGCCCTCGTCCATCCGGAGTGGTGGTTGGACCACTCCCGGAAGGGGTGTAGGGCTACTTGTGGTGACCGTGTGACTGCACTGATGGCAACCCTTCCATTTCTGCTTTACCCAGGCCAGGGGCTGCGATGCATGTCGCCAAAGCAGTAGTCTGAAGGGGTAGCACCTAGTTGATGCCTGCAGAACCCACAGCAACTGCCCCATTAACTGCATCTCCTGGATGGAGGGTTTATCCTGGGTAGAATCTTCTTAGGGTGGCTACTCCCCCGGAGGAAAACCTTCCCTGTTGGCCCAAGTGGGTGAATAAGCCACTGCATTTGGGTCCCCAGGTGGCATAGTCCACCGGCATCAGTATAAAGCTCTTTCTGTTCGGTAGAGTTTCCAGTGGGTGGGTGGGACTCAGCCCTGGCCCCCCTACCCTCTGATAGGTGTCATACGAATGGCAGTGGGTAGCCACGTCGGGTCCCACTTGTTTCTTGATGATCCCAATGCCCCCAGTCGTTCGAATCTCCAAGGCATATCGCTTCTTGGCCCTGGACGGATAGGGTAACACCAACTGCCAGTCCTCAGGCCACACTCCTGGTGACCCTGGCTGGGCCATCATCAGGTACCGCCATGCTTGCCCCTGGACCATCTGGCCCTGGTGTCTGGGCCCAAGTGGGGTTGTGTCTCCTGCTCAGTACAAGTTCCCTTGTGTCCTCTGTGTCTGATGCAGCCCCTCACTGGACATGGTCCTGCTGTGGTCTCAGCGGCTGAAGTCTCAGACAGCACCCACTCCTTCCACACAAGTTGCTCGTCCAGATGGACTAGCCTCACCCTCAACATCCCCACCTCCATCCTCTTCCCGGGCAATGCTGCATAACACAGGCTACTGAAGGGGCTTCAGTAAGATGGCCGCCCCATTAGAGAGGTCAACAGTTCATGAGGGTGGACATCTTATCGTAGCCCATACCGTCAACTGACGAACTGAAACCAGAGAATTTGGCGCAGAAGGCCACCAACAAAAATGCCTCCTCTTGTGAGTTAATAACCAGGTGGCAACCTTAGCAACAGCCAGGGACCCTGAAAAGGCCTAGAGGCCCTAGACTGCTGCCTGCGTTGCCTGCCCCATACGTTTGGGTGAGTGGGGAGCTTCTATCTTGGAACACCAAAATCCCTCATTTCCTCTTGCCAAATACCTGTAATTTACTCTCATGCAACAGCTTTTGGCTCTGTAACATACCCCCCCAACTTTTGAAAATCAAAAAAGAGGGACACGTGTGGCGGTGCGTAGCGAGCTGCAGATTTTTTTTTGCTAAACCACACTCCCAGCCACACTCTTAAAGGCAAACACCACATAAGAATTACATAATAATAATTCAAGCAAGCCCCCCAAACACAGACAAGCCCCCTACACATACAAGCAGATGCCCCCCACACACACAGATACATGCAAGCCCCACACACACCCAGGCAACCCCCCCACACACACCCACACATGCAAGCCCCCCTCAAACACATACATGCAAGCCCCCCTCAAACACATACATGCAAGCCCCCCTAAACACACATAGGCAAGCCCCCACACACACATACAATCCCCCCACACACACATACAAGCCCCCCACACACAAACATACAAGCCCCCCACACACACATACAAGCCCCCCACACACATACAAGCCCCCCACACAAACATGCAAGCCCTTCACACACACATACCTCCTGAATGTCCCACAAGGACAATGCAGAAGGGAGGACACCTAGACGGATCCAGTCGGGTAAGTCTGTGGGGATGCCTGATGCGGGGACCTGTTAGATGTGGAGCCACCTGGTATTGGAAGTGTGCCAGCGAGAGGTGCCTGAGCTCTGTTAAGGTACAGCTGCCCCTGTTATAAACCCTTAAGCCCGGGGGTAGAACCCAGTTGGGCTCTTGGCCCTAAACATTTACCTGTTTCTGTAAAACTGAACATAAAGAAGTGATCCTTTGCCCTAAGGTGAAGAGAAGCTTCCTCAGTGAATATCACCTTGGTTGAACTTGATGGACATAGTATTAACTATGTAACCTTGCGTAATTCCCTGCTTTAAGTTTGTCTGAGAGCTAGTGGTCCCATTGAAGTGGGGTGGACTAGGCCCCGTACCACTGTGGTTTATTGGAACTGTGAACAAAGAGTTTAATAGATATTAACTGAGTCTGATTTGGATTCATTAAATGCCTTGGAACAGTGCTGAGATCTGCTCCTTGGAATCTAAGAGCTTTCTTTCCTGTGATATGAGCTGCTGTATTGCTGATCAGTAAATAAAGAGAAACAGCACTGGTTAAAGAGGAACACCGGACCTCTATTTGGCCGGGTCCTGTTACCCCCCTCCCCCGGCTCTGCTTACCGTTTGGATGTTGCCAGATTCCGGATTGCTGACGCTCTGCTGCTTTTCTCAAGGCCCTGGTGTCTTAGCCGCCTAGGACTGACACCGCAGGGCTTAGCTGTACCATTAAACTTTAGAAACACCGGGGAGTCCTTATCATAGTCATTCAGTGCACTGCCCTAAAACCATAACGGGCGCCCATAAACCAACAACTACATCCAAAAAAAATCCACACAAACAGTTTCTATATGTGGCTGGTACTATGAAAGACACCTAAACCGGACCTTCACCATGATTTATTGAAAAGCCCAAATCCTTATAAAACGATTCCCCAGCATCTAAAATTAATATATTTTAAGTTTTTTGTCACTTATTATTCTTTCCCCCCACTGGGCTGCAACTCTGTTAAGGGCTTTAGGATACGGGCGCCGCCATTTTGACTCAGAAGCATCACACTTACTGAGGAGAGGAGAGTGGGATAAAATACAGGGGGTGGGGTTATAGCTGTGCTTTGCTCAGACAGAGCAGAGCTGGGGTCAGGAAAAGGTCAGCAATCCCAGAATGCAGAGCAGCACAGTCAGAAGGCACTTCCTGTTTGCAGGCTACCTGATGTTCCATAAGCTGCCATCTTGGATGTTTAAAGGCTCATAACATGCAGTAGATGCAGGTAGGATGATTTTTAATGTGAGCAATCTGTATGTACAGGGTGTGGGAAACATATAAGATAGACTCTTATTCAGAGTGAAGGTCCGCTTTAATGGCACGTGTTGCCATAGTACAATAAATTTATTGAAATAACAGAAAAGGAATCATATACTACAAACCCTTCTTCCCTTAGAATAAAATTAAAAGCTAGCATAGCTCATAAAAGAGACATGGTCCCCCCCCCCCCCCCGATGCCTGATGAGGCCCCGTGCGTCGGTGGGCGGAAGGCCCCACCACACCCCCCCAGCTCTCCTCTCCACACGAGCTGACCACATGAGATGCAAGACGCATAGCTATGATGAGTCCTCTGCCGTGAGGTGGATGTTACAAGCGTCGCTTAGAAGGAGAAGTATACTAGGCGGTAGAGCTACGGTGACGAGAGTCTTGGACTTGTTACCAGCTCCCACCCAGCAACATTATTTGCCGTCCGTGTGTCTACACACTTCAGCACTTTATTGAATTTGCACAACGTGAAGCATTACTGGAACCTTTAATCATGTAGGCCAGTCGTTATATAAATCTAATGCCTCCCATTGGCCATCATCACTTTCAGCACTATGCACTTTAACATCAGGTCAAGCCTTTTGGGACAACCATCAGTGCATTCCTCTGTGAACTTATATTGGAATAGGAGTTTCAGCACATTGAGAAGATATTTTAGTGAAATTAAGATGTTTTAGAGCTGTATTAAATTATTTATTCAGCCATAGTGCATTGTGACATGCTGTGTGTGTATTGTATCTCATATCAGACAGTGATTGTGTCTCCATCTCTCAGTTCCGGTGTCTGTTCCGGTTCTGGAAATCTCATGTCTCCAGGATGGAGAAGTTCGGATCTCCTGCCGGGTGGATAATGGGAGTCACTACAACATCTCCCTTATTGTGACTGGACCATCCATGACGAATCATTCCTCTGCTTCCAATAACATCACAGTCACTGTACCAGCACCACATCCTGGGAGTGTCATCTGTACAGCGGAGAATCGCGTCAGCCAGAAGGAGAGCAACAAGACTTGGGACACCTGTCCAGGTGAGTGATCATCCGATCCTTGTCTGTAATAGGCAGAGAGTTGGCTAAGATTTGTGGGCAGGATACACCTAAGAGGAACTAAAAGGCTCGAGTCCCTGTTCTTGGGGCTTGCCAAACTGGGATGTCCAGCATTGTGAAACCCCCAGATCCACTCACCTTCTCCTGAGCCCTTGTCACGTCTCTGCGCTGCGGCCACATCACCGCACATATCTGGCCATGTGCGCACCTGGGCTTTCTGAATGAACAGTGCGGGCACGTCTCGGATACAAGGTAAGCGTGGGATCAGGCTGGTGGTGCACTCGGCTCTCTTTGGCACCGCTTGGGTGCTCAGCTGTCCAGGCGGCTTAGCAGTCAGCAGCACCAAGCGAAGCTGAGTGACAGCAAGCGCGCTGATTGGCTGGGTGGGATGCTCAGCCAATCAGTGCACTCGCTTTCAGTTCGAGTCTGCACCATAGGAGCAACTAAAAGGTCAGTTGGTTGGGGCAACCTGGGGGGGGGGGGATATACACAGCGGGGCATCCAAATTCGGGATGTTGCACACGGAGGAACAACACACAGGAAAGTGAAATTCCCGTGTGCTGTTCCTCTCTAAAAATCATCACATACTGTTCCGCACAAGAAAAACTTACCATAGAATAAAAAAAATGGGTCCCGGACTCACAAATTGGGAGCACAATGGATAGTGCCTGGCACACTCTCTCTGTTGCAATTAAAGGGGCAGAACCCTCCAGACACTATAATAAGGTGGTAGAAATGGAGTGTGAACAGTGGCCAAGATCCTAATAATTGCCCAGCTGCGTGCAATCCGTGAGACCTGACCTCAGAGACAGGTAAGTTTCTGAGAACCAGACATCTGATGGGAAATGGAGGTAGGTGCTTCTTTCCTGATGGGCGATAATGATATAATCTACATATAGAATAACATACGTCCATTTCTTTGCTACACCTTTTGTGTATACACATGGTTTACCTTGAGATCTTCTAAATCATTTATCAATCAAGACTTTGTTCATTTTGGAGTTCCTTGCTCTGGTCGACTGTTTAAGATCATAGAGAGATTTTTGCATTTTGGAAACAAGATGCTCTTCACCCTTTTTAATACAGCCTTTAGGTTGAGTCATGTAGAGCTTTAGAAAGTCAGTTTGGATGTCAAAATGTCCCACTGTCATCTGTCGAACAGAAGCTACAGCCATTAAAGTTCTGAATGTGGTTTGTTTAACTGGAGAAAATGACAGCATCATAATCTTCACCATATATTTGAGAGTATCCTTTTGCGACCAATTTTGGTCGGTAAACTTTACCTTCAGAGTCATATTTGTTCTTGAAGACTCATTTACATCAGATTGCTCTCTTGTCTTGTGGTAGCTCAGTAAGCGGCCATATCTGGAGTTGGTGAAGAGACTCCATCTTGTCATCTGCAACTTTAATCCACTTCTGCTTCTCGTGGACAGGCAGTTCCTGCATCTGCTGCCAAGACTGAGGCTCTGGCTCAGGAAGTGTTCTGACCATATAAGAAAGGCTCATAGCTGGGATTCCTTTGTTTGGCCTCTCTGATCTCCTAGCTGGAGTTTCAATTGGTTCGGTTCCTCTGTACCATCATTGGTGGTTTCAAAGCTTATCCAGACTTCAGTGCTTTCCTTTTCAGCATCTGGGGCTTATGACTGATATTCCTGTTCATTCTTTTACTGTGATGGTCTCAGGATGCAGGATTCTGTAGCTCATTTCAGTTTCACTATAGCCAACCAGGACCACTTCCTTTGCATTGGAATGTTGTTATTTGGAAACATACACAAATGTTTTGCTTCCAAATATCCTGAGGTGCTTCAGGTCAGGCTTATATAGAGTTTTGTTTGTAGATCAACCTGCCAGCCTGTTTTTAAGACAGCACGCTGTCACGGTGGCTTCTCCCTAAATTGTTGTAGGCAGATTTGCATTAAACAGCATAATTCTTGCACTTTTACAGAGAGTGTGGTTCTTCCTCTGCAACACCATTTTGTTCTGGGTTGTATGGAACAGTGGTCTTGAACACGATTTCTTTCTTTTTACTAAATGGTTTGCACCTTGCCACTTGTATAGTCAGTTCCATTCTCTGCATGCAGGGCTTTTGGCATTCTTCAATATATTCAAGTTTCTATGACACTTCATCTTTGCTGAACAGCAGGTAGGTGACTGTCTATCTGGAAAAATCATCAATGAATGTGAGAAAATAGTTCCTCTCATTAGAGGTTTGAACAATTATTTGACCACATATATTTGTATGTATCAAATCCAGTAGCTGTGCAGATCTAGTGCTGCTATTTTTAGCCTTTTCTGGACATTTTCACTTTAAGACAACTAGTGCATTTCATTACTTAAATACATTGGTCTATTGCAAGCTGTTCTTGAGCTAACTTCCTTGTTTCTTCTGGGTATCTATACCCAATGCGTCTGTGCCACGCATTTTTTTATGCAGATCTTGTCTGTACTGTACGCACATTATTTGCATTTTAGCTGAATAAGTTCACCTTTAATTGTCCCTTCTGCTGGAGTGTGTCCCTTTTTTGAAATGATGCAGCGGTCATCTTTGAAAGTAACTCAATTCCCCTGTGTAGTGAGCTTTTTCATTGACAAAAGATTGCTTTCAAGACTGGGAACATATAACACACCCTTTACTGGGATATTTCTGGTTTGTGCTGAGGAACCTGGACAGTGGATACAATAATTCCCTAAGTCATCTGAAGTCATCTACTGACCATTAAAAAGACTCTTTCTGATCTGTCCTCAAGGTTATAGAAGAAGCTTTTGTTGTTTGTTGTTGTCACAGCAGAGTCTATGCGCCACACCTGTGTTTACATTGAATGCAGCATCTATACATTTATCAGCTTCCTTCACAGCAGTATTGGACCCATTGATGACCTTTCTGCTTCCCGAGCTGACTCATTCTAGCATTACAAGCTCTTGCAGTCTGCTTTTAAGCTTTTTACAGACAGACCATTCACAAGTTTCCTTTAGATAGCTCTTATTTTTAAACAAAATCCAATGTGCTGCCTCTGCTCTGGATACATTACTGTTGTTTATAGTCTCTGTCTTTCACTTGTTCTCATTAACAAGTTTGCCTTTAAAATACTCTAATGTGAGCTCTTCTACTGGCCGAGCATCTAGTGCAGTGATAAGTGTGTCATTACTTTCCGGAAGACCACTTAGTAAAAGTGCAGCAACATGAAAATCTTTAATCTCTTTCCCACTGCCTCTGTGGCGCTCCACAATCTGGTCTTCTATATAGTCCTACATATTCTGGCGCTCAGACTTATGCAGTTTTCTAATGAGATAGAGATTTTTGCTGAGGTTCGATTTTTCATGCACTTTCTGTAACTCCTCACACATCTCCTTTGCAGTTACACACTTGCGTATACTCACAATCTGATTATCATCTATACTGAGGGAGAGAGTGTTCTGTGCTTTCTGATCCTTTTCTAGCCAATCATGTGGTAATGGATGAGGCATAAGTTCCTGAGTATCTGTCCTTGCACCTTCTCTGCTGAGCAACATCTTCACCTTGAATATCCAGGACTGGTAGTTTTGGCTAGTCAGGCATGGCACTGTGAATTTAACAGGATTGCAGTTAGTAGACATTTTCTGTGTTTCTCACGCTTCTCTGATTCGCTGTTGCTCTGCTTAAATCATCCTCTGGGTAAATCCTCCACTGGGTAAATTGTCCTCGTCTGGGTAATTCCTCCTATGGCTAAATCCTCGTCTGGGCAATTCCTCCTCTAGGTAAATCCTCTTCTGGGTAAATTGTCCTCTCTGGGCTATTCCTGCTCTGGGCCCATAACCAACTGGCAGCAGATCGTACACGACACTCTTCTAGCGTGCAGGAACAGCGGCTGTTTATTCAGCAGCAATCAGGAACACAACATTCGCTTGATAAATCAGTAAGTCAACTCTGTATGGAACAAAGGCAAACTCGCTATGATACAGTCACATGGTCAGCCTAAGGCTTCATGTTTTTATTTAAAACTAACTTTATCTACAGCATAACAAGCAGTCATAAAGATGTAGTTGTTGTATTAAATCTGCTCTGACAGCACAGAAGGAAATAATTCTGGGGGCCCTGCAGAGGAAATCATTCTCAGCATAACCCGCAGAAAGGCCCAGGTATCACGTTTTAGAGTCATGTGACCTTGTTACCTTTTATCTGGTATAAAGTATTATGTTTGTATATATATTGCGACCTCACCCCATTGTCGTTTTGCTCCTCCTCCAGTTTCCCTCGCCGATATTATTGTGGATGCCTCATGTTTCCGGAATGGCAGCGCGGAGGCCTTGTGCTGGGTGCGTAGTGGTTCGGATCCTGCGTTTTCCTGGAATCTGGATACGAAATCTTATCATGGAAGCTCCAATTCCTCACACAGCTGGGTGACCATTCCTCCACCAGTCACCGGAACCCTCCGCTGCGATGTCAAAAATAAGAACAGCAAATTAAGTAAAAACATGACGCTCTTCTGCCCAGGTGAGTAACCCCCTACCTTCCAACCTTCCAGACAAAGGAATTTCCCTTTCCCATGTGTTGTTCTTCCTTGCGGTGTCATCCCAAACTGGGATGCCCTGCTGTGTGTACCCCCCCAGATTGCCCCATACACTCACCTTCCTTCCGATCCCACGGCGCAGACTTGAGCGAGTGCGCTGATTGACTGAGCCACTTGGCTCCCTTCGGCCCCACTGATGGCTAAGCCGCCTGGACAGTTAAGTAGCAGCGCAGCTGAGCAGCGCCACTAGCCGCATGCCCCGCCCACCTTGCAGCTGTGGCGTGTGCGCTCGGCCCATTCAGAAAGGTCCGGCGCGTGTGCGGCTACAGGTGAACAGAGATGTGGCCATAGCGCCCAGACGTGATGAGGGCTACAGGAGAAGGTCAGTGAAAATGGCGATGGGGTTTCACACCGCGGGCATCCCAATTCCCCAGGGAGTGGAACTTGGACTTAAATTAAGCCACGCCCCCTCATTGAGGGATGGATGAAGTCACGCCCCCTCATTGAGGGATGGATAGGAGATAGGATGTAACAATGACAACAATAGAAACACTTTGAATAGGCAAATTAATCATTTATTTCTGTAGATCTGCATCTACAGCAATAAATGAGGGGCAATATGTAAATGAAACCACGCCCCCTCATTGAGTGATGGATGAAGACATGCCCCCTAATTGAGGGATGGATGAAGCCACACCCCCTCATTGATGTATGGATAGGAGATAGGATGTAACAGTTACAATAGAAACACTTTGAATAGACAAATTAATTATTTATTGCTGCAGATCTGCATGTTACACCTCAAAGAGGGACAAATGAGAACGAGGAGGGACAGGGGGACATGGACTCATATGAGGGACAGGGGGGCATGGTATCAAAAGAGGGACAGTCCCTCGAAATCAGGGGCACTTGGGAGGTATGTGTAATAGCCTTCTGCTCGGCACATTCACGTACTGAGTAATAATATTAATAGTAACAGCCATATATCTCTGTCTGATGGGTTCAGGTTTGGGGGTTAAAGTCCCTGTATGGTCCCTGTACAGGTTTACACAATAAATTACACATACCCACAGTCCTACTCCATGGCAGTAGATTGAATCTTACCTGCATCAGAGACCTCGTCTCTGCCATCCTCGCGGCCCAAAGCCCAAGGTTCCTCCCCTTCGGAAGGAGGAGGAGTGCTAGTCCTCAACACGACCCCTTCATTAAAATGAATAGCGTGGGTGTGGCCAGTAATTATATGTTAGAGAGAAGCGGGGAGGCAGCAACGGGATGTGGTTTGACACGGAGGTGTCAAGGACCGGATCTCCGAATAGCTACTCGTTTCTCTGGGTGAGTATATGCTGTTTATTGTGTTTACCTGTAGAGACACTTTAAAGCTGTTATTAGTGCAATGTGTGACATTCCAGGGGCCACCATGTAAAGATCGTCACACTCTGGGCTGGATTATGAGGGGGGCACCTGCCCCTTGGGCCTCCACCACTTACCCTGCAAAGGGGGCCTCCACCAACCTTTGGGTTATGGCCTGGTCCAGGAGGCTTTTCAGTCTTTGATCTGCTATGGGCGGCAGTGGGGGCCCCCTGAGCGCCTGGAAAGCCAAAGCCACCACAGGGCAGAACGGAGAGTCTAGAACAGCAAAGCCGCCATCAGCAACGCTATAGTGATGGGTGCAGAGCTGTCACTGCACATAAGCCACCAAGGACAGCCGCTGGCAGCTCAATGCAGGGAACTGTTTTCTGCTGCCCAGAATAGCAAAGCAGGAGTTCCCGAGTAGCACGCACCCGCACATGGGGGGCACAAGGGCCTCGATCTTACGTTCCAGTAAGTAGGGGGGGGCCAGACAACCACCAATCAGTTACTTATTTTATACTATATTGGGGGACTCCACCAGATATTGTGCCCAGGGGCCTCCACCACACTTAGTCCGGCCCTGGTCACACTCCCTGGGGGGCAATTCACTAAAATGTGGGAACTCTTTCTGCCCTATATCAGAGTACTCTCCATATGTTGCGAGATCCCTACAATTAACCGAATACCTTATAGTGGGTAGTAAATAACTAATTTGTGTGTTAGTGATATAGGCTCATTGCAAAGAAAAGTAGAATATAAGGCTCGATTCAGAGACACATTCGTCCGGACTTCCGTAGCTGTCTGTGAAAGTTTTGGTGGGTGTTTTTTTTTTTTTCTTTTTCGTTAATTTTTCATTCGTACGAACGTTCGGGAATGCGCTTTCGATGGACGAAAGCAAATCGGATCATTTCCGTTAGTTCGGATCAATTTCCAAAACAAAATCTGATATTTTTCGTTCGTTCAGATAACTTACGTTGTTGGGATGGGTTCCCGTCTGATTCAGAGAGCTGATTTCCGACGGATCACCACCCTATAAATCCGTTTCATTTCCGATCCACTTACGGGACCTTTGAGAGCTCGGATTGCTATTGTTGAACATGTTTTGTGGCTATGTGGAGGAGTCTGCGCGCCTTTAGCACCAAGGCATTGCATGTATCAGCATGGCCGAGGCCATACATTGTATAGAAGTGCATACCTGAATCAATACATTTCATGTATGCCTTATAGAAGCATTTTTAATGCTGACCTTAATTAGTCCTTAGCATGTAAACATTTATTTTCCCACACATCCATATAATTACTATATTTTTTTAGACTTATGTCCTTTGTGAATTATATTTGGATTGTTGAACTTGAATCTTAATTTGTTGTAGGAGTTATTGTTTTAGTCGGTTACCTTTGCTTTGTGTAATTACTTTATACTTGGTTGCAGGAATCGCAAGATGTGCCACTCGCAAAACATACAAGCAGTGTTTGGTCCAGCTATGCGATTCCTCAGTGTTCTTGCAGGGCATCCAGGGTCATCCCATGATGCTTATATATTGCAGAGCTCCGGCTTATTTCGTCAGTTTGAGTCAGGAGAATTATCTGGTGGATGGCTCCTGGGTAAGTTTGCTCACATTCCATCAATCCATTTTCACTGTATGGCAATGAATATAGTTGATGACTCATGTCTTAACCTATGGCTGTTTTTAGCCCTTGATGACATGTTAAACAATATTGTAGCTTAGAATGTGTATTTTATGTTAGTATTTTTAAATTCTTTCAGGGGATTCTGGATATTCACTCCTGCCCTTGCTCCTGATGCCCGTTCTTTGCCTGCAGAATGCGGGCCAGGGGTTCTCTAATCGGGCACTATGCCAGACCCGGGCCGTGGTGGCGAGGGCCCTCTGGCTTAGATTTAGGTGTTTGGACCATATGGGGGAGGGGGGCACTGCAGTATGACCCCAACAAGGTTATACCAATTATTTATTTTACGTTTTTTAACAGGGACCACACGTGCCAGAGTGGCACAACTGAGTGTCAGGGTCCTTCAGTTGGTGGGCGAGATGCAGAAGCTGCGCAACTCGTTGGGGACCACAGATGAAGAATAATGTTCCGTGGCCTGCCATTGCTATGTATTTTGTTTTTTATAGTTTTAAATTTGAAATTTTATTTTTTATGATGGAATAAAAAAAAAATGTTTTAGTGTCATTTACAAAATACAATAACACAAAACTAATGGGCCCAGAAGTGATTTGGGTAAGTTTTAGGGGGCTAAAATGGAAGAAGAACCTAACCGCGAAGTGGTTTGGGTGAGCTTTAAGGGTCCAAAAGGGAAGATGGAGGATAGTGCTAAGTGATTTAGCTAAACATTGTAGTAGAAGTGAGGGTGGCAAATATGTAGGCGAGCACTTTAATGAGTTAAGTTTGTAGTGCGCAGGCGCAAGATCGTAAGGATTCCGTCTGGACGATTATTTATTGAAAAAGGGAAACAGAAACTAACGGGAAACGTAAAGAATTCGTGGGAGGAGACAATGGGAAAAGGGCAAAAACAAAAGCCAACGTTGTAACATGTGAAAATGAAACGGAAAAGTCACGCTGGAAAATGACATCCTCGTATTAGTAATCTGCCGTACGAACGGACGGAAACTTTACAGAAGGATTGCAATGCGTGCATAGAATCGCTCGCACACTCATACCAGAACAGAAACATTTAAAAAAAAAAACAGATCGGCACTAAAACAAAAGTATTTTTTTGTCTCTCTGAATCGAGCCTATAGTCAGAAATGTGTCTATTTTTAGTAATTCAGTTGAAAAACTGAAACTCATTTATTATATTTATTATTATAATATATATATATATATATATATATATATCAGAGTGAACTTTTTTCATGTTAATGTTGATGATTATGTTACAGTTAAGGAAAACCCAAAATTCATTATCTCAGAAAATTGGAATAATGAATCCAAAAGCGCTGCAAAGGCTTCCCAAGCATTTAAAAAGGTCCCTTAGTCAGGGTAAGTAGGCGACACAATCATGGAGATGACTTGACAGATGTGCAGAAGGCATCACTGACACACTCCACAAGGAGGGGAAGCCACAAAAGGTCATTGCTACAGAAGCTGCTGATCACAGATGCTGAATCAAAGTATATTAATGGAAGGAGAAAGTGTGGTAGAGAAAGTTGCACAAGCACCCGGGATACCCGCAGGCTGTAGGATTGTTAAGAAAAAGCCATTCCAACATTTGGGGGCGATTCACAAGGAGTGGACAGCTGCTGGAGTCAGTGAGCCGCCACACACTGACGTATCCAGGACATGGGCTACAACTGTCGCATTCCATGTGTCAGGCCACTCATGACCAATAGACAAGAAGCGTCTTACCTGGGCCAAGGATACAAAGAACTGGACTGGTGCTCAGTGGTCAAAGTGGTGTTTTTAAATGAAAGTAAATGTTGCATTTCATTTGGAGACCAAGGTCCTAGAATCTGGAGGAAGAGTGTAGAGGCACAATACAAGCTGCTGGAGGTCTAGTGTGAAGCTTCCACAATCGGTGATGGTTTGGGGAGCCATGTCATCTGCTGGTGTTGGAGGAAGATGGAGAGGCACAATCCAAGCTGCTGGAGGTCTAGTGTGAAGTGTCCACAATCAGTGATGGTTTGGGTAGCCATGTCATCTGCTGGTGTTGGAGGAAGATGGAGAGGCACAATCCAAGCTGCTGGAGGTCTAGTGTGAAGCTTCCACAATCGGTGATGGTTTGGGGAGCCAGGTCATCTGCTGGTGTTGGAGGAAGATGGAGAGGCACAATCCAAGCTGCTGGAGATCTAGTGTGAAGCTTCCACAATCAGTGATGGGTTGGGGAGCCATGTTATCTGCTGGTGTTGGAGGAAGAGTGGAGAGGAACACAATCCAAGCTGCTGGAGGTCTAGTGTGAAGCTTCCACAATCGGTGATAGTTTGGGGAGCCATGTCATCTGCTGGTGTTGGAGGAAGAGTGGAGAGGCACAATCCAAGCTGCTGGAGGTCTAGTGTGAGGTTTCCACAATCAGTGATGGTTTGGGGAGCCATGTCATCTGCTGGTGTTGGAGGAAGAGTGGAGAGACACAATCCAAGCTGCTTGAGGTCTTGTGTGAAGTTTCCACAATCAGTAAGTTTGGGGAGCCGTGTCATCTGATGGTGTTGGAGGAAGAGTGGAGAGGCACAATCCAAGCTGCTTGAGGTCTAGTGTGAAGTTTCCACAATCAGTGATGGTTTGGGGGGCCGTGTCATCTGCTGGTGTTGGTCCACTGTGTTTTCTGAAGACCAAAGTCAGCGCAGCCGCCCACCAGGAAATTCTAGAGCACTTCATGCTTCCCTCTGCTGACAAACATTTTGGAGATGGGTTTTTCATTTTCCAGCACAACATGGCACCTGTCCACACTGCCAAATGTAACAAGACCTGGTATCGCTGCGCTTGATTGGCCAGCAAACTCACATGACCTTAACTCCATAGAGAATCTATAGGGTATTGTCAAGAGGAAGATGAGATACATCAGACCCAACAATGCAGATGAGCTGAAGGCTGCTATCAAAGCAACCTGGGCTTCCATAACAGCTTTGCAGCCCCCCCCCCCCCCCCCCCCCGAATTGATGCAGTCATTCATGCAAAAAGAGCCACAAACAAGTATTGAGCCATACTTTTCATTTGGCCAACATTTCGGTGTAAATATGTTTATAGTTGGTCTTATATAATATTCTAATTTTCTGAGATAATGATTTTTGGGTTTTCCTTGGCTGTGAGTCATACTCATCAACATTAACATAAAACACTTGAAAAAGTTCCATCTTTTTGTATTGACTTAATATAATAGGTGAGTTTCAGTTTCTCAACTGAGTTACTAAAAATATACACATTTTTGATGATATTCTAATTTCTTGCAATGCACCTGTAGGTACACAGTGTCATGATACACTCACCTTCTCCCTGTTCCTGTGGCGTCCCCGCTTGGCTGTGCAGGCTCGGGCGGCATGCTGGGGACTCTGTCGCCCGGCGGCAGCGTTAGCAGGCAACTCGAGCAGTGCTGAGTGTTCCTTCCGCTCACAGCCCCATCCCCTGCCTAGCTGAGCACATGCGTGCATGCACGACCGTGTTCTGTCCTCGGGTGGTGCTGCGGACAGTGCGCTCAGCGTTAGTTTACTGTGGGTGAAACACCCTTTCGGTGATCCGGGCAGTCAGCCTATATGACTGGCCAATGAGCTCAAGTTTCCCCCTGGCAAATCCCTTCCATCCCTGTCCTATTTAGGTTTCCCATGCTCACTGTCTCACTGCCCGTGATAGCGTGCTGCTGGGTGCTGTAGTTCCTATGACTTTCTCGTTGTTATCGTTGACGACCTACTTTTGTCTGACCACTCCGTGACTGCTGCCTGAACCGACACCTGCCTGGACTCCGACTACGAACCCGTCTCATCCTTTGTGCTGCATACCCTCTAACCTCTCGGCTTGACACTTGGCTTGACCTTTGATCCTTCTCTTGCTTCTCACTTGGTGCTGCGCATTGTGAGGATTGATAATCTGTGTATGACTCCAGGTTACCCAACATCACCCAGTCTTGCCTCTAGTTCATCCGCCTTCACGCCTGTAAGTTCTTTGTGCTAATAAGTCCTGGGGGCAACCATGTCCGGTGAGGTGTATAAAGCCTCCCGTCAATTGGGGGCTTGGCTATATGTGAAGCTAGCAGCGGAGATTGGGGTTATGGACTCACCTAGAAGACGGGTGTCCCGTGAGACCTGACACACAGCATCTGATGGACACAGGAAACTCCTTTTAACACGAAAGGCAACTAACTAATGACATTCCAGTCATGTGGATTGGAGTTATCACCGGATGTCTAGCAGAATGTCATCAAGAGAATAAACTAGCAAGCCCAGTTGCCTTGATTTATGATCTAGGTGAATGAGAAACTTTAACATTTTAGGAGCTAATTATAAGGCAAATGCATATTCCAGCTTAACACATATATTCTACCTTTAAATATTCAGGGTGTGTGGTGGGCTGCTGCTCGTGGCTCCTGGTTGGGGGTGGGAGGACCTGTTTGTGGTCTTAGATGTATCATACAGCAGTTAATCACACTTACAATTTTCCTGTGTTCTTTAGTTCCAGTGTCTGTTCCCGAAATCGAGGTTTCCTGTCTTTCCAATGGCAGCGCTGAGATCTCCTGCGAGGTGAAGAATGGTACCGAACCCTCTTTCAACTTGACCATCAATGGAACTGAGGTGTATAATGCGACCAGCTTACAGCGGAGGGTCAGCGTCACTGTGCCACTCATGTCTTCATTCAGCAATGTCAGCTGTTCTGCATGGAACAACATCAGTGACCGCTCTGCATCTAAGATGCTGCATCCCTGTCTAGGTAAGTGATTGTCTCTCCTGTCACTGCAGAGGCCCATTCACTGACTGGTTACACTGTGCGCACCTCTAAAGCAGCAAACGTTTGGCAGATACACACTGAGGGGCGTCACTGTAGCTCATTTACCAACTGCAAGACGTCCAGTTACTAATAGTGTGTGTTTCCAGGGAATGTTATCGGTTATTGTTTACTTTTAAAGTATTTTCCGGGTTTTGGTCCTTGCCCCGGGGCACCCCAATCGGGAATGCCCCGCTGTGTGAAATCTCCCAGGTCGCCTGATCTGACTTACCCTTCCCCAGTCCTAAGGCACCAGCGCAGCCTCTCGGATCCGCTTGCTTAGATGAAGAGGCGGGAGCGGATCCAAGAGGGTGCGCATGTGCCATAGGCCGCATCCCCCTCTACCCTCCAACAGGGAGCTTGCCTGCACCGGGCATTCATAAGTACCTGGCAACTGCTCGCATATCCGCCGTTGGAGCGGAAAAGGAGGTGAGACCTGGGGGGGGGGGTTCACACAGAGGGGCGTCCCGATTCTGGATGCCTGGGGGGGGTCAAGCGGCCCTGGAATCTTATAGATTCCAGAGTGGTCCTGCCGAGGGTTTAAGTAGAAATCCTGTCTAATTGTAAATCTTCAGTGCTCTTCAGTACTGGTAGGTTCTGGTCTCACTTCAACAATTCAAAAAGTTGTTCAGAAGTTACAGATGATGGCTGATCAGTGTCAGTTTTCTCTTCTGTTCTCACTCCCTCTGTTATCATCACATTGTCTCTCGGATCTTCAACAAAAGTTATGCTGTTGATAATGGTTACCTTGTCTGTTTTGGGATTTAGGATTCTGTAACCTTTAACATTGTCACTGTATCCAACAAAGATTCCTTCAAATGCTCTGTTTTGGAGTTTGGTGTATTTTTCCTGGAATGTAGATGAACGCTTTGCATCCACATCTCTTAGGTGTTTTACACTTGGCTTCTCATTGTGCCACAGTTCATATGGAGTTTTCTCCAATGTTCTAGAAAAGAGTCTGTTCTGCAAATGTGGCTGTCATTGCTGCCTCACCCCAGTATTTTTGTGGTAGTCCAGAGTCTGTCAGCATACATCTGATCATTTCAGTCAGAGTTCTGTTGTTTCCTTCAGCTACCCCATTTTGCTCTGATGTGTATGGCACTGTCTTTTTGATGTTCTATTCCATTCGGCTTTAAACCGGACCTTCAGCGTGATTTAATGAAAAGCCCAAACTCTTAAAAAACGGTTCCCCAGCATCTAAAATTATATCTTACGTTTTTAGTCACTAACTTATTATTCTTTCCCCCACTGGGCTGCAACTCTGTTCAGGAATTTAGGATACGGGCGCCGCCATCTTGACTCAGAAGCATCACACTTACTGAGGAGAGGAGAGTGGGATAAGGTACAGGGGGCGGGTTATAACTGTGCTTTGCTCAGACAGAGCAGAGCTGGCGTCAGGTAATGGTCAGCAGTCCCAGAATGCAGAGCAGCACAGTCAGGAGGCACTTCCTGTTTGCAGGCTGCCTGATAAGATGGCAGCTTCCATAAGCTGCCATCTTGGATGTTTAAAGGCTCATAACATGCAGTAGATGCAGGTAGGATGATTTTTAATGTGGACAATCTGTATGTACAGGGTGTGGGAAACATATAAGATAGACTCTTATTCAGAGTAAAGGTCCGCTTTAAGTACTTTTGTACTTTGTGAATTCACCTCCATTGTCACTCTGAAGTATGAGAGGTTTCCTCTGAAACTTGTAACCTTTACTACATAGTCCTGTAATTCGCCAAGAAATTCACTCTTGTGTTGCATTAGATAAGTGACAGTGTATCCTGAATAGTCATCTATGAAAGTCACTATGTACCTGTTATCTCCAGGTGTAGGTAAGTTTAGGGGACCACATACATCACTGTGAACTAGGTCAAGTGGTCTTGAAGCTCTATTCTGATTGACTTTAGGAAGTGTAGCTCTTGTGGCTTTGGATTTGATGCAGAATTCACACTTAACAGTAACTGGACAAGGGGGTACTGTCAGATCCTTTGCCAGATTCCCCTTTTGTAGTTCTTGTATGCATGCTGGATGTCTGTTACCTAAGCGCCTGTGCCATATGTGTATACAATCACTGTGTTTATGGGTACATAGTCTCACCCTTTCCTTCACTGTGTTGAGGTGATACACATGGTCACCTAGCTTGGCACTCACTATGATCTGCTTGCCATCCAGGATAGAACACTTGTCACCTTGGAATTTTACAGTGAGTCCTTTGGCTGTTAGATGCTTCACAGATTAGAGTCCTCCTTCTAGATCAGGAACATAGAGCACATCCTTCATTGGTTTGGCTAAATTGTGTCCCGCACCATTGGGGCATACAAGGGTTCCATGTCCATATCCGTCTGCATGAATTTTACTCCCATCTGCAAGGTAAATAGACTTTGTTATTCAGATCAAGTTCTGTGAAAAAGCTTCTATCACTTGTCATGTGACTGGTTGCTCCCGAGTCAATGCACCAGCCTTGAAATGTATGGTTGCATTCCACTTCCCTTCCCATGGATCAGAAATTGTGGCTTTGACTTTCTGTTTAGTATAAGAGGGACGCTGTCTCATTTGCTCTGCGTTCTATATAGTACAGTCTCTCTTTATGTGTCCCTGTTTGTGGCATCTAAAACAAGTTTCCTTCTTGTGTATCTTTGTGTTGGCAGCTTTAAGAGTGGAGTCATGCGCAAGCTCCTTTCTTCGCTGATACTAATCGTGTCTCCAACGTGAGGATTACTGCTCCTTCCTCCCGCCCCTCCCTCCGCCTCCTTCTCCTTCACCTCCACTAGATTTATCACATTGTTGTCAGCACAGAGAGGTGATTACTATGCAGCATCACAGTTCCAAGGGCAACGCCCACTTTTTAAAAAAAGTCGTACATTGAACCTTTAAACCCCGATATCTCGGCCATTTCTGCTTCAATTTAAAAGTGGAAAACAGATTAGGACAACGTCAAACGTAGCCTGACGCAATGGTGTAACAATTTACCTACAGTAGCACTTTAAAGGAGCACTATCGCGAAATTGTGTAATACATATAAACACGTCGGGGTCACTTATACACCCGAACTGAATAAAAGTCCCACCAAGCTTGTAGAATTTCTAGGAATAATATTCAGGGGGGTCAGGTTTTGTCTATCAGGGGTGACAGAGCCCGTCACCCTGGATATCATTAAAAGAAAAAAACAATCTTGGCTGAAAGTTTCTTGATGCCGTGTGTATAAGTGACCCCTCCTCCTCCTGCCATCCCCTGATGCCGGTGTATAAGTGACCCCTCCCCCTGCCATCCCCTGATGACAGGTGTATAAGTGACCCCTCCTCCTCCTGCCATCCCCTGATGCCGTGTGTATAAGTGACCCCTCCTCCTCCTGCCATCCCCTGATGCTGGGTGTATAAGTGACCCCTCCTCCTGCCATCCCCTGATGCCGGGTGTATAAGTGACCCGTCCTCCTGCCATCCCCTGATGCCGGGTGTATAAGTGACCCCTCCTCCTCCTGCCATCCCCTGATGCCGGGTGTATAAGTGACCCCTCCTCCTGCCATCCCCTGATGCTGGGTGTACAAGTGACCCCTCCTCCTGCCATCCCCTGATGCTGGGTGTATAAGTGACCCCTCCTTCCGCCATCCCCTGATGCCAGGTGTAAAAGTGACCCCTCCTCCTGCCATCCCCTCATGCTGGGTGTATAAGTGACCCCTCCTCCCGCCATCCCCTGTTGCCAGGTGTATAAGTGACCCCTCCTCCTCCTGCCATCCCCTGATGCTGGGTGTATAAGTGACCCCTCCTCCCTCCATCCCCTGATGCTGGGTGTACAAGTGACCCCTCCTCCTGCCATCCCCTGATGCTGGGTGTATAAGTGACCCCTCCTCCTCCTGCCATCCCCTGATGCTGGGTGTATAAGTGACCCCTCCTCCTGCCATCCCCTGATGCTGGGTGTACAAGTGACCCCTCCTCCTGCCATCCCCTGATGCTGGGTGTATAAGTGACCCCTCCTTCCGCCATCCCCTGATGCCAGGTGTAAAAGTGACCCCTCCTCCTGCCATCCCCTCATGCTGGGTGTATAAGTGACCCCTCCTCCCGCCATCCCCTGTTGCCAGGTGTATAAGTGACCCCTCCTCCTCCTGCCATCCCCTGATGCTGGGTGTATAAGTGACCCCTCCTCCTTCCATCCCCTGATGCGGGGTGTATAAGTGACCCTTCCTCCTGCCGTCCCCTGATGCTGGGTGTATAAGTGACCCCTCCTCCTTTCATCCCCTGATGCTGGGTGTATAAGTGACCCCTCCTCCTGCCATCCCCTGATGCCGGGTGTATAAGTGACCCCTCCTCCTGCCATCCCCTGATGCAGGGTGTATAAGTGACCCCTCCTCCCTCCATCCTCTGATGCTGGGTGTATAAGTGACCTCTTTTCCCGCCATCCCCTGATGCCGGGTGTATAAGTGACCCCTCCTCCCGCCATCCCCTGATGGGGGATGTATAAGTGACCCCTCCTCCTGCCATTCCCTGATGCTGGGTGTATAAGTGACCCCTCCTCCTTCCATCCCCTGATGCTGGGTGTATAAGTGACCCCTCCTCCTGCCATCCCCTGATACCGGGTGCATAAGTGACCCCTCCTCCTGCCATCCCCTGATGCGGGGTGTATAAGTGACCCCTCCTCCCTCCATCCTCTGATGCTGGGTGTATAAGTGACCCCTCCTCCTGCCATACCCTCATGCGGGGTGTATAAGTGACCCCTCCTCCTGCCATCCCCTGATACTGGGTGTATAAGTGACCCTTCCTCCTGCCATCCCCTGATGCCGGGTGTATAAGTGACCCCTCCTCCTGCCATCCCCTGATGCCGGGTGTATAAGTGACCCCTCCTCCTGCCATCCCCTGATGCTGGGTGTATAAGTGACCCCTCCTCCTTCCATCCCCTGATGCCGGGTGTATAAGTGACCCCTCCTCCTGCCATCCCCTGATGCCGGGTGTATAAGTGACCCCTCCTCCTGCCAATCCCTGATGCCGGGTGTATAAGTGACCCCTCCTCCTGCCATCCCCTGATGCCGGGTGTATTACTGACCCCTCCTCCCGCCATCCCCTGATGCTGGGTGTATAAGTGACCCCTTCTCCCACCATCCCCTGATGCCGGGTGTATACGTGACCCCTCCTCCCGCCATCCCCTTATGCCGGGTGTATAAGTGACCCCTCCTCCTGCCATCCCCTGATTCTGGGTGTATAAGTGACCCCTCCTCCTGCCATCCCCTGATGCCGGGTGTATAAGTGACCCCTCCTCCTCCTGCCATCCCCTGATGCCGGGTGTATAAGTGACCCCTCCTCCTGCCATCCCCTGATGCTGGGTGTATAAGTGACCCCTCCTCCTGCCATCCCCTGATGCTGGGTGTATAAGTGACCCCTCCTCCTGCCATCCCCTGATGCTGGGTGTATAAGTGACCCCTCCTCCTCCTGCCATCCCCTGATGCTGGGTGTATAAGTGACCCCTCCTCCTGCCATCCCCTGATGCTGGGTGTATAAGTGACCCCTCCTCCTCCTGCTATCCCCTGATGCTGGGTGTATAAGTGACCCCTTCTCCCACCATCCCCTGATGCCGGGTGTATACGTGACCCCTCCTCCCGCCATCCCCTTATGCCGGGTGTATAAGTGACCCCTCCTCCTGCCATCCCCTGATTCTGGGTGTATAAGTGACCCCTCCTCCTGCCATCCCCTGATGCCGGGTGTATAAGTGACCCCTCCTCCTCCTGCCATCCCCTGATGCCGGGTGTATAAGTGACCCCTCCTCCTGCCATCCCCTGATGCTGGGTGTATAAGTGACCCCTCCTCCTGCCATCCCCTGATGCCGGGTGTATAAGTGACCCCTCCTCCTGCCATCCCCTGATGCTGGGTGTATAAGTGACCCCTCCTCCTGCCATTCCCTGATGCCGGGTGTATAAGTGACCCCTCCTCCTGCCATCCCCTGATGCCGGGTGTATTACTGACCCCTCCTCCCGCCATCCCCTGATGCTGGGTGTATAAGTGACCCCTCCTCCTGCCATCCCCTGATGCTGGGTGTATAAGTGACCCCTCCTCCTGCCATCCCCTGATGCCGGGTGTATTACTGACCCCTCCTCCTTCCATCCCCTGATGCTGGGTGTATAAGTGACCCCTCCTCCTGCCATCCCCTTATGCCGGGTGTATAAGTGACCCCTCCTCCCGCCATCCCCTGATGCCGGGTGTATAAGTGACCCCTCCTCCTTCCATCCCCTGATGCTGGGTGTATAAGTGACCCCTCCTCCCGCCATCCCCTGATGCTGGGTGTATAAGTGACCCCTCCTCCTGCCATCCCCTGATGCCGGGTGTATAAGTGACCCCTCCTCCCTCCATCCTCTGATGCTGGGTGTATAAGTGACCCCTTCTCTCGCCATCCCCTGATGCTGGGTGTATAAGTGACCCCTCCTCCTGCCATCCCCTGATGCCGGGTGTATAAGTGACCCCTCCTCCCGCCATCCCCTGATGCCGGGTGTATAAGTGACCCCTCCCCCTGCCATCCCCTGATGCCGGGTGTATAAGTGACCCCTCCTCCTCCTGCCATCCCCTGATGCCGGGTGTATAAGTGACCCCTCCTCCTGCCATCCCCTGATGCTGGGTGTATAAATGACCCCTCCCCCTGCCATTCCCTGATGCCGGGTGTATAAGTGACCCCTCCTCCCGCCATCCCCTGATGCTGGGTGTATAAGTGACCCCTCCTCCTGCCATCCCCTGATGCCGGGTGTATAAGTGACCCCTCCTCCCGCCATCCCCTGATGCCGGGTGTATAAGTGACCCCTTCTCCCGCCATCCCCTTATGCCGGGTGTATAAGTGACCCCTCCTCCCGCCATCCCCTGATGCCGGGTGTATAAGTGACCCCTTCTCCCGCCATCCCCTTATGCCGGGTGTATAAGTGACCCCTCCTCCTGCCATCCCCTGATGCTGGGTGTATAAGTGACCCCTCCTCCCGCCATCCCCTGATGCTGGGTGTATAAGTGACCTCTCCTCCTGCCATACCCTGATGCTGGGTGTATAAGTGACCCCTCCTCCAGCCATCACCTGATGCTGGGTGTATAAGTGACCCCTCCTCCTGCCATCCCCTGATGCTGGGTGTATAAGTGACCCCTCCTCTTGCCATCCCCTGATACTGGGTGTATAAGTGACCCCTCCTCCCGCCATCCCCTGATGCTGGGTGTATAAGTGACCCCTCCCCCGGCCATCCAGCAAATTTATATGCATTTTTATCATTAGGCCATTTTTCCCCGATAGTGCTCCTTTAAGGGCAGCCATGTGAAGGGGTGAGACACGGCAAGCATTGGCCAATTTAGTTTTTCTTTGTTCCAATTTCATGCAATCAAATGAACTATATGTATTGAATTATTTGTCTTTGCCTTCATTAAAGCAGACCTGTCCCCATGAAATAGAGATCTGCTAGAAAAAGCTGGGTATATTCCTAATGCAATATAGGGATAAAGCAGGAATCCTATTGGATGAGACATGTATGGCAGGTGTGTTCAGCTCAAAGGAGCTCTGCTAGGAAAATATGAGTATATATATGTAATATATATATATATATATATATATATATATATATATATATATATATATATATATATATATATAATGCAGGGCTCCCATGTCTCTCCACTAAGAAAAGCTGTATCTCTAGTGCATTATAGGTGATGATGGGCACCACTATAAATATCCCTTAATAATACAGCTCCAAAATACCACAAGATATAAATAAAATATAAACCAGTGTGGCTTAATTTAAATATCATCCCTCTTTGAGGTGTAACATGCAGATCTGCAGCAATAACTGATTAATTTTCCTATTCAAAGTTTCTATAGTTTTAACTGTTACATCCTATCTCCTATCCATCCCTCAATGAGGGGGTGTGGCTTCATCTATCCCTATACGAGGAGGGCGTGGCTTCATCCATCCCTGTCTGAGGGGCGGGGCTTCATTGAAATATTGTCCTTCTTAGAGGTGTAACATGCGGATCTGCAACAATAAATGATTAATTTGCCTATTCAAAGTGTTTCTATTGTTGTAACTGTTACATATTATCCATCCCTCAATGAGGGGGCGTGGCTTCATCCATCCCTCAATGAGGGGGCGTGGCATCATTTAAAAATGTAAAAACATTTCCCACCCTGAAAAGTTGTCAGCTATGTTGTTTTCTCAATCAGCTCCTCTCTGATTTGTCTTTATTGCCCCTTCACACACATTTCTTATCTTGCCTTTTCTCTTAGTCCTTCCCCATCTGTATTGTCCCCATTACTTTCCTCTCTGTGCGTTATTTTTTCTGTCCTAGTTCTATCTCGTTTTCTTCTTTATCTTCACTTACATCTAATTTCCATCTTTCTCTTACATCTCATTTGCATATTTCTCTTACTTCTCTTGTGTGGGTGGATTTGACTGACTTTGCTTTGTTTCCCGATTAGCTCCGGTGTCAGTCCCTCTAGTGAATGTCTCCTGCCTTCGGAATGGCAGCGCCGTCATATCCTGCAGGGTGACCAGTGGCACTGACCCGCGCTGGTTCCTGACGCTGAATGGAAAGTCTGTATTGACCAACGTTAGTTCCTCGTGGATAAATTACACAGTGACCACAATGGGGACCCGGAATATTTCCTGCACTGCCACCAACTGGCTGAATGTAAATCAGACAAGTCATGTCAATGCTACTTGCTCCGGTGAGTGTCCGGTGAGAGGTATTCCGTGGCTGCTATAGAGGTTGCCATTGTGTCCACATATATAGAGACGCTCCATGGTTTAGCTCTGACAAAACAAAGAAATGCACCACCTGTTATATTACCTGTATTATGTGCGAGATGTATGAGAAAAAAGAGCTGGCGAAAAGATGGCTCTTCACCTTCCCCAAAAAGGGGAGCGCCACATTTAGTAACATAGTATGTAAGGCTGAATAAAGACATTAGTCCATCCAGTTCAGCCTATTTAACTCCTTCCAGTGGTCTAGTAGCCATAGCCGGAAATGTTATTACATGCCAGGAAGGCATCAAGGCCACTTTTGAACGTTTTTACTGTATCCATCATTACTACCTCCTCTGGCAGCGAGTTCCATAATGTCACTGCTCTTACAGAGAAGAATCCCCTCCTATGTCGGTGGAGAAAGCACCTTTCCTCTAACCTTAGTGGATGCCCTCGGGTTATGGTTACACTCCGAGGTATAAATAGATTGTGGGACAGATCTTTGTATTGACCCCGAATATACTTATACATAGGTATTAGATCACCCCTCAATCGTCTTTTTTCTAGACTAAATAAACCTAACTGTGACAATCTTTCAGGGAACTCTAGCCCCCGCACTCCTTTTATTAACTTTGTTTCCCTTCTTTGAACGCGCTCCAGTTCTGATACGTCCTTCTTTACTAATGAAAATCAATCAATACACTGAGTACATTTAAAACAACATATAACACAAAGCACCCATTAAATTCAGAGTATCCCTATCCCAATAAACTTTACATGTTACAATACACCATGATATATGAAAGAATTACTGTATATAAATATGGACGGCACAAAAAGATCTCCCTCTAAGGAGATTAGTAATTCATTATCAAACCCACCCTTAAAATGAAAACGTGCATAAATAAAAAATACCATAATATATATATATATATATATATATATATATATATAATATATATTGCCAGCAGAAGTGAAAATACAAATAGTAAGAAGCCTATGTCTACACAATCCTGTGCTAAGTGATCAGTAAATCGAAACAAATATTTCTAAACAAAATCACACACTGTGTCCAGTTATTTATATAGTGTCACTATATGGAGCTTTAAAAACGATTTACCGGCAACTGCAATATGGATGATGCAAATACAGAGCACAATCCAGACAACACAATGTAATGTAAAGCAAAGAATATGGTGCAATTCATATCCAGTTAGATCATATGTCCAAACTTTTCAGGGTGGGAAATAGGGTAATTTGTTAAATGAGGCCACACACCCTCATTCAGGGATGTATGAAGCCACACCCCCTCATTGAGGGATGGATAGGCGATAGGATGTAAAAGTTACAACAATAGAAACACTTTGAATATGCAAATGAATAATTTACTGATGCAGATCCGCATGTTACACCTCAAAGAGGGAGAGTGTGTAAATGAAGCCACGTCCCCTCATTGGGGAATGGATGAGGCCACGCCCCCTCATTCAGGGATGTATGAAGCCACGTCCCCTCATTGAGGGATGCATAGAACATACGATGTAACAGTTACAACAATATAAACACTTTGAATGAATTAAATGAATCATTTATTGCTGCAGATCTGCATGTTACACCTCAAAGAGGGACAAATGGGAACAACGAGGGATGGGGGACATGGACTACAAAGAGAGACAGTCCCTCCAAATCAGGGACAAATTGGAGGTATGAGTTAGATAATAAATTAGGAGCAGAGACTCGGCCCTTTTGTACCGGCTGTTCTTCTAAAAATGAATTAATATTACTTTCACATTGTTTTTACCATTTGTCATAATTTCCATTGGTCTTCTGCTTGGAGAAGTCACATGGTATCTGGTCTCTTTCTGTCACGTTCACAGTGCAGTGCTGTCATGGTCTGTTTAGCAAGATACATTTCTCAGGAAATTCATCTACTTGTATATCATTTCCTTTATATTTGGGCGTCAACAGCCTATGGTTATGCTCATAGAAATGGTTCTAATACGTATCTGGAACAATAACTATATGTCCAGAGTCAGTGCACTTTGATTGGTCCAATAGAAATCAAAGCAAACTATAGTCATACTCCATAATATGAATGGATAAATGGTGGCTGTGGTGGGAAGGGGGTGATATTGCGGTGCAAACCCTAAACAACTGGTGGATGTCTTGACAATTTGTGGTTAATTTTAATGAAAGTCGGTAGCTCAAGATGTTGCAGAGTGTGAGAGCTGGGTGCCGTGTCGTTATCCAGAGAGACAATAGGGATATAACAGGAACTAGCTTCAGGGACAGGAAGAAGAAAGGAAGTACCATAGAGCAACTGGAAGTGCAGGAAATAACAACACAGCAGTAAAATGCATAGAAACTACAGTTAAGCACTGGTAACAGCGCCATGTAGTTGTCAGAGATTTCTCAACGGAGAAATCCCGATTGTAGCAAATGACCAGAAATTGAGACTGAGAGACAGAGGCGGATATGCGTCAAACCGTGTTTAATAGTAACACCCCGCTTCAAGATATTCATAACCTGTGGGTAATACTGACCTGTAGAGGGCGAACTGCAGAGATGATAGGAAAAAAGAAGCCCCTCTCGGTCCACAAATACCTGGGACCTCCCACTCATTACCCAGTATCAAGAAAGCAGTAAGGAAAGGGACCAGGAAGAGCCAAATATAAGTCATAACAACGCAAAGTTCACAATATGAAGGATCCAGAATACAAAAAGGGCGGGGTGAAGCGGGGTGTGTGACATACTTATAATACCCATTTTACAAGGTGAGTATTCACAAAATGGTATTATTCTAAGTATGTCACACACCCCGCTTCAAGATATTCATAACCTGTGGGACATCAAATAGCAGTGTCCATAAAGGGCGGGGATCCAAAACAAGGCATAACTCACAACTTAAACCACTGTAGCCTGCAGAACTTTGCGGGCAAAAACAGCATCCGCTGAGGCCCTAACATCAACCTTGTAAAACTTTGAAAAAGTGTGAACAGAAGACCAAGTAGCAGTCTTACAAACTTGCTCAACAGAGGCCTGGTGCTGGAAAGCCCAGGAAGCCCCAACCGCACGAGTAGAATGAGCAGGAACACGAAAAGGGGGATTCCTCCCCTTAGCAGAATAGGCCCCAACAATGGCCTGACGAATCCATTTACTGATGGAAGACTTGGCGGGCGCCAAACCTTTCTTGGGCCCGGAGGGAACCACAAAGAAGGCATCAGTCTTGCGAAAAGAAGAAGTTACTACTAAATAGTACTTCACAGCACGAACCACATCCGAGGAATGCAGGGCCCTCTCCTAATCGTTGTTGGGATTAGGACACAGAGAGGGCAGAACAATATCCTGATTTAGGTGAAAAGCAGAAACCACCCTAGGAAGGAAATCCGGCTTGAAACGGAAAACCACCTTGTCCTGATGTCTTTCAAAATACGGAGCTTGAATAGACAGGGCCGCCAACTCAGAGACGCGCCGAACTGTGATGGCTACCAAAAAAGGCCACCTTCTGTGTAAGGGAAGACAAAGCAATATCATGCAAGGGCTCAAAGGGAGCCCTGAAGAGCGGAAAGAACCAAATTCAAACCCCAAACCGGAATTATAGGCTTCCTAGGAGGCCGCACATGCGTAACCCCTTGGAAAAAAAGTCTTAACCAACGGATGAAGAGCAAAAAATCTTTGTAAAAAACACCGCCAGGGCAGAAACCCCCTCAACGTACTGAGATGGAGCCCCAGATCCAAGCCGTGTTGGAGGAACTCCAGAACTCTAGAAATAGAGAATTCCCTACAAGGGAAGGCCCTAGTTTCACACCAATCAATATACGATCTCCAAGTCCTATAGTAGACGGAAGAAGAAGACCTCTTCCTTGCACTAATAAGAGTCTGAATAACGGCATCCGAAAGGCCTTCCTCCTTCAAGATGGAGGTTTCAGCAGCCACGCCGTCAAAGCCAGCGTTGGTAAACTGGGGTAACGTAGTTGACCCTGTGTGAGCAGATCCGGCAGCAGGGGTAGAATGAACTGATCTTCTACTAACCTTACCACGTCTGCGAACCAAACCCGTCTTGGCCACCTTGGAGCCACCAGAATTGCTGAAGCTCCCTCCAGAGCCAGCTTGCGCACCACACTGGCTACCATTGGAAATGGAGGGAACAGGTACAGAAACCCCAGATCCCTCCAGTTCAGGGACATGGCATCCACTGCTAGAGCCAGTGGATCCTTCGAAAGAGACACAAATACCGGAAGATTGTGATTGTGACGGGAGGCAAAGAGGTCCACCACCGGTGACCCCCACCTGAGACAAATCGAGTGAAAAACCCCTGGGACAGAGAGACCATTCCCCCTTGCGGACAGACAACCTGCTCAGAGAGTCCGCCTCCGTGTTCTCCACTCCCGGAATGTAAACTGCCGAGATGCACGGGACATGGCTCTCCGCCCAGTCCAGAATCAGAGATACTGATACAGAGATTCCTTGAGGGCACTCCTGCTGCGGGTCCCTCCCTGGTGATTGATGTAGGCAACCGCCGTCCGATTGTCCGACCGGACCTGAACCGGCAGTCCCTGTAGGTGATGAGTCAAACGTACAAGAACCATCCTGATGGCTCTCAATTCCAGAACATTGATGGGCTCGTGGGCTTCCAGAGGTCCCCACAAGCCCTGAAACTGAAGATCCTTCCAGAAGCCTCCCCATCCTGATAGGCTGGCATCCGTGGTGACCATCTCCCACAGAGGCATCAGAAAAGATCTGCCCTTCAACAGATTCACAGAATTCAGCCACCACCGTAGTGACTGGCGAATCCGAGGAGTCATCAGAAAGGATTGATCCAATGACAGAGGAGACCTGTCCCAGGCCGTCAATAGATGGAGCTGTAACGTCCTTGTGTGAAACTGAGCAAAAGGGACTGCTTCGAAGGAGGCTACCATCAGCCCCACCAGTCTCATCCCTAGCCGGATGGTCGGACGAGGAGTGGATATGAACAACTGAATCAACTCCTGAATCAAAAGAACCTTGAACTGAGGAAGGAACACCCTGGCCTGAGTCGTATCCAAAGACATTCCCAGAAAAGACACGATCCTGGACGGGGAAAGGGAGGACTTGGGGTAGTTGATCACCCAACCGAACCTCTCCAGAGTGGATATCACCGTCCTTGTGTCCAATTCCGCTTGGCTGAAAGACGATGCCATGATGAGACGATCGTCCAGATATGGCACTATGCGAATTCCCTGTGCTCTGAGGAGAGCCATGACCCCTGCAAGCACCTTGTGAACACCCTTGGAGCTGAAGTGAGACCAAAAGCGAGAGCCACAAAATGAAAATGCCGATCCTCCACCACGAACCTGAGAAATCTCAGAGAGAGCAGATAGCTGAACGCAGTGTTTCCATGCGGAATTTTCGCAATCTGACAAATCTGTTGAGAATCTTCAGATCCAGTATGGGTCGAATAGAACCATCCTTTTTGGGAACCGTGAACAGATTTGAATAAAAGCCTCGACCCCGGTCTGAAGGAGGCACTGGACAAATGACCGCTATATCCAGAAGACTTGATACCGCCGCCCGTAGCCCCTGCGCGGCCAGTGCGTCCGGGGGCACCAGAGACCTGAAGAAACGCGGGGGGGGGGCGGGACTCGAACTCCAGCTTGTGGCCGGAAGACACCACTTCCTGGAACCATTTGTCCGAAACCTCACTAATCCAGATCTGAGAGAACTGTCGCAGCCATCCCCCCACCCGTACGGGTGAGGGCGTCCCCTCATTGCTGAGCAGGTTTGGCCGCGGGTTTAGGCTTAGAGCCCCAAATGTATCCTGAACGGGCACGTCCTCTGCCCCTGTTCCAGGAATCTCCTCTTGTGGATGGGAAGGCAAATCCTCTTCCCGCTCTGGAACCCCGAAAGGAAGGAGTGAAGGAAGCCGCTCCCCGAAAAGGACGTCGTCGCCTCTTTCGTTGCCCACTGGCGCAACCAAATAGAACGTCTAATAGTCACCAGCAGAACAGAAGTTCTGCTACACATCATCAAAGAATCATCCAAAGCGGCTAGTACGAAAGACAAAAACATCTAACATCGTTTAAGTCCAAGAAATTCTCCACTGACCGGATCCAAACCGGAGGAGGTTAACAGATCCCTGACCACCGACCTGGTAGCCACCACCAGCAGCGCTGAGGCACAAACAGACCACATGGCTGACCCAACGCTAGCAAAACCGTGGCAAGCCATCTGGTCAATACGCTTATCCTCACCATCTTGAAGTGTGGAACAATCAGGGTTATTCAAAACAGCTGAGTTGGACAGTCCCAGAATTGGTGCGTCCACTACGGGAGGGGACGCCCAACGCTTAACTGTATCCAAAGGGAAGGATACCTTTTATCCCAACTCTGAGGAATGCCTGGGAGCCTAGCAGGCCTCTCCCATTCCTTAGAAATAATTTTATCAAAATGCTTTTGATTAGGAAATTCCAAGCGCGGCTTGGATTCCTCGACAAACTCCCCTTGTTGTTGAGGAGCCTCCTCAGGAGGGGAGATAGCCAGAACCTCAAACATCTGAGCCAGGACGTTAGGAGTATCCATGGAACTCCCTGACCCCTTCTCAGAATCAGCACCAACAAATTGCTGATCATCTGAAGTATCAGATTCCTCAAACAACTCTCCTTCCTCTTGAGGAGAGTAATCTGACCAATCCAGATAATCTACTTCATCATATTCAAATGCCGGAGTGACCGGTGACAAATTTTTCAAGATTGGCCAATCTGGTACACACATCAGACTGCGACTCCCCACTCATGACAACGTCACACACGGGGCACGGGTCAAGACGGGAGGGGGGAGGGGATGAAGACGGCGGTGCTGACCCAGATGCCTGGGGTCCGGACTGCCGTGTAATAGTCTGCTGCGCACAAGGAATACATAGAAATACATCATCCCCTGTTAGGGATACCCCACAACCCATACACTTCCGGGATTACCCCGAGGGGAGCCCGATATCCGGGGATGCCTCCATAAGGTGAACTTTTGGGTAGTCGCAATGACCGAGGGAATTACGCTTATAAGCAACCCGGGATGCCCTTTTAAAGTCCCAAGTGGGAGGATTTGTATAAGTATATTGAAAACCCAGGGACCCTAGGACCGGGAGAGACCCCCTAAACCCCTATGTAGATCTACCTGGAAGACATAATAAAGACACTAAATAAGCATATGAAAAATCAATAGAATAGTAGAGTTATGAAGGGGGCCCAGAGGGCCACTCACTGTGCCTTCCAGTCAGGAGGAGGTTAATGGCGTCCTCACGCCATGAGCGAGGCAGCAGCAGCAGCAGGAGGATGTCCCTGCTCCGCCCCCCCTTCACAGCCCAGCCAAATGATTGAAAAGAAGCCCAGGCTCCGCAGCAGACCCTGCCGAATGGGGGCGGGCCGTGGCGTCCTCGCCGAAAGCCCGGCCCCGCCCCCAGCTACAGCGCGCGAGGGGAGAAGCTCCCCTCCGCCATACACAGCTGACAACAAAAAGGCCAGCGCCAGCGTCCAGTAAATATAAAATAAAGCCAGCGCCAGGCCCCGCCCCCCGCTGCCAGTGACTGAGGAGTGAAGCTCCCCTCAGCCTGTCATGAGGTAAAAAAGGCAGAAAAACTGCTGAATGATCTCTAGCGGCTGCACAATTTAACGTGACAAACACAAGTTATACACACGGTTATAATAAAGAAGAAAGAAAAGCCTGTACACAGAGGAAAGGACCCCAGGTCCCCCCCCACCCCCCGCTGCCAGTGACTGAGGAGAGAAGCTCCCCTCAGCCTGTCATGAGGTAAAAAAGGCAGAAAAACTGCTGAATGATCTCTAGCGGCTGCACAATTTAACGTGACAAACACAAGTTATACACACGGTTCTAATAAAGAAGAAAGAAAAGCCTGTACACAGAGGAAAGGACCCCAGGTCCCCCCCCCCTCTAAGGAGAAGGGTATCCGGAGAGGGGTTTTTAACACCAGCTAGGGTGAAATGGCCAAGGGACAGGGCATCCCAAACCGGGGTCACCAACCCGGATAGCTGCCTACCCTCTTGTATAGGGTCTCGCGGTGGAGCTTTGCTCCTAAGCACCTAAGGTGCTTTTCTACCTTCACCCGGAACGCAGCCTAAGGCTGGGAGGCATGTGTATGTGGGAAATATAAAGGAATCCGGGCGGAAATAGATAAAAAACGGGCCGGGAGTTATCCCGGCTACCTGAAATCCCCCTGTGCAAGGAGGAGACATCATCTTCTGACTTGCTCGCCGACTGCAGAGATGAAGACTGGGTAATGAGTGGGAGGTCCCAGGTATTTGTGGACCGGGAGGGGCTTCTTTTTTCCTATCATCTCTGTAGTTCGCCCTCTACAGGTCAGTATTACCCACAGGTTATGAATATCTTGAAGCGGGGGGTGTGTGACATACTTAGAATAAACAGTGAGTACACACCAACCAGGCTGCTATACACATATATACACATGGAAACCTAAATATACTGCAATGACTAAACAGGAATGCAGGTGATCACCACTGTGCAGATACATAGATAAACCAGAAAAAACATGAAACACACTCAGATTGCTGTACATATATATACGTGAAGTCAGAAAACATACATGCAAAGGAGTCCAAGGAAAGTCCAAAGTCCAAAGACTGATACAAAGCTTAGACAGGGAAGGAAACACAATGGTTTAGGCTGCGGCTGTGACCAGAGTCCTAGGTTCGGAGTCCTGGGTTCGGAGTCCTAGGTTCGGAGTCCTGGGTTCGGAGATCTGGGTACAGAGTTCTAGATGAATTCAATGCTGATCCACTGCCTGAATGAGTGGATCAGCTTATATAGGCCAAGAAGTCACAGGTGCTGGCTGATTACCGGCACCTCTGCAGGACAGAGCCATCTGCTGGTGGAGCGGCATATTGCAGGGGAAAGTTCCAGAAAGGGAGCCAGCCAGAAGCAGTACTTAACAGAGGCATGCTCCAAAGCTGTGGAGGAACTCCAGACCTGACAGTAGTGTTATAACTTGTCATAGCTGTAAACTGCAGTAAATCTAGCAATGGACACTAATCACATTTAAAGACAAGCAGAAGCTGTTGCAAAGTATTGTATCTCCAAAACAAGAGAACCGGGTCTTCTTACTTTTGCATGTATATCAACAAGGACTAATAGGTAGAGATGGGATGTGCTCAGGCAAGCTAGGGTCAGAAACAGGCTCGGTATGGAGACGTGATGATATATATATATATATATATATATATATATATATTGATCTATTATAAAAAAAAATTATAAAATTGTTCACATGATTTGCCATTTTACAAAATGGTTGAAGACCGTGTATTCCAAGATGGCTGAAACCATGCGTCTATCAGGTATTGGAATGTAGGATAAAGGCTAACAGGTTGAATTCAAGGCAATCACCCATTGGATGATTTGGGGGACCTGTGACTGGATAGTAGGATAAAGGCTAATAGGTTGAATACAAAGCAATCACCCATTGGATGATTTGGGGGACCTGTGATTGGATAGTAGGATAAAGGCTAATAGGTTGAATAGAAGGCAATCACCCTTTGGATGATTTGGGGGACCTGTGATTGGATAGTAGGATAAAGGCTAATAGGCTGAATACAAGGCAACCACCAAGGCACCTTTTACTTGCAAGTTTACCAGTCGGGAGCGGTGAGAGCTGTTCGCGGTCTTTTAACCTTTTACATGCTGAATGATTTTATCTGTTTGTGAGTGCATTTCTGTTGATATTAAAGTGGGCAGTCTTTATATCTAGCAATGTTGCACTAGTTTTTCCTATTCATATCTTGTTACATGTGATTGGAGTACCTTGTCGTCCTCATGGAATTGTGATGTTGGAATTCAAGCCACATATTGAACACAAAGGAGAATTGAAGTTATTTTTAACGGGTTGTCCCCAATTTGATGAGAATTATTATTCATTCTCTGGAGGAGTCTGCACCTATATTTAATGCATTAATGATGTGTTGATCTGGTAAGAGTTTTGTGATACCGGTGACGGGCACGCAGCGGTGGATATCACACAATTATCTCTTTTGGGACATTTCACGAATTGATGCACTTAATTAGCTCTGTGTTTATTCAAAATTTTGGAATTGATTTGGACTTTTTTTGGACTTGAGTCTTACACGTTGAGCTTATCACTTTTGGTATTTATTATTTTAGCGCGGTATCTTTTAAACAGCTTGTTTGTTTAATCACTTTATTATGTAAGGGGTTAGGTAGCGGGTTAGTCGTCTCCTGGGTAGACGGGCACACTTTCAGCAAGCACAAGTCCACAGAACAAGAAAGGATCATTTAACTGACCTCAGCCAGTTTTATTGCCAGATTGTGGTATAAAGTAAAACAAAACTAAACAAAATAAGTCCTGTGACTGTCCGGCTCTAACATTAGGTGCTCCTGACTAACCCAGTGATGGCCTAGTACCGGGCACCATAACATAACAGATCATAACATACCACCGGCAATGCTCCCACAGGCTCCTAGCAGATGTCCTGTTCCCAAGAGAGCCAGAGTGTGTGTGAACTTCCCCCTTCTATCAGGCAAGCACACCTTGGACTAATCAGACAGCCCAAGACCCGGACTGTCCGGGTGGAGTGGGGCGGAGTGGGGCCCACCCTCTCTTCCCCACTCCAGCAACACAGGCCCTGTAAACGGGTTTTTACCCAAACCCTAAACTAGAGATCCTAGATCTCTAGTTTCTAACTTCCTGGTTGCTTTACCTGACAGATACAAGAAATCTTGGGCAGATATACACACCCTCTATGACTTGTCCAGACACTCTGTCACAAGCAGGAAACTTGTGATGTAAACCCATAAGAGCAGCAGCAGGCAAAAAGACTGTAGCTGCAGGAGGGAGCGGCAGGTGTGCACTGATTGGATGTCAAACTAGAAATGGCTGAAGGGAGAGGAGAAGAAGGGAGGAGCTGCTTGCATCACAGCTAGACTAAGGGAGCCAGGAAAGGACAAAGGGAATTAAAGGCACACTGCTCAGCCTATGTAAATAAACATTATAATAAGCAGTTACCCCGAGTAATATAAAACACACCACAAACTTCTAGCGGCTCCAGCACACCGCCAATGGGGTACAAATGCGGGAGGCACTACTCACCCTCTACAAATAAGTAACACTAATAATTCATAGTAATCCTCTTTTAATTCATTAAAGTTAAAACGACATGAACAATACAATCACATACAATTTAAAAACAACATACAAATCATCCCACCAGCAGGAGCGACCCTATCCATAATCTAATCAAACAACCATTTATCATATCCAAATCCTATTAATAATTAATTAAAGTGTCCAATGTGCGAATGATAAAGTACCAAGTGCCAAATAAAACATATGTGCAAACAACTGTACAGAAATAAACCCAATAACCAATGTTTCACCTCAGTGCTGAATGTATGTATGGTCCCCTCCTGCTAAGAAAACAATGCTCTGCCACCCACGCGTTCCGTGACGTAGAGTCACTTTATCAAGGTGCAGCCTATGTAAATAAACATTATGATAAGCAGTTACCCCGAGTAATATAAAACACACATTGCGGGACAGGACATAATCTTTGTCACGTGACCCATTGTAGTAACCCCCATGGTGATCAAAAGCAATAGACATGGAACGCAAACTAACTCAGAGTCATTACCATTGTGTACCTTGGAACACAGCTTCAGTGGACCCAATAATACAATACCTGGGGGCGGGTCACAACACCCAGACACTATACACATCAACTAACTGGGCTAGTTATCATTGGGGGTAATTGAGCAGAGGTAGGTGGGGGTTATGGGCACATGTACTTCACAAAATAGCTACGACACAGGAACAAAAATGTATGCTAGGTTGGTTAAAGTGGATCAAAACCCTTTTGAGCTGATTGGCCGATCTCCAGACTGCTGGATGCCGTAGCTACAGAGAAGCTGGGGATGCGGCGGATGGTAGATCACAGCGTTGCGGGAGTCACTGGAAAAAGTGACCACACTGGTGTCCACAAGGGGGTTCACAAACTGGGGCATCCCTGTATAGGATGTCCTGAGGGCAGGCTAGCAGCCGTCCCTGGAGTCTTTTTGATTCCAGCGCCAGCCAGCAAGGGTTATGATAAACATACTGAAGTAGGCTGCAATGAACCATATTGTCACAGACTCTATGCCTTTTGGATTTTAAAGGCCCTGTTTCTTCCCTTGGACTTTTGCATAGACTCATTACTTTTTCTTGAGCATGTCACAGACAATGTCATTGTGCTATTGATTACGTTACAGACTGTCATTGTGTTGCTGATACTATTACAGACTGCCATTGTGTTATTGATTGTGTTACATACTGTAATGTCATTGTGTTGTTGATTGTATTACAGACTGCTATTGTTCTACTGATTGTGTTACCGGCAGAGTTGAGGGATTGTGTGTCCTGCTTCCATTGGTCTGTGTGTTTGTCATGCAGTTCTCCATCAGGTCCACAGGGGAGGTCCCCTTGCATGGAGACTTGCATATAAGGCACAGGGTGGCACTAATAAAAGAAGTTCATCTTCACCCTCAATACTGAGTTCTGTCTCTTATTGGGGGAAACGCTATATTACAATTCACTAGCCCTTGTAAGAGCTGTTCCTGTTTCCCTCACGGATGACTCTGGGATTCCTGCAGCACCTCTCACCATTGGGAAAAGGACGTCTCTGGCGGGTAAGCCCTCCGGCGATAAAGGTTATCGCTACAATTGGTGGCAGCGGTGGGATAGTCCTTTCTACCCAGAGAGAGTGCTACCCTGATGGAGAGTCAGTATGACAAGTTGAAAAGGCTGACCCTGAAGGATCTACTCGAGAGCTGGGGAAGGTCAGCTAGCAACCGCCCACATCAGGAACTGATAGCCGAGCTGATCGAAATGGATCGTGCAGCAGTGAGGACCGAAACCAATATAGAGGCCGATGAAGACGCTGCTCTCGTTCAAGCGGTTCGGAACAGATTGTCGGTCTATGGCCTGAATCCATCACAGGAACTGTTCGACCGAGTCTTCGCCGCAGCGGAGGCAGATGCCAATAAGCTAAGGGAAGATCGGTGACTTTCAACCCAGCAGCCTCAGTTACACTGGGGGGAGAAAGATTCCATTTGCAGCATTTTAGTCCTTCCAGGAAAGTGACGAGATTGACGGATTTTTGGCCAATTTTGAACGGCAGTGCGCTTTACACCGGGTACCCCCGGAGGAATGGGTCACCATATTATCAGGGAAACTATCTGGGAAAGCTTCCGATGCTTTCCGGGCCATCCCTGATGCGGACTTACCACACTACCATCTGGTAAAGGAGGCTTTGTTAGCCCGGTACGCTGTCACCCCGGAAGCCTACAGGCGACGATTTCGGGAATCCCAAAAGAAGGGAGGGGATTCTTACACGGAGTGGGCATGTCGCCTCCATTGTACAGCATCACACTGGGTCACTGGATGCCAAGCCACGACTGCTGAGGAGGTACTACAGTTGTTTTTACTAGAACATTTTCTTAATGCCCTGCAACCAGAGCTAAGAGAGTGGGTACGTGACCGGAGGCCTCTAACGCTACCTGAGGCTGCTCGTCTAGCCGACGAGTACACCGATGCCCGACGGACAGAACAGTCCGCTCCAAAACCACCACCTCCCATCAAATTTCAAGCACCTGTGGCTTTAGTGCCAACTCGTTACTCTGGGCCACATAGGCCAGCGCAGCAACCGAACCTCTCCACAGTTCAGTGCCATCGTTGCAAACAATGGGGACATTATCGCAGGGATTGCGCCCTAGAGCCTCCCCGAAACATGTGGAGGCAAAAACAACCTTCCACCTCCCGTACTCCTGCGGCACACTGTTTGGAAACTGAGAGCAGTTCGGAAGAGTATCTGGGGGTACTGTATGAAGCTGATCCCGTACAAGCGGCCATCCAAGACAACCGACAGCACCATCGCCAGGAGGTACGAGTCAATGGGCGCACCGTGCAAGGATTACGCAACACCGGAGCCACACTTACCTTGCTCCAACCTCATTTGGTCAAGAACAAAGACCGCACCGGACACACCGTTGCAGTAAGGGTGGCGGGAGGAGCTGTGTTTCGACTCCCCATCGCCCGAGTACATCTTGATTGGGGCGCTGGATCCGGCAGGGTATATGTGGGACTTATGGACAACTTACCCGCAGAAGTACTATTGGGAAATGATCTAGGACCAATGACTTCTGCCTACGCTACCTCTGTGCCAGCCAGCATCAACCCTGTTACAACCCGGGCTCCAGCCCGAGCTGCCGACTCCAGCCCACGGGTCGGGGAGACTCAGGGGTTTCGTCTGCATCACGTCATGTCTGTTACAAGAAGCCAAGAAGAGGATCAGTCATCAGGTTACGTCCTTCCAGAAGGGAAACTTATGCCAAACACTATTTTTGTTGGGGGCATTGACCGTCGGATTGATCAGCCTGAAATTAAGGATTTTTTTTCAAAGTATGTAAAGAATGTCAAAATTATTAGGGATGCCTCTGGCGTTTCTAAGGGTTATGGTTTTGTCTCCTTTTACGAGGATGTAGATGTGCAGAAGATTGTGGATTCTCCGATCAGCTTCCATGGAAAGAGATTGAAACTTGGACCAGCTATAAGAAAGCAAAGCACCTGTGCACACATCCAACCAAGGACTTTGGTGCTGAATTCACCAACGCCACAATATCCCAGTGTTTGGACCCCACCCATGACCGATTCCTATGTACAGCCCACGTCAATGTTTAGTCCTGTTACTCACTATTTGCAGACTTGTCCTTACACAGAACTCTGCCCATAACAAGAGTCCGGACAGCCCCACGTTAACCCGAACAGGATCAATCCGGGTCTGCTGGGTGTTCCACAAAAAGGGGGCATTGTGACAGACTCTATGCCTTTTGGATTTTAAAGGCCCTGTTTCTGCCCTTGGACTTTTGCATAGACTCATTACTTTTTCTTTAGCATGTCACAGACAATTGGGTCGATTCAAAGAAACATGTAACAGCTTTGATTTTGGTGCCGATCATCCTATTTTTCCCGTACGCTCGTGCGTTCGTATGAACTTGCGAGTGATTCTATAAGCAAATACGTTTCTATCCTAAAATGTACGTCCGTTCGTATGGCAGTTCGGGAATCAGACCTATGTCAGTTTCCATCCTGAATTTTCCGTTTCATTTCTCAGGTTGCAACATTGGTTTTGCCCTTTTTCCTTTTTTGTCTGGACGTAAATCCTTCTGATCTTGCGGCTGCGCACTACAAACTTACCTCATTAAAGTGCATTCTAAATATTTGGTCTTTTATTTTTCTTTATTTCATTCATTTTGTAGTAACCAACCATTAATGAATGCATTTGCATAAGTAAATCTTACTTTGTTTAATTTTTAGTTAACTTGCATTTTTTACTTGAGGATTTAATTTAAATATTTTGGCTTCAAATGGTACAACTTAAAATTTTGGGTGTGGTTACCCACACCCTCTACATACAGATTGCTCTCAAAAATTAAAAAACACCCAGCAACTTCTGCATGTTATGAGCCTAGAAACAGCCAAGATGGCGGCTCAGGTATTCTCGGGCAGCCTGCAAACAGAAAGGGCCTTGTGACTGTGTTGCTCTGCATTCTTTGATTTCTGACCTTTCCGTGCCCCCAGCTCTGCTGTGTCTGTGCAAAATACAGCAGTAACCCACATCCTGCACTTTATCCCGCTCTCCTCTCCTCAGTAAGTGTGATGCATCTGACCAAAGATGTGCTTAAATAATTAAACAAAGCAAAGGTAAACAACTACACCAATAAATTCAATCTAAAAATATTATTCTAGTACATCAATTTAAAAATAAATAACAAAGGACATAAGTTTCTTTAATTAACGCAAATATATGGATGTATTGCAAAATAAAGGTTTACATGCAAAGGACTAATTAAGGTCCACATTAAAATGCTTTTATAAGGCATACATGAATCAGGTATGCATTGCCATACAATTTATGGCCTCGGCCATGCTGATACATGCAGTTCATTGGAGCTCAAGACGCGCAGACTCCTCCACATAGCCAAAAAACCTGTTCAAGAACAGCAATACGACTGCTAAAAGGTGTCGCCAGTGGCTTTCTTTTAAAACGTATTTAGAGGTTTGAAAACTGCTCTCTGATTCACACCTAAACACATCCGATTATCCTAAGTTTTACGTTTTGATCCTAAGTTTTAGGATTTGATCCTAAGTTTTACGTTTTGATCCTACAATTTAGGAACGAACTTCCGATGATCGTAAGAGCATATACGAATTCGTACGTAGGCTCGTGCGAGTCGGAAATGGCCAAAAAAACAGGAAAAAATGACTAACACCCACCCAAACTTACGATTCTCGATCCGAAATCAATTAACTTTTGCTCTTTGAATCGAGGGGAATGTCATTGTGCTATTGATTACGTTACAGAATGTCATTGTGTTGCTGATACTATTACAGACTGCCATCGTGTTATTGATTGTGTTACAGACTGCAATGTCATTGTGTTGTTGATTGTATTACAGACTGCTATTGTTCTACTGATTGTGTTACCGGCAGAGTTGAGGGATTGTGTGTCCTGCTCCCATTGGTCTGTGTGTTTGGCATGCAGTTCTCCATCAGGTCCACGGGGGAGGTCCCCTTGCATGGAGACTTGCATATAAGGCACAGGGTGGCACTAATAAAAGAAGTTCATCTTCACCCTCAATACTGAGTTCTGTCTCTTATTGGGGGAAACGCTATATTACAATTCACTAGCCCTTGTAAGGGCTGTTCCTGTTTCCCTCACGGATGACTCTGGAATTCCTGCAGCACCTCTCACCATTGGGAAAAGGACGTCTCTGGCGGGGAAGCCCTCCGGCGATAAAGGTTATCGCTACACATATACCAAACACTATCTGTGGCGGGATAGGCAGAAACGTTACAGAAAGGTTGCGTGTTACAATATTAATAATATTGTAAAAATAATAATAATAATGTAATAATATTATTATTATTATTTTTGGCATTGCAGTGGCCGGGAACTCTGACGATCACATTGCCGGCAGACTGCAAGAAACTGCACAGAGGCTGATTCAGGACCTGCAGGAATTTCTCGAGGCCTTGGGGAGCCACGTCCCTTCAGCCACATCTAAAATTTAGAAAAACTTTAGTTTTTTATATGTTGTTTTATGTGTTTGGAAAACAATTATATTGTTATTTTACAAAACAAAATTTAATACGTTAAGTAAAAATAGATACTAATGTAGTAGTGTCATTATTTACCCAGTATATGGACACAAAAGACAGGGGGAAAGGTACAAAAACATATCAAAGAACATTGGTGCGGGGAACAAGCTTACCGGGGGAAACACATTTTGGGATGCTCCACTGTCTAAATTAAGACAATATGAACAGGGTATTATCCCAAAGGGGACACAATGATGGAGGGAGAAATGTGAATTAATTTAATTTGCTGCACATTAATGTCCAATATTTCTATTAGAGATCAATATTATAAATATCGCAAATACTAATAATCATATCAGCCCAGCGGCTATTAATGTGATACAAACCAATGGTCACTGAGGCTGTCCTCACACATCCAGTAATGTGTCCTAAGAAGAAATATCTTCCCTCAGATGTTGCGCACCTACTATCTATTGTGTGAGAAATTATCCACCCCACACAGTAAGATGCATAAATGAAAACGGGTTTAATTCACCAGCACAGTAATTATTCTTCACTAATCCAATACGTTCCCAAAGTTTCCCCAAAACCGTTCCAGGCAGCTATTACATGATAAGTTACAATAAATGTTATAAGACAGAGAGAGAGCACAAGCAGATACTTAGCCATTATGATTCCGGTAGGGGGTCCATCCATTGTCTGACTACCCCATGCAGCTACCTTCCTAATCTACTAACACTAGAGGGTGTGACCAGCATTCCCCGCCTCCTGGGTGTGTCTAAAGCATCTGCCTACAATCCACCTCTGTGAGATTAGATAAATATTCTATAAAGTAATATAACGCCCACAATATGCAGGTTATCTTATTTTAACTAAGAAATTCATGATCCCCATTCATTTCTTAGTTACATGAACCCGGACTGTTACAATGTATCTCCTATCCATCCCTCATTGAGGGGGCGTGGCTTTGTCCATCTCTCAATGAGGGGGCGTGGTTTCATCCATCCCTCAATGAGGGTGATGGATAATTTAACAAATGCCTCTCTTTCCCACCCTGAAAAGTTGGTAGGTATGAGGTTGGCATACTTGCTCTATGAGGACACCAAAAACCTAAGGGATTAATGGAGCACTATCGCGAGAAATTGGATGCATATAAATATACTGGATGGCGGGAGGAGGAGGGGTCACTTTTACACCCTGCATCAAGAAATATCCAGCCAGGCCTGTTTTTTATTTTTATGAATAGAAGAAAGAGGAAATCGGGTGCCAGATTCTGTCACCCCTGATACACTAAACCTGCCACCCCTGGATTTTAGTCCTACCAGGAGAAGAAAACCACAAGCTTGGCTTGAGTTTGATAGTATTGAGTTCGGATTTATAAGCGGTGCCTTCTCTCATTAGCCGACGTGTTTATATGGGTTTTTAATATTACACTATATCATGATAGTGCTTCTTTAAGTAACATCATTACACAAAGAACCCTAAAACTTTTGGGTACAAACAAGTTGCTATACAAATAACCAAGGATAAACCTTCCAGAAATGGAAACTATGGTCTGTGGGAGAATAGAAATCTCCTTCCCAATACAGAATATATTATATAGAAGTTGGGTGCTCTGTGGAGCATTGGGGACATGACTCACGTTTGGTGATTTATCTCTCTTTAACCCTTCTAACACCAGCAGGGCCGGCTCCAGGTTTGTGGGGGCCCTTCGGCAAGACAGTCTTAATGGGCCCCAAAGTAGCGAGTCACGTGATGTCACCTTTCTCCTGCTGCTGATCGCCATTCAGTCCTTGTCAGCTGTCGCCCGGTTCTCGCCACCTTCTGCACTTCCATCAATTGCCCTCCATTCCATGCCAGCTTCTCCAATGTTGCTGATCAGCCCCTGTTGCTGAGGCCAGCCATGAGCAGGTCTGCACACAGCACCCGGCATTCGGTGGTTGGCTCCACTGTTAAATAATACCATGGCCAAGTATGAGCCTGAGTGGACCCCTGAAGATGCCAGGGGCCCTGGCAATTGCCCAGGTTTGCCCTGTGCTGGCGCCGGCTCTGACCACCAGCCACATAAAATGTATGTGGCTCTGACCACCAGCCACATAAAATGTATGTGCCTGGCTTTCCCCACCTGCTAGCTGCCCCAAAAAAAAACACTCACCTGACCCATCAGTCGATCCGGCTGGGTCTCCTCTTCACCTGGGCCCCCCGGCTTCAGCCGCCTCCGGCATTTACTGTAGGAAAAATCCCTCCCGACGGGTCTCTTCACTGGGGGGAGCTCCGATCCCCCTCCCTCTTCAGGAGAAGGCACAACAGGCCCCTACCCCTGCCTTGGCCACTCCTGTCGCCATCTTTACCAATAGCCCCGCCCTGGCGGAGTGGATGACATCATCCCTGACAGCTGTCAGATGCTGTGATCGCTGGAGAGAAGGGTGGAGGGGCATGAAGTCCTCTGATCCCCTGCCTCCCCCAACCCGCCCCAGAAATAACATCTGTCATTGAGATCAGTGAGGAACAGAGGAGCTGACGATAGGAAGGAATTAGAGATTTTTTTAATAAAGTAATTTTCTCTATGTGTGGTGTCTTTATTTACAGTTAACCCTTTGTGAACTGATAAGGGATCAATGAGACCCCTATACCAACTCACATGGCTTGGGGGTCTGCCCCTAGGGGGGCGGAGCAGCCCATGGGCCATGAAGGCTATGCTGGCTTGTAGCCTTGCAGGGTGTGGGGCCACCCAAGCTGTCCATTGTGCCCTGTATATCTGGGAATGGGGGATAGCTCCAGGCTGGTAATGCAGGGTATGGGGGAACCCCTTACAATTTTTGGGGGGATTTTTAAATTTTTCTAGCCCTTAAAAATGCACCACCCCAGGAGCAGGACCCCATGTCAATGTTTTTTTATTTAACCCTTCATAGTGTAGATAGTTTTTTCTTTTTAACGCATAGATGGCCATTGCATGCTTGCGCACACATAGGAATTCGTCCTCTGCTGCCCTAATTAAGGTGCCCGGGGAGCAGTTGTGGGGTCAAGAGCACTTCAGTCATGTCCCAGGACTGGGATTCGAACCTGCCACCCTCCGGTCACAAGTACGCTCCCCTTGCCTCTAAGACACAACTGCCCCGACTTGTTTTTTTCTTGTTTGCATATTGACATTTTAGGAAAAGGTGTTTTTTTATTCTGCTTTTTTATTCATTTTTAGGGAAATTCTGTGCAACCTAAGAATTAGGGAATTCTTCTAGGAAGATGAGCCCACTAAAACAAGCTGGGTACGCTTAGAAAGCTTAACATGTCTACTTACATAGAATATATGGTTAATGGGGGGTTTTCCAAATGTAAAGGGTTGATTTGGTAGAAAAAGCACAAGGTGCGCACTTTGTCTGCAGAGCTGAAATTTTCAAGTAAAATTACCGTTACGTGCATACTTTACTTTGGGGTGTTTGGCAACTCTTCCCTTGACAGGACCTATGCATGTTGTTCTGTTCGAGGGATGTTGCTTTTTCTTGTTTTAACTTGTTTTTTCTTGGCTGCATTGTTCTTCTCAGAAAAATGTGGCTTTGATTCTGCTCTTTTTTATCCTTTCTTTAGGGAAACCCTGTGCAACCAAATAATTAATTGATGGTTTCCTTCCAGAAAACTGCACCCACATCAACAAGCCTGTTACACCTAGAAAGCTTGAAGTGTGTACTTCCAGAGAATATGTATAGTGTGTGTGGGGGTATATCACAAGCCTGGTATGCCTAGAAAGCTTAAAGTGTATACTTCCAGAGAATATATAGTGTGTGTGGGGATATCACAAGCCTGGTACACCTTGAAAGCTTGAGGTGTGTACTTCCAGAGAATATATAGTGTGTGGGGGAATATCAAAAGCCTGGTACACCTACAAAGCTTGAGGCGTATACTTCCAGAGAATATATAGTGTGGGGGAATATCACAAGCCTGGAACACCTAGAAAGCTTGAGGTGTGTACTTCCAGAGAATATATACCCCTCGATTCAAAGAGCAAAAGTTAATTGATTTCGTATCGAGAATCGTAAGTTTGGGTGGGTGTTTGTCATTTTTTCTTGTTTTTTTGGCCATTTCGTATTCGCACGATCGTTCGCGCATAGACGTATATGAACATACGCATTTCGTACGAGAATCGTATAATTTGCGTTAGTTCGTGTGTTTTTCCCGTCCAAATCGTATTATTTGCGTCCGATCCTATTTTTTACGTCCTTCACATGGGCTTGCGCCCAATTCAGAGAGGTGATTGCTAATTGTTTTGAAGCCCATTAAAGAGCTGCTTTACGAAATGTTTGCCGGCAGCTATTTGGCCTCGGGAGTAGGATGGAGCGGAGCGAGTTTGTGGCACATCAAGGGCTTATGCTTTTTGGCATTGAGTTGATCGAGATGTCTGAGAGCAGATTGCCCCTGCGTCGTCGCATGAACATCGATAGCATGAATGATGTTGAGCTGTTCGAGCTGACCAGGCTTAATCGCGCTTCCCTCCATAAATTATATAGTGAGCTGCGGCCATGGTTAGCCCGCACCACAAGGAAGGGGCATGCAATTTCAGGTATGACCAAGATGCTTGGCTGCCTGCAATTTTTGGCGAACGGCTCGTTCCAGAGGCTGGGTGCCCTCTCCGTGGGGATGTCACAGCCTACGCTGAGCCGCGCACTCTCTAAATTTTTGGAAGGCATGGCTGCCATAACTCAAAAATATATTTTTTTCCCTGATGATATGGCAGCCAGAAACGCCATTAAGCTTGGGTTTTATAATGTGGCCGACATGCCCAACGTTATTGGTGCAATTGACTGCACACATGTGGCACTCGTACCTAGGGCAGCCGACGAGTATATATATAGGTATTGAGATTGGTTATTATGTTGCCCAACGTGTCATGTAACCTGTTTTCCTTTGCGGCAGCATATTTGTTTATCCCTCATTTGTGTAGCTGCTTTATCTAGGCTTTTCATTAGTCTTTCACAATAGAGTGCAGACATGTTTTGTGGTTAATTTATTATTTTGGTTCAAATATCAATTACCCTTTTTGTCTGTTTTTTCCTTAAGGAATCGTAAAATGGGACACTCCCTTAATGTCCAGGCCGTGGTTGGTCCGGATATGCGGTTTATGAGTGTCCTTGCCGGCTACCCCGGATCGTCCCACGACTCCTATATCCTCAGGCGATCTGGGTTGTTTCGGAGATTTGAGGCAGGTGAATTTTCGGGGGCATGGCTGCTTGGTAAGTGTGTCCTATTTGTGTGTTCTTAAATGTGGCATTAATCTTGTATTTGTTGATATGTTTGTTTTGGAATTCTTTACATAAGCGTCCAACTGCCTTTTTCTTGGCTGATATATTAGGAACTTTCAAAAAAAATGCTTGCCTCGCTTTGGCCTTCAGAATGTTTTCCCTTTAGTTAGGATGTCTGTAAGTTCCTTGTGCCTAAATATATTGGTTTGGAGTTTATACCCAAGGATCTTTGCCCTTTGGCTCCTTTGGTACTATTGGTCGTTAAATGTCAAAGTGGACTTAAACTGCATACATTGTAGTTTCCAGTGAAATGTGGATAGGGATCTTTGACCTTTGGCTCCTTTTGTACTATTGGTCGTTAAATGTCAAAGTGGACTTAAACTGCATACATTGTAGTTTCCAGAGAAATGTGGATAGGCCCTCAGCAGCATCCTAATTGTAACATGTCTGAAAACTACAAATATATGTAAAATCCAAATAGCCTTGGCCGTGCAGATGTTTGTTAATTAATTGGTATATAGAAGTGCCATTTTTATTTAGGTTATACCTTAGTGGAATTTTTGGGGGCCCTAATGTGCCCTTTTTTTTTTTGGAAACACTTTACCTTACATCATTATGATATCTGTTAAATTTTTGGTGTTGGTTGTGTTGCCTTTTTAATTTTGATTACATTTTATTCTGTGTTTAAGGTGATTCCGGGTACCCACTTCTACCCTGGCTCATGACGCCTGTGCTGCGGCCCCAGGATGCCTCTCAGGAAGCGTATAACCGTGCGCATCACAAGACCCGGGCTGTTGTGGAGAGGGCCTTTGGTCTGCTGAAGACACGTTTTCGTTGCCTTGACCATACTGGGGGGGCCCTGCAATATGATCCCAAGAAAGTGATTGACATTATAATGGCATGTGCTGTTTTGCACAATTTTGCCATCATTGAACGTGTCCCACGTTATGTGGACAGCCTGCCCTCTTCAGCCGTCGAGGATGAAGTCGAGAATTTTGTGGGGCCCCCCAGTGAGTCTGGCCAATCTGTTCGAGCCAACCTGATCAGCCAGCATTTTACTTAACTTTTTTCCCTGTCTCACCATTCTGTGTGTCTGTGTTATCCTTTTTGTTACATATGTTGTTTTGCCGTAATGTGGCATTACCTCTAAGTAAAACATTTAGACCTTAATTGTTGCCTAATGTATTTCATGTCGTTTCCTTAGCTTTAGCTTGGCATTGTTACACCTCTTCCAACCCAAATTATCTGGTTTAGCCCAAGCTGTTTAAAATGTCTTCCCACTAAAAACGCCACAAGTATTGTAAGTGAAGTTGTTTTTTTACTTTGAAAAGGAAAAATTATAGTGCTTAACAGAAATCAGTCCACATACATCTGTGGTTACAAATGGATAACATTACAAAAAAACATCGAGCACATCTACACCTGGAAGTGAGTGGCACAACCAAACAAGGACACCCAGTCCAAAGGCCAGCCTAGTCCAGTCATTAATCTTGCCTGTGCCCAGGGATATTTGGGCATGGCCATAATGTCACACAAACATGTCTGCAAACAGGAGGAGCACCAACCAAATACATAGGTAAAGCCATAAGTGGCCATATACACTCCACATAGACCTATGGCATTGGCTAGTGGCCTTAAGCATTACTCTAAGGAGCTATATGGGAGCAAATACAAAACACAACCTTCCAGAGCAACACAAAATGGATTGTTTGAAACCTCAAAGGACAAGTAAATACAGTGGGGGTTAAGAGAAAAGATGTCCCACACACCCATGGCTTAATAGGGTGGCTGCCCATAATACCCAGGTGGAGGTCCAGGTGGAGGTCCATGTGAATGGGACCTAGCCTGGGCCATGGCAGCATTGTGAATTTGAAACTGCTCCACAATGTTTCTCTGCATATTGGTCATCTCAGCCATGGCTGACTGGATGCCATTACTTGCATTGGCCACGTTGCTGTTGAGGGTACGCAACTCCGCGAGGATGCCCTGTAGACTGGTATGGATGTTCACCATGTCGGCATGCCTTTGCTCACGCTCTGTAACGAGCTGGGCGTCATAAGAGTCCCTTTGTTGGGTCCATAATTGAAGCAGGGCACTCTGCCTCCCCTGGGAAATTGTGGGGCGGCGTAATGGCGTCCGCCGCACAATTACCCTGGCTCTTGGGCGTGCCCTGCCGCGTGGTGTCGTACCCTCAACAGCAACCGGCCTGCTTTGCAAATCCTCAGCAGCAGAGTGAACACTGGGGACTGTAGTGTCAGTCTCCCCATGTGCAAGCACAATGGATGGAGATTCACTCTGCTGCTGAGGATTGGCCAGAGAAACATTATGGAGCAGTTCCAAATTGGGACCCAGGGGGAGTTCATCCGACGTGCCCTGTACGGAGACATCATCATCTTCCTCCATGTCCTGGATCTCTTCCATGAGTGTGCGGGTCTGTAGGGACATATAAAAAAAAAAAGGCTAAGTTTGCGTCCAAATTTTGGATTTCAACAGTTTAACACATTCTTAAGCACTTGTTAGTATTTATGCTACTAAATTAACTTACCGAAAATCTCTGATCTGGGCTCCTATGCTGTACGGACCTGGTAGGCATAACCAAACTGGGGGGTGAGTTTACCCTTGCTGAGGGATCATGCTGGGCTGAAGAAGAGAAAAACAAACCACGTAAACACACACACATAACCTTTTTTTGGATAGGTAATCAAATATAGCTCTATTTGTAATATTATTCAACTCTAGAGCAATGGTGACCTTTGTTCAAACACACGCAAGTTTACATAGGTGCAATGGCTCTGAAAAACTGCTAACTGACCTCAGTTCAAAGTCAGGAAGTGTACCCAGTCAGCATACAACTTTCAAGGCACATTTGTGGATTTAGCCTACCATTCGCTCGGTCCGTGGTACTCAAACAATTGTAAAGGCCCATTTCAAGGTATGTGGTGAGAGGTGAATGTCTGGCCATGGTGCTGACGCAGGGGGTGTCTAGTTAAAAATAAATACACTGGTGGAGGGGCTGGAGATTTCAAAGTGCCAACTAATAAAGGCTGCTTGCCCTTGCTGGGCTGGATGGGCCAGAGCTGAGGGGACAGGGATTGGATGGCTAAAGGGGGGAGTTAACGTATTGATGGTGATGGGATGGATGGAGCCAATCTGTTACAAATGTATGGGGCTTATGTGGGGGGGGGCATGGGGGGACTGTGGCAGATGGGCCAGAGCAGGGGCAGCGGGACACGATTGTGGCCAGATAAATTTTTACAAAGTTACTGTGTACCTTGCAATGCCACTTCCTGTGCAGTACTTCATATTGCAATGCTATGTTTCAGGGAGCCATGACATTGGGCAGGAGACCAACCACTACATCGCCGATCAAGGGGGCAGCTCTGAGCACGTCAACACAGAAGTAACTGAGTGCAGGGCTGTCTGGGCAGGGGTCCTTGAATGTGGTGCCAAGGTCCGCATTGGGACCCCGGGCCGCCAGTTGAGTCTCGCTGCTCTAGGTCAGATATGTTTGTGGGTGGCTAATTAAATTGTTAACTCAAACACAAGTCACACAACCAAAAGGCAACCCATACATAATGATGTGTGTTTTGTGATTGATTCCAAATATATCACTTATCTTGCGAAACTTCATGACTTTAACAATCCAATTGGACATTTGAACTTTGCCATAATGGCTGTGGGCCTAAATGTGTGATTCCCAGGGACAAAAAGAGGACACAAACAGCCACAGTAGTGCGAGGCCAAGCAAGGCAAACCATAGGGGCATCCCGTTATCTTGTTACTAGTGAACTGTAGATTATTTAGCAAACAGGCAAACATGCAGATTTAAGAGTACTCACCGTGGGTACGGGTCGGTGAGTCTGTGTCCCTTAGACCAGCATGTCCACCGACCGCGACCGGATGGAGAAGTCCAAGCACAATCTCCTCAGCAGGGGTAAACTCCAATTTAGATGGAAAGCCACCTCCAGTTTTCATGCTGAAAAGAGAAAATCGTTTGGTACTCAGAAAAGGTGCATACAGTACATCCAAAACATTATATTTAGCGAAAACATTTATTTACCTGTAATTATGCCTTTTAATTTCTTTTTGCCGTACAGCATACTTCAGATCAGAGATTTTCTTCTGAATTTGGGACACATCTTTCCTCTCTTCCCCCGCTGCATTTACTTGTCGGAGGATGGTTTCAAACAATTCCATCTTGCGCTGCTTGGTGGTGTGTTTGGATTTGCTCCCATATAGCTCGTCATAGTATAATGTAAGGCCACTAGCCAATGCCATATTTTGGTCATGGGAGAATCTCCCACTCAACTGGCCGCGGCGCAATGTGCGGCCAGATGGTTGGCTTGGCTGCTCCTCCATGTGTGCAGACACATGTGGTGACATTATGGCCTGGGGCTGGGTAGGGGAATGGCCGGATTGGTGGCTTCCCAATGACTGGACTGGACTGGCCAAGGGACTGGGTGTTCTTGCGTGGCTGGCCACCGAACTTCCAGGTGTAGATGTGGTCATGGTTGTAATTCGGGGCCCTCTTGGGGGGCTAGGTTCCCGGCTGGTGCCAGGTCGGGGGCTCTGTTCCCGGCTGGTGCCAGGTCGGGGGCTTCTGGCCCTGGATTGGGTTCTGCGGGCCCTGTAGGGGCTTCTGGCCCTGGATGGGGTTCTTCTGGCCCTGTAGGGGCTTCTGGCCCTGGATTGGGATCTGCGGCCTCTGGCTGGGCTTCGTGCCCTGGATTGGGTTCGGCGGGCCCTGTAGGGGCTTCTGGCCCTGGATGGTGTTCTTCTGGCCCTGTAGGGGCTTCTGGCCCTGGATTGGGTTCGGCGGGCCCTGTAGGGGCTTCTGGCCCTGGATTGGGATCTGCGGCCTCTGGCTGGGCTTCGGGCCCTGGATGGGGTTCGGGCCCTGGATGGGGTTCGGGCCCTGGATGGGGTTCGGGCCCTGGCTGGGCTTCGTGCCCTGGATTGGGTTCTTCGGCCTCTGGCTGGGCTTCGGGCCCTGGATTGGGTTCGGCGGGCCCTGTAGGGGCTTCTGGCCCTGGATGGTGTTCTTCTGGGCCTGTAGGGGCTTCTGGCCCTGGATTGGGTTCGGCGGGCCCTGTAGGGGCTTCTGGCCCTGGATTGGGATCTGCGGCCTCTGGCTGGGCTTCGGGCCCTGGCTGGGCTTCGTGCCCTGGATGGGGTTCGGGCCCTGGATGGGGTTCGGGCCCTGGATGGGCTTCGTGCCCTGGATTGGGATCTGCGGCCTCTGGCTGGGCTTCGTGCCCTGGATGGGGTTCGGGCCCTGGATGGGGTTCGGGCCCTGGATGGGCTTCGTGCCCTGGATTGGGATCTGCGGCCTCTGGCTGGGCTTCGGGCCCTGGCTGGGCTTCGTGCCCTGGATGGGGTTCGGGCCCTGGATGGGGTTCGGGCCCTGGCTGGGCTTCGTGCCCTGGATTGGGTTCTTCGGCCTCTGGCTGGGCTTCGGGCCCTGGCTGGGCTTCGTGCCCTGGCTGGGCTTCGTGCCCTGGATGGGGTTCGGGCCCTGGATGGGGTTCGGGCCCTGCTGCGGGGCATGGGTTTCCGAACTGCCCTACTTGAAGGCATGGCCGGTGTGGGCTCACTTGTGCTGCCTGTTCTGGGGGCAGAGGTGGTGGGTGCTGCAGTTGCCAGCTTTTTGCCTGCAGGGGCACGGGGCTTGGGGCCCCTTTTTTTGGTACCTGAGGGTCCAGGGTCCCTTGGTGGGGCCGAGGTGGGAGTCTTGCCTCTCAGTTTTCGCCGACCTTGCTGGGACCTTGTTGTGGGGCCCTCCGCGGTCTTGCTTGGCTGGGGTCGCTTGCTCATCGCCTTTTTCGGTGCCATCGTACACAAATGCTCAAAGAGAATGAGCTTTGGGTGCAGGGACCTTTAAATAATGAGCCCAGCGTGTGACGCCTATGCGCACGACTACGCGCTCGTACGAACGTACGTTCGAGCGGAACCAGGAAACCGCTGGGGTTTCACTTATCTGCTGCCTGGAAGAAGCATAAAGATGGCGCCCACTATCTTCACCCGTCAACAGGAAGAGATCCTCATGCTGGTAAGTGGCTGCCTGTGCATTTTAATCGAATAGTCAATGATGGCCTAAATGTAAATGATGCGTTTGGAACTAGTTTGGGGTCTCTTAATGTTTAATCACTGGCTCCTCACACTTCATCCTCAAGGGCCGAGCCTGGCCACGTTTTCAACTGTCTATGCTGATGTCCTAATTCGGCCAATTGCTCCGGCTTAGCAACAGTTAATTAACCTGTGGAGTAGCGGGGCGAGCTGGCAAACCTGGCCTGTCTCGGACCTTGATGCGGATGTTTGAGGAACACTGTTTTCCTAAGCCATAAAAACACAACGGGAAGCCACACACGTGGTCCAAAAGCCTAAGCATTAGGCTACATCTTGGATGTTTAAACCATCCTAACATGCCATAGATGCAGGTGGCCTGATTCTTGATGTTGGCTATTATCTGTATGTACATGGTGTGTGATACATATAACATAAGACCAGACTGTCAATCACAGTCAACGTCCTCTTTAAGGCACTCCCCAAAAATGGCTTCCACTCGAAATGTGTGTGTTAATGACATTAAATTCTCAACTTGTGATGCAACACATATGGGTCTGTGTGTAAAAGTAAAAGCTCTGTGTCCATTATGTTTTCCAGATCATGCTTCAGCGCCGGTATGACTTCGCGCCCAATGTGTGCGAGAAAAGGGACATCGCCCGGGAGATCATCGCGGAGATACACCGTGTCACCAGCACCACCTTCACTCACACCCAGATAATGCAGCATTGGTCGGACCTGAAGCGTCTGCACATGCCCCGGGTGCGGAGGTATTTTGGGATCCATTTCCCAAGTAAGTACAAAGCAATAGCATGGTATATGTTCCAAATGTATAAGTTATGCCTTTATTTATAATGACTTTTCTTTGGTAGTGTTGGAAATGGATTTCAGAATTCGCCGCACCCGGAGACGTACAGGCCGACCAGTGCTGCATGACTCTGCATCTGTGAGTGAAGGTGGTGGATCTCCCGGGCGACGGACCTACCCCTCCTCTGTGGCCTCCTCAGACCAGCCCCTGGACCTTACCACAGAGGAGGGGCCAAGGCGCGTGGGCGTGGAGTCATACCTGGCCACGCATGGGGAAGGCTCTGGTATGTCACTCTTCATGTATAGGCACAAAGATATACATGGCAGGCCAAAAACTAAGTTATCCTTTATTATGTATTTGTAGAAGCTTCTGGAGCGGGTGAGATAGTGGAGGAGGAGGCAGCAGAGATGCTTGAAGTCGATCCTGGCGAAGGTGAGTGATGTCAGCCAGACTGGGAGCCAGATATGTTGGGAATAGTGACTCTATACAAGTACTAACCAAATGTCACATGTTTCTCCAGGGACTTCTTCACAGCAGAGCCAGGACCAAGGGCAGCCTGTTGGCCCCAACCAGCCATCTGTCGGCCACCAACTCCGTAAGTCTCCATGCCATTATTCATATTAATGTTTGCTTAGCTAATAACACACACATAACTAAAGGCGTAGCCAATGTGTAGTTCACACTTTCATGTGGGCACTTCGTTAGCTTAAAGAGGACCCTAACTAGTATTAAGAACCAAAGACTTAGCCATCACACTGTACCTACAGATTAGAACCATGGAAAAACACCCTTCACCCATCTAATGCATGTTATTAGACTGAACAAAACCAATATTGGGGAATATGGAATGCGCAATATTTACAGGCAGCATGGGATACAGATTGAAAAAAGGAAGGTGCTGCCATGCATTGTGGGAGTGATGACCTTTCCCTCAACCCAGCTATGCTCGGGATTCCCAACGCACCACTGTAACCTACTCCCCTGTACTTTATCCAACTCTCCACTCCTCATTAAGTGTTATGCTTCAGAGTCCAGATGGCGGCGCTGTAATCCCCAAAAAACCCTAAATAACTTTGAGGTGGTGCAGAATCATTTGTGAATAGTTATTGGTTTTCATTAAATAATGTTGAAGGTCCGGTTTAAGGAGTTTAAACACTTACCTGTGGGAAATGCATTAACTGTATCCCTTTGAAGAAGGACATATGTCATGCATTTACATGTATTTGATTAACCCTAAATCTATTTCCAGCATACAAACCGGTCTGGGACTCCTATTTATGTTTCTTTCTCTATTGGTTACAGGGATGATCCCCCAAACCTTGGCGGGGAAAAAAAAAAGAATGAAGGAGTTGGTGGCCGAGCTGCTGGCCATACAGGCGACGTTGGGGCCAACAGATGAAGAAGAGGATGATGAATAGTGCCCTTGGTCCTGGCTCCTTTCTTTAACGTGTTTTAAAATTTGTTACAATTTTAAAAATTGTTTTATTGTTTTTAAAAAAAAAAAAAAAGTATGTTTTTTAAAAAAAACCATAAAAAAAAAAAAAAGTGTTTTACTGTTAAAAACACAATTAAAAATTATATGTGTTTTACGGAGAAAAAAAAAAAAAAAAGTTTTTAAAATTCTTAAAAACAAAACAAAGAAAATAATTTAAATAAATTAGATTTTAAGCCTTCCTAAATGTGTCTTTTCTAATATGCACACACCCAAAAAATTACACAAACCAGAAACAACACGCTTAGAAACATATAGACATATGTAAATTATGTGATTTTCTTACGTTTTATGGACCGAGAAATGAAGTGGGATGCAGCCGCTAAGGGGTTTAGGTAAGTTTGAGGGACCGAGAAATGAAGTTGGATGCAAGCGCTAAGGGGTTTAGGTAAGTTTGAGGGACCGAGAAATGAAGTTGGATGCAAGCGCTAAGGGGTTTAAGTAAGTTTGAGGGACCGAGAAATGAAGTTGGATGCAGCCGCTAAAGGGTTTAGGTAAGTTTGAGGGACCGAGAAATGAAGTTGGATGCAGCCGCTAAAGGGTTTAGGTAAGTTTGAGGGACCGAGAAATGAAGTGGGATGCAGCCGCTAAGGGGTTTAGGTAAGTTTGAGGGACCGAGAAATGAAGTTGGATGCAGCCGCTAAGGGGTTTAGGTAAGTTTGAGGGACCGAGAAATGAAGTTGGATGCAGCCGCTAAAGGGTTTAGGTAAGTTTGAGGGACCGAGAAATGAAGTTGGATGCAAGCGCTAAGGGGTTTAGGTAAGTTTGAGGGACCGAGAAATGAAGTTGGATGCAGCCGCTAAAGGGTTTAGGTAAGTTTGAGGGACCGAGAATTGAAGTTGGATGCAGCCGCTAAGGGGTTTAGGTAAGTTTCTGTTTGAGGGTGCGCATGCGCAAGATCTTATAAACATACGAACGCACGAATCTAAGAGGCCAAAAACCAATGAAAACCAGAGGCAAACGCAAGTAATTGGAAGAGGTTGACGATGGAAGCAGCCGAAAAAACAGGCTGCCGCCGCAACAGGTGAGCACATGAACGTGATTTTTACGATTGCCAACTGACTGAGGCAAGTTCGGGAGATATCATACGAACGGACGTATCTTTTAGGATAGAAACGTATTTGCTTATAGAATCACTCGCAAGTTCATACGAACGCACGAGCGGACGTGAAAAATAGGATGATCGTGAGCCAAATCCAAGCTGTTACATGTTTCTTTGAATCAACCCAATAGTGTGTGTGTGGGGGGGGGGGGGATATCACAAGCCTGGTACACCTAGAAAGCTTGAGATGTGTACTTCCAGAGAATATATAGTGTGGTGGAATATCACAAACCTGGTACACCTAGAAAGCTTGAGATGTGTACTTCCAGAGAATTTATATAGTGTGTCTGGGGATATCACAAGCCTGGTATACCTAGAAAGCTTGAGGTGTGTACTTCCAGAGAATATATAGTGTGTGGGGGAATATGAAAAGCCTGGTACACCTACAAAGCTTGAGGTGTGTACTTCAAGAGAATATATAGTGTGGTGGAATATCACAAACCTGGTACACCTAGAAAGCTTGAGGTGTGTACTTGCAGAGAATATATAGTGTGTGGGGGATATCACAAGCCTGGTACACCTAGAAAGCTTGAGGTGAGTAGTTACAGAGAATATATAGTGTGTGTGGGGGGATATCACAAGCCTGATACTCCTAGAAAGCTTGAGGTGTTTACTTCCAGAGAATATATAGTGTGGTGGAATATCACAAGCCTGGTATGCCTAGAAAGCTTGGGGTGTGTACTTCCAGAGAATATATATAGTGTGTCTCCACCCTGGCGGAGTGGATGACATCATCCCTGAAAGCTGTCAGATGCTGTGATCGCTGGAGAGAAGGGTGGAGGGGCATGAAGTCCTCTGACTATCGGAAGGAATTAAAGATGTTTTTTAATAAAGTCATTTTATCTATGTGTGGTATTTTTATTTACAGTTAACCCTTTGTGAACTGGTAAGGTATCCATGAGACCCCTATACCAACTCACATGGCTTGGGGGTCTGCCCCGGGGGGGCGGAAGAGCCCGGGGGCCATGAAGGCTATGCAGGCTTGTAGCCTTGCAGGGCGGGGGGCCACCAGAGCTGTCCATTGCGCCCTGATTTACAAGCCCTGCATATCTGGGTAGGGGGATAGCCCCAGGCTGGTAATGCTGGGTAGGGAGGACCCCTGGCAATTTTTAAGTGTTTCTAGCCCTTAAAAATGCCCCCCCCCCGGGAGCAGGACCCCACACCAATGTTTTTTTTATTTAACCCTTCATAGTGTGCATAGTCTTTTCTTTTTAACGCATATATGGCCATTGTATGCTTGTGCACACATAGGAGCTTGAGGTGTGTACTTCCAGAGAATATATAGTGTGGTGGTATATCGAAAGCCAGGTACACCTAGAAAGCTTGAGGTGTGTACTTCCAGAGAATATATAGTGTGTGTGGGGGGATATCACAAGCCTGGTACGCCTAGAAAGCTTGAGATGTGTACTTCCAGAGAATATATAATGTGGTGGAATATCACAAGCCTGATACGCCTAGAAAGCTTGAGATGTGTACTTCCAGAGAATATATAGTGTGTGGGGGAATATCAAATGCCTGGTACACCTAGAAAGCTTGAGGTGTGTACTTCCAGAGAATATATAGTGTGTGAGGGAATATCAAAAGCCTGGTACACCTAGAAAGCTTGAGGTGTGTACTTCCAGAGAATATATAGTGTGTGGGGGAATATCACAAGCCTGGTACACCTAGAAAGCTCGGGGTGTGTACTTCCAGAAAATATATAGTGTGTGGGGGGATATCACAAGCCTGGTACACCTACAAAGCTTGAGGTGTGTACTTCCAGAGAATATATAGTGTGTGGGGGAATATCACAAGCCTGGTACACCTAGAAAGCTTGAGGTGTGTATTTCCAGAGAATATATAGTGTGTGTGGGGGGATATCACAAGCCTGGTACGCCTAGAAAGCTTGAGATGTGTACTTCCAGAAAATATATAGTGTGTGGGGGGATATCACAAGCCTGGTACACCTAGAAAGCTCAAGGTGTTTACTTTCAGAGAATATTTATAGTGTGTCTGGGGTTATCAGAAGCCTGGTATGCCTAGAAAGCTTGAGGTGTGTACTTCCAGATAATATATAGTGTGGGGGAATATCACAAGCCTGGTACACCTAGAAAGCTTGAGGTGTGTACTTCCAGAGAATATATAGTGTGTGGGGGATATCACAAGCCTGATACACCTAGAAAGCTTTTTTTTATTACAAAAAACACTAAAAATTGTAAAAAAAAATCAGCCCCTATACCCTATAGCACAAATTCGGTGCATTTTTCAAAAATTAATAGGAAAAAAGTGTGGCCTCCCCCATCTGTATGTATCTGTGTGGAAATCTGGAAAACCTGACCTGTTGTTGGCTCTTGGGGAGGGGGGTTGGGAAACGCTGAGTTATAAACACTACGAGGTTATAAAATGTGTGTCCAGCTCCGGTCTTGTACTTTAGTGTCCTAGTAGCAGGTGGTGTGAGCAGCATTGACGTTTCTGGCACCAGGGGCAAACAATGGCGCCCCCACCTGTTCTCAGGCCCCTCTTTGGCGTCCCCCTGGCCTGCTGCATCCAGGGCACGTGCCCCCCATGCTCCCCCTAGCTATGCCCTTGGTTGGACCCATTTCATTGGATGAAGAAGATGTTGGAGAAGTTTCTTGTGCGTCACTGACACGTTACTTCTTCTCTTCTCTAGGTGGCGCTGCGTGCGACAAGTGTGTGCAGATGTCCATAATCGGGGGCTCGGCGGTGCTGATAGCGGCATTTCCCTTCTACGTCTACGCTTACTGGCGCACCCTGCGTGACCTGAAGAAGAAGACCTAGACCCCGCGCACCGGGCTTCTCGTCACATGACGGCCATGAAGATGGCGAGTCCTTCCACCACCATGGACACCACCGGCTCTCATTATCACAGTCATATGATCGGAGCCCCATTTATATGTGGCCATACCCCACTTACAGAGAGATGATCCCCTTGCCGTACCCCACTTCTTACAGAGAGACGATCCCCTGGCCGTACCCCACTTCTTACAGAGAGACGATCCCCTGGCCGTACCCCACTTACAGAGAGATGATCCCCTGGCCGTACCCCAGTTCTTACAGAGAGACGATCTCCTGGCCATACCCCAATTCTTACAGAGAGACGATCCCCTGGCCATACCCCACTTCTTACAGAGGAACGATCCCCTGGCCGTACCCCACTTCTAACAGAGTGACGATCCCCGGGCCGTACCCCACTTCTAACAGAGTGACGATCCCCTGGCCGTACCCCACTTCTTACAGAGAGATGATCTCCTGACTGTACCCCACTTCTTACACAGAGATGATCTCCTGGCCGTACCCCACTTGTTACAGAGAGACGATCCCCTGGCCATACCCCACTTCTTACAGAGAGACGATCCCCTGGCCATACCCCACTTCTTACAGAGGGACGATCCCCTGGCCGTACCCCACTTCTTACAGAGAGAAGATCCCCTGGCAGTACCCCACTTCTTACAGAGAGATGATCTGGCCGTACCCCACTTCTTACAGAGAGATAATCTCCTGACTGTACCCCACTTCTTACACAGAGATGATCTCCTGGCCGTACCCCACTTGTTACAGAGAGACGATCCCCTGGCCGTACCCCACTTCTTACAGAGAGACGATCACCTGGCCGTACCCCACTTCTTACAGAGAGACGATCCCCTGGCCGTACCCCACTTCTTACAGAGAGATGATCCCCTGGCCGTACCCCACTTCTTACAGAGAGATGATCCCCTGGCCATACCCCACTTCTTACAGAGAGATGGTCTCCTGGCCGTACCACACTTCTTACAGAGAGATGATCTCCTGGCCGTACCACACTTCTTACAGAGAGACGATCCCCTGGCCGTACCCCACTTCTTACAGAGAGACGATCCCCTGGCCGTACCCCACTTACAGAGAGATGATCCCCTGGCCGTACCCCAGTTCTTACAGAGAGACGATCTCCTGGCCATACCCCAATTCTTACAGAGAGACGATCCCCTGGCCATACCCCACTTCTTACAGAGGAACGATCCCCTGGCCGTACCCCACTTCTAACAGAGTGACGATCCCCGGGCCGTACCCCACTTCTAACAGAGTGACGATCCCCTGGCCGTACCCCACTTCTTACAGAGAGATGATCTCCTGACTGTACCCCACTTCTTACACAGAGATGATCTCCTGGCCGTACCCCACTTGTTACAGAGAGACGATCCCCTGGCCATACCCCACTTCTTACAGAGAGACGATCCCCTGGCCATACCCCACTTCTTACAGAGGGACGATCCCCTGGCCGTACCCCACTTCTTACAGAGAGATGATCCCCTGGCCGTACCCCACTTCTTACAGAGAGATGATCCCCTGGCCATACCCCACTTCTTACAGAGAGATGGTCTCCTGGCCGTACCACACTTCTTACAGAGAGATGATCTCCTGGCCGTACCACACTTCTTACATAGAGATGATCTCCTGACTGTACCCGACTTCTTACACAGAGATGATCTCCTGGCCGTACCCCACTTGTTACAGAGAGACGATCCCCTGGCCGTACCCCACTTCTTACAGAGAGACAATCCCCTGGCCGTATCCCACTTCTTACAGAGAGACGATCCCCTGGCCGTACCCCACTTCTTACAGAGAGACGATACCCTGGCCGTACCCCACTTCTTACAGAGAGACGATCCCCTGGCCATACCCCACTTCTTACAGAGGGACGATCTCCTGGCGTATCCCACTTCTTACAGAGAGATGATCCCCTGGCCATACCCCACTTCTTATAGAGCGACGATCCCCTGGCCGTACCCCACTTCTTACAGAGCGACGATCCCCTGGCCGTACTCCACTTCTTACAGAGAGACGATCCCCTGGCAGTACCCCACTTCTTACAGAGAGACGATCCCCTGGCGGTACCCCACTTCTTACAGAGAGATGATCTCCTGGCCGTAACCCACTTCTTACAGAGAGATGATCTCCTGGCCATACCCCACTTCTTACAGAGAGATGATCCCCTGGCCGTACCCCACTTCTTACAGAGAGATGATCCCCTGGCCCTACCCCACTTCTTACAGAGAGACAATCCCCTGGCCTTACCCCACTTCTTACAGAGAGACGATCTCCTAGCCGTACCCCACTTCTTACAGAGAGACGATCCCCTGGCTGTAACCCACTTGTTACAGAGAGACGATTTCCTGGCCATACCCCACTTCTTACAGAGAGACGATCCCCTGCCGTACCCCACTTCTTACAGAGAGACAATCTCCTGGCCATACCCCACTTCTTACAGAGAGACGATCCCCTGCCGTACCCCACTTCTTACAGAGAGTTGATCTCCCGGCCATACCCCACTTCTTACAGAGAGACAATCTGTTGGCCGTATCCCACTTCTTACAGAGAGACGATCCCCTGGCCGTACCCCACTTCTTACAGAGAGACGATCCCCTGGCCGTACCCCACTTCTTACAGAGAGACGATCCCCTGGCCGTACCCCACTTCTTACAGAGAGACAATCTCCTGTCCGTACCCCACTTCTTACAGAGAGACGATCCCCTGGCTGTACCCCACTTCTTACAGAGAGACAATCTTTTGGCTGTAACCCACTTCTTACAGAGAGACGATCCCCTGGCCGTACCCCACTTCTTACAGAGTGACGATCCCCTGGCCGTACCCCACTTCTTACAGTGAGACCATGCCCTGGTCGTACCCCACTTCTTACAGAGGGACGATCCCCTGGCCGTACCCCACTTCTTACAGAGAGACGATCCCCTGGCCATACCCCACTTCTTACAGAGGGACGATCCCCTGGCCGTACCCCACTTCTTACAGAGGAACGATCTCCTGGCCGTATCCCACTTCTTACAGAGCGACGATCCCCTGGCCGTACCCCACTTCTTACAGAGAGAAGATCCCTTTGCAGTATCCTACTTCTTACAGAGAGATGATCTCCTGGCCGTACCCCACTTCTTACAGAGAGATGATCTCCTGACCGTACCCCACTTCTTACACAGAGATGATCTCCTGGCCGTACCCCACTTGTTACAGAGAGACGATCCCCTGGCCGTACCCCACTTCTTACAGAGAGACGATCACCTGGCCGTACCCCACTTCTTACAGAGAGACGATCCCCTGGCCGTACCCCACTTCTTACAGTGAGATGATCCCCTGGCCGTACCCCACTTCTTACAGAGAGATGATCCCCTGGCCATACCCCACTTCTTACAGAGAGATTATCTCCTGGCCTACCCCACTTCTTCCAGAGAGATGATCTCCTGACTGTACCCCACTTCTTACACAGAGATGATCTCCTGGCCATACCGCACTTCTTACAGAGAGATGATCCCCTGGCCGTACACCACTTCTTACAGAGAGACAATCCCCTGTCCGTACCCCACTTCTTACAGAGAGACGATCCCCTGGCCGTACCCCACTTCTTACAGAGAGACGATCCCCTGGCCGTACCCCACTTCTTACAGAGAGACGATCCCCTGGCCATACCCCACTTCTTACAGAGGGACGATCTCCTGGCGTATCCCTCTTCTTACAGAGAGATGATCCCCTGGCCATACCCCACTTCTTATAGAGAGACGATCTCCTGGCCGTACCCCACTTCTTACAGAGCGACGATCCCCTGGCCGTACCCCACTTCTTACAGAGAGACGATCCCCTGGCAGTACCCCACTTCTGACAGAGAGATGATCCCCTGGCTGTACCCCACTTCTTACAGAGAGATGATCTCCTGGCCATAACCCACTTCTTACAGAGAGATGATCTCCTGGCCATACCCCACTTCTTACAGAGAGATGATCCCCTGGCCGTACCCCACTTCTTACAGAGAGACGATCCCCTGGCTGTAACCCACTTCTTACAGAGAGACGATTTCCTGGCCATACCCCACTTCTTACAGAGAGACGATCCCCTGCCGTACCCCACTTCTTACAGAGAGACGATCTCCTGGCCGTACCCCACTTCTTACAGAGAGACGATCCCCTGCCGTACCCCACTTCTTACAGATAGACGATCTCCTGGCCATACCCCACTTCTTACAGAGAGACAATCTGTTGGCCGTATCCCACTTCTTACAGAAAGACGATCCCCTGGCCGTACCCCACTTCTTACAGAGAGACGATCCCCTGGCCGTACCCCACTTCTTACAGAGAGACAATCTCCTGTCCGTACCCCACTTCTTACGGAGAGACGATCCCCTGGCTGTACCCCACTTCTTACAGAGAGACGATCCCCTGGCTGTACCCCACTTCTTACAGAGAGATGATCTCCTGGCTGTAACCCACTTCTTACAGAGAGACGATCCCCTGGCCATACCCCACTTCTTACAGAGAGACGATCCCCTGGTCGTACCCCACTTCTTACAGAGTGACGATCCCCTGGCCGTACCCCACTTCTTACAGTGAGACCATGCCCTGGTCGTACCCCAGTTCTTACAGAGAGACGATCCCCTGGTCGTACCCCACTTCTTACAGAGAGATGATCTCCTGGCCGTACCCCACTTCTTACAGAGAGATGATCTCCTGGCCGTACCCCACTTCTTACAGAGAGACGTTCCCCTGGCTGTACCCCAATTCTTACAGAGAGACGATCCCCTGGCCATACCCGACTTCTTACAGAGAGACGATCTCCTGGCCGTACCCCACTTCTTACAGTGAGACCATCCCCTGGTTGTACCCCACTTCTTACAGAGGGACGATCCCCTGGCCGTACCCCACTTCTTACAGAGAGACGATCTCCTGGCGTATCCCACTTCTTACAGAGAGATGATCCCCTGGCCATACCCCACTTCTTACAGAGAGATGATCCCCTGGCTGTTCCCCACTTCTTACAAAGAGATGATCTCCTGGCCATAACCCACTTCTTACAGAGAGATGATCTCCTGGCCATACCGCACTTCTTACAGAGAGATGATCCCCTGGCCGTACCCCACTTCTTACAGAGAGATGATCCCCTGGCCGTACCCCACTTCTTACAGAGAGACGATCCCCTGGCCTTACCCCACTTCTTACAGAGAGACGATCCCCTGGCTGTAACCCACTTCTTACAGAGAGACGATTTCCTGGCCATACCCCACTTCTTACAGAGAGACGATCCCCTGCCGTACCCCACTTCTTACAGAGAGACGATCTCCTGGCCATACCCCACTTCTTACAGAGAGACGATCCCCTGCCGTACCCCACTTCTTACAGAGAGACGATCTCCTGGCCATACCCCACTTCTTACAGAGAGACAATCTGTTGGCCGTGTCCCACTTCTTACAGAAAGACGATCCCCTGGCCGTACCCCACTTCTTACAGAGAGACGATCCCCTGGCCGTACCCCACTTCTTACAGAGAGACAATCTCCTGTCCGTACTCCACTTCTTACAGAGAGACGATCCCCTGGCTGTACCCCACTTCTTACAGAGAGACGATCCCCTGGCCGTACCCCACTTCTTACAGAGAGATGATCTCCTGGCTGTAACCCACTTCTTACAGAGAGACGATCCCCTGGCCATACCCCACTTCTTACAGAGAGACGATCCCCTGGTCGTACCCCACTTCTTACAGAGTGACGATCCCCTGGCCGTACCCCACTTTTTACAGTGAGACCATGCCCTGGTCGTACCCCAGTTCTTACAGAGAGACGATCCCCTGGTCGTACCCCACTTCTTACAGAGAGGTGATCTCCTGGCCGTACCCCACTTCTTACAGAGAGATGATCTCCTGGCCGTACCCCACTTCTTACAGAGAGACGATCCCCTGGCTGTACCCCAATTCTTACAGAGAGACGATCCCCTGGCCATACCCGACTTCTTACAGAGAGACGATCTCCTGGCCGTACACCACTTCTTACAGTGAGACCATCCCCTGGTTGTACCCCAGTTCTTACAGAGGGACGATCCCCTGGCCGTACCCCACTTCTTACAGAGAGACGATCCCCTGGCCGTACCCCACTTCTTACAGTGAGACCATCCCCTGGCCATACCCCACTTCTTACAGAGTGACGATCCCCTGCCCGTACCACACTTCTTACAGAGAGACGATCCCCTGGCCGTACCCCACTTCTTACAGAGTGACGATCCCCTGGCCGTACTCCAGTTCTTACAGAGAGATGATACCCTGATCGTACCCCAGTTCTTACAGAAAGACGATCCCCTGGCCGTACCCCACTTCTTACAGAGAGACGATCCCCTGGCCATACCCCACTTCTTACAGTGAGACCATCCCCTGGTCATACCCCACTTCTTACAAAGAGACAATCCCCTGGTTGTACCCCACTTCTTACAGAGTGACGATCCTCTGGCAGTACCCCACTTCTTACAGAGAGATGATCACCTGGCCGTACCCCACTTCTTACAGAGAGATGATCCCCTGGCCGTATCCCACTTCTTATCTCTTGGCTTTACCCCACTACTTACAGAGAGACGATCTCCTGGCCGTACCCCACTTCTTACAGAGAGACGATACCCTGGCCGTACCCCACTTCTTACAGAGGGACGATCCCCTGGCCATACCCCACATCTTACAGAGGGACGATCTCCTGGCCGTACCCCACTTCTTACAGAGAGACGATACCCTGGCCGTACCCCACTTCTTACAGAGTGGTTATCTCCTGGCCATACCCCACTTCTTACAGAGAGACGATACCCTGGCCGTACACCACTTCTTACAGGGTGGTTATCTCCTGGCCATACCCCAATTCTTACAGAGAGACGATACCCTGGCCGTACCCCACTTCTTACAGAGAGATGATCCCCTGGCCGTACCCCACTTCTTACAGAGAGATGATCCCCTGGCCATACCCCACTTCTTATAGAGAGACGATCTCCTGGCCGTACCCCACTTCTTACAGAGCGACGATCCCCTGGCCGTACCCCACTTTTTACAGAGAGACGATCCCCTGGCAGTACCCCACTTCTTACAGAGAGATGATCCCCTGGCTGTACCCCACTTCTTACAGAGAGATGATCTCCTGGCCATAACCCACTTCTTACAGAGAGATGATCTCCTGGCCATACCCCACTTCTTACAGAGAGATGATCCCCTGGCCGTACCCCACTTCTTACAGAGAGACGATCCCCTGGCCTTACCCCACTTCTTACAGAGAGACGATCCCCTGGCTTTAACCCACTTCTTACAGAGAGACGATTTCCTGGCCATACCCCACTTCTTACAGAGAGACGATCCCCTGCCGTACCCCACTTCTTACAGAGAGACGATCTCCTGGCCGTACCCCACTTCTTACAGAGAGACGATCCCCTGCCGTACCCCACTTCTTACAGAGAGACGATCTCCTGGCCATACCCCACTTCTTACAGAGAGACAATCTGTTGACCGTATCCCACTTCTTACAGAAAGACGATCCCCTGGCCGTACCCCACTTCTTACAGAGAGACGATCCCCTGGCCGTACCCCACTTCTTACATAGAGACAATCTCCTGTCCGTACCCCACTTCTTACAGAGAGACGATCCCCTGGCTGTACCCCACTTCTTACAGAGAGACGATCCCCTGGCCGTACCCCACTTCTTACAGAGAGATGATCTCCTGGCTGTAACCCACTTCTTACAGAGAGACGATCCCCTGGCCATACCCCACTTCTTACAGAGAGACGATCCCCTGGTCGTACCCCACTTCTTACAGAGTGACGATCCCCTGGCCGTACCCCACTTCTTACAGTGAGACCATGCCCTGGTCGTACCCCAGTTCTTACAGAGAGACGATCCCCTGGTCGTACCCCACTTCTTACAGAGAGATGATCTCCTGGCCGTACCCCACTTCTTACAGAGAGATGATCTCCTGGCCGTACCCCACTTCTTACAGAGAGACGATCCCCTGGCTGTACCCCAATTCTTAGAGAGACGATCCCCTGGCCATACCCGACTTCTTACAGAGAGACGATCTCCTGGCCGTACCCCACTTCTTACAGTGAGACCATCCCCTGGTTGTACCCCAGTTCTTACAGAGGGATGATCCCCTGGCCGTACCCCACTTCTTACAGAGAGACGATCCCCTGGCCGTACCCCACTTCTTACAGTAAGACCATCCCCTGGCCATACCCCACTTCTTACAGAGTGACGATCCCCTGGCCGTACCACACTTCTTACAGAGAGACGATCCCCTGGCCGTACCCCACTTCTTACAGAGTGACGATCCCCTGGCCGTACTCCAGTTCTTACAGAGAGATGATACCCTGATCGTACCCCAGTTCTTACAGAAAGACGATCCCCTGGCCGTACCCCACTTCTTACAGAGAGACGATCCCCTGGCCATACCCCACTTCTTACAGTGAGACCATCCCCTGGTCATACCCCACTTCTTACAAAGAGACAATCCCCTGGTTGTACCCCACTTCTTACAGAGTGACGATCCCCTGGCAGTACCCCACTTCTTACAGAGAGATGATCCCCTGGCCGTATCCCACTTCTTATCTCCTGGCTTTACCCCACTACTTACAGAGAGACGATCTCCTGGCCATGCCCCACTACTTACAGAGAGACGATCTCCTGGCCGTACCCCACTTCTTACAGAGAGACGATACCCTGGCCGTACCCCACTTCTTACAGAGGGACGATCCCCTGGCCATACCCCACTTCTTACAGAGGGACGATCTCCTGGCCGTACCCCACTTCTTACAGAGAGACGATACCCTGGCCGTACCCCACTTCTTACAGGGTGGTTATCTCCTGGCCATACCCCACTTCTTACAGAGAGACGATACCCTGGTCGTACCCCACTTCTTACAGGGTGGTTATCTCCTGGCCATACCCCAATTCTTACAGAGAAACGATACCCTGGCCGTACCCCACTTCTTACAGAGGGACGATCCCCTGACCGTACCCCACTTCTTACAGAGAGACGATCCCCTGGTCGTACCCCACTTCTTACAGAGAGACGATCCCCTGGTCGTACCCCACTTCTTAAAGAGTGACGATCCCCTGGCTGTACCCCACTTCTTACAGTGAGACCATCCCCTGGTCGTACCCCAGTTCTTACAGAGAGACGATCCCCTGGTCGTACCCCACTTCTTACAGAGAGATGATCTCCTGGCCGTACCCCACTTCTTACAGAGAGATGATCTCCTGGCCGTACCCCACTTCTTACAGAGAGACGATCCCCTGGCCGTACCCGACTTCTTACAGAGAGACGATCTCCTGGCCGTACCCCACTGCTTACAGAGAGACGATCTCCTGGCCGTACCCCACTTCTTACAGAGAGACGATCCCCTGGTCGTATCCCACTTCTTACAGAGAGACGATCCCCTGGTCGTACCCCACTTCTTACAGAGGGACGATCCCCTGGCCGTACCCCACTTCTTACAGAGAGACGATCCCCTGGCCGTACCCCACTTCTTACAGTGAGATGATCCCCTGGCCATACCCCACTTCTTACAGAGAGACGATCCCCTGATCGTACCCCAGTTCTTACAGAAAGACGATCCCCTGGCCGTACCCCAGTTCTTACAGAGAGACGATCCCCTGGCCATACCCCACTTCTTACAGTGAGACCATCCCCTGGTCGTACCCCACTTCTTACAGAGACAATCCCCTGGTTGTATCCCACTTCTTACAGAGTGACAATCCCCTGGCAGTACCCCACTTCTTACAGAGAGATGATCCCCTGGCCGTATCCCACTTCTTACAGAGAGACGATCCCCTGGCCATACCCCACTTCTTACAGAGGGACGATCCCCTGGCCGTACCCCACTTCTTACAGAGAGACGATCTCCTGGCCGTACCCCACTTCTTACAGAGAGATGATCTCCTGGCCGTACCCCACTTGTTACAGAGAGACGATCCCCTGGCCGTACCCCACTGCTTACAGAGAGATGATCTCCTGGCCGTACCCCACTTATTACAGAGAGACGATCCCCTGGCCATACCCCACTTCTTACAGAGAGACGATTCCCTGGTCGTACCCCACTTCTTACAGAGTGACGATCCCCTGGCCGTACCCCACTTCTTACAGTGAGACCATCCCCTGGTCGTACCCCAGGTCTTACAGAGAGACAATCCCCTGGTCGTACCCCACTTCTTACAGAGAGATGATCTCCTGGCCGTACCCCACTTCTTACAGAGAGATGATCTCCTGGCCGTACCCCAATTCTTACAGAGAGACAATCTCCTGGCCGTACCCCACTTCTTACAGAGAGACGATCCCCTGGCTGTACCCCACTTCTTACAGAGCGACGATCCCCTGGCCGTACCCGACTTCTTACAGAGAGACGATCCCCTGGCCATACCCCACTTCTTACAGAGAGACGATCCCCTGGTCGAATCCCACTTCTTACAGAGAGACGATCCCCTGGTTGTACCCCAGTTCTTACAGAGTGACGATCCCCTGGCCGTACCCCACTTCTTACAGAGAGACGATCCCCTGGCCGTACCCCACTTCTTACAGTGAGACCATCCCCTGGCCATACCCCACTTCTTACAGAGTAACGATCCCCTGGGTGTACCCCACTTCTTACAGTGAGCCTATCCCCTGGCCATACCCCACTTCTTACAGAGTGACGATCCCCTGGCCGTACCTCACTTCTTACAGAGAGACGATCCCCTGATCATACCCCAGTTCTTACAGAAAGACGATCCCCTGGCCGTACCCCACTTCTTACAGTGAGCCTATCCCCTGGCCATACCCCACTTCTTACAGAGTGACGATCCCCTGGCCGTACCTCACTTCTTACAGAGAGACGATCCCCTGATCATACCCCAGTTCTTACAGAAAGACGATCCCCTGGCCGTACCCCAGTTCTTACAGAGAGACGATCCCCTGGCCGTACCCCAGTTCTTACAGAGAGACGATCCCCTGGCCATACCCCACTTCTTACAGTGAGACCATCCCCTGGTCGTACCCCACTTCTTACAGAGAGACAATCCCCTGGTTCTACCCCACTTCTTACAGAGTGACGATCCCCTGGCAGTACCCCACTTCTTACAGAGAGATTATCCCCTGGCCGTACCCTACTTCTTACAGAGAGATGATCCCCTGGCCGTATCCCACTTCTTACAGAGAGACAATCCCCTGGCCATACCCCACTTCTTACAGAGAGACCATCACCTGGCCGTACCCCACTGCTTACAGAGAGATGATCTCCTGGCCGTACCCCACTTCTTACAGAGAGACGATCCCCTGGCCGTACCCCACTTCTTACAGTGAGACGATCTCCTGGCCGTACCCCACTACTTACAGAGAGACGATCTCCTGGCCGTACCCCACTACTTACAGAGAGACGATCTCCTGGCTGTACCCCACTTCTTACAGAGAGACGATCCCCTGGCCGTACCCCACTTCTTACAGAGGGACGATTCCCTGGCCATACCCCACTTCTTACAGAGGGAGGATCTCCTGGCCGTACCCCACTTCTTACAGAGAGACGATACCCTGGCCGTACCCCACTTCTTACAGGGTGGTTATCTCCTGGCCATACCCCACTTCTTACAGAGAGACGATACCCTGGCCATACCCCACTTCTTACAGAGGGACGATCCCCTGACTGTACCCCACTTCTTACAGAAAGATGATCCCCTGGCCATACCCCACTTCTTACAGGGTGGTTATCTCCTGGCCATACCCCAATTCTTACAGAGAGATAATCCCCTGGCCGTACCCCACTTTTTACAGAGAGACGATACCCTGGCCGTACCCCACTTCTTACAGAGGGACGATCCCCTGACTGTACCCCACTTCTTACAGAAAGATGATCCCCTGGCCATACCCCACTTCTTACAGGGTGGTTATCTCCTGGCCATACCCCAATTCTTACAGACGGACGATCCCCTGACTGCACCCCACTTCTTACAGAGCGACGATCCCCTGGCCGTACCCCACTTCTTACAGAGGGACGATCCCCTTGCGGTACCCCGCTTCCTACAGAGGGACAATCCCCTGGCCGTACCCCACTTCTTACAGAGAGATGATCTCCTGCAGATGCGGCAGGAGCTTCGGCTGGGTCTCGATTGTCCAGAGAAGTACTACCAAACTTTTTAAGCCAAAAAAGTTCCAACAAAGTTATACGCTTGACCCAAATAAGTGTTTTAAAGCAAAAGGGAATAAAGTTTACTGGCAAAACCATCAGGCCCCTGTTGTTGGTGCCCCCCAAATATCCATTTATACCCCCTGGGGTACACATACAAAAGGGTGAGGATCAGCCCCTTCCTCAAATACCCCCAACAAGCCCCCAACATACAGATTGACCACATTAATGATCATCCTACCTGCACCTAGTGCATTTTCTGAGCCTTTAAGCATCCAAGATGGCGGCACATGGAGTCTTAGGCTGCCTGCAGACAGGAAGTGTCTTCTGTCTATGCCGCTCTGCATTCTGGGATTGCTGTCCATTTCCTGACCCCAGCTCTGCTCTGCCCAAGCAAAGCACAGCTATAACCCCACCCCTGCACTTTTCACCCCTCTCCTCTCCTCGGTATGTGATGCTTCTGAGGCAAGTTGGTGGCGCCCGTATCAGAGTTGCAGCCCAGTGGGGGAGAGAATAATAAGTAAATAAAACTTAAACTTTATTAATTTTAGGTGCTGGGGAATAGTTTATTAAAGGTTTAGGCTTTATGATGCTGAAGGTCCGGTTTAAGCATCTTGGGCCGCTTTCCACTATCTGGTCATCTGGACCCTCCAGAAGCATTGGCGCGAACCTTCCTTATTAGCCACACAGGTGTCTTCTGTGGAGCCTATGCTTCATTAGCCTGATAATGGCATCTTCTCCAACAAGTCCTCCTGGGGAAGCAATGAAAGGGCCCCTCAGTTATAGGGCCCCATGGGGGGCTATTGTCTGTACTGCCCTGATCCTCGCTGCTCCCTATATGAACTAAGCAGAAATGCAGTTCCCTGAAAAAGCCAATAGGCTCGATTCAAAGAGACAAAAAAAGACTTTTGTTTTAGTGCCGATCTGTTTTTTTTTTAAATGTTCCTGCTCTCGTATGAGTGTACGAGCGATTCTGTGCATGCATTGCAATCCTTCTGTAAAGTTTCCGTCCGTTCGTACGGCAGATTACGAATACGAGGATGTCATTTTCCATCCAGACTTTTCCATTTCATTTTCACATGTTACAACGTAGGCTTTCGTTTTTGCCCTTTTCCCATCGTATCCTCCAACGAATCCTTTACGTTTCCCGATAGATTCTGTTTCCCTTTTTCAATAAATATTCGTCCAGACGGAAATCCTTACGATCTTACGCCTGCTCACTACAAACTTAACTCATTAAAGTGCTCACCTACATATTTGCCACCCTCACTTCTACTACAATGTTTAACTAAATCACTTAGCACTGTCCTCCATCTTCCCTTTTGGACCCTTAAAGCTCACCCAAACCACTTAGCACTATCCTCCATCTTCCCTTTTGGACCCTTAAAGCTCACCACTTCTTGGTTAGGTTCTTCTTCCATTTTAGCCCCCTAAAACTTACCCAAATCACTTCTCGGTCATGTGAATATTCATCTTTAAATATTTCTGGGCCCATTAGTTTTGTGTTAATGTATTTTGTAAATTAAATGACAATGTAACATTTTTTTTTATCCCATCATAAAATATAAAATTTTTAAAAATTTTGAAAATTTCAAATTTTTACAACTATAAAACACAAAATACATAGCAATGGCAGGCCACTGAACATTATTCTTCATCTGTGGTCCCCAACGAGTTGCGCAGCTCCTGCATCTCGCCCACCAACTGAAGGACCCTGACACTCAGTTGTGCCACTCTGGCATGTGTGGTCCCTGTTAAAAAACATAAATTAAAATTAAAATTTTGTTATATCCTTGCTGGGGTCATACTGCAGTCCCCCCCCCCCCCCCCGTATGGTCCAAACACCTAAATCTGGACTTCAAAAGCCCGAAGGCCCTCGCCACCATGGCCCAGGTTTTGCATAGTGCCTGATTAGAGAACCCCTGGCCCGCATTCTGCAGGCAAAGAACGGGCATCAGGAGCAAGGGCGAGTGGCACATCTTGCAGTTCCTGCAACCAAATATAAAATAATTACACAAAGCAAAGGTAACCAACTAAAACAATAACTCCTACAACACATTAAGATTCAAGTTCAACAATCCAAATATAATTCACAAAGGACATAAGTCTAAAAAAATATAGCAATTATATGGATGTGTGGAAAATTAAATGTTTACATGCTAAGGACAAATTAAGGTCAGCATTAAAATGCATCTATAAGGCATACGTGAAATGTATTGATTCAGGTATGCATTGCTATACAATTTATGGCCTCGGCCATGCTGATACATGCAATGCCTTGGTGCTAAAGGCGCGCAGACTCCTCCACATAGCCGCAAAACATGTTCAACAATAGCAATCCGAGCCCTCAAAGTTCTCGTAAGTGGATCGGAAATGAAACGGATTTATAGGGTGGTGAGCCGTCGGAAATCAGCTCTCTGAATCAGACAGAAACCCATCCCAGCAAGTTTTCTGAACGAACGGAAAATTTCTGATTTTGTTTGGAAAATGATCCGAACTAACGGAAATGTTCCGATTTGCTTCCGTTCATCAGAAGCGCATTCCCGAATGTTCGTGCGAGTAGAAAATGGACGAAAAAAAGCAAAAAAATGACAAACACCCACCAAAACTTTCACAGACAGCTACGGAAGTCCGAACGAATGTGTCTCTGAATCGAGGCTATTGTAGTCTTTCCATTGCTCTAATAACTTATAGAGTTTCTGATAGAGGGGTGTGTAATTTGCTGAAGTCAGGGAGTCACACAAGCCAGTTAAATATAGCCCAAGATATTTGATGTTTTTTTCCTCCCAACTAAAATCAAATGATGCCTAAATCCAGGACTCCCTAGGTATCGTGATATTCAGCGCTTTGGATTTTGCGTGAAGCCCAGATACAGTCGCGAACTTACCCATAATTTGGAGTAGATTAGGGAGAGAGAGCATTGGGTTTGTAATGAATAAAAGGACATCATCCGCAGACACAATTTGTGGCGCTTACCCGCTACTTCCAGACCCGATATGTTCTCAGATTTTCTAATCAATTGGGCCAGAGGTTCCACAACCAGGGTGAACAAGGGGGGGGGGGGGGGGGGGGAAGCGGGCATCCATGCCTTGTCCCTCTAGAAAGTTTAAAGGGTTCAGACTTATACCCGCTATACATTACATACGCTAAAGGGGACGAGTAGAGAGTTTTTAATACATTAATAAATACTGGTCCGAACCTCCATCTCTCCAAAAGGAAAAACAGATACTCCCAGGAGACCGAATAAAATGCTTTCTTAATGTCTAGGGACAATAGCATAGCTGGAATCTGTCGCTCTCATGCTATATGGAACAACTGTACAATCCATCTAATATTGTCCCCTGCCTGTCGCCCCGGTATAAAGCCCACCTGGTCATTATTTATCAGTTTTGGTAAGAATCCCGAGAGCCTGTCCGCTAGCACCTTAGCCAGGATTTTTGACGTCCAAATTAATTAGGGAAATGGGTCTAAAGTTAGACCAAAGAAAGTGGTCTATATCTGGTTTTGGGATCATACTGATAGAAGCCCTGAGTGACTCTTCCTGATAGTATGAAACATTGCAGTCAGCTTAGGAGTTAACACTTCACTAAACTTTTTATAACAGGCTGAGAAGCCATCTGGGCCCGGTCTCTTATTAAGTTTCAAATTCTTCACTATCTGTTGAACTTCACGTTGTTGAATTTCGTCATCTAAAATTTCTTTCAGATTTACGGGTAGGTCAATTTCCCTAAAAATCTCTCCAATGTCTCCAAGCTTGGTGGTGAAGGATTAGAATACAACTTCTGCAACTGTTGTTTGAACATATTTACTACCTTAGTTGGATTACTTGTGACAACCCCCCTCTCATCCTTTAATCTAATCGGCAGTAACTTTGTGGTGGAGCTTTAAATTTCTTAGCTAATAGTTAGCTTGGTTTATTCGCTTTACAATAATATTTATGCTTCAACCAACACAAAGCTTTCTCTGCTCTTCCTGCTAGCGCCAGATTCAACTCCTGTGACGTTCTATGAAGTTTGGCTCGCAATTCTGGTGTCATATCGTGCTTAGCTGCCTCCGAAACCTGAAGATATTCTTTTTCTAGCCTGTCAATATACTCGTTCCTATCTCTTTTCTTCCTAGCTGCCAACTGAATCAGCTTACCTCTAATCATAGCTTTATGGGCCTCCCAACATAATGTTGCCGATACCTCAGGTGTTTCATTCACTGCAAAGTAAACAAGCAATGCTTCCTTAAGAGTGGTAGCAATTGCATCATCTGATAAAAGGGACTTATTGAGAAACCAGGAGTATTCTGAAGATCTGCTGATCAGGAAGCCCAGTTTTAGCAGCAAGCCATCATAGTCAGACCACGAGATGGGAATAATTTCAGCTGATCTCATAAGCGCTAAAGATCTCTGCGGTAAGAAGATATGATCAATTATCATATAAACTTCATGTGGATAGGAGTAATGTGTGAAATTTTGCGTTCCCGGGTGTGCATCTCTCCAGCAGTCCGCCAGCCAACATCTATCCAACAACTTTCTAAAAGATCTAGCACTCATCATCATATGGGTTGTTACTAGAGAACCAGACCAGGACTGCCTGTCTATATGGGGGTTTAAAACCATATTCGAATCCCCACAGATTATGGTTGTGCCTTGTGCTACTGCCGCCACTTCATCAAAAAACGTAGAAAGAAAATTAACCTGGTTGACATTTGGAGCGTAATAACCAGCTACTGTTACGCCCACATCCTGCAGGGAACCAATTTAAATCAGAAATCTCCCTTCCGGATCACTAATTTCTTTTTTGCAATGGAATTGGGAGCCCCTCTTAAACCCTATTAGGATACCTTTTTGTTTGGTGTCAGCACGTGCCAGGAAAATTTGGGGATATGAGGAATCAAAGAATTTGGGCTTAGAGCTGTTCGAGAAATGCATCTCCTGGAGACACAGTATATCAGGATGCAATGATCTAATTTTACGGAATGCTAAACTTCTTTTCTGTGGTGAATTAAACCCTTGAACATTGAGTGAAAATACAGTAGCCATTGTTTAACTTGTAACTTGATATTAAAAGAAAAGGAAAAAAGGAGTGGGGGGAAGAAGAAAGAATAGAGAAAGGAAAAATAAATAAATAAGGAGAGGGGAGGGGAAGGAAGGAATGAAAGGAGGTGGAGCGAAAGGAGAGGAGAAGAAGAAAAGAAACCAAGAATTTAGTAATGCAATGAAATAACTTTTAGATTGGGAGAAAAATTCCCTCAGACTCTGGTGGGACTGGTGGGATTCTTCTCCGCTGTTCCCGGGAATAGAATGTCCCTGGAACAAGTTTGATTAACTGAGAGCTAATAAAAAAGGAAATAGTAAAATAAAACTATATTGGCTTGATGCAGAGCCTCCCCGTTCAGCTCCCCCGTGCGTTTCCCCATTGGTTTTGGCCTTTGATCGGGTCAGGAAAGGGTGCTACGTTGATTTTAGTGTGCGTTTATGCGCTCAGGTGTGCGCTCAGCCGCCTTTGCGATTGTCGGCTTGCGCGAGGCTGTTTCCCGGGAAAACGGACGCCTCGTTCATTGGTCCGTTTTTTTCAGTGATGCAGAGCCTTGATTTCCGATTGGAATCAGCCTAATAAAACATGGCCGCCAAGCCTTCACTTACGGCCACTCTGACCAGCCGAATTGGAGCTCCGTGCTTTTTGGGAATGCATTCCTCTGTGGGCCAACATCAAAGGCGCCACCTACGCCGTCTGGTAGTTCTGAGTATGGCAGAAACCAGGCTGCAGCGCACGCCTTTGGACATCGATGGCATGAGTGACGTTGACCTATTCGAGCTCACCCGCCTTAACCGTGTTTCTCTCCATGCCTTGTATAGCGAGCTGCGGCCATGGTTAGCCCCCACCACAAGAAAGGGACATGCAATTGCAGGTATGAGCAAATTGGTTGGCTGCCTGCAATTTTTGGCGAACGGCTCGTCCCAGAGACTGGGTGCCTTCTCCCTGGGGATGTCCCAGTCTACGCTGAGCCGCAGCCTAACCAAGTTTTTGGATGGCATGGCTACCCTGGCACAGAATTACATTTTTTTCCCTCAAACAGGGGAAGCCTGGAATGCGGTTAAGTTGGGCTTTTATAACATAGCCGACATGCCCAACGTCCTTGGTGCAATCGATTGCACACATGTCTCGCTCATCCCCCCTGCGGACCAGGAATATCTGTTCAGGTATGTGGTTTGGGTCTGCTTTTTTTCTGGTTATCACACATTTTGTTATGGCTCACACTAATTCCACTTGTGTTTTGCTTGGTGCAGGAACAGGAAGATGGGCCATTCCATCAATGTTCAGGCAGTGGCGGGCCCTGATCTTCAATTTTTCAGTCTGTTTGCTGGCTTTCCTGGGTCCACGCATGATGCGCACATTTTGAGGAACTCCAGCCTCTATCAACGGTTTCAATCTGGAGATATTTCTGGAGGATGGTTACTGGGTATGTGTATTAAAGTTGTATTTCTTGGCCCCCAGGTTTGAATGTGGATTTGCCACTACCCCACTAATCTGTGAGACCTTTCCTGGAATCTTGAAAAGGTTTTTGGTTTAATTAATGGGTGAAAGTATTCTCCACTATTGGCTTATGTTCTGGCCCTCTTATCTCAGTAGCATTACGCAGACATTTTTAAGGAGTGTACAGGTTGCATGTGTTTGTAGGCTCAGTAAAAATGTCAATTCCTCCCACCATACCTAGCTCACCTATTTGTCCCTGTGTACTAATGTTTCTATGCACACCTAAACCTTTTTTTAGGCATCCACCTTATGTTTGTCTTTTGTATTTTTGCAGGTGACTCAGGCTATCCCTTGTTACCATGGCTGCTCACACCCATCCTGCACCCATCTTCCCAGGCACAGGAGCGCTACAACACAGCCCATAGGAGGTCTCGCTCTGTGGTGGAACGTGCCTTTGGGTTGTGGAAGATGCGTTTCCGATGTCTGGATCACAGTGGGGGTTCTCTTCAGTATCAGCCTGGCAAGGTTATCAAAATAATTATTGCTTGTGGGGTCCTGCACAACCTTGCCATTAGAAGCAGGATTGCTCGATATACTGACCTGGGTGCAGAACCTTTCCCTATTTCTGACGAGCAGACCCCTCCTTACACTGGTACACCAAGTGGCCCAGCACACACAATCCGTGCTGACCTTGTGGCCAATGTATTTTCTTGAAACCACCCCCTGTCTGCAGGCTGGGGAAGATTAAATCACACCTAATAAGTGTTACATGCTGGTCACAAAGCGACTCTAAATGCATTTGGCCTTTACCTCTGCTGCCGGCGCATGTCCATTTTTGGCCAACTATATGATTTCAGGTCCACAACTGTCCGCTTGATTTGTTCAGTATCTCGATGGACAGAACACCATAATGTACCCAAACAGCATTGGCAACAGCCATGCTTTGTGCTTATCAAAAACGGCCTGTTGGAGGGCGTGGCTTGACATGAAGCCGTAAGGTCGCAGCAGAGGAGAGCTCCGTGACCACCTACCCTTTAAGTCACTCGGGCGAGCCAGTAGAGCCCTTATACACAAATGCCCAGGAGGGTGAAGGTGAGATGAAAAGCCAGGAGAACATGGGAACACCCCATCCCCACTTACTTCCAGGAGCGGGGCACGGATCCGGCTGGTGAAGAGCCACACAAGATGGCGGCGCCGGACGCGGGGGGAGGCGAGATGACGTCCTCCTTGCTGGGACCCGGACGAGATGGAGCTGGTCTCTCGACCCTGTGCAGACATGCTGGGGCCGGCGCGGGAGGGGCCCGCATGGAGCAAAGCGTTGGAGGCGGCCTGAAGAGCGACGCTGCCGGGGACCTGGCCGGCGGGAGGCGCCTTACAGTGGCGGCGCAGATACACTCGGCGGCGGACGGCGCCACGGGCCGGACCGGCGGAACACCCGGCGGCCCAGAGGTTGGTGGCACCCCCCCCGATCCCCGACCCCCCCATTCCACACTGACCCTGGCCACCCTCCGGAGCCCGGACGGGTATCGGCTGGGGATTGAAGGAGAGCCACAGCAGGCAGCGCGACGGCTATATGGTGGTGCCCCCTCGCCGCAGGATGGGCTGACGCAGCGGGAAGGGAGAGGCAGGATAAGCCCGGACTCACCCCCAGGTCTCACAACGGGGAGCGCTGCACTGTTAGATGGGGGGGAGACCTCATGGCAGGTGACAGAGACCCCCGACTTCTCGCCTGGCCCAATCAGCCTGCCGCCCACCCCACCGATGCTGACCAGCCCCACACATCCCTGGCAGCCCCATGACGGATCGCCGAGGGGGGGCGGAATGAGGGCACGAGCGTTAACCCCATTGGCTGAACCGTGGCCCCACAGATGGGGGGAACAAAATCCCAAGCAGGGGGAGCACGTTGGAGGGTCCCTGACCTCCCCTGGGATCCCACAGGAGTATGGAGAGGGCCGGCCAGATGCGGTCACCCTCGATGGTGGCCGGTCGACGGGGTCTTCCCCCCCGCTGATGCAGCGCTTGGACACCCAGACGCCCGTCCCGATGGATTTCTTGTCCCGGACAATAGCTGAGGCGGTTAAAATCAATATTAATGAGGCTCTTCGCGGTCTGCCGACGCGCAGTGACTTTGATGGCTACGTATCCAGAATGGAAGGCACCATTAAGAAGGAGCTGGCCTCCCTGCAAGGAGCTGTTACCGAGGTTACGCAGAGAATAGACGGAGTAGAACACTTGCACAGTTCGCTAGAAACCCGTGTGGCGGCGCTGGAACAACAACAGAGAGCAGGGAGGCGACACTTGTCTGATCTTGTACTCGCACATGATGATATCGAGAACCGCAACCGCAGGAATAATCTCCGACTGCGCGGGGTGCCTGAATCGATAGAACCACGTGACCTGGCATCTGCGGTAACATCCATCTTCAACGGGTTGCTTGATCTGCCGGCCTCCAATCATATCGAGTTGGATCGTGTGCATCGGGCGCTCGGACCCGACCACTGGAGGGGGACAGACCCCGAGACGTGATATGCAGGGTCCATTACTTTAAAGTCAAGGAAGAAGTCACCCGGCGGGCTTGGGACAAGGGGCCAATTGCATTTCAGGGATCGCAGGTCATTATTCTCCAGGATTTATCCCGAAGAACTCTGCAGATGAGGAAACTCCTAAAGCCCCTTCTGGAGGTCATTCAGGAGAGAGGGGCGACTTACCGTTGGGGACACCCGTTTCAGCTCTTAGTGCGTAAAAACGGCGGCCTCTTTGTCCTGAAAGCACCCAACCAGCTCCCAGACCTGTTTCGCTTTCTGGAGACGGACTCGATGGACATCCCCGATTGGACAGTCCCGGACCTGTCGATCCATGGTGGCCAGCTGCCCCGACGGGCGAGGGATGGCCCCCGCAGAGGAGGAGGGGGTGCGAGAGGCCGTAGAAGATGAAAGGTGGTGCCACGGGTGTTGTGCACGAGGAGCTGGGGGCCCTGCCTTCCGGCCCCTCCTGCGCATAGCCTCCTGGAACCCCCCACCCGGCGGCCCTCTCGGTTGAATGTGTGCCGGAAACGTGATGTGACCCGTATTGCAGTTATGAGCCGTGCTCAAAGTCATTGTTTATATGTTGATACTTGACTGCAGCGGAATGCAGATTCCCCCTTAGTAATATTCCGTGCCATATTTAGATGTTCCTGAATGTTTTGAAGAGGATTTTTGTTTAGTTTGCCTTGAGCTGCCCCCCGCTAGTAGTACACCCCCCATGTCAGGTGATGCGCCTGGGACCTACCGGAGGAGTCACACGGGAGGGTGCAGCTGATGTCCATCCCACTCATAACGCAAAAGCACCCGTTGCCATGTGATGACCCCCTCCGTTCCCAGCCCGCGCTCGGCAGCCCACGCTCTAGAGTGAATCTAATTAGCTTACAAGATGAGCTTGGTGGGAAGCTCTCCTCGTTCACACTCACCAGGTCCTCCACGCCCACCCTGACACTTGGGTGCACCCCTCTGGATTGGACTTTTGTCTTCCCAGACGGGAAAGTAAAGGAGGTCACCCTGACTCCCCCTCATTAGTGGAGACAGGGAAGCACCCCTTTGTTGCTCTTAAACAGCACCCGTTCCGGGGTTGGTGTATCTAACCCTTGGTAGACTGGCTGTCGTCCCAGTCCTCTTTCGTTTTCTGGTTGTTAAACAAAGTTTGGTTTTTGTGTGTTTTGCCCTTCTCCCCTTAGTTTGAACGCCCCTTTGCCCCCCCTTCCCTCCCTTAACCCCCCTCCCCGACCCGTGCCTGCCCACCTCCCAGCCCTGCCTTAACTCTTCTGGATGGGCTGAGGGAGTCGGGTTGCGAAACCAATAGTGTGGTCTTGCTCCTGGGTCCTCACCCCACCCCAGACCGGTCACTCGATGGGTACCCTGAAAGTGATATCACTGAACGTTAGGGGCCTGAACTCTCCAGAAAAGCGGGCAATCCTGTGGCGGGAATTAAAAAGACATAAAGCGAAACTGGTCTTTCTACAAGAAACGCACTTTAAGAAAGGAGCATCTCCTAGGCTCAGTAGCAGGCTCTTTCCCCACGCCTACACCAGCTGCGCTGTAGATGCCAAGAAGAGGGGGTCAGCAATCTTAATTGCGAGGGATGTCTCCTTCACACTGCGGGAAAGTTGGTCAGATGACTCGGGTAGGATAGTCATGGTCAAAGGCCTAATTGGGCAAAAAAAATACACTCTAATCTCAGGGACAGGTGCGCTTTCTTAAGCAGGTATTAGACAAAATTGAAACTTATGCAGAGGGGGAGTTGATCCTGGGGGGAGACTTCAACCTGACCATAGACCCCCTAATGGACTCCTCTGTGGGTAAATCAGCAATTACACACATGGCCTTGAGATCCCTTAAAAAAAGACTGCACGACTTGCAGCTGGTGGACGCGTGGCGTATTAGAAACCCTACCGTTAGAGATTACACTTATTATTCAAGAGTACATGGGACTTACTCCAGGCTTGACTACCTCTATGTGTTGCACAGCTTACTGGGTCTGATCTCGGACGATGGTATCTATCCAACATCATTTTCTGACCACGCCCCAATTTTTTGGGATGTAGACCTTCTGACGAGACCCCCACCCCCCTTCACGTGGAGACTGAATGAGTCCCTATTGCAAGACCCGGTCTCAATGCTAGCCGTGAAGGAAGGGGTGGACTCTTACTTTAGAGAAAATGATAATGGAGAAGTCTCGCCCCAGACCCTGTGGGAGGTGCATAAAAGCGTCATACGGGGAATCTTGATCAGTCAGGCCTCGAGAGTTAAAGTGGACCAACACCCAGGGGTGATCGGCCCGGAAATCTATAAGATTCCCGGGCCGATCACCCCCCACCCCGCGGGACATCCGAGATCGGGATGTCCCGCGGGGTGAAACCCCCCAGAAACCCCAAAAACACCTTACCTGATCCGCCGCCGCTTCCGCCGCCGCCGCCTCCCGCGCACCCCTCCAGACGTGCGCGCGCCCGCGCCGGCCCTCTGTGAATGGCCGGCGGGGGCGCGCGCGCGCCGAGAGTGACGCGCGGGAGGCGGCGGCGGCGGAAGCGGCCTGGACGTTCCTGATCCCCGCCTGGACGTTGGCGGGGATTGGCTGCGGCGCTCACGTGGGAGCGTTGAGAGGTGAGTTTTTTGGGGTTTCTGGGGGGTTTCACACAGCGGGGCACCCCCGATCGGGGTGCCCCGCCGAAGTGGACCAAAACCCAGGATAGTCAAAATCCTGGGTGTTGGTCCACTTTAAGAAGGAGGGAATGGCTGAGCTGGCGAGGCTGACGGAGAGGGTCAGGGCCTTGGAGTTGTCCCATAAGCAGTCAGAGGCGGCGAGGGTCCTCGGGGAGCTAACGCAGGCCAGGGAGGCCCTCAATGCCCTGCTGCGTAAAAAAGCGAAGCATGTCATAAGAAAATGCAAAAGACGGTATTACGAATTTGGAAATAAAAGCAGTTCCCTTCTAGCTAGAGCCCTTAAGCAGCAGCAAGCCCAGAATTTTATTGCTAAAATTATTGACGGGGCCCGGGGGGCGCACCATACCTCGGAGAGCATTGCTGATACATTCAGACGGTACTATGCTGACCTATATGGCTTGGCCGGGAGTCGCTCCCCTGGCACGGCACAGGGAGAGAGAATTAAGCAGTACTTAATAGACTCAAAAATGCCAAAAATACCGAGAGAGGGTGCAGACTTGCTGGAGGCCCCGATTAGTATGGATGAACTTGACAAGGCGCTAAAACTCGCGCCGGCAGGAAAAGCGCCCGGCCCTGATGGGTTTCCGGTTAAATATTATAGAGCCCTTCTGCCGCAATTGGGGGGATACCTGGTGAGAGCCTGGAACTCGGTTCTTGACAGAGACTCCCCTGGCACATTCTCAAGCAGGGAGCTAGAAGCCCACATTGCGGTCATCCCTAAACCGGGGAAAGACCCACTGTACTGCACAAGCTACAGACCCATTTCACTGCTTAACGCAGACGTGAAACTCTATGCAAAAATATTGGCCACCAGACTATCCCCCATAATCCCCCAACTAGTCCACCTGGATCAGACCGGCTTTGTTATGCATAGAGAAGCTAGGGACAATGTGATAAGGGCCATTGACGTTGTGCATGGAGCCAAGATCGCAGGAACTCCCCTAATGCTCCTCTCTACGGACGCCGAAAAGGCGTTCGATAGGGTTAATTGGGCATTCCTGAAGGAGTCCCTCAGATACATAGGCCTAGGGGACAACATAAGGGTTGATGATCGAGGCTCTTTATACCACACCTTCGGCCAGAGTGAGGGTCAACGGCCACCTGTCTGACCCGGTTTGGATTGGCAATGGTACGCGCCAGGGATGCCCCCTCTCCCCACTGCTCTTTGCTCTCTCGCTGGAGCCCTTCCTTTGCATGATCAGAAACAATGTAGATATACGAGGGTTTGAGTCCGGAGGGCCCACCCATAAGGTAGCGGCTTATGCAGACGATCTGCTGTTTTTCATAGCCAACCCCGCTGTGTCCATTCCAGTACTAATGAGAGAGTTCGAGATTTATGGGAGACTGTCTTCACTAAAAATTAACTTTGACAAGTCTGAAGCATTGAATATCTCTCTCCCGGGTGGGGTAGTCAGGGCGGCCCAGCAGTCGTTTCCCTTCAGGTGGGCGGGGGCCTCGATCGCGTACCTCGGTACCCGGTTACCAAACTCTTTGCACAACATATTCGCCCTGAACTATGTCCCACTTCTGCGGGGGATCCAGGTGGACTTGGATAGGTGGGATCTCCCCACCTTTTCGTGGATGGGTCGGGCCAATATAATTAAGATGTCGATATTGCCCAAGCTGCTGTACCTGTTTCAGACTCTTCCGGTCCATGTCCCTGGGAGTTTCTTCGCAGACCTTAACCGCTCCTTGCTGAGGTTCGTGTGGAACAAAAAGAGGGCTAGACTCAGGGCCTCGCTGTTAAGTAGACTCAAAAATAGGGGAGGTATGTCCCTGCCAGATCTCAAGAGGTATTGGGCCGCTGCACACCTCCAGAGATTTTATGAGTGGGAAGCATGCAGAGAGACTAAACGATGGGTCCAACTGGAGCGAGATGCGGTGCCCATTTCTTTGGTGGCCGCGATGTGGAACGAAGGTAGGCTGCCTCCGGAGTTAGCCGGACACCCGACTATCGCAACATCTCTGAAGGTCTTCAAAAAATATAGGACACACCCGGGAATTTCTCCCTGGCCTTCGCCTCTGGTTCCTGTCTTAGACAACCCCCTACTGACCCCGGGGCAATCTAGATCAGACCTTAGAGAATGGGGTAGGCTTACCCAATTAAGATGCGGGAACCTACTGACTGTGGAGGGGTGGACGCCTTTGCAAGAACTGAGAAGGGTGTGGCAAAATGCGAATTTGGATCCCTGGACCCTCTTACACATACAGTTCTCTATGTCCAGACAGGGATATAGACGGGAAAAGTGTAGAGGGCATACCGAGCTGGAAAAAATTTGCATGGGTAACATTCCGCATGACCACTTGATCTCCAGACTGTACTCTATTCTGACGGAGGAAAGTGCTGACCCCCCGTCCTTTTGGAGGGAGTGGGAGATAGATCTGGGGAGGGAGATTGGAGAGGAGCAGAGAGCGAAAATAGCAACACTGGCCCATAAATCCTCAATAGCTACCAGGGTGCAAGAGCTAAACTACAAAATCCTGACCCGCTGGTATTATACCCCTGATAGGCTCAATAAAATGTCGGCGGAGATAGACCCACTATGCTGGAGGTGTGGAGCCGAACGGGGTACATTGTTCCATATCCTATGGTCTTGCCCCAGGATTGAGAAATACTGGAGAGAAGTGCTGGCATTGATCTCAGGGTTGACAGGGGACCCGACTCTGGAGGCCCGCGACCCGGCGCGGGTCTTGTTACATCTGACGGCTGGCTCGGTGGGGAAATACAAAAGATCCCTACAGGTCCACTTGATAAATGCAGCTAAGTTGGTGATCCCCAGGTTCTGGAAGCAAAGGAGCCCCCCATCAGTGAAGGACTGGGTCAGTGAAGTGCTACATATCAGCGAGATGGAAGATCTGACCCTGGCCTTGAATGATGGGGATGAGCGCTACAGATCCACCTGGATGCCCTGGTTGTTGTTCCAAGAGTCGAGTGAGTTCAGGCGGCTGCTCTCCGAGTAGTGCGATGCTGATACCTGTGAAACAGTAGACCCGTAGGAATGCACGGGTTAATATAAAATGTCGATGATTAAACTACATGTGTGGAAGCTCTGTTCATGGAATGTGTACTTTGCTGAGCACTGTTGACCACCTGCCTCCCCATTCCCTTATGACCCACCACTACTACATTTACCCCCCCCCCCATTCCTCTCTTGTTGTAGTATTCTAATTTTGTATGTATAAAACTCTTGTCAAAAATAAAAATAAAGAATTTGAAAAAAAACTGGCCTGTTAGGGACCCACGGCGTGGTTATCGCCCACATGGGTGTGTGTTGTCCCCTGCATCACTTGAAATAGATGGTTGGCTATCTGGGGAGTCGTGTGTGGTTTTTGGGCCGTGGTTGAGAATGGGTTAATGTCTCCTTGCTCCTGCGTTTTGGGGAATGTGCCTGTGTCTGTGGAGTCCCCACCGTTTTAGTTGGTGCATGTTCTACATGTGTCTTGTGCCTGCTTTTGTGTTTTATTTAGGATGAGGCATGTGTGCGGCTGGCTCTTTGGGCTCCCTTTAGGTCTGCCCATATTGATATGGTATCCCACACCAAGCGGAGTGCCTTGAACTTTAAATATTTTTACAACTGCGGTTGCGCGCCTGCGCGCACGCACGCACGTCACCGCGGGGGAACGTCAGATCTAGAATTTGAAAAAGAATGCAAGATGTCCCCCACCGTCTTTACAACGGAGCAGGACGAGCTCATCATGGATGTGAGTATGCGAGCGAGCGAGCGTGCGTTTATGTGCGCGCACACATTTGTTGTAATAAAAAAAGAAAAAACGCAAGAATAGTCTGAAACAACTTAGTTTGTCACCTTACAGACCAGCCCACCTTAGTTTAACCCATGTACGCAGCTCCAAACTAGCCTACATGCAGATAGCAGAACTAGGGCAATGTGAGGCAGCAAGAGGTTAATAAAGTGACTTGATTTAGGCCAGGAAACTTGTTAATGTATTTTGTGGATTAATGGTGTGTCCTTGTCTCTTTTTCTAACAGATGATGCTGAGGAATCGCTACGACTTCCTGCCGTCTGATTATGCCAAACGGACGTTGGCCCTGGAGGTGGTGGAGGCGATAGAACGCCGAACCCAAACCACCTATACCTTCACCCAGATCGCCCAACACTGGTCTGATTTAAAAAGAAGGCATAAGCCCCGGGTGAGGCGGTACTTCAACCAACATTTTCCATGTAAGTGTAGAAAATGTAAATGCACCTATAACCCTGGCATCGCCTGGGCGTGGTTTAATGATTGTGTTTGTATTTCAGCCCATGAATGGAAACTACGGTTCCGCCCCACCCGGACCAGGACACGCAGCCCAGTGTTGGGCGAAACAGGTGAAGGTGTAGGTGACTGTAAGTGACTCGGAGGAGCCGCTGGACCTCAGCATGCAGGGGAGGGGGGGATCTGACGGCAGGGAGTCGAGCAGAACAGAGGCTGAACCTGACTCCGGTAAGGGAAATATAGTTAGATATGTTGAAATACATGCATTAAATACAGATACTCATGTGCACTATTGTTGTAGATTCAGACGTCGCTGGAACATCCCAAGGGATGAGTGAGGAAGGGGGCGAGGAGGAAGAGGTTGCTGGGGAAGGTGAGTAGATTGATACCTAGAAGCCTAACTTAATATTCTATTCATGAAAGAACAACAGTCTCTAATATCAGTGTGTTTGTCATCCATACAGATTCACAACAGCAACAGAGGGAGGCTGAAGGGAGACTCCGCCCCCGACACAATGTGCGGCCCAAACCTTGTAAGTGGTGTTTATTTAAACTAAAGAAAATGAGCAAACAATTACATTTGAAAACTAAAATTCAGAAACATTTCCAAATTATTTTTTTTAAAAAAAGCACTTAAATCGGACCTTAACTCTGAATAAGAGTCTATCTTAAATATTTCCCACACCCTGTACATACAGATTGTCCACCTTACAAATCATCTTACCAACCTTTTCCAGAGCACAGCTCTGCTCTGTGTGAGCAAAGCACAGCTATAACCCACCCCCTGTACCTTATCCCACTCTCCTCTCCTCAGTAAGTGTGATGCTTCAGAGTCAAGATGGCGGCGCACGTATCCTAAATTCCTGAACTGAGTTGCAGCCCAGTGGGGGAAATAATAATAATTCATTGACTAAAAACTTACTATATATTATTTTAAGATGCTGCGGAATATTTTAAAAATAGTTTGTGCTTTTCATGAAATCACGCAGAAGGTCCGGTTGGATATGGGCCCCAAAAAAACCACGCCCAACCAAACCAAAAAAACAATGCTAAACTAATGTTGTTTTTCATTCACAGATCAAAGAAGACATCCCGAAGACCCCGAGGCCTAATTTTACCCCCCCAAAAAAAATTGTAAATATTGGTCAATGTTTTACCCCCGCCCCCAAAAAAAACCTTAAAAATAACAACCAAACAAAAAAAACCTTTGAATAATAAAAAAAATTAACATATTTTGAGAGTTGGCTTTCCTGCAAAAGTACAATCACACAACATCAGCACACATTTCCATGACACCAAAGGTTTAGATAGGGAACAATAAGTCAGAAAAACGCACAAACAATTATGGTATGCATTAAGGACAAGGAATAAGGATCTACTAGATGATTAAGGTATGCATTAAGGACAAGGAAGAAGGATCTACTAGATGATTAAGGTATGCATTAAGGACAAGGAAGAAGGATCTACTAGATGATTAAGGTATGCATTAAGGACAAGGAAGAAGGATCTACTAGATGATTAAGGTATGCATTAAGGACAAGGAAGAAGGATCTACTAGATGATTAAGGTATGCATTAAGGACAAGGAAGAAGGATCTACTAGATGATTAAGGTATGCATTAAGGACAAGGAATAAGGATCTACTAGATGATTAAGGTATGCATTAAGGACAAGGAAGAAGGATCTACTAGATGATTAAGGTATGCATTAAGGACAAGGAAGAAGGATCTACTAGATGATTAAGGTATGCATTAAGGACAAGGAAGAAGGATCTACTAGATGATTAAGGTATGCATTAAGGACAAGGAAGAAGGATCTACTAGATGATTAAGGTATGCATTAAGGACAAGGAAGAAGGATCTACTAGATGATTAAGGTATGCATTAAGGACAAGGAAGAAGGATCTACTAGATGATTAAGGTATGCATTAAGGACAAGGAAGAAGGATCTACTAGATGATTAAGGTATGCATTAAGGACAAGGAAACACCCACAAAAAAACCAAAAAAAAAAAAGATGTGTGTCACATTTGCATTTGGGGCCATATGCATATTCCAAGGGAGTTTGAGGGATGTGCGCTTGCGTGTAGCCTGATTGGCAACTGAAGAGCCATGGAGATGTAAGTATACTTGCTAAAACCACCAAAATGGAAGGTCAAATATGACGGAAACCAAGCAGGTACGTTCAAAATGCAAGGAAAAATCAGGGAAAAACGGGCCGCCCGTGTGAACGTGAACGGGAGCCCCGATCAAATTGAAGGCACCCGAGAGAGCAAAAAAAGCTTTCCGAGTAAAGTGAAATTGACGGATCAGTTAGGGAGCCATTCCGACGGAGGCTCTGCATCACATTTGAGCCACGATTCAAACGGGAGACCCGGACAATCGGAGGGTTTTAAGGGCAGTTCAGAGGAGGCTCTGCATCAGGCCCTATATGTCTATCTGCCAGACTAAGTCTCCCAGATAGAAATGAGTCAAGAAATGAGTGCAGCATGTGAATGCCGCCGAGCAGGGGGTCTTGACACCTAAACGCTATAACTGTGAGCTAACTTACTTAAACACAGATGAGGCCTGAAAAAGAGAGCTACAACATCACGTTGCAGCTCCCCTTCTCAGGACCCCTCCAATTTTTCGCAACAATTTACAAAAAAAATCCTACAACAACCGATCAAATAGGAAATTCTCCTTCCCTTTCCTCTCCAACAACTAGTTCCAGATGAACCACTGACAATATAGCAATCGTATATTTAAATTCAGCCGCAGGCAACAGTGATGAGATATACCAAGAACCTCAACGTGGGATCGCCTCACGACTTACTAGTTACTCTGGAGCTATGAGATGAGCGCCTCTCTACCGATTGTGCTCTGCATCTCGGTCTTTTCCCTGCCCGTTGTATCTTGAGAGAGTCATCTCTGGTTCTGGGAGATTTCATGGAGCTGTTCTGCCTTGCATACTGTAGGAGACCCGCCGAAGCCAGATGCCTTTGTAACTCCTAGACAGATACCGCCATAAAGGAATCGCCCCTATAGGAAAAAGTTATACGGAATGGGAAACCCCATTTATAGGTGACTTTGCTGTCCTGCAGAATTTTTAGAAACGGCATCATCTCCCTCCATCTTGCCATTGTTGCAGGTGAAAGATCAGAGAACACCTAGAATTTGTGGCCTTGAAATGACAGGTTAACAGTGTCCCGAGCAGCCTGCATCACTTGTTCTTTAGTATTGTAAAAGTGAAACTTCGCTAGAATGTCATGTGGAGGTTCCTCAGGTGGCTTTCGGGGCCCCAGTGCTCTATGGCCACGGTCCAGCTCGAGGCGTTCAATAGCAATTCCCGGGAGCAGTTCTTGGCATAGAGCAGTGACCACAGATTTCACATCCACCATCCACCAGTTGCACAATTCTATTCTAAGGCCTAGTTACTGTGAAAGGCCAGACATAATTACCCACCTGCTGCTGAGAAGTGCCATGATGGGCACAGAGGGGTGGCAGAGGCCTAAATTCATCAGGCAGATGTCAGCATCAGCAGACTAGGGGCAAGTGCCAACAGAAGTCACAGTGATAGGCCTGATCTCCCGATATCATGTAGCGGTCATGTCTCGACCACCAACCCATCTGCCACCATCTATTGGTTAACATGGTCATCCACTTCATCACAAGTTACATCAGACACCCCCAGTCAACTGTCAGTGGCTTCCTCAAAAACAACCCTCATTTGGCATGGCCCGGGAGCGGTCCCTGTCCTCCCATTGCCTCTGTTCTATGCTGTTCCCTCCCCCAGTAAAGTATCTTATGCTTTGGGTTCAGCTCCAATATTCAGTGAGAACAATCTAATAAAGGACAGTGAGCAGCTACTGCCCAGCCAAGAAGTGGAGACATCCGCTGCTTCCTTAGCTAGGCAGGCAAGTAGTAATGAGGAGAGATTGGCATAGGAAGTGGTGTTGCGAGCATTCTGGCTCCTGAAGCAGACACTGTCGAGGAACCCGAGGAGGACATCAGTGACATACAAACACAACTTGATGATGATGAAGCCGATCGCACTTGGGATCCAGGTGCAGAAGAGGCTTTATCATCATCAGGAGAAGAGGGTTGCAGGTTGCCTGTGAGTCAGCAGCTGAGGCAGCAAGGTGATAGAATGGTTGGCAGTCAGCATGGTGGCAGAATTGGAAAGTCTGAAGGCAAACGTGCCCAGGGCCAGGGTAGACCACCTACAGTCAGCGGCAGCAGCAGTGAATTAAGCCTCGATCTGTTTTTTTTTGTGAAATGTTTCCGTTCTCGTATGAGCGTACGAGCGATTCAATGCATGCATTGCAAACCTTCTGTAAAGTTTCTGTCCGTTCGTATGGCAGATTACGAATTACGAGGATGTCATTTTCCATCCAGACTTTTCCGTTTCATTTTCACATGTTACAACGTAGGCTTTCGTTTTTACCCTTTTCCCATCTTATCCTCCAATGAATCCTTTACGTTTCCCGTTCGATTCTGTTTCCCTTTTTCAATAAATAATCGTCCAGACGGAAATCCTTACGATCTTGCGCCTGCGCACTACAAACTTAACTCATTAAAGTGCTCGCCTACATATTTGCCACCCTCACTTCTACTACAATGTTTAGCTAAATCACTTAGCACTGTCCTCCATCTTCCCTTTTTGACCCTTAAAGCTCACCCAAACCACTTAGCACTATCCTCCATCTTCCCTTTTTGACCCTTAAAGCTCACCCAAACCACTTAGCACTATCCTCCATCTTCCCTTTTTGACCCTTAAAGCTCACCCAAACCACTTAGCACTATCCTCCATCTTCCCTTTTTGACCCTTAATGCTCACCCAAACCACTTCTTGGTTAGGTTCTTCTTCCATTTTAGCCCCCTAAAACTTACCCAAATCACTTCTCGGTCATGTGAATATTCATCTTTAAATATTTCTGGGCCCATTAGTTTTGTGTTAATGTATTTTGTAAATTAAATGACAATGTAACATTTTTTTTTTATACCATCTTAAAATATAAAATTTTAAAATATTTTGAAAATTTCAAATTTTTACAACTATAAAAAACAAAATACATAGCAATGGCAGGCCACTGAACATTATTCTTCATCTGTGGTCCCCAACAAGTTGCGCAGCTCCTGCATCTCGCCCACCAACTGAAGGACCCTGACACTCAGTTGTGCCACTCTGGCATGTGTGGTCCCTGTTAAAAAACGTAAATTAAAATTTTGGTATAACCTTGTTGGGGTCATACTGCAGTGCCCCCCCCCCCCCCGTATGGTCCAAACACCTAAATCTGGACTTCAAAAGCCCGAAGGCCCTCACCACCACGGCCTGGGTTCTGCATACTGCCCGATTAGAGAACCCCTGGCCCGCATTCTGCAGGCAAAGAACGGGCATCAGGAGCAAGGGCGAGTGGCACATCTTGCAGTTCCTGCAACCAAATATAAAATAATTACACAAAGCAAAGGTAACCAACTAAAACAATAACTCCTACAACAAATTAAGATTCAAGTTCAACAATCCAAATATAATTCACAAAGGACATAAGTCTAAAAAAATATAGCAATTATATGGATGTGTGGGAAAATAAATGTTTACATGCTAAGGACTAATTAAGGTCAGCATTAAAATGCATCTATAAGGCATACATGAAATGTATTAATTCAGGTATGCATTGCTATACAATTTATGGCCTCGGCCATGCTGATACATGCAATGATTTGGTGCTAAAGGCGCGCAGACTCCTCCACATAGCCGCAAAACATGTCCAACAATAGCAATCCGAGCCCTCAAAGGTTTCGTAAGTGGATCAGAAATGAAACGGATTTATAGGGTGGCAATCCGTCGGAAATCAGCTCTCTGAATCAGACAGAAACCCATCCCAGCAACGGAAGTTTTCTGAACGAACGGAAAATTTCCGATTTTGTTTGGAAAATGATCCGAACTAACGGAAAAGTTCCGATTTGCTTCCGTTCATCGGAAGCGCATTCCCGAACGTTCGTGCGAGTAGAAAATGGACGAAAAAAAGCAAAAAAATGACAACACCCACCAAAACTTTCACAGACAGCTACGGAAGTCCGGACGAATGTGTCTCTGAATCGAGGCTTTAGTGCGGACTGTTGGTGGGAAAATCAGCTACTCGGTGGTGTGGCAGTTTTTCATCAAGCATCCGCAGGAGGATAACATGGCCACATGCAGGATGTGTAGGCAGAAGGTGAAGCATGGCCAGGGACCCAATGTTGACACCACAGCACCACATCAACATATGCAGCGTCACCATAAAGCGACCAGGGAGAACCAAGGCTCCAAAGTGGTGGTCCAGCCTGCTGCATCACCCAGTGGCATGCCGCTCCCTGTTTCAGCCAGCCAAGGCTCCACCACCTCAGGGAGCTGTGTGTCATGCCCATCCTCTGTCGCTCCAGATGCTCCTGCTTCTCCTAATTTGAGTCAGTCATTCTGCCAGGAATACATCGGCAAAGCCAAGTCTAAGGGACAACAGTATGCACCCACTAATCTTACGGCGCAGAAGCTAAATGTGCTCCTGTCCAAGTTGCTGGTGCTGTAGTCCCTCTGTTGGTGGACTCTGCACCAGCAACCAGCAGTCTCAGTGCCCCTCCAGCCCACCATGTGTGCAGGGCAAGGCAGTGTCACACTATTCTTCACATGGTTTGCCTTGGTGAACGGACACACAGGGTAGGAACTGCTAAAATTAATTAATCAAGAAATCAAATCATGGCTTACTCCACAAAAACTGCAAATGGGAAACATGGTGACTGACAATGGGAAGAATATCTTGTCTGCGCTGCTACAAGGAAGCCTGAGACATGCACCCTGTATGGCACATGTGTTCAATCTGGTTGTCAAGCGTCTCCTAAAGTCTTTTACCATCTGCAAGACATCCTAACAATGGGATCCCCAACATAGTCTGATTTGTGATGTTTCCACCCATTGGAATTCCACCCTCTATATGTTGGATCGACTATACGAACAGAAAAAAGCCATCACCGATTTCTGTATGATCCAAGCGGATAGGTGGACTCCCCTGTGTAACTTTAATGTAAACCAGTGGCAGCTCATACGTGACACCTGCCATTTGCTCAGGCCCTTTGAGAAAGCCACTTTATTAGTCAGTCACCAGGATTACGAGATGAAAGACGTGATTCCACTGCTTCATCTACTACAACACGTGTCGGAAACCATGGCTAGTCAGGGCACTGGAAACGTGGTGCCTACATCTCACGGCCACATGAACCCTGTGGGAGCTGGTGGACATGTGCACATTTTAGGTTTTTCTAATTGGGCAGTTTTTCTAGTCATCTGACAGGAGAGGAGGCGCAAGAGCAGCCAGAGAAGCTAGGGGGTTGTGAGGAAGGCGAGACAGAGGACCCAGACACACCGTGGCAGTATGCAGTGGAGATGGAGGCAGGTAGTCCCTCCGATTCACTTGCACAAATGGCAAGATGCACGTCCATGTGCTTGAGTAGTGACCGCCGAATTGTCACCAATCGGCAGTGGGATAACTTCTGGCTCTCCACCTTATAGGACCCTCGCTACCGGCACAAAAAGGGGCTTTTTTTACACCCACTGAGGAGGACAAACTGACCTACTAGAGACATCCTACATAGTCAGTTGGCTGATGTCTATCTGTGTCCATCCTCTCACAGGTCTGACTCGGGGGGCCATCTACAGTCACCTTCCACTGCCATGGCTGCTGGGGAGGGGTGAGGTGGCAGGGGCAGTACCAGCTCCATCACCAGCAGCCTAAGTCTACAGTCCCTAATGAGTAGCTTTCTTCACCCGCATAGTGAGGCAACTCATGAGCAGCAGGTAGACCTGGAGCCAGACCTGAACCAGCAGGTGGTGTCATACCTTGACATGACCATGCTAAAACACTTTGAGTATCCACTGGACTTCTGGGCAGCCAAACTTGATTTGTGGCCGCAACTAGCAGAGTTTGCCCTGGGAAAGCTGTCCTGCCTGGCCAGTAGTGTGCAATCAGAGCGGGTGTTTAGTGTGGCGGGCGCCTATAGTAACCCCAAGGAGAACTCGTATGTCCATGAAAAATGTGGAGAGACTGACCCTTGTGAAGATGAATCAGGCATGGATCAGCCAGGATTTCCACCCACCAATGGCTGATGCATGCGAGTAGATTGATCATGGTGCCACACCAACACTTCAGAAATATGGATAGTGCAAAACAGATTCACGTCGCTGCTCGCCAGTTACAGACATTCCTGCGCATCAGAACACAAGTATTGAGGAATGCATTACGTAAAACTTAACTTTTAATAATATTCCTAGGATAACATATATATGTACCCAAAATTTTTATATGTTCTCCTCATGCTGTTGCCAACTCCAGGGTGTGTTATTTAGGCACTATATGGTCTCCTCATGCTGCTGCCAACTCCAGGGTGTGTTTTTCAGGCAATATATGGGCTCCTCATGCTGCTGCTAACTCCAGGCTCAGTGACAGCGATTCTAATAATGATGCCTCTGATCTGCATGTCATACTGCATTACAGTATTATTTCACTAACCCAGCATGCATCCCATGCCTGTTACAGCAAGCAAAATGTTCTAAAACCCTATTGGTAGGCCAGAAATAGCCATTTTTAATAGCAATTAGTTGCAAACAAATTCAAATTGAAACAATTATGAGGGGAAATTCAGCGAATCATCCAAAACAAATTTTTCATCTCGAATTCACTCATCTCTAATCCCTACCTGTCCATCCACCTTCCTAACAACTTACTCAACTACATACTTGCCTATTTACCCAACCACCTACCTATCCTATCTAAATTCCCCCATATTCATCTACCTGACTACCCTTTACCTGTGAATCTGAGTGCCTACCCACCTACCTGTGTGCTCAACCACCTACCTGACTACCCCCACCTACCAATCTTTCTACCAGCCTTTCCACCTAAATGCCGACCTACCTACCCACTCACCTATATGCCTGCCTGTTCAACCACCCACCTTCCTTTTTAACAAAACCTCTACCTAGGAGATCGGGTCATCTTCTTTTGGTGGGTGGGGTCCACAAACACACAGCATAGATGTATAGCACTAGATAGAGTGGTTTTAAACAGGAGCACAGCTTATCCACTCATAGTAGAAATTGGCTTGTGTCGTGGCATTGGTTACTGATGTGTGTGCAATGGTCTAATAGCGCACAGTGTTGTGATCATTAGGGTGATTGGAGCAATGAGCAATGATTGGTTTTGCAGTTTTTCTGGGGAGGAACATGGTTTATCCACTCAGTGCCTGAAGCGAGGGGGTGAGTAACATGTTTTTAACATACATGCAAAGCCCTGGAATGCCCCCTCTAGCACAGTAGGTTTGACATCATCACTGTGACATATGACAGGGGAGTGGCCTGGAGATGATACAACTAGGATGGTATAAAAACAAGCTCAGTGGGGCACCCAGAAGGAGAGTCTCTCATTCTATAAGGACTGAGAACATCTGTTACCTACGGGATCTCTCTCTCCTCTATGTTCTCCACAGAGGCAAAATCGCAGGGACAGACTCAACCCCCCACCCCCTTCTCTTTCAACTGTGGTTGCTCTGACAGCACACGGTTTTACTCTTCTATGTAATGGGCAACATTGCATGGACGGACTCTAACTCCACCAACTTACTCTGCAACTCCCTCTCCTCTACCCCCCTTTCCTCCAATATGCTGAGCCTCTCATCCCACCATGCAGATGTCCCTCCCCGCGGGACATCCGAGATCGGGATGTCCCGCGGGGTAAAACCCCCCCAAAACCCCCAAACCCCCTTACCTTAGTTTCGGCGGCGGCCGGCCGCCGCCGCCTCCCTCGCGCCCCTCTAGGCGTGTGCGCCCCCGCGCCGGCCGTCTGTGAATGGCCGGCGCGGGGGCGCGCGTCAAGAGGGACGCGTGGGAGGCAGCGGCGGAGGAGCCACGGACAAGCGGCTGTCAAATCGCTTGTCCGTCGGCGCTGGGAGCGGGGAGAGGTGAGTTTTTAGGGTGATCGGGGGGGTTTCACACAGCGGGGCACCCCGATCGGGGGTGCCCCACCGAAGTGGACCAAGATCCAGGATAGTCAAAATCCTGGGTGTTGGTCCACTTTAATCCTAGACTGGACTTTAAAATTAGAAAATAGAATTACATATGTGGAATTCTTTAGTGTGATCTCCCCATCACAGCAGAGCGAGAGAGAGATGACTCACACACTACAGAAAGCTGTAAGCGAATTACATTGTCATAGCAGTAACATGGCTGCTTTACAATGTAACACAGCCAGGCTTGGCCCCTGTTACAATGGAATCACAGCAACATGCCACACTGTTACAATGTAGCAAAACAGGGACCTGGCTGGCTTTTTACAGTGTAATAGCAGGACTTGTTACATTGTACAGCACAAGTTTGATCACTCTTGGCACTGCTGCATCTGTATAGTCATAATCTTAATATTTCCTGTATCAGGAAATAATCTGTTGAGTGTTACAGTAGTTTATTTTGGGGCACACAAACTGACATGACACAGAGGAAACAGCCTTTTTGCCCCGAAGGTATGCCAAACTTGGCATCCAGTAACTTGGGGGACCCAGCTGAAAACAATTATTCAGTTCCCCAATGCATCCAGAGGCACCCTACAAAATTGTAGATCTTTGCCAAATCTTGGGCTACAGGTACTGGTGGGAAATTCTTCCGGCCCCCTGGATGTGATTCAGGTGCCACACCCCCAAGTAAGCCCTGCTTAAAGGTTTCTGACTATCCTGGGTTTTGTTCCCTGCTTTCAGAGCATCAAACTGGCGAAACACTGCAGATTGCCCAGAAAAACGCACCTCTCCCCTGGTCCTACGGCACATGCACAGCTCTCATCCAGTCAGAGCCATTTGCCGGGCAGGAGTCAGACCTGTAGTTGTGTAGGCCTGGCAGTAGCGAGCAAGCCCTTAAAAAATTGTCCATTTGTAACAGGGGGTAGCAGTGGGATTGGAACCCTTAAATTTTAGTTGAAGAAGAAGCAACGGCTTTTTGGGCATCACAGTGTTGACCTGCATGTGTGTTGGCCTAGTAGTTGCATTAGCAGTATTTAAAGACTAAGCAGACGGACAGGGAAACCTGTGGTGGTTGTTTACGGCTGGCAGTAGCAAGCAAGCAAAAAAAAGGTCCCATTGTTACGGCGGTAGCAGTGGTATTGGTATCGGGATTGGCATCTTGACAATTAAGTTTAGGAAGACGAAACAATGGCTTTTTTTTACAAGTCTTGATAAATGTGCCCATTCTGTGCATCGCTTTATAGACCTGTGGTTGTGCAGGCCTAGTAGGAGCATAGGGTGGCAGCAGAGGTGCTGTTGGTGGTTGTGTAGGCCTGGCAGTAGCGGGAAAGCCCTCAAAATATTGTCCCACTTGTAATGTGGGGTAGCGCCTGGATCGGCACCCTTAAATTTTAGATCAAGAAGAAGCAATGGCTTTTTACAAGCACTGAAAAATATGCCAATTTTGGGCATCACATGTGTGTTGGCCTAGCAGTAGCAGAGGGTGGCAGGCTGGCAGCAGAGGCGCTGTTGGTGGTAGTAGTGGCATGCTAATCAGTGGCATCAGGCAACATCAGGGGTTTTCAAATCATTACCTATCCACGCCTGATTCATCTTTACAAAAGTTCATTTTTCCATGCTTTTGGCGGACAACCTTGTCCGCTTAGGGGTGGCGACACCACCTGACGTGCTGAAAAAACATTCTGACGCTAAGCTTAAGAGTGGACAAGACAGGACCACCATGCATATTGTGCTAGCTCTGGACAATAATCCTGTTCTATCTGCTCACATAGAAGTTCAAGGGGTCTGTGCCCAGTGTATCTCCTGGAGAAAGGGCACAGTCGGGGTAGGAATGCACCTGGCTTTTCAGGTGGTGGTGGTGTTGCTGGTGATGAACAACATCCCTTCCATGATGATGTGTGTCAGGTGGGCTTATGGGATGTAAAAATGGATACAACTTATTCTTAAGAGTGAATTGCATGCTGCTGCTGCCACCGGTTGGAGAGGTAGAGCGTTGACTCGGTGGGGAGCGGAGAGTGGACATCCGGTCAGACATGCTTGTGATAGGTGTCTGCCTTTTGAAAGGCATGGCTAACTGGCTGCATATCTTCTTTCAGTAAGCTATTTTTGCCTTTCTCTCAGAAGGTGTAAAGAATTTCCCCATTTTGGTTTTATACCAAGGGTCTAAAAGTGTATGAATCTAGTACTCTTTTTGCTTCATGGCTGTCAGCGAGGAAGCAACCCGTGCATACAGCTCGCCATTCTTGCCAGCATTTCTGGGGAGGGGTTCCAGCTCCACTCCATATTGCCATGTTTGTTCATCATCTTCATCCACCACCATCATGATGTTCATTATCTTCATCCACCACCATCATGATGGCTGTCGTCATCATCATTGTGTGCCTCCTCTCCTATCCCTTCCTGTGATAAGTTGGTTGTGTCTCTGCCAATGCCGGAGCTGAAAATCACACTGGCTGGAAAAGCTGGCTGTTTGCTGCATGAAGAAATCATTCCCCACTTTGCGCTGGTGGTAGAGGTGGTCCAGCATATGTAGGGTGGTAATCAAGCATATGGGGACATTGCAGTTTAAGTGGTGTTTGGGAAGACCATTCTGGAGCTGAAAGTCTAGGAGAGCGTGTTTGAAGGCATAGCATCGACTATAACGAACGATAGCGAACTATAACAAGACTATACCCTCCTGGACATGGCCAAAACATCCCCCAGACCACATATGTACGCAGGGCAGCCACAATGTTCGTCCTGTTATCTGCAACCACATTGCCCAAGCTAAGTTGACATGGAGACAGCCAGCAGGAGATTTCCTCATGCATGCACAGTAGCAACTCCTCGGCTGCTGTCTCCTGTCAGTTGAGGAGGATAGGCACCTGGTTTCCAAAGCTGAAGCGGATCGGCACAAACATGGAGGTGTTACTAATGCTTTACCTTATTGTGTTGGAGCAGCTGCACATGGTTGACCCAGTGGGCCATGACACACATATATTGCCCTTGGCCATAGCTACTGCTCTAAGTATCTACTGTGGCATGCACTGTGCTGCACACTTACAATTGCATAGACAGCCCCACTTCCTCTTCCACGTAACTGTACAAGGTGGGGATCGCCTTGTTTGAAAAGTAATGGTGACTGGGGACATGCCACCTGGGCTGGGTGCACCCCAATTAATTGCCCAAAGGCAGTGGACTCAACCAGGTAGTATGGCAGCATATGTACCACCAACTTTACCAGGTGAGAGTTCAGCCGCACAAAAACCAGATGACTGGGTGCATATTGTCTGGTGGATATAGATTCCATTAAGGATAACTGACGGGATGGAGGAGGAGCACTGAGACTGTACTGCCTGTGGATGAGACCTGTCTACTAGACAGATGAGAGGTTATAGGAGCCACATCATCAGCAGCAACACCATAAGCAAAAGCAATAAGGTTTTGCTGGGGCATTTGCGGGGCATTTTGATTGTCCCAGGCAGCCTTGTGATGTTCCTTCAAGTGCTTATGTGGAGTTCCTTGGTTTGTGCCCTGGCCACAGCAGCTAACTTTCTGCTTGCAGATCCGGCACTGTGCCAGATTTTGTTCCTCTGGGAAGGTAGAAAAGAATTGCCACACGGCAGAGTACCATACAGAGCAAGCCTTCCCAACACCACCACCAACACCCACCAGACTTTCCTCTGGCAGGCTTTTTCTGGAGTCTGCAAAAGCAGCATCAGTGTCGCCGTCACCTGCTCCTGAGTGGACCATACCAGCAGACCCAGCCCTGTGCCATTTTGCAGATGATCTGGCCGTACCTTGGCTCAGATCTTTGTCGCTGCCAGTGCCAGAAGTACCCTCCTGCTCTGACAATGTCGCTTCCTTGTTGCCTGGTTCCCAGATCCTGTCTAAAACTACATCATCATACTCCTCCTCCTTCTGATCCCCGCCACTTCCATGTTCTGATGTTTCATTATGTTCTACCTGCCCCCCACGCCACAAAAACCTTCATAACTGCCAGTATGTTCATGGCTACCACCACCCCCACTGCCACAGCTACGTGTCACGGGCACCGCTTCCACCTCCACCACACACTCCAAAGGCTGACTGTCATCAAACAATTTCTCATCACTATCAATAGCAATTGGGCTGCTGAGAAAAGCTGGCTATCTCCTGCTATAACGCCTCCTAAATGGCCCAGCTACCCTGATCTCTTAAGCTGTGACCATGCGACCCCATCTTTCAGGATCTCCTTGGCTGGCCATGACCTGTGGGGTGGTGCCTGGTTCACCTTCCGAGTTTCGCTGTGAAGTTTGGGTTTGTAGCAAACCGAACTTTTACTGAAATTCTAGTCAAAACGAGGTCCTACCTGTTCGGTTCGATCATCTCTAGTAGTAGCGGTAGTAGTAGTAGTACTAGTGGTAGTAGTAGTAGGAGTTAGGTGGCAGAGTAACATGCAGGGCACAGGAGGCCTAGTAAAGCAGCCTGAGAGACAGAACGTGGAAAGAGAGTTAACACACACATAAGTGAGGCATGAGATATCCTGGCAAGCCAGCGTGTCTCTGAAAGAGAAATCCATGAGGGCCTAGAAGGAGCGAGAGGAGTACACTAAACACCTTCATTTAAGGCACTACAGTTGTATAGTCCCAGCCCCTAGAGTGACCCCAGAGACTGTGTTTGCTAAAGTTGCTAATTTGGAAGTTGCTGCGCGTAATAAACGTGGAAAAGAGACTCTTGAAGTGTGTAGTGACTCCTCAGGCCCCCAGGCCCAAGTTTTCTCAGAATCCTAAAGAACTCGTGAACAACTCTCCCCACGTCTCCCAGTCCTGGTAGTGGCATGCGGGTTACACTACTTCATTAGTGGATATGTTGCACAAATATTTTAGCACTACTGCACTTTATGTATTGTTGCACTGTATGAGGAATTGCATTGAGGTATCAATAGCACTTTAGTGATCTGGATCATAGGCAGCTTATTGTTTGATTCATTTGCTATCTATAACATATGACGTTGCCTCCCCCATTTCCACCCTTAATTGTGTCCTTTGTGTTTTATGGGTGGTTTTAATATTGCCTCTGTGTTTCATGTGATTTGTATTATAATAAAGGCATTATGGTTTCTATTTAATTGATGTTGTGCCTCCCTTTTGATCCTTAATTTTGGTCTGTTTTTTCCATGGGAGGCTACACAAGGACATTCTTCAGGTTTGTGGATAGGAGGAGCAGCCAAACAATATTTAAGCTGACCCCAAAGAATCCGGCTCCTCTGTGGAAGGCATTTACCATTGCAATTAAAGGGATTTCATATAGCATTGGTTTATTTGCAACATTTACAGGCAGCTAAAATAACACAACTAATTTAACAAGTGGCTTCTCCAAATTCTACACAAAATGCAACTTGCGAAGAGGAACTAAAGTGAAGATAGCAATGCTTACCACTTCCCTATTCCCATATATGGCTGTGTGATGGCCGGCACCCGGTATGCCCATGACCAGCCAGTGGCATCTCTGCTGCTTCCTGGCAAGTCATCCAGTGTGCTTGTACATGGGCTGGGGTTGCTTGGGTGAGGGGGTAGAGTGGGAAAGGAGATGAGAGGCTGGGATTGGATGGAATTGTTAGTAAATGTAGCAGCTCAGACTGCCCCAAAGCAGTGCAGCCCAACGGACATTTGCCCAGGTCTCCCTATGGCCAGTCTGCCCCTGCTGATGTGCAAGCTCATCAGGCAAACCAAACTGGGCAACAGTAATCATGTGGCTGACTTGACTTAAGTACCTCATTAAAGCTGCTAAAAACCCAGAAATAGGTCCACCATCCAATCTTCGCCCCCCCCCCCCCGTCCCCCCGCTCCATGCTGCTGTTGGGTTAGTGGTGGCCGGTCTTTAAAAAAAAACAGGTTTTTTAACCGCAAAAATGCTGCTGTGACGAGGTGCAGCTGCCTGGCCGCATCCCTGGCATGCTGTTTGGGCGCGCAGGCTCCCACACCCAGCCCATCTGAGAAGCAGAGGATGTGGCCTCCAGCGAATCAAGTAAGATTACCGGCACCCCGGGGGTTTAACACAGCACCACATTCGGCGTGGGATGCCCCGGGGGTAGGCTAGCGGCCGTGCCATGGCCCAGCCAGTGGGTTTTGACCCACTTTAATAGATAATTTGATGTTTTAAAATAATATAACCCCTTCCAGACCAGATTCCTAAAGACTTAATAGATCCTATCTGTGCCGGTATGAGCTGACACCAGCTTAGGTCTCTTCTCATTGAATTCTTCAATCCTGAATAGAATCTGCCATAAAAGTCAAGAGATTGGTCTGAAAAGATCATTGTCGTGCACAAATCTTTGCCTCGGGTTCCAGGAAGCCCAGCTACTCCTCTGGTGGACGGCAACATGTATCTGATCAAATATCCGAACAGAAGTGTGAATACTTCTATTAATATAATAATAATTCTGTGCGTAAAATCTTTTACCTTTGAGAGGAGGGTTTTCTTTTCCTGGTCTCTTCCCCCCCCCCCCCATATTAAAGTAGAACAGAATCCTGAGCTGCCAGCCCTGGGGTCTGAAATATTCCAGGGCTGGCAGCTGGGCTTCACCTGGGGCCAAATTAGAATGACCCCGCTGTGTGAAACCCTGCGCCTAGAGATGCGGCCGCCTGGAGTCATGCTCACCATTCTCGAGCTTTGCATGTAAACAGAGCCGTTTGCTAAGCATTAATATGCATGGAAAACAGCTCTAACTGGATGAGAGCATGTGCATGCTGTAGGACCGGGAAAAGGTTTGTATTTAAGGGGCTAACACAGGGGTTTCACATTGCGGGGCAAGAAACTAAACCCACTATCCTGGGCCCGGGGGGGGGGGCAGAAGGGCCCAAGGGCCATTTAGCCTATGGGGGCTTGTAGCCTGCAGGGCAGGTGGGCTACAGAAGCTGGGGTGGCTATGATACATATGTGGTACCATTGTAATCGTGCAATATGGTTTTCTTTAATAAAATAAATGATTTATTTAAAATAAACAAGACAATTTTTTAATACTTTTTTTCTTGTTTAAAAAACTTGGAAAATTACAAACTAAATATTTCATGTTAAAGCCTAAACTGCCGCAAAAATATATTTTCCTGGAAATTCCTGCAAACAATCACAGTTAAACATGGTGCAAAATGATGGAGAATGACCTCTCAACAGAGGGTGACAAAATATCAAGTAGGCTGTCAGTTCAAAGGGTTAGAAGTAGCTTTGCATGTTGGGTATTATTCTGTTCAGGGGACCTTGCACTTTCAGATCTTGCTTTTTTTTTCTTGTTTGCATATTGATATTTTATGAAAATGTGTTTTTATTCAGCTTTTTTATACATTTTAGTGAAATCCTGTGCAACCAAAGAATTCTTCATGGCATAACTTCCAGAATGATGAGCCTACTACAACAAGCTGGGCACACTTAGAAAGCTTAACATGTATACTTTCAGGGAATATATGGTTTGTGGGGGGTTTTTCAAATGTAAAGGGTTGATTTGGTAGAAAAAGTGCAAGGTGAGCACTTTGTCTGCAGAGCTGAAATTTTCAAGTAAAATTAGCGTTATGCGCATGCTTTACTTTGGGGTGTTTGGCAACTCTTCCCCTGACAGTAGCCATGCATGCTGGGTATTGTTCTGTTCGGAGGACCTTGCTATTTCAGATTTAACTTGTTTTTTCTTGTTTGCATAGTTTTTTAAGGAAAATGTGGCTGTGATTCTGCTTTGCAATTCTTTTTTTAGGGAAAACCTGTGCAACCAAAGAATTGACGGATTACTTCCCACATCAACAAGCCTGGCACGCCTAGAAAGCTTGTACTTCCAGAGTATATATAGTGTGTATTTCAAATGTAAAGGGTTTGTTTTTTCTTAAAAAACTGCAAGGTGCGCGTAGCAGTTTTATTTTAACTGAAAATCTCCTAAAGTGCTGTTTCCCAGGCAAGAAGGGTATCTACCAATATATATGTGGTATCGCTGTAACTGGGAGAAATTGGGGTTTTACGTGCAATAAGATTTCATTGAAAAACTACATTATTTATTACATCATTTATTACACAAAAAAAAGCACTTACACTTAACATATGACAAACAAGACATTTCATGTTAAAGCCCAGAAAAACTGCTGAAAAACAGAACAGTATACATTTTTCCTGGGAAATCCCTTCAATAATCATAGTTGAACATATGTAGCACAAAAGAGTGAAAAATAGTCTGACAACAGAGGGTGACAAAAACTCCAGGTAGGCTGGTAGTTAAATGGTTAAAGGAAAAACTAACAGGTCTGTGAAAGCCAGAATTCTTGCTGTTTGGTAGGTGGTCAAATATTTATTTCATGCAATAAAAATACCATTTTGTGAATACTCACCTGTAAAATGGGTATTATTAGTATGTCACACACCTCGCTTCAAAATATCCATAACCTGTGGGTAGTACTGACCTGTAGAGGCGAATCTGCAGAGATGATAGGAAAAAGAAAGCCCCTCCCAGTCCATAAATACCTGGGACCTCCCACTCATTCTCCACGATAAATATAGCAGTAAGGAAAGGGACCAGGAAGAGCCAAATAAAAGTCATAACCATGCAAAGTTCACAATATGAAGGATCCAGAATACAAAAGGGCGGGGTGAAGCGGGGTGTGTGACATACTAATAATACCCATTTTACAGGTGAGTTTTCACAAAATGGTATTATTCTTAGTATGTCACACACCCCGCTTCAAGATATCCATAACCTGTGGGACATCCAATAGCAGTGTCCATAAAGGGCGGGGATCCAAAACAAGGCAAAAAGCACAACTTAAACCACTGCAGCCTGCAGAACTTTGCGGCCAAAAACAGCATCCGCTGAGGCCCGAACATCAACCTTGTAAAACTTGGAAAAAGTGTGAACAGAAGACCAAATAGCGGCCTTACAAACTTGCTCAACAGAGGCCTGGTGCTGGAAGGCCCAGGACGCCCCAACCGCACGAGTAGAATGAGCAGTAACACGAAAAGGGGGACTCCTCCCCTTAGCAGAATAGGCCCCAACAATGGCCTGACGAATCCATTTACTAATGGAAGACTTGGCGGGCGCAAAGCCCTTCCTAGGCCCAAAGGGCACCACAAAAAAGGCATCAGTCTTACGAAAGGAAGACGTTATCACCAAATAGTACTTCACAACGCGAACCACATCCAAAGAATGCAGAGCCCTGTCCTTGTCGTTGCTGGGATTAGGACACAGAGAGGGCAGAACAATGTCCTGATTCAGGTGGAAAGCAGAAACCACCTTAGGAAGAAAATCCGGCTTAAAACAAAAAACCACCTTGTCCTGATGCCTCTCGAAGTACGGAGCTTGAATGGACAAAGCCGCCAACTCAGAGACACGCCGAACAGAAGTGATAGCTACCAAAAATCGGAACATGCAGGTAAGTGTCCTTGATGTCTATGGACGTTAGAAAGTCCCCCTGACGGAGAGAGAAGATAGCTGAACGCAGCGTTTCCATGCGGAATTTCCACGGATGGACGAACCTGTTGAGGATCTTCAGATCCAGGATGGGTCGAACCGATCTGTCCTTCTTGGGTACCGTGAACAGATTGGAATAAAATCCCCGGCCCCGGTCTGAGGGGGGCACTGGGCAAATGACAGCCATGTCCAGAAGACTCTTTACTGCCGCCTGGAGCCCCAGCGCGGCCAGAGGGTCCGAAGGCACCCGAGACCTGACGAATCTGGAAGGGGGCCGGAGCTCGAACTCCAGTTTGTAGCCGGACGTCACCACTTCTCGTATCCACCGGTCTGAGACTTCCCGATCCCAGACCTGGGAAAAGTGATGCAGCCGTCCCCCCACCCACATGGGTGAGGGCGCCCCTTCATTGTTGAGCTGGCTTAGCAGCGGGTTTGGGCTTAGAGCCCCAAGTGTATGCCGGACGGGCACGTCCTCTGCCCCTGTTCCCGAAATTTCCTCTAGATGAGGGGAAGGCAAAACCTCTGCCAGCTCTGGCCCCACGAAAGGAAGGAGCAAAGGAACCCGCCCCCCGAAAGGGACGGCGTTGTTTCTTGCGTTGAGGTAACTTACCGCCTTTGGCGACGGAATCCAATTTCTCTCCAAAAAGCCATAATCCTACAAAAGGGAGAGCCGTCAGCGACTTCTTTGACACAAAATCAGCCGCCCACTGGCGCAACCAAACCGAACGCCGAATAGCCACCAGCAGAGCCGATGTTCTGCCACACATCATCAGAGTGTCATCCAATGCAGCTAGTACAAATGACAAAAACAGTTCACACCTTTTAAGGCCAAGGAACTCGTCACTATTCGGATCAAGCCCGGAAGAAGTCAAGAGGTCCCTGACCACAGACCTGGTAGCCACCACCATCAGCACTGAAGCACAAACAGGCCTCATAGCTGACCCAACACTGGCAAAACCATGACAAGCCATCTGGTCGATGCGTTTATCCTCACCATCTTTAAGAGTGGAACAATCAGGAGTATTTAACACAGCAGTGTTAGACAACCCCAGAATTGGTGCGCCCACTTCGGGAGGAGACGCCCAACGTTTAACCGTATCCAAAGTGAAGGGATATTTTTTGTCCCAACCCTGAGGCATACCTGGGAGCCGAGCAGGCCTCTCCCATTCCTTAGCAATAATTCCATCAAAATGCTTTTGATTAGGGAATTACAAGCGTGGCCTGGATTCCTCGAAAAACTCCCCCTTCTGCTGTGGAACCGCCTCAGAAGGAGAAATAGCCAAAACCTCAAACATCTGAGCCAGAGCGTTAGGGGTATCCAAGGGCCTCCCCAAGTCCCGCTCAGCAGCAGCGCCAACAAACTGCTGATCGTCTGAATTGTCTGATTCATCATATACCTCCCCTTCCTCAAGAGGGGAGTAATCAGACCAATCTAGATTATCAATATCATCAAAGTCAACCGCCGGCGAGGCCAGTGACAAGTGTTTTCTCGTGCTAGAGAATAATTTTTCAAGGTTGGCCAATCTGGCGCACATCTCAGATTGCAGTTCCCCACCCATGACAACGTCACACGGGGTACGTATCAAGCTGGGAGGTGGAGGGGAAGCGACCGGCGGTGCTGACCCAGACGGCTGGGGTCCGGACTGTCGCGTAATAGTCTGCTGTGCACATGGTATACATAAAAGCACATCATCCCCAGTAAGGGATGCCCCACACACCATACACTTCCGGGATTGCCCCGAGGGGAGCCCGAGCCCAGTATCCGGGGATGCCTCCATACGGTGAACTTATAGTTGGCTGCAATGACCAAGGGAATTACGCCAATAAGCAACCCGGGATGCCCCTTTAATGTCCCCAGTGGGAGGATTTGAAATAAGCCAATTAAGAACCCAGGAACCCTAGGACCGGGAGAAACCCTCTAACAGCACTGTGGGTTCTATCTGAAAGACATAATAAGAAGGCTAATAAGAACAGCTGGACACAAATAAATAAATAAATATATATATATATATATATATATATATATTATATAAGAGCTTTAGAAGTGTGGGTAAATGAAAAAGTAGAGGAGGCCCAAAGGGCCACTCACAGTGATTCCTGAGAAGAACGTCCTCACTCCGTGAGGTAACAAGCCACGCTGAGGAGAGAAGGGGGGCGTGGCCAGCGTGCAGAGCGCGAAGCGACTTGCCCCGCCCCCCTCTCCAGATTATGCACAGAGCAAAGCTCCTCAGCGGTGGCATAGACACAAGGGCGGGCCGCAGCGCTTGGAAAGCTCGGCCCCGCCCCCAAGAGTGAGAGCGTGAGGGGAGATACTCCCCTCCGCCATGTACCGCAAAAGACCGGCACCGCAGCAATGTTGTGGCCGCGGCGCCGGTATCATAATAAAGCCCAAAGGAGGGGAGCGGGCCGTGGCTTTGTGCCCTGACAGCCGGCCCCGCTCCCCGCCAACTGACAACCGCAACGAGCTAACAGTCGGGTGGGGGCCGCGGCTCGCGCTTGCAGCCCGTCCCCGTCCCTTTTACCTCAGAAAAAGAATCACTGACAAATGGCGGGCACAGCCCCGCTTTTTATCAAAAGTGCAACACGCTGTGGCTCTCCACTCTGCTATCTACACAACTAATCTGACCAACCAATGTGAATTCAATAATAAATAAATAAATGAATAAATAAATTAATTAATTAATGAGAGAGAAGATAGCTGAACGCAGCGTTTCCATGCGGAATTTCCACGGATGGACGAACCTGTTGAGGATCTTCAGATCCAGGATGGGTCGAACCGATCTGTCCTTCTTGGGTACCGTGAACAGATTGGAATAAAATCCCCGGCCCCGGTCTGAGGGGGGCACTGGGCAAATGACAGCCATGTCCAGAAGACTCTTTACTGCCGCCTGGAGCCCCAGCGCGGCCAGAGGGTCCGAAGGCACCCGAGACCTGACGAATCTGGAAGGGGGCCGGAGCTCGAACTCCAGTTTGTAGCCGGACGTCACCACTTCTCGTATCCACCGGTCTGAGACTTCCCGATCCCAGACCTGGGAAAAGTGATGCAGCCGTCCCCCCACCCACATGGGTGAGGGCGCCCCTTCATTGTTGAGCTGGCTTAGCAGCGGGTTTGGGCTTAGAGCCCCAAGTGTATGCCGGACGGGCACGTCCTCTGCCCCTGTTCCCGAAATTTCCTCTAGATGAGGGGAAGGCAAAACCTCTGCCAGCTCTGGCCCCACGAAAGGAAGGAGCAAAGGAACCCGCCCCCCGAAAGGGACGGCGTTGTTTCTTGCGTTGAGGTAACTTACCGCCTTTGGCGACGGAATCCAATTTCTCTCCAAAAAGCCATAATCCTACAAAAGGGAGAGCCGTCAGCGACTTCTACAATCTTATTTAGACCCAACACCAAATAAAGGGGCCCACTCCTACTCATCCCTTCTCTGCTAAGGAGGGGGGCATTACTCAAAGAGGGGGACCACCCATAGTGTAAGTCCGAGGGACGGGGCATCCCAAACCGGGGTCACCTTCCCGGTTAACCGCCTACCCTCTTTAATAGGGTCTCACGGAGGAGCATTTGCTCCTGAGCACCAAAGGTGCCTTCCTACCCTCACCCGGACCGTCAGCCTAGGCTGGGAGGCATGGTTACAGGTTACAGGTGGAAATAGATAACTAAAAAGGGGCCGGGAGTCATCCCGGCTACCTGAAATCCCCCTGTGCAAGGAGGAGACATCATCTTCTGACTTGCTTGCTGTCTGCAGAGATGAAGACTGGGGAATGAGTGGGAGGTCCCAGGTATTTATGGACTGGGAGGGGCTTTCTTTTTCCTATCATCTCTGCAGATTCACCTCTACAGGTCAGTACTACCCACAGGTTATGGATATCTTGAAGCGGGGTGTGTGACATACTAAGAATATGTTGGCTGACCAGTAGGGCAGTAGAGGCGGGACCTGCTCTAAATAAGAGGCTGAATCCTGAAACATGTGATTTGCCTGCAGTCACCCGGGAACCTCCTCCAACCAAACCGGAAGTTGCATTACATACAGCCTAGTAAGTACTAAGTCAATGCTATGAAACTGACTTGGAACAGAAAGACACAGGACAACCCTTCTGCACCACCAAAGAGGCAAGCTGACAAAAACCAGGGGCGTGGGTGGTCCAGTATTCGAGGAGCCCATAATCCACCCAGTTCTTTAGCAGTGCCCCTGAAGGTGGGGATGCACAGGCCCCGGGTAGTCCCTTGGTGGTCGCAGACTTGGGAAGGGGAAACACAGGGCAAAAGTACACAAGACACGAACAGGTGACCTGGGTTCCAGTGCTGACTATAGCGGAGCTGGTCCCCAGTGCAGGCTGTAGTGGAGCTGGACCCCAGTGTAAGCTATGGGACAGACAATGAAGGGCCGTAGGCCCAAGACACACATGACTAAGGGCAGTAGGCCCAATACAGACAAAGACACGAACTGTGGTGAACCACAAGGCCCAGCACAGACAAAGACATAAACTATGAAGGACCTCGAGGCCCAGCAAGGACAAGAAGGCGATAAGTCCAAAATCAAGAACAGGAAGTCCGAAGGAATAGGAGGTATCAGGGAGCTTGGCAAGCACGGCTAGACTTCAAGAAAACAATGCAATGATCCAACCCAGGGGCGGGGCAAAGCACATGCATTTATAGGAAACCCAACAGCTTGATTAACACCAGGTGAGGTTAAACAATGCGGCTCTAGGACCCACAGAAGAACCACACGACTGTCCAGCAGACACACGGCAGACAGCGCTATGGCCAGAGCAGCGGACTTGGAGTGATGATGGTTCAAAACCTCGTTCATGTCAGTCCTAACAATTAGTCTTTGTAGCCTTTGAAAACCATACAGTGAAGGAGGAGCATGACAGCGTTGCAGAACAGGGTCTAAAAATCTTGTGAAAAAACACATTTCTTAAGTGGTTGTAGAACCTCCTCATCTGCTGCCCATAGATTGAACCTGGAGGAAGGGATGCTGATGGCTCTTTTCTAAACTCAATGACCATTTCCATAGTATCCAATATCCGATCATCTCTACTGCACCAATGACCTAGATGATCTGTCTCCTTACAATAGGCTGTCTCATTGTTGCTCTTGATCAGGCCTATCGTGGTGTCATCCGCAAATTTTATGATCTTTAAACCTTATCCCTCCTTCACCCAAATCATGGTGGCGCCTGCAAACCATACAGTGAAGGAGGAGCACAGGGTAGGTCGAATGACAGCAGAACATGGTCTAGAAATCTTGTGAAAGACCAAACTTCCTAAGAGGTTGTAGAAACAATAGTTCCTTACGTTTAACCAGCCCAAAGACTTAGATATAATAGCTCCCAGGAACTTGGTTTTGTGAACCTCCCTCACTTGCTGCCCATAGATTGAACCGGATGAAGGGATGGTGATGGACCTTTTCTAAACTCAATGACCATTTCCATAATATCCAATATTAGATCATCTCTACTGCACCACTTACCTAGATTATCTGTCTCCTTACGATTTAGATATAATGGTTCCAAGGAACTTAGTTTTGTGAACCTCCCTCACTTGCTGCCCATAGATTGAACCCAGAGGAAGGGATGGTGATGGACATTTTTAAGGACCATTTTCATAGTATCCAATATCAGATCATTTCTATTGCACCACTGACCTAGATGATCTGTCTCCTTACGATAGGCTGTCTCATTGTTGTTCTTCATCAGGCCTATCATGGCGTCATCCTCAAATCTTATGATGTTTAATCCATATCCCCCCTTCACCCAAATAATGGGATCACCCGAATCATGGTGGCGCCTGCAAACCATACAGTAAAGGAGAAGCACAGGGTAGGCCCAATGAGAGCATTCCAGAGTTATGAGATCTTGTGAAAGACCAAATTTCTTAAGTGGTCGTAGAAAGAATACTTTCTTACAGACCAGCCCAAAGACTTAGATATGATGGTTCCCAGGAACTTGGTTTCGTGAACATCTCTCACCTGCTGCCCACAGATTAAAACTGGAGTAAGGGATGGAGATGGACCTTTTCTAAAATCTATGTCCATTTCCATAGTCATCTCTGCTGCACCACTGACCTAGATTATCTATCTCCTTACGATAGGCTATCATCATTGTTCACTCTTGATCAGGCCTATCATGGAGTCATCCTCAAATCTTTACACCACATATCCCCCTTCACCCAAATCATGGGATCTTCACTTTGCAACCATCTGGGAAACGGCTACGCTGCTTGGGGGCCATGACAGAGAGATTAGAGCGGACCAACAGTCAAAAATTACTTAAACCGGACCAACACACCAAACACCAGGACATGGAAAGATGGCGGCACAGGCAGCGGTAAGGTCACATGGTGCAACTCTTCATAATGGCGGAGCTATCTCTCTCATTCACCAGGACATGGAAAGATGGCGGCACAGGCAGCGGTAAGGTCACATGGTGCAACTCTTCATAATGGCGGAGCTATCTCTCTCATTCTCCAGGACATGGAAAGATGGCGGCACAGGCAGCAGTGAGGTCACATGGTGCAACGCTTCACAATGGCGGAGTGGTCTTCATCCTATCATTCTCGAGGAGAGGGAAAGATGGTGGCACAGGTGGCGGTGAGGTCACATGATGCAACTCTTCATAATGGCGGAGCAGTCTCCTTCATTCTATCATTCTGAAGGAGATGGAAAGATGGCGGCACAGGCAGCAGTGAGGTCACATGGTGCAACGCTTCATAACGGCGGAGCGGCCTCCTTCATTCTATCATCAGGGTTCTGCCACAGCCGCTCCAGCAAGCTCCATTTCCTCCCACAATCAACCCACACTCTGAGGCCCCTGGAATCTGTAAGATTCCCTCCCCCCAGGGCATCCAGAATCGGAATGCCCCGCTGTGTGAAAACCCCCAGGTCTCCCGGAAGCTCCCCTTCTTTCCTGGTCCGACGGTGCATACACGAGCATCAGCCGCACCCCCGCTATCCCTTTAGCAGGGCGCGCATGCATAGGCTGCACCCAAAACCTTTATTTAAAGTGGACTAATTACCAAGATTTTGATTAACCTGGTGATTGGTCCCTGCCCAGAGGCATCCCGATGTAGGATGTCCCCCCTGTGTGAAACTCCTCGCCCACTTTCACTCACCTTTCCGCTGTTCACCCAGCGCATGCGTAGGCGCTTGTCCAATTAACGTTTTATGCGACGCATCAGAAAGCCGCTGATTTCAACTTCATGCCGTCATAGGCATGCCAGTGGCCGCATTTCCTGCTCCCTTGTGCAGTGCCCACTCTATCTGAATGGCTGGGCGCGGGGAGCATGCACAACTACACAGATAGGGGAGGACTGGCCGTAGCGAGACCCTGGACAATAACTGGTGGGCCGCACTGCTTTGGGGCCAGTTTGGCTGCTGCTTTTAACACTCCCATTCAATCTCCGCTCCCTTAGTCTCCCACTCAGCCCCCAGTACCCATCCCCACTGTACCCACAAGCCAAGGAACCCCAGCCCCCTGTACCCAGCCCCACTGTACCCACAAGCCAAGGAACCCCAGACCCCTACCCATCCCCACTGTACCCACAAGCCAAGGAACCCCAGACCCCTACCCAGCCCCACTGTACCCACAAGCCAAGGAACCCCAGACCCCTGTACCCAGCCCCACTGTACCCACAAGCCAAGGAACCCCAGACCCCTGTACCCAGCCCCACTGTACCCACAAGCCAAGGAACCCTAGACCCCTACCCAGCGCCATTGTACCCACATGCCAAGGAACCCCAGCCCCCTGTACCCAGCCCCACTGTACCCACAAGCCAAGGAACCCCAGACCCCTACCCATCCCCACTGTACCCACAAGCCAAGGAACCCCAGCCCCACTGTACCCACAAGCCAAGGAACCCCAGACCCCTGTACCCATCCCCACTGTACCCACAAGCCAAGGAACCCCAGACCCCTACCCAGCCCCACTGTACACACAAGCCAAGGAACCCCAGCCCCCTGTACCCATCCCCACTGTACCCACAAGCCAAGGAATCCCAGCCCCCTGTACCCATCCCCACTGTACCCACATGCCAAGGAACCCCAGCCCCCTACCCATCCCCACTGTACCCACAAGCCAAGGAACCCCAGCCCCCTGTACCCACAAGCCAAGGAATCCCAGACCCCTACCCATCCCCACTGTACCCACAAGCCAAGGAACCCCAGCCCCCTGTACCCAGCCCCACTGTACCCACAAGCCAAGGAACCCCAGACCCCTACCCATCCCCACTGTACCCACAAGCCAAGGAACCCCAGACCCCTACCCAGCCCCACTGTACCCACAAGCCAAGGAACCCCAGCCCCACTATACCCACAAGCCAGGGAACCCCAGACCCCTACCCATCCCCACTGTATCCACAAGCCAAGGAACCCCAGCCCCTACCCATCCCCACAAGCCAAGGAACCCCAGACCCCTACCCATCCCCACTGTACCCACAAGCCAAGGAACCCCAGACCCATACCCATCCCCACTGTACCCACACGCCAAGGAACCCCAGCCCCCTGTACCCAGCCCCACTGTACCCACACGCCAAGGAACCCCAGCCCCCTACCCATACCACACTGTACCCACATAGTTACAGTTGAAAAGACATCTATCTATCAAGTTCAACCAAGTGTGTTGGAGGTAATTTTTTTTTTTTATTGTTTGTTTTTTTACTGATAACAGATAATAGTAACTGTTAATGTTATTTTCTTTTTGTTTCAATATTTTTATTTAAGCTTTGAAATTCCAACATTACAGATATACGAAATGTATGCATTATGATACCATCCCACGCAGGGGAGGTGAGAAGGAACAGCTGACAGTGCATATGATTACACATAGATTATGTTGGCATTTTAATAATTTGCAATGGATACAAGTTAAAGCAGTAAACGACAGCATATCGCAGTCTGAAGGGAGGGAAAAAAAAGTAAAAACTGGGGGGGAGGGAAGAGGTTGGGGGGGGGGAGGTCGGGGGGGAGGGGTCAAGGAGCTCCCGCACTCCACCAGTCTACGTACCTGGATGCTACAGCCTCCACGGGGGCTCGCCAGGCCAAGCGAATCTCATCCAGGGCTCCCATATCGAGAGGAATTTATCGTCGGCCAGAATACTGGACAACCTCTCGTTGATGAGAAACCCATTCATTCTGGTCGACACCTCTGAGATTGGGGTAAATTGTTTTTTCCAGGCTCTGGCTATGGCCTGTTTGGCTGCCAAGAGGAGGTAGACAAAAAGTCTATGCTGTTTGCTGGTGAGCTCCTGGGGCTTACAGTGCAGGAGGGCAACCCAGGGGTCTTTTTTCATGTTGGTTTGGAAGACGTCGTTAGCCAGCCTATATACCTGATTCCAGAAGCGGGCCAACATGGCACAAGTCCACCACGTATGAAGGAAATCCCCTTCCGCACTGCAGCCCCTGAAGCACATTTTAGACTGTCCCGGGAACATCCTGCTCAGCCGACCCGGCACCAGGTACCAGCGAAGCATTACCTTATAGGCCGTTTCAGTCGTCAGGACGTTGATAATGTTATTTTCTTCTAAATAAGAATCTAATCTTATTTTGAAGCTGTCAGCGGTTGATGCTGTAACAAGCTTCTGTGGGAGGAAGATTTATAGTTCTTATGGTGAAGAATGATTGTCGCCTCCTGAGACTGAATCTTTTTCTCCAGATGGAGGAAGCGCGCCTCCTTGTCTTTAGTGAGGATTTTACCTGAAATAGTGTTCCCCCATATTTTCTGTATTGGCCATTTATATATTCATACAAGTTAATCATGTCCCCCCTCAGCCGTCTCCTCTCAAGACTAAACAGATTTAATTCCCGTAATCTTTCCTCATAACTAAGATCCTTCATTCCTCTTATTAGTTTGGTGGCTCCTCTGCTCCCTTTCCATAGTCAGAGCGTCCTTTCTATAAACTAATGTCCAGAACTGGACGGCATATTCCAAGTGAGGGTGTGTCAGTGCCTTGTAAAGAGGCAAAATTACTCACCTATCCCATGATTCCGGGCCTTTATTAATACATAATATCTTGGTGGCCTTGGAAGCAGCTGCTTGGCATTGCATGCTGTTATTTAGCCTGTGATCTACCAGTACCCCCGGATCCTTCTTAGCTAGTGACTCTCCCACTTTTACTCCCCTGAGGACATATGTGGCCTTCAGGTTATTAGACCCCAAGTGCATGACTTTACATTTCTATACATTGACCTTCATTTGCCAAGTGGAGCCCAGACACTCAATGTGTCCAAGTCATCCTGAAGCTTGTGACCATCTTCAATAGACACATAGGCACTGTGCTCCTGAAGCTTGTGACCATCTTCAATAGACACATAGGCACTGTGCTCCTGAAGCTTGTGACCATCTTCATTAGACACATAGGCACTGTGCTCCTGAAGCTTGTGACCATCTTCAATAGACACATAGGCACCGTGCTCCTGAAGCTTGTGACCATCTTCAATAGACACATAGGCACCGTGCTCCTGAAGCTTGTGACCATCTTCAATAGACACATAGGCACTGTGCTCCTGAAGCTTGTAACCATCTTCAATAGACACATAGGCACTGTGCTCCTGAAGCTTGTGACCATCTTCAATAGACACATAGGCACTGTGCTCCCGAAGCTTGTGACCATCTTCAATAGACACATAGGCACTGTGCTCCTGAAGCTTGTGACCATCTTCAATAGACACATAGGCACTGTGCTCCCGAAGCTTGTGACCATCTTCAATAGACACATAGGCACTGTGCTCCTGAAGCTTGTGACCATCTTCAATAGACACATAGGCACTGTGCTCCCGAAGCTTGTGACCATCTTCAATAGACACATAGGCACTGTGCTCCTGAAGCTTGTGACCATCTTCAATAGACACATAGGCACTGTGCTCCTGAAGCTTGTGACCATCTTCAATAGACACATAGGCACTGTGCTCCTGAAGCTTTTGACCATCTTGTGGGCCACTTTAAGATAAATAGGGCCGCAGCCCTTCACAGTTACAGGCACATCCTTCCCAAAAGAGGAAGCTATTGTGCAGTCATGCAGCATAAAAATGAGGCACAGGCGCTGGCACACGGGGTATTGGGCACATAGAGTATTGGGGCAACAGAGCACACGCGTGCACACGCGTGCACACACACACACACACACATGGGACACTATAAAAAAAAATAGTGGTTAAAATATAGCATGTGGTCCAGTTAATATACATGATCGAGAGCGGGACTGGCCCGGATGAGCTTAGCTGCAGGTGAGTTGTGCTCCCCGGCTCCGTATAATGCAGCAGCAGCAGTCCGGTCACCGCTCATCCCATTGCAGTTTATCACAATCCGTTGAGAAGATTCTCTCTTCCAGAGATGGAGGATCCAGGAGTCACGCATGTGCAGTCCTCCAGGTTTTGGGTTGGGAAGCTCCTCCTCCTCCGGGGAAGGCATCACAGACCTGTAGGGAAGCACATGAGAATACTCGCACTATGTACAGAGCACAAAGTCTATAGAGCCGACTTCTGTGACCACATTGGGCATCACTCACCCATAGTCTCACCTCCCTCCGCTACGGCACGGCAGCCAGGAAACAGGCATCATTTAGAAGACAACAGGTATGATAAGAGTCACTTTAAAGTGGACCTTCAGTCCAAAAAAAATACAATTATGTGATTCTCACCTGGTTTTCTCTTCCATATCCACTTCAGACCGTCAGCATTCAGTAGGGTGTGGACTGCAAGACAAAGGTGTGGCTCCTCCCGGCTATATACATTAGGCTGCACTTTCACAATCCAGTAATTTGAAAAGCAGTAGAAACAGCTACCCGGGAGGAATAAGCCCCCCTATATCTTTGTTAGAGACAAAAGGGGAGACAAGACCTCCTCTCTACCACTCTCCATTTTCTTTTTTTTTTTTATCAACTATTTATACATAAACTCCCCTGGGACTAGGCATCTGAAGCATAGATATAGTAACCTAGCAGAAAGGGAGGGTCTGAGGACTTGGAGTTTTGGAAGAGAAAACAATTCTACAGATGAGAATCACAGAATTGTATTTTCTATCCCAATCCCACGAATGGGACCTCCAAAAGCAGTGCCCTACTTCAGAGTAGGATCCCAAAAATTAATGAAGAGTAGGCTACTGTAAAATGAAAAACATCTTTGCTTATTGCTGTCAGTCGTACCTTCCTACCAAATACGGCATCTGCCGAGGCTCTAACATCTACCTTATAGAACTTGGTAAGAACTGAAGACTGAGTAGCAGCTTGTGTAGAATAACACAAGACATAACACAAGACCTTGGAGACATAGGCCCTTAATACCACCTGTATAATCCATCGGCTGATGGTGGACTTAGCTGATGGTAGACCTTTCCGTGGCTCCTCAGTTATAACATATAAGGAGTCCAACTTACAGAAGCTTGTGTAGCAGTGATATAATATTTCAATGTAATCGGAGTAGGAAATAAGGAAGGCAAAACCACCTCTTCATTAAGATAAAATGGGGAAACCACTTTAGGAAAAATTTTGTGAATACTCACCTGTAAAATGGGTATTATAAGTATGTCACACACCCCGCTTCAAGACATTCATTACACTTGGGTATACTGACCTGTAGATGGCGATCTTGCAGAGATGATATGTAAGACCCTCCCGGCCCATAAATACCTGGGACCTCCCACTCATTCCCCAGTATAAAGATAGCAGTAAGATCAAGGGACCAGGAAAGCCAATTACAAGTAACAAAGGTTCACCATATAAAGGATCCAGAATACAAAAGGGCAGGGTGAAGCTGGGTGTGTGACATACTTATAATACCCATTTTACAGGTGAGTATTCACAAAATGGTATTATTCTAAGTATGTCACACACCCCGCTTCAAGACATTCATTACACTTGGGACATCCAATAGCAGTGTCCATAAAGGGCGGGGATCCAAAAAACAAGGCACAAACTTAAACCACTGCAGCTTGCAGAACTTTGCGGCCAAAAACAACATCCGCTGAGGCCCGAACATCAACCTTGTAAAACTTGGAAAAAGTGTGAACCGAAGACCAAGTAGCAGCCTTACAAACTTGCTCAACAGAAGCCTGGTGCTGGAAGGCCCAGGACGCCCCAACAGCACGAGTAGAATGAGCAGTAACACGAAAAGGGGGATACTTACCCTTGGCAGAATAGGCCCCAACAATGGCCTTGCGAATCCATTTACTAATGGAAGACTTGGCAGGAGCCAAACCCTTCCTAGGCCCAGAGGGCACCACAAAAAGGGCGTCAGTTCTACGAAAAGGAGAAGTAGCCACCAAATAGTACTTCACACAGCGAACCACGTCCAAAGAATGCAAAACCCTCTCCTTGTCATTGCTGGGCTTAGGACACAAGGAGGGAAGAACAATATCCTGATTCAGATGAAAAGCAGAGACCACCTTATGAAGGAAATCTGGCTTAAAGCGGAAAACAACCTTGTCCTGATGCCTCGCAAAGTAAGGGGCCTGAATGGAGAAAGCCGCCAACTCCGATACACGCCGAACGGAAGTGATGGCAACCAGAAAAACAACCTTCTGAGTAAGCGTAGAAAGTGCAATATCCTGCAAAGGTTCAAAAGGAGGACCCTGCAAGGCAGACAAAACCAAATTCAAATCCCAAACTGGGAGCAAAGGCTTCCGAGGAGGCCGCACATGCGTAACCCCCTGGAAAAAGGTCTTAACCAGAGGATGAAGAGCAAAAGACTTTTGAAAGAAAACCGCCAGAGCAGAACCCTTTCAGCGTACTAAGTTGCAAACCTTGGTCCAGACCATGTTGCAGAAATTCCAAGACCCTAGGGATAGAAAACACCCTGCAAGGCAAGGCCCTAACCTCACACCAATCAATATAAGACCTCCAAGTCCTATAATAGATGACTGAGGAGGACTGCTTTCTAGCCCTAACCAGAGTCTGAATGACAGCATCAGAAAGACCTTCCTCCTCAAGATGGAGGTTTCAGCAACCACGCCGTCAAAGCCAGCGTTGGTAAATTGGGGTAGAGCAGTGGACCCTGAGTGAGCAGATCCGGCAGAAGGGGCAGGTCTAACTGATCCTCTGCCAACCTTACCACGTCTGCGAACCAAACCTGTCTTGGCCACCTTGGAGCCACCAGGATTGCCGACGCGCCCTCTAGGGCCAGCTTGCGCACCACTTTGCCCACCATGGGAAATGGAGGAAACAGGTACAGAAACCCCAGATCCCTCCAGTTCAGAGACATGGAATCCTCTGCCAGAGCCAGCGGATCCCACGAGAGAGACACAAATGCCGGAAGCTTGTGATTGTGACGAGAGGCAAAGAGGTCCACCTCCGGAGTCCCCCACCGGTGACAAAGTGACCGAAACACCTTGGGGCTGAGCGACCATTCCCCCCGGCGAGATGATCCCCTGCTCAGGGAGTCCGCCTCCGTGTTCTCCACTCCCGGAATGTACACTGCCGAGATGCATGGGACATTGCCCTCTGCCCAATCCAGTATCAAAGACACCTCCCTGAGGGCCCGCCTGCTGCGAGTCCCTCCCTGGTGATTGATGTAGGCGACCACCGTCCGATTGTCCGACCGAACCTGAACCGGTAGTCCCCGTAACTGAGGAGTCAAGTGAGTCAGAACCAACCAATCAGCTCCAGAACATTGATGGGGTCGTGAGCCCCCTGAGGCCCCCACAGCCCCTGAAACTGAAGATCCTTCCAAAATCCCCCCCAACCTGACAGGCTGGCATCCGTGGTGACCGTCTCCCAACAAGGGGTCATGAAGGACTTGCCCCTTGTCAGATTGCTCGGATTCAGCCAACACCGAAGGGAACCCGCACCCGGGGGGACATCAGAAAGGACTGATCCAATGAAAGCGGGGACCCATCCCAGGCCGCCAAGAGATGGAGCTGGAGCGTCCTTGTGTGAAACTGGGCAAAGGGAACCGCCTCGAACAACGCCACCATCAATCCCACCAGTCGCATCCCTAGCCGGATGGATGGGCGGGGGATGGATAGGAGACGCTGAGTCAATTCCTGAATCAGAAGAACCTTGGCTCGGGGGAGAAACACCCTGGCCTGAGAAGTATCCAGAGACATTCCCAGGAACTCCACCACCCTGGAGGGAGTGAGGCAGGACTTGGGATAGTTGATCACCCAACCGAAACTCTCCAGAGTGGACACCACGGTAATGGTATCCAGCTGCGCCTGACTGAGGGAAGACGCCATGATGAGAAGATCATCCAGATGCGGATACCCCTGGCTCTGAGGATGGCCATCACTCCTACCAACACCTTGGTAAACACCCTTGGAGCCGAGGTAAGGCCAAACGAAAGAGCCACAAACTGAAAATGCCAATTGAATATTGGAATATGCAGGTGAGCATCCTTGATGGCTATGGACGTCATGAAGTCCCCCTGACGAAGTGAATGGATGGCTGAACGCAGAGTTCGGAACCGTCCTTCTTGGGCACCATGAACAAATTGGAATAGAAGCCCAGGCCCCGGTCTGAGAGGGACACCGGACAGATGACAGCCATGTCCACGAGACTTGATACTGCCGCCCGAAGCCCCAGGGCGGCCAGAGGGTCTGACAGCACCCGAGACCTGAAGAATCTGGGAGGGGGCCGGAACTCGAACTCCAGCTTGTAACCGGAAGACACCACTTCCTGAATCCACCTGTCCGAGACCTGTTGGACCCAGACAGAGAAGAGTTGCAACCGTCCCCCACCCGCAAGGGTGAGGGCGCCCCCTCATTGCTGAGCCGGCTTGGCAGCGGCTCTAGGCTTGGAGCCCCAACTGTGTCCTGGACGGGCCCGAGCCCCTGCCAACTCTAGCCCCACGAAAGGACTGAGAGAAGGAAGCCGCCCCCCGAAAGGGGCAACGCTGCTTCTTACGCTGAGGTAACTTACCTCCCTTTGCCACCGAATCCAATTTTTCTCCAAAGAGCGGCAACCCCACAAAGGGAAGGGCCGTGAGTGACTTTTTGGACACAAAATCAGCCGCCCACTGGCGTAACCAAACAGACCGGCGGATAGCCACAAGCAGGGCCGCAGCTCTGCTACACATCACCAATGTGTCGTCCAGGGTGGACAGCACAGAGGGAAAAAAATAACTCACAGCGCTTAAGGTCAGCAAACTCCTCAGTAGCCGGGTCAAGCCCGGAAGAGGTCAACAAGCCTCTAACAACCGACCTGGCAGCTACCAATACAAGTGCAGAAGCACAAACCGGCCGCAAGGCCGATCCAACACTGGCAAAACCATGACAAGCCATCTGGCCAATGCGTTTATCCTCACCATCCTTGAGAGTAGTGCACTCCGGAGAATGGAGGACTGAGGAGCTGGACAACCCCAAAACAGGAGCATCCACCTCGGGGGGAGATGACCAGTGCTTCACCGCGTCCTCCGGAAAGGGATATTTCCTGTCCCAACCCGGTGGGACATCCGGAAGCCGAGTCGGCCTCTCCCATTCCTTGAGAATGATACCATCAAAATGCTTTTGATAAGGAAATTCCAAGCGCGGCTTAGTCACTTCAAAGAACTCCCCCTTCAGCGGAGGAGCCACCTCGGGGGGAGAAATAGTCAGGACCTCAAACATATGAGCCAGGACCCTAGCGGTATCCAAAGAATCCCCCTGGCCCTGCTCGGTATCAGCGCCCACAAACTGCTGATCATCTGAGTCATCAGACTCCTCATACAACTCCCCTTCCTCACGCGGGGAACAATCAGACCAATCCAGGGAGTCAAAATCCTCCCTATCAAAGGCCTGCGCAGCCGTATACAAATGTTTTCTCTTTGCCGTTGCCTTTTTAGCAACGGCACTGGAAAACAATTTTTCAAGATTGGCCAATCTGGTACACACCTCAGATTGCGACTCCCCGCTAATGACCACATCACACGTACGTGTCAAGCGAGGGGGAGACGGAGAGGAGACTGGCGGAGCAGAACCGGATGCCTGAGATCCGGTCTGCCGCGTAATAGACCGCTGCACACAGGGTACACATAGAAATACATCATACCCCAAAAGGGATACCCCACACCCCAAACACAGCCTGGATTTCCCCCGAGGGTGGCACAAGAACAGTATTCGGGGAAGCCTCCATATGGTGATTTTTTAATAATATATATAAATATATGTGTACAATGCTCTTTTCGGAATTACGCAATAATGCAACCCGGGATGCCCCTTTAAGTCCTGAGTGGGAGGATTTGAAGCCAACTAAATTTTAACCAAGGACCCTGGACCGGGAGAACCCCCCTTTAATAAGATCAATGGTCCACCTGGAACACACAAAACAGAACACACGCTCAGAATGCTGGCTTAACGCATAAGAGGTTAAAAATAGATGCATCTGAAGGGCCACAGGCCACTCACCCGACCTTCACCCACACACAGCACGCCGGGCAGGAGATATGTGTAGGACTCGCAGCATGCAGAAGGAGGAGGGAGGGCGGGCCGGCGCGGTTCGCACATCGCGCCCGGCCCCTCCCCTCCCCCGTCTCTCCCGGCCAGAAGACGGGACCTGAAAGCAGCGCACACAGCACGGGGGCGGGCCGAAAACGCGCGCGCAAGCGCCCGGCCCCGCCCCCCCTGTCCTAAGGAGAAGAAGCCCTCAAGGGCAGAACAGCCTCACACAACCCCCCCGCCACTGCCGCACGCCGGAGCCGCGGGACCGCAGGCGCCAGCCCAAACGTTGAAACACACACATACAGTAAAACACACACATACACAATAATGTGATTGAGTCAGGATGGCGGGTAAAGAATACATATGAATCCCTAAGGGACCCGCCCCCCCCCCCTCTAAGGGTATCCGGGAGAGGGGGAATCCATGCCAGGGTAGGGCCAAGGGATGGGGCATCCCAAACCGGGATCACCAACCCGGATAGCCGCCTACCCCTTGATATGGGGTCTCACAGCTCCTAAGCACCATGGGTGCCAACTACCTTTGCCCGGACCAGCAGCCTAGGCTGGGAGGCAAGCACTTCAAATAAGGGGAATAGAAGAATAAAAAGGCCGGGAGTCATCCCGGCTACCTGCAAGGAGGAGACAACATCTCCTGACTTGCTCGCCTCTACAGAGATGAAAGACTGGGTGATGAGTGGGAGGTCCCAGGTATTTATGGGCCGGGAGGGTCTTACATTTTTTTGATATCATCTCTGCAAAATCGTCATCTACAGGTCAGTATACCCAAGTGTAATGAATGTCTTGAAGCGGGGTGTGTGACATACTTAGAATAAAGTCCTGTTTTAAAACAAACATAGCCTTGTCCTTATGTTACACCAGTAGGAGGCTTAACCGATAAAGCTGCTACTTCAGAAACCTGTCGTATCGAAGTAATTGCCACTAAAAAGACAGGCAGAAGAGGCTTACGAGGAGGCCACACATGTGTGACTCCCTCTAAAAAAGTCCTAATAAATTTATTCTCGGCATTGGGTTTTTGGAAAAAAGATAGATAAATCAGATATCTGTTCATTTAAAGGGCTCAATTGAAGACCTTCATAAAGACCTTTCTGCCAAAATTCCAGTATTCTGGAAACAGAAAAAGCTCTACAAGCGAACCCTCTGGATTCGCACCAAGCGATAAATGCTTGCCAGACACTAAAGTAGATCATTGATGAAAACTTCTTCCTGGCCTGAATCATAGTCTGGATGACTCTGGCAGAAAACCCCCTTTCTGCCAAGATGAAGGATTCAATAGCCAGTCCGTCAAAGCCAGAACTCGTGAACTGGGATGCCTTAGAGGCCCCTGTGTGAGAAGATCTGGATAGTTGGGTAACCTCTATGAATCGCCCTCTGACATCCTTACTATGTCTGAGAACCTGCTTCTCCTTGACCACCGAGGAGCTACCAGAATGGTTGAAACTACCTCGTGAGCTATCCTTTTGTAGTACTCGACCCAGGAGTGGAATCGAGTGAATGCATAAAGCTTGAATGCTGACCACTGAAGAGTCAGGGCATCTGTTGCCACGTGCCAGCTGTGGGGTACGACCTACCCACCTTAGCCCCTGTTGAGCGACCGCATCAGGTCTCTGCCGTGTTTATTTTACTTATTTTACTTGCTTCACATAATTGTATTAAGTATATGGTTTGTAATTGCATTTGTTTGGCTGGTGTTGTTCTGATTGGCTGCATCAGCTCTGATGTCACGTGGGACACACCCACTGACATCAGGTGGTAATCCCGGGCTCTCTGAGGACATTTAATCCTCAGTGGAGGGGAATCTCTGCTTGCTTGTTTTTGCTCCCTGATGAAGGGGCGCTAGACGCCCCGAAACGTTGGATTTTGTTGGATCTCTTTGGTCTTTGCTGTGATATTGACCTGTTGGATTTGAATACAATATCTTTTGGAGTGCTGGCTGATCGTTTTTCTTGTGTGTTTGCGGCGCCACCGCCGGCCACAGCACCCACTACAACGCTAGGTAAGAGTGCTTCTGTGGAATCTGACATTGCGGTTCACTTCCTTGTGATCTTTCCTGCTTCTGGTGCCCCTCTGGTGGTTGATATATGCTGCCGCACGATTGTCTGTTCATGAATCATGACGGGATAACCCCTCAGATAGGATGTCCAATGTTTGAGAGACAGTAGAATCGCTCTCAGGTCCAGGGAGTCTGCTCTCCTTCGGTCCCCACTGTGCCTGGATTGTCTGTAACCCCATGACACCCCCCCCCCAACCTGTTAGACTGGCATTCGTGGTGATGATCTTCCACTGTACCGGAAGAAAAGATTTGCCCATCTGAAGAGACTGAGGACTCAGCCACCAGGCTAGGGACTGCCTTGTTGAATGTATCGTGAAAAAGAGGTGATTCAGAGTTTCCGTGGTTCGATCCCAGATCTGGAGCAATTCCATCTGCAGGGTTCTTGTGTGAAACTGTGAAAAAGGCAATGCCTCGAAGCAAGACACCAACAGGACCAACACATTCCCTGACGAATTGTCGGTGAGAGCAGGACAAGAGATCCTGTACCTTGGCCTGAAGCGCAAGTCACTTCTGTTACGGAAGAAATTCCCTTTGCCTGAGTTGTGTCTAATGACATTCCCAGGAAAGAAATAACTCTTGCAGAAATGATATTCGACCCTTGATAGCTGACTATCCAGCCAAATACTTCTAATGTCGATAAGACAATCTGTGTATACTTCTGGGCCTACTGAATAATGGGGCCCATATCAACAGATCATCTAAGTAATGGATTATGTGTTTCCCCTAATTTCTCAGAAAAGCCATGAGACCTGCAAACACCTTGGTAAACACCTTGGTGCAAAGCCACAAACTGAAAATGCAGGCCATCTACTGCAAACCTCAGATATCTCTGATGACCCCGAGAAATGTGTAGGTACGCATCCTTTATATCCTCATGAATTCTCCCAGCTGGAGTGAAATGACCGTGGATCTTAAAGATTCCAAGCAAAATTTCTTCAGACGGACAAACCTGTTGAGGCCCTTGAGATCTAATATTGGGTGTTCAAAACCGTCCCTCTTGGGAATTATGAACAATTGGAGTAAAAACCCCTGACCCCTCTCTAAGAGAGGAACATGACAGATTACTCCAATCTGTGAGCTAGCGGATCTCAAGGATTCTGCTTTCCACGAAATTCGTGATACTCCTGACCAAAAGAACCTCCGAGGAGGTCTAGGAAGGGTGGGGGCGTCCCTTCATGCATGAGGGGGCTCTAAAGAGGGTTTTTCCTTGTTCCGCCAAAAAGATCTTGCCCTATTTTGGGACTCTGTCCTATTCCAAAATTATCTTGGGTATCCCGAGGAGGTGGAACCTCTACCCCCCAAAAAGGGCAGAGGATTGGAGGCCCTGCAAAAAAGTTAGATTTCCGTTTCTGTGGAAGTTTAGTAGACTTACCCCCAGTAACTTCCTTTACCATGACATCAAAGTGCTCCCCAAACAGACATCCCCCCTGAAAAGGGAGTCCTTTCAGATTCTTCCTAGAGGCAGCTTTAGCCATAATGAACGCTTTAAGCTACTAACAGAGCTAAACCTCTGGCACTAAACCTAATCATTTATCCATAGCAGAAATTACATACCTGTTAATATCTATACTGGTCTTGATCAACTGGGAACATGCCTTTTGTGAACGACCCAAACGAGTCTTAGAATGCAGTAGCTTTAACAACTTGTTCACCAAAGATGCTATATATGTAGCACAGGCCGGCCGTAAGGTCGATCCTACAATAGAAAAAGCGTGATCTACGTGTTTATCTGCTGGATCTCTTGGGGAGGCACTATCAGTGGATAGCATCACTGAAGTCTTAGAAAGATCTGAAACTGGAGCGTCTACCACAGGAGGGAGAGACCATAATTTAATCAGATCTGAGGAAAAGGGATGCATAGTAGTACTTTAGGAATGAGCGGAAGACTATCCGGCTCCTACCATTCCTTTTGGAATCATGAGTCTGTACTGGAAAAAAACTGTCTCCCTTTTTTCCGGCATAAACAAACTCCCATTCTTCCTCTTGGGGGTTTCCTGTGCAGAGGGTTCTGAATCCGAATCACTTCCTTCCATATTGGAAGAGTCTTTCTCCTCTCATCCTGGGAGACTACGGCAGCAAAAAAGATCCTTTTCAGAATCAGAGGAAACTAAAATACCATTTTGTGAGTACTCACCTGAAAAATGGATATTGTTGGTGTGCCACACACCCCGCTTCACTTTTAAATATTTTTCACTTAATGGGTTAACTCACCGCCAGGTGACGTAGTGCAGAGAGGAAGTCTTGTAACGAGCCCCCTTCCGGCCTATATATACCTGGTACCTCCCTTCAATCACCAGTATATTAAAAAAGCAGAAAGACAAGGTACCAGTATTCCACCGGTAACCTTAAAATCAATTTGATATAAATAAAAAGCTTCACCATATAAAAGCTTCGGAAAAACCGAAAAGGATGGGAGTGAAGCGGGGTGTGTGGCACACCAACAATATCCATTTTTCAGGTGAGTACTCACAAAATGGTATTATTCTTGGTGTGCCACACACCCCGCTTCACTTTTAAATATTGTTCACTTAATGGGACATCCAAAAGCAGTGTCCACAAGGGATGGGCATCTCAAGGCCAGGTGAAGCATAACTTAAATGACTGCAGTCTGCAGAATTTTGCGGCCAAAAACAGCATCCGCTGAGGCTCGCACATCAACTTTGTAAAACTTAGAAAAAGTATGAACAGAAGACCAAGTGGCGGCCTTACAAACTTGTTCAACAGAAGCTTGGTGCTGAAAAGCCCAAGACGCCCCAACGGCGCGAGTAGAATGAGCAGTGATACGAAAAGGGGGAACTCCAATCTACACCAGATTGGTCGAGACCAACCACCACAGGAGGGACTACCGGACCCGGGAGGACAGCTGGAAGAACTGATCCAGCAACCGAGGCTGCTGGACCCAAGACGCTAACAGAAAAAGCTGAAGCGTTCTCGTGTGAACTTTGGCAAATAGAAGAAACTCTCTGTGCTGATGAGAGCCCAGGCCGGGACGAACCGACCCATCTTTCTCGGGGACTGCGAAAAGATTGGAGTATAAACCGAGGGCCAACTCTAAGCGCGGCACCGGCCGGATGACCGCCATCTCTCACAGATTCCTTACCGACGCCAGGAGCCCCTGCGTGGCCAAAGGAACGATGGGCACCCGAGACCGAACGCACCGTGAAGGAGGGGGAAGATGAAAGCCGCAACCTGGAGAGAGAACCGGCAGCACAGCTGGAGAAACGGCCCTGCCCATGGGGGAGATGAAAGCCACAACCCGGAGAGAGAACAGGCAGCAAAGCTGGAGAAGCAGCCCCGCCCATGGGGGAGATGAAAGCCACAACCCGGAGACAAAACCCGCAGCACAGCTGGGGAAGAGGCCCCGCCCATGGGGGAGATGAAAGCCGCAACCCGGAGAGAACCGGCAGCACAGCTGGAGAAACGGCCCCGGCCATAGGGGAGATGAAAGCCGCAACCCGGAGAGAGAACAGGCAGCACAGCTGGAGAAGAGGTCCCGCCCATGGGGGAGATGAGAGCCGCAACCCGGAGAGAACCGGCAGCACAGCTGGAGAGGAGGCCCCGCCCATGGGGGAGATGAAAGCCGCAACCCGGAGAGAGAACAGGCAGCACAGCTGGAGAAGAGGCCCGGCCATGGGGAGAATGAAAACCGCAACCTGGAGAGAGAACCGGAAGCACAGCTGGAGAAGAGGCCCCGCCCATGGGGGAGATGAAAGCCGCAACCCGGAGAGAGAACCGGCAGCACAGCTGGAGAAGAGGCCCCGCCCATGGGGGAGATGAAAGCCGCAACCCGGAGAGAGAACCGGCAGCACAGCTGGAGAAGAGGCCCCGCCCATGGGGGAGATGAAAGCCGCAACCCGGAGAGAGAACCAGCAGCACAGCTTGAGAAGAGGCCCCTCCCATGGGGGAGATGAAAGCCGCAACCCGGAGAGAGAACCGGCAGCACAGCTGGAGATGAGGCCCTGCCCATGGGGGAGGTGAAAGCCGCAACCCGGAGAGAGAACCGGCAGCACAGCTGGAGAAGAGGCCCCGCCCATGGGGAGATGAAAGCCGCAACCTGGAGAGAGAACCGGAAGCACAGCTGGAGAAGAGGCCCCGCCCATGGGGGAGATGAAAGCCGCAACCCGGAGAGAGAACCGGCAGCACAGCTGGAGAAGAGGCCCCGCCCATGGGGGAGATGAAAGCCGCAACCCGGAGAGAGAACCGGCAGCACAGCTGGAGAAGAGGCCCCGCCCATGGGGGAGATGAAAGCCTATAAACACAAAATAAATGAAAGACAGGAGCTCCAGATACACCTCACAGTCCAGTTCCAACTGCAAGAATGAAACTGGATTGTGAAAGTGCAGCCGGAAGATTATAGAGGCCGGGAGGAGCCACGCCTTTGTCTTGCAGTCCACGCCCTTCGGTTGAGAGGTTAACCCTATTCGTTACTGTTTGCTGACGGCCTGGAGAGGATATAAGTAAAAACAATTCTGCAGGTAAGTATCACAGAATTGTATTGACTGAAGTTCCACTTTAAAGTGGACCAAAACCCAGCTGGATCGGGCCGATCCATTCCCTCCCCACAGTGCATCCAAAATTGGGATGCCCTGCTTTATGAAACACCCTAGGTCGCCCGCTAAACTTACCTTAATCCCGGTCCAACGGCGCATGCGCAGGTCGCATCTCCGGTTTTCCTCTAGCAGGGCGCATGTCAGGCATTTGTGAATGGCCGGCTCGGGCACGCTCCCTGTTAGAGGGAAGCGCGATATCCGGCCACCAGCGCGCTCGGAGCCGCTGAGCTAAGACGTCTTTTAGACGTGCATAGCTCAGCGTCTCCAAGCGCGCTGATTAAACGAGTGGCTGCGCCTGAGGACGGCAGTGGGGTGAGTTGATGCGAGCGATCTGGGGGGTTTCACATAGCGGGTGCCCCGGGGAGTGGACCAAAATCCAGGATAGTCAAAATCCTGTGTTTTGGTCTACTTTAAACTGGACCAAAACCCACGGAGATCAGCCCAGGAATCTAGATCGATTCCTCCCCCCCGAGGCATAAAAAATCAGGATGCTCCGCTGTGTGAAACTCCTCAGGTCGCCCCATACACTTACCTTGGTCCAACGGAGCATGCACAAGCCACATCCCCGCTTATCCCTCTAGCAGGACGCGTGCCAGCGTGCTCGGATCCACTGGCCTTAGACGAGCTGATGTGAGCAGATCCGAGCGTGCTGATTGGGCGAGAGGCCGCACATGTGTAGGACTGAGGAAGGGTGAGTGCGATCAGGAGGCTTGGGAGGGGCTCACACAGTGGAGCATCCCCGATCGGGGTGCCCCAGGGGCAGGGACCAAAAGCCAGGATTGTCAAAATCTTATCATACTGGTTGCTTCTGTTGTCTTCTAAATGATGCCAGTTTCCTGGCTGTGAAACTTGGGTGATGGCCGCCGGAACGCCCCGCCCACGACCTGCACGCCGGACAATCAGGGGACTCCCTTCCAGGCGCTGGCTCATAGTAAAGGTGCGGATAATGGGCGTCCTAAGCGTAACTAAGCGGTTTCTTTACTGGTGACTAAGCGGTTTCTTTATTGGTGACTAAGCAGTTTCTTTACTGGTGGCTAAGCGGTTTCTTTATTGGTGACTAAGCGGTTTCTTTATTGGTGACTAAGCGGTTTCTTTATTGGTGACTAAGCGGTTTCTTTATTGGTGACTAAGCAGTTTCTTTACTGGTGGCTAAGCGGTTTCTTTATTGGTGACTAAGCGGTTTCTTTATTGGTGACTAAGCGGTTTCTTTATTGGTGACTAAGCGGTTTCTTTACTGGTAACTAAGCGGTTTCTTTATTGGTGACTAAGCAGTTTCTTTATTGGTGACTAAGCAGTTTCTTTATTGGTGACTAAGCGGTTTATTTACTGGTGACTAAGCGGTTTCTTTATTGGTGACTAAGCGGTTTCTTTATTGGTGACTAAGCGGTTTCTTTACTGGTGACTAAGCAGTTTCTTTATTGGTGACTAAGCGGTTTCTTTATTGGTGACTAAGCGGTTTCTTTATTGGTGACTAAGCGGTTTCTTTACTGGTGACTAAGCGGTTTCTTTATTGGTGACTAAGCGGTTTCTTTACTGGTGACTAAGCGGTTTCCTTATTGGTGACTAAGCGGTTTCTTTATTGGTGACTAAGCGGTTTCTTTACTGGTGACTAAGCGGTTTCTTTACTGGTGACTAAGCGGTTTCCTTATTGGTGACTAAGCGGTTTCTTTATTGGTGACTAAGCGGTTTCTTTATTGGTGACTAAGCGGTTTCTTTATTGGTGACTAAGCGGTTTCTTTATTGGTGACTAAGCAGTTTCTTTATTGGTGACTAAGCAGTTTCTTTATTGGTGACTAAGCGGTTTCTTTATTGGTGACTAAGCGGTTTCTTTATTGGTGACTAAGCGGTTTCTTTATTGGTGACTAAGCAGTTTCTTTATTGGTGACTAAGCGGTTTCTTTATTGGTGACTAAGCGGTTTCTTTACTGGTGACTAAGCGGTTTCTTTATTGGTGACTAAGCGGTTTCTTTACTGGTGACTAAGCGGTTTCCTTATTGGTGACTAAGCGGTTTCTTTATTGGTGACTAAGCGGTTTCTTTACTGGTGACTAAGCGGTTTCTTTACTGGTGACTAAGCGGTTTCCTTATTGGTGACTAAGCGGTTTCTTTATTGGTGACTAAGCAGTTTCTTTATTGGTGACTAAGCGGTTTCTTTATTGGTGACTAAGCGGTTTCTTTATTGGTGACTAAGCGGTTTCTTTATTGGTGACTAAGCGGTTTCTTTATTGGTGACTAAGCAGTTTCTTTATTGGTGACTAAGCGGTTTCTTTATTGGTGACTAAGCAGTTTCTTTATTGGTGACTTAGCGGTTTCTTTATTGGTGACTAAGCGTTTTTTTTATTGGTGACCAAGCGGTTTCTTTATTGGTGACTAAGCGTTTTTTTTATTGGTGACTAAGCGGTTTCTTTATTGGTGACTAAGCGGTTTCTTTATTGGTGACTAAGCGGTTTCTTTATTGGTGACTAAGCAGTTTCTTTATTGGTGACTAAGCGGTTTCTTTATTGGTGACTAAGCGGTTTCTTTACTGGTGACTAAGCGGTTTCTTTATTGGTGACTAAGCGGTTTCTTTACTGGTGACTAAGCGGTTTCCTTATTGGTGACTAAGCGGTTTCTTTATTGGTGACTAAGCGGTTTCTTTACTGGTGACTAAGCGGTTTCTTTACTGGTGACTAAGCGGTTTCCTTATTGGTGACTAAGCGGTTTCTTTATTGGTGACTAAGCAGTTTCTTTATTGGTGACTAAGCGGTTTCTTTATTGGTGACTAAGCGGTTTCTTTATTGGTGACTAAGCGGTTTCTTTATTGGTGACTAAGCGGTTTCTTTATTGGTGACTAAGCAGTTTCTTTATTGGTGACTAAGCGGTTTCTTTATTGGTGACTAAGCAGTTTCTTTATTGGTGACTTAGCGGTTTCTTTATTGGTGACTAAGCGTTTTTTTTATTGGTGACCAAGCAGTTTCTTTATTGGTGACTAAGCAGTTTCTTTATTGGTGACTAAGCAGTTTCTTTATTGGTGACTAAGCGGTTTCTTTATTGGTGACTAAGCGGTTTCTTTACTGGTAACTAAGCGGTTTCTTTATTGGTGACTAAGCAGTTTCTTTATTGGTGACTAAGCAGTTTCTTTATTGGTGACTAAGCGGTTTCTTTATTGGTGACTAAGCGGTTTCTTTACTGGTAACTAAGCGGTTTCTTTATTGGTGACTAAGCAGTTTCTTTATTGGTGACTAAGCAGTTTCTTTATTGGTGACTAAGCAGTTTCTTTATTGGTGACTAAGCGGTTTCTTTATTGGTGACTAAGCGGTTTCTTTATTGGTGACTAAGCGGTTTCTTTACTGGTGACTAAGCGGTTTCTTTATTGGTGACTAAGCGGTTTCTTTATTGGTGACTAAGCGGTTTCTTTATTGGTGACTAAGCGGTTTCTTTATTGGTGACTAAGCGGTTTCTTTATTTGTGACTAAGCGGTTTCTTTATTGGTGACTAAGCGGTTTCTTTATTGGTGACTAAGCGGTTTCTTTATTGGTGACTAAGCGGTTTCTTTATTGGTGACTAAGCGGTTTCTTTATTGGTGACTAAGCGGTTTCTCTAATAGTGACTAAGCACTCTTACACATCCGTTAGTGGCGGGTGCCAGGACCGCAATGGCGCCACTATAGATCCAAATAAGTAAACAGGACCGACAACTCCAATTAGTAGGGAAATCGACTGTATTCAATCACAGAGATATTCCATTACATTTGTTGGAAAATCCAAAGGACTGCAGCCATAGACCTGAGTGACAGTTGGATTTGGATGAGTGAATGACCAGTACAGTAACACTGCTGCACGGGATTGGACGACAGGGCTGCCGCTCTGTGCATTCTCTCCAAGATGGCTGCGCCCAGGAGCCGAGACGCTGGGGGATCTCTGCACAAGCAGGTCCTATTAGCCCCTAACTCTCATCTCAGGTCTTATTAGCCCCTAACTCTTATATAGAATTACCTTCTGCTGTGCTGCCCCATTTCCCCATCCCCCCGCGCCTCACCCCTGCTATACACTGTGCAGATGTGAGATCTCGGGGTGGCGCAATGTATCCTGGGATTGAAGATGGAAGAAAAGATGGCGCTGCCCTACAGATGGCACCGGGAGGAGGATGGATAAGCGCAGAGGGAAGGGCAGGAGACAGGTACGTTTGCAGTGGCAATTGTTGAATCAGAGAATTAAAAGGAACGTTGGGGGGCGGAGTTTGGGGAGTTACAACTCGTCAGACTGTCCAATGTTTCCTTTTTAACTGTTTCTAATAAAAGGGAAAGTTTCATGGACACCTGGGGCCGGCAACTCTTCTCTATATTCCGTCCATCTCCTGTCATGAATGACTTGCCTTCAGTCCATGCCCGTGGTGTCCCTAGGCAACTGGCCAGGGTTTCTCCTGCCCAGCAGCCGCTTCTGCCCCAGATGCCAGCTCCAGCGGCGCGTGTCTCCGAGCGCACCCTCCTCCCTCAACCACTGTCATTCTACTCGTGCTTGCGTGCAAGTACAGTCAGCTTATGTCCTCAGGTGGTGCTATACACAGAGTGGCCACTGGAGGCTGTTTAAAAGAGCGAAACCTAGGAGGTGCAGTTCTGGGCAGTATGCCTTTGGAGGTCAGCTGGGGCAATCAGCCCAGAGCTCTCTAAGTGCACCAATCAAACCACAGATCCAAAGTGCACCAATCACAGTCACTGCCTCCCTGTGCAATCCAGCCGGGTTCACTCCTATAAAGGGATTACCTCTTCAGTGTGTCAGTGCCTGTGATAGCGTTTAGCTGGCTTGTTATTGTTCCTGTGATTGCCTGTTTATATCGTTATTGACCATCTGCTTGAATCTCGACCACGTCTTCGTCTCATCCCTTGTACTGCGCAGCTCTCTGACCTCCCGTTGTGACCCCTGGCTTGACGTCTGACTTTGCTTGAATTCTCCTGAGCACCCGAATTGCTTCCAGTGTTACCTGTTTCCGAAGCACCCGAACTGTTTCCAGTACTTACCCGACATTGCCCAGTCTGGCCTCTGGTTCATCTGCCTTCAACCCCTGTAAGCTCACATCCTTTGTGCTATTAAGTCCTGGGGGCAACTGTGTCCGGCGAGGCGTATAAAGCGTCCCGGGAAATGGGGGCTTGTCTAAAGGTGAAGCTAGCAGCAGAGATTGGGGGTTGTGGGCTTACTCTGAAGGCGGGTGTCCCTCGGCCTGACATCTCCCATGTAAATACTAGGTGGAATAATTAAAGCGGACCAACAGCCAAAAATGAATTAAATAAGACACAACAACTGTGTTCATATGAACTCCTCTCCGAGGCAATTTAAATAATATTTTACCTCTTTCTAATGCCTACGGGAATAAATATTAAAAAACAAGATGGCCGCTCATGCATTGGCAGGCCACCTGCAAACAGGAAGTTGTGCTAGGCTTCCTGTTACTGTGCATTTCAGTTACGTCACTTGGGAGAGGAAGCTCCAAAATGGCCGCTATCTTTCTTTTCCAACTGTGCCGGGCTGTTGGTCCGCTTTAATGTGAATGATGGCCTTCATACATCGAGGTCACTTTGTATCAGACGCAGGTCTCACCTGATGGGACTTCCTTAGAAAATCTCTGTTCCGGATGCTGGTTTTAGTTTGTGAAAAGAAAAAAAAGAAGACAAGTTAGGAACTTGTACAATCTCCCTAAAATGTATTAAAGATCTATTTATGTTATTTGCACAGTATAAGATAACAAGCGTGTGGTGTATAACAGAGACCCATATCTCTGCTCTGCAGCGGCTCCGTGCAGCTTTATTTCTATCGGCCCATTTCCTCGCCTGGAACAATATTACAAATGTTTCTGTTTCCATATTATTATTTTCTTTTGCAAGAATAAGGACCTGTCACGTTATAGTCAAAGAGACTTTCCTACATCACAGGGCCCGAGCTGATGTATCATCGCAGCGTGACCCAGATTGTGTAACTAGCAAATAATACCCGAGTATTAAAGTGATACTAAAGTTGTCCCGTTATCTCGGGCTACACGTTGCACTGTCCCAGACTTCAATCCATTTTCAGAAAGTCCCTGTAGCTCCTAAGTTATTAGTAAAGGTATTAGAGCATCGGAGATGCAGAGAAATGATGTGGGTGTGGCAACAGCGATGTGATGTAAGCACACTGTGTGCTTTAAATATATCATAGTAAAAAAAAAAAAAAAGTGCATTGTTGTGCCTCTAGTTATTACTGCCAGCACATAGTGTGACCAGAAAAAGGGGACGAGAGATGCTGCAGGATAAGAGCGTCTCCAGCCTGCCAGCACATAGTGTGACTAGAAAAAGGGGACGAGAGATGCTGCAGGCTAAGAGCGTCTCCAGCCTGCCAGCACATAGTGTGACTAGAAAAAGGGGACGAGAGATGCTGCAGGCTAAGAGCGTCTCCAGCCTGCCAGCACATAGTGTGACTAGAAAAAGGGGACGAGAGATGCTGCAGGCTAAGAGCGTCTCCAGCCTGCCAGCACATAGTGTGACTAGAAAAAGGGGACGAGAGATGCTGCAGGCTAAGAGTGTCTCCAGCCTGCCAGCACATAGTGTGACTAGAAAAAGGGGACGAGAGATGCTGCAGGCTAAGAGCGTCTCCAGCCTGCCAGCACATAGTGTGACTAGAAAAAGGGGACGAGAGATGCTGCAGGCTAAGAGCGTCTCCAGCCTGCCAGCACATAGTGTGACTAGAAAAAGGGGACGAGAGATGCTGCAGGCTAAGAGCGTCTCCAGCCTGCCAGCACATAGTGTGACTAGAAAAAGGGGACGAGAGATGCTGCAGGCTAAGAGCGTCTCCAGCCTGCCAGCACATAGTGTGACTAGAAAAAGGGGACGAGAGATGCTGCAGGCTAAGAGCGTCTCCAGCCTGCCAGCACATAGTGTGACTAGAAAAAGGGGACGAGAGATGCTGCAGGCTAAGAGCGTCTCCAGCCTGCCAGCACATAGTGTGACTAGAAAAAGGGGACGAGAGATGCTGCAGGCTAAGAGCGTCTCCAGCCTGCCAGCACATAGTGTGACTAGAAAAAGGGGACGAGAGATGCTGCAGGCTAAGAGCGTCTCCAGCCCGCCAGCACATAGTGTGACTAGAAAAAGGGGACGAGAGATGCTGCAGGCTAAGAGCGTCTCCAGCCTGCCAGCACATAGTGTGACTAGAAAAAGGGGACGAGAGATGCTGCAGGCTAAGAGCGTCTCCAGCCTGCCAGCACATAGTGTGACTAGAAAAAGGGGACGAGAGATGCTGTAGGCTAAGAGCGTCTCCAGCCTGCCAGCACATAGTGTGACTAGAAAAAGGGGACGAGAGATGCTGCAGGCTAAGAGCGTCTCCAGCCTGCCAGCACATAGTGTGACTAGAAAAAGGGGACGAGAGATGCTGTAGGCTAAGAGCGTCTCCAGCCTGCCAGCACATAGTGTGACTAGAAAAAGGGGACGAGAGATGCTGCAGGCTAAGAGCGTCTCCAGCCTGCCAGCGCATAGTGTGAGCAGAAAAAGAGGGTGATAGATGCTGCAGGATAAGAGCGTCTCCAGCCTGCCAGCACATAGTGTGACCAGAAAAAGGGGGTGATAGATGCTGCAGGATAAGAGCGTCTCCAGCCTGCCAGCACATAGTGTGACCAGAAAAAGGGGGTGATAGATGCTGCAGGATAAGAGCGTCTCCAGCCTGCCAGCACATAGTGTGACCAGAAAACGGGGGTGATAGATGCTGCAGGATAAGAGCGTCTCCAGCCTGCCAGCACATAGTGTGACCAGAAAACGGGGGTGATAGATGCTGCAGGATAAGAGCGTCTCCAGCCTGCCAGCACATAGTGTGACCAGAAAACGGGGGTGATAGATGCTGCAGGCTGTCATAGAACCAGGACTGTTCCTATGATTTCTCAGCAGAGGGCGCCAAGGTCCCCGTGCGCTCACATTTTCGCAATAGAAATAGTAGGGCCAGTAAGTGCGCGATTATGCGCGCCCATTTGTGCATCATATGAGCCAATGGATTTGTGCGCATAATGTACGATAATGTGCGCGCGATAGTGTGCGCATTGCAGACACGCGAAAATGCGCTCCCTTTTGCACATGCGCAGGGGCCTTTAAATACTGACGAGCCCTGAGCTCCATTGCCAGTTGGTCAGTTCTCCTCCCTGTTCCTGAGTTCCAATCGTCCATTCCTGTGTACCGACCCGGCTTGATCCTGACTACGCTCCTGCTCTCCTGACGACCTCGACCTCGGCTTGTTTATGACTCTGATCCTGATCTGCCTGCCCACGGCCTCGGGGCATTATATTTGTTGGAAAATCCAAAGGACTGCAGCCATAGACCTGAGTGACAGTTGGATTTGGATGAGTGAATGACCAGTACAGTGACACTGCTGCACGGGATTGGACGACAGGGCTGCAGCTCTGTGCATTCTCTCCAAGATGGCTGCACCCAGGAGCCGAGACGCTGGGGGATCTCTGCACAAGCAGGTCCTATTAGCCCCTAACTCTCATCTCTGCACAAGCAGGTCCTATTAGCCCCTACCTCTTATATAGAATTACCTTCTGCTGTGCTGCCCCATTTCCCCCCCCCCCCCTCGCCTCACCCCTGCTATACACTGTGCAGATGTGAGATCTCAGGGTGGCGCAATGTATCCTGGGATTGAAGATGGAAGAAAAGATGGCGCCGGGAGGAGGATGGATAAGCGCAGAGGGAAGGGCAGGAGACAGGTAAGTTCGCAGTGGCAATTGTTGAATCACAGAATTAAAGGGAACGTTGTTTGGGGGCGGAGTTTGGGGAGTTACAACTCGTCAGACTGTCCAATGTTTCCTTTTTAACTGTTTCTAATAAAAGGGAAAGTTTCATGGACACCTGGGGCCGGCAACTCTTCTCTCTATTCCGTCCATCTCCCATGTAAATACTAGGTGGAATAATTAAAGCGGACCAACAGTCAAAAATGAATTAAATCAGACACAACAACTGTGTTTATATGAACTCCTCTCCGAGGCAATTTAAAAATTATTTTACCTCTTTCCAATGCCTACGGGGATAAATATTAAAAATCAAGATGGCCGCTCATGCATTGGCAGGCCACCTGCAAACAGGAAGTTGTGCTGGGCTTCCTGTTACTGTACGTTTCAGTTACGTCACTTGGGAGAGGAAGCTCCAAAATGGCCGCTATCTTTCTTTTCCAACTGTGCCGGGCTGTTGGTCCGCTTTAATGTGAATGATGGCCTTCATACATCGAGGTCACTTTGTATCAGACGCAGGTCTCACCTGATGGGACTTCCTCATAATGTATGGTGTCACTCGAAGGCGTTGTTCCGGTTGTTCCTTTTATTTTGCGAAAAGAAAAAAAAAGACAAGTTAGAAACTTGTACAATCTCCCTAAAATGTATTAAAGATCTATTTATGTTATTTGCACAGTATAAGATAACAAGCGTGTGGTGTATAACAGAGACCCATATCTCTGCTCTGCAGCGGCTCCGTGCAGCTTTATTTCTATCGGCCCATTTCCTCGCCTGTAACAATATTACAAATGTTTCTGTTTCCATATTATTATTTTCTTTTGCAAGAATAAGGACCTGTCACGTTATAGTCAGAGAGACTTTCCTACATCACAGGGCCCGAGCTGATGTATCATCGCAGCGTGACCCAGATTGTGTAACTAGCAAATAATACCCGAGTATTAAAGTGATACTAAAGTTGTCCCGTTATCTCAGGCTACACGTTGCACTGTCCCAGACTTCAATCCATTTTCAAGAAGAACCTGTAGTTCCTAAATTTTTCCTAAAATTCTCACATTTTCGCAATAGAAATAGTAGGGCCAGTAAGCACGCGATTATGCGCACCCATTTGTGCATCATAAGAGCCAATGGATTTGTGCGCATGTGCGATAATGTGCGCGCGATAGTGTGCGCATTGCAGATGCACGAAAATGCGCTCCCTTTTGCACATGCACAGGGACCTTTAAATACTGATGAGCCCTGAGCTCCATTGCCAGTTTGTAAGTTCTCCTCCCTGTTCCGGAGTTCCAATCGTCCATTCCTGTGTACCGACCCGGCTTGATCCTGACTACGCTCCTGCTCTCCTGACGACCTTGACCTCGGCTTGTTTACGACTCTGATCCTGATCTGCCTGCCCACGACCTCGGCTTGTGCTTCGTTCCAGTCCAGCTTGTGTCTGTCTTCTACCCAGAACTTGGTAATACCCACTCCTAGGTTGCCTGACCTAAGGCCTTCCTGCAGCCCAGTCTATCCTCACCATAAGAGGCTCTAGTGAAAACCAGGTTGGTCCTTAGATTCCAGGCTTCCCGGTCGAGAGGTGAGACGGTTCTTAGTCTCCACAATCAGGGTTCACACCCGGTACCTGACACAGGCTAAGAGTGTCTCCAGCCTGACAGAACATAGCATTGTCTCATGACCTGTGACCCCACTGTCTCAACCAGTTTCTGACCCTACAGTCTCATCCCCTTTGTGACCCTATTGTCTCATCCCCTTTGTGACCCCACTGTCTCAACCAGTTTCTGACCCTACAGTCTCATCCCCTTTGTGACCCTTTTGTCTCATCCCCTTTGTCACCCTACTGTCTCATCCCCTTTGTCACCCTATTGTCTCATCCCCTTTGTCACCCTATTGTTTCATCCTTTTTGTCTCATCCCCTTTGTGACCCTAATGTCTCATCCCCTTTGTCACCCTATTGTCTCATCCCCTTTGTCACCCTATTGTCTCATCCCCTTTGTCACCCTATTGTCTCATCCCCTTTGTCACCCTATTGTCTCATCCCCTTGGTCACCCTATTGTCTCATCCCCTTTGTGACCCTATTGTCTCATCCCCTTGGTCACCCTATTGTCTCACCCTCTTTGTGACCCTATTGTCTCATCCCCTTTGTGACCCTATTGTCTCACCCCCTTTGTGACCCTATTGTCTCACCTCCTTTGTGACCCTATTGTCTCATCCCCTTTGTCACCCTATTGTCTCATCCCCTTTGTGACCCTATTGTCTCATCCCCTTGGTCACCCTATTGTCTCATCCCCTTTGTGACCCTATTGTCTCATCCCCTTTGTCACCCTATTATCTCATCCCCTTGGTCACCCTATTGTCTCATCCCCTTTGTCACCCTATTGTCTCATCCCCTTTGTGACCCTATTGTCACATCCCCTTTGTCACCCTATTGTCTCACCCCCTTTGTCACCCTATTGTCTCATCCCCTTTGTCACCCTATTGTCTCATCCCCTTGGTCACCCTATTGTCTCCTCCCCTTTGTCACCCTATTGTCTCATCCCCTTTGTGACCCTATTGCCTCATCCCCTTTGTCACCCTATTGTCTCATCCCCTTGGTCACCCTATTGTTTAATTCCCATTGTTACTCTATTGTCTCCTCCCCTTTGTCACCCTATTGTCTCATCCCCTTTGTGACCCTATTGTCTCCTCCCCTTTGTGACCCTATTGTCTCCTCCCCTTTGTCACCCTATTGTCTCATCCCCTTGGTCACCCTATTGTCTCACCCCCTTTGTGACCCTATTGTCTCATCCCCTTGGTCACCCTATTGTCTCATCCCCTTTGTGACCCTATTGTCTCATCCCCTTGGTCACTCTATTGTCTCATCCTCTTTGTGACCCTATTGTCTCATCCCCTTTGTGACCCTATTGTCTCACCCCCTTTGTGACCCTATTGTCTCATCCCCTTTGTGACCCTATTGTCTCATCCCCTTGGTCACCCTATTGTCTCATCCCCTTTGTCACCCTATTGTCTAATCCCCTTGGTCACCCTATTGTCTCATCCCCTTGGTCACCCTATTGTCTCACCCCCTTTGTCACCCTATTGTCTCATCCCCTTGGTCACCCTATTGTCTAATCCCCTTTGTCACCCTATTGTCTCACCCCCTTTGTCACCCTATTGTCTCATCCCCTTTGTGACCCTATTGTCTCACCCCCTTTGTGACCCTATTGTCTCACCCCCTTTGTGACCCTATTGTCTCACCCCCTTTGTGACCCTATTGTCTCACCTCCTTTGTGACCCTATTGTCTCATCCCCTTTGTCACCCTATTGTCTCACCCCCTTTGTCACCCTATTGTCTAATCCCCTTTGTCCCCTATTGTCTCACCCCCTTTGTCACCCTATTGTCTCATCCCCTTTGTCACCCTATTGTCTCACCTCCTTTGTCACCCTATTGTCTCACCCCCTTTGTGACCCTATTGTCTCATCCCCTTTGTCACCCTATTGTCTCACCCCCTTTGTGACCCTATTGTCTCACCTCCTTTGTCACCCTATTGTCTCATCCCCTTTGTGACCCTATTGTCTCATCCCCTTTGTCACCCTATTGTCTCACCTCCTTTGTCACCCTATTGTCTCACCCCCTTTGTGACCCTATTGTCTCATCCCCTTTGTCACCCTATTGTCTCATCCCCTTTGTCACCCTATTGTCTCACCCCCTTTGTCACCCTATTGTCTAATCCCCTTTGTCACCCTATTGTCTAATCCCCTTTGTCACCCTATTGTCTCACCCCCTTTGTCACCCTATTGTCTAATCCCCTTTGTCACCCTATTGTCTAATCCCCTTTGTCACCCTATTGTCTCACCCCCTTTGTCACCTTATTGTCTCATCCCCTTTGTCACCCTATTGTCTCACCCCCTTTGTCACCTTATTGTCTCACCCCCTTTGTCACCCTATTGTCTCACCCCCTTTGTCACCCTATTGTCTCACCCCCTTTGTGACCCTATTGTCTCACCCCCTTTGTGACCCTATTGTCTCACCCCCTTTGTGACCCTATTGTCTCACTCCCTTTGTGACCCTATTGTCTCATCCCCTTTGTCACCCTATTGTCTCACCCCCTTTGTCACCCTATTGTCTAATCCCCTTTGTCACCCTATTGTCTAATCCCCTTTGTCACCCTATTGTCTCACCCCCTTTGTCACCCTATTGTCTAATCCCCTTTGTCCCCTATTGTCTCACCCCCTTTGTCACCCTATTGTCTCACCTCCTTTGTCACCCTATTGTCTCACCCCCTTTGTGACCCTATTGTCTCATCCCCTTTGTCACCCTATTGTCTCATCCCCTTTGTCACCCTATTGTCTCATCCCCTTTGTCACCCTATTGTCTAATCCCCTTTGTCCCCTATTGTCTCACCCCCTTTGTCACCCTATTGTCTCATCCCCTTTGTCACCCTATTGTCTCACCCCCTTTGTCACCCTATTGTCTAATCCCCTTTGTCACCCTATTGTCTCATCCCCTTTGTCACCCTAGTGTCTCATCCCCTTTGTCACCCTATTGTCTCATCCCCTTTGTCACCCTATTGTCTCACCCCCTTTGTGACCCTATTGTCTCATCCCCTTTGTCACCCTATTGTCTCATCCCCTTTGTCACCCTATTGTCTCATCCCCTTTGTCACCCTATTGTCTAATCCCCTTTGTCCCCTATTGTCTCACCCCCTTTGTCACCCTATTGTCTCATCCCCTTTGTGACCCTATTGTCTCACCCCCTTTGTGACCCTATTGTCTCACCCCCTTTGTGACCCTATTGTCTCATCCCCTTTGTCACCCTATTGTCTCACCCCCTTTGTCACCCTATTGTCTCATCCCCTTTGTCACCCTATTGTCTAATCCCCTTTGTCCCCTATTGTCTCACCCCCTTTGTCACCCTATTGTCTCACCCCCTTTGTGACCCTATTGTCTCACCCCCTTTGTGATCCTATTGTCTCATCCCCTTTGTCACCCTATTGTCTCACCCCCTTTGTCACCCTATTATCTCATCCCCTTTGTCACCCTATTGTCTCACCCCCTTTGTGACCCTATTGTCTCATCCCCTTTGTCACCTTATTGTCTCATCCCCTTTGTCACCCTATTGTCTCACCCCCTTTGTCACCCTATTGTCTCACCCCCTTTGTCACCCTATTGTCTCACCCCCTTTGTCACCCTATTGTCTCACCCCCTTTGTCACCCTATTGTCTCATCCCCTTTGTCACCCTATTGTCTCATCCCCTTTGTGACCCTATTGTCTCATCCCCTTTGTCACCCTATTGTCTCACCCCCTTTGTCACCCTATTGTCTCATCCCCTTTGTCACCCTATTGTCTCATCCCCTTGGTCACCCTATTGTCTCCTCCCCTTTGTGACCCTATTGTCTCATCCCCTTTGTGACCCTATTGCCTCATCCCCTTTGTGACCCTATTGTCTCATCCCCTTTGTGACCCTATTGTCTCCTCCCCTTTGTGACCCTATTGTCTCATCCCCTTTGTCACCCTATTGTCTCATCCCCTTGGTCACCCTATTGTCTCACCCCCTTTGTCACCCTATTGTCTCATCCCCTTGGTCACCCTATTGTCTCACCCTCTTTGTGACCCTATTGTCTCATCCCCTTTGTCACCCTATTGTCTCATCCCCTTTGTCACCCTATTGTCTCATCCCCTTTGTGACCCTATTGTCTCATCCCCTTTGTCACCCTATTGTCTCACCCCCTTTGTCACCCTATTGTCTCATCCCCTTTGTCACCCTATTGTCTCATCCCCTTGGTCACCCTATTGTCTCCTCCCCTTTGTCACCCTATTGTCTCATCCCCTTTGTGACCCTATTGCCTCATCCCCTTTGTCACCCTATTGTCTCATCCCCTTTGTCACCCTATTGTCTCATCCCCTTTGTCACCCTATTGTCTCATCCCCTTTGTGACCCTATTGTCTCATCCCCTTTGTCACCCTATTGTCTCACCCCCTTTGTCACCCTATTGTCTCATCCCCTTTGTCACCCTATTGTCTCATCCCCTTGGTCACCCTATTGTCTCCTCCCCTTTGTCACCCTATTGTCTCATCCCCTTTGTGACCCTATTGCCTCATCCCCTTTGTCACCCTATTGTCTCATCCCCTTTGTCACCCTATTGTATCATCCCCTTGGTCACCCTATTGTCTCATCCCCTTTGTCACCCTATTGTCTCCTCCCCTTTGTGACCCTATTGTCTCATCCCCTTTGTCACCCTATTGTCTCATCCCCTTTGTCCCCTATTGTCTCACCCCCTTTGTCACCCTATTGTCTCATCCCCTTTGTCACCCTATTGTCTCACCCCCTTTGTCACCCTATTGTCTCATCCCCTTTGTCACCCTATTGTCTCATCCCCTTTGTCACCCTATTGTCTCACCCCCTTTGTCACCCTATTGTCTCATCCCCTTTGTCACCCTATTGTCTCACCCCCTTTGTCACCCTATTGTCTAATCCCCTTTGTCCCCTATTGTCTCACCCCCTTTGTCACCCTATTGTCTCACCCCCTTTGTCACCCTATTGTCTCATCCCCTTTGTCACCCTATTGTCTCATCCCCTTTGTCACCCTATTGTCTCACCCCCTTTGTCACCCTATTGTCTCATCCCCTTTGTCACCCTATTGTCTCCATCGCCTTTGTCACCCTATTGTCTCACCCCCTTTGTCACCCTATTGTCTCACCCCCTTTGTCACCCTATTGTCTCATCCCCTTTGTCACCCTATTGTCTCACCCCCTTTGTCACCCTATTGTCTCACCCCCTTTGTCACCCTATTGTCTAATCCCCTTTGTCCCCTATTGTCTCACCCCCTTTGTCACCCTATTGTCTCATCCCCTTTGTCACCCTATTGTCTCACCCCCTTTGTCACCCTATTGTCTCATCCCCTTTGTCACCCTATTGTCTCATCCCCTTTGTCACCCTATTGTCTCACCCCCTTTGTCACCCTATTGTCTCATCCCCTTTGTCACCCTATTGTCTCATCCCCTTTGTCACCCTATTGTCTCACCCCCTTTGTCACCCTATTGTCTCATCCCCTTTGTCACCCTATTGTCTCATCCCCTTTGTCACCCTATTGTCTCCATCGCCTTTGTCACCCTATTGTCTCACCCCCTTTGTCACCCTATTGTCTCACCCCCTTTGTCACCCTATTGTCTCATCCCCTTTGTCACCCTATTGTCTCCTCCCCTTTGTCACCCTATTGTCTCATCCTCTTTGTCACCCTATTGTCTCATCCCCTTTGTCACCCTATTGTCTCACCCCCTTTGTCACCCTATTGTCTCACCCCCTTTGTCACCCTATTGTCTCACCCCCTTTGTCACCCTATTGTCTCACCCCCTTTGTCACCCTATTGTCTCCTCCCCTTTGTCACCCTATTGTCTCACCCCCTTTGTCACCCTATTGTCTCACCCCCTTTGTCACCCTATTGTCTCCTCCCCTTTGTCACCCTATTGTCTCACCCCCTTTGTCACCCTATTGTCTCACCCCCTTTGTCACCCTATTGTCTCCTCCCCTTTGTCACCCTATTGTCTCACCCCCTTTGTCACCCTATTGTCTCATCCCCTTTGTCACCCTATTGTCTCATCCCCTTTGTCACCCTATTGTCTCATCCCCTTTGTCACCCTATTGTCTCATCCCCTTTGTCACCCTATTGTCTCATCCCCTTTGTCACCCTATTGTCTCATCCCCTTGGTCACCCTATTGTCTCCTCCCCTTTGTGACCCTATTGTCTAACTTCCTTTGTCACCCTATTGTCTCACCCCCTTTGTCACCCTATTGTCTCATCCCCTTTGTCACCCTATTGTCTCATCCCCTTTGTCACCCTATTGTCTCATCCCCTTTGTCACCCTATTGTCTCATCCCCTTTGTCACCCTATTGTCTCCATCGCCTTTGTCACCCTATTGTCTCACCCCCTTTGTCACCCTATTGTCTCACCCCCTTTGTCACCCTATTGTCTCATCCCCTTTGTCACCCTATTGTCTCATCCCCTTTGTCACCCTATTGTCTCCATCGCCTTTGTCACCCTATTGTCTCACCCCCTTTGTCACCCTATTGTCTCACCCCCTTTGTCACCCTATTGTCTCATCCCCTTTGTCACCCTATTGTCTCCTCCCCTTTGTCACCCTATTGTCTCATCCTCTTTGTCACCCTATTGTCTCATCCCCTTTGTCACCCTATTGTCTCACCCCCTTTGTCACCCTATTGTCTCACCCCCTTTGTCACCCTATTGTCTCACCCCCTTTGTCACCCTATTGTCTCACCCCCTTTGTCACCCTATTGTCTCCTCCCCTTTGTCACCCTATTGTCTCACCCCCTTTGTCACCCTATTGTCTCACCCCCTTTGTCACCCTATTGTCTCCTCCCCTTTGTCACCCTATTGTCTCACCCCCTTTGTCACCCTATTGTCTCACCCCCTTTGTCACCCTATTGTCTCCTCCCCTTTGTCACCCTATTGTCTCACCCCCTTTGTCACCCTATTGTCTCATCCCCTTTGTCACCCTATTGTCTCATCCCCTTTGTCACCCTATTGTCTCATCCCCTTTGTCACCCTATTGTCTCATCCCCTTTGTCACCCTATTGTCTCATCCCCTTTGTCACCCTATTGTCTCATCCCCTTGGTCACCCTATTGTCTCATCCCCTTTGTGACCCTATTGTCTCACCCCCTTTGTCACCCTATTGTCTCACCCCCTTTGTCACCCTATTGTCTCATCCCCTTTGTCACCCTATTGTCTCACCCCCTTTGTCACCCTATTGTCTCACCCCCTTTGTCACCCTATTGTCTCATCCCCTTTGTCACCCTATTGTCTCACCCCCTTTGTCACCCTATTGTCTCACCCCCTTTGTGACCCTATTGTCTCATCCCCTTTGTGACCCTATTGTCTCACCCCCTTTGTCACCCTATTGTCTCACCCCCTTTGTCACCCTATTGTCTCACCCCCTTTGTGACCCTATTGTCTCACCCCCTTTGTCACCCTATTGTCTCACCCCCTTTGTCACCCTATTGTCTCATCCCCTTTGTGACCCTATTGTCTCACCCCCTTTGTCACCCTATTGTCTCACCCCCTTTGTCACCCTATTGTCTCATCCCCTTTGTCACCCTATTGTCTCATCCCCTTTGTCACCCTATTGTCTCACCCCCTTTGTCACCCTATTGTCTCATCCCCTTTGTCACCCTATTGTCTCACCCCCTTTGTCACCCTATTGTCTAATCCCCTTTGTCCCCTATTGTCTCACCCCCTTTGTCACCCTATTGTCTCACCCCCTTTGTCACCCTATTGTCTCATCCCCTTTGTCACCCTATTGTCTCATCCCCTTTGTCACCCTATTGTCTCACCCCCTTTGTCACCCTATTGTCTCATCCCCTTTGTCACCCTATTGTCTCATCCCCTTTGTCACCCTATTGTCTCCATCGCCTTTGTCACCCTATTGTCTCACCCCCTTTGTCACCCTATTGTCTCACCCCCTTTGTCACCCTATTGTCTCATCCCCTTTGTCACCCTATTGTCTCACCCCCTTTGTCACCCTATTGTCTCACCCCCTTTGTCACCCTATTGTCTCACCCCCTTTGTCACCCTATTGTCTCCTCCCCTTTGTCACCCTATTGTCTCACCCCCTTTGTCACCCTATTGTCTCACCCCCTTTGTCACCCTATTGTCTCCTCCCCTTTGTCACCCTATTGTCTCACCCCCTTTGTCACCCTATTGTCTCACCCCCTTTGTCACCCTATTGTCTCACCCCCTTTGTCACCCTATTGTCTCACCCCCTTTGTCACCCTATTGTCTAATCCCCTTTGTCCCCTATTGTCTCACCCCCTTTGTCACCCTATTGTCTCATCCCCTTTGTGACCCTATTGTCTCACCCCCTTTGTCACCCTATTGTCTCACCCCCTTTGTCACCCTATTGTCTCATCCCCTTTGTCACCCTATTGTCTCACCCCCTTTGTCACCCTATTGTCTCACCCCCTTTGTCACCCTATTGTCTCATCCCCTTTGTCACCCTATTGTCTCACCCCCTTTGTCACCCTATTGTCTCACCCCCTTTGTCACCCTATTGTCTCCTCCCCTTTGTCACCCTATTGTCTCACCCCCTTTGTCACCCTATTGTCTCCTCCCCTTTGTCACCCTATTGTCTCACCCCCTTTGTCACCCTATTGTCTCACCCCCTTTGTCACCCTATTGTCTCATCCCCTTTGTCACCCTATTGTCTCACCCCCTTTGTCACCCTATTGTCTCATCCCCTTTGTCACCCTATTGTCTCATCCCCTTTGTGACCCTATTGTCTCACCCCCTTTGTCACCCTATTGTCTCATCCCCTTTGTGACTCTATTGTCTCACCCCCTTTGTCACCCTATTGTCTCATCCCCTTTGTGACCCTATTGTCTCACCCCCTTTGTCACCCTATTGTCTCACCCCCTTTGTCACCCTATTGTCTCCTCCCCTTTGTGACCCTATTGTCTCCTCCCCTTTGTCACCCTATTGTCTCACCCCCTTTGTCACCCTATTGTCTCACCCCCTTTGTCACCCTATTGTCTCATCCCCTTTGTGACCCTATTGTCTCCTCCCCTTTGTCACCCTATTGTCTCACCCCCTTTGTGACCCTATTGTCTCCTCCCCTTTGTCACCCTATTGTCTCCTCCCCTTTGTGACCCTATTGTCTCCTCCCCTTTGTCACCCTATTGTCTCACCCCCTTTGTCACCCTATTGTCTCATCCCCTTTGTGACCCTATTGTCTCATCCCCTTTGTCACCCTATTGTCTCCTCCCCTTTGTCACCCTATTGTCTCACCCCCTTTGTCACCCTATTGTCTCATCCCCTTTGTGACCCTATTGTCTCATCCCCTTTGTCACCCTATTGTCTCATCCCCTTTGTAATCCTATTGTCTCACCCCCTTTGTCACCCTATTGTCTCATCCCCTTTGTGACCCTATTGTCTCACCCCCTTTGTGACCCTATTGTCTCATCCCCTTTGTGACCCTATTGTCTCACCCCCTTTGTCACCCTATTGTCTCACCCCCTTTGTCACCCTATTGTCTCATCCCCTTTGTGACCCTATTGTCTCACCCCCTTTGTCACCCTATTGTCTCACCCCCTTTGTCACCCTATTGTCTCATCCCCTTTGTGACCCTATTGTCTCACCCCCTTTGTCACCCTATTGTCTCACCCCCTTTGTCACCCTATTGTCTCATCCCCTTTGTGACCCTATTGTCTCACCCCCTTTGTCACCCTATTGTCTCATCCCCTTTGTGACCCTATTGTCTCACCCCCTTTGTCACCCTATTGTCTCACCCCCTTTGTCACCCTATTGTCTCATCCCCTTTGTGACCCTATTGTCTCACCCCCTTTGTCACCCTATTGTCTCATCCCCTTTGTGACCCTATTGTCTCACCCCCTTTGTCACCCTATTGTCTCACCCCCTTTGTCACCCTATTGTCTCACCCCCTTTGTCACCCTATTGTCTCATCCCCTTTGTGACCCTATTGTCTCACCCCCTTTGTCACCCTATTGTCTCACCCCCTTTGTCACCCTATTGTCTCATCCCCTTTGTGACCCTATTGTCTCACCCCCTTTGTCACCCTATTGTCTCATCCCCTTTGTCACCCTATTGTCTCATCCCCTTTGTCACCCTATTGTCTCACCCCCTTTGTCACCCTATTGTCTCATCCCCTTTGTCACCCTATTGTCTCATCCCCTTTGTAATCCTATTGTCTCACCCCCTTTGTCACCCTATTGTCTCATCCCCTTTGTGACCCTATTGTCTCACCCCCTTTGTGACCCTATTGTCTCATCCCCTTTGTGACCCTATTGTCTCACCCCCTTTGTCACCCTATTGTCTCACCCCCTTTGTCACCCTATTGTCTCATCCCCTTTGTGACCCTATTGTCTCACCCCCTTTGTCACCCTATTGTCTCACCCCCTTTGTCACCCTATTGTCTCATCCCCTTTGTGACCCTATTGTCTCACCCCCTTTGTCACCCTATTGTCTCACCCCCTTTGTCACCCTATTGTCTCATCCCCTTTGTGACCCTATTGTCTCACCCCCTTTGTCACCCTATTGTCTCATCCCCTTTGTGACCCTATTGTCTCACCCCCTTTGTCACCCTATTGTCTCACCCCCTTTGTCACCCTATTGTCTCATCCCCTTTGTGACCCTATTGTCTCACCCCCTTTGTCACCCTATTGTCTCATCCCCTTTGTGACCCTATTGTCTCACCCCCTTTGTCACCCTATTGTCTCACCCCCTTTGTCACCCTATTGTCTCACCCCCTTTGTCACCCTATTGTCTCATCCCCTTTGTGACCCTATTGTCTCACCCCCTTTGTCACCCTATTGTCTCACCCCCTTTGTCACCCTATTGTCTCATCCCCTTTGTGACCCTATTGTCTCACCCCCTTTGTCACCCTATTGTCTCATCCCCTTTGTCACCCTATTGTCTCACCCCCTTTGTCACCCTATTGTCTCACCCCCTTTGTCACCCTATTGTCTCACCCCCTTTGTCACCCTATTGTCTCATCCCCTTTGTGACCCTATTGTCTCACCCCCTTTGTCACCCTATTGTCTCACCCCCTTTGTCACCCTATTGTCTCATCCCCTTTGTGACCCTATTGTCTCACCCCCTTTGTCACCCTATTGTCTCATCCCCTTTGTCACCCTATTGTCTCACCCCCTTTGTCACCCTATTGTCTCATCCCCTTTGTCACCCTATTGTCTCACCCCCTTTGTGACCCTATTGTCTCACCCCCTTTGTGACCCTATTGTCTAATCCCCTTTGTCCCCTATTGTCTCACCCCCTTTGTCACCCTATTGTCTCACCCCCTTTGTCACCCTATTGTCTCATCCCCTTTGTCACCCTATTGTCTCATCCCCTTTGTCACCCTATTGTCTCACCCCCTTTGTCACCCTATTGTCTAATCCCCTTTGTCCCCTATTGTCTCACCCCCTTTGTCACCCTATTGTCTCACCCCCTTTGTCACCCTATTGTCTCATCCCCTTTGTCACCCTATTGTCTCATCCCCTTTGTCACCCTATTGTCTCACCCCCTTTGTCACCCTATTGTCTCATCCCCTTTGTCACCCTATTGTCTCATCCCCTTTGTCACCCTATTGTCTCCATCGCCTTTGTCACCCTATTGTCTCACCCCCTTTGTCACCCTATTGTCTCACCCCCTTTGTCACCCTATTGTCTCATCCCCTTTGTCACCCTATTGTCTCCTCCCCTTTGTCACCCTATTGTCTCATCCTCTTTGTCACCCTATTGTCTCATCCCCTTTGTCACCCTATTGTCTCACCCCCTTTGTCACCCTATTGTCTCACCCCCTTTGTCACCCTATTGTCTCACCCCCTTTGTCACCCTATTGTCTAATCCCCTTTGTCCCCTATTGTCTCACCCCCTTTGTCACCCTATTGTCTAATCCCCTTTGTCCCCTATTGTCTCACCCCCTTTGTCACCCTATTGTCTCATCCCCTTTGTGACCCTATTGTCTCACCCCCTTTGTCACCCTATTGTCTCACCCCCTTTGTCACCCTATTGTCTCATCCCCTTTGTCACCCTATTGTCTCACCCCCTTTGTCACCCTATTGTCTCACCCCCTTTGTCACCCTATTGTGTCATCCCCTTTGTGACCCTATTGTCTCACCCCCTTTGTCACCCTATTGTCTCACCCCCTTTGTCACCCTATTGTCTCCTCCCCTTTGTCACCCTATTGTCTCACCCCCTTTGTCACCCTATTGTCTCACCCCCTTTGTCACCCTATTGTCTCACCCCCTTTGTCACCCTATTGTCTCACCCCCTTTGTCACCCTATTGTCTCATCCCCTTTGTGACCCTATTGTCTCATCCCCTTTGTGACCCTATTGTCTCATCCCCTTTGTCACCCTATTGTCTCACCCCCTTTGTCACCCTATTGTCTCCTCCCCTTTGTCACCCTATTGTCTCACCCCCTTTGTCACCCTATTGTCTCACCCCCTTTGTCACCCTATTGTCTCACCCCCTTTGTCACCCTATTGTCTAATCCCCTTTGTCCCCTATTGTCTCACCCCCTTTGTCACCCTATTGTCTAATCCCCTTTGTCCCCTATTGTCTCACCCCCTTTGTCACCCTATTGTCTCATCCCCTTTGTGACCCTATTGTCTCACCCCCTTTGTCACCCTATTGTCTCACCCCCTTTGTCACCCTATTGTCTCATCCCCTTTGTCACCCTATTGTCTCACCCCCTTTGTCACCCTATTGTCTCACCCCCTTTGTCACCCTATTGTGTCATCCCCTTTGTGACCCTATTGTCTCACCCCCTTTGTCACCCTATTGTCTCACCCCCTTTGTCACCCTATTGTCTCCTCCCCTTTGTCACCCTATTGTCTCACCCCCTTTGTCACCCTATTGTCTCACCCCCTTTGTCACCCTATTGTCTCACCCCCTTTGTCACCCTATTGTCTCACCCCCTTTGTCACCCTATTGTCTCATCCCCTTTGTGACCCTATTGTCTCATCCCCTTTGTGACCCTATTGTCTCATCCCCTTTGTCACCCTATTGTCTCACCCCCTTTGTCACCCTATTGTCTCCTCCCCTTTGTCACCCTATTGTCTCACCCCCTTTGTCACCTATTGTCTCACCCCCTTTGTCACCCTATTGTCTCACCCCCTTTGTCACCCTATTGTCTCACCCCCTTTGTCACCCTATTGTCTCATCCCCTTTGTGACCCTATTGTCTCATCCCCTTTGTGACCCTATTGTCTCATCCCCTTTGTCACCCTATTGTCTCACCCCCTTTGTCACCCTATTGTCTCCTCCCCTTTGTCACCCTATTGTCTCACCCCCTTTGTCACCCTATTGTCTCACCCCCTTTGTCACCCTATTGTCTCACCCCCTTTGTCACCCTATTGTCTCACCCCCTTTGTCACCCTATTGTCTCATCCCCTTTGTGACCCTATTGTCTCATCCCCTTTGTGACCCTATTGTCTCATCCCCTTTGTCACCCTATTGTCTCACCCCCTTTGTCACCCTATTGTCTCCTCCCCTTTGTCACCCTATTGTCTCACCCCCTTTGTCACCCTATTGTCTCACCCCCTTTGTCACCCTATTGTCTCACCCCCTTTGTCACCCTATTGTCTCACCCCCTTTGTCACCCTATTGTCTCATCCCCTTTGTGACCCTATTGTCTCATCCCCTTTGTGACCCTATTGTCTCACCCCCTTTGTCACCCTATTGTCTCATCCCCTGTCTCATCTTTGAATCGAGGGGTATCCCCTCGATTCAAAGAGCAAAAGTTAATTGATTTCGGATGGAGAATGGTAAGTTTGGGTGGGTGTTTGTCATTTTTTCCTGTTTTTTTGGCCATTTCCGACTCGCACGAGCCTGCGTTCGAATGCGTATATGCTCTTACGATCATCGGAAGTTTGTTCCTAAATTGTAGGATCAAAACGTAAAACTTAGGATCAAAACGTAAAACTTAGGATAATCGGATGTGTTTCGGTGTGATTCACAGAACAGTTTTCCAACCTCTAAATACGTTTTAAAAGAAAGCCACTGGCGACACCTTTTAGCAGTCGGATTGCTGTTCTTGAACAGGTTTTTTGGCTATGTGGAGGAGTCTGCGCGTCTTGTGCTCCAATGAACTGCATGTATCAGCATGGCCGAGGCCATAAATTGTATGGCAATGCATACCTGATTCATGTATGCCTTATAAAAGCATTTTAATGTGGACCTTAATTAGTCCTTTGCATGTAAACCTTTATTTTGCAATATATTTGCGTTAATTAAAGAAACTTATGTCCTTTGTTATTTATTTTTATATTGATGTACTAGAATAATATTTTTAGATTGCATTTATTGGTGTAGTTGTTTACCTTTGCTTTGTTTAATTATTTAAGCACATCTTTGGTCAGATGCATCACACTTACTGAGGAGAGGAGAGCGGGATAAAGTGCAGGATGTGGGTTACTGCTGTATTTTGCACAGACACAGCAGAGCTGGGGGCACGGAAAGGTCAGAAATCAAAGAATGCAGAGCAACACAGTCACAAGGCCCTTTCTGTTTGCAGGCTGCCCGAGAATACCTGAGCCGCCATCTTGGCTGTTTCTAGGCTCATAACATGCAGAAGTTGCTGGGTGTTTTTTTATATTTGAGAGCAAATCTGTATGTAGAGGGTGTGGGTAACCACACAAAAAATTTTAAGTTGTACCATTTGAAGCATAAATATTAAAATTAAATCCACAAGTAAAAAATGCAAGTTAACTAAAAATTAAACAAAGTAAGATTTACTTATGCAAATGCATTCATTAATGGTTGGTTACTGCAAAATGAATGAAATAAAGAAAAATAAGACCAAATATTTAGAATGCACTTTAATGAGGTAAGTTTGTAGTGCGCAGCCGCAAGATCAGAAGGATTTACGTCCAGACAAAAAAGGAAAAAGGGCAAAACCAATGTTGCAACCTGAGAAATGAAACGGAAAATTCAGGATGGAAACTGACATAGGTCTGATTCCCGAACTGCCATACGAACGGACGGACATTTTAGGATAGAAACGTATTTGCTTATTGAATCACTCGCAAGTTCATACGAACGCACGAGCGGACGTGAAAAATAGGATGATCGTGAGCCAAATCCAAGCTGTTACATGTTTCTTTGAATCAACCCATATGTGCTGGCAGGCTGGAGACGCTCTTAGCCAGCAGCATCTCTCTGCCCCTTTTTCTGGTCACACTATGTGCTGGCAGGCTGGAGACACTCTTAGCCAGCAGCATCTCTCACCCCCTTTTTCTGGTCACACTATGTGCTGGCAGGCTGGAGGCGCTCTTAGCCTGCAGCATCTCTCTGCCCCTTTATATAGTCACACTATGTGCTGGCAGGCTGGAGACGCTCTTAGCCTGCAGCATCTCTTACCCCCTTTTTCTGGTCACACTATGTGCTGGCAGGCTGGAGAAGCTCTTAGCCTGCAGCATCTCTTACCCCCTTTTTCTGGTCACACTATGTGCTGGCAGGCTGGAGAAGCTCTTAGCCTGCAGCATCTCTTACCCCCTTTTTCTGGTCACACTATGTGCTGGCAGGCTGGAGAAGCTCTTAGCCTGCAGCATCTCTTACCCCCTTTTTCTGGTCACACTATGTGCTGGCAGTAATAACTAGAGGCACAACAATTCCTATAAGATACGTAAAACACACAGTGTGCTTACATCACATCGCTGTTGCCACACCCACTGTTTCTATGAATCTCCAATGCTCTAATACTTTACTAATAATACTAATACTTTACTAAGTACTAATAACTTAGGAACTACAGGGACTTTCTGAAAACGGATTGAAGTTTGGGTCGGTGCAACGTGTAGCCCGAGACAATAGGACAACAATCAGGTGCTTAACTTTAGTATCAGTTTAACAAAAGAGTCTTTGGAAGTTGCTTGGTACACCTCTCTGTTTATACCTATGGCCCCTTATAAATCTACCTCTTAGGCCCAGATCTCTCTTCACATCTACCTCCTGCTCCGTTACTGCCTAACAGCTCTCTCTGCAGTTATGCAGATCTCGCTCCCTCACACGGAATTGTCATCTTCCCAGCATGCAATTCTGCTCCTGTCTCCAACAGAACAATGTGTGGCAGAGCATAATGGCCGGGCGTTATACTGGCCTCCTCTCTCTCGTCACACCTCACACTCATCTCCCGCCTCCGCCCCTTCCTCACACCGCTAACGATCTGATCATCTCCCGAATAGACTACTGCAACCCACAGCAGCCCACCTGGAAGTCTTCCTGCGCTCCCTATGGCCAGTCGGCCGCTGCATCTCTTATATAGAGCTGTATGGATGGTAATGGGAGTTGTGGTGGGCCCATAGGATGTTATATGCAGCATTACCAATAATTCCCCCTCCCCCCCATTTCACACCCATCACTGTCATGACCCGAGAACACGCTTACCTTTATTGCAGGAGAGGCACCTATCGATCCCACTGCCGATTCGTCCCAGCTTTGAATCTAGAAATGATCAAGAGAGTCACTGAGCGGCACTTTCCTGGCTACACTCGGAGTATAAATCTAAGAAGAGGGATCAGCACCAACCCTATAATTATTAGTAATAGGGAGTGCACTGCTCCAAACCACAATACAATCAAACCACTCTGCGGAGCTAAATTGAGGGCACTACAACCTTATAATTCAAAAATTCATTCTATTGAGATTACTAAATCAAGAAAAAGCCGCCATTGCAATAAAGACACAAAAATAACAAAAACCTACAAAACCTGTCTACCCTGGACCCAATCTTGTTGCTCAATAATAAGTATATATGGGTAGAGTCCCCTCTGCAGACTCAAAAACAATCGGATATCAAACGACAAAATTATTTTCAATATGGATCCCTATTTATATTATTGGTAAGTGGATTCCTTCTTATTTTTACAATAAATTAACAAAAAATAACCTCCCGCAGCTCAATAAGGAAATGAATAAAGTGCAATAATATATATACTTCATACTAATAATGGTCTTAATAAATATGTGCAAAAGGGTAAATAATTCATTAGTGATTAGTAAATCTTATGGTGCTATTAGCAATACCTATATTAAATTGTAAAGCCCCAAAACTATATAACAAGTTATTCTAATAATAAACAATCACGTTTATAATGCAGATGCCTTGTGAAGATAACACATAAAAAAAAAGAGTAAAGAACAAACCAGAGAAGGGGAGAAACAAAAAACTTGTGGAGGGGAGGAGAGGGTAACCAAGGAGTCAAAAGAAAAGACGATCCATGATCTCAAATAGGGTATAAATACCGCCCACTAGTCATCTGTATAGGGGTCCAGATTGGCAGGGATGCTGCCCCGCGCGCTCCGCTGTGTGCCCACAGCTTCTGGAGGGGTAAGATTTAATAATCTCAATAAAAATTGATTTTTGCATTATCAAGTTGTAGTGCCCTCAATTTAGCTCGCAGTATAAATGGCAGCAAGCACCCACCTGATCCCAATGGAAACCCAGCTAATGCTTTGCTTCCAGAAAACCCTTTCTCACAAATTGTGTTATTAACTGATCAGCGGGGGAGCGAGGCATCCCGATTGCCACTGCTCCCCTGTGCAAAACAAAATGTATTTGCCTTTATATTTACGTCCCGCCGCAGTATTTCAAAGGGAACGGGGATAAGGGTAAGAAATCTCAGTTCGCAGTGGTGTATATGTGCAGGTTTGGTACCCGCAATCAGGATGCCCCCTGAATAGTTATTACAGGGCATTATCTGCTCTACTGCTGACTGGCAAACTGATTCATATGCAAATAGCACTAGAATGAGCCATGTGACCTTCAAACCCCTCCTCCCGCTAAAGCGAACGTGTGTATCATCAGGTCCAGACGGTTCTGGGCATACATTGAGACCATCACTCTGTACTAGAATGAGCCATGTGACCTTCGAGCCCCTCCTCCCGCTAAAACGAACAAGTGTGCCATCAGGTCCAGACGGGTTCTGGGCACACTTTGAGACCATCACTCTGTACTAGAATGAGCCATGAGACCTTCGAGCCACTCCTCCCGCTAAAGCGAACGTGTGTATCATCAGGTCCAGGTGGGTTCTGGGCATACATTGAGACCATCACTCTGCACTAGAATGCGCCATGAGAACTCAATGCCCTTCTCCTGCCATCTTCCAGCTAAAAACTAATGTGTACCACCAGGTCCAGACGGGTTCTGGGCACACTTTGAGATCATCACTCTGCACTAGAATGCGCCATGAGACCTCGGTGCCCATCCTGCTGCCATCTTCCAGCTAAAAACTAACTGTAGCGATAACCCTTATCGCCGGAGGGCTTCACCGCCCGAGACGTCCTTTTCCCAATCGTGAGAGGTGCTGCTGGAATTCCAGAGTCATCCGTGAGGAAACAGGAACAGCCCTTATAAGGGCTAGTGAATTGTAATATAGCGTTTCCCCCAATAAGAGACAGAACTCAGTATTGAGGGTGAAGGTGAAGTGTGTTTATTAGTGCCACTCTAGGCCTTATATACACAAGTCTCCATGCAAGGTGGACCTGATGGAGAACTGCATGACACACACACCGACCAATAGCAGCAGGGCACACAATCCCTCAACTCTGCCGGTGACGCAATCAGCAACACAATAGACGTCTGTAACACAATCAATCAGAACAATGCCATTGTCTGTGACGTAATCAATCAACACAATGGCAGTCTGTAATACAATCCAAACTACAATGACATTGCCTGTAACAGTATCAAAATACAATGACATTGTCTGGAACCTAATTAAGAAAAGGCCAGTGAATGACCCGGTGGGCAATTGAATAGTGATGACATCCAAAAGGCAGAGCGTCTGTCACACTAACATGTGTACCACCAGGTCCAGACGGGTTCTGGGCACACTTTGAGACCATCACTCTGCACTAGACTGTGCCATGAGATCACAATGCCCATCCTCCTGCCATCTTCCAGCTAAAAACTAACATGTGTACCACCAAGTCCAGACGGGTTCTGGGCACACTTTGAGACCATCACTGTGCACTAGAATGCGCCATGAGACCTCGGCCTCCTCCTCCTGCCATCTCCCACGTAAAAATTCCTAAAAACGAATAAGTTCCATCAGGTCCAGACGGTTCTGAGCACACTTTGAGACCATCACTCTGCACTAGAATGTGCCATGAGATCTCGATGCCCATCCTCCTGCCATCTCCCAGCTAAAAACTAATGTGTACCACCAGGTCCAGACGGGTTCTGGGCACACTTTGAGACCATCACTCTGCACTAGAATGTGCCATGAGATCTCGATGCCCATCCTCCTGCCATCTCCCAGCTAAAAACTAACATGTGTACCACCAGGTCCAGACGGGTTCTGGGCACACTTTGAGACCATCACTCTGCACTAGAATGCACCATGGGACCTCGGTCCCTTCCTCTAGTCATCGCCCGGCTAAAAACTCATAAAAACTAATGTGTACCATCAGGTCCAGACGAGTTCTGAGCACACTTTGAGCCCAAACATGGCTACCCTATCTCATCCTCTTAGGGTGCTGGGGTAGCAGGAGACCCACGCATGCATGCGGGACAATATCCTGGTTTTGATAATGGGACCAGTTTCTGTGTATTATTCAGTGGATTGTCATAATTACATGTAAAGTAGTGGTGCCAGTAGGTCTGTGGGATTTCTTTGAAATTTCCCATGATCGCAGGTTTCCTGCTGACCAGCTATGGCCTCCGGACTTACAGCCTCCTGGCAGCAGGTTCCCTGCTGACCAGCTATGACCTCAGCCGAGCCGTCAGGGGTGTGAACAGTAGCCGCGAGGTTCTTTGAGGCTTTCTGCTGCTGAGGAGGCCATGCAGAAGGAACAGAGTTCACTGGGAGCTTTTAAGAAATATAAAGCAGACTGAAGACTCCGCCCCTGACCGCAAGCAGGGGGAGAGCAGAAATCAGGATAATGTCACCCACTGGGTGGACCGGCCCTTTCCTGATCCTGGTTTTAAAGTGGACCACAACCCGGAAATTTAAATATCTCAGGACATTGTTCCTTGCCCCAAGGACACGCCAATTTGCGACGCCCTGCTGTTTGAACCCACGGCGCATGCTCAGGTTTCCATCCAATTGCATACTAATACATGTCATATAGCAATCTTTAGACGCAGAGCATCGACATAAAGTTTCCCTGCAATGTGCGCCGTGCTTCTGTCCCCAGTCTATCTTAAAGTGGACCAGAACCCGCCCTCCCCTCGGGGCATCCAAAAATCCCCCAGGTAGCCCCATACACTTACCTTGTTTCCTGGTCCAATGGCGCATGCTCAGGTTTCTATCAAATTGCATACTAATACACGGCATAAAGCACTATTCAGACACAGATCATCGACATAGAGGAGCAGGACAGGTACATCCAAAGTTTCCCTGCAATGTGTGTGCGTGCTTCTGCCCCCAGCCTATCTTACCAATCGGCCCGGGAATCTATAAGGGTTTCACACCCGATTTTTGATGCCCCGGGGGGAGGGAATCGAACGGTCACTTTAATAGTCCTGATTTGACCAAACGGGTGGGGGGGTCCTCTAAGCTCAGCTGTAGGCCACTCCTCTAAGCTCAGCTGCAGGCCGCTCCTCTAAGTTCAGCTACAGGCCGATCCTCTAAGCTCAGCTGTAGGCCGCTCCTCTAAGCTCAGCTGTAGGCCGTTCCTCTAAGCTCAGCTGTAGGCCGCTCCTCTAAGCTCAGCTGCAAGCCGATCCTCTAAGCTCAGCTGTAGGCCGCTCCTCTAAGCTCAGCTGCAGGCCCCTCCTCTAAGCTCAGCTGCAGGCCCCTCCTCTAAGCTCAGCTGTAGGACGCTCCTCTAAGCTCAGCTGCAGGCCCCTCCTCTAAGCTCAGCTTTAGGCCCCTCCTCTAAGCTCAGCTTTAGGCCCCTCCTCTAAGCTCAGCTGTAGGCCGCTCCTCTAAGCTCAGCTGTAGGCCCCTCCTCTAAGCTCAGCTTCAGGCCGCTCCTCTAAGCTCAGCTGCAGGCCCCTCCTCTAAGCTCAGATGTAGGCTGCTCCTCTAAGCTTAGCTGCAGGCCGCTCCTCTAATCTCAGCTGACGGCTGCTCCTCTAAGCTTAGCTGTACGCACTTCCTCTTAGCTCAGCTGCAGGTCGCTCCTCTAAGCTCATCTGGTCTAGACGGGTTCTGGGCATACATTGAGACCATCACTCTGTATTACAATGAGCCATGTGACCTTGGAGCCCCCCCTCCCGCTAAAATGAACATGTGTGCCATTAGGTCCAGACGGGTTCTGGGAACACTTTGAGACCATCACTCTGTATTAGAATGAGCCATGTGACCTTCGAGCCCCCCTCCCACTAAAACGAACATGTGTGCCATCAGGTCCAGACGGGTTCTGAGCATACTTTGAGACCATCACTCTGCACTAGAATGCACCATGAGACCTCAATGCCCTTCTCCTGCCATCTTCCAGCTAAAAACTAATGTGTACCATCAGGTCCAGACGAGTTCTGAGCACACTTTGAGCCCAAACATGGCTACCCTATCTCATCCCCTTAGGGTGCTGGGGTAGCAGGAGACCCACGCATGCATGCGGGACAATATCCTGGTTTTGATAATGGGACCAGTTTCTGTGTAATATTAAGTGGATTGTCATAATTACATGTAAAGTAGTGGTGCCAGTAGGTCTGTGGGATTTCTTTGAAATTTCCCATGATCGCAGGTTTCCTGCTGACCAGCTATGGCCTCCGGACTTACAGCCTCCTGGCAGCAGGTTCCCTGCTGACCAGCTATGACCTCAGCCGAGCCGTCAGGGGTGTGAACAGTAGCCGCGAGGTTCTTTGAGGCTTTCTGCTGCTGAGGAGGCCATGCAGAAGGAACAGAGTTTACTGGGAGCTTTTAATAAATATAAAGCAGACTGAAGACTCCGCCCCCTGACAGCCAGCAGGGGGAGAGCAGAAATCAGGATAATGTCACCCGCTGGCTGGACTGGCACTTTCCTGAGCCTGGTTTTAAAGTGGACCACAAGTTTCCCTGCAATGTGCGTCGTGCTTTTGTCCCCAATCTTTCTTAAAGTGGACCAGAACCCACCCTCCCTCCGGGGCATCCAAAAATCCCCCAGGTAGCCCCATACACTTACCTTGTTTCCCGGTCCAATGGCGCATGCTCAGGTTTCCATCCAATTGCATACTAATACATGGCATAAAGCACTATTCAGACACAGATCATCGACATAGAGGAGCAGGATGGGCACATCCAAAGTTTCCCTGCAATGTGCGCGTGCTTCTGCCCCCAGCCTATCTTAAAGTGGACCAAAACCCTCCGCAATCGGCCCGGGAATCTATAAGGGTTTCACACCTGATTTTGGATGCCCCGGGGGGAGGGAATCAAACGGTCACTTTAATAGTCCTGATCTGACCAAACGGGTGGGGGGTCCACTTGTTGAAGCTGAAGTCCTTCCACCATTTTGTGGGTCTTTTTGTAGGGGAGGTCTCAAGAACTGCACACAGCAAACATGTTAAATAATATTTAAAGTGTATCAAAACCAGCCCTGGGTTATGAGGCTCCACGGCCGGCTGATTCCCTGTCCCGGGGGCATCCGGAATTAGATGCCCCGCTGTCTGAAAACTCGACATTCGCCCAGTTTTCTTACCTTTACCACAAGCCTATGGGGCGTGTGCATCCAATGGTGCATGCAGCCGCGTATGCACCGCTTGATCGGGCAAGAGGGGGAGTTTCCGGGCAACCTGGGGGGTTTCACACATCCCAAAATGCCCCGGAGGAAGCGAGTATGCCTGCCCTGGAGGCATAGACTCCAGGCTGAGTTTTGGTCCACTTTATTTTCAATGGGGAGCGGGTCCGGTTTCGGTTAAATTTCGGGTACCCGAACCAAACTTCTGTCCAAAGTTCGGGCGAAGTTGCCGAAGCAGAATCCTTAGGGGTTCCCCCGACGCTAGTGATGACATCACACTTCACATACATATACACACAGGTGTGGGGCAAACATTTGTGTAGGACAGACCTGAGCATTGTAAGGCCCCAGGGCCACATACGGCCCTTTGATTGCCTCTGACCTGCCCGCGACCAGCGTTTCCTGTAAGGTGCGCGGCTGCACTCTGCCCCCGTCGCTCAGTCCCGCCCACTGTCCACGCAATCTTGCTAGAAAAGATAGTGCCCGGTTTGCTTAGATAGTCCCGCCCCTGGCCTGTACTGTGAGACATGTGTCAGTCGCTGCAGAGCTGAAGCCGGAGATGGAGGTTCTCCAGCCACTTGTCTGTGCCTCAAGTCGCAGGCTGCTGGCACTTGTAGTCCACACGCAGTACGCAGCTCCGGATGCTATATACAACTATAACATATACATATATAACCTATACAAATATAAGCTATACAACTATAACATATACAACTATAACATATACATATATAAACATATACATATATAACATATACAACTATACCATATACTGGTAACAGGTTGCCACACAAGGCTATTTACTGCTTTTTATAAAGAAATACAATTAATATTATGCAGAATTGAGTTCCACAATATTTTTAGTTTCTCACCACGTGCCCCCCCCCCCCCCGATGTAGGAGGACAATGTGGCTGTACTCACCTGCTGTGAGGATCTTCTTTCTGAAGAGTATATAGACGATGCCGAAGAAGAGGAGGATGGTGAAAATGATGGGCAGAGCCAAAACTAGACCTATGGGATAAAATAGAGGAGGATGATTATCAGAGATCACAGAGGTGCGGAGCTGCACAACCACAGAGGGGCGGAGCTTCTCAGGTGCCGTGCTGGTCATTAGAGACATTAGAGACTCTAAGCTCAGCTGCAGGCCCCTCCTCTAATCTCAGCTGCAGGCCCCTCCTCTAAGCTCAGCTGCAGGCCCCTCCTCTAAGCTCAGCTGCAGGCCCCTCCTCTAAGCTCAGCTGCAGGCCGCTCCTCTAAGCTCAGCAGCAGACCGATTCTCTAAGCTCAGCTGCAGGCCGCTCCTCTAAGCTCAGCTGCAGGCCCCTCCTATAAGCTCAGCTGCAGGCCCCTCCTCTAAGCTCAGCTGCAAGCCCCTCCTCTAAGCTCAGCTGCAGGCCCCTCCTCTAAACTCAGCTGCAGGCCCCTCCTCTAAGCTCAGCTGCAGGCCGCTCCTCTAAGCTCAGCTGCAGGCCCCTCCTCTTAGCTCAGCTGCAGGCCCCTTCTCTTAGCTCAGCTGCAGGCCCCTTCTCTAAGCTCAGCTGCAGGTCCCTCCTCTTAGCTCAGCTGCAGGCCCCTCCTCTTAGCTCAGCTGCAGGCCCCTCCTCTAAGCTCAGCTGCAGGCCGCTCCTCTAAGCTCAGCTGCAGGCCGCTCCTCTAAGCTCAGCTGCAGGCCCCTCCTCTTAGTTCAGCTGCAGGCCCCTCCTCTAAGCTCAGCTGTAGGCCCCTCCTCTAAGCTCAGCTGCAGGCCCCTCCTCTTAGCTCAGCTGCAGGCCGCTCCTCTAAGCTCATCTGGTCCAGACGGGTTCTGGGCATACATTGAGACCATCACTCTGTATTAGAATGAGCCATGTGACCTTCGAGCCCCTCCTCCTGCTAAATTGAACATGTGTGCCATTAGGTCCAGACGGGTTCTGGGAACACTTTGAGACCATCACTCTGTATTAGAATGTGCCATGTGACCTTCGAGCCCCTCCTCCCACTAAAACGAACATGTGTACCATCAGGTCCAGACGAGTTCTGGGCATACATTGAGACCATCACTCTGCACTAGAATGTGCCATGAGATCTCGATGCCCATCCTCCTGCCATCTCCCAGCTAAAAACTAACATGTGTACCACCAGGTCCAGATGAGTTCTGGGCACACTTTGAGACCATCACTCTGCACTAGAATGCACCATGGGACCTCGGTCCCTTCCTCTAGTCATCGCCCGGCTAAAAACTCATAAAAACTAATGTGTACCATCAGGTCCAGACGAGTTCTGAGCACACTTTGAGCCCAAACATAGCTACCCTATCTCATCCTCTTAGGGTGCTGGGGTAGCAGGAGACCCACGCATGCATGCGGGACAATATCCTGGTTTTGATAATGGGACCAGTTTCTGTGTATTATTCAGTGGATTGTCATAATTACATGTAAAGTAGTGGTGCCAGTAGGTCTGTGGGATTTCTTTGAAATTTCCCATGATCGCAGGTTTCCTGCTGACCAGCTATGGCCTCCGGACTTACAGCCTCCTGGCAGCAGGTTCCCTGCTGACCAGCTATGACCTCAGCCGAGCCGTCAGGGGTGTGAACAGTAGCCGCGAGGTTCTTTGAGGCTTTCTGCTGCTGAGGAGGCCATGCAGAAGGAACAGAGTTCACTGGGAGCTTTTAAGAAATATAAAGCAGACTGAAGACTCCGCCCCTGACAGCCAGCAGTGGGAGAGCAGAAATCAGGATAATGTCACCCGCTGACTGGACTGGCCCTTTCCTGATCTTGGTTTTAAAGTGGACTACAACCCGGAAATTTAAATATCTCAGGACATTGTTCCTTGCCCCAAGGACACGCCAATTTGCGACGCCCTGCTGTTTGAACCCACGGCGCATGCTCAGGTTTCCATACAATTGCATACTAATACATGGCATAAAGCACTATTCAGACACAGATCATCGACATAGAGGAGCAGGATGGGCACATCCAAAGTTTCCCTGCAATGTGCGCGTGCTTCTGCCCCCAGCCTATCTTAAAGTGGACCAAAACCCTCCGCAATCGGCCCAGGAATCTATAAGGGTTTCACACCCGATTTTGGATGCCCCGGGGGGAGGGAAACGGTCACTTTAATAGTCCTGATCTGACCAAACGGGTGGGGGGGGGGTCCACTTGTTGAAGCTGAAGTCCTTCCACCATTTTGTGGGTCTTTTTGTAGGGGAGGTCTCAAGAACTGCACACAGCAAACATGTTAAATAATATTTAAAGTGTATCAAAACCAGCCCTGGGTTATGAGGCTCCACGGCCAGCTGATTCCCTGTCCCGGGGGCATCCGGAACTAGATGCCCCGCTGTCTGAAAGCTCGACATTCGCCCAGTTTTCTTACCTTTACCACAAGCCTATGGGGCATGCGCATCCAATGGTGCATGCAGCCGCGTATGCACCGCTTGATCAGGCAAGAGGGGGAGTTTCCGGGCAACCTGGGGGGGGTTTCACACATCCCAAAATGCCCCCGGAGGAAGCGAGTATGCCTGCCCTGGAGGCATAGACTACAGGCTGGGTTTTGGTCCACTTTATTTTCAATGGGAAGCGGGTCCGGTTTCGGTTAAATTTCGGGTACCTGAACCAAACTTCTGTCCAAAGTTCGGGCAAAGTTGCCGAAGCAGAATCCTTAGGGGTTCCCCCGACGCTAGTGATGACATCACACTTCACATACATATACATGTATACACACAGGTGTGGGGCAAACATTTGTGTAGGACAGACCTGAGCATTGTAAGGCCCCAGGGCCACATAAGGCCCTTTGATTGCCTCTGACGCTGCCCCCGTCGCTCAGTCCCGCCCAATGTCCACGCAATCTTGCTAGAAAAGATAGTGCCGGGTTTAATTAGATAGTCCCGCCCCTGGCCTGTACTGTGTGGCATGTGTCAGTCGCTGCAGAGCTGACGCCGGAGATGGAGGTTCTCCAGCCACTTGTCTGTGCCTCAAGTCGCAGGCTGCTGGCACTTGTAGTCCACACGCAGTACGCAGCTCTGGATGGTGCACTGGCTCTCGTAGTCCATTTCTGGGCAGACCAATGCATTTGGGAAGGACCATGCTGCAAGGTAGGAAGGGTTTCACACATCCTTTTATCCAAGCCCCCCCCCCCCCCCGGGCATGCCAAATCAGGATGCTCCACTTTTTGAAACCCTTTATACTCAGTAGCAACGTGAAAAAAGGCAGAACAAAACCCAGAGCGGCCACTAGTCTTCCCCCTGGGTATCCCAGATCAGGATGCCCCACTGTGTGACCAATGGTCTTCCACCTGGGCATCCCAGATCGGGGTATTGTTCCGCTTTAAGGGAGGGTGTCGGCCATTTTTCATGTTGCTACTGAATAAAAAGGGTTTGACACAGTGGGGCATCCCGATCTGGGATTTCCAGGGGGAAGACCAGGGGCCGCTCTGGGTTTTGTTCTGCTTTATGTGAGGGAATCCACAATTTTTCACATTGCTACGGAGTAAAAAGTGTGAGCAGCGCTGTGTTACTATAATAATAATGTAAAGGAGGGGAGGGGGGTTATTCCATCCTCACCTGATTTGGTTATGATGTTATGATGTTTTAAAGCAGACCAAAACCCATGTAACCCAGCCCCGTGCTGTATGCGTATAATACCAATTCTACTGTATTCTAAGCATACAGCACGTCCTGCTCCAGATATAATAATTACTCGTGGGACATCCAATAGCAGTGTCCATAAAGTAGGGTGGGATCCCCGACAAAAAAGGCAGAGCAGACAGTAAAGTGCTGTCACCTGCAAACCTTGCTACCAAGAGCAACATGAGCAAAGGTTCCAACATCAACCTCGTAAAATCCTTTGACGGTATGAACAGAAAACAAGCAGCGGTCCAGCAAGACTTGTTCAACAGAAACCTGGTGCTGAAAGGTCCAAAGATACCAAAGCACAAGTAGAATCAGAAATAAAGTGAGAAGAAGATTCTTCCCCTTAAAAGAATAGGCCTGAGTAACAGCCTGACCAGCCCAATGCTAACAGTAGCCTTGGCAAAACTTAGAGTTCTCCCCATCGGGGAATTGAACCCTAGTCTCCCGCGTGACAGGCGGGGATACGGACCAGTAAACTAACAAGGATCAGCTAGAAGCCGAAACCTTTCCTAGGACCAGAAGGGACAATCCATTCAAGGAAAGACCAGGCCAAAGGGCGCATAACCCCTGGAAGCAGACGAGATCAGGCACATACAGATGGAGACGCCCGAAAACCCCAAGGGGCAACAGTCCCCCTAAGGGACAAGAGACAATCCAGGAAAATTTCAAACACCTGTTGAGGGAATGTAGACCCCCTTTCCTCAGTGTTACTAGGAATAAGGCCAAGAAGAAAGACAAATGTCTTGAATACATGAGCATAAGACACCACCTCAGGCATAAGGTTCGGCGTAAAGCGGAACACCACCACATCAAGGAGTATATATCAATGAACGAGGGCCAGCTCAGGCACACGTCTGACTGAAGTAACAGCCCCCAGAAGGGCAACTTGAGAGTAAGAACAATCAGACAGAATCCAGAATAGGTCCAAGGGAACACCCCGCAAGGCAAACAGAATAAAAACAGAATAAAATTCAATCCCAACAGGGACCATAGAATTACGTGGAGGATGCACATGAGCAATCCCCGAAGAATGCTCAACCAAGGAAAAAGGGAGCAAAAGACTTCTACAGGAAGGCAGACAGGGCAGAACCTGAACCTTCAGAGTACCGAGTTGGAGAGCCCACTCCAACCCATGCAGTAATAACTCTAGAACCCTGGGAACAGAGGACGCCCAACACGGAAGAGACCTAGACTCACACCAATCAATATGGGTATGCATACCCTATAATAGATAGACGAAGAAGAAGAAGCTTGCTCCAAGTCTTCCCATAGTCTCAAACACCAAGACAGATAAGTCTGTCTCCATCAAGATGGATGTCTCCGCAGTCAGGCCGTCTAGGCCAGAGTCTGTAGATTGGGGTGACGTAAAGGGGCCCTGAGTGATCAGAGCTGGCACTCTTGGCATAACGTACAGAACTACTGTCCTCAGTACAACGTCTGCGAAACACACTCCACTAGGCCACACGGGGGCCACCAGAATCACTGGTTCCCCCTTCCAGAGCAATTTTGCGCAGAACCCTGCCTAGCAGGGGGGAATGGAGACATACAGAACAGAATGTCCTGCCATAACATTACTAAATCATCATGACCACGGCCAGAGAATCCTGGGACAGGGAAACAAGGGCCGAGAGCTCGTGATAGTGACGGGGCACACACAGATCCACACTGGTTGGACCCCATAGTGACACAAGGATTAGCACATCCTGTCGCAGAGGGACCACCACCGGAGCGAATACCACTGGTATGCAGGGAACATTGTCCACCACCCAAATCAGGATCAGAGACACTTCCCGGAGGACCCTCCTGCTCCGGGTCCCTCCCTGAATATTTAATGTAGGCCAAGGCCATCAGATAGGCCTAACTCCCCCGAACAGGCAGGCCCTGAAGAGGAGTAGGCAAGCGAGTTAGAACTAACTTGAACGCTCATAGATTCAAACATTAATAGGAGTATAGGCCTCCTAAGGGCCCCACCTCCCCTGGAACCGTAGGGACTTCCAGAAGAAGACCCCCCTCAACCTGATAGATTGGCATCCATGGTGACCGTCTCCCAGGAAAGGGCAAGAAGGGGCTGCCCCCAGACAGGTTCCTTGAGTTCATTCACTACAAGAGGAAGGCACTCACCAGGGAGGAAGGCACACATACCCTGCTCCAGGGATGCTGGGTCCTTGTCCCGTAGGACAAATAGGAGAAGTTGCAGAAGGCCCCAGGGGGGCACTGAGCTTAAGGGGCCTCTTCGGAGTACACCACCAACGGGCCCAGCAGCTGCATCCCCTGCCTGGTGGAGGGACGGGGACAGCTATGAGGGACTGAACCCATACAACCAGATTGTCCACATTATTGCTGAGGAAGGAAGATCCTTGCTTGAACTGTATAAAATTCATTCATAGGAATGGAGTTACCAATGAAGGGGACAATAAGGACTTGGGGTGTTTGATCACCTCTCCAAATGACTCCCAAATGGACACCCTCCAGCCGAGTATCCAACATAGCCAGACGTAGAGACTGGGAAGTGATGGGGACGTCCAGGTAGGTCATCAATTGGACGCCCCTTGGTCTCCTCAGAGGCCACACCCCCGTCAGCACCTTGGTGAGCACTCTGGGAGCTGAAGAGAGGCCAGATGACAAGGCCACAATTATCAGTGTTGGTCAACCAACGCAAATCTGAAGAACCTCGGTGTCCAGAAGACACAGGGAAGTAAAAATAAGCAGCATTGAGCTCCACAGACGGCAAGAAGCCCCCGGCGCGCAAGGGGCTGATGGCCGAGCGCAGTGTTTCTGTTGGCGAAACCGCCTGTAATTGACGAATTGCTGAAAATCTGTGAGTCCAGATTGGGCCATGGAAAGGTTGGTGTAGCGGCCCCTGTCTCTGCCTATTAAGGGCAATCTGCAAGAGACCCCCAGACCCCGCCGGCCTTGCATGGCCTGCACCAGCACCTGAACAGAGACAGGGACCAGGAGCACCCGGGACCCGATAATCTTGGGGGAGGCCGCACAGCAACTCTATCTAGTAGCCGGAGGGCACTACCTCCTGAATCCACCAGTCTGAGGCGTGATACCTCCAGGCATGAGCAAGGTGCCCAGACGGGCGAGGGGGCCCCATCATGCTTGAGGGGATTTTGGTGGAAGATTTAGGCTTAGCCCCGCCAGAGGGACCAGGGCGTTGTCTGCTGCTCCTGGGGCAGGAGACTGCACGTGCCCCCAGGAAGGACACCCCTAGTTCTTGTTTTACACTATGGCAGGGAGGGGGAGGGGTTACCCTGCCCCGAAGGGCCGGGACGGCCGCCTACGTTGAGGTGAATTGCCCTAATTTACCAAACAGGTCCAGACAGGCCCCAAACAGGCGTTGCCCTCTAAAGGGAAGCCCAGTAAGAGACATCTTAGCATCATTGCCAGTACCCCACTGTCGCAGCCAAACCAAGCGACGTAAAGCCACCACAAGGGCAGAAGTCCTTGCACACAATCTAATGGTGTCATCCAGTGCTAATAGGATAAATCTTTCAAATACATCAAAACTGGAGAGTGCATTACGCATCCCAGGGGACATACTCAGGGTGATGATCAAGCATATTTCTGATGAGGGTTCTAGCGGCCACTGCAGTGATGACCGCGGCACAGACCGGGCGCAGCGCCGTCCCTGCACAAGAAAAGGCGTGGGAGGCCACAGATCAATGCGCCGGTCCTCAGCATCCCGAAGGGCACTATAAACAGGGGCTGTAATAAAAAGGGGGAGTCAAGACTAACAATTGACCACCTCAGGGGGAAAAGGGGGTATTTCTTATCCCAGACCCCTGGAATTCACTGGGGAATTGGCATTCCTTGAGTACAAGAGCAAGGAAAAGCCTGCTCTAGAAATTCCAAGCGCGCTGTTGCTGTATGAAAACGCTCCCCTCTCGGCTTGGAGGCCTCACCAAGGAGAGAGATAGACAGGACCTTAAAGACCTTAATCAACAAACCTCACACTGGCCCCAGGATTCAGGGCCAGAATCGTCATGACTCCTCGGCCTCACATCAGGTGAGCCTGAGACAGAGACCAGCTCTCCTTCATCAGAAGGGGTACTAGTCACACGGAGTAGTCAACTCCTCAGTTCCCATAGGACAAACAGAAAAACAGGAGGCATCAAGGACCACTTCTTACCAGGGCCCCTGCGCCCTGACAACCTCGCCATAATCTGATCAGCCGTAGGCAGGCTGGAAGACACAGCAGGCTGCAAATCCCCACTTGTATGCGACTCAGCAGGAGTGAGAATTAAGCATGGGCAATAAGTGTATTGAAAGGAGGTGCAGCCACTGGCAACCCTGATTACAGGGCCAGTGCTTGCTCGGCACAGGGTCCGCAGACGCGCGCCTTGTCAGCGTCAGCATGGGGTTGACCACACGCTATACACAGCCGGTCTTGTCCCAGAGGGGACCCCGGTCACATAATTCTGAGATGCCTCCATATGGTGATTGTCTAGGCACAATATGCCAGCAGGGATTTACGCAATAGGCAACCCTGGATGCCCCAAAGACCCGCTAAGAAGGAAGAATTTTACAAAGCCCGCTATAATTTAACCCAGGCCGGGGAAGCCATTGGATTCAACTGTCTGAAGACATAATGTGAATAAATTGGTGTCAGAGCCGTGCGCAGTAAAAGAATCATGAAATTGCCCGTGAGGGCACTTACAGACCAAGGTAGGAGGAGGGCCGTTACCGCGCAGCCGACTAACATTCAAAATGGCGCCAAGCAAACCTCGAAGGGCAAGCCAGAGCGGGCCGTAACGTGGAGCGCGCAAAAACAGGTCCCCGCCCCCCCCCCCCGAAGAGCGCGAAGCTCTGAGGCAGTAGAAAAATATTGTAAACAGAAGCAGAGTGTATGACACACATAGCATAGATGATTTTTGCCAATGGAGACGCCGCAGCGTCTGGGGTCAATATTGTAAATTAAGCAGAGTGTATGACACACATAGCAAAGATAATTTTTGCCAAAGGAAACGCCACAGCGTCTGGGGTCAATATTGTAAATTAAGCAGAGTTCATGACACACATAGCATAGATGATTTTTGACAAAAGAAAACGCCGCAGCGTCTGGGGCGCCGCCGCCGCAGCACATCCAACAAGGAAAGAGACGCGCGGCGGCAGCAGATAACAATAAAAAGGCAAACAGCGCGGCTCTGACACCAAGTTACAAGTCAAGGACAATACTAAGGCCATAATCGTGTAATCGCAGTACACTTAAGACCGCCACACACATACCCCCCTTTCTTTCCCCCCAAGCTACGGGGGGAAACGAGGGAGGAAGGCGACCCTTCGGATAGGGCCCACCGCTACACGGGGCACGGGGCAATAATGCGGGAGGGGCACCCACTATGAGGCTCATCATCAGCCTAAACCGCCTACCCTATGGTGGGGGACTGCGATGGAGCATGGCTCCATAAGCACACATGGTGCTGGCTACCGTCACCCGACCAGCGCAGCCCAGGCTGGAGGCACATCACAAGGAGGACGGGTGGGAATAGTCCCACAGGGCCGCAGGCTGTAATAGCCCCGCTCACCTGCGAGAGCGTGATACTTCATGTCTTCGCAGCCAGCACTGCAGAGAAATCTGGGGATTTGTGGGAGGTCCCTCGGTATATGAGGGGCCGGGAGGAGCCTGTTTTTGCATGTCTGCAGTGCACGGCGCCATCTGGCGGAGGATTACGCACGAGTAATTATTATATCTGGAGCAGGACGTGCTGTATGCTTAGAATATGTGGTTTATTTAATAAGTTACATTTTTTGTAAGGCAACCTCACTTTTTCATTGTTTAACTATAACATATACTGTAAATAATGACAGCACATATACATATAACATATACAACTATAACATATACAACTATAACAAATACATATATAACATATACATATATAACCTATAAAACAATAACATATACAACATGTATAACATATACAACTATAACATATACATATACATATATAACATATACAACTATAACATATACAACTATAACCTATACAACTATAACATATACAACTATAACACATACAACTATAACCTATACATATATTACCTATACATCTATACCATATACAACTATAACCTATACATATATTACCTATACATCTATACCATATACAACTATAACCTATACAACTATAACCTATACAACTATAACATATACTGGTAACAGGTTGCCACACAAGGCTATTTACTGCTTTTTATAAAGAAATACAATTAATATTATGCAGAATTGAGTTCCACAATATTTTTAGTTTCTCACCACGTGCCCCCCCCCCCCCCCCCCCCCCGATGTAGGAGGACAATGTGGCTGCACTCACCTGCTGTGAGGATCTTCTTTAAGAGTATATGGTCGATGAAGTAGTAGAGGAAGGTGGGGATGCTGACAAAACTAAGCACAATCAAAACTAGATCTGTGGGATAAAATAGAGGAGGATGATTATCAGAGATCACAGAGGTGCAGTTCTGCTGGACAACCACAGGGGGGGCGGAGCTTCTCAGGTGCCGTGCTGCTCATTAGAGACATTATAGACTCTAAGCTCAGCTGCAGGCCCCTCCTCTAAGCTCAGCTGCAGGCCCCTCCCCTAAGCTCAGCTGCAGGCCCCTCCTCTAAGCTCAGCTGCAGGCCCCTCCTCTAAGCTCAGCTGCAGGTCCCTCCTCTAAGCTCAGCTGCAGGCCGCTCCTCTAAGCTCAGCTGCAGGCCCCTCCTCTAAGCTCAGCTGCAGGCCCCTCCTCTAAGCTCAGCTGCAGGCCGCTCCTCTAAGCACAGCTGTAGGCCCCTCCTCTAAGCTCAGCTGCAGGCCGCTCCTCTAAGCTCAGCTGCAAGCCCTCCTCTAAGCTCAGCTGCAGGCCGCTCCTCTAAGCTCAGCTGTAGGCCCCTCCTCTAAGCTCAGCTGCAGGCCACACCTCTAAGCTCAGCTGCAGGCCCCTCCTCTAAGCTCAGCTGCAGGCCACTCCTCTAAGCTCAGCTGCAGGCCACTCCTCTAAGCTCAGCTGTAGGCCCCTCCTCTAAGCTCAGCTGCAGGCCCTTCCTCTAAGCTCAGCTGCAGGCCACTCCTCTAAGCTCAGCTGCAGGCCACTCCTCTAAGCTCAGCTGCAGGCCCCTCCTCTAAGCTCAGCTGCAAGCCGCTCCTCTAAGCTCAGCTGCAGGCAGCTCCTCTAAGCTCAGCTGCAGGCCCCTACTCTAAGCTCAGCTGCAGGCCGCTCCTCTAAGCTAAGCTGTAGGCCGCTCATCTAAGCTCAGCTGCAGGCCCCTCCTCTAAGCTCAGCTGCAGGCCCCTCCTCTAAGCTCAGCTGTAGGCCCCTCCTCTAAGCTCAGCTGCAGGCCACTCCTCTAAGCTCAGCTGTAGGCCCCTCCTCTAAGCTCAGCTGCAGGCCCTTCCTCTAAGCTCAGCTGCAGGCCACTCCTCTAAGCTCAGCTGCAGGCCACTCCTCTAAGCTCAGCTGCAGGCCCCTCCTCTAAGCTCAGCTGCAAGCCGCTCCTCTAAGCTCAGCTGCAGGCAGCTCCTCTAAGCTCAGCTGCAGGCCCCTCCTCTAAGCTCAGCTGCAGGCCGCTCCTCTAAGCTCAGCTGCAGGCCCCTCCTCTAAGCTCAGCTGCAGGCCCCTCCTCTAAGCTCAGCTGCAGGCCGCTCCTCTAAGCTCAGCTGCAGGCCGCTCCTCTAAGCTCAGCTGCAGGCCGCTCCTCTAAGCTCAGCTGCAGGCCGCTCCTCTAAGCTCAGCTGCAGGCCCCTCCTCTAAGCTCAGCTGCAGGCCGCTCCTCTAAGCTCAGCTGCAGGCCCCTCCTCTAAGCTCAGCTGCAGGCCCCTCTTCTAAGCTCAGCTGCAGGCCCCTCCTCTAAGCTCAGCTGCAGGCCCCTCCTCTAAGCTCAACTGCAGGCCGCTCCTCTAAGCTCAGCTGCAGGCCCCTCCTCTAAGCTCAGCTGCAGGCCGCTTCTCTAAGCTCAGCTGCAGGCCCCTCCTCTAAGCTCAGCTGCAGGCCCCTCCTCTAAGCTCAGCTGCAGGCCGCTCCTCTAAGCTCAACTGCAGGCCGCTCCTCTAAGCTCAGCTGCAGGCCCCTCCTCTAAGCTCAGCTGCAGGCCACTCCTCTAAGCTCAGCTGCAGGCCACTCCTCTAAGCTCAGCTGCAGGCCCCTCCTCTAAGCTCAGCTGCAGGCCGCTCCTCTAAGCTCAGCTGTAGGCCGCTCCTCTAAGCTCAACTGCAGGCCGCTCCTCTAAGCTCAGCTGCAGGCCCCTCCTCTAAGCTCAGCTGCAGGCCACTCCTCTAAGCTCAGCTGCAGGCCACTCCTCTAAGCTCAGCTGCAGGCCCCTCCTCTAAGCTCAGCTGCAGGCCGCTCCTCTAAGCTCAGCTGTAGGCCGCTCCTCTAAGCTCAACTGCAGGCCGCTCCTCTAAGCTCAGCTGCAGGCCCCTCCTCTAAGCTCAGCTGCAGGCCACTCCTCTAAGCTCAGCTGCAGGTCACTCCTCTAAGCTCAGCTGCAGGCCCCTCCTCTAAGCTCAGCTGCAGGCCGCTCCTCTAAGCTCAGCTGTAGGCCCCTCCTCTAAGCTCAGCTGCAGGCCGCTCCTCTAAGCTCAGCTGCAGGCCGCTCCTCTAAGCTCAGCTGCAGGCCGCTCTTCTAAGCTCAGCTGCAGGCCCCTCCTCTAAGCTCAGCTGCAGGCCCCTCCTCTGAGGTCAGCTGCAGGCCCCTCCTCTAAGCTCAGCTGCAGGCCCCTCCTCTAAGCTCAGCTGCAGGCCCCTCCTCTAAGCTCAGCTGCAGGCCACTCCTCTAAGCTCAGCTGCAGGCCCCTCCTCTGAGGTCAGCTGCAGGCCCCTCCTCTAAGCTCAGCTGCAGGCCCCTCCTCTGAGGTCAGCTGCCGGCCCCTCCTCTAAGCTCAGCTGCAGGCCCCTCCTCTGAGGTCAGCTGCAGGCCCCTCCTCTAAGCTCAGCTGTAGGCCCCTCCTCTAAGCTCAGCTGCAGGCCCCTCCTCTAAGCTCAGCTGCAGGCCCCTCCTCTAAGCTCAGCTGCATGCCCCTCCTCTAAGCTCAGCTGCAGGCCGCTCATCTAAGCTCAGCTGCAGGCCCCTCCTCTAAGCTCAGCTGCAGGCCACTCCTCTAAGCTCAGCGGCAGGCCCCTCCTCTAAGCTCAGCTGCAGGCCCCTCCTCTAAGCTCAGCTGCAGGCCGCTCCTCTAAGCTCAGCTGCAGGCCGCTCCTCTAAGCTCAGCTGCAGGCCCCTCCTCTAAGCTCAGCTGCAGGCCACTCCTCTAAGCTCAGCTGCAGGCCACTCCTCTAAGCTCAGCTGCAGGCCCCTCCTCTAAGCTCAGCTGCAGGCCGCTCCTCTAAGCTCAGCTGTAGGCCCCTCCTCTAAGCTCAGCTGCAGGCCGCTCCTCTAAGCTCAGCTGCAGGCCGCTCCTCTAAGCTCAGCTGCAGGCCGCTCTTCTAAGCTCAGCTGCAGGCCCCTCCTCTAAGCTCAGCTGCAGGCCCCTCCTCTGAGGTCAGCTGCAGGCCCCTCCTCTAAGCTCAGCTGCAGGCCCCTCCTCTAAGCTCAGCTGCAGGCCACTCCTGTAAGCTCAGCTGCAGGCCCCTCCTCTGAGGTCAGCTGCAGGCCCCTCCTCTAAGCTCAGCTGCAGGCCCCTCCTCTAAGCTCAGCTGCAGGCCCCTCCTCTAAGCTCAGCTGCAGGCCCCTCCTCTGAGGTCAGCTGCAGGCCCCTCCTCTAAGCTCAGCTGCAGGCCCCTCCTCTGAGGTCAGCTGCAGGCCCCTCCTCTAAGCTCAGCTGTAGGCCCCTCCTCTAAGCTCAGCTGCAGGCCCCTCCCCTAAGCTCAGCTGCAGGCCCCTCCTCTAAGCTCAGCTGCAGGCCCCTCCTCTAAGCTCAGCTGCAGGCCCCTCCTCTAAGCTCAGCTGCAGGCCGCTCATCTAAGCTCAGCTGCAGGCCCCTCCTCTAAGCTCAGCTGCAGGCCACTCCTCTAAGCTCAGCTGCAGGCCCCTCCTCTAAGCTCAGCTGCAGGCCCCTCCTCTAAGCTCAGCTGCAGGCCCCTCCTCTAAGCTCAGCTGCAGGCCGCTCCTCTAAGCTCAGCTGCATGCCGCTCCTCTAAGCTCAGCTGTAGGCCGCTCCTCTAAGCTCAGCTGCAGGCCGCTCCTCTAAGCTCAGCTGCAGGCCGCTCCTCTAAGCTCAGCTGTAGGCCCCTCCTCTAAGCTCAGCTGTAGGCCCCTCCTCTAAGCTCAGCTGCAGGCCCCTCCTCTAAGCTCAGCTGCAGGCCGCTCCTCTAAGCTCAGCTGTAGGCCCCTCCTCTAAGCTCAGCTGTAGGCCCCTCCTCTAAGCTCAGCTGCAGGCCCCTCCTCTAAGCTCAGCTGCAGGCCGCTCCTCTAAGCTCAGCTGCAGGCCGCTCCTCTAAGCTCAGCTGCAGGCCCCTCCTCTAAGCTCAGCTGCAGGCCGCTCCTCTAAGCTCAGCTGCAGGCCGCTCCTCTAAGCTCAGCTGTAGGCTCCTCCTCTAAGCTCAGCTGCAGGCCGCTCCTCTAAGCTCAGCTGCAGGCCGCTCCTCTAAGCTCAGCTGCAGGCCGCATCTCTAAGCTCAGCTGCAGGCCGCTTCTCTAAGCTCAGCTGCAGGCCCCTCCTCTAAGCTCAGCTGCAGGCCCCTCCTCTAAGCTCAGCTGCAGGCCGCTCATCTAAGCTCAGCTGCAGGCCCCTCCTCTAAGCTCAGCTGCAGGCCACTCCTCTAAGCTCAGCTGCAGGCCCCTCCTCTAAGCTCAGCTGCAGGCCCCTCCTCTAAGCTCAGCTGCAGGCCCCTCCTCTAAGCTCAGCTGCAGGCCGCTCCTCTAAGCTCAGCTGCATGCCGCTCCTCTAAGCTCAGCTGTAGGCCCCTCCTCTAAGCTCAGCTGCAGGCCCCTCCTCTAAGCTCAGCTGCAGGCCGCTCCTCTAAGCTCAGCTGCAGGCCGCTCCTCTAAGCTCAGCTGCAGGCCGTTCCTCTAAGCTCAGCTGCAGGCCGCTCCTCTAAGCTCAGCTGTAGGCCCCTCCTCTAAGCTCAGCTGCAGGCCGCTCCTCTAAGCTCAGCTGTAGGCCCCTCCTCTAAGCTCAGCTGCAGGCCCCTCCTCTAAGCTCAGCTGCAGGCCGCTCCTCTAAGCTCAGCTGTAGGCCCCTCCTCTAAGCTCAGCTGTAGGCCCCTCCTCTAAGCTCAGCTGCAGGCCGCTCCTCTAAGCTCAGCTGCAGGCCCCTCCTCTAAGCTCAGCTGCAGGCCACTCCTCTAAGCTCAGCTGCAGGCCGCTCATCTAAGCTCAGCTGCAGGCCGCTCCTCTAAGCTCAGCTGCAGGCCCCTCCTCTGAGCTCAGCTGCAGGCCGCTCCTCTGAGCTCAGCTGCAGGCCGCTCCTCTAAGCTCAGCTGCAGGCCCCTCCTCTAAGCTCAGCTGCAGGCCGCTCCTCTAAGCTAATCTGCAGGCCAATCCTCTAAGCTCAGCTGCAGGCCGCTTCTCTAAGCTCAGCTGCAGGCCCCTCCTCTAAGCTCAGCTGCAGGCCACTCCTCTAAGCTCAGCTGCAGGCCCCTCCTCTAATCTCAGCTGCAGGCCCCTCCTCTAAGCTCAGCTGCAGGCCCCTCCTCTAAGCTCAGCTGCAGGCCGCTCCTCTAAGCTCAGCTACAGGCCGCTCCTCTAAGCTCAGCTTTAAGCCCCTCCTCTAAGCTCAGCTGCAGGCCCCTCCTCTAAGCTCAGCTGCAGGCCCCTCCTCTAAGCTCAGCTGCAGGCCCCTCCTCTAAGCTCAGCTGCAGGCCGCTCCTCTAAGCTCAGCTACAGGCCGCTCCTCTAAGCTCAGCTTTAAGCCCCTCCTCTAAGCTCAGCTGCAGGCCCCTCCTCTAAGCTCAGCTGTAGGCCCCTCCTCTAAGCTCAGCTGTAGGCCCCTCCTCTAAGCTCAGCTGCAGGCCGCTCCTCTAAGCTCAGCTGCAGGCCATTCCTCTAAGCTCAGCTGCAGGCCGCTCCTCTAAGCTCAGCTGCAGGCCGCTCCTCTAAGCTCAGCTGCAGGCAGCTCCTCTAAGCTCAGCTGCAGGCCCCTCCTCTAAGCTCAGCTGCAGGCCGCTCCTCTAAGCTCAGCTGCAGGCCCCTCCTCTAAGCTCAGCTGCAGGCCCCTCCTCTAAGCTCAGCTGCAGGCCGCTCCTCTAAGCTCAGCTGCAGGCCGCTGCTCTAAGCTCAGCTGCAGGCCCCTCCTCTAAGCTCAGCTGCAGGCCCCTCCTCTAAGCTCAGCTGCAGGCCACTCCTCTAAGCTCAGCTGCAGGCCGCTCCTCTAAGCTCAGCTGCAGGCCGCTCCTCTAAGCTCAGCTGCAGGCCCCTCCTCTAAGCTCAGCTGCAGGCCACTCCTCTAAGCTCAGCTGCAGGCCCCTTCTCTAAGCTCAGCTGCAGGCCGCTCCTCTAAGCTCAGCTGCAGGCCGCTCCTCTAAGCTCAGCTGCAGGCCCCTCCTCTAAGCTCAGCTGCAGGCCCCTCCTCTAAGCTCAGCTGCAGGCCCCTCCTCTAAGCTCAGCTGCAGGCCGCTCCTCTAAGCTCAGCTTTAAGCCCCTCCTCTAAGCTCAGCTGCAGGCCCCTCCTCTAAGCTCAGCTGCAGGCCCCTCCTCTAAGCTCAGCTGCAGGCCCCTCCTCTAAGCTCAGCTGCAGGCCGCTCCTCTAAGCTCAGCTACAGGCCGCTCCTCTAAGCTCAGCTTTAAGCCCCTCCTCTAAGCTCAGCTGCAGGCCCCTCCTCTAAGCTCAGCTGTAGGCCCCTCCTCTAAGCTCAGCTGTAGGCCCCTCCTCTAAGCTCAGCTGCAGGCCGCTCCTCTAAGCTCAGCTGCAGACCATTCCTCTAAGCTCAGCTGCAGGCCGCTCCTCTAAGCTCAGCTGCAGGCCGCTCCTCTAAGCTCAGCTGCAGGCAGCTCCTCTAAGCTCAGCTGCAGGCCCCTCCTCTAAGCTCAGCTGCAGGCCGCTCCTCTAAGCTCAGCTGCAGGCCCCTCCTCTAAGCTCAGCTGCAGGCCCCTCCTCTAAGCTCAGCTGCAGGCCGCTCCTCTAAGCTCAGCTGCAGGCCGCTCCTCTAAGCTCAGCTGCAGGCCCCTCCTCTAAGCTCAGCTGCAGGCCCCTCCTCTAAGCTCAGCTGCAGGCCACTCCTCTAAGCTCAGCTGCAGGCCGCTCCTCTAAGCTCAGCTGCAGGCCGCTCCTCTAAGCTCAGCTGCAGGCCCCTCCTCTAAGCTCAGCTGCAGGCCGCTCCTCTAAGCTCAGCTGCAGGCCGCTCCTCTAAGCTCAGCTGTAGGCCCCTCCTCTAAGCTCAGCTGCAGGCCGCTTCTCTAAGCTCAGCTGCAGGCCCCTCCTCTAAGCTCAGCTGCAGGCCCCTCCTCTAAGCTCAGCTGCAGGCCGCTCATCTAAGCTCAGCTGCAGGCCCCTCCTCTAAGCTCAGCTGCAGGCCACTCCTCTAAGCTCAGCTGCAGGCCCCTCCTCTAAGCTCAGCTGCAGGCCCCTCCTCTAAGCTCAGCTGCAGGCCCCTCCTCTAAGCTCAGCTGCAGGCCCCTCCTCTAAGCTCAGCTGCATGCCGCTCCTCTAAGCTCAGCTGTAGGCCCCTCCTCTAAGCTCAGCTGCAGGCCCCTCCTCTAAGCTCAGCTGCAGGCCGCTCCTCTAAGCTCAGCTGCAGGCCGCTCCTCTAAGCTCAGCTGCAGGCCGTTCCTCTAAGCTCAGCTGCAGGCCGCTCCTCTAAGCTCAGCTGTAGGCCCCTCCTCTAAGCTCAGCTGCAGGCCGCTCCTCTAAGCTCAGCTGTAGGCCCCTCCTCTAAGCTCAGCTGCAGGCCCCTCCTCTAAGCTCAGCTGCAGGCCGCTCCTCTAAGCTCAGCTGCAGGCCGCTCCTCTAAGCTCAGCTGTAGGCCCCTCCTCTAAGCTCAGCTGCAGGCCGCTCCTCTAAGCTCAGCTGCAGGCCGCTCCTCTAAGCTCAGCTGCAGGCCACTCCTCTAAGCTCAGCTGCAGGCCGCTCATCTAAGCTCAGCTGCAGGCCGCTCCTCTAAGCTCAGCTGCAGGCCCCTCCTCTGAGCTCAGCTGCAGGCCGCTCCTCTAAGCTCAGCTGCAGGCCCCTCCTCTAAGCTCAGCTGCAGGCCGCTCCTCTAAGCTAATCTGCAGGCCAATCCTCTAAGCTCAGCTGCAGGCCGCTCCTCTGAGCTCAGCTGCAGGCCGCTCCTCTAAGCTCAGCTGCAGGCCCCTCCTCTAAGCTCAGCTGCAGGCCGCTCCTCTAAGCTAATCTGCAGGCCAATCCTCTAAGCTCAGCTGCAGGCCGCTTCTCTAAGCTCAGCTGCAGGCCCCTCCTCTAAGCTCAGCTGCAGGCCACTCCTCTAAGCTCAGCTGCAGGCCCCTCCTCTAATCTCAGCTGCAGGCCCCTCCTCTAAGCTCAGCTGCAGGCCCCTCCTCTAAGCTCAGCTGCAGGCCGCTCCTCTAAGCTCAACTACAGGCCGCTCCTCTAAGCTCAGCTTTAAGCCCCTCCTCTAAGCTCAGCTGCAGGCCCCTCCTCTAAGCTCAGCTGCAGGCCCCTCCTCTAAGCTCAGCTGCAGGCCCCTCCTCTAAGCTCAGCTGCAGGCCGCTCCTCTAAGCTCAGCTACAGGCCGCTCCTCTAAGCTCAGCTTTAAGCCCCTCCTCTAAGCTCAGCTGCAGGCCCCTCCTCTAAGCTCAGCTGTAGGCCCCTCCTCTAAGCTCAGCTGTAGGCCCCTCCTCTAAGCTCAGCTGCAGGCCGCTCCTCTAAGCTCAGCTGCAGGCCATTCCTCTAAGCTCAGCTGCAGGCCGCTCCTCTAAGCTCAGCTGCAGGCCGCTCCTCTAAGCTCAGCTGCAGGCAGCTCCTCTAAGCTCAGCTGCAGGCCCCTCCTCTAAGCTCAGCTGCAGGCCGCTCCTCTAAGCTCAGCTGCAGGCCCCTCCTCTAAGCTCAGCTGCAGGCCCCTCCTCTAAGCTCAGCTGCAGGCCGCTCCTCTAAGCTCAGCTGCAGGCCGCTCCTCTAAGCTCAGCTGCAGGCCCCTCCTCTAAGCTCAGCTGCAGGCCCCTCCTCTAAGCTCAGCTGCAGGCCACTCCTCTAAGCTCAGCTGCAGGCCGCTCCTCTAAGCTCAGCTGCAGGCCGCTCCTCTAAGCTCAGCTGCAGGCCCCTCCTCTAAGCTCAGCTGCAGGCCACTCCTCTAAGCTCAGCTGCAGGCCCCTCCTCTAAGCTCAGCTGCAGGCCGCTCCTCTAAGCTCAGCTGCAGGCCGCTCCTCTAAGCTCAGCTGCAGGCCCCTCCTCTAAGCTCAGCTGCAGGCCCCTCCTCTAAGCTCAGCTGCAGGCCCCTCCTCTAAGCTCAGCTGCAGGCCGCTCCTCTAAGCTCAGCTTTAAGCCCCTCCTCTAAGCTCAGCTGCAGGCCCCTCCTCTAAGCTCAGCTGCAGGCCCCTCCTCTAAGCTCAGCTGCAGGCCCCTCCTCTAAGCTCAGCTGCAGGCCGCTCCTCTAAGCTCAGCTACAGGCCGCTCCTCTAAGCTCAGCTTTAAGCCCCTCCTCTAAGCTCAGCTGCAGGCCCCTCCTCTAAGCTCAGCTGTAGGCCCCTCCTCTAAGCTCAGCTGTAGGCCCCTCCTCTAAGCTCAGCTGCAGGCCGCTCCTCTAAGCTCAGCTGCAGACCATTCCTCTAAGCTCAGCTGCAGGCCGCTCCTCTAAGCTCAGCTGCAGGCCGCTCCTCTAAGCTCAGCTGCAGGCAGCTCCTCTAAGCTCAGCTGCAGGCCCCTCCTCTAAGCTCAGCTGCAGGCCGCTCCTCTAAGCTCAGCTGCAGGCCCCTCCTCTAAGCTCAGCTGCAGGCCCCTCCTCTAAGCTCAGCTGCAGGCCGCTCCTCTAAGCTCAGCTGCAGGCCGCTCCTCTAAGCTCAGCTGCAGGCCCCTCCTCTAAGCTCAGCTGCAGGCCCCTCCTCTAAGCTCAGCTGCAGGCCACTCCTCTAAGCTCAGCTGCAGGCCGCTCCTCTAAGCTCAGCTGCAGGCCGCTCCTCTAAGCTCAGCTGCAGGCTGCTCCGCTGTAGGCCGCTCCTCTAAGCTCAGCTGCAGGCCGCTCCTCTCTCAGCTGCAGGCCGCTCCTCTAAGCTCAGCTGCAGGCCGCTCCTCTAAGCTCACCTGCAGGCCGCTCCTCTAAGCTCAGCTGCAGGCCCCCTTCTCTAAGCTCAGCTGCAGGCCGCTCCTCTAAGCTCAGCTGCAGGCCCCTCCTCTAAGCTCAGCTGCAGGCCCCTCCTCTAAGCTCAGCTGCAGGCCTCTCCTCTAAGCTCAGCTGCAGGCCTCTCCTCTAAGCTCAACTGTAGGCCGCTCCTCTGAGCTCAGCTGCAGGCCGCTTCTCTAAGCTCAGCTGTAGGCCCCTCCTCTAAGCTCAGCTGCAGGCCGCTACTCTAAGCTCAGCTGCAGGCTCCTCCTCTAAGCTCAGCTGCAGGCCCCTCCTCTAAGCTCAGCTGCAGGCCCCTCCTCTAAGCTCAGCTGCAGGCCGCTCCTCTAAGCTCAGCTGCAGGCCCCTCCTCTAAGCTCAGCTGCAGGCCCCTCCTCTAAGCTCAGCTGCAGGCCTCTCCTCTAAGCTCAGCTGCAGGCCTCTCCTCTAAGCTCAGCTGCAGGCCCCTCCTCTAAGCTCAACTGTAGGCCGCTCCTCTGAGCTCAGCTGCAGGCCGCTTCTCTAAGCTCAGCTGTAGGCCCCTCCTCTAAGCTCAGCTGCAGGCCGCTACTCTAAGCTCAGCTGCAGGCTCCTCCTCTAAGCTCAGCTGCAGGCCCCTCCTCTAAGCTCAGCTGCAGGCCCCTCCTCTAAGCTCAGCTGCAGGCCCCTCCTCTAAGCTCAGCTGCAGGCCCCTCCTCTGCAGGCACTGCTGCAGCCACCTCTTTGGGGCTTTCCAGTAATCATTGCTGGAGTAGAGGACTGAAGGTCCTCAAGAAGCTGTCTGCAGCGGTGCCTGCTGGACGCATCTCAGGTCTATGCGGTGCCCATAGATTTCTATGGAAGCACGTTGCTGTTGCATGCACCCTCCTTTACAGCCATGATGTGTCCTCACCCTCCTTTACAGCAGTGATGTGTCCTCACCCTCCTTTACAGCAGTGATGTGTCCTCACCCTCCTTTACAGCCGTGATGTGTCCTCACCCTCCTATACAGCCGTGATGTGTCCTCACCCTGCTATACAGCCGTGATGTGTCCTCACCCTCCTTTACAGCAGTGATGGGTCCTCACCCTCCTTTACAGCAGTGATGTGTCCTCGCCCTCTTCCTTAACAGCAGTGACGTGTCCTCGCCCTCCTTTACAGCAGTGACGTGTCCTCACCCTCCTTTACAGCAGTGACGTGTCCTCACCCTTCTATACAGCAGTGATGTGTCCTCACCCTCCTTTACAGCCTTGATGTGTCCTCACCCTCCTATATAGCCGTTATTTATCCTCACCCTCCTTTACAGCCGTGATGTGTCCTCACCCTCCAATACAGCAGTGATGTGTCCTAACCCTCCTATACAGCCGTGATGTGTCCTCACCCTCCTTTACAGCCGTAATGTGCCCTCACCCTCCTTTACAGCCATGATGTGTCCTCATTCTCCTATACAGCCGTTATTTATTGTTGGCAGAGGCTAGGCCTCATAAATCCTGCTAACAAAATGGCTGAAGCGAACAAAATGGCTGCCAGATATAGTTATATGCAAGGCTTCACAAAAAGGAATATATATTTGCAAGCTTCATTGGAAATGTTATTGCAGAAGTGTATGCTAGCGAAATTTAACTGTCAAACCGCAATAATAGCTAAATGGGGAAATTTCTCGGTAACTGCATACGTGCTGACCTTTTACTCTGTGGAAACTGTCAGCTTGCACTTCTGTGTGGTTTTGACATATATGTCGCAAATGTGGAACAAGTACCGTATTTTTCGCCCCATAAGACGCACCTAGGATTTGGGGGAAGAAAATAAGAAAAAAAAATTTTCAATCAAAAACGCACCATTACAGACAGTGTGGCATTCCCCTATCCAATTCCCATAGGCCGTGTGGGATGCCCCCATTCCATATACAGTGTAGCATGCCCCCATCCCATTCCCCGTATATCCAGTGTGGCATCCCCCCTCCCATTCCCCATATACCCATTGGCTGTGTGGCATCCCCCTCTCCCCCCATTAGTATAGGCTGTGTGGCATCCCTCTCCCCACATTCCCATAGGCTGTGTGGCATCCACCTCTCCCCCCATTCCCATTGGCTGTGTGGCTTTCCCCCTTCCCCCATTAGTATAGGCTGTGTGGCATCCCTCTCTCCCCATTCCCATAGGCAGTGTGGCATCCCCCTCTCCCCATTAGCATGGGCTGTGTGGCATCCCCCTCCCCCCATTAGCATGGGCTGTGTGGCATCCCCCTCTCCCCATTAGCATGGGCTGTGTGGCATCCCCCTCTCCCCATTCCCATAGGCTGTGTGGCATCCCCCTCCCCCCATTCCCATAGGCTGTGTGGCATCCCCCATTCCCATAGGCTGTGTGACATCCCCCTCCCCCCATTCCCATAGGCTGTGTGGCATACCCCTCCCCCCATTCCCAAAGGCTGTGTGGCATCCCCCCCCATTCCCATAGGCTGTGTGGCATACCCCTCCCCCATTCCCAAAGGCTGTGTGGCATCCCCATCCCCATAGCCTGTGTGGCATCCCCATCCCCCCATTCCCATAGCCTGTGTGGCACCCCCATCCCCCCATTCCCATAGCCTGTGTGGCATCCCCCTCCCCCCATTCCCATAGGCTGTGTGGCATACCCCTCCCCCCATTCCCAAAGGCTGTGTGGCATCCCCATCCCCCCATTCCCATAGGCTGTGTGGCATACCCCTCCCCCATTCCCAAAGGCTGTGTGGCATCCCCCTCCCCCCATTCCCATAGGCTGTGTGGCATACCCCTCCCCCCATTCCCAAAGGCTGTGTGGCATCCCCCTCCCCCCATTCCCATAGGCTGTGTGGCATACCCCTCCCCCCATTCCCAAAGATCCCCATCCCCCCATTCCCATAGGCTGTGTGGCATACCCCTCCCCCCATTCCCATAACCTGTGTGGCATACCCCTCCCCCCATTCCCAAAGGCTGTGTGGCATCCCCATCCCCCCATTCCCAAAGGCTGTGTGGCATCCCCATCCCCCCATTCCCAAAGGCTGTGTGGCATCCCCATCCCCCCCATTCCCATAGGCTGTGTGGCATCCCCATCCCCCCATTCCCACCCCCCTCCCCCCGTTAGTATAGGCAGGCGCCATAGTAAAAAAAAAAAAAAGTTAAACTCACCTGTCCGCTGACACCACTGCGCTGAGCGGCCGGCTCCGTGAATGGGGTGGGCGTGGCCTGCGCCGCAGCGTCGACGCAGGCCGCGCCCACCCCATTCACGAGCTGGCTCTGTCCCGGCCCCTCTGCTGCGATCGCTGTCTTTTCAGGCAGCGATGACAGCGGCGGGGCCAGAGACAGAGCCCCTGCCGCTCCTCCATCTGCTCCCCCACATGCGATCACGAAGGTCCGGGCAGCGGGTGGGCGTGGCCTGCGCCGGTGCAGGCCACGCCCACCCACTGCCGGGACCTTCGTGCTCGCGTGTGGAGGAGCAGATGGAGGAGCGGCAGGGGCTCTGTCTCTGGCCCCGCCGCTGTCATCGCTGCCTGAAAAGACAGCGATCGCAGCGGCGGGGCCGGGACAGAGCCCCCGCCGCTCCTCTGGCCTCTCGCAGTGTGCCAGACAACGCGGGAGCGCCGGGGACGGGTGAGTTTTTTTTTTTTAATTTTTTTTTTAATTTTTTTTTTTTTTTTTACATTCGCCCGATAAGGCGCACTGACATTTTTCCCCCACTTTTGGGGAAAAATAAGTGCGTCTTATAGGGCGAAAAATACGGTACATACTGTGTCTGTCCACCCTAAAGCGGAAGTAAAGTAGAGTTTGTACGGGGAGACTGTGTGCGTGTCGTTATTATCGAACCCTTGTACAAATTCTCTCAGATATCTGAAATCACACATAGGAGTTATTGCAATTGTGAGATAGCATGCCTAAAAAGGGGATCCAGAGAGATCGCTCTAAAGCAAATAGGCCATTTTTTCAGTGGTGGAGTGGAATGCAGGCAACACACCTTGAAGGGGGTAAGTGATTTTATTTACTAAACCCCAGAGGGAAGGTTAAAAGTGTTGACCCTTTAGTTGCCTCTCGCAGTTAGGCGAGTTGTACAAGGACACGGGTTGTTGCCTGAGATATAGAAAAGCGCGCTATAGAAATTCAAAGGACGTGTCTGCACTTGGATACTTCTAATGTGTGATTAGTCTGTCTTGGTGTTGTTGTTCATAAAGTTATAAGTTTATCTGTTTGTATTGTCGGACAGTCCTGAAGGTGAGCAGGACTCAGGCAATTGACTTTAGAAGTATAAGATATATTTTTTTTGTTGTCATCATGGGTCAGGCTGAAAGCAAGATCCCCCATGTTGGTGAAGATTGTATTCATTATGTAGAGAGATTAACGGGAGGGGCTTATTATACCTTACTGTTTGTGGAAAATATGGCAGAGTGGACGGAGGCTATGGGTAGCCCCCATGCTTTCCCTCGGACAGGCGGTAGTGACCCCTATTACATGGAAATGATAATGGGAATGTGCCTTGGAGATAAAAAGGCGTGGCCCTATTATTCAGGGGATCCTAATTGGGATAAGTCCTATATGAGAGAGTGTGGAATAAAATGGTTAGAAATAGCGCCAGGGTGGTATAGGAGAAATGGATTAATGAGTCTCAGGAAAAAAGTTAGTAAAAAGGAACAGACATAAAAGTGAGAAATTGAATTATGAAATTAGAAATCATTCCAACCCCAGCACTAAACCTAGCGCTCCGCCCCCACCATATGATACGAAGGAGCACAGACCTAAACAGGTAAAAGTAAAAACTGTAACTACCACGCAATATCCCTCCTTAACGCCATTCCAAGGAAATGATTTGAGTCCCACGGCAGCCGTGATAACAATGGCAGCAGTGGAACAAACTAAATACAATAGGAAACAAAAAGAGGAGAGAATAGATGTGGAAGAAATGAAGAGAAAAAGAGAAACTAGAGAGAAACTAGAGAGAGAACAAAAGAAAATGTCACAAAATATCCTTCCTCGGAATGAGAATCAGTGGTCACATGCTGATGAACAGCAACCAGAAAAGACGCTAGGAGAGGAGGAGGATAAGGGACATGAAGAGGAATTAAACACAGAATCTTACACAGTTAATATTACTGATGAAAGAACTAATCCTACTAAACCAGCTAAGCAAACACGCCTGTGTCAGGACAGACAAATCATACTTAATGTTAACATAGGGGAGTCCCCTAGACAGACCAGGAACCAGTCCAAACAAACACCGGATAATACCCTTAATGAACCTGCAGGTGACATAGACATGATAGAGACCCCCGAAGTAATAGCAGCAGCAGCGCCCACTGCATCAACAAGCTCCATGACCATGGTTAGTACATACAATCCTTTAATAACGGCAGGAGACATTCTGATTATCACACCTGATATGAAAGAACTAGATCACATGGCCAAGCACTGTCCACACCCCTCCAAGTCTTCCAAAGGTACAATTGCTTACCTTCGGAGGGCAATTAAAGGAAAGAATTATATGCCAGAAGACATTAAGATGGTTTTAGAGATGGTAGTTGGGGAGAATAGTCCACTTAGCTGGAAAGGGATACCTCACATGGAGGGGGACACCCCTGCAGATACAAAGCCAGGGAACATACCCCTGTACCAAGAAGGGAATGAAGCTGAAATGTGGGAGGCATTAGAAGAACACTTAAACCAAGTATTTAAGCCCAGAGTTGATATGGCACCCTCTCTTGCATGTAAGCAGAAAAAAGGTGAATCATTGACTGAGTTTTGGAAGAGATTTCTACAGGTTTGGCGATTAGAAAGTCAGATGGGAGATGGCCCAGGGATACCCGCCCTGTGTATCAGTACATTTATCTCCAACTGCCTACCAAGTTTAGGTTTACAAATTAAGCAGCAAATAGATGGATGGACTGAGATGCCAATAGAAGAGTTTGGTAGAAGGTTAATAAGTAAAGATGCGGCGGGATGTTTTGAGATAATAAGACTGTCAGTGACACACGCAGCACAGCTCACCAATGTGAATGAATTCAGCATACCAGAGCCAGTTCCATATCCCTATGGGGACCCATGGGGACAGCAGCAATACTGGGAAGAGAAACGCAGGTCAGCCCGTGCAGCTCCTAGGGGTAGAGGACGAGGCAGGGGAAATAGAGGAAATCTCAAACAGCAATGGGGAGACAGACAGGGACCCCCCCCCCCAAACAGCAGGCTAGGAATGCTGGCTGTTTTAATTGTGGCGCGATGGATCATTGGAGAGCCGATTGCCCATACCCTGATACACACAAGCAGGTTTCAAACAGACCTCCGCAGGCTGCTCCTGCCAATGTACAACACAATACCCCTCGCCTCAATGTTGACTGGCAAAATGTAGGACCCCAATGAAGGTGCCCAGGGGCAAATCCCACCTTCCCAGTAGTCTCACAGCATTTCTCACAACAGCCATGCATCGATTTGATGATTAGTAAAAAGAAGTTAACATTTTTAGTGGATTCTGGAGCTACATGCAGCGTATTGGGGAGAAATGCATACACAGGACCAAGGGAAGAGACCGCCCCCTCGATGGGAATTAATGGGATTTTGACACAAACATTTGAAACACCACCGTTCACAGTGACGGACCTCCATCAGAGCCCCTCAATCAACCATGTCTTTAAAATCATGACCAGCTGTCCTGTTAACCTGTTAGGCAGAGACTTAATGGTGAAAATGGCTATTTCCCTCAGGGTAAATTCTGAAGGCGGTGTCCGAGTTGATAGTGACACTTATAGGCTCACACCTGTAAACAAGAGGAGAAACAGCCATGCAGACTCCTACTTCCCGGTCATCCTCCCAGATGACCCCTGCCTCAAATTGGTCCCTCCGGAGGTATGGGCTACTGGGGACTACGACGTGGGCTTTACAAATGTCACTCCTTATCGAGCCGTCTTAAAGAAGGGATCACAGCCAGTCTATATTAAACAATACCCCTTGAACAAAGAAAGGGAAGAGGGTATAAGACCTTTAATAGACAATTTTCTACAACAGGGCATATTAGAAAAAGCGGTATCACCGTATAATTCCCCAATTCACCCAATTAAGAAACCTGATGGAACTTATAGATTCGTTCAAGACCTGCGTGTCATAAATAGCTTGGTAGTACCGCTGGCTCCCATTGTGCCCGACGTGGTGTCACTTCTAACCGCCATTCCCGAAGACGCCAAAATATTCAGCGTCTGCGATATAAAAAATGCCTTTTTTGGGATCCCGAGACACGCCCGCACTTCTCATTCCAGTACCGCCGAGAATCCCTAACTTTTACCCGTTTAGCGATGGGATTCTTGAATTCGCCTGTTGTTTTTTCCATTGTTTTGAGAGAAGTGCTAAAAGCATATAAACCGAACTGTAACTCGATTGTTCTGACCTACTGTGATTGGCCAGTCAATCAATAACCGCAGCCCGAGAGGATGGAATCCTCCTATTGAAATGTCTCTGTCAGCATGGGATAAAAATTTCTGTTAAGAAATTACAATGGTGTCAGCAGCGTGTTGAATATTTGGGTTTTGTGTTGTCACAGGGAAAGAGAGAGTTAAATCCCAAACGTGTAGCGGCAATCGTGGAATTGGGGCCTCCACAGAATAAAAAAAACATGCTAAGCTTTCTTGGAATGATTAGTTATTGCTGTCAATGGATCCCTGACTGCTCTTATTATGACAACATACTGAGAGTGATCACACGTGCTGATCAACCTGACACCATAGAATGGTCAGATGAAATGTTAAATGCTTTTAAAAAGTTAAAGGAGGCACTGATATCCTCCCGGGCTCGGTTTACCAAGCTATGTGAAGGTGTTCCACCTGTATGTCCGTGACTTTTGTAAGGGATACAGCTCAGTTTTAGCTCAAAGCCATGGGGTTAAATTGAGACCCGTGGCATACTTCTCTAAACTTCTCCTGGTTCAAGTCCAGGGAATGCCGGGCTGCCTGAGATTTTTGGCCTCTTGTGCAATGGCGATTGAGCAAGCCACCTCAGTCATGCTGGGACACCACACGATACTGCATGCAGGACACAATGTAAAACATTTAATGAACAATTTACATACCCAACATATGACAGCGCAGCGATTCAGCAGATATGAAGTAATCCTTTTGTCAAATCCCCATCTAGAGATCAAATATGCCCCAAATACCGAGGGACCTGCCCCGATATTAAATGCATTATTAGGTTTAAAAAGTGAGGCTGACAAAATTCCTCCACGCCATGACTGTAATGACGTAATCCAACAAGAGACTGCACCACGCCCAGACCTGGAGTCTGAGCCAATCGCAGGTTCAGAGGTTGTCTTCGTTGACGGCTCGTGTTCTCGGCCCAGAGATGACGTGTTTCAAACGGGGTACGCGGTCATCCAGCTCCCAGAAAATATAATTGAAGCCAAAAGAATTCCTTTCAAGTCCGCACAAGTGGCCGAGCTAATTGCGCTAACACGTGCCTGCCAGCTTTTCAAAGGTCAGTCGGTCAGCATAGTAACAGACAGTCGTTATGGTTTCTCAGTTTGCCACGACTTTGGAAGGATATGGAAAAAACGTGGATTCATTTCCGCGGATAGGAAACCCATTTCCCATGCAACGCTAGTGAACAATCTTTTAGCAGCCATCATGTTACCAAAGCGACTCGCGATTATACACTGCAGGTCACACACAGGAAGTCAAACGGAAATTGGAAAGGGAAATGAGCTGGCAGATAGAGCGGCGAGAGCAGCAGCCAGACAGCAAACTCTGACAGGAAGCCATCTGGGTCCTAATGCTCATACTCCATTAACCCTTCCTATGCTAACACTAGATGCTATTGATTTTACAATAGGATGTCTGCAGGAGCAGACATCTGTTTCTGAAGTGGGGGATTGGGCACTGGCAGGGGCACAGAAATCAATAGCTGGGATTTGGTGTATCAAGGGTAAACCATGCATACCCATACATAGTGCCCCCCTATTTATTTCTCAAGCACACGGCATAGGACACAAAAGTGCACAACACACATACATGGCGGTGAAACAAAGTTTTTTCATTTTACAATGTGAGAAACAAGTGAAAGCTTATGTAGAGAAATGCATAACATGCCAGATGAATAACCCCAACATTTCACATAAGCCACAGCATGATCATCTAGTATACCCCACAGAACCCTGTACTGACTGGAACATTGACCATACACACATTACAGTTACACCAGGAGGTAAGCCTGAAATCTTACTAATACTGGTAGACATGTTTTCAAAATGGCCTGAATGCTTTCCAGTCAAGAAAGAAAATGCTAAGACCGTAGTGAAAATTTTGACACAAGAAATAATACCCCGCTTTGGATGCTTTCGCATATCCAGCGATAACGGCACAGCCTTTAAAGCCAAAATATGTCAAGACTTAGTAGAACATTTAAACATTGAATGACAGTTTCACATCCCGTATCACCCTCAGAGTTCAGGGATAGTGGAGCGCATGAATAGAACAATAAAAGACAAACTTAGAAAAGCTACTGGAGGAACTTTTAAAAACTGGAAACACAAGCTACCCGCAGTTTTAGCTGAAATAAGGATGACACCTAATAAAGTAACTAAGCTTTCTCCTTATGAAATATTAATGGGTAGACCATTTCCTTTGCCATGGCACAGGACCATTAGAGAGACTAGCGAAGAAGGGAAGTGCAGGCAGGAGGAATACACCAGGGCTCTGGTGGAGAGGCTCACTGCTAGTGAAACACTTGTCTGTCAGAAGTTTCCTTCTCTTTTACAGGACTCGTTTCATGACATAAAGATTGGAGACACGGTGTTAAAGAAAAAGCACGGTAATCAACCGAAGATCGAGTTCCCTTTCGAGAAGCCGACGAAGGTAATAGCAGTAGCTCGGACGGCCGTGCTTGTGGAAGGAAATCAAAAATACAACTCTGTGAAGTACTCACCTGTAGAGTTGGTATTATACGCATACAGCACGTCCTGCTCCCGACTAGTAATAACATGTGGGTAATCCTCCGCCTCAGGCGCCGTGCACTGCAGACATGTAGAAAACAAGCTCCTCCCGGCCCTACATATACCGAAGGACCTCCCACAAATCCCCAGCCTTGAAAAGCAGTGAGAAGAGAAGCCAGGAGGAAACAAACCACCCAGAATAACTGGTAACAATATCTTAATGATAACAATCACCATACAGGGGATCCAGAATAAGTGAAACCAGGGTGGGGTGGAGCAGGACGTGCTGTATGCGTATAATACCAACTCTACAGGTGAGTACTTCACAGAGTTGTATTATTCTAAGCATACAGCACGTCCTGCTCCCGACTAGTAATAACATGTGGGACATCCAATAGCAGTGTCCATAAGCAGGGTGGGATCCCCAGAAAAGGCAAGGCACAGCGGACAGTAAAGGCGCTGTCACCTGCAAACATGCAACAGGCATGACATGAGCAAAGGCTCTAACGTCAGTCTCATAACAGGACCGTGAAGGTATGAACAGAGACAGGCCATAAGTCTAGTACTTGAACTAACAGAGAAAAAGCCCTGGTGCTGAAGGGCCAGTGGTACCCAAGCACCCAGATAACGGAGTAAACAGCAAAGGGAATAAACGCCCCCCTGAAGGAACATAGGTCAGTGTAGTGACCCAACCAGCTCACAGGCAAGGAAGCCTTGTGGCCACACTTGTAACACCCCCAAAGGGAAACAGAAACAGGTCACCCGACCAAGGCGGGAATACAGACTCTTAAATATCAGGAAGCCAAAGCTTCCTCAGGATCAGGGGGCATCCAGAAGGATTGATCCAAAGGCGCAATGGCGCTAGAATCGATATCAGGCGCATACCAAGTAGGTGCCTGTAGATTCCAAGAACAGCAATCCCCCTAGAGGCCAAGAAAGACGGCATGGGGAAAAGTGCAAAAACCTGTAGAGGGATGTAGGCCCTCATGTTAGTATCATTAAGAACAAGCCCATGGCTAGACTAAGGGACTGAAACAAAGGTCCAACTGACCAGCTGGACTGGAGGCCCAGCGTAAAAGGAACGCCCCCAGGCATGGGGTGCCTGTAGCCGTATATATCTGCACATGTATATGTATGTATACTTCGAGTCAGGGTTAAGCAACCCGATCCATCGTCTCAGGCACATGTCTGACGGAGTCAGGAGGCCCCCGAGAAGCAGGCTGGACTACAGGGTAGCTGAGACAGCATCCAAGCAGGGTCCCCAGGAAGTCCGCAGGGTAAAAATGAACATTGATCCCCACAGGGACTATGGAACTACTCGGGAAATGCAGCTAGGCAATCTCCAAAGGAATTCCCTACAAGGGTGACAGAACCAGACTCCTGCAGGAAGGCCAGGAGAAAACCTAAACCTTCAGAGTCCCCAGATGGGGAGCCAACCACAACTTACGCTGTAAAGACTTTAAAGGCCCTGGGAACCGAAAACGCCTAACAGGGAAGAGACTAAGGCCCATGTCAATCAATATGGGATACCACGAGCCGTTATAGACGTAGTAAGGGGGAGCTGGGGAGCTAGCTCCTGACCCCCTCTCATACTAAAGGCACCCAGAAGATGAGGCCCGTCCCCAAGGGGCGGATGCATCAGCAGTCAATCCCAGGAGACCTTATATTGGAAACAGGAAGAGACCTGATAAGGGCAGAACCGCACTCCTAAAAGAGATATCACAATTCAGCAGCCTTCAGTAGAGGCGTCTGCGAACCATTACTCCCAAGGCCGCCTAGGCCATAGATCCCATGGGACTCTCTATCAGGCCAACCTTGCGCAGAACCCACCAGTAGGGTGATGAAGAGAAGGCATATGGATTAACAAGGCAATGCCTAAATACTCAGCCCCCCTGACCGGAGTCAGAATATTCTGGGGCAGTAGGAACAAGGGCAGAGGCCCTGTGTCAGGAGGGAGACCCCTCAGAGCCACGCTAGGCTCCCCGGGCAACACCGGGACAGCATAATCTGCCGCTAAGGGCATCCATTGAAGCGAATACCGCTGAGAAGCAGGGGGGGTAGACCCCCGCCTAAGACAGGATCAGGGACCCCCAGAGGTAGCAACCTGTCACAAACTTCAGACCAGCATTAAAAACAGGCCATTGTCTTTCAACAGACCAGGAGTTCCCCATACACCGACCGATCCTGACGAAGGAGAAGGCCAGCCATATAGAGTAAACGGGGGCCCACCATTTCAACAAGCCTAGCAGGTAAGATGGACCCTCTAGGGGGCCCAACCTAGAATCACCGGGGGTTGAGGAAGGATTTTCCCATTCCCCCACCAAACCTGCAAGACTTGGTACCCAGGGTGACCATTCGCTAGGAGATGCTGGTAAGGAAGGGGGGTGCCCCCCTGACGGGGCCCTCGCATATGGGAAGCTCAAGAGGAACCACCTTACCAATAAGGCATGAGCACAGACCAAGCACCGGGGTGCTGGGACATAAGTAGGTTCAGTAACTTACTGCGCCGAAGAGCCCAAGGACACGGTATATATGTGACATCATCTTGATGTGCCGCCAACGGGCCCACCAGTCGCCGTCCCGCCTGATGAAGATAAGGCGCCAGACAAGGGGGGCCGAGCCCCCGTAACCAGGGGTCCCTTAATGCCAGAGAAGAAGGCAGCAAGCCTGAACCGATTTCCCAGGATAGCGGATAAGGGACCATAAGGGGATGAGGTGTTTGAGCAACCATCCAGTAGCTCCCAGGGGACACTGTCGGCCAACCGACCCGCTTTGGTCTGATGCAGAGACTGGGGAGTAAGGAAGACGACCCGGTAGGTCCCAACGCAGGCGCCCCGCCTCAGGAGTGTCCCCAGTCACGCCAGGCTAGTAGCCTGGGCACGAAAGAGAGGCCCCAAGTAATGCCTCAATCCGCAGGGATGATCCTGCGACACTGTCTAGAAATAGTCTTGGTGTCCAGCAGGCCCCAGGGAGACTAGGAAGATCTAGAGCTTCGCAAGAGGCCGAAAGCCCCACCCCCCGCACAGGGGGCCCATGACCTAAGACAGAGTTGTCATATATGGACTGCCTGTGAAGGTAGAATTGCTAAGCCTGCCATAGGCCAACACGGTCCAGACTACCTCATACTGTTGAGGGGGGAGTAAGGAAAATATAGAGGCCAAAGCCCCATCCCGTTAAGGCAATTTAACAAGTGCGCCCAACACTGTAGGCCCAGTCCGGCCTGCGCCAATTTTGAAGGGAAGGCAGGGGCTAGAAGCACCCTGACAATCACTGAGGGGGGCCGCCCAGCAAGAACCCATCCTGAGCCCAGTGGGATTACATCCCGGAACCACCAGAAGGAGAAGGCATATTCCTGGATGTGAGACAGCTGAGGGCGAGGGCGCCCCTTCATGCTTGAGAGGTTTTGGCAGATTTGGACTTGGTCCTGCCAGAAGGCCCAGAGCGCTGCCTGCCCGCCCCATGTTGGAAATCCACACCGAACAGCTGGAAACACACCTCAGATTCGCGTTTGACACTAACGTAAGGAGGTGGAGGGGTGACCCTGCCTCGTGGAGGCCAGAGCGGCCTTCTGCGGAAGGGTGCTATAGCCTTTTCCCCAAAAAGGTCCAAGCAGGCCCCGAATACCGCCGTCCTCTGAATGGAAGGCAAGTGAGAGCCTTTTTTGTAGCTCCATCGGCGCCCCACTGTCGCAGCCAGACCAGGCGGCGAATGGCTACCGCAAGTGCTGAGTTTCTAGCACACATCTTAATAGTGTCATCTAGTGCCGATAGGATAAACTTCACAAACGCTTCGCAGTCTGATAGCACACTAAACACCCCCCAAGGGAGGTCCTCAGGGCGGTGATCTAGTATCTTCCTGACAAGAGTCCTGGCGGCCACCGCCGTGATGGCCGCGACACAAACCGGGCGCAGGGCCGTCCCCGCACACGAGAAGGCATGTGAGGCCAGTCTGTCAATGCGCTGGTTCTCAGCATCCCAAAGGGTACGGTAAAAGGGAGCAGTCATAAAAGGGGGGTTCGTGACCCCTATAACCGGCGCGTCCACCACCAGGGGAGCTCACCATAAATTAACCACATCAGGGGGAAAAGGCTACTTCCATTCCCAGGCCCCTGGAATCCCTTTAAGCTTACAAGGCAATTCCCATTCCTGGGATATAATATTCTGGAAATGTTCCTGTTCTAGGAACTCCAAGCGCGGCGGCGCTGTATGGAAACTCTCCCTTTTCGGCTTGGGGATCTCCCCAGGAGGAGAGATTGACAAAACCTCAAAAATCTTGATAAGGATTTCATCTGTGTCACACAGACCCCAGGAACCAGGCTCAGATTCATCACGGCCCGCGGGCATCCCATGGGAGGAGCCCGAGTCTGAAAACAGCTCACCTTCCTCGGAAGGGTCAGGGTCCTGCATATCAGCAGAATCATCGGTATCGTCAGGAACTGGAGAGCCTGGAGGCGTCAGGGACCACTTTTTACCAGGGCCCATACGCTCCGCCAATCCAGAAAGCACCTGCTCCGCCGCGGGCAACGCTCGCGGCACCGATTGCAGGTCATCCCCGCTGGAGTGGGACTCATCATGAGTGATATTTGGGAGCAGGGAGATGGGGGTGAGGAAGGGAGGTTCCTCTGTTAGCAAACCTGCCTGTTCTGCACACTGTCCGCAGACCTGTGCCCTGTCAGCCTCAGCCAGGGGCTGGCCACACACTGCACACAGCCGGTAACGTCCTGGAGGGACCCCGGTTCCATAATTCTGAAATGCCTCCATATGGTGATTTTTAAGCAGTATGATGCAGGGATTTATGCAATAGGCAACCCTGGATGCCCCAAAACCCGCTAGTAATGTGGGAGAATTTGTAAAGAGGACCCGTTATAATATATGTTAGGCCGGGGACGGCAGTGAAGTCTTGGCTTCTGAAAGACATAATGGGACAAGGGGAGAGGAGTCAGTGCCATGCGCTGTCTGAAAAACATAGAACCATGCCGCCCCGGAGGGCACTTACATGACCGAGGGAGGAGGCGAGCCACACCACGCGCGCGCGCGAAGATAGAGAAAATGACGCCAGCGAACCTCGAGGGGAGGGCCAGGCCAGGCTGTGATGCGAGGCGCGTCATGCCGAGTCTCCACCTCCCCCAAAGAGCGCGAAGCTCCAACCAACTGCAAAGTAGAGCAGCGGAGAATAAGCAACTTTTAATGCTGACACGCTGGAATGAATCTGCCGAAGCAGACTGTTAGTAAAAAAGACAGCTCGCACTGTACAGTGAGACGCGACACCGACCCCATGATTGAAGGACCAAGGTCTAAGGCGAATTAGCACTAGGGCTGCCACCCCCCCCCCTTCTTTTCCCCCGAGTTACGGGAGGAAGCGAGGGGAGAAGCTGACGGTGTCCATGGACTAAGTCTGTGAGGGGCACGGGCAAAATTGCGGGAGGGGCATCCTCTAGAGGCTCACCATCGGCCTGACCGCATTTCTTCTTGAAGAGGACGGGTGGAAATAGTCCCACAGGACCTTGGGCCGTAAGGCCCGCTTGCCTGCGAGAGCGTGATACTTCATGTCTTCGCAGTTCCAGCACTGCAGAGAAATCTGGGGATTTGTGGGAGGTCCTTCGGTATATGTAGGGCCGGGAGGAGCTTGTTTTCTACATGTCAGCAGTGCACGGCGCCTGAGGCGGAGGATTACCCACATGTTATTACTAGTCGGGAGCAGGATGTGCTGTATGCTTAGAATATTGGATTCATGCCACTCGGGTGAAGAAAGTCCCTACACTTTAAATACTGGACGAGGATGAAGTACTGCAAGTTAAAGGATCAGACGCCCCACCAAGGGGGTCACAGTCAGACGTCCCACCAAGGGGACAAGAAAAAGCTGGTTGCAGACCCCCAGCCCGGAAAAATGGGTCAGAAGAAAGGCCAGCACTGGCTTGCCCGCTGGTTCTATGGCTCCAATCATTTTTGCACTGCAATGATTCTGTCTTCTCTGATAAGTGTCAGTAATATGGGTTGTGTGTAACTGTGTTTATGATCGCCCCGCCATAGGTCCACTTCAGCAGGTATGTGAACCTTTGGGTTTGAGACAGAGTGCCCTTATACCCCCCTCCCCGCGTCCGCAGCCTGAAACTCCCATGCCCCATGTTGTAAAGAAAAGGTCTACGGGAGATAAACTCATCTCCAAATATGTGAGTAAAAACGCCAAAGGTGAAGTAACATTCTGGTTCAATACCTCAGAGCCCAGCATGATTTACACTTTTGATCTGTGCGACGTATATCCTTGTGTGGGAGATTCTTCTAACATATATAGATTTGAGGGATTCAAATTTGCACACTATTACATCTGTGTCACAGATGATTACTGGGGCCGGAATTGCGACCACTGGGGATCGGTGGGATGGAATACGAGGGATGCCTATGGAACTGGTAGGGACTGGGGATACCGACCGGAGAGTGCCCTAGCAAAAAAGGAAGGCAAATGGAGCGCTCTGTGGCAGATACTTCCCCGGCACGCCGGGGTATAGGTGTGTACCTCTGACACTCTCCATAGAGTCTCCCTCCCCTAATGACGAGGGCACTTATGTGTTGGGTATTCATAATTGTCCCTGTTCCCCCAATCCTAGAATTAAATTTTACATAAAAATATTGCTGGTAAGTCTGAACCCAACCTCACCCCAAATATATTAACTGAAGGCCTCTCAAACATAAAGGTGCAGACCGAAGCTGACCCTGAGGAGACTTTAGCTACTGAAACAGGATTCCAGGGACAACAGAACCTGTGGTTACAATGGGCCCACTATACTGCAGCTAAGCAAAATAGAACTGATTGTTTTGTGTGTGCAAATGCTAGACCTCATTTAGGCACTGCTCCACTTCCTCTACCTGAGAATGAAGAAACATGTTTTCTGAAAATCTACAAGAATCAGACCCTTACAGGTGACGAATGCCGCATGTGGGCACGTGATTTTCCCATTCTAAACCACCCCGCCAAGCCCGGTTCAGGAATCCATGCTTACAAGGGTAACTATACTTGTTATAGCAGAACTGAAGGAAAACTCAACGTAGGAAATTTTACTCAGGGTTGGTGTCACAAGTATGCTACTGTCACTGATAAAAAATTGTTAATTGGCCACAAGGTAGCTGTAGCTGATATATACTGGTTATGTGGTGGCAAAGTATTACATCCCATGCTACCTCGTGATTGGGAAGGAGAATGCGCACCGGTAAAGCTCATAATGTCATTTGTAATCTCCCCAGCAATAGATTGGGACGAGCAGACTTTTGAGGGACAATTCCAAGGCACCCCCCGCCGAAGTAAGAGGGAGGCAGCATCACCTAGAGGGAGTTTTGATGCTCACGTGTACCTGGATGCCATAGGTGTCCCCAGAGGGGTGCCTGATGAATTTAAGGCCCGAGACCCTGTAAAAACTGGATTTGAGTCCATATTCACCATAGTAACTGCTAATAAGAATGCTGATTGGATTAACTATCTGTACTATAATCAGCAACGCTTTGTGAATGCTACTAGGGACGGCCTTAAAGGAATTGCTGAACAGCTGGGACCTACAACAGAAATGGCTTTCCAGAACAGAATGGCCTTAGATATGATGCTAGCTGAGAAAGGTGGGGTCTGTAAGATGATAGGGGATACCTGTTGTACCTACGTGCCAGATCATTTTGGGACCAAACGTAAAAGTGACCAAGGCTATTGAAAGGTTAGATACCCTAGCCGTGGAAATGAAAAATAATGCAGGAAATGATGCTAATTGGTCCAGTTGGTTTAAAGATTTCTTTTCTAGCTGGAAAGGTTTTCTCACACAGTTCTGTATTATTGTTATGCTGGTAATCATTGCTATTGTTACATTTAAGATCATTTGGCTTGATGCAGAGCCTCCCCGTTCAGCTATCCCGTGAGTTTTCCCGTTGGTTTTGGGCTTTGATCGGGTCAGGAAAACGGACGCCTCGTTCATTGGTCTGTTTTTTTTTCAGTGATGCAGAGCCTTGATTTCCGATTGAAATCACCCTAATAAAACGGGGCCGCCGAGCCTTCACTTACGGGCAGTCAGAGCAGCCGTATTTGCACTCGGGCAATAATATGCAGTCCTCTGTTGGAGCACATCAGCGGCGCCAGCTCCGCGGTCTTGTCCTGCTGAGTATGGCAGAAACCAGGCTGCATTGCACGCCTTTGGACATCGATGGCATGAGTATTTGTTATATTTTTGGGTTTTTTTTTTTGGGGGGGGGGGTCCTTTTTACAGGGTCTACCTAATTTTTTTTTTATTGCCTGTGTGCAGGAACTGGAAGATGGGACATTGCATAAATGTGCAGGCACTGGCTGGCCCTGAATTGGTTTTTGGGAGTCGTTTTGCTGGCTTTCCATGCTCAACGCATGATGCGCACCTCTTGAGGAATTCCTGCCTAGATGAGCGATTCAAATCTGGCGATCTTTTTGGTGGCTGGCTACTGGGTATGTGTCTGAAACTTGTATTGGTTGCCCACCCTGTCTGACTGTGTTTTTTCCCTTAACACACTATTTTGTAACAATTTTCGTAGTATATTTTGAGCCTAATTATTGAGCTACAAATTAAATGGGTTAAGTGATTGTACCCTATTGCATCATGTTCTTGCCCTCTTATGTAAGTAGTATTCCCCATACTTTTTTAATGAGTGTACAGGTTGGATGTGCATGTAGTCTCATTAGAAATGTCCTTTCCTCCCACCCTACCCCGCTCACCTGTTTGTCCCTCTTTTCTATTGTTGCAATGCACACCTTTTTTTTTATTTATTTATTTATTTTTTTTGGTTTGGCAGGAGACTCTGGCTATCCTTTCCTCCCCTGGCTGATGACCCCCATCCTGCACCCATCTTCACAGGCAGCGGAGCGCTACAATACTGCCCACAGGAGGACTCGCTCTGTGGTGGAGCAAGGCTTTGGTCTCTTGAAGATGAGGTTCCGTTGTCTTGATGAGACTGGGGGGGCACTACAATAGACGCCTGCAACGGTCCAAAAACTAATCATGGCTTGTGGGCTACTCCACAACCTTTAGTTTCAGACGTCCCCACCCCTCCTTTTTCTTGCACCCAAAGTGGCACCGCGCAAACCATCCGTGCACAACTATTGTTTAGTGTTTTTTCAGAGACCAAACTTTTTTTTTTTTGTTGTTTTTATTTTACCAACAAATTTTGGTGTGTCATTTTTTTTTTTGGAACAAAAGAAAAATTACACGTGGGGTAAGAAAATGTATTCCCCAAAAATTAGTGGTATGTTGGGGTGCATGGTGACGCGGAATGATGTGCCTGCAAATTGGCTGCAATGTGGGCCAGGCTTTGATTAATCTCACCCATATGGCTAGTTAGGGCAGAGATATTTCTGTTTAATACCTCTAATTGGGCGTTGAGGTTTGTGAGTTGGGTGCACACAGTCTCATTGAATTGCTGTGTTGTCGCCGAAAAGGCAATATTTTCCTGCCTCCATGCTTCCTCCAAAATTTTAAGTTGCCTTCTTTGGGAAATATGGCGTCTGGACTGGGTTGGAGCAGTGGGACGGGTGGTTGGTTCTGGTTCAGAAGGTGGTTGTGGATGTGGTGGTTGTGCCGGGGTTGACTGCGTTGCTGCCACTGTTGCCGTAGTGGTTAGTGACATATGTGGGGTGTCCTCCTCCAAATCTCTTATATGGTCGATGATGGGTGGGCTTCCTGTGGTCTGTAAAGAAATATAGGTTCCTTTTAGTTTTTTTCTGTCCACAAAAGCTCTCAAAGATCAATGTTAAAAGTACACACCAATGACCATTGACTTACCTCATCGCAATCCACAATTTGGGTTTGTGGTGTAGAATCCTGGTGTGCCCTTGGCCTCGGTGCTTACGCAGGGGTTTGGGTGCCTGGTGTGTCCTGTTGACTTGGTCCTTAGAATGTAGATTTGAAGATTAGCTAAATGGCCAAGTATAGTGTGTTGTGTAGCCTAACACTGCCTTATTGAACTTTTTGTAATAGGTCATGGCAAATTCAGACTCACCTTGAGACCTTACATTCCGGTCTGTGTCTTGTGCCTCTGCCAGGCCCTGGATGCTGGCCGGGTGTATGTATGTATATACATGTTCCTCGGCGGGTGTAAGTATTATTTTAGTGGGTAAGCCACCCCCTGTCTGTTGGCTGGGGATGATTAAATCACACCTAATAAGTGTTACATCCTTTTTTTTTTTTTCAAATTCTTTATTTAGAGATTTTGCAATTTTAAACATTACATACATTTGGACATACATAGTATAACATAAGGAAAGAGGGGTCGAGCGTCCGGGGACCCCGCGTTCGATGCATAGAGATCAACACAACCATATATAGAACAACTGTCTCCATCACGTCTGACATGGTGGGGTGGAACCCGGCCTCAGCTCCCGCCCAAGAGGACAGGGCATGGCCGCATCCCACAACCCCCGCCAATTGCTGTATATCTCTGGTTGGCTCGAGGTGGGCCATTTCCCCTACATGCTGGACCGGCATCAACTATCTTGCCATTGCCGTGGGGGGGACGGGTTCTCCAACGCTAGGTGTGCCCCATCGGCCAGCTCAAGGGAAGTGGGAGAAAACAATGGGGCCTACGGGGGAATAAAGATAGAGGCGGGGGGGGGAGGGATCTAGGGTCTTAGGTGCAGAGGGGGTGAGCGATGGGTAGGGTGGGGTATGGCGTGCAGGACACAGCTCTCGATTGGAACCAAGTCATTTCCCCTCCTGACAAGTGATGCAGGAATTCGCTCCATCCACGCCCACCCTGTACGAGGAAGGGAGGACCAGCATACTGGTCGAGGGCCCCGCACCACTAGCTAAACAGGCTCTCAAACTCTGCCGACTCCTCGTACATCAGCCAGGGCAACCACGTGGATCTGTATTGCTCATCTCTTTCATGTAAGGAAAGTGTCAGATCCTCCATTTCTTTGACATTTATAACTTCTCTCGCCCAATCTTTAACAGAGGGGGTTATTTTTTGCTTCCAAAATCTGGGTATTGTTTGCTTGGCAGCATTCAAGAGGTGGATCAGCAGAGTCTTCTTATATTTCCCTGTCGGAACTACCGTTGAGTGTAGGAGGACTTGGGCTGGGTCGCTTTGTACCTGGGCCCCCGTAAGCTGAGTAACAATGGGAAGGACTGCCTCCCAGTACTTCTGAATATTGGGGCATGTCCACCAAATGTGGAACAATGTCCCTCGCCCCTCACCGCATCTCCAACAATTTGGGTCTACTGTACCGAACATCCTCCCTAATTTATCAGGGGTGTAATGCCACCGCGTCAGCAGTTTGTAATTGGCCTCTTGGACTCGTGTGGCCATTGAGGACCTATGTGCCAAAGTCGCTATTTTTGTCCTCTCTTTGTCATCTATTGTCCTGCCCAGGTCAATTTCCCAGTCTCTCCAGTAGGAAGGCGGGGGTTCCCGTCCACCCACGAGGAGGGAGTATAGTTTAGAGATCAAATGGGGGCATGGTTGCTCATCTAAACAAATTTTCTCAAACTCAGTGTGGTCCCTGGTGTTTTCCCTCTTGTAGCCCATCCGAGACAATACTGACTGGAAACGGAGGAGTGTCCAGGAATCAAGATCTCCGTTCCCCAGCCTAGCTCTCAGGTCTCCTATGTCTGCCCAGCCCCTGCCTGTTATCAGGTCGCTACTTCTCAGTTGGCCCACCTTTCCCCACTCCCTGAGAGCCGATCTAGAGCTAACCTGTAGCATTGCAGGATTATCTATCAGTGCGAGCACGGGGGTAGGCCAGGGGGAGATTTCTGGGTGCTTCGTATGGCGCTGAAAGGCCTCTAGTGTGGCTGCTACAGTTGGGTGCATTTGCTCTCCCAAGCGGTGCGTTTCTTTGTTCCATGCTGTTATGTCTAATGGGGCTTGCGCCAGGGAGAGCTCAAGCTGGACCCACCTCTTTGAATTTTTACATGTGTGCCATTCACAGATTTTCTGCAGGTGAGATGCTATCCAGTAAGATTGAATGTCTGGTAATGCCATACCCCCTAAGTGTTTGGGCCTGATTAATAACTGGCGTCGGAGCCTGGCTTTCTTTTTCTGCCAGACGAACCCCATCAGGATCCTATCTAGTTTCTTGAAGAAGTGCGTGGGAATGGATATCGGGAGTGCCTGGAATAGGAATAAGAGCTTTGGTAGGATTGACATTTTGATTATATTAACCCTACCCATCCATGAAAAGGTAGGGGAGTCCCATCTATCTAGGTCTATTTTTATTCTTCGAGACAAGGGGAGGAAGTTCAGCTCCAGAATCTTTGACAACTGGTTTGGCAGTTGAGTGCCCAAGTATGTTATCGAGGTCTTTGCCCATCTGAATGGGAATGTTTGCTGAAGGTTCCCAACCACGTCTCCCGGGAGTGAAACATTTAGTGCTTCTGATTTATAAAGGTTAATTTTAAAGAAAGACAGCCTACCATAGACCTCAAGCTCCTTCATCAGAACCGGCACAGTGATTGCAGGGTTCGAGATAAAGAACAGGAGGTCGTCTGCGTATGCCGCTACCTTATGGGTGTCACCTCTGATTCTCAAGCCCCCTATGTCAGGGTTCTCCCTTATTCTACATAGGAATGGTTCCAGGGACAAGGCGAACAACAAGGGCGATAAGGGACAGCCCTGGCGCGTGCTATTGCGAATCTGTACCGTGGCCGATAGGTGGCCATTAACCTTAACTCTGGCAGAGGGTATTGTGTAGAGAGCACCGATGAGCTTCCTCATATTTTCCCCTAGGCCCATGTGCTGGAGTGTTGCCCTTAGGAAAGGCCAGCTCACCCTATCAAAGGCCTTTTCTGCATCCGTAGACAGGAGCATCAAAGGCCCACCAGAGCTCTGAGCTGCATACACTGCACTAAGTGCTCGCACCACGTTGTCTTTAGCCTCCCTCCCCAACACGAACCCCGTCTGGTCCAAATGAACCACTCGAGCCACCACCGGGGCCAGCCTGTTAGCCAGGATCCTTGCATACAGTTTCAGGTCCGCATTGAGGAGGGAGATGGGGCGGTAGCTCCTACACGACAGGGGATCCTTTCCCGGTTTATGCAGGACAGAGATGTGCGCCTCCAGTTCTCTGCTTGAAAACGAGCCCGGGGTCTCCGGGTCCGTTATCGAGTTCCATGCTGTGATCATCCTAGGGCCTAGTATTGAGACAAAGGTTTTATAATACTTGGAGTATCCATCTGGGCCTGGGGCCTTTCCTGATGGGGTCTGCTTGATCGCTTCTAACAGCTCCTCTAGCCCAATCGGCTCTTCCAGCAGCGCCGCAGACTCCTTCTCAACCGTCGGCATGCCTGAGCTCCCTATGTACTCCTCTAATTTGCCCGGGTGTGTGTGTGTTATTGTCCCTCTCTCCAGTTTGTACAAGCCAGAGTAATACTGCCTGAACGTGTCTGCTATTCCTTCTGTGGTGTGTTGCGTCTGGTGTGTTTTGTCCCGTATTTCGGCTATGAAATTTTGAGCTTGCTGCTGTCTAAGTGCCCTGGCCAACAAAGCACTACTTTTGTTGCCGTATTCATAATATGTGCGCCTGCGTCTCCTAATCACATGTTTGGCCTTCTGTCGCAGCAGCGCGTTAAGTGCCTCTCTCATCCGAGTCAATTCCCCGAGCACCCCAGCCGCCCCGGATTGTTTATGGGACAACTCAAGGAGCCTAATCTTTTCCATGAGTTCCTCAATTTGGGCTACCCTTTCCCTTTTAAGCCTAGCTCCGTGGCTAATCAAGATTCCTCTTATTACTCCCTTATGGGCCTCCCACAATGTCAGAGGAGAGACTTCTCCGTTGTCATTAAGTCGGAAATACGTCTCCAGTCCCTCCTTGACATCTTTCAGCACAACTGAGTTTTGCAGGAGCGACTCATTTAACCTCCACGTGGAAGAGGGTGGCGGTCTGCCCAGTAGATCTAGGTCTAGGAACACCGTGGCGTGGTCTGAGAAGGAGGTCGGGTAAATTCCGTCCCCTGAGGCCTGGCCCATAAGTCCATGTGAGACCCATATATAGTCTAGCCTAGAATATGTCCCATGCACCCTAGAGTAAAATGAATAGTCCCTTGCTCCCGGATTTCTGATGCGCCACGCATCCACCAGCTGCAGGCTGTGAAGTTTTTTCTTCAGGGATCTCAGGACTATATGGGAAATCGCTGATCTGCCAGCCGAGGAGTCCAGCAGGGGTTCCATGGCTAAATTGAAGTCTCCTCCCAATATAATCTCTCCCTCCTTAAATTTTTCTATTCTGTCAAGTGTGTTCCTCAAGAATTGTATCTGGCCTTGGTTGGGTGCATATATTAAGGCTAGTGTGTACATCCTCTGGTTGATTGTGCCTTTGATTAATATCACCCTCCCTGACTTATCGCTCCAGGACTCCTTTAGTATGAAGGGGATATCTCTCGCCAGCAATATAGCTACTCCCTTCTTTTTGGTGTCTGCCGCGCAGCTGGTGAATGCCTGGGGGAACTGCCTACTGCAGAGCCTGGGTGCCGCATTCCCCTTAAAATGAGTCTCCTGCAGGAAAACTATCCCAGCCCTATATCTATTTAGCTCCTGTCTCAGGATTGTTCTTTTTTCCGGGATATTAAGTCCCTTAACGTTCAGGGAGACAATCTTAGCAGGGTTCATGATGGTCTAAGCACTTAAGATGAGGAGGAGGAGCTTCCGGGGCAACCTCTGAGAGTCTTGCGTCCGGTCCCGCACGCCAACGGGGGGAGGATAAGTGGATGAGGGTTTTAGAGTGGGGCTTGGGGAAAGGGAACAAGGGGATGAACAAATAAGTAACAATTAACTATAAGACTACTAGGTAGTCAACCGTAGGTCGTTTTACAAGGGGACCTGCGTTATTGGTGCTATTTTACTTTTCCTCCCACCTCCTCGAAGCCCTTTATGGCCTGAGTCGGTCGAGTACTATCTTCTCCCTTCTGGGAAGGCCAATAGGCTATCCCAGGGGGGTGCACCAGAAATTCCAGGGAAGTGGAGGAACAGAAGCAGGGACAATGACGAGGGAGACGCACTATGTCTATTGTCTCCTAGTGTTACACCACAGGGCATTGATAATAAAGTGACGGGAGAGGGACAGTGCAAAACTCTTCTCAGCCTGGCTCGTTCAGTATCTCGGAGAATATACACTGTGTCTGCCCCGGTGGAGTATAAGTACCCTGGATCGTAAACAACATTACACAAAACATTTTGCAAAAGCCTGGAGTGGGGATCCGGGCACCAGTCCCCCGCACGCTCGGCCGCGGCCCGGGAGACCAGGAGCCCAGAAGGGCAACCCCATCCAGAACAACAGAGGAGGACCACGCGGCACCACAGGGGTGTCCCACGGCCAGCGCCATCACTGCCCCCCCGGCTCCCGGGGAGCTCCATCAAAGCACTGGGTCATGTCCTCGGGTGGCGAGGCAGCGAAGGCGGCGGGCTGGGACCCATCCCCCGCACCCAACTTCAACATTTAACTCTTAACCAGCGCACATAACATACAACCTAGAAAAGTTCCGGGGCGCCCGCCTCCCGACACCGCGGACGCGCCGCGAGAGGCCGGCGCCCGGGGAGGCACAACTCAACTGTAAGTACTCCAAACCTTTAGATGGCACCCCGCCAGCCCCCCCCAGCCACCCCCCCCCCCGCCCACCCAAAGGCTCAAGGGTAGCAGGGATAAATCTAGGCCCGGGCGGGAGGCGGGGGGGGGGCCGGCCCAGGGAAGCCTCATTTCACGTGTCTATCGCCGACGCCCTCTCACTCCTCTCCCAGCGCCACGGGGGGCCCCGCCGATGTGCTGCAGTAACTGCCCATTGTAAACTGCCAGGTCCGGGGCCGTCCAATCCGGGATGTCCATCGAGGCTACCTCCAGGAAGTGAAACAAGTCCGGCAGCTGGTTCGGGGACCTGAGGATAAAATGTCCCCCATTTCTGTGCACCAGAAGCTGAAAGGGATGGCCCCAACGATATGTGGCGCCCTGCCTATGTATGGTCTCAAGCAGCGGCTTCAAAAGTCTTTGCATATGCAATGTCCTCCGCGAGAGATCCTGAAGTATGATGATCTGCGCTCCAGGAAACTGTATTGGGCCACTTTCCCACGCCTTCCGGAGCACCTCTTCCTTGATTTTGAAAAAGTGGACTCTGCAGACTATGTCTCTTGGTCTTCCCGTAGCAGGGGGACGAGGGCCAAGAGCTCTGTGTACTCGGTCCAGCTCTATACGGTTTGTATCTGGTTGGCCGCGGAGCTCATTGAAGATGGAGACAACTGTTGCTTGCAGGTCTTTTGGTTCCACCGATTCCGGAACCCCCCTGAGGCGAAGGTTATTCCTGCGGCTGCGGTTTTCTATGTCGTCTTGCACCAGGAACAGGTCCGACAGGAGGCGTTTATTTCCTTCTTGCTGATGTTCGAGCCCGGACACTCGCATTTCAAGGGATCTGTGGGAGGCCTCTGCTGCATCCACTCTCTGTGTGACATCCGCTACCGCTCCCTGTAAGGTCGCCAGCTCTCTCTTTATGGTGCCCTCCATCCTCGAGACGTATCCATCGAAGTCGCCTCGTGTTGGCAGGCCCCGTAGGGCCTCATTGATATTGATCCGTATTGCTTCGGCGATGGTGCGGGACAACAGATCCATAGGTACTACCAGGGAGACCTCTGGTTGGGAAGGAGGCATGTCAGCATACGGCACTGGACCCGCTACCAGCCGGGGTGGCACTAGGCGCAAATCTTCATTTGACGGGCTCCATGCCATCGGCGGTCGTGGTGGGGTCTCTTCGCCCCGCTCCCCTTTTCTCCACTCCAACGCTGTCCTGCGTGTCAGTGGCTCCTCCATTAGAGAGCCGGAGGGGGATTCTCCCCGGCTTCCCCAGGACGGCACCGGGCTCATTGGGGGCGGGGGCGTGCACATCAAGCTACCAGGGGATGGGGTGCAGAGCAGTTCCTCATTAGGGGACCGGGCCGGTATCCTCCGCTGTGGGGGAGGGGCTTCACAGGGTCAGGGGTGGAGGGTCTGGGCTATGTGTGTCCCCCTAGGTTCTGCCAAGGATCCCCTTCAGAGCCCCTCTCAGGGCCGAGGACCAGACCATACTTCTGGGGGTCCCTTTGCTGCTGTGCTCTGTCTTCCTCGTTCCCCCTCTTTCCCCCCCCGTTCTCATTCCTCCGGGTGCTGTTCCTGGGGCAGGTCTCAGACCGGGGCTGCTCTGCCTCCTCACCTCTGCCTGGCTGATGGACGTCGGCGCCGGGTCCCGTCGCAGTCTCAGGGTGCCTTTGAGGAGGCTGGTCTCTCAGTTGCACGGCTCTCCCACCGCCGCTCTCTCCCGCCGGACCTCCGGTCGCCGCCATTTTGCCGCTGCCGCCGGCCGTTGATTCTCCTCTTCCCCCCGCAGATCGGGGCTCCTCCGCCCCCTCACCTACGCCCGACTGCTGGATGCCGACGTGGGGTCTCGCTGCTGATCCGGGGCACCGCAGTGGAGGCCGAGCCCCCGGACTCTCGGCTCCCTCACCTCCCCTCGCCCCCGCTGGGTCTCCAACCGCCGCCATCTTGCCGCTGCTGACCGCTGGCTCCCTTCTTCCCTGCGCCTGGAAATATGCAGGTATGGGTCGCTCCTGCCCCCTCCGTCGTGTTCTGCCTCCCTTCCCTTTCCTTGACATTGGGTCAGGGGGTCTCTGTAGGGCGCCTGGGTGTAATTTTCCTTATTATATCGTGCGGAGCTCCCTCAAATTGCTCCCTCACGCCGCCATCACAAGCCACGCCCCCGTGTTACATCCTTTTAACAATGCGACTACAAATGCATTTAATTTGCCCTTTACCTCTGCTGACGGCGCATGTCCATTTTTTTTTTTTTACTGTAGTATTTCAGGTCCCCAAATTTCCTTTTGATTTGTTGAATATCTGGCCTGACAGATCCCACACTATTTACTTGGCGGCAAATATTCGTCCAGATCTCCAGCTTAGCCTGCTTAGTGGTTGATTTGGAGCTCCTGCCAAATAGGGCATCATAATGCTCACAAACTGCATTTGCTACAGCCATGCTTTGAGCATCGCAAAAACGTGCAGTTAGGGAGCCACGGTGTAGTTGTCGGCCACATGGGTGTGTGGTGTCCCCTGCATCTGTGGAAATTGATGGTTGGCTATCTGGTGAGTCGTGTGTGGTTCTGGGGCTTATGGGGGAGGGTGATGTTGTGTGTGTGCTGCTATGGCTTAATGTCTGGGTTCCTGTTCAGCTATCAGATGTGGAGCTGCATGTGGAATGTGAGGTACTGGAATTGGGAGAACCAGAGGGTTGAGGTGGAGGGGTGGGTGACCTTGGTGGGGTGGTGGGTTTGGCAATACGCTTTCCCTTGCTGATGTGTTTTGTTCTGTGGGTATGCTTGGTGTGTTGAGGCTGAGAATGCTGCAGGGTCTTACTCGATTTGGCACCCTTGTGTGGTCGTGTTTTTTTGGCAGGTGGTGGTGAATGGGTTAATGTCTCCTTGGTCCTGCGTTTTTTTTAATGTGCCTGTGTGTGTGGAGTATCCAGCGTTTTAGTTGGGGCATGTTCTGCCTGTGTCTGGTGCCTGTTCTGTCTTTTGGAGGATGAGGCATGTGTGTGGCTGCTATGTGCCTCGGGCCTTGGTTGCCTATTTTTGCTCCCTTTAGGTCTGCCCATATTGATATGGTATCCAACACAGAGCTGAGTGCCTTGTGCTTTAAATATGTTTCCCTTGTGGGCGTGGTCAACAGCGGGTGCGTGCCTGCGCGCACGCACGCACGTCACCGCGGGGGAACGTCAGAGCTAGACCAGGAAAAGGCAGAAAATATGTCGCCCGCAATCTTTACCCAGGAGCAGGACGACATCATCATGGATGTGAGTATGCGAGCGTGCGTTTATGTGCGCGCACACATTCCTTATAATAAAAAAAAAAACAAAGCGCAAGAATAGTCTGAAACAACTTAGTTTGTCACGTTAAATACAAGCCCACCTTAGTTTAACTCATGTACGCAGCTACAAACTAGCCTACATGCAGATAGCAGAACTAGGGCAATGTGAGGCAGCAAGAGGTTAATAAAGTGACTTTAGTTAGGCCAGGAAACTTGGTAATGTATTTGGTGTATTAATGGTGGGTCCTTGTATCTATTTTTGACAGATGATGCTGAGGAATCGCTACGACTTCCTGCCGTCAGATTATGCCAAACGGACATTGGCCCTGGAGGTGGTGGAGGCGATAGAACGACGATCCAAAACCACCTATACCTTCACCCAGATCGACCAACACTGGTCTGATTTAAAGAGAAGGCATAAGCCCCGGGTGAGGCGGTACTTCGCCAAACATTTTCCATGTAAGTGTTGAAAATGTAAATGCACCTATAACCCTGGCATCGCCTGGGTGTGGTTTTATGATTGTGTTTGTATTTCAGCACATGAATGGAATATGCGGTTCCGCCCCACCCGGACCAGGACACGCAGCCCAGTGCTGATCCGGGGCACCGCAGTGGAAGCCGAGCCCCCGGACTCTCGGCTCCCTCACCTCCCCTCGCCCCCGCTGGGTCTCCAACCGCCGCCATCTTGCCGCTGCTGACCGCTGGCTCCCTTCTTCCCTGCGCCTGGAAATATGCAGGTATGGGTCGCTCCTGCCCCCTCCGTCGTGTTCTGCCTCCCTTCCCCTTCCTTGACATTGGGTCAGGGGGTCTCTGTAGGGCGCCTGGGTGTAATTTTCCTTATTATATCGTGCGGAGCTCCCTCAAATTGCTCCCTCACGCCGCCATCAAATGCATTTAATTTGCCCTTTACCTCTGCTGACGGCGCATGTCCATTTTTTTTTTTTTACTGTAGTATTTCAGGTCCCCAAATTTCCTTTTGATTTGTTGAATATCTGGCCTGACAGATCCCACACTATTTACTTGGGGGCAAATATTCGTCCAGATCTCCAGCTTAGCCTGCTTAGTGGTTGATTTGGAGCTCCTGCCAAATAGGGCATCATAATGCTCACAAACTGCATTTGCTACAGCCATGCTTTGAGCATCGCAAAAACGTGCAGTTAGGGAGCCACGGTGTAGTTGTCGGCCACATGGGTGTGTGGTGTCCCCTGCATCTGTGGAAATTGATGGTTGGCTATCTGGTGAGTCGTGTGTGGTTCTGGGGCTTATGGGGGAGGGTGATGTTGTGTGTGTGCTTCTCTGGCTTAATGTCTGGGTTCCTGTTCAGCTATCAGATGTGGAGCTGCATATGGAATGTGAGGTACTGGAATTGGGAGAACCAGAGGGTTGAGGTGGAGGGGTGGGTGACCTTGGTGGGGTGGTGGGTTTGGCAATACGCTTTCCCTTGCTGATGTGTTTTGTTCTGTGGGTATGCTTGGTGTGTTGAGGCTGAGAATGCTGCAGGGTCTTACTCGATTTGGCACCCTTGTGTGGTCGTGTTTTTTTGGCAGGTGGTGGTGAATGGGTTAATGTCTCCTTGGTCCTGCGTTTTTTTTAATGTGCCTGTGTGTGTGGAGTATCCAGCGTTTTAGTTGGGGCATGTTCTGCCTGTGTCTGGTGCCTGTTCTGTCTTTTGGAGGATGAGGCATGTGTGTGGCTGCTATGTGCCTCGGGCCTTGGTTGCCTATTTTTGCTCCCTTTAGGTCTGCCCATATTGATATGGTATCCAACACAGAGCTGAGTGCCTTGTGCTTTAAATATGTTTCCCTTGTGGGCGTGGTCAACAGCGGGTGCGTGCCTGCGCGCACGCACGTCACCGCGGGGGAACGTCAGAGCTAGACCAGGAAAAGGCAGAAAATATGTCGCCCGCAATCTTTACCCAGGAGCAGGACGACATCATCATGGATGTGAGTATGCGAGCGTGCGTTTATGTGCGCGCACACATTCCTTATAATAAAAAAAAAACAAAGCGCAAGAATAGTCTGAAACAACTTAGTTTGTCACGTTAAATACAAGCCCACCTTAGTTTAACTCATGTACGCAGCTACAAACTAGGCTAGATGCAGATAGCAGAACTAGGGCAATGTGAGGCAGCAAGAGGTTAATAAAGTGACTTGATTTAGGCCAGGAAACTTGGTAATGTATTTTGTGGATTAATGGTGGGTCCTTGTATCTATTTTTGACAGATGATGCTGAGGAATCGCTACGACTTCCTGCCGTCAGATTATGCCAAACGGACATTGGCCCTGGAGGTGGTGGACGCGATAGAACGACGATCCAAAACCACCTATACCTTCACCCAGATCGACCAACACTGGTCTGATTTAAAGAGAAGGCATAAGCCCCGGGTGAGGCGGTACTTCGCCAAACATTTTCCATGTAAGTGTTGAAAATGTAAATGCACCTATAACCCTGGCATCGCCTGGGCGTGGTTTTATGATTGTGTTTGTATTTCAGCACATGAATGGAATATGCGGTTCCGCCCCACCCGGACCAGGACACGCAGCCCAGTGTTGGGCGAAACAGGTGAAAGGTGTAGGTGGCCCACCGCCAGTGTCAACGGCCACCCCCTGCCAGTGAGTATGAGGAGCCTCGGGACCTCAGCATGCAGGGGAGGGGGCAATCTGACGGCAGGGAGTCGAGCATAACATGACTCCGGTAAGGGAAATACCTGACTCCGGTAAGGGAAATAGTGAGATATGTGGTAATACATGCATTAAATACAGATACTCATGTGCACTATTGTTAGTTGTAGATTCAGACGTCGCAGGGACATCCCAAGGGATGAGCGAGGAAGGGGGCGACGAGGAAGAGGTGGCTGGGGAAGGTGAGTAGATTGATACCTAGAAGCCTAACTTAATATGATATTCATGATACAACAACAGTCTCTAATATCAGTGTGTTTGTCATCCAAACAGATTCACAGCAGCAACCCAGGGAGGAAGAAAGGAGACGCCCCCGACGCAATGTGCGCCCAAAACATTGTAAGTGTTTTTTTATTTGGTCAAAGTAAATGAACTAACAATTCCATTGCCAAAAACATCGCCCAAAAAAAAAAAATAAATAAAAAAAAAAGCCCTTAAAGCGGACCTTCACTCTGAATAAGAGTCTATCTTATATGTTTCCCACACCCTGTACATACAGATTGGCCACTTTAAAATTCATCCTACCTGCACCTAGTGCATGTTATGAGCCTTTAAACATCCAAGATGGCTGATTATGGAAGCCGCCATCTTATCAGGCAGCCTGCAAAAAGGAAGTGCCTTGTAACTGTGCTGCTCTGCATTCTGAGATTGCTGACCTTTTCCAGAGCACAGCTCTGCTCTGTCTGAGCAAAGCACAGCTATATCCCACCCCCTGTGCTTTATCCCACTCTCCTCAGTAAGTGTGATGCTTCTGAGTCAAGATGGCGGCGCCCGTATCCTAAATTCCAGAACAAAGTTGCAGGCCAGTGGGGGAAAGAATAATAAGTTAGTGACTAAAAACTTTAAAAATATTAGTTTCAAATGCTGCGGTCTCGTATTTGAAGAGTTTGGCCTTTTCATTAAATCACGCTGAAGGTCCAGTTTAAAAAGGGCCCCAAAAAATCACGCAAAACCAAACCATAAAAACAATACTAAACTAATGTTGTTTTTCATTCACAGATCAAAGAAAACCACATGCTCCAGACCCGAGGCCTAATTTGTGGGAACTGTCCTGAGAATTAGAATATTTTATTTTTTAAAAAATACCAAAATTTTACTCTTAAAAAAACAAAACAAAAAAAAAAAATGTAAACAACGTTTTAATAAAAACAAAAAAAATTGGTGTGTTGTCTTTCCTGCAAATGTACAATCACACAACATCATCACACATTTACATGACACAAAAGGTTTAGATATAGGCCAAAAAATAAGAAAAACTATCAAACAATTACGGTAAGCATTAAAGGCAAGGAAGAAGGAACACAAAGGAGATTAAGGTATGCATTAATGGCAAGGAAGAAGGGACACAAAGGAGATTAAGGTATGCATTAATGGCAAGGAAAAAGGAACACAAAGGAGATTAAGGTATGCATTAATGGCAAGGAAGAAGGAACACAAAGGAGATTAAGGTATGCATTAATGGCAAGGAAGAAGGGACACAAAGGAGATTAAGGTATGCATTAAGGACAAGGAAGAAGGAACAACAAGGAGATTAAGGTATGCATTAATGGCAAGGAAGAAGGGACACAAAGGAGATTAAGGTATGCATTAATGGCAAGGAAAAAGGAACACAAAGGAGATTAAGGTATGCATTAATGGCAAGGAAGAAGGAACACAAAGGAGATTAAGGTATGCATTCATGGCAAGGAAGAAGGGACACAAAGGAGATTAAGGTATGCATTAATGGCAAGGAAGAAGGGACAACCAAAAATAAATGTGACAATATATATATGTGTCAAATTGGCAGTTGGTGCCATATGTAAATTCCAATGGAGGTTTAGGGATGTGCGCTTGCGTGTAGCCAGATTGGCAACTGAAGAGCCATGGAGATGTAAGTATACTTGCTAAAACCACCAAAATGGAAGGTCAAATACGACGGAAGGCAAGCAGGTACGTTCAAAAACCAAGGAAAAAGCAGGGAAAAACGGGCCGCCCGTGTGAACGGGAACGGAAGCCCCGATCAAATTGAAGGCACCCGAGAGAGCAAAAAACACTTCCCGAGTGAAGTCAAATTGACGGATCAGTTAGGGAGCCATTCCGACGGAGGCTCTGCATCACATTTGAGCCACGATTCAAACGGTACCGTATTCATACCGTAATGTATCCTCTATAACGGCTGTATAGGAGGGTTAGGACACATCACGGCTGTATAGGAGGGTGAGGACACATCACAGCTGTATAGGAGGGTGAGTGACTCCGAGCGGCAGGGGTGTGCGAGCTGTGATTGGCTGGGGTGCGGCGGGTTACGACTCACCTCTCTCGTAAGGGATGGTAACAGAACTTCTGTTCTCAGACACTTCATTAGAGGCAACACAGGTGAGGACGACTTCCTCTAGTGGTCGGGGTGCAGTGTACTCCTGTCCTGTGGCCACTTCTTGGCCGCCCTTCTCCCACCTGTAGAACACAGCGTCCCCGCCGGCCTCGCACGTCACATTTATGTACGTTGCGGTTGTGTGGTTAGTGATGGTGGGAATAGGAACTGGATCTGCAAGAGAAGAACACGACACGACAATGTGAGATGCAACAACCGCAACTAGAGGAAAGAAAGACAACCGCAACCAGAGGAAAGAAAAACAACCGCAACCAGAGGAAAGAAAAACAACCGCAACCAGAGGAAAGAAAAACAACCGCAACCAGAGGACAGAAAAACAACCACAACCAGAAGAAAGAAAAACAACCACAACCAGAGGAAAGAAAGACAACCGCAACCAGAGGAAAGAAAAACAACCACAACCAGAGCACAGAAAAACAACCGCAACCAGAGGAAAGAAAAACAACTGCAACCAGAGGAAAGAAAAATACAATTCTGTGAAACTCACCTGTATAATTGTTTTTGAGTATATCCAGTCCAGGTCGTCCCAGTGATAACATGTGGGTATTCTGCCCCCAGGGGGTGCTTGATCAAAAGCTGTCGCTCCTCCCGGTCCCCTATAAAGCCAGGTGTCCCTCTACCATTCCCCAGTGGTTAAAAAGCAGTAAAAGAGGAGACAGGCCGGGAGGCCAAGAAACCATGTTACTTCACATAGCTTCAGCTTGTACTCTCACTAACAAAACTTAAGGACTCAATCCAAGAATAAAAAATGGTAATCACCATAACAGGCAAACAAGAGATAAAGAACAAGGGTGGGGTGGGACGACCTGGGCTGGATATACTCACAGAGTTTCACAGAATTGTATTTTTCCCTATATCCAGTCCAGGTCGTCCCAGTGATGATATGTGGGACATCCAAAAGCAGTGTCCATATAGGCGGGATCCCCAGTACGGAACAGCATGTAGTTCATTTCACTACCGCCTGAAGCACCTTTCAGCCAAAAGCAGCGTCAGCTGAGGCCCTGACATCCACCTTGTAAAACTTTGTAAAGGTACGAACTGAAGACCAAGTGGCGGCCTTACAAACTTGTTCAACCGATGCCTGGTGCTGAAAAGCCCAGGAAGCACCAATAGCCCTGGTAGAATGAGCTGTGATCCGAAAAGGGGGTTCTTTCCCCTTGGCAGAATATGCTTGCACCGCCGCCTGTCTGATCCACTTACTGAGAGTGGACTTGGCTGGTGGCAAACCTTTCCTAGAACCTTCTGTTAGGACAAAGAGCAAATCTGATTTCCTGAAGGACTCAGTCGCAACCAGGTAATACTTAATGGCTCTGACCACGTCCAGGGCATGGAGGGTCCTTTCCTTAGAATTAGTCGGTGCTGGACACAAGGAAGGCAGGGTGACTTCCTCATTAAGGTGAAAGAGAGAAACGACCTTAGGCAAAAAATCAGGTTTAAAGCGAAAAACCACCTTATCCTTATGCCGCTCAAAATAGGGAGGCTACATACAAAGCGCAGCCAGCTCTGATACACGATGCACCAAAGTGATTGCTACCAAAAAGACCACTTTGAGAGTCAAAATAGGCAATGCAGCATCGCACAATGGTTCGAAGGGAGGACCCTGAAGGGCAGAAAGTACTAAATTCAAGTCCCACACCGGTATAACTGACTTACGCGGTGGCCGGACATGGGTGACTCCCTGGAAAAAGGTCTTGATCAACCTATAATTGGCAATGGATCTCTGGAAGAAGATGGCTAAGGCCGAGACCTGACCCTTGAGGGTGCTCAGCTGGAGACCCAAGTCTAAGCAGTGTTGTAAAAACTCCAGAATCCTAGAAATAGAAAAAGTGCCACATAGAAGACTCTTAGACTCGCACCAAGCAATATAAGCGTGCCAATCTCTGTAGTATACCATGGAGGAAGACTTCTTCCGTGCCTGAATCATGGTATGCACAACCGTGGCCGACAGCCCCTTTTCCTTCAGGATTGAGGTTTCAATAGCCAGGCCGTCAAAGCCAGCGTCCGTAAATTGGGGTGCAGCAGCAACCCCTGAGTGAGAAGCCCTGGATCGTCGGGCATGATGTAGCGATCTACTGACATCTGAACTATGTCTGAAAACCAACTCTTTCTCGGACAACGAGGAGCCACCAGTACACCTTACAGGGCTATCTTGCGCAGCACTCTGCCCAGGAGTGGAAACGAAGGGAAAGCATAACGGAACTTGAACTCCGTCCAAGGAATCGCCAGAGTGTCTATGGCAATGGCCAGAGGATCTCTTGAGAGGGAGACGAACCTTGGGAGCTTGTGATTGTGCCTGGACGCAAACAGGTCCACATCCGGCTGATCCCAGCGGAGACACAGAGCGTGAAAGGTCTTGTTGCTGAGAGACCATTCCCCCAGGCGCGAGGCGCTCCTGCTCGGGGAGTCTGCCTCCAGGCTTTCTACCCCGGGAATGTAGACCGCCGAGATGCAGGAAACATTCTCCTCTGCCCAAGTCAGAAGCTGGGTCACCTCCTTGAGGGCCCTCTTGCTCTGAGTCCCGCCCTGGTGATTGATGTAGGCCAGAGAGATACCGCCTATCCAGGCCCTTAGGCACCGACGGTAGCTTGTTAGGCCTTTCCCATTCCTTGAAAATCATATTAGAAAAATGGGCCTGCTCCGGAAAGACTCGCCTCTGTCATTCAGGCCTAAACAAATCACCCTGCTTCTTCTTAGCCGCTCTGGGAGGGACAATGTGTAAGGTCTCAAAAACTGAGGCAAGCAACCTCTCCGTATCATCGGGGAGCCACGCATCCTCATCCGAGGAAGAACCTGACAAACTGTCATTTCCAGCAGAATAATCCGCAGTGGAACGGGAATCATCTGACAACTCACCTTCCTCCACAGAGCCCAGACCATCAAAAAGATTGTCATTATCCGAGTAGAAGGGCTCGATGTGCTGCCTTTTACTCGTTTTCTTTATAGGAGCCGTTCGCGAGATCTGCCTCTCGAGACTGGCCACCCTATGAGCCAAATCAACCTGGGACCCCCAGCTGGCTACCCCCTCACTGAGGGCTGAGTGCAGCAGCGGAGGTTCTGGCAAGGCTGCAGGCAGTGAAGGGCTAGAGGCAGGGATGCCCGCCCGGTCATGGTCCAAAAAGATTCTCTTGGCGCAAGTGGTACAAAGAGTGCTGAATCCGCCCAAAGGACTGGCACTGCACAAGGGACAGAGCTTCAGCCGCCCAGATGGGGCACCCAGCTCACTATCCCCAGACGCCTCCATTATGGTGATTAGAAAAAATACAATTCTGTGAAATACTCACCTGTAGAATTGGTATTATAAGTATACCGTACGTCCTGCTCCAGATATAGTACTTACACTTGGGTTATCCTCCGCCAGATGGCACTGCACTGCAGAGACATGTAAAACAGGCTCCTCTCGGCCCCTCAAATACCCTGGGACCTCCCACAAATCCCCAGCATTGAAAAGCAGTGAACAAGAAGCCGGGAAAATGTAACCACCAAAAACTGGTAACTATAACAATGATAACAATCACCATACAGGGGATCCAGAATAATGCAAAAAACAGGGTAGGGTGGAGCAGGACGTACTGTATACTTATAATACCAATTCTACAGGTGAGTATTTCACAGAATTGTATTATTCTTAGTATACAGTACGTCCTGCTCCAGATATAGTACTTACACTTGGGACATCCAATAGCAGTGTCCATAAAGTAGGGTGGGATCCCCAACAAAAAGGAAACAGCAGACAGTTTAAACCACTGCCGCCTGCAAAACCTTGCGGCCAAGGACAGCATGAGCTGAGGCCCTAACATCAACCTTGTACAACTTTGAAAAGGTATGAACAGAAGACCAAGTAGCGGCCTTGCAAACTTGTTCAACAGAAGCCTGGTGCTGGAAGGCCCAAGAGGCACCAATAGCACGAGTAGAATGAACATAAGGCAGAAGGGAGGACCCTTCCCCTTAGCAGAATAGGCCTGAATCACGGCCTGACAGATCCATTTGCTAATAGTAGACTTGGCAGGAGCCAAACCCCTTCCTGGGCCCAGAAGGGACCACAAAAAAAGCATCAGTTTTCCTGAAGGACGCAGTGACTACCAGGTAATACCTCAGACACCTGGCCACATCCAAGGAATGCAGAATCCTTTCCTTAGCGCTGCTAGGATTAGGGCACAATGAAAGAAAAACAATATCTTGATTCAAATGAAAAGCAGCACCACCTTAGGCAAAAAGTCCGGCTTTAAGCGGAACACCACCTTATCCTGGTGTCTCTCAAAGTATGGGGGCTGGATAGACAGAGCCGCCAGCTCAGCCACACGCCTGACCGAAGTAATAGCCACCAGAAAGACAACCTTGAGGGTAAGAACAGCCAGAGCAGCATCCTGTAGAGGAGCAAAGGGAGCACCCTGCAAGGCAAACAAAACCAAGTTCAAATTCCAAACAGGGACCATAGGTTTACGTGGGGGACGCACCTGAGTAACCCCCTGAAAGAAAGTCTTAACCAAAGAATGCTGAGCAAAAGACTTCTGAAGAAGACAGACAGGGCAGAAACCTGACCCTTCATTGTACTGAGTTGGAATCCCAACCGACTCCAACCCATGCAGTAAGAACTCCAGAACCCTGGTGACTAAAAACACCCGACAGGGAAGAGACCTAGACTTACACCCGTCAAAGTAGGTATGCCATACCTGTAATAGATGGAAGAAGAAGTTTTCTTCCTAGCCTTCACCATGGTATCAACCACCGAGGCGGACAAGCCTTTCTCCATCAAGATGGAGGTTTCAGCAGCCAGGCCGTCAAGGCCAGAGTTTGTAAATTGGGATGGTGTAAGGGGCCCTGAGTGAGCAGATCTGGCACCCTTGGCAGAACGTACTGGTCTACTGCCATCTGCACCACGTCTGCAAACCACTCTTCATGGCACCTGGGGGCCACCAGAATTGCTGGCACCCCTTCCAGACCAATCTTGCGCAGAACCCTGCCCAGCAGGGGGAATGGAGGAAAGACATAAAGCAGGCGAAAGTCCTGCCATGACATTGCTAGGGCATCCATGGCCAAGGCCAGAGGATCCTGGACAGGCAGGCCCTAAAGATGAGTAGTCAAGCGAGCCAGAACTAACCTGATCGCTCGCAGCTCCAAGCTATTGATAGGTGTGCGGGCCTCCTGAGGGCCCCACCTCCCCTGGAACCGCAGGGACTTCCAGAACCCCCCCAACCTGATAGACTGGCATCCGTGGTGACCGTCACCCAGGAAGGGGCAAGAAAGGATCTGCCCCCCAACAGGTTCCTTGAGTCCATCCACCACAAGAGGGACCTCCTGACCAGGGGGGAGAGCACACAGACCCTGTCCAGGGACGCTGAGTCCTTGTCCCATACAGACAATAGGTGAAGTTGCAGAGGCCTCAATTGGAACTGAGCATAAGGGACCTTTTCGAAGGACGCCACCATCAGGCCCACCAGCTCTGGAGCCCCGGGAAGTTTACTGGGGCGCTCCCATTCCTTGAGTACAAGGTTATGGAAATGTGCCTGCTCTGGAAATTCCCAACGTGATTTTGCTGTATGGAAAAGCTCCCCTTTTTTGCCTGGGAGCCTCAACAGGGAGAGAGATAGACAGAACCTCAAGGTCTGGGTCAATAATCTGTCAGTGTCATCCAGGGCCCAGGGGTCAGAGCCAGAATTGTCATGACCCCTTGGTCTCTCATCAGATGAGCCTGAATCAGAGAGTAGCTCCCCTTCATCAGCAGGGGTATAGCCACACAGATTCAGAAACTCCTTGGTTCCCATAGGGAAAACAGTAACATTAGGCGTCAAGTGCCGCTTCTTACCAGGGCTCTTACACTCTAAAGACCTCGCAATAATCTGTTCAACAGTAGCCAGTCTACAAGACACATCAGGCTGAGCATCCCCAGTAGTATGCAACTCAACGGGAGTGAGATTTAAGCTTGGGGGAGTAGGTGAAGTGAAACGAGGTGCAGCCACAGGCAGGCCAGATTACAATGCAAGCACCTGCTCAGCACAGGGTACACAGACCCGCGCCTTGTCAGCGTCAGCACGAGGCTGCCCACACGCTACACACAGACGGGCTTGTCCCAAGGGGACCCTGGTTCCTGGGATGCCTCCATATGGTGATTATTAGGCTCGATTATTAGGCTCGATATGCCAGTAGGGATTTACGCTATAAGCAACCCTGGATGCCCCAATGACCCGCTAAGTGGGAGTAATTATACGTACTGTATACAAAAGGGGACTCACAACACTGACAGGTCTCGAGGGAGCGATGCAGGCAGCAGCAAGGCGGCAACGGGGACAGCGCAGAAACGCAGCACAGCTTCCAGCTTGTTCCTCGAGGGCCAGGCCGCATTGCGATGACTTGATCCGCGTCATTATGCGGCTCCGCCCCCATCACCGATCTTGCATTCGCCCCCTGGGGGCGGAATACCCACGTCATCACTGGGACGACCTGAACTGGATATAGGGAAAAACAAATGTAACCTAATCGTGGCACTGGGTGGCTAATTGTGGCACTGAGTGTTCATTCATGGCACTGCGTGGCTAATCGTGGTGTGAGGATTAGCCACACAGTACCACGATTAACCGTCCAGCGCCACGATTAGCCACCCAGTACAACAACACGAATAAACACTCAGAGCCACGATTAGCCACACAGTGCCACGATTAGCGAACCAGCGGCACAAATAAACACTCGGTGCCACAATTAGCCGCACAGTACAACAATTAACAAACCAGCGCCAAAAATAAACACTCAGTGCCACAATTAGCCACCCGGTGCCACTATTAACCGCCCAGCGCCACGATTAGCTGCCCAGCGCCACGATTAGCCGCCCAGCGCCACAATTAGCTGCCCAGCGCCACGATTAGCTGCCCAGCGCCACGATTACCCACCCAGCACTACGATTACCCACCCAGCACCCCGATTAGCCATCCAGCGCCACAATTAGCCACCCAGCGCCACGATTAAACATCCAGCACCACAATTAAACACCCAGCACCACTATTAAACACCCAGCACCACTATTAGCTGCCCAGCGCCAAGATCAAACACAAAGCGCCACGATTAACCTCCCAACCACAGGATTACCTGCCCAATGCCACGATTAGCCATCCAGCACCACGTTTAGCCATCCAGCACCACGATTAGCCATCCAGCACCACGATTAGTCATCCAGCACCACATTTAGCCATCCAGCACCACGATTAGCCATCCAGCACCACGATTAGCCATCCAGCGCCAAAATTAGGCAACCAACACCACGATCAGCCACCCAGGGCCACGAGTAGCCACCCAACACCATGATTAGTCTCTCAGCCCCACGATTAACTACCAGGCACTATGACTATGATTAGCTGCCCAGTGCCACAATTAACCACCGAGCTCCACGAGTAGCCGCCCAGCACCACGATTAGCCGCCCAGCACCATAATTAGCCGCCCAGCACCACGATTAGCCACCCAGCGCCATAATTAGTCACCCAGCACCAGGGTTAGCCGCCCAGCGCCATAATTAGCCGCCCAGCACCACGATTAGCCGCCCAGCACCATAATTAGCCGCCCAGCGCCACGATTTTGTACAGTCTGGAGGAAAGAAGGGAGAGGGGACATGATAGAGACCTTTAAATATGTGAAAGGATTGAATAAGGTTCAGGAGGGAAGTGTTTTTGAGAAGAAGCTTAATGATAGAACAAGGGGGCACAACCTGAAGCTAGTCAGGGGAAGATCAGGAGCAATGTTAGAAAATATTATTTTACAGAAAGAGTAGTAGATGCTGGGAACAAAGTTCCAGCAGAGGTAGTTGAAAAATCAACAGTCACTGAATTTAAACATGCCTGGGATAAGCACACATCTATCCTAAGATAAAGAGTACATACAGTATACACATAAGGGCAGACTAGATGGACCGTATGGTCTCCTTCTGCCGTCAACCTTCTATGTTTCTATGTTTCTATTAGCCACCCAGCACCACGATTAGCTACCCAGCGCCATAATTAGCCACCCAGCTCCACAATTAGCCGCCCAGCGCCACGATTAGCCGCCCAGCACCATAATTAGCCGCCCAGCGCCATAATTAGCTGCCCAGCGCCATAATTAGCCGCCCAGTGCCATAATAAGCCGCCCAGCACCATAATTAGCCGCCCAGCACCATAATTAGCCGCCCAGCGCCATAATTAGCCGCCCAGCGCCATAATTAGCCGCCCAGCACCATAATTAGCCGCCCAGCGCCATAATTAGCCGCCCAGCGCCATAATTAGCCGCCCAGCGCCATAATTAGCCGCCCAGCGCCACGATTAGCTGCCCGCCGGTCCTCCGTATACAGACACCGTTACCCAGGACACGGAGCTCTATGCTGGTGGCCTTGCGTCCTCTGTATACAGACACCTACCCAGCACACGGAGCTCTATGCTGGTGGCCTCGATCTTCTTCTCCTTGTGGTCGATGGTGACCTCCACCTCTGCCAGGTAGGGTCCCGATTTGGCCTTGGTCAGGCCCGTTATGGTCAGAGCCAGGGTGGTGTTATTAAGGATGGCCCGGTCTCCGAGCTCATAAAACATTAGATACGGGGGGTTCACATCCATCTGCACAACCGTGTCCTCATAGAACTTCCACACCACGCTGGAGAAGGTGCCGCTGAACCTCGGGGTCAGAGTCACACTGCCACCAACTGCTGCTGTGATTTTGGCCGGCGCCTGAGCTGCAGAGAGAGAGAGACAGAGGTAAGTGAGGAGGAGCCTGAGCTGCAGAGAGACAGAGGTAAGTGAGGAGGAGCCTGAGCTGCAGAGAGACAGAGGTAAGTGAGGAGGAGCCTGAGCTGCTGAGAGACAGAGGTAAGTGAGGAGGAGCCTGAGCTGCAGAGAGACAGAGGTAAGTGAGGAGGAGCCTGAGCTGCAATGAGACAGAGGTAAGTGAGGAGGAGCCTGAGCTGCAATGAGACAGAGGTAAGTGAGGAGGAGCCTGAGCTGCAGAGAGACAGAGGTAAGTGAGGAGGAGCCTGAGCTGCAGAGAGACAGAGGTAAGTGAGGAGGAGCCTGCGCTGCAGAGAGACAGAGGTAAGTGAGGAGGCGCCTGAGCTGCAGAGAGAGAGAGACAGAGGTAAGTGAGGAGGAGCCTGAGCTGCAGAGAGACAGAGGTAAGTGAGGAGGAGCCTGAGCTGCGGAGAGACAGAGGTAAGTGAGGAGGAGCCTGAGCTGCAGAGAGACAGAGGTAAGTGAGGAGGAACCTGAGCTGCGGAGAGACAGAGGTAAGTGAGGAGGAGCCTGAGCTGCAGAGAGACAGAGGTAAGTGAGGAGGAGCCTGAGCTGCGGAGAGACAGAGGTAAGTGAGGAGGAGCCTGAGCTGCAGAGAGACAGAGGTAAGTGAGGAGGAGCCTGAGCTGCAGAGAGACAGAGGTAAGTGAGGAGGAGCCTGAGCTGCAGAGAGACAGAGGTAAGTGAGGAGGAGCCTGAGCTGCAGAGAGACAGAGGTAAGTGAGGAGGAGCCTGAGCTGCAGAGAGACAGAGGTAAGTGAGGAGGAGCCTGAGCTGCAGAGAGAGAGAGACAGAGGTAAGTGAGGAGGAGCCTGAGCTGCAGAGAGACAGAGGTAAGTGAGGAGGAGCCTGAGCTGCGGAGAGACAGAGGTAAGTGAGGAGGAGCATGAGCTGCAGAGAGACAGACGTAAGTGAGGAGGAGCCTGAGCTGCAGAGAGAGAGAGAGACAGAGGTAAGTGAGGAGGAGCCTAAGCTGCGGAGAGACAGAGGTAAGTGAGGAGGAGCATGAGCTGCAGAGAGACAGAGGTAAGTGAGGAGGAGCCTGAGCTGCAGAGAGACAGAGGTAAGTGAGGAGGAGCCTGAGCTGCGGAGAGACAGAGGTAAGTGAGGAGGAGCCTGAGCTGCAGAGAGAGAGAGGTAAGTGAGGAGGAGCCTGAGCTGCAGAGAGACAGAGGTAAGTGAGGAGGAGCCTGAGCTGTGGAGAGACAGAGGTGAGTGAGGAGGAGCCTGAGCTGCAGAGAGACAGAGGTAAGTGAGGAGGAGCCTGAGCTGCAGAGAGACAGAGGTAAGTGAGGAGGAGCCTGAGCTGCAGAGAGACAGAGGTAAGTGAGGAGGAGCCTGGGCTGCAGAGAGACAGAGGTAAGTGAGGAGGAGCCTGAGCGGCAGAGAGACAGAGGTAAGTGAGGAGGAGCCTGAGCTGCAGAGAGACAGAGGTAAGTGAGGAGGAGCCTGAGCTGCAGAGAGACAGAGGTAAGTGAGGAGGAGCCTGAGCTGCGGAGAAACAGAGGTAAGTGAGGAGGAGCCTGAGCTGTGGAGAGACAGAGGTAAGTGAGGAGGAGCCTGAGCTGCAGAGAGACAGAGGTAAGTGAGGAGGAGCCTGAGCTGCAGAGAGACAGAGGTAAGTGAGGAGGAGCCTGAGCTGCGGAGAGACAGAGGTAAGTGAGGAGGAGCCTGAGCTGCAGAAAGAGAGACAGAGGTAAGTGAGGAGGAGCCTGAGCTGTGGAGAGAGAGAGAGACAGAGGTAAGTGAGGAGGAGCCTGAGCTGCGGAGAGACAGAGGTAAGTGAGGAGGAGTCTGAGCTGCGGAGAGACAGAGGTAAGTGAGGAGGAGCCTGAGCTGCAGAGAGAGAGAGGTAAGTGAGGAGGAGCCTGAGCTGCAGAAAGACAGAGGTAAGTGAGGAGGAGCCTGAGCTGCAGAGAGACAGAGGTAAGTGAGGAGGAGCCTGAGCTGCGGAGAGACAGAGGTAAGTGAGGAGGAGCCTGACCTGTGGAGAGACAGAGGTAAGTGAGGAGGAGCCTGAGCTGCAGAGAGACAGAGGTAAGTGAGGAGGAGCCTGAGCTGCGGAGAGACAGAGGTAAGTGAGGAGGAGCCTGAGCTGCGGAGAGAGAGCGAGACAGAGGTAAGTGAGGAGGAGCCTGAGCTGCAGAGAGACAGAGGTAAGTGAGGAGGAGCCTGAGCTGCAGAGAGACAGAGGTAAGTGAGGAGGAGCCTGAGCTGCGGAGAGAGAGCGAGACAGAGGTAAGTGAGGAGGAGCCTGAGCTGCAGAGAGACAGAGGTAAGCGAGGAGGAGCCTGAGCTGCGGAGAGACAGAGGTAAGTGAGGAGGAGCCTGAGCTGCGGAGAGAGAGAGAGACAGAGGTAAGTGAGGAGGAGCCTGAGCTGTGGAGAGACAGAGGTAAGTGAGGAGGAGCCTGAGCTGCAGAGAGACAGAGGTAAGTGAGGAGGAGCCTGAGCTGCAGAGAGACAGAGGTAAGTGAGGAGGAGCCTGAGCTGCAGAGAGACAGAGGTAAGTGAGGAGGAGCCTGAGCTGCAGAGGGACAGAGGTAAGTGAGGAGGAGCCTGAGCTGCGGAGAGACAGAGGTAAGTGAGGAGGAGCCTGAGCTGCGGAGAGAGCGCGAGACAGAGGTAAATGAGGAGGAGCCTGAGCTGCAGAGAGACAGAGGTAAGTGAGGAGGAGCCTGAGCTGCGGAGAGACAGAGGTAAGTGAGGAGGAGCCTGAGCTGCGGAGAGAGAGCAAGACAGAGGTAAGTGAGGAGGAGCCTGAGCTGAGGAGAGACAGAGGTAAGTGAGGAGGAGCCTGAGCTGCAGAGAGAGAGACAGAGGTAAGTGAGGAGGAGCCTGAGCTGCGGAGAGAGAGAGAGACAGAGGTAAGTGAGGAGGAGTCTGAGCTGCGGAGAGACAGAGGTAAGTGAGGAGGTGACGTCCCCTCATTGAGGGATGGATAGGAGATACTTTGTAACAGTTACAACAATAGAAACACTTTGAATAGGCAAATTAATCATTTATTGCAAGGGACAGGGGGCATGGACTCCAAAGAGGGACAAATGGGAATAACGAGGGGCAGGGGTGGCGTGGATTCTAATGAGGGACAAATGAGAGAAACGAGGGACAGGGGGCATGGACTCCAAAGAGGGACAAATGACAACAATGAGGGACAGGGGGACATGGACTCCAAAGAGGGACAAATGACAACAATGAGGGACAGGGGGACATGGACTCCAAAGAGGGACAAATGAGAACGAGGGACAGGGGGACATGGACTCCAAAGAGGGTGATGGCTGGGGCAATAGGCCTCATGCCAGATATAGTTACTTGCAAGGCTTTACAAGATAGAATATTTTGCAGGCTTCTTAGTGGAAATTTATTGCAGAAATGTATGCTACCGAGATCTAACTGTCAAACCGCAATAACAGCTAAATAGAGCAACGTCTCACTGACTACGTACCTGGTGACCTTCTTGTATGAGGAAACTGTAGGTTGCACTTCTCTGTGGTTATTCTAAGTATGTCACACACCCCGCTTCAAACATTAATAATTACTCTTGGGTTACTCCACCAGCAGGTGGCGACGTTGCAGAGAAGTCTTGAAAAACTAGCCCCTCCTGATCTATAATACCTGGGACCTCCCACTTATCTCCCAGTGCTCTTCTCTGCAAGATGGCGACAAGACAGAAGAAAGATGTCTCCCGCTTGCAGGTAGCCGGGGGTAAAACCCCGGCACCCCCCTTGGTCTATTGCTGCCCAGTTATTTATTATGCCCCTATTATTAAGATGGAAGCCTCCCAGCTTAGGCTGCTGACTGGGCAAAGGTAGATGGCACCTAGTGGTGCCTAGGAGTTTATCTCCTCCGCTAGACCCCACGTGTGGGGCAACCCGGCTATCCGGCAGGTGATCCGGATTTGGGATGTCCCGACCCAGTTATCTCCTTAGTCTTGCCCCTTCCTGCTGGTCCCTTCTCCCTACGCTGAAAGGGGGGGAGGGGGGGGGCATTCAGTCTAGGTGTTCAGAGTGTGTTGTGTCAGTTTTGAGACGTGTGTAGTGTGTGTTGTGTCTTTCACGTTTTTGGGCTGTTGCGGGGCTGGGCGCTGTGGGTGTCTTTTATTGGGCTCCTACGGGCCTCCGCTTGGTATGCTAGGTTATTTGCCACGGATGGGCTCTGGATGCTGGCACTCGTGTCTTCTTCCTTGCAGCCGCCATTTTGCAGGCCGCGTTGTATAGCTCCGTGGGCGTGGCTTCGTCTCACGGCCCGTGCTGCACGGGTCTGGCAGGGGGCAGGGCCGTAGCGCTTCGCGCGCTGTGCGGGGCCCGCCCTTCTTCTTCCCCTTGCTGCGGGGATTGCCTCGCGCCGGACCTGTGTTCCTCTGGCTATTCAGGTTCTTTAGTTTAGATATGTGTGCGTGATGAGCTGGAAATGGCTCTTCGGGGCAATCCAGGCTGTGCGGGGGTTGTGGGGCTCCGCTCCCGGGTGATGATGTCTTATTATGCATTCCATGTGCTCAGCAGAACATTGCGCGCCAGTCCGGCATTCCGGATTCTGGCTCTTCACAACTTCAGTCATCTCCTACCCCCCCCCCCCACGCTTATTCCAGACCCCGTGTGACGTGCTCATAGGTGGGGATTCGCAATCCGAGGTGTGCGCCCGTCTGGCTAGCCTCGAGAAGTTGTTTCTGCCGCGGTAGCTCAGAAGGCTACGGCTAAGTGGAAACACTTGTCCCCGCCTCCGCCGGACTCAGACTTGGATGTTATTGAGGCATTGGATTGGTCAGACTGCCCCCCCGGCTGAAGAGGGGGTGATTCTAGATGAATTGGACGACCCTGAGGCCCAGCAGTTGTTTGGTGCTGAGGGTGACCAGGCGGCGCCGACGGTATTTGACACCCCTTCCATATTGGCTCAAATGTTTGAAGTTTTGGATTTAGACCCCCCCGAGGCGGTTCCTCCGCCTAAGGGTGAGTTGTTTGATGTGGCCAAGCCGCGTTTGGAGTTTCCCAGTCAACGACATTTTGAGAATGTCATCCTTGAACAATGGGAGCAGCCTACGCGTCTCGTTGGTGTTCCGCCTAGTTGGGATAAGAAGTATCCTTTTCTGGCGGACTTGGTGAAGCATTGGTTTTTTTCCCCCGAGGTTGCTGCCCCGGTTTTGGGGCTATCTAACATGAAGGTGTTGCATTCTCCTGACAAGTCTACCGCTAAGGATGGCGAGGTTCGCTGGATTGACCAGCTGGCTCGCCACGGTGTTACCTGTGCGGGTTCGGGTTTGTGCTTTGGCACTTTTGTTGTTGGCGGTTAGGTCCATTGTCAGGGATTTCTGTGCGGACCTTGATCCTACTTGTGATGAGTTTGTTGCTCTCAATCGTTATGAGTCCTTTGTTTCGTTTGTCCTAGCCGCTCAGGATGACGCCATGGTGCTGTGTGGCAGGACCACGGCCTTGTTGGTGGCTATCCAACGGTCGTGTGGTTGCGGCAATGGACTGCTGACTTTAATTCTAAGAAGTCGCTTACGGCTCTTCCCTTTTTGGGTTTGCGCCTGTTTGCTAAGATATTGGACTCGGTTGCCAAGGGAGGTAAGTTACCTCTGCGCAAGAAACTTAGTCGTTCCTTTCGGGGGGCAGCCTCTTTTAATCCCTCCTTTTGGGGAGCCAGAGCTGGCAGAGTTGCGGGCTTTTCGGTCTCCAGGGGTGCAAGCTGGAACAGGGGTAGAGGCCGTGGCCGTCCCGGTCACTCCTGGGGTGCCAAACCCAAGCCAGCTGCCAAGGCCGCTCAGCAATGAGGGGGCGCCCTCACCCTTGCAGGTGGGGGGATGGTTGCGACACTTCTCCCGGGTGTGGGACCAGGCGGTCTCGGACAGGTGGATCCGGGAGGTGGTGTCGGCCGGTTACAAGCTGGAGTTCGAGTCCTGTCCTCCTCTAAGATTTTTTAGGTCCTGTGTTCCCTCAGATACTTTGGCCGTGCAGGGGCTTCTGGCGGCGGTGAGCAATCTTCTGGAAATGGCTGTCTTCTGCCCGGTCCCTCCCTCGGAGGTGGGCCGTGGGTATTATTCCAATTTCTTCACAGTAACCAAGAAGGACGGGTCGGTTCGTCCCATCCTGGATCTGAAGTTCCTCAACGTGTTTATTCATCCCCGGAAGTTTCGCATGGAAACTCTGCGCTCTGCCATCAATTCTCTTCGGCAGGGGGACTTCATGACGTCCATAGACATCGAGGATGCCTACCTTCATATTCCTATCTTTCCGGCTCACCAAAGGTTTCTTCGATTCGTGGTGGAAGATCGGCATTTTCAATTTGTGGCTCTTCCGTTCGGCCTTACCTCGGCTCCGAGAGTGTTCACCAAGGTGTTAGCGGGCATGCTGGCCCTTCCCGGAGCTCAGGGGATTCGCATTGTGCCTTATCTGGACGATCTTCTAATCATGGCTCCTTCCTTCAGTCAAGCGGAGATGGACACCAGGGCGGTGGTATCCACTCTGGAGAGTTTCGGCTGGGTGATCAACTACCTAAGTTCTCTCTCGTTCCGGCCAGGGTGGTTCCTTCCTGGGGATGTCCTTGGATTCTTGCCAACACAGTGTTTCTGCCTCAGGTCAAAGTTCTCTTGATTCAGGACTTGGCACAGCTTCTTCTTTCCAATCCTTGCCCGTCCATCCGGCTAGGGATGACACTGGTGGGGTTGATGGTAGCTTCCTTCGAGGCAGTTCCCTTTGCTCAGTTTCACACGAGGACGCCTCAGCTTCATCTGTTGGAGTCTTGGGACCGGCGACCGCGGTCGTTGGATCGGTCCTTCCGGATGTCCTCCCGGGTTCGGCAGTCTCTCCAGTGGTGGATGGTCTTGGACAGTCTCTTGAGGGGCAGGTCCTTTCTGACGCCTTTTTGGGAAGCTGTCACCACGGACGCCCGTTTGTCAGGATGGGGAGGTGTCATGCCTGGAGTTCCTCTTTAGCCTTCGCCTGTTTCCCTGTGGTATGCAGCCTGACCACCAGGTGGTGCTGTCCTGCAGAGCTCCTGGAGATCAGCCAGCACCTGGGATAATTAGCTGCTGGCCTTTATATGCTGAGTCTGGCTTGTAGTCAGGGCTCAGCATTTTACTCTGTCATCTGGAACCTGAATGCTCAAGCAGAGCTCCTGAATTCTGAATCCTGGACTTCCTTGTGAACCATTGGGTTCACTTCTGTTTGCCTTTTGGACTACTTTGGACTGGACTTTGTGTCTTTATGTCTTTCCTCACTGCACTGTATGTATAGCAATCAGAGTGTCTGTTTGCTTGTTTCTCACAATAAACACATTAGGGTCGATTTTAAATCCAAAAGTTAATTGATTTCGTATCGGGATTCGGAAGTTTGGGTGGGTGTTAGTCATTTTTTCCTTTTTTTTTGGCCATTTCGGATTTGCACGAACATTCGGGCATAGACGTATATGTTCATTCGATTTTCGGGCGTCAATTGTATTATTTGCGTTAGTTCGGGTTTTTTTCCCGTCCAAATCGTATTTTTTTCGTTCGTTCCTAATTTTTCCGTTATTGACATGGGCTTGCGAGCAATTCAGAGAGCTGATTGCTAAGTGTTTCGAAGCACATTTAATTGTTGAGTTGGGAAATCTTTTCCGGCACCTTTTTGGCCTCGGGATTAGGATGGAGAGGAGTGAGTTCGAGGAACATCAAGGCCTAATGCTGTCTGGCATTGATTTGATCCGGATGTCTGAGGGCAGATTACTTGGTAAGTGACCAACATTTTTTTGGGGTGTTTTTGGCCCGTTTTTTTTTTTAATTGATTGTTGGACTTTTTCTGATTTGTGGTTAACCTTAAACAACATTTTGCAACTGTTGCAACATAATAGTTAAAGTTTGGTCAAACAAACAAGCGGTGGACTCACTTTGTCCTTCATCATTTGTTAGATTTTTGGCCGACGTCTGTTACTTCCATTTCTCAAACTCCCTCGTATAGCAGATTGACCAGAAAGTAGCTGCTAGTTTATGGCCCTTTTTTTTGTATTTGACTGTAACTGACAAACTAGAGTAGAACTGCATACAGTGCATTTTTTTTTTGGAATGTTTGGGGCCCCTCAGCAGCCTCATAAATCGTACATTTCTGAACCCTACAATACAAACATCTTTCCCAGCACACTTGTCATAGCAGATGTGTTATCAGTCTGTTTTTCTCTTATGCTGCATTTTTCTTTATGGCACACATCTGTTACATTAGTCATTTATATCATTGGCCCTGGGTGAAATGTTTGTTTCTTTAGCTGACACAATTGTGCTATCTACTAATTTTTTTTGGGGATGCCTTTCCTTGCTTAATTGTGTTTTTAATTGGTTTTGTTAAGGGGACTCTGGTTACCCACTGCTTCCGTGGCTCATGACGCCTGTGCTCCGGCCCCAGGATGCCTCTCAGGAAGCATACAACCGACCAGGGCCTGGTTGAGAGGGCCTTTGGACCTTTGAAGACCCGTTTGAATGAAGAAGAAATGCAACCGGAAAGGGGTTTGGGTAAGTTTTAGGGTCTGGAAAATGAAGAAGAATGGAACCGGAAAGGGGTTTGGGTAAGTTTTAGGGTTAATAAAGGTAAGTGTTAGACTGGCGCAAAGTAGTTGGGGTGAGCTTGGTAGTGTAAAATATGGGGCACTTTTGTTTGAGGAGTGTAGCTTGTATTGCGCATGCGCAAGATCTTCTACATTTCCGAACGAACGAATATTAGAGGTTAAAAACCATTCTAACCCATCGGGAAACACCAGGAATTCGTAGAGGTGGACGATGGAAGAAGGGAAAAAACACATGCTGCCGTCGCTACAATAGATCAATCAACCTATAATTTAGGATGGAAAATGACTTAGCCAAGGTCGGAAGATAGCATACGAACGGACGGGCATTTTACGATAGGAAACGGATTAGTGTATAGAATCGCTCGCAAGTTCATACAAGTGCACGATCGTTCGGAAAAAATTCCATGATCGGCAACAAAAACAAAGCTTTTACATGTTTCTCTGAATCGACCCTATTGTGTTTGCTGCACAATCCCAGTCTCTTTGCCTTGCAGTACTCTTATTATTGGTCACTCTTTATTAATGGATATCTCCCTTGAGAGATCCCTGACAGAATGCTGAGCCCATATAAAAGACCATAAGAGACTGTAAGGCTGAGCTGGTTTGGTGTGCTGAGGATATGCAGGGTCCTAGTGCCAACCTTAGATTTTACATTGAGTCTGCATTTGCCTCCTAGCTTTAGTTTGCCATAGTCTGTATTGGGGCCTAACCTTGTTTAGTAGTTTGATACCCAGTTCTTGTCTGTCTAGTATTTGTCTCTCCTGTGTTCCCCTTTCCCAAATCTGCGACCACCACAGGATTACCCAGGGCCTGTGCATCTTCAACTTCAGAAGCTCTGCTGAAGAAGTAGGTGGATTACGGGCTCCTCGAGTTCCAGGTCCCCTATGCTTCTGGGTAATCGGCAGTTTGCCTCCCTGGTGGCGCAGGCGGGTTGTCTGTCTGTTTGCGTGTGTAGTCAGCTTTAGCCCCAAGATGTCCATAAGGGCATCCGTTGCTATGGACTCTGACCGTCCCACGTTTCCCACAGACGGATATATATTTGTGCCTCCACCTCGCTTTAAAGAGCTCACCCTGGCCACTTACCCCCAGTTCCTCCAGGCTGTCGCAAAGTTACTGCTGGAGCCTTATATTCGGCAGTCTCCCATGACAACCTTGAGTCGTCAGGTGGCCTACTTCCTGTTTGAGGATGACCTATTTTTCTGGGCTGAAGCCTGGTTAAATCATAGCAAACATCTCAGTGAAAATGTGGTTGAATTCCTGCTATTCATAGCTACTTCCTACTTAAATATTCCTGAGACAGTGTTTGCTGGCCATGACCTGACTACAGTTTTTGCAGCCCAGAAATCAAAAATTCCAGCTGAGTCTGTCCTGTCTGTGCAGCCTGTTCAGTCTGTCCTGTCTGTGCAGCCTGTTCAATCTGTCCTGTTTGTGCAGTCTGTTCAATCTGACCTGTCTGTGCAGCCTGTTTAATCTGACCTGTCTGCGCAGCCTGTTAAATCTGACCTGTCTGTGCAGCCTGTTAAATCTGACCTGTTTGTGCAGCCTGTTCAATCTGACCTGTCTGTGCAGCCTGTCCAGTCTGTCCAATCTGACCTGTCTGTCCAATATGACTGTCCTGCCAGGTTGGATCGCCCGCCTGTCAAGTCTGCCGGGTTTGATCGCCCTATCCAAAATGACCCGTCTGTCGAGTTTGATCGCCCGCCTGTCAAGTTTGATCGCCCTGCCGAAAGTGACCTCTGTGTCGAGTTTGATTGCCCAACTACTGAGTCTGCTGGGTTTGATCGCCCGCCTGCCAAGTCTGCTGGGTTTGATCACCCTATCTAAAATGGCCCATCTGTCGAGTTTGATCGCCCGTCTGTCGAGTTTGATCGCCCGTCTGTCGAGTTTGATCGCCCGTCTGTCGAGTTTGATCACTCTGCCCAAAGTGCCCCGCCGGCCGAGTTTGATCACTCTGCCCAAAGTGCCCTGCCGGCCGAGTTTGATCGCCCACGCCATTATTTTGATCCTGGGGGGACTTCGATGTCCGCCGAGTCTTCGCCTGCTTAGGACTTTATCCCCATCCTGCAGAGCAGTTATTTAAAGGCGTTCGGTGCCCGCCTGGTCGGGGGGAGGATACTGTCATGCCTGAAGTTCCTCCTTAGCCTTCGCCTGTTTCTCTGTGGTATGCAGCCTGATCACCAGGTGGTGCTGTCCTGCAGAGCTCCTGGAGATCAGCCAGCACCTGGGCTAATAAGCGGCTGGCCTTTATATGCTGAGTCTGGCATGTAGTCAGGGCTCAGCATTTAACTCTGTCATCTGGAACCTGAACGCTCAAGCAGAGCTCCTGAATTCTGAATCCTGGACTTCCTTGTGAACCATTGGCCTTTTGGACTACTTTGGACTGGACTTTGTGTCTGTATGTTTTTCCTCACTGCACTGTATGTATAGCAATCAGAGTGTTTGTTTGCTTGTTTCTCACAATAAACACATTGTGTTTGCTGCACAACCCCAGTCTCTTTGCCTTGCAGTACTCTTATTATTGGTCACTCTTTATTAATGGATATCTCCCTTGAGAGATCCCTGACAGGAGGTTTCTGGAAGGACCTTCAGTTCCGGGGGCGGTGGGGTCCTCTGGAGGCCCACTTGCCCATCAACGTTCTGGAGTTGAGAGCCATCAGGTTGGTTCTGTCTCACTTGACACAGCATTTACAGGGCTTGTCGGTTCAGGTTCGGTCGGACAATCGGACGGCGGTTGTTTACATCAATCGCCAGGGAGGGACTCGCAGTCTGAGTGCCCTCAGAGAGGTGTCTCTGATTCTAGGCTGGGCGGAGACTCATGTCCCTTGCATCTCGGCAGTGTACATTCCAGGAGTGGAAAACACGGAGGCGGACTTCCTGAGCAGGTGTTCTTCCCGCCGGGGGGAATGGTCTTTCCTCCCCCAGGTGTTTCGGTCGCTTTGCCTCCGGTGGGAGACGCCGGAGGTGGATCTGTTTGCCTTTCGTCACAATTACAAGTTTCCGACATTCGTGTCGCTCTCTCAGGATCCTCTGGCTCTGCTCTGGCGGTGGATGCCATGTCTCTGAGCTGGGGGGACCTGGGGTTCCCTTTCTCTGTTTCCTTCGATCCCCATGCTAGGCAAGGTGTTGCGAAAGCTGGCCCTGGACGGGGTTCCTGCCTTTCTCGTGGCTCCTAGGTGGCCAAGGAGGGTGTGGTTCGCAGACATCGTCTGGTGGTGGATCAGTTCGGTTTGCCTCTTCGGCCGGATCTTCTCACACAGGGTCAACTGTGTTACCCCAATTTACCAACGCTGGCTTTGACGGCCTGGCTGCTGAAACCTCCATCTTAAGGGAGGAAGGTCTTTCGGATTCTGTTATTCTGACTCTTATTAGCGCCAGGAAGAGGTCCTCTTCTACCATCTACTATAGGACTTGGGGATCTTATATTGATTGGTGTGAGGCTAGATCTTTGCCCTGTCGGGTCTTTTCTGTTTCCAGGATTTTGAAATTTCTTCAATCGGGGCCGGACTCTGGTCTCCAGCTGAGTACTTTGAAGGGGCAGGTTTTCTGCCTTTTCTGTCTTTTCTCAAAAGTCCTTTGCCCTTCATCCTTTGGTCAAGACTTTCTTCTGGGGGGTCTCGCATTTGCGGCCTCCTAGGAAGCCTTTGCTCCCTGTTTGGGATTTGAATTTGGTTTTCTCTGCTCTTCAGGCTCCTTCTTTTGAGCCTTTGCAGGATATTGCTCTTTCTACTCTGACTCAGAAGGTTGCCTTTTTGGTAGCCATCACTTCGGTTTGGCGCGTTTCGGAGTTGGCAGCCTTGTCGATTCAGGCTCCTTACTTTGAGAGACATCAGGACAAAGTGGTTTTTCGCTTCAAACCGGACTTTCTTCCTAAGGTGGTCTCTGCTTTTCATCTTAATCAGGGCATTGCTCTTCCTTCCTTGTGTCCTAAGCCTAGGAATGACAAGGAGAGGGTTTTGCGCTGTTTGGACGTGGTACGCTGTGTGACGTACTATTTGCTTTCTACATATCCTTTTCGTAAGACTAATGCCTTTTTCGTGGTGACCTGTGGGCCTAGGAAGGGTTTGGCTCTGTTTAAGTCTTCCATTAGCAAGTGGTTTCGTCAGGCTGTTGTTGGGGCCTATTCTGCCAAGGGGAAGGTTCCTCCTTTTCGTATCACTGCTCATTCTACTCGTGCTGTTGGAGCGTCTTGGGCTTTTCAGCACCAGGCTTCTGTTGATCAAGGTTGTAAGGCTGCTATTTGGTCTTCTGTTCTCACCTTTTCCAAGTTTTATAAGGTTGACGTGCGGGCTTCAGCGGATGCTGTGTTTTGCCACAAGGTTCTGCAGGCTGCAGTGGTTTGAGTTCTGCATTATTGCCTTGTTGGATACCCGCCCTTTCTGGACACTGCTTTTGGATGTCCCAAGCGTAATTATTAATGTTTGAAGCGGGGTGTGTGACATACTTAGAATAATACCATTTTGTGAATACTCACCTGTAAAATGGGTAGTATAAGTATGTCACACACCCAGCTTCACCCGCCCTTTTTGGTATCCTGGATTCTTTATAGGGTGAAGCTTCGTTTACAGTTGAGGGTTACCAATAGTTTTTTCCTGGTACCTTGCCTTTACTGCTGTTTGAAAACTGGGAGATAAGTGGGAGGTCCCAGGTATTATAGATCAGGAGGGGCTCGTTTTTCAAGACTTCTCTGCAACGTCGCCACCTGCTGGTGGAGTGACCCAAGTGTAATAATTAATGTTTGAAGCAGGGTGTGTGACATACTTAGAATACCCATTTTACAGCTGAGTATTCACAAAATGGTATTTTTACCTATCTGTTGTAAATATGGAACAAGCACACACTGTGTCTGTGGTTTCTTGCTTTATAAGTCCACCCCAAAGAGGAAGTAGAGGAGAGTTTGCAACGAGACACTTTGTGTGTCGTTATTATGCGTCTCAGTGCAATTCTCTCAGATATCTGAAATCACACATAAGACTTATCGCAATTGTAGGACAGCGTGCCTAAAGAGGATCCAGAGAGATCGCTCAAGAGCAAACAGGCTCATTCTTTCACCTATACAGCCGTGACGTGTCCTCACCCTCCTTTACAGCCGTGACGTGTCCTCACCCTCCTTTACAGCCGTGACGTGTCCTCACCCTCCTATACAGCCGTGATGTGTCCTCACCCTCCTATACAGCCGTGACGTGTCCTCACCTTCCTGTACAGCCGTGACGTGTCCTCACCCTCCTATACAGCCGTGACGTGTCCTCACCTTCCTATACAGCCGTGACGTGTCCTCACCCTCCTATACAGCCGTGACGTGTCCTCACCCTCCTATACAGCAGTGATGTGTCCTCACCCTCCTATACAGCCATGATATGCCCTCACCCTCCTATACAGACGTGATGTGTCCTCACCCTCCTATACAGCCGTGACGTGTCCTCACCCTCCTATACAGCCGCGATGTGTCCTCACCCTCCTATACAGCCCTGATGTGTCCTCACCCTCCTATACAGCCGTGATATGCCCTCACCCTCCTATACAGCCGCGATGTGTCCTCACCCTCCTATACAGCCGCGATGTGTCCTCACCCTCCTATACAGCCCTGATGTGTCCTCACCCTCCTATACAGCCATGATATGCCCTCACCCTCCTATACAGCCATGATATGCCCTCACTCTCCTATACAGCCATGATATGCCCTCACCCTCCTATACAGCCATGATATGCCCTTACCCTCCTATACAGCCATGATATGCCCTCACCCTCCTATACAGCCATGATATGCCCTCACCCTCCTATACAGCCTTGATGTGTCCTCACCCTCCTATACAGCTGTGATGTGTCCTAACCCTTCTTTACAGCCTTAATGTGTCCTCACCCTCTTATACAGCTGTGATGTGTCCTAACCCTTCTTTACAGCCGTAATGTGTCCTTACCCTCCTATACAGCCGTGATGTGTCCTCACCCTCCTATACAGCCGCGATGTGTCCTCACCCTCCTATACAGCTGTGATGTGTTCTCACTCTCCTATAGAGCCCTGATGTGTCCTCACCCTCCTATACAGCCGTGATGTGTCCTCACCCTCCTATACAGCTGTGATGTGTTCTCACTCTCCTATAGAGCCCTGATGTGTCCTTACCCTCCTATACAGCCGTGATGTGTCCTCACCCTCCTATACAGCCGTGATGTGTCCTCACCCTCCTATACAGCCGTGATGTGTCCTCACCCTCCTATACAGCCGTGATGTGTCCTCACCCTCCTATACAGCCGTGATGTGTCCTCACCCTCCTATACAGCCGTGATGTGTCCTCACCCTCCTATACAGCCGCGATGTGTCCTCACCCTCCTATACAGCTGTGATGTGTTCTCACTCTCCTATAGAGCCGTGATGTGTCCTCACCCTCCTATACAGCCATGATGTGTCCTCACCCTCCTATACAGCCCTGATGTGTCCTCACTCTCCTACACAGCCGTGATGTGTCCTCACCCTCCTATACAGCCGTGATGTGTCCTCACCCTCCTATACAGCCGTGATGTGTCCTCACCCTCCTTTACAGCAGCGATGTGTCCTCACCCTCCTATACAGCCGTGATGTGTCCTCACCCTCCTATACAGCCATGATGTGTCCTCACCCTCCTATACAGCCCTGATGTGTCCTCACCCTCCTATACAGCCGTGATGTGTCCTCACCCTCCTATACAGCCGTGATGTGTCCTCACCCTCCTATACAGCCGTGACGTGTCCTCACCCTCCTATACAGCCGTGATGTGTTCTCACCCTCCTTTACAGCCCTGATGTGTCCTCACCCTCCTATACAGCCCTGATGTGTCCTCACCCTCCTATACAGCCCTGATGTCTCCTCACCCTTCTATACAGCCCTGATGTGTCCTCACCCTCCTATACAGCCGTGATGTGTCCTCACCCTCCTTTACAGCAGTGATGTGTTCTCACCCTCCTATACAGCTGTGATGTGTCCTAACCCTTCTTTACAGCCGTAATGTGTCCTCACCCTCCTATACAGCCCTGATGTGTCCTCACCCTCCTATACAGCCATGATGTGTCCTCACCCTCCTATACAGCCGTGATGTGTCCTCACCCTCCTATACAGCCGTGATGTCTCCTCACCCTCCTATACAGCCGTGACGTGTCCTCACCCTCCTATACAGCCGTGATGTCTCCTCACCCTCCTATACAGCCGTGATGTGTCCTCACCCTCCTATACAGCCGTGATGTGTCCTCACCCTCCTATACAGCCGTGATGTGTCCTCACCCTCCTATACAGCCGTGATGTGTCCTCACCCTCCTATACAGCCGTGATGTGTCCTCACCCTCCTATACAGCCGTGATGTGTCCTCACCCTCCTATACAGCAGTGATGTGTCCTCACCCTCCTATACAGCCGTGATGTGTCCTCACCCTCCTATACAGCCGTGATGTGTCCTCACCCTCCTATACAGCCGTAATGTGTCCTAACCCTACTTTACAGCCGTGATGTGTCCTAACCCTCCTTTACAGCCGTGATGTGTCCTCACCCTCCTATACAGCCATGATGTGTCCTCACCCTCCTATACAGCAGTGATGTGTCCTCATCCTCCTTTACAGCCAGGATGTGTCCTCATCCTCCTATGCACCGGTGATGTGTCCTCACCCTCCTTTACAGCCGTGATGTGTCCTCATCCTCCTTTACAGCCAGGATGTGTCCTCACCCTCATTTGCAGCAGTGATGTGTGCTAACCCTCCTTTACAGCAGTGATGTGTCCTCACCCTCCTTTACAGCAGTGACGTGTCCTCACCCTCCTTTACAGCAGTGATGTGTCCTCACCCTCCTTTACAGCCGTGATGTGTCCTCACCCTCCTTTACAGCCGTGATGTGTCCTCACCCTCCTTTACAGCCGTGATGTGTCCTCACCCTCCTTTACAGCCGTGATGTGTCCTCACCCTCCTTTATAGCCGTAATGTATCCTCTATAACGGCTGTATAGGAGGGTGAGGACACATCATGGATGTATCGGAGGGTGAGGATACATCACAGCTGTAAAGGAGGGTGAGTGACTCCGAGCCGCAGGGGTGTGTGGGCTGTGATTGGCTGGGGTGCGGCGGGTTACGACTAACCTATCAAGGAAGGGATGGTAACAGAACTTCTGTTCTCAGACACTTCATTAGAGGCAACACAGGTAAGGACGACTTCCTCTAGTGGTCGGGGTGCAGTGTACTCCTGTCCTGTGGCCACTTCTTGGCCGCCCTTCTCCCACCTGTAGAGCACAGCGTCCCCGCCGGCCTCGCACGTCACGTTTATGGCCGTTGCGGTTGTGTGGTTAGTGATGGTGGGAATAGGAACTGGATCTGCAAGAGAAGAACACGACACGACAATGTGAGATGCAACAACCGCAACCAGAGGAAAGAAAGACAACCGCAACCAGAGGAAAGAAAAACAACCACAACCAGAGGAAAGAAAAACAACCGCAACCAGAGGAAAGAAAAACAACCGCAACCAGAGGAAAGAAAAACAACCGCAACCAGAGGAAAGAAAAACAACCGCAACCAGAGGAAAGAAAAACAACCGCAACTAGAGGAAAGAAAAACAACCGCAACCAGAGGACAGAAAAACAACCGCAACCAGAGGAAAGAAAGACAACCGCAACCAGAGGACAGAAAAACAACCGCAACCAGAGGAAAGAAAGACAACCGCAACCAGAGGAAAGAAAACAACCACAACGAGAGGAAAGAAAAACAACCGCAACCAGAGGAAAGAAAAACAACCGCAACCAGAGGACAGAAAAACAACCGCAACCAGAGGAAAGAAAGACAACCGCAACCAGAGGACAGAAAAACAACCGCAACCAGAGGAAAGAAAGACAACCGCAACCAGAGGACAGAAAAACAACCGCAACCAGAGGAAAGAAAGACAACCGCAACCAGAGGACAGAAAAACAACCGCAACCAGAGGAAAGAAAAACAACCGCAACCAGAGGAAAGAAAAACAACCGCAACCAGAGGAAAGAAAAACAACCGCAACCAGAGGACAGAAAAACAACCGCAACCAGAGGACAGAAAAACAACCGCAACCAGGGGAAAGAAAAACAACCGCAGCCAGAGGACAGAAAAACAACCGCAACCAGAGGAAAGAAAGACAACCGCAACCAGAGGAAAGAAAGACAACCGCAACCAGAGGAAAGAAAGACAACCGCAACCAGAGGAAAGAAAAACAACCGCAACCAGAGGAAAGAAAGACAACCGCAACCAGAGGAAAGAAAGACAACCGCAACCAGAGGACAGAAAAACAACCGCAACCAGAGGAAAGAAAGACAACCGCAACCAGAGGACAGAAAAACAACCGCAACCAGAGGAAAGAAAAACAACCGCAACCAGAGGAAAGAAAACAACCACAACGAGAGGAAAGAAAAACAACCGCAACCAGAGGAAAGAAAAACAACCGCAACCAGAGGACAGAAAAACAACCGCAACCAGAGGAAAGAAAGACAACCGCAACCAGAGGACAGAAAAACAACCACAACCAGAGGAAAGAAAAACAACCGCAACCAGAGGAAAGAAAAACAACCGCAACCAGAGGAAAGAAAAACAACCGCAACCAGAGGACAGAAAAACAACCGCAACCAGAGGACAAAAAAACAACCGCAACCAGGGGAAAGAAAAACAACCGCAGCCAGAGGACAGAAAAACAACCGCAACCAGAGGAAAGAAAGACAACCGCAACCAGAGGAAAGAAAGACAACCGCAACCAGAGGAAAGAAAGACAACCGCAACCAGAGGAAAGAAAAACAACCGCAACCAGAGGAAAGAAAGACAACCGCAACCAGAGGAAAGAAAGACAACCGCAACCAGAGGACAGAAAAACAACCGCAACCAGAGGAAAGAAAGACAACCGCAACCAGAGGACAGAAAAACAACCGCAACCAGAGGAAAGAAAAACAACCGCAACCAGAGGAAAGAAAAACAACCGCAATCAGAGGAAAGAAAGACAACCGCAACCAGAGGAAAGAAAAACAACCGCAACCAGAGGAAAGAAAAACAACCGCAACCAGAGGAAAGAAAAAAAAACGCAACCAGAGGAAATAAAGACAACCGCAACCAGAGGACAGAAAAACAACCGCAACCAGAGGAAAGAAAAACAACCGCAACCAGAGGAAAGAAAGACAACCGCAACCAGAGGAAAGAAAAACAACCGCAACCAGAGGAAAGAAAGACAACCGCAACCAGAGGAAAGAAAGACAACCGCAACCAGAGGAAAGAAAAACAACCGCAACCAGAGGAAATAAAGACAACCACAACCAGAGGACAGAAAAACAACCGCAACCAGAGGAAAGAAAAACAACCGCAACCAGAGGACAGAAAAACAACCGCAACCAGAGGATAGAAAAACAACCGCAACCAGAGGAAAGAAAGACAACCGCAACTAGAGGAAAGAAAGACAACCGCAACCAGAGGAAAGAAAAACAACCGCAACCAATGGAAAGAAAGACAACCGCAACCAAAGGAAAGAAAGACAACCGCAACCAGAGGAATGAAAGACAACCGCAACCAGAGGAAAGAAAAACAACCGCAACCAGAGGAAAGAAAAACAACCGCAACCGGAGGAAAGAAAAACAACCGCAACCGGAGGAAAGAAAAACAACCGCAACCGGAGAAAAGAAAGACAACTGCAACCAGAGGAAAGAAAGACAACCGCAACGAGAGGAAAGAAAAACAACCGCAACCAGAGGAAAGAAAGACAACTGCAACCAGAGGAAAGAAAAACAACTGCAACCAGAGGAAAGAAAAACAACCGCAACCAGAGGAAAGAAAGACAACCGCAACCAGAGGAAAGAAAAACAACTGCAACCAGAGGAAAGAAAAACAACCGCAACCATAGAAAAGAAAAACAACCGCAACCAGAGGAAAGAAAAACAACCGCAACCAGAGGAAAGAAAAACAACCGCAACCAGAGGAAAGAAAAACAACCACAACCATAGAAAAGAAAAACAACCGCAACCATAGAAAAGAAAAACAACCGCAACCATAGAAAAGAAAAACAACCGCAACCATAGAAAAGAAAAACAACCGCAACCAGAGGAAAGAAAGACAACCGCAACCAGAGGAACGAAAAACAACCGCAACCAGAGGAAATAAAGACAACCACAACCAGAGGACAGAAAAACAACCACAACCAGAGGACAGAAAAACAACCGCAACTAGAGGAAAGAAAAACAACCGCAACCATAGGAAAGAAAAACAACCGCAACCAGAGGAAAGAAAACAACCACAACCAGAGGAAAGAAAAACAACCGCAACCAGAGGACAGAAAAACAACAGCAACCAGAGGAAAGAAAAACAACCGCAACCAGAGGAAAGAAAGACAACCGCAACCAGAGGAAAGAAAAACAACCGCAACCAGAGGAGAGGAAAACAACCGCAACCAGAGGAAAGAAAGACAACCGCAACCAGAGGAAAGAAAAACAACCGCAACCAGAGGAAAGAAAAACAACCACAACCAGAAGAAAGAAAACAAACGCAACCAGAGGAAAGAAAGACAACCGCAACCAGAGGAAAGAAAGACAACCGCAACCAGAGGAAAGAAAAACAACCGCAACCAGAGGAAAGAAAAACAACCACAACCAGAAGAAAGAAAAACAACCGCAACCAGAGGAAAGAAAAAATACCATTTTGTGAATACTCACCTGTAAAATGGGTATTATAAGTATGTCACACTCCCCGCTTCAAGATATCCATAACCTGTGGGTAATACTGACCTGTAGATGGCGATCTTGCAGAGATCCCACTCATTACCCAGTATAAAGATAGCAGTAAGGAAAGGGACCAGGAAGAGCCAAATATAAGACATAACAACGCAAAGTTCACAATATAAAGGATCCAGAATACAAAAGGGCGGGGTGAAGTGGGGTGTGTGACATACTTATAATACCCATTTTACAGGTAAGTATTCACAAAATGGTATTATTCTAAGTATGTCACACATCCCGCTTCAAGATATCCATAACCTGTGGGACATCCAATAGCAGTGTCCATAAAGGGCGGGGATCCAAAACAAGGCACAACTTAAATCACTGCAGCCTGCAGAACTTTGCGGCCAAAAACAGCATCCGCTGAGGCCCGGACATTAACCTTGTAAAACTTGGAAAAACTGTGAACAGAAGACAAAGTAGCAGCCTTACAAACTTGCTCAACAGAGGCCTGGTTCTGGAAAGCCCAGGACGCCCCAACCGCACGAGTAGAATGAGCAGTAACACGAAAAGGGGTACTCCTCCCCTTAGCAGAATAGGCCCCAACAACGGCCTGACAAATCCATTTACTAATGGAAGACTTGGCGGGCGCCAAACCCTTCCTAGGCCCAGAGGGCACCACAAAAAAGGCATCAGTCTTACGAAAGGAAGACGTTACCACCAAATAGTACTACACAACGCGAACCACATCCAAAGAATACAGAGCCCTCTCCTTGTCGTTGCTGGGATTAGGACACAGAGAGGGCAGAACAATGTCCTGATTTAGGTGAAAAGCAGAAACCACCTTAGGAAGGAAATCCGGCTTAAAACGGAAAACCACCTTGTCCTGATGCCTCTCAAAGTACAGAGCCTGAATGGACAAAGCCGCCAACTCAGAGACACGCCGAACAGAAGTGATAGCTACCAAAAAAGCCACCTTCTGCGTAAGCGAAGACAAGGCAATATCATGCAAAGGCTCGAAAAGGAGGACCCTGAAGAGCAGAAAGAACCAAATTCAAATCCCAAACTGGGATCAAAGGCTTCCTAGGAGGCCGAACATGCGTAACCCCCTGGAAAAAAGTCTTAACCAAAGGATGAAGAGCAAAAGACCTTTGAAAGAACACCGCCAGGGCGGAAACCTGCCCCTTCAGAGTACTAAGCTGGAGCCCCAGGTGCAGACCATGTTGAAGAAACTCCAGGATTCTGGAAATAGAAAATTCCCTATAAGGGAACGCCCTGACCTCACACCAATCAATATAAGACCTCCAGGTCCTATAGTAGAGGAAGACCGCTTCCTAGTGCTAATAAGAGTCCGAATCACAGCATCGGAAAGACCTTCCTCCTTCAAGATTGAGGTTTCAGCAGCCACGCCGTCAAAGCCAGCGTTGGTAAATTGGGATAACGTAGTTGACCCTGGGTGAGCAGATCCGGCAGCAGGGGCAGAACGAACTGATCCTCTGCCAATCTTACCACGTCTGCGAACCAAACCTGTCTTGGCCACCTTGGAGCCACCAGAATTGCTGACGTACCATCCAGGGCCAGCTTGCGCACTACTCTGGCCACTATGGGAAACGGAGGGAACAGATAAATAAACCCCAGATCCCTCCAGTTCAGAGACATGGCATTCACTGCCAGAGCCAGTGGATCCTTCGAGAGAGACACAAATGCCGGAAATTTGTGATTGTGACGAGAGGCAAAGAGGTCCACCACCGGAGACCCCCACCTGAGACAAATCAAGCGAAACACCCTGGGACTGAGAGACCATTCCCCCCGGCGAGATGAGAACCTGCTCAGAGAGTCCGCCTCCGTGTTCTCCACTCCCGGAATGTAAACTGCCGAAATGCACGGGACATGGCTCTCCGCCCAGTCCAGAATCAAAGACACTTCCCTGAGGGCACTCCTGCTGCGAGTCCCTCCCTGGTGATTGATGTAGGCAACCGCCGTCCGATTGTCCGACCGAACCTGAACCGGCAAGCCCTGCAACTGATGAGTCAAGCGAAACAGAACCAACCTGATGGCTCTCAATTCCAGGACATTGATGGGCTTGTGAGCCTCCTGAGGCCCCCACAGACCTTGAAACTGAAGATCCTTCCAGAAACCCCCCCATCCTGATAGGCTGGCATCCGTGGTGACCGTCTCCCAACAAGGAGTCAGAAAGGATCTGCTCTTCAACAGATTGATCGAATTCAGCCACCACTGAAGGGAGGGCCGAACCCGGGGGGTCATCAGGAAGGACTGATCCAACGACAGTGGAGACCTGTCCCAAACCGCCAACAGATGGAGCTGGAGCATCCTTGTGTGAAACTGAGCAAAGGGAACTGCCTCAAAGGAGGCCACCATCAATCCCACCAGTCTCATCCCCAGCCTGATGGTCGGACGAGGGATGGACAGGAAAAGCCGCACCAACTCCTGAATCAAAAGAACCTTGGACTGAGGAAGAAACACCCTGGCCTGGGAAGTATCCAGAGACATTCCCAGAAAGGACACTACCCTGGACGGAGAAAGGGAGGACTTGGGGTAGTTGATCACCCAACCGAATCTCTCCAGAGTGGATACCACCATCCTGGTGTCCAACTCCGCTTGGCTGAAGGAAGATGCCATAATGAGAAGATACTGTGTGTTTAGGAGGGACCGTAACAAACGCAAAGGGGGTGGAGTCTGCTTAATTGTAAAATCCTCTCTACAGCCTGCTCTGCGGGAGGATATATGTGAGGGGAATGACCATGTGGAGTCTGTATGGGTAGAAATACATGGAGGGAGAAACAAAAATAAAATACTGATGGGGGTTTGCTATAAACCTCCAGATATATCCGAATCCATAGAAAATATGATGCTGAGGCAAATAGATATAGCCGCTAAACTAAATGAGGTAGTGATTATGGGGGACTTTAACTACCCAGATATAGACCGGGATGCTGAAACGTGTTTCGCATAAAAGTAATAGTTTTTTATCTAAAACAAAAGATGGCTACCTTTCCCAACAAGTACAAGCTCCAACAAGGGGGAAAGCCATATTAGACCTAATACTAACCAATGTACCAGACAAAGTAATAAAGGTACAGGTTGGGGGACACCTTGGAAGCAGTGATCATAATATCATTTATTTCCAATTAGCAGTCACTAGTGTGCCTTATCAAGGAGCCACAAAAACGCGGGACTTCAAAAAGGCAAAGTCTGACCAACTTAGAGATGCCCTACACTGCACTGACTGGGAAAATGTCCTTAAAAACAAAAGCATGGACGCTAAATGGGATACTTTCAAAGGAATACTTAATTTTCATTGTGACAGATATATACCTTACAGGAATAAAACTATTAGACACACATGTAAACCGATGTGGCTAAATAAAAAGGTTAAGGGGGCAATAAACAACAAAAAAAGGCATTTAAACGTTTAAAGCAGGAAGGGACAGCGGAAGCGTTAAAAAAATATAAAGAAGAAAATAAACAATGTAAACAACAGATAAGGGCAGCTAAGCTGGAGACAGAAAGACTGGTCGCGAAAGAGAGTAAAACTAACCCCAAATTATTCTTTAGCTACATAAACCGTAAAAGGTACAAACCTGAGGGTGTGGGCCCCCTGAAAAGCAAGGAGGGGACCCCTATAGAGGGAAATGAGGAGAAAGCTAATTTGCTTAACAACTTATTTGCTTCTATATTCACAAAATAATTTGACATGCCGAGTGAAATGCAGGGGAATAACCGAAACCCTCCATTAAATGTCACTGGTCTAACCAAGAAAGAAGTCCAGCACCGTCTCAAGCAGATAAAAATTGATAAATCACCGGGACCAGATGACATACATCCTCGTGTTTTAAGGGAGTTATGTACAGTAATAGACAAGCCGTTATTTCTAATATTTGTGGATTCCATAACTACAGGGTCTGTTCCGATGGACTGGCGCTTGGCAAATGTGGTGCCAATATTCAAAAAGGGATCTAGGGGGGAACCTGGGAACTACAGACCGGTAAGCTTAACATCTGTGGTGGGCAAGTTGTTTGAAGGTTTCTTAAGGGATACTATCCTGGAGCACCTTGGGGAAAATGACCTTATTACTCCATATCAGCATGGATTTATGAGGAATCGCTCCTGCCAGACAAACCTGATCAGCTTTTATGAGGAGGTAAGTTCAAGATTGGAGTCATTGGATATCATATATCTTGACTTTTCTAAAGCATTTGATACTGTGCCACATAAAAGGCTGGTACAAAAGATGAGAATGCTTGGACTGGGGGAAAACGTGTGCAGATGGGTGGGAAATTGGCTTAATGATCGGAAGCAGAGGGTGGTTATCAATGGTACACACTCAGATTGGGTCACTGTTACTAGTGGAGTACCACAAGGGTCAGTTCTAGGACCAATTCTCTTCAATATATATATAAATGACATTGGGTATGGATTAAACAGTAAAGTCTCAATCTTTGCAGATGATACTAAGCTGAGTAAAGTAATTAAAACAAAAGAGGACAACAGGCAGCTACAAACAGATTTAGATAAATTGGAAGCATGGGCAGTTAAATGGCAAATGAAGTTTAACACAGATAAGTGTAAGGTTATGCACATGGGAAGGAGAAATCTGTGTCATGATTACACACTAAATAAAGAAACACTTGGTAAAACAACAATGGAAAAGGACCTAGGGGTTTTAGTTGACAATAAGCTCAACTGTAGTAATCAATGCCAGGCAGCTGCTGCCAAGGCAAATAGGATCATGGGGTGCATCAGGAGGGGCATAGATGCTCATGACCAGAGCATTTTACCCCTGTACAAGTCACTGGTCAGACCCCATATGGAATACTGTGTACAGTTCTGGGCACCTGTGCTTAAGAAGGACATATCAGAACTGGAGCGTTCAAAGAAGAGCCACAAAGTTAATAAAAGGAGTGCGGGGGAGAGTACCCGGAAAGATTGTCCAAGTTAGGCTTATTTAGTCTAGAAAAAAGACGATTGAGGGGTGATCTAATAACTATGTATAAATATATTTGAGGTCAATACAAAGATCTGTCCCACAATCTATTTATACCCCGGAGTGTAACCATAACCCGGGGGCATCGACTAAGGTTAGAGGAAAGGTGCTTTCTCCACCGACATAGGAGGGGATTCTTCTCTGTAAGAGCAGTGACACTATGGAACTCTCTGCCAGAGGAGGTAGTAATGATGGATACAGTAAAAACGTTCAAAAGTGGCCTTGATGCCTTCCTGGCATGTAATAACATTTCCAGCTATGGCTACTAGACCACTGGAAGGAGTTAAACAGGCTGAACTGGATGGACTAAAGTCTTTATTCTAAGTATGTCACACACCCCGCTTCAAAAACATTAATTCTTACACTTGGGTTACTCCACCAGCAGGTGGCGACGTTGCAGAGAAGTCTAGAAAAAACGAGCCCCTCCTGGTCTATACATACCTGGGACATTCCCCAGTGTTCTTCTCTGCAAGATGGCGACAAGACAGAAGAATGAAGTCTCCTGCTTGCAGGTAGCCGGGGTAACACCCCGCCCCCCCCCATGGTCTATTTCTGCCCGGCCTTTTGTTTAATTAGCCCCTGTATTAGATATGTAGCCTCCCAGCTTAGGCTGTCGGCCGGGCAAGGGTAGATGGCACTTAAGGTGCCTAGGAGATTAGCTCCTCCGCTAGACCCCATATTATGGGGCAATGCGGTTATCCGGTTTTGGTGATCCGGATTTGGGATGCCCCCGCCCTTTTAGTCCCTATCAGGTTTGCCCTTGCCCCGCTTGGTCATGCTCCCTGCGCTAGTTGGGGGGGGGGGGGGCTTGTCTGTGTGCCTGGGTATGCTTTGCTACTGGCTGTGTGCGTGTGTTTTATTTGATGCTGGACAGTGGCTAGAGCAGAGGTCTCTGATCAATGACACATGGTGGTTTGTCGGTTCAAGACCCCAATCTTGCCAGTCCTCACAGTTAGTCTTACACCTGCACTTCAAAACTAATATTCTCTTTATGGTGTGGGGCGGGGCCGGGTGGCGTGTGTGCCGGTGTGCCCTTGTCTGTGGTCGGTGTGGGCGCCATGTCCTGGCGCCCGCTGCTCAGGCGGTTCTCCGGGGGCGGGCGGGGCTGGGCGGCGTGTAGTGTGGCGCCGGCCCGCCTGTCCTTGTTAACTCGTGCGGGCGCCATGTTAGGCGCCCGCTGTCGTCTCCGGCTCTCCGGAGGAGGAGGGGGGGCGGGGTCGCGTCTGGCGCGGCCCACGCTGTGCTCTGATTGGTGGGAGGGGCGGGGCCGGAGCGTCTGTGTGCTCTGCTGGGCCCGCCCTTCTTCTCCCTCTGCCTCCTCGTGTGTGTGTGGCTGGCCGCCATTTCGGCTGCGGTTTTTTAAGGTAGGCCGGGGTTTTTTTTTTTTGTTTTTAAGGTGGTTCTTGGCTGGGGGCGCCTGGGAAAGTTTCGGGACAGATTCCCTTGCTGTGGATTGTGCCCTGGTTCTTGTCGGCCTGGCATTGTGTAGCATTATTTGCTGGGCCCTTATGCTGGTGCATCCCTAGCCTTCCACATTCATATATATATATATATTTATATATATTTTTCATATATTTTTTTATGTTTACATAGTTATGTGCATTGTATGTATTCTGTATACTGTTCCCTGTGTGGGTTCATGTCTGACATATGGTGTTGGATTTATGGTGTGGGGCGGGGCCGGGCGGCGTGTGTGTGTTGCCGCCGGCCCGCCCGTGAGCTCCCCGGCTTTTTTGCTCGGCTCTCCGGAGGGCAAGGGGGGGCGGGTCCGGGCGGCGTGTGTGCCGGTGTGCCCTTGTCTATGGTCGGTGTGGGCGCCATGTCCTGGCGCCCGCTGCTCAGGCGGTTCTCCGGGGGCGGGCGGGGCTGGGCGGCGTGTAGTGTGGCGCCGGCCCGCCTGTCCTTGTTAACTTGTGCGGGCGCCATGTTAGGCGCCCGCTGTCGTCTCCGGCTCTCCGGAGGAGGAGGGGGGGCGGGGTCGCGTCTGGCGCGGCCCGCGCTGTGCTCTGATTGGTGGGAGGGGCGGGGCCGGAGCGTCTGTGTGCTCTGCTGGGCCCGCCCTTCTTCTCCCTCTGCCTCCTCGTGTGTGTGTGGCTGGCCGCCATTTCGGCTGCGGTTTTTTAAGGTAGGCCGGGGTTTTTTTTTTTTGTTTTTAAGGTGGTTCTTGGCTGGGGGCGCCTGGGAAAGTTTCGGGACAGATTCCCTTGCTGTGGATTGTGCCCTGGTTCTTGTCGGCCTGGCATTGTGTAGCATTATTTGCTGGGCCCTTATGCTGGTGCATCCCTAGCCTTCCACATTCATATATATATATATATTTATATATATTTTTCATATATTTTTTTATGTTTACATAGTTATGTGCATTGTATGTATTCTGTATACTGTTCCCTGTGTGGGTTCATGTCTGACATATGGTGTTGGATATGTCATGTGCTGATCCATTAGTGCTTGGAGTGACTGTCGTCTTTCTGTTTCAGATCCTGGGATCCCACGCTGCAGGGCTCTCCCGGTCTTAGCTGCCTGGCTAGTGGGGTTGTCCATTCCAATTTTATCCCTATATTGGGTATTTTGCAAATTCTCCCACCTTAGCTGTGCGGGGTTTGTGGGCTCCGCTACCAGGGGATGATGTTCTTATATGCATTCCGTGTGTGCAGTGGAACATTGAGCACCAGCCCGGCACCCCGGTGTCTGGATCTTCACCGCCCGTGTCGTCCCCGTCTCCTCCTCGCCTGTTCCAGACCCCGTGTGACGTTGTCATGGGTGGGGATTCGCAATCCGAGGTATGCGCCCGATTGGCTAGCCTCGCGAAGATGTTTTCCGCTGTGGTTGCTCAGTAGGCTACGGCTCAGCGGAAACACTTGTCCCCGCCTCCGCCGGACTCAGATGGAGGTTGTTGAGGCATTGGATTGGTCAGATTGCCCCCCTGGTTGAAGAAGGGGAGCTGATTGAGGATTTGGACGAGCCTGAGGACCAGCAGCTGTTTGGTGCTGAGGGTGACCAGGCCATGGGGACTGTTTCGGACACCCCTTCCATATTGGCTCAAATGTTTGAGGTTTTGGATTTGGTTCCTCCTGAGGCGGTTCCTCCGCCAAAGGGCGAGTTGTTTGAGTTGACCAAGCTGCGCTTGGAGCTTCCCAGTCAACGACATTTTGAGACTGTCGTCCTTAAGGATTGGGAGCAACCTAAGCGTCTCGTCGGTGTTCCGCCTAGTTGGGATAGGAAGTATCCTTTTCTGGCGGACTTGGTGAAGCGCTGGTCTGCCCCTCCCGAGGTTGAGGCTCCGGATCCAATATGGCAGTTTTGCTTTCTCTTTTCACGACTACTCTTAAGTATGGCGAGGATCGCCGGATTGGCCAGCTGTCCCGCCATGATCGCCGGATTGGCCAGCTGTCCCGCCATGGTTTTGTCTGTGTGGGTTCGGTTTTGAGACCTGTTTGTGCTTCGGCACTTTTGTTGTTGCCGATTAGGTCCATTGTCGGGGATTTATGTGCGGATCTTGATTCTGCTTGTGTTGAATTTCTTGCCCTCAAGCGTTGCGAGTCCTTCGTTTCGTTTTTCCTGGCCGCGCAGGATGAGGCTATGTTGATGTGTGGCAGGGCTACGGCTCTGTTGGTATCTATCCGGCGGTCGGTGTGGTTGCGGCAATGGACTGCTGGTTTTAATTCCAAAAGGTCGCTTACGACTCTTCCCTTTTTGGGTTTGCGCCTGTTTGGTGAGAAATTAGATGGGCCCCCAGCTGGAACAGGGGTAGAGGCTGTGGCCGTCCAGTTCACGCCTGGGGCGCCAAATCCAAATCAGCTGCAAAGCCCGCTCAGCAATGAGGGGGCGCCCTCACTCTTGCGGGTGGGGGGGGACGGTTGCGACTCTTCTCCCGGGTATGGGACCTGGCGGTCTCGGACAGTTGGATCCGGGAGGTGGGGTCGGCCGGTTTACAAGCTGGAGTTTGAGTCCCGACCTCCTTCTAAGATTTTTTTCTGGATATGGTAGTCATATGCCCGGTCCCTCCTTCGGAGGTGGGCCGCGGGTATTATTCCAATCTCTTCACCGTGCCCAAGTTGGACGGGTTGGTTCGTCCCATCCTGGATCTGAAGTTCCTCAATGTGTTTATTCTTCCCCGGAGGTTTCGCATGGAACCTCTGTGTTCTGCCATCAATTCTCTGTGGCAGGGGGATTTCATGACGTTCATAGACATCAAGGATGACTATTTTCATATTCATGTATTCCGGCTCACCATAGGTTTTTTTGTTTCGTGGTGGAAGATCGGCATTTTCAATTTGTGGCTCTTCCGTTCGGCCTTACCTCGGCTCCAAGAGTGTTCACCAAGGTGTTGGAGGGCATGATAGCCCTTCTTAGAGCTTTGTGCCCTGTCTGGACGATCTTCGCGTCAGGGCTTCTTTTTTTCAGTTCTACTATCCCAAGTCATCTCTCGTTCCGGCCAGGGTGGTGCCCTTTTGGGGATGACCTTTGATTACTGCCAACACAGAGTTGTTCGGCCTCTGGCCAAAGTTCTCTTGGTTCAGGGATTGGCGCAGCTTCTTCTTTCCAATCCTTGCCCGTCCATCCGGCTAGGGATGGGACTGGTGGGGTTGATGGTAGTTTCCTTTGAGGCAGTTCCCTTTGTTCCGTTTCATACGAGGACGCTTCAGTTTCATCTGTCGGCGTCTTGGGACCAGTGACCGCGGTCGTTGGATCGGTCCTTCCGGATGTCTTCCCGGGTTCGGCAGTCTCTCCTGTGGTGGATGGTCTCGGACATTCTCTTGAGGGGCAGGTCCTTTCTGTTGCCTCTTTGGGAAACTGTCACCACGGACGCCAGTTTGTCAGGATGGGGAGTTTTCTGGAAGGACGTTCGGTTCCGGGGGAGGTGAGGTCCTTTGGAGGCCTACTTGCCCATCAACGTTCTGGAGTTGAGAGCCATCAGGTTGGTTCTGTCTCATTTGACGCAGCATTTAAAGGGTTTGCGGGTTTCTGGTTCGGTCGGTCGATCGGTCGGCGGTTGCTTACAATCGATCGCCTGGGAGGGACTTGCAGTCTGCGTGTCCTCAGAGAGGTGTCTCTGATTCTAGCCTGGGCGGGGACTCATGTTCCTTGCATCTCGGCAGTGTACATTTCAGGATTGGAAAACACGAAGACGGACTTCCTGAGCAGGTGCTCTTTCCGCCGGGGGGAATGGTTTTTCCACCTTCAGGTTTTTCGGTCGTTTTGTCTCTGGTGGGGACGCTGGAGGTGGATCTGTTTGCCTCTCGTCACAATTATAAGCTTCCGACATTCGTGTCGCTTTTTCAGGATCCTCTGGCTCTGGCGGTGGATGCCATGTCCCTGAGCTGGGGGGACCTGGGGTTCTTTATCTGTTTCTCCGATCCCTATGCTAGGCAAGGTGTTGCGAAAGCTGGCCCTGGACGGGGTTCAAGCCATTCTCATGGCCCCAAGGTGGCCAAGGAGGGTGTGGTTCGCAGACTTCATTTGTCTGGTGGTGGTTCAGTGCGATCTGCTTCTTCGGCTGGATCTTATCACACAGGGTCAACTGCGTTGCTCCAATTCATCAACGCTGGCTGTGACGGTCTGGCTGCTGAAACCTCCATCTTAGGGGAGGCAGGTCTTCGGATCTGTTGTTTAGACTTTTATTAGTGCCAGGAAGAGGTCCTCTTCTACCATCTATTATAGGACTTGGAGGTCTTATATTGATTGGAGTGAGGCTAGATCTTTGCCCTGTCGGGTCTTTTCTGTTTTCAGGATTTTGGAATTTCTTCAATCAGGGGCTGGACTCCGGTCTTCAGCTGAGTATTTTAATGGGGCAGGTTGCTGCCTTGTCTGTCTGTTTTTTAAAAGTCCTTTGCGTTTCCTCCTTTGGTCAAGACCTTCTTCCAGGGGGTCTCGCATTGTGGCCTCCTAGGAGGCCTTTTCTCCCTGTTTGGGTTTGAATTTGGTCCTCCGTTGAGCCTTTGCAGGTTATTGCTCTCTCTACTCTGATTCAGAAGGTTGCCTTTTTGGTGGCCATCGCTTTGGTTCGGCGCGTTTCGGAGTTGGCAGCCTTGTCGGTTCAGGCTACTCATTTTGAGAGACATCTGGGCAAAGTGGTTCCCGCTTCAAACCAGACTTTTTTCCTTAGGTTGTCTCTGCTTTTCATCTTAACCAGGACATTGTCTTCCTTCCTTGTGTCCTAAGCCTAGGAATGACAAGGAGAGGGTTTGCACTGTTTGGATGTGGTACGCTGTGTGAGGTACTGTTTGTCTACTACATCTCCTTTTCGTAAGACTGATGTCTTTTTCGTGGTGCCCTGTTGGGCTTAGGTAGGGTTTTGGCTCCCGCTAAGTCTTCCATTAGCAAATGGATTCGTCAGGCTGTTGTTGGGGCCTGTTCTGCCAAGGGGAAGGTTCCCCCTTTTCGTATCACTGCTCATTCTACTCTTGTTGTTGGGCCTTTCAGCACCAGGTTTCTATTAAACAAGTTTGTAAGGCTGCTACTTGGTTTTCTGTTCACACCTTGTCCAAGTTTTTACAAGGTTGATGTGTGGGCTTCAGCGGATGCTGTGTTTGGCCGCAAGGTTCTGCAAGCTGCAGTGGTTTGAGTTTTGCATTATGGCCTTGTTGGATACCCGCCCTTTGTGGACACTGCTTTTGGATGTCCCAAGTGTAAGAATTAATGTTTTTGAAGCGGGGTGTGTGACATACTTAGAATAATACCATTTTGTGAATACTCACCTGTAAAATGGATATTATAAGTATGTCACACACCCCACTTCACCCGCCCTTTTTGGTATCCTGGATCTTTTATAGGGTGAAGCTTTGTTTTCAGTTTGAGGGTTATCAATGTTTTTTTCCTGGTACATTGTCTTTACTGCTGTTTGAATACTGGGGAATAAGTGGGAGGTCCCAGGTATGTATAGACCAGGAGGGGCTCGTTATTTCTAGACTTCTCTGCAACGTGCTGGTGGAGTAACCCAAGTGTAAGAATTAATGTTTTTGAAGCGGGGTGTGTGACATACTTATAATATCCATTTTACAGGTGAGTATTCACAAAATGGTATTATTCAGCCTTACATACCATGTTACTATGTTACTATGTCCAGGTATGGCACAATGCGGATACCCTGGGCTCTGAGTAGAGCCATCACCCCAGCCAGCACCTTGGTGAAAACCCTTGGAGCTGAGGTAAGACCAAAAGGAAGGGCCACAAACTGAAAATGTCAATCCTCCACCACAAACCTGAGAAATCTCTGGTGCGCTGGAAAAATCGGAACATGGAGGTAAGCGTCCTTGATGTCTATGGACGTCATAAAGTCCCCCTGACGAAGAGAGTAGATGGCTGAACGCAGCGTTTCCATGCGGAATTTCCGCGGACGGACGAACCTGTTGAGGATCTTCAGATCCAGGATGGGTCGAACCGAGCCGTCCTTCTTGGGCACCGTGAACAGATTTGAATAAAAGCCCAGGCCCCGGTCTGAGGGGGGCACTGGGCAAATTACAGCCATATCCAGAAGACTTGTTACCGCCGCCCGGAGCTCCTGCGCGGCCAGAGGGTCCGGGGGCACCCGAGACCTGAAGAATCTGGGAGGGGGCCGGAGCTCGAACTCCAGCTTGTAGCCGGAAGACACCACTTCCCGGATCCATCTGTCCGAGACCGCCCGGTCCCAGACCTGGGAGAAGTGTCGCAGCCGTCCCCCCCACCCACATGGGTGAGGGCGCCCCCTCATTGCTGACCTGGCTTGGTCGCGGGTTTGGGCTTAGAGCCCCAACTGTATCCTGGACGGGCACGACCTCTGCCCTATTCCAGGAATCTCCTCTGGAAGATGGGAAGGCAAATCCTCTGCCAGCTCTGGCCCCACGAAAGGAAGGAGCGAAGGAAGCCGCCCCCCGAAAGGGACGGCGTTGCTTCCTGCGTTGAGGTAACTTACCTCCTTTGGCGACGGAATCCAATTTCTCTCCAAAGAGCCGCAATCCCACAAAGGGAAGAGCCGTCAGCGACTTCTTTGACACAAAATCCGCCGCCCACTGGCGCAACCAAACCGAACGCCGAATAGTCACCAGCAAGGCCGACGTTCTGCCACACATCATCAGAGTGTCATCCAAGGCGGCTAGCACAAATGACAAAAACAACTCACACCGTTTAAGGCCAAGGAACTCGTCACTATCCGGATCTAGTCCGGAAGAAGTCAACAGGTCCCTTATCACCGACCTGGTAGCCACCACCAACAGTGCCGAAGCACAAACAGGCCGCATGGCGGACCCAACACTGGCAAAACCATGACAAGCCATCTGGTCAATGCGTTTATCCTCACCATCTTTAAGAGTGGAACAATCAGGAGAATTTAAAACAGCAGTTTTGGACAACCCCAGAATCGGTGCATCCACCTCAGGAGGAGACGCCCAACGCTTAACTGTATCCAAAGGGAAGGGATATTTTTTATTCCAACTCTGAGGAACGCCTGGAAGCCGAGCAGGCCTCTCCCATTCCTTAGTAATAATTCCATCAATGTTCCTAATGGAATGTCCTCCCAATCATTCCTCCAGCGGCCCCCTGGGGTCTAACCCTCGCACTCCACAAAATATAACTAGTACTCCACTATAATCTCATATAATATTTTTATCCCAAATCACAGTTAAAAACAGTTTAAGAACAATAGCGAATCCTGGTGCTATACCGTGAATAACCACATGGGGGAGCCCGTGGGCCAAGTGAAAGTAATACTGTGCTAAACATACATAGTGATAAGTTTATATACTGAAATAGTAACTATATACAATTCTAATAACCTAATCTTTATAAAGTGCTAAGTGCATGCAGCACCTTACAGCCTTGAGAAAGAGCCTATCAGGCTCGAAACGCGTGGGCTACGCCGTGGGGGGTCCGTTTGCCAAGTATACAGTAAGCATGATAGAGGATTCTTTTTGTATTATGTCTGATGTTTTTTCCACTTTGCACTTTGTCTCCTGTTGGGTCGTCCTTGTTTGGAGTCCTACTGGATCATGTTGATGCAATTTAGTTTACATGCACTTAGCACTTTATAAAGATTAGGTTATTAGAATTGTATATAGTTACTATTTCAGTATATAAACTTATCACTATGTATGTTTAGCACAGTATTACTTTCACTTGGCCCACGGGCTCCCCCATGTGGTTATTCACGGTATAGCACCAGGATTCGCTGTTGTTCTTAAACTGTTTTTAACTGTGATTTGGAATAAAAATATTATATGAGATTATAGTGGAGTACTAGTTATATTTTGTGGAGTGCGAGGGTTAGACCCCAGGGGGGCGCTGGAGGAATGATTGGGAGGACATTCCATTAGGAACATATATACTAAGCATATGCAATAGGCACCCCTGTTTGGGCAGCGCACCCCGGTTTTGATAGACACATGCAGTTTTATAGTGTGTGCCACCTGCCAATGTTTTGGTTTCAATAATTCCATCAAAATGCTTTTGATTAGGAAATTCCAAACGCGGCCTGGATTCCTCAAAAAACTCCCCCTTTTGCTGTGGAGCCGCCTCAGGAGGAGAAATAGCCAGAACCTCAAACATCTGAGCCAGAACGTTAGGAGTATCCGAGGAACTCCCCAAGCCCCGCTCGGTATCAGCGCCGACAAACTGCTGATCGTCCGAATTATCCGATTCTTCATATAACTCCCCTTCCTCTAGTGGGGAGTAATCGGACCAATCCAGATAATCCATATCATCATATTCAACCGCCGGCGTGGCCGGTGACAAGTGCTTTCTCTTAGCCGGAGCCTTTCGGGCAACCGTACTAGAAAATACATTTTCAAGAGTGGCCAATCTGGCACACACATCAGATTGCGACTCCCCGCCCATGACAACGTCACACGGGGCACGGATCAAGCTGGGAGGGGGAGGGGAAGAGGCCGGCGGTGCTGAACCAGACGCCAGGGGTCCGGACTGCCGCGTAATAGTCTGCTGTGCACATGGTATACACAGATATACATCATCCCCTGTAAGGGATACCCCACACCCCATACACTTCCGGGATTGCCCCGAGGGGAGCCCGGTATCCGGGGATGCCTCCATACGGTGAACTTATAGGTAGTCGCAATGACCAAGGGAATTACACATATAAGCAACCCGGGATGCCCCTTTAATGTCCCAAGAGGGAGGATTTGTACTAAGCCAATTTAAGGAACCCAGGAACCCTAGGACCGGGAGAAACCCCTTAAACAGCACTGTAGATTCTGTCTGAAAGATACAAATAAGACACACCAATCAGAAAAAACTCTGGACAAATATACATTAAATGAAAAAAAGAGAGGGGAGCCCACAGGGCCACTCACTGTGCCGTCCTGAAGCTGTGGGTAACAGGTGTCCTCTCACCATGAGGGGAAAAAAGGCAGATCTGAGGGGATAAGGGGGGCGTGGCCAGCGCGCAGCACGCAAAGTGCCTTACTCCGCCCCCCTTTCTGCATAAAAAACACGGAGCAAAGCACCGCAGCGGTGCCTGTCATAGGGGGGCGGGCCGCGGCGTCGAAAGACAGGCCCCGCCCCCAACTGTAAGAGCATGAGGGGAGAAGCTCCCCTCCGCCGTTTTCCTCAGGGACAGGCGCCTCAACAGTAACGGCGGCCGTGGCGCCGTTTGTGAAAAACACATACACCAGTGCAACCAATTCATGGAGGGATTACTTCCTGATGTGCCACAACAACAAAAAATAAATTAGTAAATAAGTAAAATAGAAAATAAGCCCCAACACCAAATAAGGGCCCCCCCCCCCTCCCGCTAGGGAGAAGGGCATCCAAGAGAGACCACCCACGGTGTAAGGCAGAGGGACAGGGCATCCCAAACCGGGGTCACCAACCCGGTTACCCACCTACCCTCTTCTATAGGGTCTCATGGTGGAGCATTTGCTCCTAAGCACCTAGGGTGCCATTCTACCCTCACCCGGACCAGCAGCCTAGGCTGGGAGGCATGGGGATCAAAAAGGAGATCCGGGCGGAAATAGATAACTAATGGGCGGGGAGTCATCCCGGCTACCTGAAATCCCCCTGTGCAAGGAGGAGACATCATCTTCTGACTTGCTCGCCGTCTGCAGAGATGGAAAACTGGGTAATGAGTGGGAGGTCCCAGGTATTTATGGAACCGGGAGGGGCTTTCTTTTTCCTTTCATCTCTGCAAGATCGCCATCTACAGGTCAGTATTACCCACAGGTTTTGGATATCTTGAAGCGGGGTGTGTGACATACTTAGAATACAACCGCAAACAGAGGAAAGAAAAACAACCGCAACCAGAGGAGAGGAAAACAACCGCAACCAGAGGAAAGAAAAACAACCGCAACCAGAGGAAAGAAAAACAACCGCAACCAGAGGAAAGAAAAACAACCGCAACCAGAGGAAAGAAAAACAACCGCAAACAGAGGAAAGAAAGACAACCGCAACCAGAGGAAAGAAAGACAACCGCAACCAGAGGAAAGAAAGACAACCGCAACCAGAGGAAAGAAAAAAAAACGCAACCAGAGGAAAGAAAAACAACCGCAACCAGAGAAAAGAAAAACAACCGCAACCAGAGGAAAGAAAGACAACCGCAAACAGAGGAAAGAAAAACAACCACAACCAGAGGAAAGAAAAACAACCGCAACCAGAGGAAAGAAAAACAACCACAACCAGAGGAAAGAAAAACAACTGCAACCAGAGGAAAGAAAAACAACCGCAACCAGAGGAAAGAAAAACAACCGCAACCAGAGGAAAGAAAGACAACCGCAACCAGAGGAAAGAAAAACAACCACAACCAGAGGACAGAAAAACAACCGCAACCAGAGGAAAGAAAAACAACCGCAACCAGAGGAAAGAAAAACAACCGCAACCAGAGGAAAGAAAAACAACCGCAACCAGAGGAAAGAAAAACAACCGCAACCAGAGGAAAGAAAAACAACCGCAACCAGAGGAAAGAAAAACAACCGCAACCAGAGGAAAGAAAGACAACCGCAAACAGAGGAAAGAAAAACAACCGCAACCAGAGGAAAGAAAAACAACCGCAACCAGAAGAAAGAAAAACAACCGCAACCAGAGGAAAGAAAAACAACCGCAACCAGAGGAAAGAAAAACAACCGCAACCAGAGGAAAGAAAAACAACCGCAACCAGAGGAAAGAAAAACAACCGCAACCAGAGGAAAGAAAAACAACCGCAACCAGAGGAAAGAAAGACAACCGCAACCAGAGGAAAGAAAAACAACCGTAACCAGAGGACAGAAAAACAACCGCAACCAGAGGAAAGAAAAACAACCGCAACCAGAGGAAAGAAAAACAACCGCAACCAGAGGAAAGAAAAACAACCGCAACCAGAGGAAAGAAAAACAACCGCAACCAGAGGAAAGAAAGACAACCGCAACCAGAGGAAAGAAAAACAACCACAACCAGAGGAAAGAAAAACAACCGCAACCAGAGGAAAGAAAAACAACCGCAACCAGAGGAAAGAAAATCAACCACAACGAGAGGAAAGAAAGACAATCGCAACCAGTGGACAGAAAAACAACCACAACCAGAGGACAGAAAAACAACCGCAACCAGAGGACAGAAAAACAACCACAACCAAAGGAAAGATAAACAACCGCAACCAGAGGAAAGAAAAACAACCGCAACCAGAGGAAAGAAAGACAACCGCAACCAGAGGCAAGAAAGACAACCACAACGAGAGGAAAGAAAAATACAATTCTCTGAAACTCACCTGTAGAATTGTTTTTGAGTATATCCAGTCCAGATCGTCCCAGTGATGACATGTGGGTATTCCGCCCCCAGGGGGCGCTCGACTGCAAGATCAAAAGCCGTCGCTCCTCCCGGCCCCTTATAAAGGCAGGTGTCCCTCTACCATTCCCCAGTGGTTAAAAAGCAGTAAAAGAGGAGACAGGCCGGGAGGCCAAGAAACCATGTTACTTCACATAGCTTCAGCTTGTACTCTCTCTAACAAAACTTAAGGACTCAATCCAAGAATATAAAATAGTAATCACCATAACAGGCAAACAAGAGATAAAGAACTATATCCAGTCCAGGTCGTCCCAGTGATGATATGTGGGACATCCAAAAATACAATTCTGTGAAATTGTAGAATTCACCTGTAGAATTGGTATTATAGGCATACAGTACGTCCTGCTCCATATATAATACTTACACGTGGGTTATCCTCTGCCAGATGGCGCTGTGCACTGCAGACATGCAAAAAAACTCCTCCCGGCCCTTCATATACCCAGGGACCTCCCACAAATCCCCAGCATTGAAAAGCAGTGAGAAAAAGAAGCCGGGAGAAACCAACCACCAAAACTGGTAATAATAACAATGATAACAATCACCATACAGGGGATCCAGAATAATGTGAAACCAGGGTGGGGTGGAGCAGGACGTGCTGTATGCGTATAATACCAATTCTACAGGTGAGTATTTCACAGAATTGTATTATTCTAAGCATACAGTACGTCCTGCTCCATATATAATACTTACACGTGGGACATCCAATAGCAGTGTCAATAAAGTAGGGTGGGATCCCCAACAAAAAAAGGCAACAGCAAGCAGTTTAAACTACTGCCGCCTGCAAAACCTTGCGGCCAAACACAGCATCAGCTGAGGCCCAAACATCAACCTTGTAAAACTTTGAAAAGGTATGAACAGAAGACCAAGTAGCGGCCTTGCAAACTTGTTCAGCAGAAAGACCCGGAAAGCCCAAGAAGCCCCAATAGCACGAGTAGAATGGGCAGTAAGACGGAAAGGGGGAGTCTTCCCCTTAACAGAATAGGCCTGAATCACAGCCTGATGAATCCATTTACTGATGGTAGACTTGGCAGGAGCCAAACCCTTCCTAGGCCCAGAAGGCACAAAGAAGAGAGCATCAGTTTTCCTGAAGGCTGTAGTGACAACCAGGTAATACTTCAAGCACCTGACTACGTCCAAGGAATGCAAAACCCTCTCCTTGTCGTTGCTAGGATTGGGACACAACGAAGGAAGAACAATGTCCTGGTTCAAATGAAATGCAGACACAACTTTAGGCAGAAAATCCGGTTTGAAGCGGAACACCGCCTTATCCTGGTGTCTCTCATAGTACGGAGGCTGAATGGATAAAGCAGCTAACTCAGACACCCGCCTAACCAAAGTAATAGCCACCAGGAAGACAACCTTGAGAGTGAGAACAGCAAGAGCAGCATCCTGAATAGTCTCAAAGGGAGCACCCTGCAAGGCAGACAAAACCAAGTTTAAATCCCAGACAGGGACCATAGGTTTTCGAGGGGGACGCACATGAGTGACCCCCTGAAAGAAGGTGTTAATCATGTGATGTTGGGCAAAGGTCTTCTGAAAGAAGATAGACAGGGCAGAAACCTGACCCTTCAGAGTACTAAGTTTGAGACCTAAGTCCAGACCATGCTGTAAAAACTCCAGAACCCTAGGGACTGAGAATTCCCGGCAGGGAAGAGACCTGGACCCACACCAGTCAATGTAGGTACGCCATACTCTATAATAAATAGCAGAAGAAGTCTTCTTCCTGGCCTGCACCATAGTAGCCACCACAGAGGCAGACAAACCCTTCTCCATCAAGATGGAGGTTTCAGCAGCCAGGCCGTCAAAGCCAGAGTTTGTAAATTGGGATCCTTGAGTAAGCAGATCTGGCACCCCTGGCAGATCGTACTGGTCTACTGCCATTTGAACCACGTCTGCGAACCACACTCTTCTTGGCCACCTGGGGGCCACTAGAATCACAGGTACCCCTTCTTGCGCAGAACCCTGCCCAGAAGGGAGAATGGTGGAAACACATACAGGAGTCGAAACTCCCTCCAAGACATGGACAGGGCATCTGTGGCCAAGGCCAGAGGATCCTGAGACAGGGATACGAAGGTCGGGAGCTTGTGATTGTGACGGGATGCAAACAGATCCACATCTGGTAGACCCCAACGGTGAAACAGGGACTGGAATACCCTGTTGCAGAGGGACCACTCCCCCTGACGGGATGTCCCCCTGCTCAGGGCGTCCGCTAGCAGATTCTCCGCCCCCGGAATGTAGACAGCCGAAATGCTTTGGACATTGACCTCCGCCCATGTCAGAATCTGAGACACCTCCTGGAGAGCACCCTTGCTCCGGGTCCCTCCCTGATGGTTGATGTAGGCAACCGCCGTTCTGTTGTCTGAGAGTGCCTGGACCGACAGACCCCTCAACCGCTCCAGTACCAACCTGACTGCCCGCAATTCCAGAATGTTGATGGGTAGATGGGCCTCCTGAGGGCCCCACCTCCCCTGGAAACACAGGGACTTCCAGAATCCCCCCCAACCTGACAGACTGGCATCCGTTGTGACCGTCTCCCAGGAGGGGGCCAGAAAAGACCTGCCCCCTATCAAGTTCCTGTGGTCCAGCCACCACGCAAGGGATTGTCTGACCGAGGGGGGAAGCACACAGACCTCATCCAAGGACGCTGGGTTCTTGTCCCACACTGACAGAAGGTGAAGCTGCAGAGGTCTCAAATGGAACTGGACAAAGGGCACCGCCTCGAAGCTCGCCACCACCATAGAGGGGGTCGATAGGGAGCCTTGGCCACAAAAGGGTCGAATCTGTCGCCTGCGCTGGTGTAACATGCCTCCCTTGTCCAAGAGATCTAAACGATCCCCAAACAGGCGCTGCCCCTTAAATGGAAGCCCCGTAAGGGCTTTCTTGGTGGCATTGTCGGCGGCCCACTGGCGCAACCAGACCTCGCGGCGTATAGCTACCACCAGGGCAGATGACCTGGCACACATCTTAATAGCATCGTCTGATGCAGACAGAATAAAGTTCACAAACGCATCACAGCTGGACAGTGCATTGACAGTATCAGAAGGCAACTCATCTGTGCCATCGAGAGCACTCCTAACCACAGTCCTGAGCGCTACTGCCGTAATGGCTAAGGCACAAACCGGACGCAGAGTCGCTCCCCCAAATGCAAAGGCATGGCATGCCAATTGGTCAACACGCCGGTCCTCAGAGTCCCGCAGCGTAGTAGTGTCAGGGGAGTGCATAATAGAGGTGTTGGACAACCCTAGAATAGGAGCATCGACCTCAGGTGGCGTTGACCAGCACTTAACCAAGTCAGCAGGGAAGGGATATTGTGACAGACTCTGCCATTGGATTTTAAAGGCACTGTTTTTGCATAGACCCATTACTTTCATTTTATTGAGCATGTCCCAGACAGACTGCCATGGTGTTGTTGATTGTATTACAGACTGCTATTGTTATACTGATTGTGCTACAGACTGCTATTGTTCTACTGATTGTGTTACCGGCAGAGTTGAGGGATTGTGTGCCCTGCTCCCATTGGTCCATGTGTTTGTCATGCAGTCCTCCATCAGGTCCACGGGGGAGGTCCCCTTGCATGGAGCCTTGCATATAAGGCACAGTGTGGCACTAATAAAGAAGTTCATCTTCACCCTCAATACTGAGTTCTGTCTCTTATTGGGGGAAACGCTATATTACCTCTCACCATTGGGAAAAGGACGTCTCTGGCGGGGAAGCCCTCCGGCGATAAAGGTTATCGCTACAATTGGTGGCAAGCGGTGGGACGGTCCTTTCTACCCAGAGAGAGTGCTACCCTGATGGAGAGTCAGTATGACAAGTTGAAAGGGCGGACCCTGAGGGATCTACTCGAGAGCCGGGGAATGTCAGCTAGCAACCGCCCACGTCAGGAACTGATAGCCAAGCTGATCGAAATGGATCGTGCAGCAGTGAGGACCGAAACCAATATAGAGACCGATGAAGACGCTGCTCTCGTTCAAGCGGTTCGGAACAGATTGTCGGTCTATGGCCCGAATCCATCACAGGAACTGATCGTCTGAGTCTTCGCCGCAGCGGAGGCAGAGGCCAGTAAGCGAAGGGAAGATCGGCGACTTTCAACCCAGCAGCCTCTCAGCCTCAGTTACACTGGGGGGAGAAAGATTCCATTTGCAGCACTTAAGTCCTTCCAGGAAAGTGACGACGAGATTGGCTGATTTTGAACGGCAGTGCGCTTTACACCGGGTACCCATGGAGGAATGGGTCACCATATTATCAGGGAAACTATCTCGGAAAGCTTCCGATGCTTTCCGGGCCATCCCTGATGCGGACTTACCACACTACCATCTGGTAAAGGAGGCTTTGTTAGCCCGGTACGCTGTCACCCCGGAAGCCTACAGGCGACGATTTCGGGAATCCCAAAAGAAGGGAGGGGATTCTTACACGGAGTGGGCATGTCGTCTCCATCGTACAGCATCACACTGGGTCACTGGATGCCAAGCCACGACCGCTGAGGATGTACTACAGTTGTTTTTACTAGAACATTTTCTCAATGCCCTGCAACCAGAGCTAAGAGAGTGGGTACGTGACCGGAGGCCTCTAACGCTACCTGAGGCTGCTCGTCTAGCCGACGAGTACACCGATGCGCGCCGGACAGAACAGTCCGCCCCAAAACCACCACCTCCCATCAAATTTCAAGCACCTGTGGCTTCAGCGCCAACTCGTTACTCTGGGCCACATAGGCCAGCGCAGCAACCGAACCTCTCCACAGTTCAGTGCCATCGTTGCAAACAATGGGGACATTATCGCAGTGATTGCGCCCTAGAGCCTCCCCGAAACACGTGGGGGCAAAAGCAACCTTCCACCTCCCGTACTCCTGTGGCACACTGTTTGGAAGCTGAGAGCAGTTCGGAAGAGTATCTGGGGGTACTGTATGAAGCTGATCCCGTACAAGCGGCCCATCCAAGACAACCGACAGCACCATAGCCAGGAGGTACGAGTCAATGGGCGCACCGCGCAAGGATTACGCGACACCGGAGCCACACTTACCTTGCTCCAACCTCATTTGGTCAAGAACAAAGACCGCACCGGACACACCGTTGCAGTAAGGGTGGCGGGAGGAGCTGTGTTTCGACTCCCCACCGCCCGAGTACATCTTGACTGGGGCGCTGGAGCTGGCAGGGTACATGTGGGACTTATGGACAACCCGCAGAAGTACTATTGGGAAATGATCTAGGACCAATGACTTCTGCCTACGCTACCCCTGGGCCAGCCAGCATCAACCCTGTTACAACCCGGTCTCCAGCCCGAGCTGCCGACTCCAGCCCACTGGTCGGGGAGACCCAGGAGCTTCGTCTGCATCACGTCATGTCTGTTACACGAAGCCAAGAAGAGGATCAGCCATCAGGTTACGTCCTTTCAGAAGGGAAACTTATGCCAAACAGTATTTTTGTTGGGGGCATTGACCGTCGGATTGATCAGCATGAAATTAAGTATTTTTTTTCAAAGTATGGCGCTGTAAAGAATGTCAAAATTATTAGGGATGCCTCTGGCGTTTCTAAGGGTTATGGTTTTGTCTCCTTTTACGATGATGTAGATGTGCAGAAGATTGTGGATTCTCCGATCAGCTTCCATGGAAAGAGATTGAAACTTGGACCAGCTATAAGAAAGCAAGCACCTGTGCTCACATCCAACCAAGGACTTTGGTGCTGAACTCACCAACGCCACAATATCCCAGTGTTTGGACCCCACCCATGACCGATTCCTATGTACAGCCCACGCCAATGTTTAATCCTGTTACTCACTATTTGCAGACTTGTACTTCCACAGAACTCTGCCCATAACAAGAGTCCGGACAGCCCCACGTTAACCCGAATAGGGTCAATCCGGGTCTGCCGGGTGTTCCACAAAAAGGGGGCATTGTGACAGACTCTGCCATTGGATTTTAAAGGCACTGTTTTTGCATAGACCCATTACTTTCATTTTCTTGAGCATGTCCCAGACAGACTGCCATGGTGTTGTTGATGGTATTATAGACTGCTATTGTTATACTGATTGTGCTACAGACTGCTATTGTTATACTGATTGTGCTACATACTGCTATTGTTCTACTGATTGTGTTACCGGCAGAGTTGAGGGATTGTGTGCCCTGCTCCCATTGGTCCATGTGTTTGTCATGCAGTCCTCCATCAGGTCCACGGGGGAGGTCCCCTTGCATGGAGCCTTGCATATAAGGCACAGTGTGGCACTAATAAAGAAGTTCATCTTCACCCTCAATACTGAGTTCTGTCTCTTATTGGGGGAAACGCTATATTACAATTCACTAGCCCTTGTAAGGGCTGTTCCTGGTTCCTCACGGACGACTCTGGGATTCCTGCAGCACCTCTCACCATTGGGAAAAGGACGTCTCTGGCGGGGAAGCCCTCCGGCGATAAAGGTTATCGCTACAATTGGTGGCAAGCGGTGGGACGGTCCTTTCTACCCAGAGAGAGTGCTACCCTGATGGAGAGTCAGTATGACAAGTTGAAAGGGCGGACCCTGAGGGATCTACTCGAGAGCCGGGGAATGTCAGCTAGCAACCGCCCACGTCAGGAACTGATAGCCGAGCTGATCGAAATGGATCGTGCAGCAGTGAGGACCGAAACCAATATAGAGACCGATGAAGACGCTGCTCTCGTTCAAGCGGTTCGGAACAGATTGTCGGTCTATGGCCCGAATCCATCACAGGAACTGATCGTCCGAGTCTTCGCCGCAGCGGAGGCAGAGGCCAGTAAGCGAAGGGAAGATCGGCGACTTTCAACCCAGCAGCCTCTCAGCCTCAGTTACACTGGGGGGAGAAAGATTCCATTTGCAGCATTTAAGTCCTTCCAGGAAAGTGACGACGAGATTGGCTGATTTTGAACGGCAGTGCGCTTTACACCGGGTACCCACGGAGCAATGGGTCACCATATTATCAGGGAAACTATCTGGGAAAGCTTCCGATGCTTTCCGGGCCATCCCTGATGCGGACTTACCACACTACCATCTGGTAAAGGAGGCTTTGTTAGCCCGGTACGCTGTCACCCCGGAAGCCTACAGGCGACAATTTCGGGAATCCCAAAAGAAGGGAGGGGATTCGTTACACGAGGGGGCATGTCGTCTCCATCGTACAGCATCACACTGGTTTACTGGATGCCAAGCCACGACCACTGAGGATGTACTACATTTGTTTTTACTAGAACATTTTCTCAATGCCCTGCAACCAGAGCTAAGAGAGTGGGTACGTGACCGGAGGCCTCTAACGCTACCTGAGGCTGCTCGTCTAGCCGACGAGTACACCGATGCGCGCCGGACAGAACAGTTTGTCATGCAGTCCTCCATCAGGTCCACGGGGGAGGTCTCCTTGCATGGAGCCTTGCATATAAGGCACAGTGTGGCACTAATAAAGAAGTTCATCTTCACCCTCAATACTGAGTTCTGTCTCTTATTGGGGGAAACGCTATATTACAATTCACTAGCCCTTGTAAGGGCTGTTCCTGGTTCCTCACGGATGACTCTGGGATTTCTGCAGCACCTCTCACCATTGGGAAAAGGACGTCTCTGGCGGGGAAGCCCTCCGGCGATAAAGGTTATCGCTACAGATATTTCCTATCCACACTCTTAGGAACCCCAGGAAGTCTGCTGGGATGTTCCCATTCTTTAAGCACGAGGCTATTGAAATGGGTTTGCTCGGGAAATTCCAAACGAGCTTTAGCAGTATGAAAAAGATCACCCCTTTGCCGGGGAGCCGCAGCAGGGGGAGAGAGGGACAAGACCTCAAAGATCTGAATCAGCAGTCTATCAATATCATCCGAGGACCAATGCTCGGAACCAGACTCTTCTTGACCCCTGGACTCGTTGTCATATGACCCTGTGTCAGAGAACAGTTCCCCTTCTTCTGAGGGGGTATGGCCATAAGAATGTAACAAATTATCAGATTCTATAGGGAAGAGAACCGAGTCAGGGTTCAAATGCTGCCTCTTGGCGGTGGATTTACGCGCTAAGGAATTAGCAAGCAAGTTTTCAACACTGGCCAGTCTAGTGGCCAAACAGGATGAGAATCCCCTCTAGTATTGGGGGTTAGACTCAGGCTTGGGGGAGTAGGTGAAGTGAGGCGAGGCGAAGGGCCAGCCACAGAAGAGGCGGGAAGCACCGATAGCACCTGCTGTGCACAAGGAACACAGACCCGTGCATTGTCACCGCTGCTAGGTAAGACCCCACAAGCTAAACACAGCCGGGCTTGTCCCGAAGGAACCCCGTTCACAATATCCTGAGATGCCTCCATATGGTGATTTAATCGGCACAATAGGCCAGTAGGGATTGACGCTGTAAGCTACCCTGGATGCCCCAATAACCAGCGGGGAAGTCGGTGTAATTTTAATGGTCACAACCGGGAGCTACACCGGGCCGGGAGAAGCCACCGAAATCCACGGTCTGAAAGACATAAAGGGTACAAGGATGTCAGAGCCATGCGCAAGGGAGTATAGAAGCTAATGGAAAATCGCCTGTGAGGGCACTTACAGACAGAAAGGGAAGGACGGTCTTCACCACGCGCGCATGAGTAAGAAATGGCGCCAAGCGAACCTCGAAGGGCGGGCCAGAGCTGACCGCGACGCGGAACGCGCCAAGCCAGAACCACGCCCCCGCCCAGAGAGCGCGAAGCTCAAAAACGCGTAGCCAATAAGGACAGCAGGGCAGTAACGCCTGAAGGAATTGACCGAGTGGATTACCTCAGAAGAGCCACTACAGGCTAAGAAAGAAGGAAAGAAGGAAAGAAAGAGACACCGCAGCGTCCGCGAAGCCGCCGTCCATGCAATGAAAAAAATATAGTAAAGGCGCGGCGGCTATCAATACAAAATAACATAAAAGCGCGGCTCTGACACCCGTTCCCGGTAAAACACAATACTAAAGCCAAAGCGAGTAATAGGGTACGCTGCGGCCGCCATACACACAACCCCCCCCCCCCTTTCTTTTCCCCCTGGCTAAGGGGGGGACGAGGGATGAAGGCGGCCCGTTACATAGGGTCCACCGCTACATGGGGCTTGGGGCAATGATGCGGGAGGGGCATCCCCTGAAGGCTCACCATCAGCCTTGACCGCCTACCCTATGGTGGGGGACTACGGTGGAGCGTGGCTCCATAAGCACACATGGTGCTGCCTACCTTCACCCGACCAGCGCAGCCCAGGCTGGGAGGCACATCACAAAGAGGATGGGTGGAAATAGTCCCACAGGGCCGCGGGCTGCAATAGCGCCGCTCACCTGCGAGAGAGTGATACTTCATGTCTTCGCAGTCCGCACTGCAGAGAAATCTGGGGATTTGTGGGAGGTCCCTGGGTATATGAAGGGCTGGGAGGAGCCTGTTTTTTTGCATGTCTGCAGTGCACAGCGCCATCTGGGGGAGGATAACCCAAGTGTAAGTATTATATATGGAGCAGGACGTACTGTATGCTTAGAATAGCAGTGTCCATATGGGCGGGATCCCCAGTACGGAACAGCATGTAGTTCATTTCACTACCGCCTGAAGCACCTTTCGGCCAAAGACAGCATCAGCTGAGGCCCTAACATCAGCCTTGTAGAACTTTGTAAAAGTATGAACTGAAGACCAAGTTGCGGCTTTACAAACTTGTTCAACCGATGCCTGGTGCTGAAAAGCCCAGGAGGCACCAATAGCTCTGGAGCAGTGATCCGAAAAGGGGGTTCCTTCCCCCAGGCAGAATATGCTTGTACCACCGCCTGTCTGATCCACTTACTGAGAGGCAAACCTTTCCTAGAATCTTCTGTTAGGACAAAGAGCAAATCCGATTTCCTGAAGGATTCAGTCGCAACCAGGTAATACTTAATGGCTCTGACCACATCCAAGGCATGGAGGGTCCTTTCCTTAGAATTAGTCGGTGCTGGACACAAGGAAGGCAGGCCGACTTCCTTATTAAGGTGAAAGGGAGAAAAGACCTTAGGCAAAAAAATACAACTCTGTGAAGTACTCACCTGTAGAGTTGGTATTATATGCAGACAGCACGTCCTGCTCCAGACATAGTCCTTACATGTGAGTATACCTCCGCCTTCAGCGCCGTGCACTGCAGAATCATGAAGAAAACAAGCTCCTCCCGGCCCTATATACTCCGAGGGACCTCCCACAAATCCCCAGCATTAACAAGCAGTGAGAGAAGAAGCCAGGAGGAAAACAACCACCCAGAGACTGGCAATAATATCCAAGATAACAATCACCACACAGGGGATCCAGAACAAAGTGAATCAGGGTGGGGTGGAGCAGGACGTGCTGTCTGCATATAATACCAACTCTACAGGTGAGTACTTCACAGAGTTGTATTATTCTAAGCATACAGCACGTCCTGCTCCAGACATAGTCCTTACATGTGGGACATCCAATAGCAGTGTCCATAAGTAGGGTGGGATCCCCATGAAAAAAGGCACAGCCAACCAAAACAGCGCTATCGCCTGTAACCTTGCTACCAGGAGCAACTAGAGCAACGCTCTTACTTAACTTATGAAGCCTTACAAGGTCAATGAAACATGAGCAGAGAACTAGTTAGCCTGCTCAACAACCAAGTGCATAAGGCCCAAATCCAAACCAAGAGAGAAGAATGAATCTCCCTTAACAAACAGGCCAGAGTAACAGCCTAACCATGCTACTAACGATAACAGGGTAGCCATGGCAACCATAGAACCTTTCCCGTCAGGGAATACGAACCCTGGTCTCAGCGAGACCAACTTAATACTGAACACGAGCTAACAAGGCTCCTCAAGAGCCAAAGTGATAATCAAGAGCTCAGAAGGGCAACCAGCCAAGCAAGACCAGTCCAACAGGCTCCCATACTCATGGGAGTAACCAGATCCTGCTGCAAGAAAAATGGGGACGTCCATAAGCCCAACGGCATGGCCCCAACCCTGGACAGGAAGCAGTCCAGAGGTTCCCAACGCCAATTGAGGGATACAGATCCCTTTTAAGCTCAGAGTAAGCAGAACACCAGTCAAAGACCAGAGGTTCTGGAATAGAGAAGAATAACAACCCTCTGCCTGGACTCAAGCTTGGTGCAAGGCGGACACATCCTCACCAAACGGTGTACAGATATAAAGAGTTGCAAATAATATTAAAAGGACTAGGCTAAGAAAGCCGTCTCCTATGGCACTCCCCAGACTGAGGCACCCGCGTCATCTGAGGCAGGAAACAGTTCAGACAAGAACCTGAATAAGACCCAGGGAAACCCTTAGCAGGGCAACAGGATAAGCAACCCCCCCCCCCCCCAAGGGGGCTTAGACTTCTCTGGGGAATGCGCCTGAGACACCCCAGAGGAATGCTCAACGCCAAAGCTTGAAACTAGTCTCTAGCGAGGACAAACAGGGCGAGCCCTGGAACCTCTCAAGGAACTGAGTTGGGGGACCAACTCCAGCCATGCCATAAGAACTCTAGTACCCACAAGTAAGACCTCATTCCATAGGGAATAGAGTGCTAGTCCCAGCCATCCAACTAGGGCGCCAACTCCCAACATAGCTGGTAGAAAAGGGAGAAGAATAAAAAAGGGAGGGATCTAGACCCAACCCTCCAAAAATTAACCCAGAGGGAAAATTTCCGATAGGGTTTGGACAATCGTCTTTAACCCTGTGAAGGGAATGACGTAGTCAGGAGCTTAACTAGGCATAACAGCCCACAAGATAGGGCACACAGTATGTGACAGACGCTCTGTCTTTTGGATGTCATCACTATTCGATTGCCCACCGGGTCATTCACTGGCCTTTTCTTAATTAGGTTCCAGACAATGTAATTGTATTTTGATACTGTTACAGGCAATGTCATTGCATTTTGACTGCCATTGTGTATTGTTGATTACGTCACAGTCAATGGCATTGTCCTGATTGATGGTATTACGGCCTGCTATTGTTCTACTGATTGCGTCACCGGCAGAGTTGAGGGATTGTGTGCCCTGCTGCTATTGGTCAGTGTGGTTGTCATTGCATGGAGCATTGCATATAAGGCCCAGTGTGGCACTAATAAAGTACACTTCACCTTCACCCTCAATACTGAGTTCTGTCTCTTATTGGGGGAAACGCTATATTACAATTCACTAGCCCTTGTAAGGGCTGTTCCTGTTTCCTCACGGACGACTCTGGAATTCCAGCAGCACCTCTTACGATTGGGAAAAGGACGTCTCGGGCGGTGAAGCCCTCCGGCGATAAGGGTTATCGCTACACAGTACAACTGTCTTCAGCAGAAAAATGCGAACCAAACCACACAGGCCACTCATGGCCCCCCGGTGCAACAGTTCACCCTTGCCACAGCAAGCCTGTGCAGAACCCCACCTAGCAGGGTGTAAGAAGGGTCAGACAAAGGGTAGAATACCCAGACAAAAGGCCAGACTAGGTCACCATGACCAAGGCCAAAGAGTCCTGAGACCATCACCCAGGACAAGAAATTAGGACCTTAAAGCGGACCTTCACTCTGAATAATAGTCTATCTTATATGTTTCCCACACCCTGTACATACAGATTGCTCACATTAAAAATCATCCTACCTGCATCTACTGCATGTTATGAGCCTTTAAACATCCAAGATGGCGGCTTATGGAAGCCGCCATTTTATCAGGCAGCCTGCAAACAGGAAGTGCCTCCTGACTGTGCTGCTCTGCATTCTGGGACTGCTGACCTTTACCTGACCCCAGCTCTGCTCTGTCTGAGCAAAGCACAGCTATAACCTGCCCCCCTGTACCTTATCCCACTCTCCTCTCCTCAGTAAGTGTGATGCTTCTGAGTCAAGATGGCGGCGCCCGTATCCTAAATTCCTGAACAGAGTTGCAGCCCAGTGGGGGAAAGAATAATAAGTTAGTGACTAAAAACATAAAATATATTAATTTTAGATGCTGGGGAAGCGTTTTTTAAGAGTTTGGGCTTTTCATTAAATCACGCTGAAGGTCCGGTTTAACCAGGACAGAGTCTCTGTCCAGTCCCGGCCATGGCCCCAACCAGTAGGCTCATTGAGACACTAGGGAAGGCTCTCCCAGCACAGTAGGACGGCCCACGAGCCAATACCAGTGAAGAGCAAGGAGTGTAAAAACTCCACTAGATTAAAACCAGACCATACAAGAAGGGTCAACCTGGGTCAACCAAAAGCTGGGTCAGCCCACTGACCAGACAGACCAAGAGTCTCCAAGAGACAAGGCCTTAGGTAAACAAGCCAGCAAGCTAAGGCCCAACAAGGCACAAGGTGTTGACCTACCAATGATATGAAAATGGGCCCCCCCTAAAGCGGGCCCCCCTTACTGCACCTCGTGGAATTTCATAAAGAATAGAACCCCTTTAGTGACCCTGCCAAACTTGGTCCATGGCGACCATCTACAGGGATAACAAGAAGGAAGTGGTGTCCATCAACAACTTCCATGAGTAAGCCAAACAGACGGGAACCCCCACAAAAGACAGGGGGGAACGTACAGATCTATATCCAGGGGTGTTGGAACCCCATCCAGGACAAGTAACCCAAGGAGCCGCAGGCCCCGGGGGCAACTGGGAAGAGGAACAGCCTCGGCCGCCAGCAATAGGCCCATCAGCCACAAGGTGAATGAAATGAGACTACCCAGAGGGCAAGGCCCCTTCCATACCAAGGCACCCTCAGAGGGAAAGGTTGAAGCTGGACCCATCTAAGTGCCACCCCGTAGGTAGAGTATGAAACAGATTACACCAAGTGATAGAAGTGCCTAAGCACCAATCCAAAAGACTCCAAGAGAGCCCCAAGTTAATGTAGATACTAGTGCCAACAGCACCTGAATGAGCATGAAAGCGCTCCCATACTCGCCTTGGCGAGCCATCTGGGAACAGGGGAGGGGCCCCAGACAAGACCCTAATATAAAGAATGGTCCTATAACACCAGCTGGAAACAAGGACTAGGCGTCCAGAGGGAACAAGGGACCGACGGGGAAAAGGATCCTGGCAGGCATCAAGAGGTTCACTTGACAAGGGCGTCTACGGCCCAACAGATGGATACCGAGTAGGCAGAGCCCGTGGAACCTAGATGCCAGATCTAGACCGCCGGATCTGGGCAGACTGCGTCATCCCAGGGGAAAAGCAGAGTGAATGCAATTATCAGCCAAAGCCATCCTGAAAGAAAGCCCAGATCCCTTAGGCCAAACTCCACTTGTGTCAAATCAGTAAGGGAAACAACAGGGACTATAATACCCCTGACTAATTCTGAAGGGAACTGCCTAAAACACTCCATGCTTTTAAAAACCGCGTCCAGGTGGCCCCTCACCTGAAATCGCCTGAAAGAAGCATGGCATCCTGCCATAAGAGCCAAGTGCTGTGGCAGTTCCCTCGCCCGCAGTGAGGTTTTGGCAGACTTTGGTTTTGACCTGCCAGAGGTCCCAGGGCGTTGCCTGCCTCCCCTGGGACGAGCTTCCACCCCAAAAAGTTGGAAGCACACTTCTGGTTCTCGTTTAACAGAGACGTAAGGAGGGGGCGGGGAGTCCCTGCGCCTGGGCCGCCTGGCCAACCGTCTGCGCGAGGGCGCCTTACCCTTTTTTCCAAAAAGGTCCAACCTGGCCCCAAATAGGCGGCGTCCTCTAAAGGGAATACCCGTAAGAACCTTTTTAGTATCATTGTCAGCCCCCCACTGTCGCAGCCAAAGCAGGCGACGAATAGCCACCACAAGGGCAGAGGCTCTAGCACACATTTTAAAGGTATCATCCATAGCTGAGAGGATAAATCTCACAAAAACGTCACAATCTGACAGTGCATTGAAGACCTCACAAGGGAGATCCTCCGGTTGCTGGTCAATAATCTTTCTAAACAGTGTCCTAGCGGCCACCGAGGTAACAGCCGCAGCACAGACAGGGCGCAGAGCCGTCCCTACACAAGAGAAGGCATGGGAGGCCAATCTGTCCATGCGCCGGTCCTCAGCATCCCGAAGGGTGCGGGAAGAGGAGGCCGCCATGAAAGGGGGGTTAACAACCCCAATGATCGAAGCATCCACCTCAGGGGGAACTGACCATCGTTCAACCAAATCCTGGGGAAAGGGGTACTTCCAGTCCCAAACCCCCGGAACCCCTGTAAGTTTACAAGGAGATTCCCATTCCTTAGATATCAGATACTGGAAATGATCCTGCTCCAAAAATTCCAGGCGCGGCGTCGCCGTGTGGAAACTTTCCTTCTTGGGCTTAGGAGACTCTCCCGGGGGAGAGATGGACAGCACTTCAAAAATCTTAATGAGCAACTCGTCAGTTTCACAAAGGCCCCAGGACTCCGGGCCAGAACCATCGCGGTTCCAAGAAAACTCATCTGGGGAACTGGACCCTGAGAACAGTTCACCATCCTCGGACTGATCAAGATCCTGCATAGCGGCAGGGTCTTCGGTTTCGGTAGAAAACCTATAGCTAGGTGGCGTCAGGGATCGTTTCTTCCCGGCGCCCAAGCGTTCAGCCAAGCCTGACATAATTTGCTCCGCGGTGGGGAGCTTGCGCGGCACCACTTGCTGGTCATCCCCGCTCGAGAGAGACTCATCGGGAGTGAGATTTAAGTCCGGGGAGACAGGTGTATTGAAACGATGTGCAGCTACTGGTAGACCTGATTGCAGGGCCAGCGCTTGCTCAGCACACGGTCCGCAGACCCGTGCTCTGTCAGCGTCAGCGTGGGGTTGTCTACACATGGTACACAGCCGGTCTTGTCCCCGCGGGACCCAGGACACCAAATTCTGAGATGCCTCCATATGGTGATTAATCTAGGTAATATGCCAGTAGGGATTTATGCTGTAAGCAACCCTGGATGCCCCAATACCCGCTGGGAATGTGGGAGAATCTAAATATAACCCGTGAGATATATATATATATCAGGCCGGGAGAAGCTACTGGAAGCTTGGCGTCTGAAAGACATAAGGAGAAGAGAGGGTGTCAGAACCATGCGCAGCACAAGAAGGAGAAGAAAAGGAACGCCCGTGAGGGCACTTACAGCAACCCAGGGAGAAGGAGGATCGTGACCACGCGCGCGCGGGAAGACCGACAAAATGGCGCCAGCGAACCTCGAAGGGTGGGCCAGAGCTGTAGGTGACGCGGAACGCGCCAAACCAGACCACGCGAGAGAGTGCGAAGCTCTAAGCGCGGAACAGGACAGGAAGGAACAGAATAAACGCCATGGCGTCGCAAGACAGAGCCGACTGACTCGCCAAAACACATATTTTAAGGGCGCAGCGGCCAACATAAGAATAAAGTTTAAAGCGCGGCTCTGACCCCCGTAAACCGATAGGGCTAAGGCAAGGCGTGTGAAATGGCAAGATTAGGCCAAAGTACACAACCCCCCCCCTCTTTTTCCCCCACTAACGGGGGAAACTAAGGAAGAAGGTGACCCAGCACTCGGGGTTCACCGCTACATGGGGCGTGGGGCAAGGTGCGGGAGAGGCATCCACTATGAGGCTCACCATTAGCCTAAACCGCCTACCCCATGGATGGGGATTGCGGTGGAGCATGGCTCCGTAAGCACACTAGGTGCTGCCTACCTTCACTCGACCAACGCAGCCCAGGCTGGGAGGCATGTTACTCACAAAGAGGATGGGTGGAAATAGTCCCGCAGGGACTGCGAGAGCATGATACTTCATGTCTTCGCAGTTCAAGCACTGCAGAGAAATCTGGGGATTTGTGGGAGGTCCCTCGGTGCATGTAGGGCCGGGAGGAGCTTGTTTTCTTCATGATTCTGCAGTGCACGGCGCTGAAGGCGGAGGTATACCCACATGTAAGGACTATGTCTGGAGCAGGACGTGCTGTCTGCTTAGAATATCAGGTTTAAAGTGAAAAGCCACCTTATCCTTATGCCGCTCAAAATATGGGGGCTTCATACAAAGCGCGGCCAGCTCTGATACATGACGCACCAAAGTGATTGCTACCAAAAAGACCACTTTGAGAGTCAAAATAGGCAATGCAGTATCGCACAATGGTTCGAAGGGAGGACACTGAAGAGCAGACAGTACTAAATTCAAGTCCCACACCGGTATAACTGACTTACGCGGTGGCCGGACATGGGTGACTCCCTGGAAAAAGGTCTTGATCAACCTATAATTGGCAATGGATCTCTGGAAAAAGATGGCTAAGGCCGAGACCTGGCATTTCAGGGTGCTCAGCTGGAGACCCAAGTCTAAGCCGTGTTGTAAAAACTCCAGAATCCTAGAAATAGAAAAAGTGCCACATAGAAGACTCTTAGACTCGCACCAAGCAATATAGGCGTGCCAAACTCTGTAGTATATCATGGAGGAAGACTTCTTCCGTGCCTGAATCATGGTATGGACAACCGTTGCCGACAGCCCCTTTTCCTTCAGGATTGAGGTTTCAATAGCCAGGCCGTCAAAGACAGCGTCCGTAAATTGGGGTGCCGCAGCGAGCCCTGTGTGAGAAGCCCTGGATCGTCGGGCATGATGTAGCGATCTACTGACATCTGAACTATGTCCACAAACCAACTCCTTCTCGGCCAGCGAGGAGCCACCAGGATAGTCGGGACCCCTTCCTGGGCTATCTTGCGCAGCACTCGGCCCAGGAGTGGAAACGGAGGGAAAGCATAACGGAATTTGAACTCCGTCCAAGGAATCGCCAGAGCGTCTGTGGCAATGGCCAGAGGACCTCTTCAGAGGGAGACGAACCTTGGGAGCTTGTGATTGTGTCTGGACGCAAACAGGTCCACATCCGGCTGATCCCAGCGGAGACACAGAGCGTGAAAGGTCTTGCTGCTGAGAGACCATTCCCCCAGGCGAGGCGCTCATGCTCAGGGAGTCTGCCTCCTGGTTTTCCAACCCGGGGATGTAGACCGCCGAGATGCAGGGAACATTCTCCTATGCCCAAGACAGAATCTGGGTCACCTCCTTGAGGGCTCGCTTGCTCCGAGTCCCGCCCTGGTGATTGATGTAGGCGACAGCTGTCTGATTATCCGAGCGAACCTGGATCGCACGACCCCTTAAATCTGGAGTCAAAAGAAGAAGCACCAACCGGATCGCTCTCAGCTCCAGGAGATTTATGGGTAAGCGGTTCTCCTGCGGACCCCACTGACCCTGGATCTGCTGAGACTGTCAAACTCCTCCCCAGCCGGTCAGACTGGCATCCGTGGTAACTATCTCCCAACAGGGAGTCAGGAAGGACTTGCCCACCAACAGGATCCAGGAGTCCAACCACAACAAGAGGGACTGCCTGGCCAGGGAAAATTCCTGTTCCAGTGACTCCTGCATCCGGTCCCAGCCGGTCAACAGGTTCAGTTTAAGAGGTCTCGTTTGAAATTGGGCAAAGGGCACGGCCTCGAAGCATGACACCATTAGGCCCACCAATCTCATCCCCAGACGGATCGATGGCCGCTGACAGGACAGCAAGGCCTGCACCTGCATCGGCAGAAAGACCTTGACCTGAGAGGTGTCTATCGTCATGCCCAGGAAGGACCTCACTGTCGAGGGAGTGATAAAGGACTTTGGGTAATTGATTACCCAGCCGAAGGCCTCGAGAGTGGACAACACCGTCCGGGTATCGCTCTCGGCCCGCTGAAGAGACTGGGCCGCAATCAGCAAGTCGTCCAGATAGGGCAGCACACGAATGCCTTGATTCCTCAGGATGGCCATGATGCCCGCCAGCACCTTGGTGAAGACGCGGGGCGCTGAGGAAATCCCGAATGGCAGAGCCACAAACTGGTGGCTCTGCCATTCGGGAGCAAACCTCAGGAACTTCTGATGCCCCTGGAATATCGGGATGTGCAGATAAGCATCCCTGATGTCCACCGTGGTCATGAAGTCACCGGGCCGAAGCGTGCTCACCGCCGACCGTAAGGTTTCCATGCCAAAATGTCTGACTCTGACAAACCTGTTGAGACCCTTCAGGTCCAGGAACAGGTTGGAGTAAAAATCTTGACCCTGTTCCTGACGAGGTACAGGACAAATCACACCTAACCGCAGGAGGTGTTGCACGGCCATTCTCAAACCCTGCGTCTTCAATGGGTTTTGGGATATCTGAAACCGAAGAAATTTTGTGGGCGGCCTGACTGACAGCTTTATTTTGTAAACGGAGGACAACACCTCCTGAATCCACCGATCCGAGACGTGCCGTCTCCAGATATGAGCAAATAGCAGAAGCTGCCCCCCCCACCCGAATGGGTGAGGGCGCCGCCTCATGCCTGATGGGACTTGACAGGGGGTTTAGACTTGGCTCCCCAGGCGGGATTGGGTCGGCCGCGGGACCTACCTCTAACCCAGGTATCTGGGGTAGAGGTAGGTCCTCTACCACGGCGGCGGCGTAGGTCCTCTACCACGGCGACGGCCACCTGAAAATGAGGAGCCTCTTCCTACTCGAAAGGAGCGATAGGCAGATGAGTTCCGAAAGGGCCAAGCAGGCCTCCGTCTCTGAGGGAGACTACCATCCTTGACCAGGTGGTTCAGACGCTCCCCGAACAACCAGTGCCCCACGAAGGGGATACTAGTAAGCGACTTTTTGTCTGCGGCATCAGCCGGCCATTGCCGCAACCAGGGCGAGCGGTGAAGTGCAACAAGCAGGTCCGAAATCCTGGCCCCAAGCCAGGCCCCATCGTCCATGGCAATGAAATCCACGCAGGCCTTGAGGTCCTTATACTCCTCCGCCTGCTTGCGAGACTTAGCGCTATCCACAAGGCGTCTCACCTTCTTTCTGATGGCCAGAGAGACAATAGCCGCGGCGCACACAGAGCGAAACAAGGCACCAGCAAAGGTTAAGGCATGACAGACCAGTCGATCGATGTGCTTGTCAGCTGGGTCACATAAGGAAGCGGTATCAGGTGAAGGCATAATAGTAGAGTTGGACAACCCCGACACAGGAGCATCCACTTTGTGAGGACGAGACCATAGCCGGACCAGCTCCTCAGGGAAGGGATACCGCCTATTCAGGCCCTTAGGCACCGACGGTAGCTTGTTAGGCCTTTCCCATTCCTTGAAAATCATATTAGAAAAATAGGCCTGCCCCGGGAAAGACTCGCCTCTGTCTTTCAGGCCTAAACAAATCACCCTGCTTCTTCTTAGCCGCTCTGGGAGGGACAATGTGTAAGGTCTCAAAAACTGAGGCAAGCAACCTCTCCGTATCATCAGGGAGCCACGCATCTTCATCCGAGGAAAACCCAGACAAACTTTCATCTCCCGCAGAAAAATCCGCAGTGGAACGGGAATCATCTGGCAACTCACCTTCCTCCACAGAGCCTAGATCATCAAAAAGATTGTCATTATCCGAGTAGACGGGCTCGATGTGCCGCCTTTTACTCGTGGCCTTAGGAGCGAGATCTGTCTCTCGAGACTGGCCACCCTATGCGCCAAATCAACCTGGGACCCCCGGCTGGCTTCCCCCTCACTGAGGGCTGAGTGCAGCAGTGGAGGGTCCTGAGAGGCCATAGGCAGTGAAGGGCTAGGAGCAGGGACGCCCGCCCGGTCATGGTCCAAAAAGATTCTCTTGGCGCAAGTGGTACAAACAGTGCTGAATCTGCCCCAAAGGACTGGCACTGCACAAGGGACAGAGCTTCACCCGCCCAGATGGGGCACCCAGCTCACTATCCCCAGATGCCTCCATTATGGTGATTAGAAAAAAATTTGCAAGGCCGGTTACAAGGCACTAACGGTCCAAACCTATGTGATCCCTCTTAATAAAGGAAGAGGGGACAGGGAGGAACCACAACCCTCAACCACTAAGCCCACGACCTATGCAAGACAAAAGAGGAAAAGGACCATCAGATCCCTAAACCGAGATATGCATGAGAAGTAATATTAAAACATTCAAAAGGGGGCTCACAACACTGACAGGTCTCGAGGGAGCGATGCAGGCAGCAGCAAGACGGAAACGGGGACAGCGCAGAAACGCAGCACAGCTTCCAGCTTGTTCCTCGAGTGGCGGGCCGCGTCGCGATGACGCGTTTCACGTCATCGTGCGGCTCCGCCCCCCCCCGCCGATGGCGCGCGAAAAGCGCCCGCCCATCCTTACAGCGCGGCCAATATCCCCTTACGAGGGGCAGCAGTGAGGGCCGCCATGACAGAGAAAACCTCGCGATCCGCGCGAACGGCGTCCCCCCCACCCCATCACAGCATGACGAGTCAGGATGGAGGGAGAACAGACACAGCTAGCTCAGGAGAGACCGCGAGGGAGGTAAGATTAAAGACTATGGGCAGGGAGGGTAATACAGGCACAAATAAGCCCTAGCAAGTGGTTCCCCCCTTAGGCTCGCCATAAGCCTATGGCCGGCTAGACAGGGTCTGCAGCCCAGAGCCTAGCTCTGCCGAACGCCTGACCCCGGCGTTCTCGCTACCGTGACGATCCCGTAGCAGCCAGCGTCTGGGAGGCAAAAATGGGTCTGCCAGGATCAGTGGAAATAGGGCCCGCAGCGGCCGACGGGCTAGGAGGCCCGCTCTGCTGCCGAAATCCGAGAGAGAGTATCCAATGATCTTCAGCAGCCAGACTGCAAGATGAACACTGATGAATAATAGAGGGACACCTGCCTTTATAGGGGGCCGGGAGGAGCGACAGCTTTTGATCTTGCACTCGAGCGCCCCCTGGGGGCGGAATACCCACGTCATCACTGGGACGACCTGGACTGGATATAGGGAGAAACAAATGTAACCTAATCATGGCACTGGGTGGCCAATTGTGGCACTGACTGTTCATTCATGGCGCTGCGTGGCTAATCATGGTGCGACGATTAGCCACACAGTACAACGATTAACCGTCCAGCGCCACAATTAGCCACCCAGTACAACGATTAGCCGCCCAGCAACACGAATAAACACTCAGAGCCACGATTAGCGAACCAGCGGCACAAATAAACACTCAGTGCCACAATTAGACGCCCAGTGCCACGACTAGCCGCCCAACGCCACGATTAGCCATCCAGCGCCACGATTAGCCACCCAGCGCCACGATTAGCCGTCCAGCACCATGATTAGCTGCCCAGCACCACGATTAGCCATCCAGAGCCACAATTAGCCGTCCAGCACTACGTTTAGCTGCCCAGCACGATTAGCTGCCCAGCACCACGATTAGCCATCCAGCGCCACGATTAGCCTCCAGCGCCATGATTAGCCGCCCAGCATGATTAGCATCCCGGCGCCACGATTACCCACCCAGCACTACGATTACCCACCCAGCACCACGATTAGCCATCCAGCGCCACAATTAGCCACCCAGCGCCACGATTAGCCACCCAGAGCCACGATTAGCCATCCAGCGCCACGATTAGCCACCCAGAGCCACGGTTAGCCACCCAGCGCCACGATTAGCCACCCAGCGCCACGATTACCCACCCAGCACCACGATTAGCCATCCAGCGCCACAATTAGCCACCCAGCGCCACAATTAGCCACGATTAGCCACCCAGCGCCACGATTATCCTCCCAGCGCCACGATTACCCACCCAGCACCACGATTAGCCATCCAGCGCCACAATTAGCCACCCAGCGCCACAATTAGCCACCCAGAGCCACGATTAGCCACCCAGAGCCACGATTAGCCACCCAGAGCCACGATTAGCCACCCAGCGCCACGATTATCCTCCCAGCGCCACGATTACCCACCCAGCACCACGATTAGCCATCCAGCGCCACAATTAGCCACCCAGCGCCACAATTAGCCACCCAGCGCCACGATTAGCCACCCAGCGCCACGATTAGCCGCCCAGCGCCACGATTAGTCATCCAGCGCCACGATTAGCCGCCCAGCACCACAATTAGCTGCCCGGCACCACGATTACCCACCCAGCACTACGATTACCCACCCAGCACCACTATTAGCTGCCCAGCGCCAAGATCAAACACAAAGATCAAACACAATGCGCCACGATTAGCCACCCAGCGCCACGATTAGCCACCCAGCGCCACGATTAGCCACCCAGCGCCACGATTAGCCACCAGCGCCACGATTAGCCATCCAGCGCCACGATTAGCCATCCAGCGCCACGATTAGCCACCCAACATCACGAGTAGCCACCCAGGGTCACGAGTAGCCACCCAGGGCCACGAGTAGCCACCCAACACCATGATTAGTCTCTCAGCCCCACAATTAACTACCAGGCACTAAGATTAGCTGCCCAGTGCCACGAATAACCACCAGGGTCCACGAGTAGCCGCCCAGCGCCATAATTAGCTGCCTAACACCATAATTAGCCGCCCAGCACCATAATTAGCCGCCCAGCACCACGATTAGCCGCCCAGCACCATAATTAGCTGCCTAACACCATAATTAGCCGCCCATCACCATAATTAGCCGCCCAGCACCACGATTAGCTGCCCAACACCATAATTAGCCGCCCAGCACCATAATTAGCCGCACAGCACCACGATTAGCTGCCCAGCACCACGATTAGCCGCCCAGCACCACGATTAGCTGCCCGCCGGTCCTCTGTGTACAGACACAGACACTTACCCAGCACACGGAGCTCTATGCTGGTGGACTCCATCTTCTGCTTGTTGTTGATGGTGACGTCCACCTCTGCCAGGTAGGTTCCCGATTCGGCCTTGGTCAGGCCCGTTATGGTCAGAGCGGGGGTGGTCTTATTGAGGGTGGCCCGGTCTCTGAGCTCATAAAACTTTAGAAACGGGGGGTCCACATCCATCTCCACAACCTTGTCCTGATGTAACTTCCACACCACGTTGGAGAAGGTGCCGCTGAACCTCGGGGTCAGAGTCACACTGCCGCCAACTGCTGCTGTGATGACGGCCGGCGCCTGAGCTGCAGAGAGAGAGAGGTAAGTGATGAGAAGCCTGAGCTGCAGAGAGACAGAGGTAAGTGAGGAGGAGCCTGAGCTGCAGAGAGACAGAGGTAAGTGAGGAGGAGCCTGAGCTGCAGAGAGACAGAGGTAAGTGATGAGAAGCCTGAGCTGCAGAGAGACAGAGGTAAGTGAGGAGGAGCCTGAGCTGCAGAGAGACAGAGGTAAGTGAGGAGGAGCCTGAGCTGCAGAGAGACAGAGGTAAGTGATGAGAAGCCTGAGCTGCAGAGAGACAGAGGTAAGTGAGGAGGAGCCTGAGCTGCAGAGAGACAGAGGTAAGTGAGGAGGAGCCTGAGCTGCGGAGAGAGAGAGAGAGACAGAGGTAAGTGAGGAGGAGCCTGAGCTGCAGAGAGACAGAGGTAAGTGAGGAGGAGCCTGAGCTGCAGAGAGAGACAGAGGTAAGTGAGGAGGAGCCTGAGCTGCAGAGAGACAGAGGTAAGTGAGGAGGAGCCTGAGCTGCGGAGAGACAGAGGTAAGTGAGGAGGAGCCTGAGCTGCAGAGAGACAGAGGTAAGTGAGGAGGAGCCTGAGCTGCAGAGAGACAGAGGTAAGTGAGGAGGAGCCTGAGCTTCGGAGAGAGAGAGAGAGACAGAGGTAAGTGAGGAGGAGCCTGAGCTGCAGAGAGACAGAGGTAAGTGAGGAGGAGCCTGAGCTGCTGAGAGAGAGAGAGAGAGACAGAGGTAAGTGAGGAGGAGCCTGAGCTGCGGAGAGACAGAGGTAAGTGAGGAGGAGCCTGAGCTGCAAAGAGACAGAGGTAAGTGAGGAGGAGCCTGAGCTGCAGAGAGACAGAGGTAAGTGAGGAGGAGCCTGAGCTGCAGAGAGAGAGAGAGAGACAGAGGTAAGTGAGGAGGAGCCTGAGCTGCAGAGAGACAGAGGTAAGTGAGGAGGAGCCTGAGCTGCGGAGAGACAGAGGTAAGTGAGGAGGAGCCTGAGCTGCAGAGAGACAGAGGTAAGTGAGGAGGAGCCTGAGCTGCAGAGAGACAGAGGTAAGTGAGGAGGAGCCTAGCTTCGGAGAGAGAGAGAGAGACAGAGGTAAGTGAGGAGGAGCCTGAGCTGCAGAGAGACAGAGGTAAGTGAGGAGGAGCCTGAGCTGCTGAGAGAGAGAGAGAGAGACAGAGGTAAGTGAGGAGGAGCCTGAGCTGCGGAGAGACAGAGGTAAGTGAGGAGGAGCCTGAGCTGCAGAGAGACAGAGGTAAGTGAGGAGGAGCCTGAGCTGCAGAGAGAGACAGAGGTAAGTGAGGAGGAGCCTGAGCTGCAGAGAGACAGAGGTAAGTGAGGAGGAGCCTGAGCTGCAGAGAGACAGAGGTAAGTGAGGAGGAGCCTGAGCTGCAGAGAGAGACAGAGGTAAGTGAGGAGGAGCCTGAGCTGCAGAGAGAGAGACAGAGGTAAGTGAGGAGGAGCCTGAGCTGCAGAGAGAGAGAGGTAAGTGAGGATCCTCTGCTCTCCGGCTCCCACCCGCCTCGATCTCGTCCGGCTCTAACAGCCAGCCTCTTCATTGGCTCCTTGTTCCCCCCGCCCCCCGGATCAGCTGCTCCACCACCCAGCGCGTGGCCGCCTGGCGTGTGTGGCCGAGGGGTTGCCCGCACCCACCTCTCAGGGTTGGCAGTGCTCCTCGCTACATTCACCCCACCCCCCGACCCCCCGCTATCATCTGCTCACCGGCGCCCGCCCCTCCATCTCGGCCGGCTCTGACAGGCGGCATCTTGATTGGCCTCCTCGCCCTGCTGGCCCCGGCCCTTGGTTATGGAACAGTGCCGGCGCGGGACATGATACAGGGCCGCCGGGCTCCGCCCACCTGCTGGGTCATGGACGCGTGATTAGGTGCTGAGGAAGAGACCCCGGAAAAAAAGTTAAGAGTGCTTGTATTAAAAAAAAAATTAAAAATAGATGAGGGTGTGTGTGTGTATTATTTTTTTTTTTCAGTTTGGTCACAGGGCTCCTGAGCGCATGCCCACGGGGGCGCCCGTGCCCCATGACCAACAAGTAAATCTGGCCAGCTCTGTGGTTCCGGCGCCCTCCAAATCGGGATGCCCTGGGGGAGGGGAAGGTCAGAGGCCAGCCTCCACAACAACCATAGACACTCACCTCTCCCCGGTCCAATGGTGCATGTGCAGGCTCTCTTCCAATGAGAGCTGTCCACTGTCACTAGGTAATTCGACAGGTGGCTCTCATTAGAATCAATGGGAATCCCAGCCTGTTGAATTACGCGGTGGCGGTGGGCGGCTTTCATTGGACCAGAGCCCGAGCGTGCACCTTTGGAGCCAGGGAAGGTAAGTATTTACTGGACTTTCTGGGGGGTTATACACAGCGGGGTATCCTGGGACATAGCCCGCGGATGATCATTAAATTTTTTTTTACGCTTTAAAGAGGAATATCAGATTCAGGGCCACCCGAGGTCCACTCCCTGGGGCATCCCAATTCAGGATGCCCCACTGTGTAAAACTCCCCAGAAGCCCCGTTTCACTCACCTTGTCCCGGAACCCTCGCCGCGGCCACCTCCCGGCTCACCTCTAGCTGTGCGCACACCTGCACCTGTCCTTTCTTAATGGGCAACGCAGGCACGCAACAGCTAGGAGGTGAGCGGGGAATGCAGCGGTTTGCGTAATCAACTCCCTTCAGCGCTGCTCAGCTGCTAAGTCGTTGGCGGCGCCGAGTAAAAGCAAGCGCACCGATTGGCTGGCTCGTACTAATCCGATTCTGCACTGTGGGAGCGACAGGAAGGTGAGTGAATGGACAACCTTGTGGTTACACACAGCAGGGCATCCCAATTTGAGATGCCCCCTTAAGAGAAACACCCCAAAATAGGAAAATTGAGTGTGTTGTTCCCCTTTAATGAGTGTGTCTCTGCAGGCCGGGGGGGTGGCAGCTGGTGAATTGGGGTGTACGTGTGTGCATGGCGGACGCAAAATGCTACAGCTTTAGCCACTGTACCTTTCTTTTTATTTTTTTACACAATGATTAAGTGGTGGCAGACGCTCCCCACATCAGCCGAGTCCCCCACCACTCAGTACCTGTCGGGACTCCCTATCGTCTCGCTGAAAAAATGCCACCTGTCACTTTCAGGCAGAATGGTGAGCGAACCTTGGGGGGGGGCATCCCAGGGCTGCTGGCCTTCCCCGGGGGCATCCTGAACTGCGATTCCCTGCAGTGTGAAACCCCCAGATCTCCAGCATTGGCTTACCTTTCTCCAGACCAACAACACATTCAGACTCTTGTCCAGTCAGAGTAGTTATGACATAGGCCGTGCCCACAAACAGCTCTGATTGCTTACAATGGGGAGCGAATGCTGTCACATCCCCGGCATCTTCGGGCTGTGCAAGTGCGCCCGCCCTAGCCAATCAGATAGACAGCAACAGGAGCATGCGTCGCCGAGGTTGCAGGGGATGCGATTGCTTGTGCTCCCCACTGAAGTCTATCAGAGCCGTTTACCAAATTACATAGTCACAGCAAATGGCTCTGACTGGACGAGAGCCCGCACATGCGTCATTGGACCTGGAAGAAGTGCGTTTATCCAGGCATTTTGCGGGCTTTCACACAGAGGTGCATCCCAATTTGGGATCTCCCTGGGGCATGGCGCAAAACCCATAGTCAATCCCATGGTTGTTATAGGATTTCCAGGGAGGAGAGTATACAGCCATTTAGTTGCAGCGGACGGGGGCCGCAAACAGCTAAAGGGGGAAAGTGAGCGATGCACGCAGTTAACTCACCTTTGGAGTCTCATAGACTCCAGGGTGGGATATGGTCCTCTTTAAAGTGGACCAACACCCAGGATTTTGACTATCCTGGGTGCCCCGCTGTGCCCCGCTGTGTGAAACCCCCCGAACCCCCCGAAAAACTCACCTCTCCCCGATCCCAGCGCCGACGGACAAGCCGCGGACAAGCGGCTCCTCCGCCGCCGCCTCCCGGGCGTCACTCTTGACGCGTGCGCGCCCGCGCCGGCCCTTCACAGATGGCCGGCGCGGGCGCGCGCACGCCTAGAGGGGCGCGAGGGAGGCGGCGGCGGCTGGCTAAGGTAAGGGGGTTTTGGGGGGGTTTCACCCCGCGGGACATCCCGATCTCGGATGTCCCGCGGGGAGGAAGGTGATCGGCCCGGGAATCTAATAGATTCCCGGGCCGATCACCCGAGGGTGATGGTCCACTTTAAATGCTGATTGGCCAAGAACCTACACAAGCACTGTGGGAACAGTGGAAAGGTGAGTTCTGGGGTGATGTGGGGGGTTTCACACAGGGGGGGCATTCCAAATTGGGATGCCCTAATTAAACAGACCCAACTCCATGAAAGTGAGAATCCCAGTGGTATGTCCACTTTAAAAATTGGGGGGGGGGGGGGGGGGGCATTAACAAAAAGTGCCTAGGGCAGCTCCAATTCTAAATACGGCCCAGGTGAGGAGGAGCCTGAGCTGCAGAGAGACAGAGGTAAGTGAGGAGGAGCCTGAGCTGCGGAGAGACAGAGGTAAGTGAGGAGGAGCCTGAGCTGCAGAGAGACAGAGGTAAGTGAGGAGGAGCCTGAGCTGCGGAGAGACAGAGGTAAGTGAGGAGGAGCCTGAGCTGCGGAGAGACAGAGGTAAGTGAGGAGGAGCCTGAGCTGCAGAGAGACAGAGGTAAGTGAGGAGGAGCCTGAGCTGCGGAGAGAGACAGAGGTAAGTGAGGAGGAGCCTGAGCTGCAGAGAGAGACAGAGGTAAGTGAGGAGGAGCCTGAGCTGCAGAGAGAGAGACAGAGGTAAGTGAGGAGGAGCCTGAGCTGCAGAGAGACAGAGGTAAGTGAGGAGGAGCCTGAGCTGCGGAGAGAGACAGAGGTAAGTGAGGAGGAGCCTGAGCTGCAGAGAGAAACAGAGGTAAGTGAGGAGGAGCCTGAGCTGCAGAGAGACAGAGGTAAGTGAGGAGGAGCCTGAGCTGCAGAGAGACAGAGGTAAGTGAGGAGGAGCCTGAGCTGCAGAGAGAGGTAAGTGAAGAGGAGCCTGAGCTGCAGAGAGACAGAGGTAAGTGAGGAGGAGCCTGAGCTGCAGAGAGACAGAGGTAAGTGAGGAGGAGCCTGAGCTGCAGAGGCACAGAGGTAAGTGAGGAGAAGCCTGAGCTGCGGAGAGACAGAGGTAAGTGAGGAGGAGCCTGAGCTGCAGAGAGAAACAGAGGTAAGTGAAGAGGAGCCTGAGCTGCAGAGAGACAGAGGTAAGAGAGGAGGAGCCTGAGCTGCAGAGAGACAGAGGTAAGTGAGGAGGAGCCTGAGCTGCGGAGAGACAGAGGTAAGAGAGGAGGAGCCTGAGCTGCAGAGAGACAGAGGTAAGTGAGGAGGAGCCTAAGCTGCGGAGAGACAGAGGTAAGTGAGGAGGAGCCTGAGCTGCAGAGAGACAGAGGTAAGTGAGGAGGAGCCTGAGCTGCAGAGAGACAGAGGTAAGAGAGGAGGAGCCTGAGCTGCAGAGAGACAGAGGTAAGTGAGGAGGAGCCTGAGCTGCAGAGAGAGAGAGACAGAGGTAAGTGAGGAGGAGCCTGAGCTGCGGGGAGACAGAGGTAATGTCAGGGTTGGAGTTCCTCCTTAGGCTTCTGTGACAGACGCTCTGTCTTTTGGATGTCATCACTATTCAGTTGCCCACCGGGTCATTCACTGGCCTCTTCTTAATTAGGTCATTGTAGTTTGGATTGTATTATAAACTGCCTTTGTGTTAATTGATTACGTCACAGGCAATGGCATTGTTCTGATTGAGTGTATTACAGACGCCTATTGTTTTGCTGATTGCGTTACCGGCAGAGTTGGTCTGTGTATTTGTCATGAGGTCCACGGGGGAGGTCCCATTGCATGGAGACTTGTGTATATAAGGCCTAGAGTGGCACTAATAAAAACACTTCACCTTCACCCTCAATACTGAGTTCTGTCTCTTATTGGGGGAAACGCTATATTACAATTCACTAGCCCTTGTAAGGGCTGTTCCTGGTTCCTCACGGACGACTCTGGAATTCCAGCAGCACCTCTTACGATTGGGAAAAGGACGTCTCGGGTGGTGAAGCCCTTCGGCGATGAGGGTTATCGCTACAGCTTCTGAGTGTGCTGCTGGTCAATACTGCTGGCTGGCTCTTCTCTGGAACTTCCCCTGCATTGTGCTTATCCACCAAGAGATGGCTCTGTCCTGCAGAGCTGCTGGCAATCAGCCAGCACCTGTAACTCCTCAGCCTATATAAGCTGATCAGCCCATTCAGGCGGCGGATTAGCATTGTGTCATGTCATCATTATCCCAGTATGCTGTACCTAGATCCAAGGTACCCCTGAACCTTGCACCCAGGACTCCTGCCTCAGCTCTTGTGTTTACTCCCCCTATCCCAGCCGTGCTTCCACCTTGGGATTTGGACTTTTTCTCTCATCCTTATGCATGCTTGTTGCCGGACTCCATCTTGTTGCCTGCTCCATCTTGTGTATGTACAGCCAGAGCGTGTTAATGTCACTTGTATATATGTATAGTTCCCTTGCACATATGTGTTCCCCTTTGTGATTTGTACTCTGTTAGATTGTAGTGTGTTTGATGTGTAGTTACCACTGTTTTCTGGTTGCCACTGTTTTTTGTAGTTTTGTTTGATGTGTAGTTACCACTGTTTTTTAGTTACCACTGGTTTGTTCACTATTAAACACGGTTTGCCCCATATCCATTTCTGCCTCAGTCTCAATTTCTGGTCACTTTTTACAATTGGGATTTCTCCGTTTGGAAAATCCCTGACAGAATGCTAATCCCATAGACCAGGAGACTGTAAGACTGATTTGGATTTGTTGTGCAGAGTCTGTAATGCTGTCTGTCCTGGGTCTTGTAGTTCCTCTAGTTTTAGTTGGGCCTCCGGCCTTCTTGTTTTGAAATTTTGGCTTAACGCCTTCTGGTCTGTATTGGGGCCCAGCCCCGTCTTGGTCTGTATTGGGGCCCAGCCCCGTCTTGGTCTGTATTGGGGCCCAGCCCCGTCTTGGTCTGTATTGGGGCCCAGCCCCGTCTTGGTCTGTATTGGGGCCCAGCCCCGTCTTGGTCTGTACTGGGGCCCAGTTCTTTGTTTGTCTTGTTTATGTCTCTCCTGTGTTTCCCTTCCCCAAGTCTGTGACCACCACGGGATTACCTGGGGCCTGTGCAACTTCACCTTTAGAAGCTCTGTCGAAGAAGTGGGTGGATTACGGGCTACTCAAGTGCCGGATCACCTACGTCCCTCGTGGTCGGCGGTTTGCCTCCTTGGTGGCACAGGCGGGTTGTCTGTCCTTGTATATTCGTTTTTGGTCAGTTCACCACCCTGCATGCCCAGGGAAGTTTCTCGCCTGGGTAGGTCAAAATGATTCAATCTATCCATATTGAGATTCCTGGCGTACGCAAGTCTAGTATAAGTTCCAAGATGTCCACAAGGACAGCAGTTGCTATTAGCACTGACTGTCCCACAGATAGGTATGTCTTTGTTCCTCCTCCTCGTTATAAGGAGCTTACTCTGGCTACCTTCCCCCAGTTTCTCCAGGCTGCTTTAAAGTTAATACAGGAGCCTTACATCCAGCACTCTCCTATGACAACCTGGAGTCGTCAAGTGGCCTATTTTCTTTTCGAAGATGATTTGTTTTTTTGGGGCTGAAGCGTGGCTTAATCATAGTAAACACCTCAGTGAGAATTTTGTAGAGTTCCTTAAATTTATTGCCACATCTTACTTATGTATTCCTGAGGCTGACCTGAATCTGACTGCCCTTTGTTCAGCCCAGAAATCGGAAACTTCAGCCAAATCTATTGCCTCTGAGTCTAACGAGGAGGATAAGGATGACAGTGGGTCTGATGCCGGAGTTGATATATCTGTTTCAGAGGATGACCGCCATCCATCTGTTCTGTCCCCCGTTCAGTCCACTAGGGTGCCTCCGTCTGATGTCTATCATCAAACCATACCGGTGACCCCAATAATTCAACCCGAGCCAGTAACGCTAGTGATTAAACCAGAACCTCACTGTGAGCCCATGCCTGAACCTGGCTGTGTGTCTGCTTCTAAATCGGTTTGTGACCCTGACCCAATGTCTGTCTTTGAGCCCGTCACATTCTCTGCCTATGAGTTTGAACCTGTACCTGTTTGTAAGCCCGGCTTAATGTCTGTTTGTCAATCTATATCTCCTGTCGAGTTCTCTCCTAGTTCACCTGAGGTAGGAGCGCCTGAGGTTGGTTCTCCTGCCTTGCCCGAGCCTCTGATGTCAGTGCCTGCCTCGCCCGAGCCTCTGATGCCAGTGCCTGCCTCGCCCGAGCCTCTGATGCCAGTGCCTGCCTCGCCCGAGCCTCTGATGCCAGTGCCTGCCTCGCCCGAGCCTCTGATGCCAGTGCCTGCCTCGCCCGAGCCTCTGATGCCAGTGCCTGCCTCGCCCGAGCCTCTGATGCCAGTGCCTGCCTCGCCCGAGCCTCTGATGCCAGTGCCTGCCTCGCCCGAGCCTCTGATGCCAGTGCCTGCCTTGACTGAGCCATTGACGCTAGTGCCTGCCTTGTCCGGTCCAGTTGTTGCCTCCGCACCGGCGTGCCCAGTTGTTGCCTCCGCACCGGCGTGCCCAGTTGTTGCCTCCGCACCGGCGTGCCCAGTTGTTGCCTCCGCACCGGCGTGCCCAGTTGTTGCCTCCGTACCGGCGTGCCCAGTTGTTGCCTCCGTACCGGCGTGCCCAGTTGTTGCCTCCGTACCGGCGTGCCCAGTTGTTGCCTCCGTACCGGCCTGCCCTCCTGTGGGCTCCAGTAATATCTGCCCTAAGCCCGAACCTGATCACCATCTTTCGGGTAATCTTAGAGAAGACCATGAAGATTCCTCACGTGCTCGTGGTTTTGAAACACCTCGGGTTGCAAATGGGGATTTTTTCAATGTCCCGCTGGCTCAAGGAGATCTGGAAGGGTTTCCTAAAGTCACAGGAAGGTCTGAATTTGGTTACTCAGGCGCTGATAAAGGTTTCAAGGGCACAGGTTGCTGTCTTAAGAACCTGGATCTGGAAGGTCCCGGTCCCCGTGGGCGCTGCCGTGAAGGTCCCGGTCCCCGTGGGCGCTGCCGTGAAGGTCCCGGTCCCCGTGGGCGCTGCCGTGAAGGTCCCGGTCCCCGTGGGCGCTGCCGTGAAGGTCCCGGTCCCCGTGGGCGCTGCCGTGAAGGTCCCGGTCCCCGTGGGCGCTGCCGTGAAGGTCCCGGTCCCCGTGGGCGCTGCCGTGAAGGTCCCGGTCCCCGTGGGCGCTGCCGTGAAGGTCCCGGTCCCCCTGGGCGCTGCCGTGAAGGTCCCGGTCCCCCTGGGCGCTGCCGTGAAGGTCCCGGTCCCCCTGGGCGCTGCCGTGAAGGTCCCGGTCCCCCTGGGCGCTGCCGTGAAGGTCCCGGTCCCCCTGGGCGCTGCCGTGAAGGTCCCGGTCCCCCTGGGCGCTGCCGTGAAGGTCCCGGTCCCCCTGGGCGCTGCCGTGAAGGTCCCGGTCCCCCTGGGCGCTGCCGTGAAGGTCCCGGTCCCCCTGGGCGCTGCCGTGAAGGTCCCGGTCCCCCTGGGCGCTGCCGTGAAGGTCCCGGTCCCCCTGGGCGCTGCCGTGAAGGTCCCGGTCCCCCTGGGCGCTGCCGTGAAGGTCCCGGTCCCCCTGGGCGCTGCCGTGAAGGTCCCGGTCCCCCTGGGCGCTGCCGTGAAGGTCCCGGTCCCCCTGGGCGCTGCCGTGAAGGTCCCGGTCCCCCTGGGCGCTGCCGTGAAGGTCCCGGTCCCCCTGGGCGCTGCCGTGAAGGTCCCGGTCCCCCTGGGCGCTGCCGTGAAGGTCCCGGTCCCCCTGGGCGCTGCCGTGAAGGTCCCGGTCCCCCTGGGCGCTGCCGTGAAGGTCCCGGTCCCCCTGGGCGCTGCCGTGAAGGTCCCGGTCCCCCTGGGCGCTGCCGTGAAGGTCCCGGTCCCCCTGGGCGCTGCCGTGAAGGTCCCGGTCCCCCTGGGCGCTGCCGTGAAGGTCCCGGTCCCCCTGGGCGCTGCCGTGAAGGTCCCGGTCCCCCTGGCCATTGCTTTATTGATTTTGTTCCTGGAGGGACTGCCGCACCTGCTGAGTCTTCGCCTGCTTCGGGGCCCGCACCTGCTGAGTCTTCGCCTGCTTCGGGGCCCGCACCTGCTGAGTCTTCGCCTGCTTCGGGGCCCGCACCTGCTGAGTCTTCGCCTGCTTCGGGGCCCGCACCTGCTGAGTCTTCGCCTGCTTCGGGGCCCGCACCTGCTGAGTCTTCGCCTGCTTCGGGGCCCGCACCTGCTGAGTCTTCGCCTGCTTCGGGGCCCGCACCTGCTGAGTCTTCGCCTGCTTCGGGGCCCGCACCTGCTGAGTCTTCGCCTGCTTCGGGGCCCGCACCTGCTGAGTCTTCGCCTGCTTCGGGGCCCGCACCTGCTGAGTCTTCGCCTGCTTCGGGGCCCGCACCTGCTGAGTCTTCGCCTGCTTCGGGGCCCGCACCTGCTGAGTCTTCGCCTGCTTCGGGGCCCGCACCTGCTGAGTCTTCGCCTGCTTCGGGGCCCGCACCTGCTGAGTCTTCGCCTGCTTCGGGGCCCGCACCTGCTGAGTCTTCGCCTGCTTCGGGGCCCGCACCTGCTGAGTCTTCGCCTGCTTCGGGGCCCGCACCTGCTGAGTCTTCGCCTGCTTCGGGGCCCGCACCTGCTGAGTCTTCGCCTGCTTCGGGGCCCGCACCTGCTGAGTCTTCGCCTGCTTCGGGGCCCGCACCTGCTGAGTCTTCGCCTGCTTCGGGGCCCGCACCTGCTGAGTCTTCGCCTGCTTCGGGGCCCGCACCTGCTGAGTCTTCGCCTGCTTCGGGGCCCGCACCTGCTGAGTCTTCGCCTGCTTCGGGGCCCGCACCTGCTGAGTCTTCGCCTGCTTCGGGGCCCGCACCTGCTGAGTCTTCGCCTGCTTCGGGGCCCGCACCTACTGGGTCTTCACCTGCTTCGGGGCCCGCACCTACTGGGTCTTCACCTGCTTCAGGGCCTCTTCCCGCCTGCCAGCTCCCCGAGTGTGAGCTTCCCGCCTGCCAGCTCCCCGGGTGTGAGCTTCCCGCCTGCCAGCTCCCCGGGTGTGAGCTTCCCGCCTGCCAGCTCCCCGGGTGTGGGCTTCCCGCCTGCCAGCTCCCCGGGTGTGGGCTTCCCGCCTGCCAGCTCCCCGGGTGTGGGCTTCCCGCCTGCCAGCTCCCCGGGTGTGAGCTTCCCGCCTGCCAGCTCCCCGGGTGTGAGCTTCCCGCCTGCCAGCTCCCCGGGTGTGAGCTTCCCGCCTGCCAGCTCCCCGGGTGTGAGCTTCCCGCCTGCCAGCTCCCCGGGTGTGAGTCACCTGCATCGCCCCTGTCTGGATTTCTGCCTGCATCGCCCCTGTCTGGATTTCTGCCTGCATCGCCCCTGTCTGGATTTCTGCCTGCATCGCCCCTGTCTGGATTTCTGCCTGCATCGCCCCTGTCTGGATTTCTGCCTGCATCGCCCCTGTCTGGATTTCTGCCTGCATCGCCACTGTCTGGATTTCTGCCTGCTTGGTTCCTGTCCGGCCCACCTCTCATGGGAGGTTTGCCAATTTTACCCATCCAGATCATATGTCTGATCCCATGCTACCTTTCTGGATTTTTTCTCGTATGCTGATTGAAGCATCTCCAGTGGTGTTATTTAAAGCGTTCGGTGCCCGCTTTTTTTGAGGGGGGGTAATGTCAGGGTTGGAGTTCCTCCTTAGGCTTCTGAGTGTGCTGCTGGTCAATACTGCTGGCTGGCTCTTCTCTGGAACTTCCCCTGCATTGTGCTTATCCACCAAGAGATGGCTCTGTCCTGCAGAGCTGCTGGCAATCAGCCAGCACCTGTAACTCCTCAGCCTATATAAGCTGATCAGCCCATTCAGGCGGCGGATTAGCATTGTGTTATGTCATCATTATCCCAGTATGCTGTACCTAGATCCAAGGTACCCCTGAACCTTGCACCCAGGACTCCTGCCTCAGCTCTTGTGTTTACTCCCCCTATCCCAGCCGTGCTTCCACCTTGGGATTTGGACTTTTTTTCTCATCCTTATGCATGCTTGTTGCCGGACTCCATCTTGTTGCCTGCTCCATCTTGTGTATGTACAGCCAGAGCGTGTTAATGTCACTTGTATATATGTATAGTTCCCTTGCACATATGTGTTCCCCTTTGTGATTTGTACTCTGTTAGATTGTAGTGTGTTTGATGTGTAGTTACCACTGTTTTCTGGTTGCCACTGTTTTTTGTAGTTTTGTTTGATGTGTAGTTACCACTGTTTTTTAGTTACCACTGGTTTGTTCACTATTAAACACGGTTTGCCCCATATCCATTTCTGCCTCAGTCTCAATTTCTGGTCACTTTTTACAATTGGGATTTCTCCGTTTGGAAAATCCCTGACAGGTAAGTGAGGAGGAGCCTGAGCTGCAGAGAGACAGAGGTAAGTGAGGAGGAGCCTGAGCTGCGGAGAGACAGAGGTAAGTGAGGAGGAGCCTGAGCTGCGGAGAGACAGAGGTAAGTGAGGAGGAGCCTGAGCTGCAGAGAGAGAGAGGTAAGTGAGGAGGAGCCTGAGCTGCAGAGAGACAGAGGTAAGTGAGGAGGAGCCTGAGCTGCAGAGAGAGAGACAGAGGTAAGTGAGGAGGAGCCTGAGCTGCAGAGAGACAGAGGTAAGTGAGGAGGAGCCTGAGCTGCAGAGAGACAGAGGTAAGTGAGGAGGAGCCTGAGCTGCAGAGAGACAGAGGTAAGTGAGGAGGAGCCTGAGCTGCAGAGAGACAGAGGTAAGTGAGGAGGAGCCTGAGCTGCGGAGAGACAGAGGTAAGTGAGGAGGAGCCTGAGCTGCGGAGAGACAGAGGTAAGTGAGGAGGAGCCTGAGCTGCAAAGAGACAGAGGTAAGTGAGGAGGAGCCTGAGCTGCAGAGAGACAGAGGTAAGTGAGGAGGAGCCTGAGCTGCAGAGAGACAGAGGTAAGTGAGGAGGAGCCTGAGCTGCAGAGAGACAGAGGTAAGAGAGGAGGAGCCTGAGCTGCAGAGAGACAGAGGTAAGTGAGAAGATCCAGATTTAAGAAACATAGTTCTGAAAGACTATGGTTTATTTTCTGTATGTTAGAGTAACGCTTTAACGTTGGACTTTTCTGTAATTGCTTTTTGCAAGGCTTCTCCTTATCCCTTATTCCTTATCTAATGAATGTGCTGCTTCGCATGGGGGCCTCTGGGAACTGAGAAAACTATAAAATACTCCCTGAACTCAACCTTGTACATAGTAATAAATATTCTGTTCTCATTATTTTTAATTTAGGTAATTGTCTGTTCTGCGCATGCTCTAACTATGAAAGTTTTCAATAAAACAGGGGTCAGAAGCTCCCCCTGCTCAGTGTGTTTCTCTGAGGTTTTGCTACACACCTTGTCGCGTGTATTGATTTCTCTTAGAATATAGTAATTGGGAATCGGACAACAGAAGCCAGACCAAGTCCGCTTAGTGACTTGAACGTAACATTACGTGGCGCCAGAACAGGGACTCTCGATAGTGGTCGCAAGAGGTATCGCACCCGCCGAACGGAACATCAACTGATGCCACCTCGGAACAGCAGACTTCAAAACCTGGCCAGGTAAGAGACAGCTTTTATGTACTCTTATACTCTGCTCTTCCCCTGTGAGGCATCAGCGGGTCCGTTCTAAGGTGAGATAGGCATAGCCAGCCTCTGCGAAAGAGGGTCATTTTAAGAATCCTAAGGCGCTTCTGTTGTCTGCATTTGTTTTGTCTGTTTGTATTTGTCTTGTCTGTCTGTTCCCTTAAGAATTTGTTATTTTTGAGAGTGTGATAAAAAACTTTATGAGCCTGGCATTTAGTTAAAAACTTTGGAAGGTCATTAGACGCCCCATCCCACTGGCGAGGGTAAAACCGCTATAACCCAGTGACGGTGAACGCAAGTGGTGACCAGAAGAAGTTTTAGATAAAAATTTTACCCTGTATGGTTCCACAACTCATTTAGGCGTGAGCCAGTTTGTCAAGTTGACCGGATTTGACAGCGCCTTTACGGTGCATGCCAGCCGATCTTGACTACGTTGAGTTATAAGAACCACAGTTCCCAGGCTTAGTTAGAAGACCAGGACTAGTCGATAGGTGATTTCAGAAAATTAAAGCCAATATTACTGGGATGGGAATAAGATACAATTAGTGTATCTAGGACTGTCACTTACCCATATGATAGGTGATGATGTGTTTGTGGTGATTTCAGAAAATTAAAGCCAATATTACTGGGATGGGAATAAGATACAATTAGTGTATCTAGGACTGTCACTTACCCATATGATAGGTGATGTGTTGTTTGTGATCCTAATTGTTTGTCTTGGATTATGTGTTGCTATTTGGTTAGCGTGTAGGATCACTAGACATTACCAGGAGAGACCCACAGAGAGGTACTCCAGTTCCTAGTTCCTTAGGAGGAAGCCAAAGAAGGCTAGCCCACAGAGAGGTTAGACCCCAATAAGGTACCTGAGGCAGGTTGCTAGGAAGATGGGAAAAGAACAGTCCAAAGAGATACCCCAGGAAGAGAAGTGGCAGACATTAGAAGAAATCACCAGGGAAAGGTGTGGCTTAGATGCCGCTAGGAATTTGAAAAAGATTTGGAAGGAATTTAAGCTAGTTCATAAATGGCAGTTAGATTTAGGGAAGTGGGAACAGATAGCTAAAGGGAAACATGGAATTATTTTTGACAAAGGATGGGATCATCAAGTAGAATGTGCTCTGAAACTTTCAAGTTTAGCAGAAAAGGAAGGCTGGACGTACAGTCCAGATAGGAAACAATGGAACACTACACCATTGCTTCATCCCCAAGTAGACCCCATACCTGATGTTCCAACAAACCCAGTACCGCCACCCCCATATGAAAAGACAGTAAAAGAAAGAAACTAGTAAGTTGTATCCTAGACTCCCCATTGGCCAGTAACAGTACGTATGGTCCAGATCCAGGACCAGATGATGGCGATAGCGGCTTATGGCAATGCTATTGTGGAATGATAAATAAGGGTTGGGACAGAATGTGTACCCAGTGTAAAGTAAGGGAGCAGGATAAAGTAGTAAATGAAGAAGGAACATGGAAATGTGTAGTTTGTGGTTGTAGAGGGATGGGTTTAGAAGAATGTAATGTTTGTGGAGCAGATCAGCAAGGAGGGGATCCAGATGAGAGAATAAATGGTGTTAGCACAAGAAAGAAAAAAGTAAATTTAGTTACTGAAAAATCATGGACTTGCCATCACTGTATGACTTATGGTTTACCAGAAAATGTTACACATTGCCCAAGGTGTAAAACTTATAGGTACACAGGACCCCCTCCTGCGCCTGTGTTTACCCATACCAGGCAGAGTCCAGATGCTCAAAATGCAGAACAGTTTGTCAATTTATTAACCAAGAAATCCCTTATTATAAGCCATGGACTCCAGCTGAATGTATGGCTTTGTTGCAGAATGCACCTGATCCCCGTACTAGCCCTTCTAGGTTTGGCAGGTATGTAGTACAAATGATGGAGTCACATAATGCCACCTGGTTGGATGGAGAAGATCTTTGTAGGATGAAAATGTCCCCTACTATGTTTCATCAATTTACTGATTATATGAGAGCACATGTACCACAGAATGTTAGACTTGGGGACAGTAGAACTGATTTTTTATTTTGAACAAACATATATTGATGAAGGCTTAGATGTTGGAAATATTGGAGTTCAAAGGTTGTTTGTTAGAGCCTATATTGATGGTTTAAAACCAACCATTAAGGAAAAGTTAAAGGCTTCTATCCCAGATTGGAGAACTAACCATACTATGGCACAATTGTTAGCTAAAGCACAGGGTATTGAAATGGATATGCATGACAAGCCCAAGGTGCGTATGGTTGCCCAGGTTAACACTGATGTTAGACCTAAATCTCAAGGTAATTTTCAGAGTAAAATTTTAAAATGTTACTACTGTGACAAACCTGGTCACATTAAGAGGAATTGTAGAAAGTTTGCTGCCGATCAAGGAACAGCCCCCAATAAGTCAGAATCTAAAAGTAAAGAACAAGACTGACTATCGGCAGTAACATTCACAGTACCAGCCAAAACACCCATAATACCGATTGAAATTGATGGCAAAACAGTTGAATTTTTGATTGCTATAGGAGCGACTAAATCTGTCATTAGTAATAAAGTTTTAAGTAAGAAACAGCAGTCAGAAGCCCAAACTATAGCTTCAGGTTTTGATGGACTACCCAGAGTCATGCCCATTTCTAAGCCACTAGAGGGCAGACTTGGTCCACACATGTTTATCTCTAAATTTTTAGTTTGTGAGTCAGCTCCTTACAACTTATTGGGTGTGGATAATTTAACAAAGTTACAAGCAAAAATTGATTTTCAAGAAGATGGTCAAGTTGTTCTAACTTTGCCTGACCATCCTGATGATTTAGAATATTGTATGCAAATACAAGCTCTTGAAGATTTTGAACTCACTAATGTACTTACAGAGAATGATCAAGATTTACTAAGAACTGTACCTGACCATTTATGGTCTAAGTCAGGGTCTGATATAGGACTTCTCCCTGTCTCACCAGTAGAGGTCCATATCAAACCAGGATCTACCTTACCACAGCTTAAGCAGTACCCTTTGAGTGCTGCACAAGAACAAGCTATAGGAGAACAAATTGACGAGCTTTTGGCCAAGGGTGCTTTGATTCAGATGCAATCAGGGGCTAATACTCCTTTGTATCCAGTCAGGAAAAAGGTTTTGGAACCAGGACAGCCTGTGAAATACAGGATGGTACAAGATCTTAGAGCCATTAATAACATTTTGGCTCCAATGACACCAGTGGTTCCAAACCCTCATACATTGCTTTCTCAAATACCGAGTACAAGCATGTATTTTTCTTGCGTGGATCTAACGGGAGCTTTCTTTTCGGTTCCTTTAGCACCTGAATGTTACCACCTCTTCGCTTTTCAGTCTTGGCAGGATGGAAACCATCAACAGATTGTGTACTTCTACAATAGGTAGACGTTTTGCTTCTTTGCTGCCCAGACAAAAAAACATGTGAGGAGGGTACTTTGTCTCTTCTTACATTTTTGGCTGAGAATGGCTGCAAGGCTAGCAAAGAAAAGCTACAATTCTGCCAAACACAAGTTATCTTTCTAGGTCACTGCATTTCACAAGGCACTAGACACCTTACTAAAGACAGAGTGGAAATAGTCAGGAACATGTCACCTCCTAAGACACATAAACAATTAGGAGCGTTTCTAGGACTCATCTCTTACTGTAGACAGTGGATTATGCATGCCAGTTCACTTATGCAACCACTGTATGATTGTGTCAAAGTCACACTTTTTTTTTTTGCCTAACACCAGAAGCAAGAGATGCTTTTGAACAACTTAAACTTGCAGTCACACAAGCACCAGCTTTAGGTCTTCCTGATTATTCTAAGCCATTTACACTCATGGCTACTGAAATACAAGGACACGCTACAGGAGTTTTAAGGCAGGCACATGGCACAAAACAAAGACCTATTGCTTATTATTCGTGTAGCAGTAGTTTCTCTATTGGTAGACAAAGCTTCTGAAATTGTACTTGATAATGAATTAGCTGTGTCTACCAATCACGACATTCATGGAATATTATCACAAGTTAATCCCAAACACCTGTCAATGGCTAGACAGCTTAGGCTGCAGTGTACCCTTTTACTACCCCCAACAATTAAGTTTCAAAGATGTACTTCTCTGAATCTGGCGACTTTGTTACCAATTTCTTCAGATTCTGAAGGGGGGAATAATAGTGAAGATTTTGAGAATTTTTTAGAATTTGAACATACTGAAGACACACATGACTGCATTGAACTTATGAAGCAAGAAACAATGGGTTTACCACATGTGCATGATACACCTTTAGAAAACCCAGAATTTGAATTTTTTGTAGATGGCAGCAGATATGCTGATGAAAAAGGACAGTTTCATACAGGTTATGCAATAGTAACTGAACATGAAGTTGTAGAAGCTGAACCATTACCACCTCATATGTCTGCTCAGGAAGCAGAACTTACAGCCCTCTCTAGGGCATTAATGCTGCTAAAAGACACTACAGGCACGATCTGGACAGACTCCACCTATTCTTGGGGTATTGCCCACGATTACGCCCACTTGTGGAAAGCAAGGGCCTTCTTAACAGCTGCAGGAACCCCCATTAGACATGCTGATTTAGTTAAAGAAATTCTGACCAACCTGAACAATGTCAAATAGGTGGCTATAGTAAAAGTAGCGGCCCACACAAAACAAACAACCAAAGAGGCTAAAGGTAATGAAAAAGCTGACTTAGCAGCTAAACAAGCAGCTTTGAAGAAGGTAGAGAGTGTAAGTGTAAATCTTACCCAGGAATCAGCGGTAAGTATGGAACTAATGAAAAATCTTCAAGACAAGGTAATGCCTGAGGAAAAGGAAAAATGGCTCAGAGCAGGAGCCCAGCAAAATGATGGATTATGGGTCAAAGGAAGCCGATTGTGCTTGCCTAGCTTCCTATACCCTGAACAGGCACAGGTATCACACCTGCCTACACATCAGAGTGCAAACTCTATGGTAAGGAGTACCAATCAGACTTGGTATGCTCCAGGCTTTAGTAGCATGGCACGACAATACTGTGCAGGATGCTCTATCTGTTTGACGGAGAACCCAGGACAGGTGATTAAGACACCGGTAAGACATCAATCTAGGTCTCTCTATCCATTTCAAAGGCTTCAAACTGATTACATCCAACTCCCTAAGAGTGGACCCTTTGAGTATGTACTTGTGTGTGTGTATTGACTTGTTTTCGGGATGGCCAGAAGCTTACCCAGTAAAATCAGCAACAGCTAAGACCACGGCAAAGAAACTAATTACAGAATTGATACCACGTTTTGGTCTATGTGAGACCATAGAAAGTGACCGTGGCTCGCACTTTACAGGTGAAATAATGCAAAATGTAATGCAAATGTTAGGTGTCCAGCAGTCCTTCCATACACCCTATCACCCACAGAGTTCAGGGAGTGTGGAGAGACTGAATGGCACCATTAAACTGAAGTTACAGAAAACTATGAAGGAATTAGGTAAACCATGGATAGATTGTTTACCAATTGTGTTATTTTCAATAAGATGCACCCCTACAAAGAAAACAGGGTTGTCACCTTATGAAATTCTGTTTGGAAGTGCTCCCAGAACTGGGCTGTACTTTCCACAACATCTTGCCCTAAAATGTGATGAATTGACTGATTATGTGATACAGTTGCAGAAACATCTCACTAAACTGCACAAAAGTGTTTTTGATTCTCTTCCAGACCCCGACCAGATAACAGGAACTCATAATCTCCAACCAGGAGACTTTGTCTATGTAAAGAAACATTCTAGAAAATCTTTGGAATCAAGGTTTGAAGGACCCTTTCAAGTTCTTTTGACAATGCCTACTTCAGTGAAACTTGAAGGAAAATCCAGTTGGATACACGCAAGTCATTGTAAAAAGGTTACAGGTCCAGAGGGAAAATTAAATATTTCCTCTTAACAATGATAATGGCTTTCTGCCTCAATATTTCATCCCCTGCACCTATAAGAAATAGAAGGGAGATAGGCACTCATCATCAAAAGTTACTTTTGCTAAAGTATAAATACTCTTTTGCTAGACAAACTGGTTTTGACAAATGTTGCATATGTAGTAAGTTACATCCTTCGTCTTCCCGGGTACCCCTCATAGCCATCCCTATTCAATTACAGTATGAGAGAGTCAATAGTTCTGCTAATGAGATAAATTACCATTTAACGGGAAGAGCATATAGACCAGATTGGTGCTTCTTATTAGGAAATAAAAACCACACCCATATAGGAGCATCTACTTGTAAAGAGAGTTTGTTAAATAACTTTGTGAAATGACAGAGGATTACGAGTGCTGTACTTGGATACATAATACCTCATTAGAGATACCTGATTATTATGAAGTAATAATAGGTCATAGAGAAGAAGTTCAAAAGATACAGAGTAAAATCAGGACATTTGCAAAAGACTGGTTTCCTTTTGGAGATTGGGGAAACTGGAGTGGTCCACCACAATGGATCAAGAATATCTTGATTAATATTTTGGCATTGTGTCTTCTGGGTATAATGATTTATGTTCTAGTAAAACTAGCTCTTTGCCTTGTAGCCAAGATCAAGACACCTAAAGTAACACATAAACGTATCTTGATTGCAGATAATGCGCTTTCTAAATGAGTAACTATGTTTCTTTCCTTTAGAATTGACATATCATCTGTCAAAATTCGAGACTCTTCTTTGGAAGGATGCTGTTCAAGTACTTGGGGGATGGAACCAGTTGGAGAAGACCTGTGTTCCCCTAGGCAACTCGCCGGCCTGGGATAGTACCTGAGTGACTGAACTGGCTATAAACCTTCCGAAGTGGACACAGTCAAAGGAAAGACAGATGGAGATGTCAAAGGGGGGAAATGAGAAGATCCAGATTTAAGAAACATAGTTCTGAAAGACTATGGTTTATTTTCTGTATGTTAGAGTAACGCTTTAACGTTGGACTTTTCTGTAATTGCTTTTTGCAAGGCTTCTCCTTATCCCTTATTCCTTATCTAATGAATGTGCTGCTTCGCATGGGGGCCTCTGGGAACTGAGAAAACTATAAAATACTCCCTGAACTCAACCTTGTACATAGTAATAAATATTCTGTTCTCATTATTTTTAATTTAGGTAATTGTCTGTTCTGCGCATGCTCTAACTATGAAAGTTTTCAATAAAACAGGGGTCAGAAGCTCCCCCTGCTCAGTGTGTTTCTCTGAGGTTTTGCTACACACCTTGTCGCGTGTATTGATTTCTCTTAGAATATAGTAATTGGGAATCGGACAACAGAAGCCAGACCAAGTCCGCTTAGTGACTTGAACGTAACATAAGTGAGGAGGAGCCTGAGCTGTGGAGAGAGAGACAGAGGTAAGTGAGGAGGTGACGCCCTCTCATTGAGGGATGGATGAAGCCACACCCCCTGGTTGAGGGATGGATGAAGCCACGCCCCCTCGTTGAGGGATGGATGAAGCCACGCCCCTCATAGAGGGATGGATGAAGCCACGCCCCTTCATTGAGGGATGGATGAAGCCACGCCCCTTCATTGAGGGATGGATGAAGCCACGCCCTCTCATTGAGGGATGGGTGAAGCCACACACCCTCATTGAGGGATGGGTGAAGCCACACACCCTCATTGAGGGATGGATGAAGCCACACACCCTCATTGAGGGATAGATGAAGCCACGCCCCCTCATTGAGGGATAGATGAAGCCACGCCCCCTCATTGAGGGATGGGTGAAGCCACACACCCTCATTGAGGGATGGATAGGAGATACATTGTAATAGTTACAATAGAAACACTTTGGGCAAATGAATAATTTATTGCGAGGGACAGGGGGCATGGACTCCAAAGAGGGACAAATGAGAACAACGAGGGACAGGGGTGGCGTGGATTCTTATGAGGTACAAATGAGAGCAATGAGGGACAGGGGGACATGGACTCCAAAGAGGGACAAATGACAACGAGGAACAGGGGGACATGGACTCCAAAGAGGGACAAATGACAATGAGGGACAGGGGGACATGGACTCCAAAGAGGGACAAATGAGAATGAGGGACAGGGGGACAAGGACTCCAAAGAGGGACAAATGAAAACAAGGAACAGGGACTCCAAAGAGGGACAAATGAGAACGAGGGACAGGGGGACATGGACTCCAAAGAGGGACAAATGACAACGAGGGACAGGGGGACATTGACTCCAAAGAGGGACAAATAACGAGGGACAGGGGGTATGGGCTCCAAAGAGGGACATATGAGAACGGGGGACATGGACTCCAAAGAGGGACAAATGAGAACGAGGGACAGGGGGACATGGACTCCAAAGAGGGACAAATGAGAACGAGGGACAGGGGGACATGGACTCCAAAGAGGGACAAATGACAAGGGACAGGGGGACATGGACTCCAAAGAGGGACAAATAACAACGAGGGACAGGGGGCATGGACTCCAAAGAGGGACAAATAACGAGGGACAGGGGGGCATGACTCCAAGGAGGGACAAATAACGAGGGACAGGGGGGCATGACTCCAAGGAGGGACACATGAGAAGAATGAGGGACATGGACTCCAAAGAGGGACAAAGGACAACGAGGGACAGGGGGCATGGACTCCAAAGAGGGACAAATGAGAACGAGGGACATGGACTCCAAAGAGGGACAAATAGACAAATAACGAGGGACAGGGGGCATGGACTCCAAAGAGGGACAAATGAGAACGAGGGACATGGACTCCAAAGAGGGACAAATAGACAAATAACGAGGGACAGGGGGCATGGACTCCAAAGAGGTACAAATAACGAGGGACAGGGGGGCATGACTCCAAGGAGGGACATGGACTCCAAAGAGGGACAAAGGACGAGGGACAGGGGGCATGGACTCCAAAGATGGGCAAATGACAACGAGGGGCAGGGGGCGTGTATTCTAATGAGGGACAACCCCTTTTAATGAGGGACACTTTGGAGGTACGCACGCGGGTGTGTGAGACATATAATGGCGCCGCTTTCTTCATACACCGAATGCACTAATATCCCGCACACAGCGGCTACACAGGGCGTGACGTCACCAGCGCCTGGCCTCAGGCCGCCATTTCCCGCCCATTTTCCCCTCAGGCAGCGCATGGCGGCCTCTCCTCAGCACTTACCCCGACACCCGGCCATTAGCAGCAGCAGCATCAGGGAGGTGATGGGGCCACACGGGCAGCTTCTCCTCACCGCCATCGCCTTACCGCACCCGAACATGGCGGCCCGTCCTATAGTGAAAGTGAAAGCTGACATATGGCGGCTTGCCAGGGAACTCCCCTCAGACCCTCAGAGGACACCGCTCCCTGCCTGAGCTATGGCGGCCTGCTGTAACCTCAGTCATCATTATACCCGGCTGTCATGGCGGCCTGCTGTCACCTCAGTCACCATTATACCTGGCTGTCATGGCGGCCTGCTGTCACCTCAGTCACCATTATACCCGGCTGTCATGGCGGCCTGCTGTGTCCTCAGTCACCATTATACGCGGCTGTCATGGCGGCTGCTAATTACCCCTCAGCTAATGACTGGACTTGTGTTATTGCTGTATACATGCATAGTGTGGGGGGCATAGAGGACGCATGCCCAGAGTGGTGGGATGCCCTCGCCATGGCACTTGGGAGCAGCATGGCCACACCCCTGCTCACAGGCTGCTTCCTCACTTCTAGGCCCCTCCTCCTTTATTTACATATATATTTCTCCTCTACTCACAGCTTTGCCCAGTTTTGGTCCTGGCACCCCGATCTGGGATGCCCCGCTGTGTGAACCCCCCCCCAGGGGGCCAAGTATAACTCACCTTTCCCGAGTCCTACGGCGCCTGTGCGAGCTCTCAGCTCCAATCAGCGAGCTAGGATCTGCTCATGTCAGCTCGACCCCAGTCAAGTCTAGGCGAGCGCAACTCGAGCTCCGGAGGACCTGAACTTGCAACCCTTTCTCCAGGGGACCCAAACTCGCATCTCGGTTACTGGGGAACCCGGACGCGTAACTCAGGCTATGGGGGAATCGCAATTTGGGCTCCAGGGGATCCGAACTCATTTTAAAGGGGACCCAAACTCGGGCTCCGGGGAACCCCAACTTGCAACTTGGGCTCTGGGGTACCCCAAATCACAATTAAGGCCCCAGGGACCCAAACTCGCAACGTGGGCTCTGGGGGACCCAATCTCGCAACTCGGGTTCTTGGGGACCCAAACTCACATCTCGGCCTCCGGGTACCCAAACTGGCAACTTTGGCTCCGGGGACCCAAACTCACATCTCAGGCTCCTGGGACCCAAACTGGCAACTCTGGCTCCGGGGACCCAAACACACAACTCGGGCTCTGGGGACCCAAACTCGCATCTTGGGCTCTGGGGACCCAAACTCACATCTTGGGCTCTGGGGACCCAAACTCACATCTCGGGCTCTGGGGACCCAAACTCACATCTCGGGCTCTGGGGACCCAAACTCACATCTCGGGCTCTGGGGACCCAAACTCACATCTCGGGCTCTGGGGACCCAAACTCACATCTCGGGCTCTGGGGACCCAAACTCACATCTCTGGCTCTGGGGACCTAAACTCACATCTCGGGCTCTGGGGACCCAAACTCACATCTCTGGCTCTGGGGACCTAAACTCACATCTCGGGCTCTGGGGACCCAAACACACAACTCGGGCTCTGGGGACCCAAACTCACATCTCGGGCTCTGGGGACCCAAACTCACATCTCGGGCTCTGGGGACCCAAACTCACATCTCGGGCTCTGGGGACCCAAACTCACATCTCGGGCTCTGGGGACCCAAACACGCAACTCGGGCTCTGGGGACCCAAACTCACATCTCGGGCTCTGGGGACCCAAACTCACATCTCGGGCTCTGGGGACCCAAACTCATATCTCGGGCTCTGGGGACCCAAACACACAACTCGGGCTCCGGGGACCCAAACTGGCAACTCGGGCTCCGGGGACCCAAACTGGCAACTCTGGCTCCGGGGACCTAAACTCACATCCTGGGCTCTGGGACCCAAACACACAACTCGGGCTCTGGGGACCCAAACTCGCATCTTGGGCTCTGGGGACTCAAACTCACATCTCGGGCTCTGGGGACCGCAACTCACATCTCGGGCTCTGGGGACCCAAACTCACATCTCAGGCTCTGGGGACCCAAACTCACATCTCGGGCTCTGGGGACCCAAACACACAACTCGGGCTCTGGGGACCCAAACTCACATCTCGGGCTCTGGGGACCCAAACTCACATCTCGGGCTCTGGGGACCCAAACACACAACTCGGGCTCTGGGGACCCAAACTCACATCTCAGGCTCTGGGGACCCAAACTCACATCTCGGGCTCTGGGGACCCAAACTCTCATCTCGGGCTCTGGGGACCCAAACTCACATCTCGGGCTCTGGGGACCCAAACTCACATCTCGGGCTCTGGGGACCCAAACTCACATCTCGGGCTCTGGGGACCCAAACTCACATCTCGGGCTCTGGGGACCCAAACTCACATCTCGGGCTCTGGGGACCCAAACACACAACTCTGGCTCTGGGGACCCAAACTCACATCCCAGGCTCTGGGGACCCAAGCTCACATGCCAGGCTCTGGGGACCCAAACACACAACTCTGGCTCTGGGGACCCAGACACACAACTCGGGCTCTGGGGACCCAAACTCACATCTCAGGCTCTGGGGACCCAAACTCACATCTCGGGCTCTGGGGACCCAAACTCACAACTCGGGCTCTGGGGACCCAAACACACAACTCTGGCTCTGGGGACCCAAACTCTCATCTCGGGCTCTGGGGACCCAAACACACAACTCTGGCTCTGGGGACCCAAATTCTCATCTCGGGCTCTGGAGACCCAAACTCACATCTCGGGCTCTGGGGACCCAAACTCACATCTCGGGCTCTGGGGACCCAAACTCACATCTCAGGCTCTGGGGACCCAAACACACAACTCGGGCTCTGGGGACCCAAACACACAACTCGGGCTCTGGGGACCCAAACACACATCTCGGGCTCTGGGGACCCAAACTCACATCTCGTCTCTGGGGACCCAAACTCACATCTCGGGCTCTGGGGACCCAAACTCTCATCTCGGGCTCTGGGGACCCAAACTCTCATCTCGGGCTCTGGGGACCCAAACTCACATCTCGGGCTCTGGGGACCCAAACTCACAACTCGGGCTCTGGGGACCCAAACTCTCATCTCGGGCTCTGGGGACCCAAACTCTCATCTCGGGCTCTGGGGACCCAAACTCACATCTCGGGCTCTGGGGACCCAAACACACACCTCGGGGTATTCCAAGTATACAGCATGTCATGTTCTAGACAATTCCTTACACATGGGTTATACATCCACAAGATGGCGCTGGACTGCAGAAAAAGACTTGTGGCTCCTCCTGGCCCTATATAAAGCCAGGAACCTCCGACAAATTCCCAGTTCTTATCTGCAGTCTGGGCTGCGAAGATAGAAGAAGGCTCTCTATACTGCGCAGGTGAGCGGGGCTTACCAGCCTGCGGCCCTGCAGGACTATTCCCACCCGTTCTAGACCCACTGCCTCCCAGCCTTGGCTGCCTGGTTCGGGTGAAGGTAGGTTTAGTACCAGGGTCAGGTGCTGAGGAGCGCTGCTCCTACCGCAGTCCCTGCACTGACATGGGTAGGAGGTTTAGGCTTATGGTGAGCCTTATGGGATGCCCCTTCCTGCACTCTCGGGTTCCTTAACTATCCCCCACGGTGCCCCCTCCCCCCACCCCTATTTTGCTCCACCCAAATTTTGCTTCGGCCTTACACCCCTGCTGCTCCCTTGCCTCTCTCTCCCTTGGGGAGTTCTCCGGGGGGGGGGGTTTGGGTGGCGTGTCTCTTTATTGTGTATTTTACATGGTTTCGCGTCCTCCGCGCTCTTGTACAGCGCTCCCCGGATGGTGGCGACATTCACTCTGCTTCTGCTGCGCCGTCATTGGACAGCGGGATCACGCGGGGCGCGATTCACGCTCTTCGGGGGGGCGGGCTCTGCGGATGACGCTTTTTGCGTCATATCTCCGCGGCCTGCCCCTCGGGGTCTGTGTGGGCGCCATTTTAGTCTCCCTCGCGCTGCGTACGCTGCTGGTTCCTCGCTGTGCGGTCCGTGAGTGCCCCGGCGGGGTGTCATTTTCTGTATATTTATTACTTATGGGGATGTCTTTTTTATTTCTTACAGGTGGGTTAGACTTCACTGTGGTTCTCCCGGCCCTCCCCCTTTGGCAATCTCCCACTTCACTAGCAGGTTTTGGGGCATCCCGGGTGGCTATTACTAGCCTTAACCCTATACTGGCCAGTTGCGCCACTCAAATCACCATATGGAGGCTTCTGGGGATAATGTGCTTGGGGACAAGCCCGGCTATGTGTTGCATGTGGGGTATCCCCTATAAGTGATGTCAGGGTGTGTGTACCCTGCGCCCAGCAGGTGCTTGCGCTGCAGTCTGGGTTGTCTGTTACGGGCCCTGGTGCTGCGCCCCCTCTGGCTTCGCCTACCCCCCCACGCTTACATCTGACCCCCAGCGAGGGGCATACTAGCAGGGACTCTCAATCTGATTTGGCTGCACGGGTGGCCAGCATTGAAAAACATATTGCTGGGTCAGACCAGTGGATTCAGGAGGTAGTGTCCTCCGGTTACAAGATAGAGTTTGCAGCCTGGCCGCCCCCAAGATTCATCAAATCCCGGTTGGCTCAAAAACCCCTGTCAGCTCAGGGCTTGTGCCTTGCTGTCCAAAACCTTCTGGAGTTGGGGGTCATCTGCTCGGTGCCTTTCAGGGAAAGGGGCAGAGGCTACTATTCCAATCTTTTCACTGTCCCCAAAAAGGACGGGTCCCTCAGGCCCATCCTGGATTTAAAGCGCCTAAACAAGTTTGTCAAATTCAAGCATTTTCGCATGGAAACACTGCGCTCAGCTGTCAATTCTCTGCGCCCGGGCGACTTCATGACTTCTGTAGACATCAAGGACGCTTACTTTCACTCTGGAGGATCAGCACTACCAATTTGTGGCCTTACCCTTCGGTATCACGGCTCCTAGGGTATTCACCAAGGTGCTGGCGGGCATTATGGCTCTGCTGAGAGCTCGGAGCATTCGCATCCTTCCTTATTTGGATGACATTCTCATCATGTCCCAGTCCTTCCATCAGACCCAGATGGTGGTGTCCACTCTGGAGTCCTTCGGCTGGGTGATCAACCATCCCAAGTCTTCCCTGTCCCCGTCTCTGGTGAGGTCCTTTCTGAGCATGACTCTGGATACATCTCAGGTCAAGGTTTTTCTCCCTCAGCAGAAGGTGGAGAGTCTTCTAGCTCATGCCTAGCTTCTTCTGTCTTGCCCTCATCCATCCATCCGGCAGGGGATGCAGCTGGTGGGCCTGATGGTGGCTTGCTTCGAGGCGGTTCCTTACGTCTCAGTTTCACATGAGACCTCTTCAACTTCACCTCTTGTCAGTATGGGATCGGGACCCTGTGTCCCTGGATCAGGTGATTGTTCTGTCCCCTCTGGCCAGGCGGTCTCTCTCGTGGTGGCTGGACTCAAGGAACCTCTTGGTGGGCAGGACCTTTCTGCCCCCCTGCTGGGAAACTGTCACCACAGATGCCAGTCTGACAGGTTGGGGGGGGGCTTCTGGAAGTCTTTGAAATTCCAGGGTCAGTGGGGCCCTCAGGAGGCCCATACCCCTATCAACATTCTGGAACTGAGGGCGATAAGGTTGGTTCTCGCCCAATTGACTCCACACCTTCGGGGTCGGGCTGTTCAGATCCGCTCGGACAACCGCAACAGCAGTTGCCTACATCAGTCATCGGGGAGGGACCCGGAGCAAGAGGGCCCTCAAGGAAGTGTCCCTGATTCTGTCTTGGGCGGAGGAGAATGTTCCCTGCATCTCAGCTGTGTACATCCCGGGGGTGGAGAATCTGGAGGCGGACTCTCTGAGCAGGGGGACTTCTCGTCTGGGGGAATGGTCCCTCAGCAGCAGGGTGTTTCGCTCCCTGTGCCACCGCTGGGGTCAGCCAGATGTGGATCTGTTTGCGTCCCGTCACAATCACAAGCTTCCAGTCTTTGTCTCTCTTTCGCCGGACCCTGTGGCCTTGGCCATGGATGCACTAGCAATGTCTTGGAAGAATTTTCAGCTCCTCTATGTGTTCCCTCCGTTTCCTCTGCTGGGCAGGGTGCTGCGCAAGATAGCCCAGGAAGGGGTGCCGACCATTCTGGTGGCCCCCTGTTGGCCAAGAAGGGTGTAGTTCGCAGACGTTGTGCAGTTGGCAGTAGATCAGTACGTCCTGCCCAAGGATTCAGACCTGCTCACCCGGGGGCAGCTACGCCATCCCAATTTACAAACGCTGGCTTTAACAGCCTGGCTGCTGAAACAAGGGGCTGCCCGCTTCTGTAGTTGATATCATGATTAGGGCTAGGAAAAATTCCTCATCTTTTATCTACTATAGGCTATGGCTTGCTTACATTGCCTGGTATGAGTCTAAGTCCTTTCCCTGTCGGGTGTTTTCTGTTCCCAGAATCCTGGAATTCCTGCAACATGGTTTGGACTTGGGTCTTCAACTTAGTAAGGAACTTCAAAGTTCATGTTTCAGCCTTGGCTGTTTTCTTCCAAAGATCCTTTGCCAACCATCGTTTGGTTAAGACTTTCTTCCAGGGGGTTACTCACGTGCGACCTCCACGTAAGCCTATGTTACCAGTATGGGATTTGAATCTGGGCTTATCTGCTATGCAGGGTACTCCCTTTGAGCCTTTGCGTGAGGCCCCTTTGTCCATTTTGACTCTTAACCCTTTAAATGCCAGCCACATAAAATTTACGTGGTTGCTTCTCCTCCACTTAAGTGCCAGCCACGTAAAATTCACGTGCCTGGCATTTACCCCTGCTAGCGGGCAAAAAAAAATACTCGTTGGATCCGGCCAGGTCTCCTCTTTAATTTGGTGCCATCCGATCCCCCGTGGAGAGCCCCTGGAATAGGCCGCCCCCCCCTGCTTCGGCAGCAGCAGCTGCTAACTGTAAAAAAAAAAAATTAAAATGACATTCACTTACCTCCGTGTGCGCTGGCTCCCGCTGTCCCTCCTCTTCACCTGGGGGGCCTCCGATCCCCCCCCCCCAGGACTTACGGATCTTCAGGAGAGAGCGCGGGAGGCTCTTTCCCCTTTCCTCCTCGATGGCGGCCGCCATCTTGCCGCTAAGCCCCGCCCCTTGGGGGGCTAATGACGTCATCCCGGCCCCGATCTCCAGCTTCAGCCTTCTCAGCTGTCAGATGCCGGTGATCAGTGCCCGGGGAAGGAGGTGGCAGGAGAGCCTCTGATCTCCTGCCTCCCCCTTCCCTGGATGCCGATCACCGGCATCTGTCATCAGAGCGGCGAGGGACAAGAGCTTACAATCGGAGGTAAGTACAGTAAACATTTTTTTTTTTTTAATAAAATTATTTTGTGTGTGGTCTTTTTTTTCACAGTTAACCCTTTGTGAGCTGGTAAGGGGTCCATGAGACCCCTTATACCAGTTCACCAGGCTCTGGGTCTGGCAAGTCACCTGCGGCTAGTGGGTGACTTGCCATTAACCCCCAGCCCCCCCATTACCTGCCTCCCCAACGGGCGGGGGGGCAGAAGGCCCCGGGCCACTTAGTGGCTATGTGGGCTAGTAGCCTGCAGGGCCAGGGGCCACCAACGCTGGCCCCTGCGCTCTGTTCTACAAGCCCCCATAGCTGGCCCGGGTCGGTAATGCTGGGTAGGGGGGACCCTACGTCATTTTTTGGGGGGATTTTTAAGGGTTTTTAACCCTTAAAATTCCAAAAAAAAAGGGACCCCCCCCCCCCCCATGTCAATTTTTTTTTTAATTAACCGCTTATGTCCTGTTACACAGCAGGTATAAAATGCTTCCAGCATTTTGTGGTGTGTTTGTGTTTTTTTTTACATTTAAAGTGGACCAACACACAGGATCGGGGATGCCCCGCTCTGTGAAACCCCCCCGATCCTATGGTGCATGCGCGGCCGCTCGTCCAATCAGCGCGCTCAGAGCGGCTGAGTTATGGATGTCTAAGAGACGTCTAAGCTCAGCCACTTTGAGCGTGCTGGAGACCGCATCCCCCACTTCCCTCTAACAGGGAGCGTGCCCGCGCCGGCCATTCATAAATAGCCAGTGCGGACACACGCCCTGCTAGAGGGATAGCGGGGATGCAGCCCGCGCATGCGCAGTAGGGGGGTTTCACACAGAGGGGCATCCCGATTTTGGATGCCCCGGGGGGGGAGGGAATAGAACGGTCTGGGAATCTTATAGATTCCCGGGTCGATCAGCCCTGGGTGTTGGTCCACTTTAACCCATTGTGAACTGAGTCCATGAAACCCCTGTACCAGTTCACAAGGCTGGGGGGCTGTCAAGTCACCTGCGGCTAGCGGGTGACTTGCCATTAACCCCGGCCCCCCTATTACCTGCCTCCCCAAAGCCCAGGGGGGCAGAAGGGCCCGGGCTGATTTAGGCGGTGCGGGCTTGTACTTGGCAGGGCGGGGGGCCACCAAAGCTGGCCCCTGCGCCCTGTTCTACAAGCCCTGCATAGCTGATCCCCGGGCTGGTTATGCTGGGTAGGGGGGACCCCATGTCATTTTTATGGCAATTTTAAAGAGTTTTTAACCCTTAAAATTAAAAAAAAGGGGGGATTACCCCCCCTTGGAAGGGGAACCCCATGACAATTTTTTTCTTGATTTAACCCTTTATAGTGTGGATTGTAGTTGTATTTTATTTTTACATGTTATAAAGTGTTTTTTCAGTTTGGGGGGTCTTCTGAACAGTAACGGGGGGCTACCGATACATATGTGGTACCGTTGTAATCGGGAGAAATGGGGCTTTCACATACAATATGGTTTTCTTAAAAAAAAAAAGGTTTTATTTGAAATTAAGGAGACAATTTTCTAAAAAAAATATTTTTTTATTTTGTTTTGTTCAATTTACTCAAAAATATTTTAAAAAACAGTAAAAAAAATGACAAACAAGACATTTCATGTTAAAGCCTAAACTCTGCCTGCAAAAATAAAATATATCATTTTCCTGGAAATACCTGCAAAAATCACAGTTAAGCATAGCGCAAAATGGTTAAAAATGACCTGTCAAGAGAGGGTGACAAAATCTCAAGTAGGCTGGCAGTTAAAAGGGTTAAAAGTACCTATGCATGTTGGGTATCGTTCTGCTCGGGGGACCTTGCGCTTTTAGATTTAGCTTGTTTTTTCTTGTTTGCATATTTATATTTTAGGAAAACTAAAGCCTAAACTCTGCCGCAAAAATAAAATATATCATTTTCCTGGAAATACCTGCAAAAATCACAGTTAAGCATAGCGCAAAATGGTTTAAAATGACCTGTCAAGAGAGGGTGACAAAATCTCAAGTAGGCTGGAAGTTAAAAGGGTTAAAAGTACCTATGCATGTTGGGTATCGTTCTGCTCGGGGGACCTTGCGCTTTTAGATTTAGCTTGTTTTTTCTTGTTTGCATATTTATATTTTAGGAAAACTCATTTTTTATTCTGCTTTATTATATATTTTTTAAGGGAACCCTGTGCGACCAAAGAATTCTTTGAGGGATTACTTCCAGGAAGATGGGCCCACTACAACATGCTGGATATGCTTAGAAAGCTTATCATGTGTACTTTCAGGAAATATATGGTTTGTGGTGGGTATTCCAAATGTAAAGGGTTGTTTTGGTAGAAAAAGCGCAAGGTGGGCACTTTGTCTGCAGAGCTGAAATTTTCAAGCAAAATTATCATTGTGCACATGCTTTACTTTTTGGTGTTTGGCAACTCTTCTTTTGACAACACCTATGCATGTTGGGTATCGTTCGGTTCGGGGGGATGTTGCTTTTTCAGATTAACTTTTTTTTTGTTTGCATATAGTTTTTTTTAAGAAAATGTGGCTTTGATCCTGCTTTTTTATCCATTTTTAGGGAAGCTCTGTGTAACCAAAGAATACATTGAGGGAAAACTTCCAGAAAACTGTGGCAACATCAACAAGCCTGGTACGCCTAGAAAGCTTGAAGTGTGTATTTCCAGAAAATATATAGTTTGTGGGGGGGTATTTCAAATGTAAAGGGTTGTTTTTATTAAAAAACTGCAAGGTGCACATAGTGCTTTGCATAGCTGTATTTGATCTAAAAAACTCTTAAAGTGCTGTTTCAGTTTGGGGGAGTCTCCTGGGCAGGAAAGGGTGTCTTCCAATACATATGTGGTACCGTTGTAACCGGGAGAAATTGGGATTTCACACGCAATAGGATTTTATTGACAAAACACTACAAATTGTAAAAAATAGATTTTTTTTATTTTTTTCACATATTTCACCCCAAAATATTAAGAATACACTTGACAAATGACAAACAAGACATTTTATGTTAAAGCCCAGACTCTGCTGAAAAAAAACAATATATCATTTTCCTGGGAAATCCCTTCAAAAATCACAGTTGAACATGCATGGTGCAAAATAGTGAAAAATGGTCTGGCAACAAACCGTAACAAAAACTCCAGGTAGGCTGGCACTTAAAGGGTTAAGGTAGCTTTTTTTGGTGGCTATCACTTCTTTTAGGCGTGTTTCTGAGTTGGCTGCGCTTTCCATCAAACCTCCTTACTTTGAGAGACACCAGGACAAGGTGGTGTTTCGGTTTAAGCCAGATTTTCTGCCTAAGGTTGTGTCTGCATTTCATCTCAATCAGGACATTAGCCTCGATTCAAAGATTCGTCGGGACTTCCGTAGCTGTCTGTGAAAGTTTTGGTGGGTGTTAGTCTTTTTTTTTGCTTTTTTTCGTCCATTTTCTACTCGCACGAACGTTCGGGAAAATGTGTATATGCTCTTTCGATGAACGGAAGCAAATCGGAACATTTCCAAACAAAATCGGAAATTTTCCGTTTGTTCAGATAACTTCCGTTGTTGGGATGGGCTTGCGTCTGATTCAGAGAGCTGATTTCTGACGGATCACCGCCCTATAAATCCGTTTCATTTCCGATCCACTTACGAGACCTTTGAGGGCTCGGATTGCTATTGTTGGACATGTTTTGCGGCTATGTGGAGGAGTCTGCGCGCCTTTAGCACCAAGGCATTGCATGTACCAGCATGGCCGAAGTTATAAATTGTATAGCAATGCACCTGAATTAATACATTTCATGTATGCCTTATAGATGCATTTTAATGCTGACCTTAATTAGTCCTTAGCATGTAAACATTTATTTTCCCACACATCCATATAATTGCTATATTTTTTTAGACTTATGTCCTTTGTGAATTATATTTGGATTGTTGAACTTGAATCTTAATTTGTTGTAGGAGTTATTGTTTTAGTCGGCTACCTTTGCTTTGTGTAATTATTTTATATTTGGTTGCAGGAACCGCAAGATGTGCCACTCGCACAACATACAAGCAGTGTTTGGTCCAGCTATGCGATTCCTCAGGGTTCTTGCAGGGCATCCAGGGTCGTCCCATGATGCTTATATATTGCAGAGCTCCGGCTTATTTAGTCTGTTTGAGTCAGGAGAATTATCTGGTGGATGGCTCCTGGGTAAGTTTGCTCACATTCCATCAATCCATTTTCACTGTATGGCAATGAATATAGTTGATGACTCATGACTTAACCTATGGCTGTTTTTAGCTCTTGAAGACATGTTAAACAATATTGTAGCTTAGAATGTGTATTTTATGTTAGTATTTTTAAATTCTTTCAGGGGATTCTGGATATCCACTCCTGCCCTTGCTCCTGATGCCCGTTCTTTGCCTGCAGAATGCGGGCCAGGGGTTCTCTAATCGGGCACTATGCAAAACCCGGGCCGTGGTGGCGAGGGCCCTCTGGCTTTTGAAGTCCAGATTTAGGCGTTTGGACCATATGGGGGAGGGGGGCACTGCAGTATGACCCCGGCAAAGAGTGTCAGGATCCTTCAGTTGGTGGGCAAGATGCAGAAGCTGCGCAACTCGTTGGGGACCACAGATGAAGATTAATGTTCTGTGGCCTGCCATTGCTATGTATGTTTTTTTATAGTTGTAAAAATTTGACATTTTCTAAATTTTCTAAAAATGTTACAGTGTCATTTCATTTACGAAATACATTAACACAAAACTAATGGGCCCAGAAATATTTATAGATGAATATTCACATGACCGAGAAGTGATTTGGGTAAGTTTTAGGGGGCTAAAATGGAAGAAGAACCTAACCAAGAAGTGGTTTGGGTGAGCTTTAAGGGTCCAAAAGGGAAGATGGAGGATAGTGCTAAGTGATTTAGCTAAACATTGTAGTAGAAGTGAGGGGGGCAAATATGTATGCGAGCACTTTAATGAGTTAAGTTTGTAGTGCGCAGGCGCAAGATCGCAAGGATTCCGTCTGGATGATTATTTTTGGGTAAAGGGAAACAGAAACTAACGGGAAACGTAAAGGATTTGTGGGAGGATACGATGGGAAAAGGGCAAAAACTAAAGCCTACATTGTAACATGTGAAAATGAAACGGAAAAGTCTGGATGAAAAATAGAGCCTGTAAGGGCACCACCAGATTTAATCAAGACTGAATAGACAAGTGGGTGCTCCCATAAATCCCAAACCACAATCCAAATAGTACAAACCAAAAAACAGGGGATTTAAGAATGGGCACTCACACCAGTAATATAAGAAAATTAATGTAGAGAATTTATTCAAAAAATGCTATGTACACCAATAAAAAACATATATACACAACATATACTGACAAGACAAAGTTTAAAAGGAGAATGGATAGGTCCCCGGGCTCTGCTCTTTATCTTAATCAAACCTCTATAATCAATATACACCGTCTTAAAGCGGACCTTCACTCTAAATAAGAGTCTATCTTATATGTTTCCCACACCCTGTACATACAGATTGCTCACATTAAAAATCATCCTACCTGCATCTACTGCATTTTATAAGCCTTTAAACATCCAAGATGGCGGCTTATGGAAGCTGCCATTTTTGCAGGCAGCCTGCAAACAGGAAGTGCCTGCAAACAGGAAGTGACTGTGCTGCTCTGCATTCTGGGACTGCTGACCTTTCCCTGACCCCAGCTCTGCTCTGTCTGAGCAAAGCACAGCTATAACCTGCCCCCCTGTACCTTATCCCACTCTCCTCTCCTCAGTAAGTGTGATGCTTCTGAGTCAAGATGGCGGCGCCCGTATCCTAAATTCCCGAACAGAGTTGCAGCCCAGTGGGGAAAAGTATAATAAATTAGTGACTAAACATGTAAAATATATTAATTTTAGATGCTGAGGAATTGTTTTTTAAGAGTTTGGGCTTTTCATTAAATCATGGTGAAGGTCCGGTTTAATAGGAAAACATGCATGTTGCATAGAAAATTACAACTGTGTGCCTGAATATGTAAGAAAATACTGCCCCCCAGTGGGCAATCAATAAAAGACAGGGAGTTGCATACCTAATATTCATGAATAAATTAAATATAACAATGTAATCAATATATATACTGTACAAGTTAATATATACAAAAATACATAAAGTGCAAAGTGCATCGACAATAATTCATCCAAAAAGGGCAACTAAATTTATGTACACAAATAAAGATAAGTACAAAAGATGAGATCTCATATAGCTCAAAAGTGTGCAACTGATGTGCTCAAACTCGTGCTCCTATATCCCAAAATAGAGAAAAGTGGCAAGAAGAAATAAAATGTAGGTGATAAAAATATATCACTGTAGGAAAAAATGTGTATGCAACCCTAAACTGCCCCGTGCCATATATACAAGGATTGAGATTAATCAATAAATATATAAGCAACCCCCACCCCCCTATATTTGCAAGAATTATGTGTTTATAAGAAAATGCAGTAGCTCAGCAATAATAAGTAAAATGCATAAGGACTGAGTACAAGGCTCTAGCAAAAATCATATGCTGCAGCTGCTGAGAGGAAGATCAAGGGAGCAGGGAAGGCACAACAGACAGGATACCAAAATAGCTTAATCAAACATGTTAAGGCAATACTACCAGTAGCAGAGTTATACCCGGGACCTCCGGCTGCCCCGCGCGTTCCGCCGTGCGCCCACAGCTTCGGACTGGGGTAATGTGCTCTCCATTACTCACAGCTTTTATCCTGGCCAGTCCTCATGCGTGCGTCATCCATTGCAATCCGGTGTGGACGCCGGTGACGTCCGTGCTCACGCCCGTCGGCCACGCCCCCCCCGATGACCCGGCCGCCGTCATCTATTGCCAAAGTAGCAAGGGGGCGCGGCCGGCCGGCGCGAGCCTGGAGACGCCACACGCTGAGATCCATGACAGGAAGCTGCGTTCAATACACACCAATATGACACAAAAGGATGCAGCACATAGCACAATAACGATGTCTATAACTAATAACAAATACTTGAACCAAGTCCGGTACTTGCACAATAGTTTTAAGCATATCTAAATATTCTATTTAACATTAACAATGGTAAGTATATTACACTTATATATATATGTACACTATATATATGTATTTTTGGTTTGTACTATCTGGATGAAAAATGACATCCGCGTATTAGTAATCTGCCGTACTAACGGACGGAAACTTTACAGAAGGATTGCAATGCATGCATAGAATCGCTCGTACGCTCATACGAGAACGGAAACATTTCACACAAAAAAAACAGATCGGCACGAAAACGGAAGTTTTTTTGTGTCTCTCTGAATCGAGGCTTATATGTCAGGCTGAATTACTGTGACCATAGAGAGCATAGCACAGACACCTCACCCCCTGTGTGTAATGTGTGACCATAGAGAGCATAGCACAGACACCTCACCCCCTGTGTATAATGTGTGACCTACCTGTGACCATAGAGAGCATAGCACAGACACTAGGGATGAGCGAATCGATCCGGACGAACCCGGATTCGATCCGAATTTCAGGAAAAATTCGATTCGGATCGAATCCGAATTTCCCCGCGATTCGATCACTCGAAGTTTTCCTTTAACATCCATTCATTTACATTACAGGCATTCTAAGATGGCGGGCGGGACATGTCTGGACATGTATCCCGCGCCAGTGCAAGCTGGGGCAGTCACATGCAGCCTATCAGCAGCCAGCAAGCCCGGTGACGTCACACAGCGGTATTTAACGGCGGCCATCTTGCTTTTCCTCATTTCTCTATTGCATTCGTGACAGACAGACAGAACGCTGTGTAGCTGAGGCAGTTAGACAGGCTGGAGACAGGCTGGAGACAGGGACAGACAGGGACAGACAGGGACAGGCTGGAGACAGGCAGGAGACAGGCAGGAGACAGACAGGAGACAGACAGAAAGCCAGGGAAAGGTAGGAAAAATGGAGCTGGCTGACAGGGAGATTTTTTTTTTTTCATCCAGCCTTTGTTAGCGTTTTCAGGCTGCTTATAGTAACTAACTGTGCATATATACTGAACTGATCTTAAGTCTGCTGTGAGGCATCCCATTCTGTGACTAAAGCAGCCTCTGTTTAAGACCATATAAGCATTTGCTCTAATCATATTTGAAATTAGGCCTGATAAAGACACTTTTGCTGGCCAAAGCACTACTGTACCCTGGCAGCTCGATTCCTGCCCGGGGCATCCCATTCTGTGACTAAAGCAGCCTCTGTTTAAGACCATATAAGCATTTGCTCTAATCATATTTGAAATTAGGCCTGATAAAGACACTTTTGCTGGCCAAAGCACTACTGTACCCTGGCAGCTCGATTCCTGCCCGGGGCATCCCATTCTGTGACTAAAGCAGCCTCTGTTTAAGACCATATAAGCATTTGCTCTAATCATATTTGAAATTAGGCCTGATAAAGACACTTTTGCTGGCCAAAGCACTACTGTACCCTGGCAGCTCGATTCCTGCCCGGGGCATCCCATTCTGTGACTAAAGCAGCCTCTGTTTAAGACCATATAAGCATTTGCTCTAATCATATTTGAAATTAGGCCTGATAAAGACACTTTTGCTGGCCAAAGCACTACTGTACCCTGGCAGCTCGATTCCTGCCCGGGGCATCCCATTCTGTGACTAAAGCAGCCTCTGTTTAAGACCATATAAGCATTTGCTCTAATCATATTTGAAATTAGGCCTGATAAAGACACTTTTGCTGGCCAAAGCACTACTGTACCCTGGCAGCTCGATTCCTGCCCGGGGCATCCCATTCTGTGACTAAAGCAGCCTCTGTTTAAGACCATATAAGCATTTGCTCTAATCATATTTGAAATTAGGCCTGATAAAGACACTTTTGCTGGCCAAAGCACTACTGTACCCTGGCAGCTCGATTCCTGCCCGGGGCATCCCATTCTGTGACTAAAGCAGCCTCTGTTTAAGACCATATAAGCATTTGCTCTAATCATATTTGAAATTAGGCCTGATAAAGACACTTTTGCTGGCCAAAGCACTACTGTACCCTGGCAGCTCGATTCCTGCCCGGGGCATCCCATTCTGTGACTAAAGCAGCCTCTGTTTAAGACCATATAAGCATTTGCTCTAATCATATTTGAAATTAGGCCTGATAAAGACACTTTTGCTGGCCAAAGCACTACTGTACCCTGGCAGCTCGATTCCTGCCCGGGGCATCCCATTCTGTGACTAAAGCAGCCTCTGTTTAAGACCATATAAGCATTTGCTCTAATCATATTTGAAATTAGGCCTGATAAAGACACTTTTGCTGGCCAAAGCACTACTGTACCCTGGCAGCTCGATTCCTGCCCGGGGCATCCCATTCTGTGACTAAAGCAGCCTCTGTTTAAGACCATATAAGCATTTGCTCTAATCATATTTGAAATTAGGCCTGATAAAGACACTTTTGCTGGCCAAAGCACTACTGTACCCTGGCAGCTCGATTCCTGCCCGGGGCATCCCATTCTGTGACTAAAGCAGCCTCTGTTTAAGACCATATAAGCATTTGCTCTAATCATATTTGAAATTAGGCCTGATAAAGACACTTTTGCTGGCCAAAGCACTACTGTACCCTGGCAGCTCGATTCCTGCCCGGGGCATCCCATTCTGTGACTAAAGCAGCCTCTGTTTAAGACCATATAAGCATTTGCTCTAATCATATTTGAAATTAGGCCTGATAAAGACACTTTTGCTGGCCAAAGCACTACTGTACCCTGGCAGCTCGATTCCTGCCCGGGGCATCCCATTCTGTGACTAAAGCAGCCTCTGTTTAAGACCATATAAGCATTTGCTCTAATCATATTTGAAATTAGGCCTGATAAAGACACTTTTGCTGGCCAAAGCACTACTGTACCCTGGCAGCTCGATTCCTGCCCGGGGCATCCCATTCTGTGACTAAAGCAGCCTCTGTTTAAGACCATATAAGCATTTGCTCTAATCATATTTGAAATTAGGCCTGATAAAGACACTTTTGCTGGCCAAAGCACTACTGTACCCTGGCAGCTCGATTCCTGCCCGGGGCATCCCATTCTGTGACTAAAGCAGCCTCTGTTTAAGACCATATAAGCATTTGCTCTAATCATATTTGAAATTAGGCCTGATAAAGACACTTTTGCTGGCCAAAGCACTACTGTACCCTGGCAGCTCGATTCCTGCCCGGGGCATCCCATTCTGTGACTAAAGCAGCCTCTGTTTAAGACCATATAAGCATTTGCTCTAATCATATTTGAAATTAGGCCTGATAAAGACACTTTTGCTGGCCAAAGCACTACTGTACCCTGGCAGCTCGATTCCTGCCCGGGGCATCCCATTCTGTGACTAAAGCAGCCTCTGTTTAAGACCATATAAGCATTTGCTCTAATCATATTTGAAATTAGGCCTGATAAAGACACTTTTGCTGGCCAAAGCACTACTGTACCCTGGCAGCTCGATTCCTGCCCGGGGCATCCCATTCTGTGACTAAAGCAGCCTCTGTTTAAGACCATATAAGCATTTGCTCTAATCATATTTGAAATTAGGCCTGATAAAGACACTTTTGCTGGCCAAAGCACTACTGTACCCTGGCAGCTCGATTCCTGCCCGGGGCATCCCATTCTGTGACTAAAGCAGCCTCTGTTTAAGACCATATAAGCATTTGCTCTAATCATATTTGAAATTAGGCCTGATAAAGACACTTTTGCTGGCCAAAGCACTACTGTACCCTGGCAGCTCGATTCCTGCCCGGGGCATCCCATTCTGTGACTAAAGCAGCCTCTGTTTAAGACCATATAAGCATTTGCTCTAATCATATTTGAAATTAGGCCTGATAAAGACACTTTTGCTGGCCAAAGCACTACTGTACCCTGGCAGCTCGATTCCTGCCCGGGGCATCCCATTCTGTGACTAAAGCAGCCTCTGTTTAAGACCATATAAGCATTTGCTCTAATCATATTTGAAATTAGGCCTGATAAAGACACTTTTGCTGGCCAAAGCACTACTGTACCCTGGCAGCTCGATTCCTGCCCGGGGCATCCCATTCTGTGACTAAAGCAGCCTCTGTTTAAGACCATATAAGCATTTGCTCTAATCATATTTGAAATTAGGCCTGATAAAGACACTTTTGCTGGCCAAAGCACTACTGTACCCTGGCAGCTCGATTCCTGCCCGGGGCATCCCATTCTGTGACTAAAGCAGCCTCTGTTTAAGACCATATAAGCATTTGCTCTAATCATATTTGAAATTAGGCCTGATAAAGACACTTTTGCTGGCCAAAGCACTACTGTACCCTGGCAGCTCGATTCCTGCCCGGGGCATCCCATTCTGTGACTAAAGCAGCCTCTGTTTAAGACCATATAAGCATTTGCTCTAATCATATTTGAAATTAGGCCTGATAAAGACACTTTTGCTGGCCAAAGCACTACTGTACCCTGGCAGCTCGATTCCTGCCCGGGGCATCCCATTCTGTGACTAAAGCAGCCTCTGTTTAAGACCATATAAGCATTTGCTCTAATCATATTTGAAATTAGGCCTGATAAAGACACTTTTGCTGGCCAAAGCACTACTGTACCCTGGCAGCTCGATTCCTGCCCGGGGCATCCCATTCTGTGACTAAAGCAGCCTCTGTTTAAGACCATATAAGCATTTGCTCTAATCATATTTGAAATTAGGCCTGATAAAGACACTTTTGCTGGCCAAAGCACTACTGTACCCTGGCAGCTCGATTCCTGCCCAGGGCATCCCATTCTGTGACTAAAGCAGCCTCTGTTTAAGACCATATAAGCATTTGCTCTAATCATATTTGAAATTAGGCCTGATAAAGACACTTTTGCTGGCCAAAGCACTACTGTACCCTGGCAGCTCGATTCCTGCCCGGGGCATCCCATTCTGTGACTAAAGCAGCCTCTGTTTAAGACCATATAAGCATTTGCTCTAATCATATTTGAAATTAGGCCTGATAAAGACACTTTTGCTGGCCAAAGCACTACTGTACCCTGGCAGCTCGATTCCTGCCCGGGGCATCCCATTCTGTGACTAAAGCAGCCTCTGTTTAAGACCATATAAGCATTTGCTCTAATCATATTTGAAATTAGGCCTGATAAAGACACTTTTGCTGGCCAAAGCACTACTGTACCCTGGCAGCTCGATTCCTGCCCGGGGCATCCCATTCTGTGACTAAAGCAGCCTCTGTTTAAGACCATATAAGCATTTGCTCTAATCATATTTGAAATTAGGCCTGATAAAGACACTTTTGCTGGCCAAAGCACTACTGTACCCTGGCAGCTCGATTCCTGCCCGGGGCATCCCATTCTGTGACTAAAGCAGCCTCTGTTTAAGACCATATAAGCATTTGCTCTAATCATATTTGAAATTAGGCCTGATAAAGACACTTTTGCTGGCCAAAGCACTACTGTACCCTGGCAGCTCGATTCCTGCCCGGGGCATCCCATTCTGTGACTAAAGCAGCCTCTGTTTAAGACCATATAAGCATTTGCTCTAATCATATTTGAAATTAGGCCTGATAAAGACACTTTTGCTGGCCAAAGCACTACTGTACCCTGGCAGCTCGATTCCTGCCCGGGGCATCCCATTCTGTGACTAAAGCAGCCTCTGTTTAAGACCATATAAGCATTTGCTCTAATCATATTTGAAATTAGGCCTGATAAAGACACTTTTGCTGGCCAAAGCACTACTGTACCCTGGCAGCTCGATTCCTGCCCGGGGCATCCCATTCTGTGACTAAAGCAGCCTCTGTTTAAGACCATATAAGCATTTGCTCTAATCATATTTGAAATTAGGCCTGATAAAGACACTTTTGCTAGCCAAAGCACTACTGTACCCTGGCAGCTCGATTCCTGCCCGGGGCATCCCATTCTGTGACTAAAGCAGCCTCTGTTTAAGACCATATAAGCATTTGCTCTAATCATATTTGAAATTAGGCCTGATAAAGACACTTTTGCTGGCCAAAGCACTACTGTACCCTGGCAGCTCGATTCCTGCCCGGGGCATCCCATTCTGTGACTAAAGCAGCCTCTGTTTAAGACCATATAAGCATTTGCTCTTATTATATTTATATTATAAGACACTTTTGCTGGGCATAGGCTTACTGCTGCCTGCCAGGTGCACTTCTGTTGAGGCATCCCATTCTGTAACATAGCATACCCCTCTTTATTTACACTAAGCAGCTCTCTTATTTACACTAAGCAGGCCTGTTGGAGGCTGAGTGTTACTGCTCACTTTTGGTGTGCATTATATTCTGTTTCATATAGACCCACCGCTGCCCGGGGTTTTTTTAAATATCACCTACTACCACGCCAGTTAGACTATGTCGGGCAGACAAGTGCCTGGAAGTGAAAAGAGGAGTGGCAGAGGCCAAGATTCCGCAGGAAGAGCTCGCATCAGACTGGGGGCCAGTAGCAGCAGGAGTCACGCTGAGAGACCTAATCTGCCAGTATCTGCTAGCGGTCGGGTCTCCACCAGTAACGCATCTGCCGTGGTAGATTGGTTGACGCGCTCATCAACAACATCATCACAACTTACGTCTGAGACCCCCAGTCTAGGGTCGGTAGGTTCCTCTGACACAACCCTGAGTTGGCATGCCCCGAGAGCAGTCCCTGTCCTCCCATTGCCTCTGGCCTACGCCGTTCCCTCCCCCAGCGACGTATCCTATGCTTTGGGTTCAGCTCCACTCTTTAGTGAGGAGGACCATCAGATAGAGGACAGTCAGCAGCTACTGCCCAGCCAAGAAATGGAGGTGGCTTCTTTAGCTAGGCAGACAAATAGTGATGTGGACAGTGTCGTGGGTGCTGCGAGCGTTCCAGCTCCTGCGCCAGACACTGTTGACGAATCCACGAACATCAGTGACGTACAGCCACAACCCGGTGATGATGATGATGATGACGATGAAGCCGATCGCACTTGGGAGCCGGGTGATGAAGGGGCTTCATCGTCATCATCAGGAGAAGAGGGGTGCAGGTTGCCCCGGAGTCAGCAGCTGAGGCAGCAAAGTGGTAGCAGTCAGCATGGGGGCACAATTCCAAAGGCTGGAGCCGGCCGGGGCCGGGGCCGGGGTAGAGCACCTGCTGTGCGGCAGTCTACCTTATCGGGAGGTAGTGGAGCAGGGGTTCCTGGAGTTGGCAACAGCAGCAGTGAATCAGTGAGGCCAGGGGGTGGGAAAAGTAGCTACTCGGCAGTGTGGCAGTTTTTCCTGAGGCATCCGCAGGAGGGTAACATGGCCACATGCAAGATATGTAGGCAAAAGGTGAAGCGTGGCCAGGGTCCAAATGTTGGCACCACGGCCCTGCGTCAACATATGATGCGTCACCATAAAACGACCTGGGAGAACCGAGGCTCCCAAGGGGTGGTCCAGTCTGCTTCCTCACCAAGTGAGCTCCCAATTTCTGCCAGCCAAGGCTCCAGCACCTCAGCCGAAGGCAGCTGTGCGTCATACCCATCCTCTGTCGCTCCTGCTCCTCCTCCTCCTCCTCCAAGTCATGCATCCCGCCAGCAATCCATCAGCGAAGCCATGTCCAAGAGACAGCAGTATGCGCCCACTCATCCTACGGCGCAGAAGCTGAATGTGCTCCTGTCCAAGTTGCTGGTGCTGCAGTCGCTCCCTTTTCAGGTGGTGGAATCTGCACCTTTCAGAGAACTGATGGCTTGTGCCGAGCCGAGGTGGAGAGTCCCAAGCCGTCATTTCTTTGCCAAGAAGGCAGTACCAGCGCTGCACACTTTTGTTGAACAGAAGGTGGGCCAGTCCTTGAGCCTGTCGGTGTGTAGCAAAATACATGGCAGCGCCGACATCTGGAGCTGTAACTACGGTCAGGGGCAGTACATGTCGTTTACGGCCCACTGGGTGAATGTGGTCCCTTTGCAGCAGCAACTTGGACAGGTCACGCCGCTTCGGCCTCCGCGCTCTCTGCCCATTGGGCCTGTGACACCGTGCGACTCGGCCTCCTCATCCTCCGCCATCTCCTCACCCTCCACTGTAGGCTCAAGTCTCAGTGCCCCTCCAGTCTACCATGTGTGCAGGGCACGGAGGTGTCACGCAGTGCTTCACATGGTTTGTCTTGGCGAACGGAGTCACACAGGGGAGGAACTGCTTAAATGTATTCATCAGGAAATCCAAACATGGCTTACTCCGAGAAAACTTAAAATGGGAATCATGGTTACCGACAATGGGAAGAACATTTTGTCTGCGCTGCGCCAAGGAAGCCTGACCCATGCCCCCTGCATGGCTCACGTCTTCAATCTGGTTGTCAAGCGGTTTCTGAAGTGTTCCCCCCATCTGCAGGACATCCTAACAACTTCACGGAAACTTTGCATGCACTTCAGCCACTCCTACACCGCCAAACACACCCTTCTTGAGCTACAGCGTCAGAATGGTATCCCCCAACATAGTCTGATTTGCGATGTTTCCACCCGTTGGAATTCCACCCTTCACATGTTGGACCGATTATATGAACAGAGAAAAGCCATCACGGATTTCCTGATGATCCAAGCAGATAGGGGGACTCCCCTGTGTAACTTCAATGTCAACCAGTGGCAGCTCATACGTGACACCTGCCGTTTGCTCAGGCCCTTTGAGGAAGCCACTTTATTTGTCAGTCGGCAGGATTACGGGATGAACGACGTGATTCCACTGCTTCATGTACTACAGCACATGTTGGAAACCATGGCTGGTCAGGGCACTGGAGACATGGCGTTTACATCTTACGGCCACATGAACCCCCTTGGAGCTGAACTGGAGGAGGAGGAGGAGGAAGAGGAGGAGGAGGAGTTGCCCAGCGAAACACAGTTTAGGCTTGGCGAAATGGCTGGTTTATCTAGTCAGCGGACAGGAGAGGAGGAGCAGGAGCAGCCAGAGGAGCTAGAGGTTTTTGAGGAAGGAGAGACAGAGGACCCGGGCACACCGTGGCAGTATGCAGTGGAGATGGAGACAGGTAGTCCATCCGAGTCACTTGCGCAAATGGCACGAAGCATGCTCACGTGCTTGCGTAGTGACCCCAGAATTGTTTCCATCTGTCGGCGGGATGACTTCTGGCTGTCCACCTTATTGGACCCTCGCTTCCGGCACAAAATGGGGGCATTTTTTAAACCCACCGAGAGGGAGGACAAACTCAACTACTACAAAGACATTCTACGTAGGCAGTTGGCCGATGCCTATCTGCGCCATGGTCCATACTCTCGCAGGTCTGACTCGAGGGGACCTCTGCGCTCACCTTCCACTGCCATGGCCGCTGGGGGGGTTGGCAGCAGCAGCAGCAGAAGCTCCATCAGCAGCAGCAGCCTCAGTCTTCAGTCGCTAATGAGTAGCTTTCTACACCCGCATAGTGAGGCTACTCATGAGCAGCAGGAAGACCTGGAGCAGGACCTGAACCAGCAGGTCATGTCATACTTTGACATGACCATGCCAACACACCTTGAGGATCCGCTGGACTTCTGGGCAGCCAAACTTGATTTGTGGCCGCAACTAGCAGAGTTTGCCCTGGAAAAGCTGTCCTGCCCGGCAAGTAGCGTGCCATCTGAGCGGGTGTTTAGTGCGGAGGGGGCCATAGTTACCGCGAGGAGAACTCGTCTGTCAACTAAAAATGTGGAGAGACTCACCTTTGTCAAAATGAATCAGGGATGGATCAGCCAGGATTTCCACCCACCAATGCCTGATGCATGCGACTAGATTCAGCATGGTGCCACGTTTTACACTTTCCAAATGGTGCAAAACATATTTATGTCTTTAGGCCATTTTTTGGGCTCCTGCTGCTGCTACTGTCAACTCCTGCCAACTCCAGGGTGTGATTCATCCAATTTTTGGGCTCCTGAAGCCAACTCCAGTGTATATTTGGGCTCCTGCTGCTGCTGCTGTCAACTCCTGCCAACTCCAGGGTGTGATTCATCCAATTTTTGGGCTCCTGAAGCCAACTCCAGTGTATATTTGGGCTCCTGCTGCTGCTGCTGCCAACTTCTGCCAACTCCAGGGTGTGATTCATCCAATTTTTGGGCTCCTGAAGCCAACTCCAGTGTATATTTGGGCTCCTGCTGCTGCTACTGTCAACTCCTGCCAACTCCAGGGTGTGATTCATCCAATTTTTGGGCTCCTGAAGCCAACTCCAGTGTATATTTGGGCTCCTGCTGCTGCTGCTGCCAACTTCTGCCAACTCCAGGGTGTGATTCATCCAATTTTTGGGCTCCTGAAGCCAACTCCAGTGTATATTTGGGCTCCTGCTGCTGCTACTGTCAACTCCTGCCAACTCCAGGGTGTGATTCATCCAATTTTTGGGCTCCTGAAGCCAACTCCAGTGTATATTTGGGCTCCTGCTGCTGCTGCTGCCAACTTCTGCCAACTCCAGGGTGTGATTCATCCAATTTTTGGGCTCCTGAAGCCAACTCCAGTGTATATTTGGGCTCCTGCTGCTGCTGCTGCCAACTTCTGCCAACTCCAGGGTGTGATTCATCCAATTTTTGGGCTCCTGAAGCCAACTCCAGTGTATATTTGGGCTCCTGCTGCTGCTGCTGTCAACTCCTGCCAACTCCAGGGTGTGATTCATCCAATTTTTGGGCTCCTGAAGCCAACTCCAGTGTATATTTGGGCTCCTGCTGCTGCTGCTGCCAACTTCTGCCAACTCCAGGGTGTGATTCATCCAATTTTTGGGCTCCTGAAGCCAACTCCAGTGTATATTTGGGCTCCTGCTGCTGCTGCTGTCAACTCCTGCCAACTCCAGGGTGTGATTCATCCAATTTTTGGGCTCCTGAAGCCAACTCCAGTGTATATTTGGGCTCCTGCTGCTGCTGCTGCCAACTTCTGCCAACTCCAGGGTGTGATTCATCCAATTTTTGGGCTCCTGAAGCCAACTCCAGTGTATATTTGGGCTCCTGCTGCTGCTGCTGTCAACTCCTGCCAACTCCAGGGTGTGATTCATCCAATTTTTGGGCTCCTGAAGCCAACTCCAGTGTATATTTGGGCTCCTGCTGCTGCTGCTGTCAACTCCTGCCAACTCCAGGGTGTGATTCATCCAATTTTTGGGCTCCTGAAGCCAACTCCAGTGTATATTTGGGCTCCTGCTGCTGCTGCTGCCAACTTCTGCCAACTCCAGGGTGTGATTCATCCAATTTTTGGGCTCCTGAAGCCAACTCCAGTGTATATTTGGGCTCCTGCTGCTGCTACTGTCAACTCCTGCCAACTCCAGGGTGTGATTCATCCAATTTTTGGGCTCCTGAAGCCAACTCCAGTGTATATTTGGGCTCCTGCTGCTGCTGCTGCCAACTTCTGCCAACTCCAGGGTGTGATTCATCCAATTTTTGGGCTCCTGAAGCCAACTCCAGTGTATATTTGGGCTCCTGCTGCTGCTGCTGTCAACTCCTGCCAACTCCAGGGTGTGATTCATCCAATTTTTGGGCTCCTGAAGCCAACTCCAGTGTATATTTGGGCTCCTGCTGCTGCTGCTGCCAACTTCTGCCAACTCCAGGGTGTGATTCATCCAATTTTTGGGCTCCTGAAGCCAACTCCAGTGTATATTTGGGCTCCTGCTGCTGCTGCTGTCAACTCCTGCCAACTCCAGGGTGTGATTCATCCAATTTTTGGGCTCCTGAAGCCAACTCCAGTGTATATTTGGGCTCCTGCTGCTGCTGCTGCCAACTTCTGCCAACTCCAGGGTGTGATTCATCCAATTTTTGGGCTCCTGAAGCCAACTCCAGTGTATATTTGGGCTCCTGCTGCTGCTGCTGTCAACTCCTGCCAACTCCAGGGTGTGATTCATCCAATTTTTGGGCTCCTGAAGCCAACTCCAGTGTATATTTGGGCTCCTGCTGCTGCTGCTGCCAACTTCTGCCAACTCCAGGGTGTGATTCATCCAATTTTTGGGCTCCTGAAGCCAACTCCAGTGTATATTTGGGCTCCTGCTGCTGCTGCTGTCAACTCCTGCCAACTCCAGGGTGTGATTCATCCAATTTTTGGGCTCCTGAAGCCAACTCCAGTGTATATTTGGGCTCCTGCTGCTGCTGCTGCCAACTTCTGCCAACTCCAGGGTGTGATTCATCCAATTTTTGGGCTCCTGAAGCCAACTCCAGTGTATATTTGGGCTCCTGCTGCTGCTGCTGTCAACTCCTGCCAACTCCAGGGTGTGATTCATCCAATTTTTGGGCTCCTGAAGCCAACTCCAGTGTATATTTGGGCTCCTGCTGCTGCTGCTGTCAACTCCTGCCAACTCCAGGGTGTGATTCATCCAATTTTTGGGCTCCTGAAGCCAACTCCAGTGTATATTTGGGCTCCTGCTGCTGCTGCTGTCAACTCCTGCCAACTCCAGGGTGTGATTCATCCAATTTTTGGGCTCCTGAAGCCAACTCCAGTGTATATTTGGGCTCCTGCTGCTGCTGCTGCCAACTTCTGCCAACTCCAGGGTGTGATTCATCCAATTTTTGGGCTCCTGAAGCCAACTCCAGTGTATATTTGGGCTCCTGCTGCTGCTGCTGTCAACTCCTGCCAACTCCAGGGTGTGATTCATCCAATTTTTGGGCTCCTGAAGCCAACTCCAGTGTATATTTGGGCTCCTGCTGCTGCTGCTGTCAACTCCTGCCAACTCCAGGGTGTGATTCATCCAATTTTTGGGCTCCTGAAGCCAACTCCAGTGTATATTTGGGCTCCTGCTGCTGCTGCTGCCATCTTCTGCCAACTCCAGGGTGTGATTCATCCAATTTTTGGGCTCCTGAAGCCAACTCCAGTGTATATTTGGGCTCCTGCTGCTGCTGCTGTCAACTCCTGCCAACTCCAGGGTGTGATTCATCCAATTTTTGGGCTCCTGAAGCCAACTCCAGTGTATATTTGGGCTCCTGCTGCTGCTGCTGTCAACTCCTGCCAACTCCAGGGTGTGATTCATCCAATTTTTGGGCTCCTGAAGCCAACTCCAGTGTATATTTGGGCTCCTGCTGCTGCTGCTGTCAACTCCTGCCAACTCCAGGGTGTGATTCATCCAATTTTTGGGCTCCTGAAGCCAACTCCAGTGTATATTTGGGCTCCTGCTGCTGCTGCTGTCAACTCCTGCCAACTCCAGGGTGTGATTCATCCAATTTTTGGGCTCCTGAAGCCAACTCCAGTGTATATTTGGGCTCCTGCTGCTGCTGCTGCCAACTTCTGCCAACTCCAGGGTGTGATTCATCCAATTTTTGGGCTCCTGAAGCCAACTCCAGTGTATATTTGGGCTCCTGCTGCTGCTGCTGTCAACTCCTGCCAACTCCAGGGTGTGATTCATCCAATTTTTGGGCTCCTGAAGCCAACTCCAGTGTATATTTGGGCTCCTGCTGCTGCTGCTGTCAACTCCTGCCAACTCCAGGGTGTGATTCATCCAATTTTTGGGCTCCTGAAGCCAACTCCAGTGTATATTTGGGCTCCTTCTGCCCCTCATAGTGATGCCACTTCAACTCTCTGCAATTGTGCCGCTCTGCGATTCTATTAGCGATGCCTCTGATCTGCATGTGATATTTCTTAAAAGTATTATTTAACTAACCCAGCACGCATCCTGTGCGTGTTACAGCAAGGCTGAATGGTTTACAACCCTATTGAGGCTGTAGGAGGCTCAGAAATAGCCGTTTTTAATAGCGATTCGTCGCGAATTTATTCGGGTCGAAACGATTTTTGTCGGAAAATTCGGTGAATCAGTCGAATCGAATTTTTCAAAAGTTCGCTCATCTCTAACAGACACCTCAGCTCCTGTGTATAATGTGTGACCTACCTGTGACCATAGAGAGCATAGCACAGACACCTCAGCTCCTGTGTATAATGTGTGACCTACCTGTGACCATAGAGAGCATAGCACAGACACCTCAGCTCCTGTGTATAATGTGTGACCTACCTGTGACCATAGAGAGCATAGCACAGACACCTCACCCCCTGTGTATAATGTGTGACCTACCTGTGACCATAGAGAGCATAGCACAGACACCTCAGCTCCTGTGTATAATGTGTGACCTACCTGTGACCATAGAGAGCATAGCGCAGACACCTCACCCCCTGTGTATAATGTGTGACCTACCTGTGACCATAGAGAGCATAGCACAGACACCTCACCCCCTGTGTATAATGTGTGACCTACCTGTGACCATAGAGATCATAGCACAGACACCTCACCTCCTGTGTATAATGTGTGACCATAGAGAGCATAGCACAGACACCTCACCTCCTGTATATAATGTGTGACCATAGAGAGCATAGCACAGACACCTCACCCCCTGTGTATAATGTGTGACCTACCTGTGACCATAGAGAGCATAGCACAGACACCTCACCCCCTGTGTATAATGTGTGACCTACCTGTGACCATAGAGAGCATAGCACAGACACCTCACCCCCTGTGTGTAATGTGTGACCTACCTGTGACCATAGAGAGCATAGCACAGACACCTCACCTCCTGTGTATAATGTGTGACCTACCTGTGACCATAGAGAGCATAGCACAGACACCTCACCTCCTGTGTATAATGTGTGACCTACCTGTGACCATAGAGAGCATAGCGCAGACACCTCACCTCCTGTGTATAATGTGTGACCTACCTGTGACCATAGAGAGCATAGCACAGACACCTCACCCCCTGTGTATAATGTGTGACCTACCTGTGACCATAGAGAGCATAGCACAGACACCTCACCTCCTGTGTATAATGTGTGACCTACCTGTGACCATAGAGAGCATAGCACAGACACCTCACCTCCTGTGTATAATGTGTGACCTACCTGTGACCATAGAGAGCATAGCACAGACACCTCACCTCCTGTGTATAATGTGTGACCTACCTGTGACCATAGAGAGCATAGCACAGACACCTCACCTCCTGTGTATAATGTGTGACCTACCTGTGACCATAGAGAGCATAGCACAGACACCTCACCCCCTGTGTATAATGTGTGACCTACCTGTGACCATAGAGAGCATAGCACAGACACCTCACCTCCTGTGTATAATGTGTGACCTACCTGTGACCATAGAGAGCATAGCGCAGACACCTCACCTCCTGTGTATAATGTGTGACCTACCTGTGACCATAGAGAGCATAGCACAGACACCTCACCCCCTGTGTATAATGTGTGACCTACCTGTGACCATAGAGAGCATAGCACAGACACCTCACCCCCTGTGTATAATGTGTGACCTACCTGTGACCATAGAGAGCATAGCACAGACACCTCACCTCCTGTGTATAATGTGTGACCTACCTGTGACCATAGAGAGCATAGCACAGACACCTCACCCCCTGTGTATAATGTGTGACCTACCTGTGACCATAGAGAGCATAGCACAGACACCTCACCCCCTGTGTATAATGTGTGACCTACCTGTGACCATAGAGAGCATAGCACAGACACCTCACCCCCTGTGTATAATGTGTGACCTACCTGTGACCATAGAGAGCATAGCACAGACACCTCACCTCCTGTGTATAATGTGTGACCTACCTGTGACCATAGAGAGCATAGCACAGACACCTCACCTCCTGTGTATAATGTGTGACCTACCTGTGACCATAGAGAGCATAGCACAGACACCTCACCTCCTGTGTATAATGTGTGACCTACCTGTGACCATAGAGAGCATAGCACAGACACCTCACCTCCTGTGTATAATGTGTGACCTACCTGTGACCATAGAGAGCATAGCACAGAGCAGGGGCCGCATGGTGTAACTAACAGAAGATGAAAGGAGAAGAGTGATGTCGCCATTTAATCATCGCACTCATTTCAAAACATTAAAACCATAAAACCTCCGGATTGGCCGATCCAGTCATGTGACTCTCGTAACCCTTCTGTTGCCGGGGGCGAGCTTCCATTGTCACCCTGCAGAGATCAGAGGGGACCATGGTGCGGCTTCCAGGTTTGGAGACAATGGTGGACCGTCCATGGTAAGTGGCAGTAAAATGATTCCATGTTCACACCTGTGCATTAGAGTCCCAGGGCCAGGTTATAATTGTTCAATAGCGCCCCTGAGAAATAACCGGGGGCAGCTCCCTTTTTGCTCTCCATGGTTCAGAGATTTTTCTGGTGTCGTTCGGTCTTCCAAAATAATCTAAGGGAGTGAAATATACGCGTAACGAAGAACACAGACAGACAGCGTGTTCCGAGATACATGGAGAAAAGCGCTTTCTGCTCGCTCCGCCCGGTGACACTTTATTTTTAGATCAAAGTAAAAAAACATAGCACACGTCATCTATTGGACATCATCACATAAGGAAAAATCTAATTACTGGCTCAATGATTGGTCATCACAGCCACAGATCATATTCTTAAGAATGTTAGTGACGCCTGGGGGGCCGGACATTATAAGGTGTTGTCTAGTCTCCCCAGCGCCATCTTGTTCAGAGTAATGTGTTAGTAGCAGCGTGGCTTCATTAACTTTATTGCTCTAATTTCAGTACAAGCAGAAGGAAAGAATCAGCGCAGAGATAAGTGGCTTACTGAGGGTTTATTTCACCTTTATTAGCCACTAAAGCATACAATGCAGAGATTTGAATTTGTTATCAAGTGATGTAAATGGAAGGGAGAGAATGTTCACATATATATTCATTTTATTTATTCTGACCTCCATCCATCACACACCTGCTCCAGGCCCCCAGCTCCATTATCACCCAGACAACATAACCAGTGCTAGATTATATGGGGAGCACCCTAGACACCCACCTGCTGGGGCCTCCACCACTTGTTCCAGGCGGGCCTTTGAGCTCTGTTGGAAAGGTGATCTGGTCTGGTGTGGTGCAGTGTAAGATTGTTGCACTTTTGTTGTGTTTGGTTGATGAGGGGGCATAATAGAACTTCTCCATACCATGGGCACCCTTAGTCTGGCCGTGGCTGCAAGAGAGGATAGGCTGGCCGGTGTGGGGAGCCCCAAGTCACTGCACCAGGGAATCACGGCTCTGGGTAGGCAAGCAGTGATCCCCTGTCAGGAAGCAGCTGGGGGAAGGCCACAGGGTCAGACGTCAGCCACAGTCCCATAGGGCATCCCGGGCAAAATCCCAGCACTTGGCAAGGCTGCGGCCAGTGAGCGGTGAATGCTGGAGGGTGGGTGATGGGCGGTGAGCGGCAGAGCGGGGAGGCAGGTGAGCGGTGAATGCTGGAGGGTGGGTGATGGGCGCTGAGTGGCAGAGCGGGGTGGCAGGTGAGCGGTGAATGCTGGAGGGTGGGTGATGGGCGCTGAGTGGCAGAGCGGGGTGGCAGGTGAGCGGTGAATGCTGGAGGGTGGGTGATGGGCGCTGAGCGGCAGAGCGGGGCGGCAGGTGAGCGGTGAATGCTGGAGGGTGGGTGATGGGCGCTGAGTGGCAGAGCGGGGTGGCAGGTGAGCGGTGAATGCTGGAGGGTGGGTGATGGGCGCTGAGCGGCAGAGCGGGGTGGCAGGTGAGCGGTGAATGCTGGAGGGTGGGTGATGGGCGCTGAGCGGCAGAGCGGGGAGGCAGGTGAGCGGTGAATGCTGGAGGGTGGGTGATGGGCGCTGAGTGGCAGAGCGGGGCGGCAGGTAAGTGGTGAATGCTGGAGGGTGGGTGATGGGCGCTGAGCGGCAGAGCGGGGCGAAAGGTGAGCGGTGAATGCTGGAGGGTGGGTGATGGGCGCTGAGCGGCAGAGCGGGGCGAAAGGTGAGCGGTGAATGCTGGAGGGTGGGTGATGGGCGCTGAGCGGCAGAGCGGGGCGAAAGGTGAGCGGTGAATGCTGGAGGGTGGGTGATGGGCGCTGAGCGGCAGAGCGGGGTGGCAGGTGAGCGGTGAATGCTGGAGGGTGGGTGATGGGCGCTGAGCGGCAGAGCGGGGCGAAAGGTGAGCGGTGAATGCTGGAGGGTGGGTGATGGGCGCTGAGTGGCAGAGCGGGGCGGCAGGTGAGCGGTGAATGCTGGAGGGTGGGTGATGGGCGCTGAGCGGCAGAGCAGGATGGCAGGTGAGCGGTGAATGCTGGAGGGTGGGTGATGGGCGCTGAGCGGCAGAGCGGGGTGGCAGGTGAGCGGTGAATGCTGGAGGGTGGGTGATGGGCGCTGAGTGGCAGAGCGGGGTGGCAGGTGAGCGGTGAATGCTGGAGGGTGGGTGATGGGCGCTGAGTGGCAGAGTGGGGTGGCAGGTGAGCGGTGAATGCTGGAGGGTGGGTGATGGGCGCTGAGTGGTAGAGCGGGGTGGCAGGTAAGTGGTGAATGCTGGAGGGTGGGTGATGGGCGCTGAGTGGCAGAGCGGGGTGGCAGGTGAGCGGTGAATGCTGGAGGGTGGGTGATGGGCGCTGAGCGGCAGAGCGGGGCGGCAGGTGAGCGGTGAATGCTGGAGGGTGGGTGATGGGCGCTGAGCGGCAGAGCGGGGCGGCAGGTAAGTGGTGAATGCTGGAGGGTGGGTGATGGGCGCTGAGCGGCAGAGCGGGGCGAAAGGTGAGCGATGAATGCTGGAGGGTGGGTGATGGGCGCTGAGTGGCAGAGCGGGGTGACAGGTGAGCGGTGAATGCTGGAGGGTGGGTGATGGGCGCTGAGTGGCAAAGCGGGGCGGCAGGTGAGCGGTGAATGCTGGAGGGTGGGTGATGGGCGCTGAGTGGCAGAGCGGGGCGGCAGGTAAGTGGTGAATGCTGGAGGGTGGGTGATGGGCGCTGAGCGGCAGAGCAGGATGGCAGGTGAGCGGTGAATGCTGGAGGGTGGGTGATGGGCGCTGAGCGGCAGAGCAGGATGGCAGGTGAGCGGTGAATGCTGGAGGGTGGGTGATGGGCGCTGAGCGGCAGAGCAGGATGGCAGGTGAGCGGTGAATGCTGGAGGGTGGGTGATGGGCGCTGAGCGGCAGAGCGGGGTGGCAGGTGAGCGGTGAATGCTGGAGGGTGGGTGATGGGCGCTGAGCGGCAGAGCGGGGCGGCAGGTGAGCGGTGAATGCTGGAGGGTGGGTGATGGGCGCTGAGTGGCAAAGCGGGGCGGCAGGTGAGCGGTGAATGCTGGAGGGTGGGTGATGGGCGCTGAGTGGCAGAGCGGGGCGGCAGGTAAGTGGTGAATGCTGGAGGGTGGGTGATGGGCGCTGAGCGGCAGAGCAGGGCGAAAGGTGAGCGGTGAATGCTGGAGGGTGGGTGATGGGCGCTGAGTGGCAGAGCGGGGTGGCAGGTGAGCGGTGAATGCTGGAGGGTGGGTGATGGGCGCTGAGCGGCAGAGCGGGGCGGCAGGTGAGCGGTGAATGCTGGAGGGTGGGTGATGGGCGCTGAGCGGCAGAGCGGGGTGGCAGGTGAGCGGTGAATGCTGGAGGGTGGGTGATGGGCGCTGAGCGGCAGAGCGGGGCGGCAGGTGAGCGGTGAATGCTGGAGGGTGGGTGATGGGCGCTGAGCGGCAGAGCGGGGCGAAAGGTGAGCGGTGAATGCTGGAGGGTGGGTGATGGGCGCTGAGCGGCAGAGCGGGGCGGCAGGTGAGCGGTGAATGCTGGAGGGTGGGTGATGGGCGCTGAGCGGCAGAGCGGGGCGAAAGGTGAGCGGTGAATGCTGGAGGGTGGGTGATGGGCGCTGAGTGGCAGAGCGGGGTGGCAGGTGAGCGGTGAATGCTGGAGGGTGGGTGATGGGCGCTGAGCGGCAGAGCAGGATGGCAGGTGAGCGGTGAATGCTGGAGGGTGGGTGATGGGCGCTGAGCGGCAGAGCAGGATGGCAGGTGAGCGGTGAATGCTGGAGGGTGGGTGATGGGCGCTGAGTGGCAGAGCGGGGAGGCAGGTGAGCGGTGAATGCTGGAGTGTGGGTGATGGGCGCTGAGCGGCAGAGCGGGGTGGCTGGTGAGCGGTGAATGCTGGAGGGTGGGTGATGGGCGCTGAGCGGCAGAGCGGGGTGGCTGGTGAGCGGTGAATGCTGGAGGGTGGGTGATGGGCGCTGAGCGGCAGAGCGGGGTGGCTGGTGAGCGGTGAATGCTGGAGGGTGGGTGATGGGCGCTGAGCGGCAGAGCGGGGCGGCAGGTGAGCGGTGAATGCTGGAGGGTGGGTGATGGGCGCTGAGCAGCAGAGCGGGGTGGCTGGTGAGCGGTGAATGCTGGAGGGTGGGTGATGGGCGCTGAGCGGCAGAGCGGGGTGGCTGGTGAGCGGTGAATGCTGGAGGGTGGGTGATGGGCGTTGAGCACAGGGGGGCCAGGGATGTGGCTTATCCCCTTTTCATTCTGCCGGATCTCTATGTGCATACAGCACTGATTGGGCACAAGCCTGTGTATGCGCTGTGTGACCATAGGAAAGGAAAGATTTGTGGGTGCTCTGGGGATGTTCCCATAGCATGGAATGGGCATCCCATAGCATGCCTCAGGGAAATGGACCAACATCGGGGATAGTCAAAATTCTAGATTTAGGTCTACTTTAAAGCAGAATAAAACTTGGGATATTGGCTATCCTGGGTTTTGTTCCGCACCCCAGAGCACCCACTCTCCCGAATGCGCCACCACCCGTTCTCCCACATGCGCCACCAGCCGCCCTCCCACATGCAACACTACCCACATCCGTGTCACCGGCCATGGCCTTCCCAGGTGCCATCCTACCGGGATTTTGCCCAGTATGCCCTACAGCCAGTCCGCCCCCCGTTAGCAGCCCCCACAGCAGCACACCTAGAGGGTAGTTTAAAGGGAAAATACCTGCCTCTGCTGTTATCCCTCTGATGACCACACCCGAGACTGCACCCCCGCAGTATGCATGTGTGGTTTGAATGTGTTCAGGGTAGGTGGTGGTGGTGGGGGGGGCGATACTTTTGGTTTTATAATTAGGCAGGAGGTGTTTGGATCCATTAAACTCAAACTAAATGGATAAAAACCCAATGCAGGCCAGCCCTGGAATCTAAAAGACTTTCGGGCCACCCACTAGCCTGCCCCGGGGCATCCCGCTTTGTGAACCCCCCCAGGGTTCGTGGATATACTCAGCTTTACAGGCAGCTTCCACAATTCTGTGAGCATCGACCTCTGCATCCCTGGCATCCTAACATCTAACAGCAGCTGTGCGCGCTCCCGCCTCACCGAGATTTTTGGGAAGCCGCCAGTTGTTTTTTGGGGTAATTGCCGAGATATTTGCTACTGTTAAGCACCATGGCCAGGGGTCAAATCTCAGCCGGTCCATTACTTAAAGTGGACCAAAACCCATGATTTTGACTATCCTGGGTTTTGGTCCTTGCCTCCAGGTCTCCCGATCGCACTCACCCTTCCTTGGTTCTATGGCGCATGTGCGGCCACTTGTCAAATCAGCATGCTTGGATCCGCTGATGTCAGCTCGTCTAAGCCTTTGTCTAAGACTAGGGCACGCACCCTGCTGGAGGGATAGCGGGGATGCGGCCGCTGCTCAAGCATGAGCCGTTGTAGCAGGAAAGAAGGTGAGTTTAAGAGCCCCAGGGGAGGGAATTAAGAGCGCTCCGGGGAAGCGTGCTGTGTGTGTGTGTGTTAGCAAATAAGGTATTTTAAGTGAAAAGGTATGGTTACACTTACATTTTACAAGACCACACCCCCTGCTAGACCACGCCCCCTGCTAGACCACACCCATGAAAAGGACGGTATTCTTTGTTGGATAAGGATTGCAACCCTAGCCGTGGGAACACGCACATTCGAGAAGACAGTCGGGGATGTGGCGAGCCAGCATCACCAAGCACTCTTAAGATCAGCCAATGGGTGATCTCAAAAGTAGAAGGTGGGCGTGGCCTTGGTAGAGGAAAACCCTGTTTTTTTTTAAACCCCGCCATCGCTGGGAGCAGCATCGCCTGAGCTACTTTGGCAGGGAGGGCTGGTGGGGGTTTTGCTCTACTTTAAGTGGGCCCCACTCTTCAAAAGGTTGAGCAACCCTGCTTTATAACCTGTGAGATAGAGGGTGAGATCACATGGTTTTGTGGCATCCAGTAAGAATAAAGAATGGATACTTCTTGGAAGTTGAGTTGAGGCCCAGAAATAAGCTGGGGAGGGACATTCTTCCGGTCCGCTTCTGTAATGCCAGGGCAAGACCTGAAGATGTGCAGGAGAGGGCGCCCTCTCCTGGTTATGCTATATGTATCATTCATTGTAATTCACTCATTGTACTGCCCCATAGCAATAAAGATTGTAATGTAAGACAGGCGGGTTCCCAGGACTTTGTAGGGTGACACAGGGGGGTAAGGTAAGTATTAAATGGGTTTTGTCATCATTTGTTTGTTACCTTTACATGGATAGTCATGCTCTGCTGCTAATGTATTCATATCTTCTGATAATACCCATCAATCACACCCTCTGATTGATCACTGATGAGACATTAAAGGGATTGAATGGTGAAACTGTAAAAACACCTGATGCAGTGTCAGTCCCATGCTGTCTCTTTGCTCTGGTCATAGGAAGGAAGGGGAATTTCGGCCCCAACACCTCCCCCATGATCTTGACCACCAATACAATCCAGAGGTTTGTGTCAAGTAGTCACTCCCGCAGTTAGTCATAGGCTAGAATGGAGCCCTCCACGCTGTCACTCAAGCTCAGCTGACTCCAATGCAATGCACACAGAGCGCTTGTATGCCGCAGCCCTGACACCCCCATGACAGAGGAGCGCAGAACATGAGGTTACACTTTATTTTATCATTACTCTGGTAAGATAGCTTCAGAAACAAACGAGAACATTGACATGTGCAGAACATTTTTGAGTGTGCCTGGACAATGGCTGTTTTATAGAAAGAGACAATGTAACAAGATGAGAGAGAGAGAGAGAAATGAAACTGCCGAAATCACCGTTGTCTGTCACTGTACAGAGAGCAGGGGGAGCGATGGCTGCCGTCCTCTGGTCTTAATTTCTCTGGAACGCTGAAACAAAAAAGAACAAAAAAGGTTACAAAAAGCAATGTATTGTTTGCCCTATAGGACGTATTTGGGGTGCCCCACACCCTGTGTAAGAAGTTTGATTCCTTGTTTTTATACTTTACAGGGAATATTGGGCCATCCAAATATAATCTCACCTATGGTGGTTCAAGAAACAAGTTTTGGGCCAAAACGAAAAATCGATGAGTGAATTTCATTTAAATAGAGCCGGTTACATTACAGAAAAATAATAATATCGGTGTAAATATGATGTAAAGTTACAATGTCCAGAATGTAAGTAGTGTTCAAGCCAATTCAACCAGGGTCTTTGACCCCTGCCCAGCCCCCGTAAGGGTTCGGCTAAACCACCTGCGTGGCAATCCTTTATGTCTCCTGTGAGAGGAAAGCAGAGCCAAGAGATCCCCTCCCCTGCTTAAATGTTATTCCTCTCATAAACCCAAATTCCTCCTCCCCCAACTGCCCCTTAGTCTTCCTGTTACAAAGAAGCCGTCATGTAACACTATGCCTACACACAACAGATGGTTCAAGTTAAGTGTTTTGAAAAGCCCATACATCAAGTAATTACTGAGAGGGGGGAAACTGAGACAACCCAGACATTTTTTTACGTCTGCATATCAACTGCTTCCATAAGGTCTGAAAGCGAATTCGCAACAGAAATAACCTTTAAATTATATGGACATGTATATATATTATATGTATATGATTTCCTTTGAATCAGCCACATCCAGATCAGAATCATAATAAATGACAGGTACCCATCCACAGCTTCCACATTCATCCAAATTACCTACATATATCAATAATATTAGTCATTTTAATAATATTTCATTATTGGATTTTTTGGATGTCTGCACACTGCCTGAATATGGGATGTCACACACACTGCCTGTATTTGGGATGCCTCACGCCCTGCCTGTATTTGGCATGCCACACACTCTGCCTGTATTTGAGATGCCTCACACACTGCCTGTATTTGGGATGCCACAGACCCTGCCTGTATTTGGGATGCCTCACACACTGCCTGTATTTGGGATGCCTTCACACTGCATGCATTTGGGATGCCTGTACACTGCCTGTATATGGGATGCCACACACACTGCCTGTATTTGGAATGCCTCACACACTGCCTGTATTTGGGAAGCCTCACACACTGCCTGTATTTGGGATGCCTCCCACACTGCCTGTATATGGGATGCCACACACCCTGCCTGTATTTGGAATGCTTCACATACTGTCTGTATTTGGGATGCCTTCACACTGCATGCGTTTGGGATGCCCGTACACTGCCTGTATATGGGATGCCACACACACTGCCTGTATTTGGAATGCCTCACACACTGCCTGTATATGGGATGCCACACACACTGCCTGTATATAGGATGCCACACACACTGCCTGTATTTGGAATGCCTCACACACTGCCTGTATATGGGATGCCTCACACACTGCCTGTATATGGGATGCCACACATACTGCCTGTATATGGGATGACACACATACTGCCTGTATATGGGATGCCACACACACTGCCTGTATATGGGATGCCACACACACTGCCTGTATTTGGAATGATTCCCATACTGTCTGTATTTGGGATGCCTTCACACTGCATGCATTTGGGATGCCCGTAAACTGCCTGTATATGGGATGCCACACACACTGCCTGTATTTGGAATGCCTCACACACTGCCTGTATATGGGATGCCTCACACACTGTCTGTATATGGGATGCCACACACACTGCCTGTATTTGGAATGCCTCACACACTGCCTGTATATGGGATGCCACACATACTGCCTGTATATGGGATGCCGCACACACTGCCTGTATATGGGATGCCACACACACTGCCTGTATTTGGAATGCCTCACACACTGCCTGTATATGGGATGCCACACACACTGCCTGTATATGGGATGCCACACACACTGCCTGTATATGGGATGCCACACACACTGCCTGTATTGGGGATGCCACACACAATCTCCGTAATGTGGGCTCTGTAGTGGGGTGATTGGGGTTATCCTGCACGCTGTCTGTAATGGGGTGATTGGGAGGAGGGGGGCTTTAGCACTGCATTTAATTCAGAATATTTTGTTCTCTTATTTTCCTCCTCCAATCCTCAGTGCATCTAATAGTGCGAAAAATGTTGTACATTATAAAGCAGGGGCGTGCAGTTGGACAACTAAAATTTGTGTCCCACCTGCTAGTCCCCTTCCCCAAAACGTGTGATTGGCTCCAGTTGCCTGGCTCATGGTTTTTATATTCCATTTCTTATATAGCCATTTGTTTGATGTATGTATCCGTGACCAGTTGGGTTATAGTTGTATAAATACACATTAATTCTTATGTATATATCTTTGTCTATTATCATGTTTCAGTGTTTTTGTAGAGATAGTAATTTTGGGTCACTTGGAATAATATCTAATATCTATGCACTGTCACTTTATTATTGACTAGTATATTGGCTAGGTAGTCTTTTGTATTATTATATTAGGTTTTTGTGCCGGCACAAAATATTTTCATTTAATTCCGATCATGATTATAATTGTGGAGTTTCCCAGATATTACTGCTCATAAGTATCTTGGTAGCGCTGGAAGTATTAGGGGACTTGCAGTGTTTTTAATTTTTAGTTTTTTTGTATTGTGTGTTGTATGTGCCATTCCAATAAAATGATGTATTATTAAGTCTTATATTTGGTCTGATTAGCATTTTGAGTGCTGCTCCTGTGGTAAGGGTGGAGTAGGACTTGCTGTCCTTCAGCCCTTTGGTGTTGATTCAGTTGGACAACTACACACACAATTGTGAATTGACATGTGACTATTGTATTGTCGATAAGAACAGGAAGTCTGCCTGAATTTCAGGGAACAATCGATCAGGAGCGAATCCCAGTTTTTTATGGGTTCGTGCCGATTGAATTTTTCCCTGAAATGGGTGAGAATTTTTTTAAAAACTCACCTGCAGCCTCATTATCCACACCACTCTGATGAGCAGCGCGCCCTAACCGCCCCCGCCACTCATGATATCATACACGCTAACTTACCCATCTCACCCACACACCCATCCTATGAGAAGCTGGCAGTAGGGAAACCATCCCGCATCTGCCCACCATTAACCCGCCAACCTACCTTCCTGACAAAAAAGTCGTCAATGGTGCACCTGCCCACTGAGAAGCGGGCTGGAGGCAGTCCACCCCCTGCCGAGAAGCCAGCCATAGGCAGCCCATCCCCCCTACTGAGAACCCGACTGCAGAAAGCCCACCCCCCAACCCTCTAGTGAGAAGCCAGCCAAAGGCAGCCCATCCCCCCCAACCTCCTACCGAAAAGCTGACTGGAGGCAGCCCGTCCCCACACCCATCCACCTGCCCAGAAGTCACCCGGAGGCAAACCACCCCTCACCCACCTGCTGCGAAGACAGCCAGAGGTGGCTCACCCGCCTACCAAGCAGCCAGCCGGAAGCACCCACCTCAACCACCTACTGAGAAGCAAATAGGCGGCAGCCCACCTGCTAACCAAGAAGCCAGCCAGAAGCACACACCTCCACCACCTACCGAGAAGCAAACAGCCCACCTGCCTACCAAGAAACTGGCTAGAGGCAGCCCACAACCATCTGCCAAGAAGCCAGATAGAGGCAGATTGCTCCCCAACTCACCTGTAAGCAGAGAAGCTGGCTGGAGGCAGCCTGTCTCCACACCCACCCGTCTACCGAGAAACCCCACACCAGCCTACCACCCCTACACATCTGCCGAGGAGCTGGATAGAGGCAGACTACCCCCTCACTCACCCATACACTGATAAATCCCCCAATGCCCCTCTCAAAAATGCCGCTGTGACAAGGTGTAGCTGCAGGGAAGCCGGCGAAGATCATGTCGTTGGACCCGTCGGGATCAGGTAAGATCACAGCGGCACACACATTCTTTCAGATTCCAGGACCCGGCCGCGTGGGTTTTAACCGGCATTATGAGGAGATATTAACCTGATCCTCAATCATCTCACCTTCTCCCACAGGTGATGAGACACCTCGAAGCCCAGCAGAAACAATGGCAGTATGATGACCTGGCAGAGCTTAACAAAGAGCAGACGATTATGCTGGAAGGGTCCCAGAACTGTTAAAGAGAGAAAACAAACAAGCAATGCAAAGATTTAGGTATGAAATAAAATCATGAACACAATAGATGCTGAGTCCCCTCAAACTCATATTTCTCAAGTTTGGCCTGAGGACCATACCTCCCAACCCTCACATCCTGGGATCGCATTGCTATCCTACTGCCTCGCTGGGATACCACACAGGATGGTTGGGAGGTGTGCCAGGCATAGAGATTGGCTGTAATGAGGGATGCTGCACACTGACTGGCTGTAATGAGGGATGCTGCACACTGACTGGCTGTCATGAGGGATTCTGCACACTGACTGGCTGTAATGAGGGATGCTGCACACTGACTGGCTGTAATGAGGGATGCTGCACACTGACTGGCTGTAATGAGGGATGCTGCACACTGACTGGCTGTAATGAGGGATGCTGCACACTGACTGGCTGTAATGAGGGATGCTGCACACTGACTGGCTGTAATGAGGGATGCTGCACACTGACTGGCTGTAATGAGGGATGCTGCACACTGACTGGCTGTAATGAGGGATGCTGCACACTGACTGGCTGTAATGAGGGATGCTGCACACTGACTGGCTGTAATGAGGGATGCTGCACACTGACTGGCTGTAATGAGGGATGCTGCACACTGACTGGCTGTAATGAGGGATGCTGCACACTGACTGGCTGTAATGAGGGATGCTGCACACTGACTGGCTGTAATGAGGATTGCTGCACACTGACTGGCTGTAATGAGGGATGCTGCACACTGACTGGCTGTAATGAGGAATGCTGCACACTGACTGGCTGTAATGAGGGATGCTGCACACTGACTGGCTGTAATGAGGGATGCTGCACACTGACTGGCTGTAATGAGGGATGCTGCACACTGACTGGCTGTAATGAGGATTGCTGCACACTGACTGGCTGTAATGAGGGATGCTGCACACTGACTGGCTGTAATGAGGGATGCTGCACACTGACTGGCTGTAATGAGGGATGCTGCACACTGACTGGCTGTAATGAGGGATGCTGCACACTGACTGGCTGTAATGAGGGATGCTGCACACTGACTGGCTGTAATGAGGGATGCTGCACACTGACTGGCTGTAATGAGGGATGCTGCACACTGACTGGCTGTAATGAGGGATGCTGCACACTGACTGGCTGTAATGAGGGATGCTGCACACTGACTGGCTGTAATGAGGGATGCTGCACACTGACTGGCTGTAATGAGGGATGCTGCACACTGACTGGCTGTAATGAGGGATGCTGCACACTGACTGGCTGTAATGAGGGATGCTGCACACTGACTGGCTGTAATGAGGATTGCTGCACACTGACTGGCTGTAATGAGGGATGCTGCACACTGACTGGCTGTAATGAGGAATGCTGCACACTGACTGGCTGTAATGAGGGATGCTGCACACTGACTGGCTGTAATGAGGGATGCTGCACACTGACTGGCTGTAATGAGGGATGCTGCACACTGACTGGCTGTAATGAGGATTGCTGCACACTGACTGGCTGTAATGAGGGATGCTGCACACTGACTGGCTGTAATGAGGGATGCTGCACACTGACTGGCTGTAATGAGGGATGCTGCACACTGACTGGCTGTAATGAGGGATGCTGCACACTGACTGGCTGTAATGAGGGATGCTGCACACTGACTGGCTGTAATGAGGGATGCTGCACACTGACTGGCTGTAATGAGGGATGCTGCACACTGACTGGCTGTAATGAGGGATGCTGCACACTGACTGGCTGTAATGAGGATTGCTGTACACTGACTGGCTGTAATGAGGATTGCTGCACACTGACTGGCTGTAATGAGGATTGCTGCACTGTGACTGGCTGTAATGAGGATTGCTGCACACTGACTGGCTGTAATGAGGGATGCTGCACACTGACTGGCTGTAATGAGGGATCCTGCACACTGACTGGCTGTAATGAGGGATCCTGCACACTGACTGGCTGTAATGAGGGATCCTGCACACTGACTGGCTGTAATGAGGGATGCTGCACACTGACTGGCTGTAATGAGGGATCCTGCACACTGACTGGCTGTAATGAGGGATCCTGCACACTGACTGGCTGTAATGAGGGATCCTGCACACTGACTGGCTGTAATGAGGGATGCTGCACACTGACTGGCTGTAATGAGGGATGCTGCACACTGACTGGCTGTAATGAGGGATGCTGCACACTGACTGGCTGTAATGAGGGATGCTGCACACTGACTGGCTGTAATGAGGAATGCTGCACACTGACTGGCTGTAATGAGGGATGCTGCACACTGACTGGCTGTAATGAGGGATGCTGCACACTGACTGGCTGTAATGAGGGATGCTGCACACTGACTGGCTGTAATGAGGGATGCTGCACACTGACTGGCTGTAATGAGGGATGCTGCACACTGACTGGCTGTAATGAGGATTGCTGCACACTGACTGGCTGTAATGAGGGATGCTGCACACTGACTGGCTGTAATGAGGAATGCTGCACACTGACTGGCTGTAATGAGGGATGCTGCACACTGACTGGCTGTAATGAGGGATGCTGCACACTGACTGGCTGTAATGAGGGATGCTGCACACTGACTGGCTGTAATGAGGATTGCTGCACACTGACTGGCTGTAATGAGGGATGCTGCACACTGACTGGCTGTAATGAGGGATGCTGCACACTGACTGGCTGTAATGAGGGATGCTGCACACTGACTGGCTGTAATGAGGGATGCTGCACACTGACTGGCTGTAATGAGGGATGCTGCACACTGACTGGCTGTAATGAGGGATGCTGCACACTGACTGGCTGTAATGAGGGATGCTGCACACTGACTGGCTGTAATGAGGGATGCTGCACACTGACTGGCTGTAATGAGGATTGCTGTACACTGACTGGCTGTAATGAGGATTGCTGCACACTGACTGGCTGTAATGAGGATTGCTGCACTGTGACTGGCTGTAATGAGGATTGCTGCACACTGACTGGCTGTAATGAGGGATGCTGCACACTGACTGGCTGTAATGAGGGATCCTGCACACTGACTGGCTGTAATGAGGGATCCTGCACACTGACTGGCTGTAATGAGGGATCCTGCACACTGACTGGCTGTAATGAGGGATGCTGCACACTGACTGGCTGTAATGAGGGATCCTGCACACTGACTGGCTGTAATGAGGGATCCTGCACACTGACTGGCTGTAATGAGGGATCCTGCACACTGACTGGCTGTAATGAGGGATGCTGCACACTGACTGGCTGTAATGAGGGATGCTGCACACTGACTGGCTGTAATGAGGGATGCTGCACACTGACTGGCTGTAATGAGGGATGCTGCACACTGACTGGCTGTAATGAGGAATGCTGCACACTGACTGGCTGTCATGAGGGATGCTGCACACTGACTGGCTGTAATAAGGAATGCTGCACACTGACTGGCTGTAATGAGGGATGCTGCACACTGACTGGCTGTAATGAGGGATGCTGCACACTGACTGGCTGTAATGAGGGATGCTGCACACTGACTGGCTGTAATGAGGGATGCTGCACACTGACTGGCTGTATTGAGGGATGCTGCACACTGACTGGCTGTAATGAGGGATGCTGCACACTGACTGGCTGTAATGAGGGATGCTGCACACTGACTGGCTGTAATGAGGGATGCTGCACACTGACTGGCTGTAATGAGGATTGCTGCACACTGACTGGCTGTAATGAGGATTGCTGCACACTGACTGGCTGTAATGAGGATTGCTGCACACTGACTGGCTGTAATGAGGATTGCTGCACACTGACTGGCTGTAATGAGGGATGCTGCACACTGACTGGCTGTAATGAGGGATGCTGCACACTGACTGGCTGTAATGAGGGATCCTGCACACTGACTGGCTGTAATGAGGGATCCTGCACACTGACTGGCTGTAATGGGGGATGCTGCACACTGACTGGCTGTAATGAGGGATGCTGCACACTGACTGGCTGTAATGAGGGATGCTGCACACTGACTGGCTGTAATGAGGGATGCTGCACACTGACTGGCTGTAATGAGGGATGCTGCACACTGACTGGCTGTAATGAGGATTGCTGCACACTGACTGGCTGTAATGAGGGATGCTGCACACTGACTGGCTGTAATGAGGGATGCTGCACACTGACTGGCTGTAATGAGGATTGCTGCACACTGACTGGCTGTAATGAGGGATGCTGCACACTGACTGGCTGTAATGAGGGATCCTGCACACTGACTGGCTGTAATGAGGGATCCTGCACACTGACTGGCTGTAATGAGGGATCCTGCACACTGACTGGCTGTAATGAGGGATCCTGCACACTGACTGGCTGTAATGAGGGATCCTGCACACTGACTGGCTGTAATGAGGGATGCTGCACACTGACTGGCTGTAATGAGGGATCCTGCACACTGACTGGCTGTAATGAGGGATCCTGCACACTGACTGGCTGTAATGAGGGATCCTGCACACTGACTGGCTGTAATGAGGGATGCTGCACACTGACTGGCTGTAATGAGGAATGCTGCACACTGACTGGCTGTAAAGAGGAATGCTGCACACTGACTGGCTGTAATGAGGGATGCTGCACACTGACTGGCTGTAATAAGTATTGCTGCACACTGACTGGCTGTAATGAGAGATGCTGCACACTGACTGGCTGTAATGAGGGATGCTGCACACTGACTGGCTGTAATGAGGGATGCTGCACACTGACTGGCTGTAATGAGGGATGCTGCACACTGACTGGCTGTATTGAGGGATGCTGCACACTGACTGGCTGTAATGAGGGATGCTGCACACTGACTGGCTGTAATGAGGGATCCTGCACACTGACTGGCTGTAATGAGGGATCCTGCACACTGACTGGCTGTAATGGGGGATGCTGCACACTGACTGGCTGTAATGAGGATTGCTGCACACTGACTGGCTGTAATGAGGGATTCTGCACACTGACTGGCTGTAATGAGGGATCCTGCACACTGACTGGCTGTAATGGGGGATGCTGCACACTGACTGGCTGTAATGAGGATTGCTGCACACTGACTGGCTGTAATGAGGGATGCTGCACACTGACTGGCTGTAATGAGGGATGCTGCACACTGACTGGCTGTAATGAGGGATGCTGCACACTGACTGGCTGTAATGAGGAATGCTGCACACTGACTGGCTGTAATGAGGGATGCTGCACACTGACTGGCTGTAATGAGGGATGCTGCACACTGACTGGCTGTAATGAGGATTGCTGCACACTGACTGGCTGTAATGAGGGATGCTGCACACTGACTGGCTGTAATGAGGGATGCTGCACACTGACTGGCTGTAATGAGGGATGCTGCACACTGACTGGCTGTAATGAGGGATGCTGCACACTGACTGGCTGTAATGAGGGATGCTGCACACTGACTGGCTGTAATGAGGATTGCTGCACACTGACTGGCTGTAATGAGGGATGCTGCACACTGACTGGCTGTAATGAGGGATGCTGCACACTGACTGGCTGTAATGAGGGATGCTGCACACTGACTGGCTGTAATGAGGGATGCTGCACACTGACTGGCTGTAATGAGGGATGCTGCACACTGACTGGCTGTAATGAGGGATGCTGCACACTGACTGGCTGTAATGAGGAATGCTGCACACTGACTGGCTGTAATGAGGGATGCTGCACACTGACTGGCTGTAATGAGGGATGCTGCACACTGACTGGCTGTAATGAGGAATGCTGCACACTGACTGGCTGTAATGAGGATTGCTGCACACTGACTGGCTGTAATGAGGGATGCTGCACACTGACTGGCTGTAATGAGGGATGCTGCACACTGACTGGCTGTAATGAGGGATGCTGCACACTGACTGGCTGTAATGAGGGATGCTGCACACTGACTGGCTGTAATGAGGGATGCTGCACACTGACTGGCTGTAATGAGGATTGCTGTACACTGACTGGCTGTAATGAGGATTGCTGCACACTGACTGGCTGTAATGAGGATTGCTGCACTGTGACTGGCTGTAATGAGGGATGCTGCACACTGACTGGCTGTAATGAGGGACGCTGCACACTGCCTGGCTGTAATGAGGGATCCTGCACACTGACTGGCTGTAATGAGGGATCCTGCACACTGACTGGCTGTAATGAGGGATGCTGCACACTGACTGGCTGTAATGAGGGATGCTGCACACTGACTGGCTGTAATGAGGGATTCTGCACACTGACTGGCTGTAATGAGGGATTCTGCACACTGACTGGCTGTAATGAGGATTGCTGCACACTGACTGGCTGTAATGAGGATTGCTGCACACTGACTGGCTGTAATGAGGGATGCTGCACACTGACTGGCTGTAATGAGGATTGCTGCACACTGACTGGCTGTAATGAGGGATGCTGCACACTGACTGGCTGTAATGAGGGATGCTGCACACTGACTGGCTGTAATGAGGGATGCTGCACACTGACTGGCTGTAATGAGGGATCCTGCACACTGACTGGCTGTAATGAGGGATGCTGCACACTGACTGGCTGTAATGAGGATTGCTGCACACTGACTGGCTGTAATGAGGGATGCTGCACACTGACTGGCTGTAATGAGGGATGCTGCACACTGACTGGCTGTAATGAGGATTGCTGCACACTGACTGGCTGTAATGAGGGATGCTGCACACTGACTGGCTGTAATGAGGATTGCTGCACACTGACTGGCTGTAATGAGGATTGCTGCACTGTGACTGGCTGTAATGAGGGATGCTGTACACTGACTGGCTGTAATGAGGGACGCTGCACACTGCCTGGCTGTAATGAGGGATCCTGCACACTGACTGGCTGTAATGAGGGATCCTGCACACTGACTGGCTGTAATGAGGGATTGCTGCACACTGACTGGCTGTCATGAGGAATGCTGCACACTGACTGGCTGTAATGAGGATTGCTGCACACTGACTGGCTGTAATGAGGGATGCTGCACACTGACTGGCTGTAATGAGGGATGCTGCACACTGACTGGCTGTAATGAGGATTGCTGCACACTGACTGGCTGTAATGAGGGATGCTGCACACTGACTGGCAGTAATGAGGATTGCTGCACACTGACTGGCTGTAATGAGGATTGCTGCACTGTGACTGGCTGTAATGAGGGATGCTGCACACTGACTGGCTGTAATGAGGGATGCTGCACACTGACTGGCTGTAATGAGGGATGCTGCACACTGACTGGCTGTAATGAGGATTGCTGCACACTGACTGGCTGTAATGAGGGATGCTGCACACTGACTGGCTGTAATGAGGGATGCTGCACACTGACTGGCTGTAATGAGGATTGCTGCACACTGACTGGCTGTAATGAGGATTGCTGCACACTGACTGGCTGTAATGAGGATTGCTGCACACTGACTGGCTGTAATGAGGGATGCTGCACACTGACTGGCTGTAATGAGGATTGCTGCACTGTGACTGGCTGTAATGAGGGATGCTGCACACTGACTGGCTGTAATGAGGATTGCTGCACACTGACTGGCTGTAATGAGGATTGCTGCACTGTGACTGGCTGTAATGAGGGATGCTGCACACTGACTGGCTGTAATGAGGGATGCTGCACACTGACTGGCTGTAATGAGGGATTCTGCACACTGACTGGCTGTAATGAGGATTGCTGCACACTGACTGGCTGTAATGAGGGATGCTGCACACTGACTGGCTGTAATGAGGGATGCTGCACACTGACTGGCTGTAATGAGGATTGCTGCACACTGACTGGCTGTAATGAGGGATGCTGCACACTGACTGGCTGTAATGAGGATTGCTGCACACTGACTGGCTGTAATGAGGATTGCTGCACTGTGACTGGCTGTAATGAGGGATGCTGCACACTGACTGGCTGTAATGAGGGATTCTGCACACTGACTGGCTGTAATGAGGATTGCTGCACACTGAGTGGCTGTAATGAGGATTGCTGCACACTGACTGGCTGTAATGAGGATTGCTGCACACTGAGTGGCTGTAATGAGGGATGCTGCACACTGACTGGCTGTAATGAGGGATGCTGCACACTGACTGGCTGTAATGAGGGATGCTGCACACTGACTGGCTGTAATGAGGATTGCTGCACACTGAGTGGCTGTAATGAGGATTGCTGCACACTGACTGGCTGTAATGAGGGATGCTACACACTGACTGGCTGTAATGAGGGATGCTGCACACTGACTGGCTGTAATGAGGATTGCTGCACACTGACTGGCTGTAATGAGGGATGCTGCACACTGACTGGCTGTAATGAGGGATGCTGCACACTGACTGGCTGTAATGAGGGATCCTGCACACTGACTGGCTGTAATGAGGATTGCTGCACACTGACTGGCTGTAATGAGGATTGCTGCACACTGACTGGCTGTAATGAGGGATGCTGCACACTGACTGGCTGTAATGAGGATTGCTGCACACTGACTGGCTGTAATGAGGGATGCTGCACTCTGACTGGCTGTAATGAGGGATGCTGCACACTGACTGGCTGTAATGAGGATTGCTGCACACTGACTGGCTGTAATGAGGGATGCTGCACACTGACTGGCTGTAATGAGAATTGCTGCACACTCACTGGCTGTAATGAGGGATGCTGCACACTGACTGGCTGTAATGAGGATTGCTGCACACTGACTGGCTGTAATGAGGGATGCTGCACACTGACTGGCTGTAATGAGAATTGCTGCACACTCACTGGCTGTAATGAGGGATGCTGCAAACTGACTGGCTGTAATGAGGATTGCTGCACACTGACTGGCTGTAATGAGGATTGCTGCACTGTGACTGGCTGTAATGAGGGATGCTGCACACTGACTGGCTGTAATGAGGATTGCTGCACACTGACTGGCTGTAATGAGGATTGCTGCACACTGACTGGCTGTAATGAGGATTGCTGCACTGTGACTGGCTGTAATGAGGGATGCTGCACACTGACTGGCTGTAATGAGGGATGCTGCACACTGACTGGCTGTAATGAGGATTGCTGCACACTGACCGGCTGTAATGAGGGACGCTGCACACTGACTGGCTGTAATGAGGATTGCTGCACACTGACTGGCTGTAATGAGGATTGCTGCACTGTGACTGGCTGTAATGAGGGATGCTGCACACTGACTGGCTGTAATGAGGGATGCTGCACACTGACTGGCTGTAATGAGGATTGCTGCACACTGACCGGCTGTAATGAGGGACGCTGCACACTGACTGGCTGTAATGAGGATTGCTGCACACTGACTGGCTGTAATGAGGATTGCTGCACTGTGACTGGCTGTAATGAGGGATGCTGCACACTGACTGGCTGTAATGAGGGATGCTGCACACTGACTGGCTGTAATGAGGGATCCTGCACACTGACTGGCTGTAATGAGGGATCCTGCACACTGACTGGCTGTAATGGGGGATGCTGCACACTGACTGGCTGTAATGAGGATTGCTGCACACTGACTGGCTGTAATGAGGGATCCTGCACACTGACTGGCTGTAATGAGGGATCCTGCACACTGACTGGCTGTAATGGGGGATGCTGCACACTGACTGGCTGTAATGAGGATTGCTGCACACTGACTGGCTGTAATGAGGGATGCTGCACACTGACTGGCTGTAATGAGGGATGCTGCACACTGACTGGCTGTAATGAGGGATGCTGCACACTGACTGGCTGTAATGAGGAATGCTGCACACTGACTGGCTGTAATGAGGGATGCTGCACACTGACTGGCTGTAATGAGGGATGCTGCACACTGACTGGCTGTAATGAGGGATGCTGCACACTGACTGGCTGTAATGAGGGATGCTGCACACTGACTGGCTGTAATGAGGGATGCTGCACATTGACTGGCTGTAATGAGGATTGCTGCACACTGACTGGCTGTAATGAGGAATGCTGCACACTGACTGGCTGTAATGAGGGATGCTGCACACTGACTGGCTGTAATGAGGGATGCTGCACACTGACTGGCTGTAATGAGGGATGCTGCACACTGACTGGCTGTAATGAGGGATGCTGCACACTGACTGGCTGTAATGAGGGATGCTGCACACTGACTGGCTGTAATGAGGATTGCTGCACACTGACTGGCTGTAATGAGGGATGCTGCACACTGACTGGCTGTAATGAGGGATGCTGCACACTGACTGGCTGTAATGAGGGATGCTGCACACTGACTGGCTGTAATGAGGGATGCTGCACACTGACTGGCTGTAATGAGGGATGCTGCACACTGACTGGCTGTAATGAGGGATGCTGCACACTGACTGGCTGTAATGAGGAATGCTGCACACTGACTGGCTGTAATGAGGGATGCTGCACACTGACTGGCTGTAATGAGGGATGCTGCACACTGACTGGCTGTAATGAGGAATGCTGCACACTGACTGGCTGTAATGAGGATTGCTGCACACTGACTGGCTGTAATGAGGGATGCTGCACACTGACTGGCTGTAATGAGGGATGCTGCACACTGACTGGCTGTAATGAGGGATGCTGCACACTGACTGGCTGTAATGAGGGATGCTGCACACTGACTGGCTGTAATGAGGGATGCTGCACACTGACTGGCTGTAATGAGGATTGCTGTACACTGACTGGCTGTAATGAGGATTGCTGCACACTGACTGGCTGTAATGAGGATTGCTGCACTGTGACTGGCTGTAATGAGGGATGCTGCACACTGACTGGCTGTAATGAGGGACGCTGCACACTGCCTGGCTGTAATGAGGGATCCTGCACACTGACTGGCTGTAATGAGGGATCCTGCACACTGACTGGCTGTAATGAGGGATGCTGCACACTGACTGGCTGTAATGAGGGATGCTGCACACTGACTGGCTGTAATGAGGGATTCTGCACACTGACTGGCTGTAATGAGGGATTCTGCACACTGACTGGCTGTAATGAGGATTGCTGCACACTGACTGGCTGTAATGAGGGATTCTGCACACTGACTGGCTGTAATGAGGGATTCTGCACACTGACTGGCTGTAATGAGGATTGCTGCACACTGACTGGCTGTAATGAGGAATGCTGCACACTGACTGGCTGTCATGAGGGATGCTGCACACTGACTGGCTGTAATGAGGGATGCTGCACACTGACTGGCTGTAATGAGGATTGCTGCACACTGACTGGCTGTAATGAGGGATGCTGCACACTGACTGGCTGTAATGAGGGATTCTGCACACTGACTGGCTGTAATGAGGATTGCTGCACACTGACTGGCTGTAATGAGGGATCCTGCACACTGACTGGCTGTAATGAGGGATCCTGCACACTGACTGGCTGTAATGAGGGATGCTGCACACTGACTGGCTGTAATGAGGATTGCTGCACACTGACTGGCTGTAATGAGGATTGCTGCACTGTGACTGGCTGTAATGAGGATTGCTGCACACTGACTGGCTGTAATGAGGGATGCTGCACACTGACTGGCTGTAATGAGGATTGCTGCACACTGACTGGCTGTAATGAGGATTGCTGCACTGTGACTGGCTGTAATGAGGGATGCTGTACACTGACTGGCTGTAATGAGGGACGCTGCACACTGCCTGGCTGTAATGAGGGATCCTGCACACTGACTGGCTGTAATGAGGGATGCTGCACACTGACTGGCTGTAATGAGGATTGCTGCACACTGACTGGCTGTAATGAGGGATGCTGCACACTGACTGGCTGTAATGAGGGGTTCTGCACACTGACTGGCTGTAATGAGGATTGCTGCACACTGACTGGCTGTAATGAGGGATGCTGCACACTGACTGGCAGTAATGAGGATTGCTGCACACTGACTGGCTGTAATGAGGATTGCTGCACACTGACTGGCTGTAATGAGGGATGCTGCACACTGACTGGCTGTAATGAGGATTGCTGCACACTGACTGGCTGTAATGAGGGATGCTACACACTGACTGGCTGTAATGAGGGATGCTGCACACTGACTGGCTGTAATGAGGATTGCTGCACACTGACTGGCTGTAATGAGGGATGCTGCACACTGACTGGCTGTAATGAGGGATGCTGCACACTGACTGGCTGTAATGAGGGATCCTGCACACTGACTGGCTGTAATGAGGATTGCTGCACACTGACTGGCTGTAATGAGGATTGCTGCACACTGACTGGCTGTAATGAGGGATGCTGCACACTGACTGGCTGTAATGAGGATTGCTGCACACTGACTGGCTGTAATGAGGGATGCTGCACTCTGACTGGCTGTAATGAGGGATGCTGCACACTGACTGGCTGTAATGAGGATTGCTGCACACTGACTGGCTGTAATGAGGGATGCTGCACACTGACTGGCTGTAATGAGAATTGCTGCACACTCACTGGCTGTAATGAGGGATGCTGCACACTGACTGGCTGTAATGAGGATTGCTGCACACTGACTGGCTGTAATGAGGGATGCTGCACACTGACTGGCTGTAATGAGAATTGCTGCACACTCACTGGCTGTAATGAGGGATGCTGCAAACTGACTGGCTGTAATGAGGATTGCTGCACACTGACTGGCTGTAATGAGGATTGCTGCACTGTGACTGGCTGTAATGAGGGATGCTGCACACTGACTGGCTGTAATGAGGATTGCTGCACACTGACTGGCTGTAATGAGGATTGCTGCACACTGACTGGCTGTAATGAGGATTGCTGCACTGTGACTGGCTGTAATGAGGGATGCTGCACACTGACTGGCTGTAATGAGGGATGCTGCACACTGACTGGCTGTAATGAGGATTGCTGCACACTGACTGGCTGTAATGAGGGATGCTGCACACTGCCTGGCTGTAATGAGGATTGCTGCACACTGACTGGCTGTAATAAGTATTGCTGCACACTGACTGGCTGTAATGAGAGATGCTGCACACTGACTGGCTGTAATGAGGGATGCTGCACACTGACTGGCTGTAATGAGGGATGCTGCACACTGACTGGCTGTAATGAGGGATGCTGCACACTGACTGGCTGTAATGAGGGATCCTGCACACTGACTGGCTGTAATGAGGGATCCTGCACACTGACTGGCTGTAATGGGGGATGCTGCACACTGACTGGCTGTAATGAGGATTGCTGCACACTGACTGGCTGTAATGAGGGATCCTGCACACTGACTGGCTGTAATGAGGGATCCTGCACACTGACTGGCTGTAATGGGGGATGCTGCACACTGACTGGCTGTAATGAGGATTGCTGCACACTGACTGGCTGTAATGAGGGATGCTGCACACTGACTGGCTGTAATGAGGGATGCTGCACACTGACTGGCTGTAATGAGGGATGCTGCACACTGACTGGCTGTAATGAGGAATGCTGCACACTGACTGGCTGTAATGAGGGATGCTGCACACTGACTGGCTGTAATGAGGGATGCTGCACACTGACTGGCTGTAATGAGGGATGCTGCACACTGACTGGCTGTAATGAGGGATGCTGCACACTGACTGGCTGTAATGAGGGATGCTGCACATTGACTGGCTGTAATGAGGATTGCTGCACACTGACTGGCTGTAATGAGGAATGCTGCACACTGACTGGCTGTAATGAGGGATGCTGCACACTGACTGGCTGTAATGAGGGATGCTGCACACTGACTGGCTGTAATGAGGGATGCTGCACACTGACTGGCTGTAATGAGGGATGCTGCACACTGACTGGCTGTAATGAGGGATGCTGCACACTGACTGGCTGTAATGAGGATTGCTGCACACTGACTGGCTGTAATGAGGGATGCTGCACACTGACTGGCTGTAATGAGGGATGCTGCACACTGACTGGCTGTAATGAGGGATGCTGCACACTGACTGGCTGTAATGAGGGATGCTGCACACTGACTGGCTGTAATGAGGGATGCTGCACACTGACTGGCTGTAATGAGGGATGCTGCACACTGACTGGCTGTAATGAGGAATGCTGCACACTGACTGGCTGTAATGAGGGATGCTGCACACTGACTGGCTGTAATGAGGGATGCTGCACACTGACTGGCTGTAATGAGGAATGCTGCACACTGACTGGCTGTAATGAGGATTGCTGCACACTGACTGGCTGTAATGAGGGATGCTGCACACTGACTGGCTGTAATGAGGGATGCTGCACACTGACTGGCTGTAATGAGGGATGCTGCACACTGACTGGCTGTAATGAGGGATGCTGCACACTGACTGGCTGTAATGAGGGATGCTGCACACTGACTGGCTGTAATGAGGATTGCTGTACACTGACTGGCTGTAATGAGGATTGCTGCACACTGACTGGCTGTAATGAGGATTGCTGCACTGTGACTGGCTGTAATGAGGGATGCTGCACACTGACTGGCTGTAATGAGGGACGCTGCACACTGCCTGGCTGTAATGAGGGATCCTGCACACTGACTGGCTGTAATGAGGGATCCTGCACACTGACTGGCTGTAATGAGGGATGCTGCACACTGACTGGCTGTAATGAGGGATGCTGCACACTGACTGGCTGTAATGAGGGATTCTGCACACTGACTGGCTGTAATGAGGGATTCTGCACACTGACTGGCTGTAATGAGGATTGCTGCACACTGACTGGCTGTAATGAGGGATTCTGCACACTGACTGGCTGTAATGAGGGATTCTGCACACTGACTGGCTGTAATGAGGATTGCTGCACACTGACTGGCTGTAATGAGGAATGCTGCACACTGACTGGCTGTCATGAGGGATGCTGCACACTGACTGGCTGTAATGAGGGATGCTGCACACTGACTGGCTGTAATGAGGATTGCTGCACACTGACTGGCTGTAATGAGGGATGCTGCACACTGACTGGCTGTAATGAGGGATGCTGCACACTGACTGGCTGTAATGAGGGATGCTGCACACTGACTGGCTGTAATGAGGGATCCTGCACACTGACTGGCTGTAATGAGGGATCCTGCACACTGACTGGCTGTAATGAGGGATGCTGCACACTGACTGGCTGTAATGAGGATTGCTGCACACTGACTGGCTGTAATGAGGGATGCTGCACACTGACTGGCTGTAATGAGGATTGCTGCACACTGACTGGCTGTAATGAGGGATGCTGCACACTGACTGGCTGTAATGAGGATTGCTGCACACTGACTGGCTGTAATGAGGATTGCTGCACTGTGACTGGCTGTAATGAGGGATGCTGTACACTGACTGGCTGTAATGAGGGACGCTGCACACTGCCTGGCTGTAATGAGGGATCCTGCACACTGACTGGCTGTAATGAGGGATGCTGCACACTGACTGGCTGTAATGAGGATTGCTGCACACTGACTGGCTGTAATGAGGGATGCTGCACACTGACTGGCAGTAATGAGGATTGCTGCACACTGACTGGCTGTAATGAGGATTGCTGCACACTGACTGGCTGTAATGAGGGATGCTGCACACTGACTGGCTGTAATGAGGATTGCTGCACTGTGACTGGCTGTAATGAGGGATGCTGCACACTGACTGGCTGTAATGAGGGATGCTGCACACTGACTGGCTGTAATGAGGGATGCTGCACACTGACTGGCTGTAATGAGGGATGCTGCACACTGACTGGCTGTAATGAGGGATGCTGCACACTGACTGGCTGTAATGAGGATTGCTGCACACTGACTGGCTGTAATGAGGGATGCTGCACACTGACTGGCTGTAATGAGGGATGCTGCACACTGACTGGCTGTAATGAGGATTGCTGCACACTGACTGGCTGTAATGAGGGATGCTGCACACTGACTGGCTGTAATGAGGGATGCTGCACACTGACTGGCTGTAATGAGGATTGCTGCACACTGACTGGCTGTAATGAGGATTGCTGCACACTGACTGGCTGTAATGAGGATTGCTGCACACTGACTGGCTGTAATGAGGGATGCTGCACACTGACTGGCTGTAATGAGGATTGCTGCACTGTGACTGGCTGTAATGAGGGATGCTGCACACTGACTGGCTGTAATGAGGATTGCTGCACACTGACTGGCTGTAATGAGGATTGCTGCACTGTGACTGGCTGTAATGAGGGATGCTGCACACTGACTGGCTGTAATGAGGGATGCTGCACACTGACTGGCTGTAATGAGGGATGCTGCACACTGACTGGCTGTAATGAGGGATTCTGCACACTGACTGGCTGTAATGAGGATTGCTGCACACTGACTGGCTGTAATGAGGGATGCTGCACACTGACTGGCTGTAATGAGGGATGCTGCACACTGACTGGCTGTAATGAGGATTGCTGCACACTGACTGGCTGTAATGAGGGATGCTGCACACTGACTGGCTGTAATGAGGATTGCTGCACACTGACTGGCTGTAATGAGGATTGCTGCACTGTGACTGGCTGTAATGAGGGATGCTGCACACTGACTGGCTGTAATGAGGGATTCTGCACACTGACTGGCTGTAATGAGGATTGCTGCACACTGAGTGGCTGTAATGAGGATTGCTGCACACTGACTGGCTGTAATGAGGATTGCTGCACACTGAGTGGCTGTAATGAGGGATGCTGCACACTGACTGGCTGTAATGAGGGATGCTGCACACTGACTGGCTGTAATGAGGGATGCTGCACACTGACTGGCTGTAATGAGGATTGCTGCACACTGAGTGGCTGTAATGAGGATTGCTGCACACTGACTGGCTGTAATGAGGGATGCTACACACTGACTGGCTGTAATGAGGGATGCTGCACACTGACTGGCTGTAATGAGGATTGCTGCACACTGACTGGCTGTAATGAGGGATGCTGCACACTGACTGGCTGTAATGAGGGATCCTGCACACTGATTGGCTGTAATGAGGATTGCTGCACACTGACTGGCTGTAATGAGGATTGCTGCACACTGACTGGCTGTAATGAGGGATGCTGCACACTGACTGGCTGTAATGAGGATTGCTGCACACTGACTGGCTGTAATGAGGGATGCTGCACTCTGACTGGCTGTAATGAGAATTGCTGCACACTCACTGGCTGTAATGAGGGATGCTGCAAACTGACTGGCTGTAATGAGGATTGCTGCACACTGACTGGCTGTAATGAGGATTGCTGCACTGTGACTGGCTGTAATGAGGGATGCTGCACACTGACTGGCTGTAATGAGGATTGCTGCACACTGACTGGCTGTAATGAGGATTGCTGCACACTGACTGGCTGTAATGAGGATTGCTGCACTGTGACTGGCTGTAATGAGGGATGCTGCACACTGACTGGCTGTAATGAGGGATGCTGCACACTGACTGGCTGTAATGAGGATTGCTGCACACTGACCGGCTGTAATGAGGGACGCTGCACACTGCCTGGCTGTAATGAGGGATGCTGCACACTGACTGGCTGTAATGAGGGATTGCTGCACACTGACTGGCTGTAATGAGGGATGCTGCACACTGACTGGCTGTAATGAGGATTGCTGCACACTGAGTGGCTGTAATGAGGATTGCTGCACACTGACTGGCTGTCATGAGGAATGCTGCACACTGACTGGCTGTAATGAGGGATGCTGCACACTGAGTGGCTGTAATGAGGGATGCTGCACGCTGACTGGCTGTAATGAGGGATGCTGCACACTGACTGTCTGTAATGAGGGACGCTGCACACTGCCTGGCTGTAATGAGGGATGCTGCACACTGACTGGCTGTAATGAGGGATGCTGCACACTGACTGGCTGTAATGAGGATTGCTGCACACTGAGTGGCTGTAATGAGGGATGCTGCACACTGACTGGCTGTAATGAGGGATGCTGCACACTGACTGGCTGTAATGAGGATTGCTGCACACTGAGTGGCTGTAATGAGGATTGCTGCACACTGACTGGCTGTAATGAGGGATGCTGCACACTGACTGGCTGTAATGAGGGATGCTGCACACTGACTGGCTGTAATGAGGGATGCTGCACACTGACTGGCTGTAATGAGGGATGCTGCACACTTACTGGCTGTAATGAGGATTGCTGCACACTGACTGGCTGTAATGAGGATTGCTGCACACTGACTGGCTGTAATGAGGATTGCTGCACTGTGACTGGCTGTAATGAGGGATGCTGCACACTGACTGGCTGTAATGAGGATTGCTGCACACTGACTGGCTGTAATGAGGGATCCTGCACACTGACTGGCTGTAATGAGGGATCCTGCACACTGACTGGCTGTAATGAGGATTGCTGCACACTGACTGGCTGTAATGAGGATTGCTGCACACTGACTGGCTGTAATGAGGATTGCTGCACACTGACTGGCTGTAATGAGGGATGCTGCACACTGACTGGCTGTAATGAGGGATGCTGCACACTGACTGGCTGTAATGAGGGATGCTGCACACTGACTGGCTGTAATGAGGGATGCTGCACACTGACTGGCCTGCATATATGTATGTATGTGTGTGTGTGGTGGGGGCATGCCTGCATATATGTATGTGTGTGTGTGTGTGTGGGGGGGGCATGCCTGCATATATGTATGTATGTGTGTGTGTGGTGGGGGCATGCCTGCATATATGTATGTGTGTGTGTGTGTGGTGGGGGCATGCCTGCATATATGTATGTGTGTGTGTGTGTGGGGGGGGCATGCCTGCATATATGTATGTATGTGTGTGTGTGGTGGGGGCATGCCTGCATATATGTATGTGTGTGTGTGTGTGGGGGGGGCATGCCTGCATATATGTATGTGTGTGTGTGGGGGGGCATGCCTGCATATATGTATGTGTGTGTGTGTGTGGTGGGGGCATGCCTGCATATATGTATGTGTGTGTGTGTGTGGGGGGGGGGCATGCCTGCATATATGTATGTATGTGTGTGTGTGGTGGGGGCATGCCTGCATATATGTATGTGTGTGTGTGTGTGGGGGGGGCATGCCTGCATATATGTATGTGTGTGTGTGGGGGGGCATGCCTGCATATATGTATGTGTGTGTGTGGTGGGGGCTTGCCTGCATATATGTATGTGTGTGTGTGGTGGGGGCATGCCTGCATATATGTATGTGTGTGTGTGGTGGGGGCTTGCCTGCATATATGTATGTGTGTGTGTTGGGGGCTTGCCTGCATATATGTATGTGTGTGTGTGTGGTGGGGGCATGCCTGCATATATGTGTGTGTGTGTGTGGGGGGGGCATGCCTGCATATATGTATGTGTGTGTGTGGTGGGGGCATGCCTGCATATATGTATGTGTGTGTGGTGGGGGCTTGCCTGCATATATGTATGTATTTGTGTGGGGGGGCTTGCCTGCATATATGTATGTGTGTGTGTGGTGGGGGCATGCCTGCATATATGTATGTGTGTGTGTGGTGGGGGCATGCCTGCATATATGTATGTGTGTGTGTGGTGGGGGCATGTCTGCATATATGTATGTGTGTGTGTGGTGGGGCATGCCTGCATATATGTATGTGTGTGTGGTGGGGCATGTCTGCATATATGTATGTGTGTGTGTGGTGGGGCATGCCTGCATATATGTATGTGTGTGTGGTGGGGCATGTCTGCATATATGTATGTATGTGTGTGTGGTGGGGGCTTGCCTGCATATATGTATGTGTGTGTGTGTGTGGTGGGGGCATGCCTGCATATATGTATGTGTGTGTGGTGGGGGCATGCCTGCATATATGTATGTGTGTGTGGTGGGGGCATGCCTGCATATATGTATGTGTGTGTGTGGGGGGCATGCCTGCATATATGTATGTGTGTGTGTGGTGGGGGCATGCCTGCATATATGTATGTGTGTGTGTGGGGGGCATGCCTGCATATATGTATGTGTGTGTGTGGTGGGGGCATGCCTGCATATATATATGTGTGTGTGTTGGGGGCTTGCCTGCATATATGTATGTATTTGTGTGGGGGGGCTTGCCTGCATATATGTATGTGTGTGTGTGGGGGGGCTTGCCTGCATATATGTATGTGTGTGTGGTGGGGGCATGCCTGCATATATGTATGTGTGTGTGTGGTGGGGGCATGCTTGCATATATGTATGTGTGTGTGTGGTGGGGGCATGCCTGCATATATGTATGTGTGTGTGGTGGGGGCATGCCTGCATATATGTATGTGTGTGTGATGGGGACTTGCCTGCATATATGTATGTGTGTGTGTGGTGGGGGCATGCCTGCATATATGTATGTGTGTGTGGTGGGGGCATGCCTGCATATATGTATGTGTGTGTGATGGGGACTTGCCTGCATATATGTATGTGTGTGTGTGGTGGGGGCATGCTTGCATATATGTATGTGTGTGTGTGGTGGGGGCATGCCTGCATATATGTATGTGTGTGTGATGGGGACTTGCCTGCATATATGTATGTGTGTGTGTGGTGGGGGCATGCCTGCATATATGTATGTGTGTGTGTGGTGGGGGCATGCCTGCATATATGTGTGTGTGTGTGGTGGGGGCATGCCTGCATATATGTATGTGTGTGTGTGGTGGGGGCATGCCTGCATATATGTATGTGTGTGTGATGGGGACTTGCCTGCATATATGTATGTGTGTGTGTGGTGGGGGCATGCCTGCATATATGTATGTGTGTGTGGTGGGGGCATGCCTGCATATATGTATGTGTGTGTGATGGGGACTTGCCTGCATATATGTATGTGTGTGTGTGGTGGGGGCATGCCTGCATATATGTATGTGTGTGTATGGTGGGGGCATGCCTGCATATATGTATGTGTGTGTGTGGTGGGGGCATGCCTGCATATATGTATGTGTGTGTGGTGGGGACTTGCCTGCATATATGTATGTGTGTGTGTGGTGGGGGCATGCCTGCATATATGTGTGTGTGTGTGTGGTGGGGGCATGCCTGCATATATGTATGTGTGTGTGTGGTGGGGGCATGCCTGCATATATGTGTGTGTGTGGTGGGGGCATGCCTGCATATATGTATGTGTGTGTGGTGGGGGCATGTCTGCATGTTAATATGTAATTCTCAGGTAGTGTTTCCCTTTAAGGGAGTGGCTGGGGGTGTGGTTTAATAGCAAAAAAATGTCAGCAGTGCACTACACGTACCACTGTGCCTGTCCCTCTTTCCTGTTTTCAAAAGTTGGGAGGTATGTAAAGACTACAGGGTCGATTCACAGCCTTTCTCTAACGCACTTACACATCAAGAAGTGTGCGAATGCGTATTATGTTCGTATTTTTTAGTGTATTTTTGAGATTCTGTCGCATTATTTTGGACGTGTTTGTGTTTGCGTGTGTTTTAAACCTTTTCAGTCCACTGCGTGTTTTCCCGAGTTGTTTCCGCCTTTTACCTTACAATAGGTGATTATTTTGGGCTCGCGCATGATTCACAGCCCTGATTAGCCATGATTCGCTCTTCTGGATGTGTAAATAAAACTGAAAGCTTTATGCTCCAATTACGAGCTGACTTTCCTGGCGGGATCGCTGTGGCGTGATGCACTAGATCGTTTGGTAATAGAGCACTCTGTTGAAGTCCTGGCAGAGTAAGTGTGTCTGCAGCGTCGCGGCTTGCTCTGCATGTGTCTGTTGGACTTTAGATTGCACAGGCCGCTCGTGAATGAGGATCGCATGCATGATGTTCAGCTATTCGAGCTGACCCGACTTAACCGCATTTCCTTTGAGAAACTGCATTTAGAGTTGCAGCCATGGTTGGCCCCCACCACAAACAAGGGCCATGCGACTGCAGGCATGACCAAATTGGTTGGTTGCTTCCAACAGCTCATTTCAGAGGCTGGGCGCCCTCTCTGTGGGCATGTCCCAGCCTACGCTAAGCCGCACTCAATACATTTCTTGATGACATGGCTACCTTGGTGGAAAAATAAATTTGTTTCCCTGACACCATGGTAGCCTGAAATGCGTTTAAGTTAAGGCTTTTATGCACTGGGCGTTATGCCCAACATCATGGATGTGATCGATTGTACGCACGTGGTGCTGGTGCCTCCGGTCGCAGATGAGTATCTGTGTTTGGTTTTCCTTTGCCTCCTTCATTCCATGCTATGTAGTCACATCTATTTGTAGTTTAGCTTCCCCATATTTAGCGTGTGTTGGCCCTTGCATTGTATTGCCTCCTGTAAAGTGGACCTCAATCTCTGCTTGTCCCCTCTAGCTGCTTCACTCACTCCTTTTCCTTTTGCTCACACAAGTTATGGGCTCCCACCTTACACAACCTGCCAAGTCACTATTTCTGAGTCAGCCTTTCTGCTTAGCATCTGTTCAGTCTGTGTAGGTGTGCTTGAATGCTGCTCTGCTCTTGAACTGTGGGCTTTGTGTCTTGTGTGCAGGAACCGTAAGATGGGCCATTCCATCAATGTGCAGTGTGTGGTGGGTCCTGACCTCCAGTTCCTGAGTATTATGGCTGTGTTTCCAGGCTCCACCCATGACACCTACATCCTTCACAGTTCCACCCTGTATGCGTGCTTTGAGGCAATATGTAAATAAAGCCACGCCTCCCTCATTGAAGGATGGATTAAGCCACGCCCCTCATTGAGGGATGGATAGGAGATACATTGTAACAGTTAAAACAATATAAAGTCTTTGAATAGGCAAATTAATAATTTATTGCTGCAGGTCTGCATGTTACACCTCAAATAGGGCCAAAGGAGAACAACAAGGGACGGGGGACATGGACTTCAATGAGGGACAGTGCCTTCAAATCAGAGCCACTTGGCAGGTATGTAAGGGGTCACTATATATTTCAACCGTATTAACTATCTAACTATGTAACTATGTAACTATCTGGGGACAAAGCAAGTTAGGTAGCTGACTGGGAACAGAGGGACAAAGGACAGACAACCCACCTGTGCCACCAAAGCTGCTAACCACCCGGGGCATGGGTGGTCTGGTACTCAGGGAGCCTGTAATCCACCCAGTTCTTCAGCAGTGCCTCTGAAGGTGAAGATGCAAAGGGTCCAGGTAGTCCCTTGGTGGACACAAACTTAGAAAGGGGAAACACAGGACAGACATACACAAGACACAAACAGAGCAGGCCTGTGACAGAGCTTAGCCTCAGAGCAGGCCTGTGGCAGAGCTGGGCCCCAGAGCAGGCCTGTGGCAGAGCTGGGACCCAGAGCAGGCCTGTGGCAGAGCTGGGCCCCAGAGCAGGCCTGTGGCAGAGCTTAGCCCCAGAGCAGGCTTTTGGCAGAGCTGGGCCCCAGAGCAGGCCTGTGGCAGAGCTTGGCCCCAGAGCAGGCCTGTGACAGAGCTTAGCTCTAGAGCAGGCCTGTGGCAGAGCTGGGCCCCCGAGCAGGCCTGTGGCAGAGCTGGGCCCCAGAACAGGCATGTGGCAGAGCTGGGCCCCAGTGCAGGTTATAAGACAGACATTGAAGGCTGTGGGCCCAATACAGATAAAGACATGAACTAAGCAGGACCACAAGGCCCAGCGCAGACAACACAAAGACACAAGTTATGAAAGGTTGCAAGCCCCAGCACAGATACTAAGAAGAACCGTGAGGCGCAGCAAGGACGAGGAGGCTATTAGACCAATCACAAGAAACACCTGCACCTGCTACTGTGCTATCAGTGGCTCCCCGTTCCGGTTGCTGTTCTTTGCTCCCCCACCATTGCTTGGAGATCATGGTGGAGCAGCATTATGTGTCTCCGCATGCTTTGGTGGAATCAGGCTGTGCTTCTTGTAAAGGCTTTGCTGGCTGCTCACCAATCTGCCTCCATCAACTGCATCTACATCAACAGGGGAATATGGCAATGTGCCTGAGGCCATCGCTCTCTTCCGCGGGTAGGGACTCTTGCAGCTGGAGTTGTGCTTGGCCTTTCCACATGTGTTGAGGTGATGGTTGCAGCTGTTGGTCCTGCTGGAGCTGTGGACCCAGCTGCTGCTGCAGAGGGACTGGTGGAGGGAGCTGCTGCTGCAGATGGTTTAGTGGATCCAGACGCTGCTGCAGATGGGTTAGTGGATCCAGCTGCAAAGGGAGTGGGGGAGGGAGCTGCTACTGCTACAGATGGATTAGTGGATCCAAACGCTGCTGCAGAAGGAGTGGGGGAGGCAGATGCTGCTGCTACAGATGGATTAGTAGATCCAGACGCTGCTGCAGAAGGAGTGGGGGAGGCAGATGCTGCTGCTACAGATGGATTACTGGATCCAGCTGCTGCTGCAGAAGGAGTGGGGGAGACAGTTGCTGCTGCTGCATTTGGATTTGTGGATCCATCCGCTGGTGCAGTGGCAGCTGTTGAGGCAGATGTTGTGTCTGAGGGTGCTGTTGAGGCAAATGCTGCTGCAGAGGGTGCTGATCCTGCTGCAGTTGTGGAAGCAGATGCTGTGGATCGTCCTCCTCGAGATTCTGTACGGAAGCCAGTAGGGGGGGTGTCTGTAGGGCCAGACAAATAGGTTAACTCTCTACTGTTTGCCACATACACAGTACACAAAAATAGGACTGCATGGGGATCCAGGGGTCCACACTTTGGCCACATGACACTTACCAGATCCATCGGTGCCGTCATTGATGATGCAGTCTTTATGATGTAGCCGCAGTACTTGTGTGTTCCTGTGGTTGGGTGGCCATGTTTGTTTGCTAGGTGTTTCCTGCAATGTGACTAGGGCATAAGCTAGTAAAGCCCCACACCTTCTGTGGCTAAGTAATGGCTATCCCAAGGTGTGGCACGTATAAATGCATTTAAAGGTCAGTATTTGGCTTAAAGGTTGCATGTGGCACTATTCCAAGGTTCACCTGGTTTCTCAACCTGTGCATCAAGGCCCAGGCAGAACATTTAAGCCTTACTGGTGTCCTGAACTTGGGCATTAAAATGAGGCTGACATCAAAATTGGCTCAACAAGGCCACAGCTTACCACTTTCAGCAGCAGCATGCATGTCAGAGCCGATGGTCCCCGGCAAGCCCTGGAGTGTTGCTAGGTTCAACAGGCCATACACCATTTCTTCTGCAGATGTAAATTGCAGATTGTGGGCTATTCCGCCTCTGGTTTGCAATCTGAAAAACAGACAAAAAGGATGTGGCCATGCAAAGGTCAGGGCCCATATCAAAAGCACCAATAGAACACAGTCCCTTACCCTTGTTGTCTTCCTTTGTGCAAATTTCAGGTCTGCAACTTCATTGTACTTGATCCACATCCTTTAGTGCTGGTCCCAAACTAGTAACCTGCATGGTGATGGCATCCCACAGGTTGGACTTGACAGCTTTGGGTGTGGCACGAGACCTGCGTCCATAGAGCTGATCAAAATGATCATACATCCCAGTTACTACAGCCAGACATTGAGCATCATTAAACCTGCCAATCAGGGTGCCCCACCACAGGTGGCAGCCAACATAGGAGTGGCCATCATCTCCCTGTGTACTGGGGGAATAGGGGACATCAGCGCAATGGGTGGAGAGTCGGATCCTGAGGGTGTATATTGCTGACTGGCTGGTGACTGGACACAACTGCCTGGGCGGCTGGGTGTCTGGTTTGGGGTCGGCCATGATGAGCATGGAGTGGAGCCTGCTAGGGAGAGGGGGGTATCCAGATTGGAGCTGGGCTGTTGCCCTAGACCCCTACTGTGTGGGACATGGGGGGTAAACATCCATCAGGGCATGGCTTGGTTCAGCTGTCCTGCCTGTGCATATGCATTTTTTTCTCACACCGGAAACAACAGTGGTGGAGTGTTGCTTTCTCCAGATGTCAGTGTGTGGGGAGGTTGAATTTATGCTTCCCGGTATGCCTGTGCAGGTGTTTACTTCGACGCCAAGTTCAGACATATTCCAACTTCTGGGACCACCTGGGGTGCAAATGGCCCCCTCGCTGTTTACCCCTTTCCAGCAGGACACCATCATGCTCATTAGTACACATGCCAATAGGAATTCAGAGGCGCCAGTGGCTAGGCAGTCAAGACACAAGTGGATAGGAAGGCAGGGTGGAAGGAACGCCGCCATCCACAGGCTCACACATGCTAAAGCTATGTGTGCACATGGGCAGCACATCGGGACAGTTTTGGCCAAGGTGGCTCAATTGGGGCCTAGCTGGGTGTGGCAATCAGGGGGCAGGCCAGGTGGGATTAACACAGGCCCAAAAATGTTAAAACAAGGCAGCACAGATACATTCATGGTGAGCTAAAGTATTTTGGAGGGGACGTGACAACCTACTTAGCTTGACAATTCTAAGGCTTCTTCACACTTTAGATGATGATGACACACAGATATAACCTCTATGAGAAGAGGACCTTGGCACTCCAAGCAGTGGACAAGATGGAGGGGAATACAGAGACCACCTACATATTCAAACAGGTCATCCAGCATTGGTCCAGCCTGAAAAGGAGAAATAAGTTGACTTCTTGTGGATTTTTGGGATCTTTGCATTTAGATGCAGAGGAAGGGCCAGTGGGTGAGCAACCAGAGGAAGGACCATCACCACTCCAGCTGGCAAAAAAAGTAGGTGAGTGCCAAAAAGTAGAGTGATGTGCCATACATAACACAATCCAATTCACAGCTCAACCACATTTACTAATAGATATTTCTTTTTGGATCTACAGACTCGGAACAGGATTGGCAGGTCCCAGTCAGAAGGGTGGCTTCCCAACCGTGGCAACCCCACCAGCCTTTTAAGTTCTAAAACAAATGACTATTTAAATAACATGCCTTCTTCAACGGGTTTGCAGGAAGCAGAGGCTAGACTCTGTTTGCTTTTGTCATTTACAGGATACAGAGACAAGGCTCAGCAGTGGCTGGAGGAGTTGGCCAGTGCTGTCCACAAGCTGGAGGGGGAGATAAAAGAGCTGGCCACAGCCATGGGGAGCCACCCACCTAAATAAACTGGGAGCATACCACATTAATGTTTTATATCCCCCTTTATTAACCCCCAGTTTATTTTATAAAAATTAAATAAATACATTTTAGACAAATTTGCCTTTTGGCATAAAAAAATCAAATACAAAGGCAGAAAAAATAAACATTTTTATAATGAATACATCTAAAAAAGTGTGGTGTCTTTCTTTTACTGTCAATTATTGCAAGAGTAATGTGTGATGAATATACATGGGGCATCCCAAACAAATGCCAAGCAAAGTGAGGGAGCAATGCAGGAAAGAAGGATGGGTACAGGTAAGCACTTAGGAGCAGAAGAGACTTGGCACAGCAATAAGTAAGTACTGGAATGCCAGGGTCTGGGGTGGAACACTGGAAAACACACAATATGAGAGGCTCACATATGCGTACAAGCCCAGAAATCGATTAAGGACGTTTGTACCACGTAAACGAAACTGTTGTCCATTGCATACGCTGTGAGAGATGCTGCGCAACGCTCTCGCGTGCTTATGCAACAATGAAGAAGTTCCAAAGCGGACCCGATGGAGGCTTTAAATCGCGTGAACGCACGTGCAATTACGTGTGACTAAAGGGCTTACTCACTAGAATGAAATCTAAGCTAGAAGACTGTGAATCGACCTTAATATTTTATCGATTGAAAGGGTTTGATTTGGAGAGATGTTGGTAAGAAGCCAGGGATGTGCATGCTGATGCTTTGATCAAAAAATGCCATTGTGACAATCCAGATAAGCCTGGTAATGGTCCTGAGGCCCCTCCTCAAGGGGGGTTAGTGTCATGGCAATCCACTAATCTCAGGCTAGCTTCAGCGGCATCCTCGGGCAGTGCACTGAGTTGACCGTCACCCAGCCGACGCATCAGTCTTAGGTACCGGCTCGAGCAGCGCACACAGCAGCATGCCCTAACCTATCCCTGCACACCATCGCATATAAACGTGCCCCGGCTCATTTCGTCAATGCCTGTGATAGCTAGCTCTTTTTGCGGTGCTCTGTATCTCTTGCTCTCCTGTTTGACCCAGATTAACGTCACCTTATCTGTACTCCCTGTACTCAGAATCCTTGACCCTGTCTCTTCCAGCTCCCTTCGGTACCTCAAAACAGCTACGGTTTGACCTTAGTCCTGTCCTCTGACCCTGACTTCGGACATCCCTCAGCACTGACGCCTGTTGGACTGACTTCCTGTGTATGACCCTTGCTTTGTCTGACCTTCCGTGAATCCCTATGCTCCCCCACCTGCAGTCCCTAAGTTGATATCATTTGTGCATTGTAAGACCTGGAGGCAACAGTGTTTGGTGAGGCAAGCTTGCTTCCTGGCAAAACGGGGGCTTGTCTAGAGGTGAAGATAGCGGAAGAGTTTGGGCATTATCGACTAACCTGGACCTGCTAACTGGTAAGCCTTAGACTGGGAATTTGATTTTGCTGGGTTTTGTTCTGTGCCCCCTGGGTACCCCAATTTGGGATGCCATGTTGTGTGAACCCCCCAGTTTTCCCACTAAAACTCCCCTTTCCCCACTCCAAGGGAGCAATCATATCCCTTTGTTGTGTTTATATCCCATGGCAAAGGGTCCTGATTGAATTCCATAGAGAAGCATGCTGCCACATCCCCTGTACCCCTGGTGGCATGTGCCTATCTAAATGGCTGGGGTGGGAGTGCGCACATGTCCCCAAGGATGCAGGGGATGCAGCAGTGCGCACTCCCCATTGAAAATAATCAGAGCCCTAATGACTTGCTCTCATTGGACGAAAGCCTGTGCATGCACCGTTTGATTTGGGAAAGATGCCCCTGGAAGGTTTCACACAGCGGAGCATCCCAATTCAGGGATGTCCTTGGGAAAGGCCAGTGGCTGGCCCTGGAATCATTTAGATTCTAGGCTGGCCACTTTTTAAGGATTCGATAAAAGCAGACCTACAGCTTCCATGGCAACTTAGGGCTATTGAGAATAGAGGCTGTTTAGCAGTCTTTGTCCCAGCTAGTGTGTGTTATGAGTTTTCGCACTCTGATTTAGTAAAACAATTGTATGAGCAAACCACAGATTTAGGGTTTAGAGCTTTATATCAGTATCAACATTTTTGTGAAATTATGGTGGCTCAACACTATTGCCCCAAATGTTTAAACTGTTGGCCCTCATCATCCTCAAAATGAGCATCTGTTATCCTGAATAGTCCCATAGCAAGAAAATGTGGGTGCAAAGTAAAAGTTGTTATAAAGAATATTGCACATCATTGGGGGGATTTACTACACTCATGCCGGGTCGCCAGGTTACTGCTGGACGGGAATGCTGTGTGTAATGGGATTGTGGAATAACACATTATGCCTGAAGAAAAAGCTTGAACAGCTTCGAAAGCTTGCATTTTCAATCTTATTGAGTTGGCCAATAAATGGTATTACCTTAACCTTGGATTTCCTGCTGGAATAACACAACAATCTAAGCGATTCAGTGCTGGTGAATGCAGGGAACAACTAACTTCCTGGTGGCATTTTGCTGTGTCCTCACATGCTATTTACTAGTGAACGGGGGCGCTCTCCACAGCGTGTAAACTGTGGCAGTGCAGTTTGCTGTTATAAAACCAGAAATGGTGCTGAAAGCCACTTGACAGCTTATGTCAGCATGGAATTTGTCTTAGAATGTATGTGCGGTGTCTCTGGAGTGTCTGGGGGGTTTGGGAATCCTCCAAAAAAAGTTATAAAAAAACAAAAAAAATGTGTAAACCAATTTATTAGTTGCTTCTCCAATACTTGTTATCTATGTGACCTTCCTGCTCCATGTATTAGTGACAGAAATCTGAGATCAGGTCCCACGGATTGCACACAGCTGGGCAATGCTTCATTTCTACCACCTCACTATAATGTCTGGAGGGTGCTGCTCCATTAATTGCTCCACTGCCCCATTGTGCTCCCAATTTGTGAGGCCTGGGCCCATTTTCTTTCTAGTAGATGGTAAGTTTCTGCTTCGAAGAACAGGATGTGATTTTTAGGTTTTGCCCAAACAGTGAGTTTAAAAGGTTTATTTTACCCACAATTCTTAGCCAAATCCCGGGCAATTACAGACATTTCCCTGGAGATAACCATCTGATGATCACTCACCTGGACAGGCGTCCAAAGTCTTGTTGCTCTCCTTCTGGCTGACGCGATTCTTCGCTGTACAGATGACACTCCCGGGATGTGGTGCTGGTACAGTGACTATGATGTTATTAGAAGCAGAGGAATGATTCGTCATGGATGGTCCAGTCACAATAAGGGAGATGGTGTAGTGACTCCCATTATCCACCCGGCAGGAGATCCGAGCTTGTCCATCATGGAGACACGAGAATTCCAGAACTGGAACCGACACCGGAACTGAGAGATGGAGACACAATCACTGTCTGATATGAGATACAATACACACACAGCATGGCACAATGCACTATGGCTCCTCTATACACCACGCCTGCAAGAGGTGCTGTCTCTCAACATGCACCATTAGAATCACAGTGTCCAACATGTATAATGACATTTATGTGCAGGGGAGCTGCGTACTTCAATGGTAATAAAGGTCATGGTAAAGAGGTCAGATATCCCATTGGGGAACCTTGTTCCACATATAAATGTGTTAAAGGACACTGTCCCTCAAATTAACATTCAAATAGTGGTCCCACATCCTGCCATGTCCATAAGAAAACAGACCTTGACAATAGACACCTATCACACCGAGCTGGCAACAAGCTGGACCTGAAAAGGAATCCTTTAATTCCTAATAAGGTCTCCAGACCCAGACATTTCAATAAACGTTGGACATATGGGCATTGGATGATATTTCTGGGAAGTATTGTAATTCTTGTAATATGTCAGTTATGACTATAATAATGAGAGGGTCTTATTCAGGACTATGAGACCTTTCATTTGATATCAAACATGGCATGCAAATGTTGTTCAGAACCTGATAATCCACATAGTATCGGACCCTGGATGATATACATTTGGTGTTTGGGTTCATTTACCTAAGAAATTAATGGGGATCATGAATTTCTTGGTTACAATATGATAACATGCATATTGTGGGAGTTATACCCTTTATGAAATATACATCTAATCTCATAGAGGCCGGATGTGGGACGACCTTGGCAGACACTCCCACGAGGCGGGGAATGCTGGCCACTCCCCCTATTGTTCAATACATTAAGCTGTGTGGGGGGGGGGGGTGAATGGATGGATGCCTTACCTGGATGATGAAGCAAACATAAGTATCTCTATCTGTCTCTGCATCATCTCTCTCTATATCCACTATAACATATATTGTACTGTAACTAATGTATAACTTACTTTATCATTTATGTAACAACTGCCTTTATAAGGTTATCTTGGGGAACATATTGGGTTAGTAAAGGTTGCTGTGCTGGTAATTAATCCCGTCTTTAATATATACATCTTACTGTGTGTGTGGTGGATAATTTCTCACACAATAGATTGTAGTTGCAAAGTATTTAAAGTGGACCAACATCCAGGATTTTGACTATCCTGGGTTTTGGTCCACTTCGGTGGGGCACCCCGGTCGGGGGTGCCCTGCTGTGTAAAAACCCCCCAGAAAGCCCCAAAAACTCACCTGTTCCCGCTCCCACGTGACCGCTACAGCCAATCCCCGCCAACGGACAAGCGAGGTCCGTCGACGGACAAGCGAGCGCACCTGCTGCCGCCTCCCGCGCGTCACTTTTACAGGGTGCGCGCCCTGCTAGAGGGATGCGCGAGCGGCGTGGCGGCTCGCGCATGCACCGCTGGATCGAGGAGCAGGTAGGGATTTCGGGGCTTTCTGGGGGGTTTCACACAGCGGGGCACTCCCGATCGGGGGTGACCCGCAGGCCCGATGCTGATCAGCCCGGGAATCTCATAGATCGGGGGTGACCCGCAGGCCCGATGCTGATCGGCCCGGGAATCTTATAGATTCCCGGGCCGATCAGCATCGGGTGTTGGTCCATTTTAAGATAAATAATATATTTCTTCTTAGGACAAGTCACTGGATGTATAGGGAGAACCTTAGCGGCCATCGGTTTGTATCAGATTAGTGGTCGCTAGGCTGATATGATTGTTAGTACCGTATATACTTGAGTATAAGCCGAGTTTTTCAGCCCACTTTTTGGGCTGAAAAAAGCCGCCTCGGCTTATACTCGAGTCCAGGGGCTGGAGGGTGAGGGGCGGCCGCTGCGGGTCCCTGCTGTACCCGCTGCCACCGCCGCTCTCATGCACACAAACACGCACTTCCAGGCTGCTGCGCGCTGGTCGTCAATGGGCGGCGTCCAATGTTTTCATTGGACGCCTGCCATATGGGGCACGCCCACCGACGACGAGCGCGCAACAGCCAGGAAGTGCTGGTGTGTGTGTGAGAACGGCGGCGGCTGCGGAGGAGGGGAGGGGGAACCCACTGCCCCTCTGCCCCTCTGCAGGGTAACCTTGGCCAAACCCTGACCCCCCGACACCTGCGCGTCTGAGAGCGGCGGCGGCGGCAGCAGCAGCAGGTACCCACAGTGTGTGTGTGTGTGTGTGTGTGTCTCTTTCTGTGTGTGTGTCTCTTTCTGTGTGTGTGTCCCTTTCTGTGTGTGTGTGTGTGTGTGTGTGTGTCTCTCTTTCTGTGTGTCAACTCCAATTCCAATTGAAAAAAGCCGCCTCGGCTTATACTCGAGTGTATAACTTGTTCCAATTTTTTTGTGGTAAAATTGGGTGCCTCGGCTTATACTCGGGTCGGCCTATACTCGAGTATATACAGTATTTGAGATATTTATAGTATTAATCTCTAGTAGAAATATTGGAGATTAATGTGCAGCAAATATTAATATAAATCATATTTTCCCCTTTTTCAAAATGAAACAATGTTCTTTGAAAAGGTGTCAGGCCCCATGGGACACCCGCCTTCAAGGTAAGCTCACAACCCCCAATCTCCGCTGCTAGCTTCACCTTTAGTCAAGCCCCCATTTGCCGGGACACTTTACTCGCCTCTCCGGACACATTTGCCCCCAGAACTTAGTAGCACAAAGGATGTGAGCTTACAGGGGGCGAAGGTGGGTGAACCAAAGGCCAGACTGGGAAATGTCGAGGAGTCGGGGTCATACACGGGTAATCAGTCCTTACAAAGTGCAGCACCAAAAGGAGAGACAAGAGAGGAGTCGAGGTCAAGCCGAAGGTCAATCTGGGAGATGACAGGTATGCCGCACAAGGGATAAAGCAGTAAGGTGGTCAGGGTACAAGCAAAAGTCGGTCCAGGCGGCAATCACAGAATGGTCAAACAAACAAGGTTCGGCAACGGGATTAATCAGGAATTCTCAGGATCAAGAGTACACCCAGCTAAACGCTATCACGGGCAGCGATAGACTGAGGGGAGAAAACCTAATGGGATTGGACAAGGGGGGGTGTGTCTGATTGGTGCACTTTTGGGCTGATTACCCCCATTTAAACTCTAAAGGGTGTTCCGCCCCGAACAAACTCTGGGCTCATTGGCCCTTTAAATCATCCACCGGCAGCTGCGCTGTGTGCAGTACCGCCGGAGGACATAAGAGAGACGTGCTCGCATGCGCGTGCAAGCACGTTCAGAGAAGTCAGGGAAGCGATCGACGCCGCACAAGCCAGCGCTGCCCGAGCCAGCCGCCGGGCAGAAAGAGCCCCGGCCACCCGTGACACTACCCCCCCCCCCCTTCACGAGGAAATAAAATCCATAGAAATGTGTGTCCATGGCTCCTCAGGAATCTCCAGAGGAATCAATAAGCCTGGTGGAGATTTATGAGACCCCTTGATATGCGCACATACAGAACAGACCTTGATAAAGGTGATAATGTCATGCCTGATTGTTGGCCACCACACACGGCGTTTAGCGAGAGCTAGTGTTTTGCAATAGCCTAGATGCATGGAAGTCTTGGCATCATGAAATTCCTGCAATACTGAAAGGCGTAGATGTGGTGGGACGAATTGACAGCCAGGAATTAGATAAATCTGGTAGTAGAACTCGAACTACACAACCAGAAGGAAATATAGGTTCTTTCTCATCGAATCTGCCCTTACATTCCATGAAATTACGTGAAAGAGCATCTGCTTTGGTGTTCTTTGCTCCCGGTTTAAAAGGTGATAACAAAATTAAAACAGGAGAAAAAGAGCGCCAAGCCTGATGGGAATTAAGTCTTTTGGCAGATTCAGTGTATTCAAGGTTTTTGTGATTGGTGTAAACTGTAATCGGGTGCAGTGAGCCTTCCAACCAATGACTGTCTGTCTGGCCACGTCACTCCTCAAAAGCCAGTTTAAGGTTGTTCCCGCTTCAAGACTGCGGAGCACCTTGGAGAGATCCATAACCAGCATTAGAGACCAGATACCTCAAAAAAGGGACCTCAGGGACCTCAAATACACATTTCGATAATTTAGGACAGAGACTTTTCTCCCGAAGCTTCTGCAACACCGCTCTGACATGATGTTGGTGTTCAGAACGGGAGAAAATGAGAATATCGCCAAGATAAATGACTATAAAGCGGCTGGTTAACAAAATCTGCAGGGGCATTACATAACTCAAAAGGCATCACTAAATACTCATAATGCCTATCCCTCACATTAAAGGACGTTTTTCAATCGTCCCCTTGGCGTATACGAATGAGATTATAGCTTAGTGAAAATCTGAGCCCCGGACTCCTGGTTGTAAAGATCATCAATTAGGGGTAACGGGTACCTGTTCTTGACCGTGATCTTATTTAGACCCGCCGTCCTTTTTTTCAACAAAAAAGAACCCTGCTGGTGAGGTGGAGGGATGGATAAATCCCTTCTTAAGATTCTCCAAAATATACTCTTTACTCTATACTCTATATGGTACCCGGTAATAAATCAATGGGACAATCATAGGCCCTATGAGGAGGAAGCGAGTCAGCAGACTCGGAGAACACATCCGCACAATCAGCATAGGGCAGAGGTAACCCTTCCAGGGAGACATGGGTCGTCCTCAGGGCAGTACAAAAACAAGCCAAGAGAACCCGAGGACTACTGGAGTAACAAGACATTCCAAGGAATTCTAGTACCTTGGAATGAGAGGAACCCACAAATAATTTCAAAAAAGGGGTTTTATAGGATCCCCTCAAGATGAGTTCATAATTAACTGAAAACACATAAAGGGGATTTTCTAAAGGGATTAAGGGAATACCCAGGGTGGACACAAGAGACTTATCGAAAAAGTTGCCAGATGCCCCACTGTCGATAAAGGTGGTGACAGGCTTCCTGGAGGGCCCCAAAAAAATTGTGGCGAGCAAAAGCAATTTATTAGGAAGAGGGAAGGGTACCTGACCTCCTAGATGAGTTCCCTCGACCGTATCTAGGCGCTGAAGTTTCCCGCCGACTATTTTCCGCACTATTTACCACAATACAGACAAAGGCCCTGTGCCCGACGACTCGTTTTCTCGGTCTGGGAGAGGCGGGTCGTGCCAAGTTTCATAGGTTCCTCTGGCGCTGCTGAGGAAGAGGTGGCACCCAAAGAAGAGGACTCTTGGTGGGGGAAACCCCAATGATGGTCTTTAGCTCTCTCTAGTTGTCATTCCCTGAGATGCCTGTCCACCTTAATGGCTACCTGCATATACTCGTCCAGATTCTTGGGCCGAGAAAAATTTACCAAGACATCTTTTACATGCGAGAGCACAATTCTAAATTGTCTGCAAAGAGCTGGATCGTTCCAACGAGAGTCAATCGCTCAGCGGTGGAACAGCGGAAGTGCTGTATTCCTCAGCCATGAGCTTCCCATGTTTCAGGTTTCGCAGTTGAAGCCCTGTCAGGGTCTGCATACAGGACCTCCATGGCAGAGAAGAAAGCAGAAACCATCTGTAGGGCCTCATTAGTCGGTGCTGACCCAAAAGCCCAGGTCTGTGGATCCCCCTGTAATAATAAAATAACGAGACCCACACTTTGCGTCTCTGTGCCAGAAGAGTTGGGCTGCAATCGAAAGTAAAGTTCACAAGAATTCTTGAAGCTGGAGAATCTTGTACGATCCCCGCCAAATTTCTCGGTAAGGGGAACCTTCGGTTCGACAGGAGGTACTGGTGGTGCAGGCAGCTGGTGGTTTTCTTGGACAGCCAAGCATTGAGCCAGCTGGTTGATGGTGGTGGCCATGGCCGGCACTTGTTGCACAAGTTCTTCCATATTTTGTTAGGCCAGTAAAAATGTCAGGCCCCGTGGGACACCCGTCTTCAAGGTAAGCCCAAAACCCCCAATCTCCGCTACTAGCTTCACCTTTAGTCAAGCCCCCGTTTGCCAGGACGCTTTACACGCCTCGCTGGACACAGTTGCCCCCAGGACTTAGTAGCACAAAGGATGTGAGCTTACAGGGGGTGAAGGCGGGTGAACCAAAGGCCAGACTGGGCAATGTTGGGTAAGCCGGGGGGGGCATACATGGGAAGTCTGTCCTTAATTATTGCAGCATCAAAGGGGAGACAACAGAGGAGTCGAGGTCAAGCCAAAGGTCAATCTGGGAGGTCACGCGCACGCGGCACAAGGCATAAGGCAGTAACGTGGTCAGGGTACAAGGAAGCGTCAGTCCAGGCAGTCCAGGTCAAACAAACAAGGTCAGCAACGGGATAAGCAGGAATTCTCAGGATCAAGAGCACACCCAGCTAAACGCTATCATGGGGCAGCGATAGACTGAGGGGAGAAAACTTTTATAGGGCTGAAAATAATGGGATTGGACAAGGGGAGTGTGTCTGATTGGTGCATATTTGGGCAGATTGCCCCCATCAAATCTAAAGGGCGTTCCACCCAGAACAACTCTGGGTTCATTGGCCCCTTTAAATCATCCTCCGGCGGGCACGTTGTGTGCACACAAATAAAAGATAATTGGCACATGGTATTAAATCACACAAAAACTTTTATAATAGAGCAATTGCCTCACTTTAAAAACGGGCCCCCCCCCCTTGATTTCATGGAAATCACGCATCCCTCCGTCGGCACTCATTCACACATGCTGGCCAGCAATAAATCTCGGGACTAATGTCCTCCAAGGTATCAACAGCCCATTTCCAGCATTGGTTGTAAACAGTGTGGCTGCGTCTTTAAAGCGGGATAATAACAATGCAGGCACTGCCGGTGAATTACAATCCTCCTCTCCGAGATGTCACAGGCAGGAGCTGCCAACAGTAGCGGTCAGGACGCCTGAGACACAGTGCGCTCCGCCTCCCGTACTGTCAGTAGCTCTACCGCCAAAAAATACCTTGTCACCGCCGCTGGTGACATGCATCCATGCATATCATTCATCCAAATGTATTGAAGGTAATGTGACATTCTGCTGTGTATCTTTTTTTAATCACTTTACCTGTAACCTGTGTCCCACATCTCAGACTGGTATTTATATTATTTCCACCACAGTCAAATGCTGGTAATAACTGCCTAGTGTGCCGATCACATTAAAATAAATATTTAACTTGAGCTGTCTTTTTGCCTTAACCGAAACAAGTGCGTCTGCGGATAGAATTTTAGGCCCTTGGACTGGTTAAATGACTAAGGTTAGGAAAGCGTGTTGCATGATCCTATATGCTGTTAGCATGATCACTTGATATGCATTTCCTCCCGGTGAGTTTGCGAGCGATCCTGGGGGTAACAGACAGCAGGGCATCCCAAAATGCAATATGAAATCCTTAGGTTCTGCTCCTCTTTAACTTTGTTCTCACTTTCCCTGCAGAGCACCACAATGCCCAGCAATCCCAAATGATCCCTGTGCCTGACAAGCTGTCACCTACTGACTGCAGGGCTACAACAGCTTCTAGAACACAGAGACATCGCTCACCCATATACTGTATATAATTATGTATATATGCCACAGGAATGGACCACTTACCTTCCACATAGAGGTGGTATGAATATCTGTGCTTAAGTATTCCTTTAGCTGTGTATACCTCTGCAGTATATCTCCCAGCATGCTCTGCTGTCACAATGGGAATGATGAGACTCCCGATGTTTGATAGCTTCATGGTGCTGTTATATATTTCCCGATTACATTTCCGACTCCTTACTATGTAACGTTCATTTCCATATCTCCACCATAACTCATCACAGTTGCTGACATCTGAAGAGTTCAGGTCCAGAGGTTTTGTGACAGCGAGAACAAATTCTGATCCCAGCTCTGCCGATATTTCACTGACAACACTGACTTCTCCTGCACACAGGAAACACAGGTCACACTGCAGAACATTACAGGTATCACACACACACACACACACACAGGTCACACTGCAGAACATTACAGGTATCACACACACACACACACACAGGTCACACTGCAGAACATTACAGGTATCACACACACACACACACACACACACACACACAGGTCACACTGCAGAACATTACAGGTATCACACACACACACACACACACACACACACACACACGTCACACTGCAGAACATTACAGGTATCACACACACACACACACACACAGGTCACACTGCAGAACATTACAGGTATCACACACACACACACAGGTCACACTGCAGAACATTACAGGTATCACGCACACACAGGGTTTCATTTGCTTCACCAATTAGCATGGTCACCTCCTTAGTCTCTCCAGGGCTTACACTCTATGTATAATGTGTTACCTACCTCTGGCCATGGAGAGCAGAACCCACAGCAGGGTTATCTGGAGGGGCCGCATGGTGCTGCACTCAGGGAGCTGGGTTCATGTGTGACAATAAGAAGTACAAAAATATACAAAAGAGAAAAAGGAAGAAAGAGTCATATGTGCAAAGTCGACATTTCATTATCACACTTATTTTAAGAGATAAGAGCCTCGATTCAAAGACACATTCGTCCGGACTTCCGTTGCTGTCTGTGAAAGTTTTGGTGGGTGTTAGTCTTTTTTTTGCATTTTTTCATCCATTTTCTACTCGCACGAACGTTCGGGAAAATGTGTATATGCTCTTTCGATGAACGGAGAAAATCGGAACATTTCCAAACAAAATCGGAAATTTTCCGTTCGTTCAGATAACTTCCGTTGCTGGGATGGGTTTCTGTCTGATTCAGAGAGCTGATTTCCGACGGATCACCACCCTATAAATCTGTTTAATTTCCGTTCCACTTCCGAGACCTTTGAGGGCTCGGATTGCTATTGTTGAACATGTTTTGTGGCTATGTGGAGGAGTCTGCGCGCCTTTAGCACCAAGACATTGCATGTATCAGCATGGCCGAGGCCATAAATTGTATAGCAATGCATACCTGAATCAATACATTTCATGTATGCCTTATAGATGCATTTTAATGCTGACCTTAATTTGTCCTTAGCATGTAAACATTTATTTTTCCACACATCCATATAATTGCTATATTTTTTTAGACTTATGTCCTTTGTGAATTATATTTGGATTGTTGAACTTGAATCTTAATTTGTTGTAGGAGTTATTGTTTTAGTTGGTTACCTTTGCTTTGTGTAATTATTTTATATTTGGTTGCAGGAACTGCAAGATGTGCCACTCGCCCTTGCTCCTGATGCCCGTTCTTTGCCTGCAGAATGTGGGCCAAGGGTTCTCTAATCGGGAACTATGCAAAACCCGGGCCGTGGTGGCGAGGGCCCTCTGGCTTTTGAAGTCCAGATTTAGTTGTTTGGACCATACAGGGGGGGGGGGGGGGGGCACTGCAGTATGACCCCCAACAAGGTTATACCAAAATTTTAATTTACGTTTTTTAACAGGGACCACACATGCCAGAGTGGCACAACTGAGTGTCAGGGTCCTTCAGTTGGTAGGAGAGATGCGGGAGCTGCGCAACTCATTGGGGACCACAGATGAAGAATAATGTTCAGTGGCCTGCCATTGCTATGTATTTTGTTTTTTATAGTTGTAAAAATTTGAAATTTACAAAATTTTTACAAATTTAATATTTGATGATGGTATATAAAAAAAAATGTTACATTGTCTTTTTATTTACAAAATACATTAACACAAAACTGATGGGCCCAGAAATATTTAAAGATGAATATTCACATGACCGAGAAGTGATTTGGGTAAGTTTTAGGGGACTAAAATGGAAGAAGAACCTAACCGAGAAGTGGTTTGGGTGAGCTTTAAGGGTCCAAAAGGGAAGATGGAGGATAGTGCTAAGTGAATTATCTAAACATTGTAGTAGAAGTGAGGGTGGCAAATATGTAGGCAAGCACTTTCATGAGTTAAGTTTGTAGTGCGCAGGCGCAAGATCGTAAGGATTCCGTCTGGACGATTATTTTTTGTAAAATGGAAACAGAATCTATCGGGAAACGTAAAGGATTTGTTGGAGGATACGATGGGAAAAGGGCAAAAACGAAAGCCTACGTTGTAACATGTGGAAATGAAACGGAAAAGTCTGGATGGAAAATGACATCCTCGTAATTCGTAATCTGCCGTACGAATGGACGGAAACTTTACATAAGGTTTTCAATGCATGCATAGAATCGCTCGTACGCTCATACGAGAATGGAAACATTTCACAAAAAAAACAGATCGGTACGAAAACGGAAGTTTTTTTGTGTGTCTCTGAATCGAGGCTAAGAATCAGAAACCCTCATCTCACCAGTATGACAATATTTCCACTTCTAGGTTTTTGCACCAATTTGTAACCTTGTGTTGCTGCACATATAGGGGGGGGGGGGAACAGTGCAGCTGCAGGAGGACGGATATCCATTGTAACTGAAAGTAACAGCATTCCTTTATGCTTAAAGGGAAATTCCACTTTTTTAAAAGTGTATATTTTTTGTGCCCAAAGGATGTCCTCAAGGTGCAGGGCGCCATTTTCAAACGTATTCTTACATCACTGGAAAATCACAGAAGGTACAGGTGATTTTTTTGAGAAAAAATAGAGCAAATATCTTGTATTGCACTTTGTGTTTTCAAGTAAAACAAAGATCACAAAGATGGTACTGGGAATTTGCAGTACCGCTGTTTGGTAAGGTTGGCCCCCATCCACAAGCCCTTGCAGAGGTACATACCCAAGGGTCTTCCCTACCCAATGACACCCTCAGTGGCTAGTTAGACTCCTAGGTACAGAGATATGATGCTCGGAAGTGTATCATCTCAGTGCCCATGGGCACGGGATTTTGGCAGTATCACTTCTTGGTCCAGTCACCCCTTATCCGCAGGCCCTTGTAGGAGTGTATACCTGAGGATCTCCCCTTTTCAACCACACCAGTGCGTTCTTAGCTCCCATAGGTCTGGAGATCTGGCACTCAGAAATGTAGCACCTATGAGTAATGGTACCAAGGTTTTTCAGCCCCACCTCTTGGTCCAGTTGGCCCCAATCCACATGCCCTTGCTAGATCGTTAGCCCCCAGATCAGGAAATTTGAAGCTCAGAAAGGTCCATGGATCCAAGCCAACTGGATCAATCGTTGTTACCCTAAAGTCCTGGTTGTGAAGTCTGCCGGCTGGCATACCTGGAGATGGGGCAGCTGGGGGCGTAGCTCAGGAAGCCAAATCCAATCGCAATTCCACTTTTAGGTGCTGGAGAAAATAACAGCCCAGTGACAATTTCGAGGTCATGGGCTGGCGGCAAGAAGCAAAGTCCAGTAAACAAATCCAAGTTCAGGGGCTGGCGCAAGAAATGAAGTCCAGTAATAAGTCCAAATTTAAACAGAATGATCTGTCTGAAAACCAATCTGAGGATGAAGCCAGGTGAATTTGGGTAGTCAGTCGGGATTGCAAGAAGAACCCAGGAACATACATACAAGCCAGCAGCTGTTCTTTTAAATCAGACCGAAGAAACCAGAAGTAAATGTAAGCCCAAGAGCTTACACTCTAGGCTTCAAGCACCCGCAGCCTTGCTTGTATGGTGCTGGACACCAGGTGGCGCTGTTGAGTGGTGAAGAGTCTGGTCATGTCCACGACCACGCACAGACAGCGGGGGCACCACCGCACTGGTCAGTTCCCCAATAAATATGGAGTCAGCCCAGTGCTCTGTGCCCGTGATAGTCACTTGTGATTAGGGTGTGATTCCGTTATTATCTGTTTCCGACTCGGTTTGATCAACCATCCCTATCTGCTGCCTGTACCGACTTTTGCTTTGTCTGACCTCGAACCTGCCTGCCCCTTCAGATACCCCCCGATCTCTGACATTGCGGCTTGACCTTTTGGCTACCCTGACTACGCACCTGTCTCATCCCTGTCCTCTGACGCACCTTTTGTTGTCTGCTTACAGAAGGCTGGTGTCTCGCTGGCCATCACACGTTCCTTGACATGAGAGAAGGTCTCTTTGGCAGCTTTGGACTAGATAAACAGAGTATTCTTTTGGGTGAGATCAGTGATTGGGCAAATGATCCTTGCGAAATCTTTAATAAAACAGTAGAAATTGGTGAAGCCAATAAAACGCAGTACTTCTTTGCTATTCATAGGTAGTGGCCAGTCCAGGCAACCTTCTCAGAATCCATCACAAGTACTGTACTGGTGATGAGTTACCCCAGGAACTGAATAGAGGCTTTGAGCACCAGCGGCCTCTCTTGTTACACACCAGACACCAGGTGGCGCTGTTTGAGAGGATAAGGCGTCTGGTCGTGTGCACGCACCTGAGCATACACTCCCCTGACCCTGCACAGACAGCGTCAGAGACCCGGCAGCACCATCTGACAGAGGAGTGAGGAACGTGAGGCGTCTGACCGGTACTGTTGCTTGCCGGAGCTTGTTTTTCAGCTGAAGATCTCAGCTATATTCTATGTACATTTGGGCATCAGGGCATATCACATAAGTACATCTGAGAGTTTTAGCATTTGGTTTATGTTCAAGTGTTCATGGCACAGTTAGTGTGAAAGGCCAGACAAAACTACACACCTGCCCAAAAATATCCACCTCTTGCTGTTGTACCAAAATCCTGGTTTAAACCTGCTGGAGAGCATTTAACTGCCCTCATCAGGGAATCCTACCTAAGTGCATCTGAGAGTTTTTGCATTTTGTTTTATGTTCAAGTGCTGATGGGCCAGTTAGTGTGAAAGGCCAGACAAAACTACACACCGGCCCAAAAATATCCACTTCTTGCTGTTGCACAAAAATCCTGGTTTAACCCTTTAAATGCCAAGCACGTAGTTTCTACGTGGTTGCTTCTCCTACCGTTAAGTGCCAAGCACGTAGAAACTACGTGCCTGGCATTTCCCCCAAACAGTTAAAAAATAGAAAAAAAAAATCACTTACCTCCGGTATCCTTGTGAAGCCTGGGGTCCCCTCTTCCTTGGGGGGGCATCCGATCGCCCCCCCGTCGTCCTCCGTCTTCAGGGGGGGGCCCGAAACCAGCCGCCCCCCCCCCGTTTCCAGCGCTGATCGCCGATCGCCGCTGTAAAAAAAAAAAAAAAACTGTCATTTACTCACCTCCGCGCCCGAGCCTTCTGTCCAGGTCTCCTCTTCACCAGGGGGGGGTCCGATCCCCCCCCTGGGCTGCGCAGTCTTCAGGTGAGGACCCTCTTCCGGGTCCTCACCTCTTGTAATGGCGGCGACGGCCGCCGCCGCTTAGCCCCGCCCATTGTGGGAGGAGCGGGATGACGTCATCCCGCTCCTCCTATACCCCCTCCGAGCTCCGGCATCTGTCAGATGCCGGTGGTGATCGGAGCAGAGCGGGTGTCAGGTGAGGAGGCTCCGATCGGAGCCCCCTCGCCTGTCACCCGCCCTGCGCCGATCATCACCGGCATCTGTCAGTGACAGCGGCGAGGGACAGCGGCGAGGGACGTCGGATCGGAGGTGAGTATAGTGTAAAAAAGAAAAATAAAGATTTTTTTTTCTCTGTGTGTGTGTCATTTTTTTACTATTAACCCCTTGTGAACTGGTAAGGGGTCCATGACCCCTATACCAGTTCACAAGGCTGGGGAGATGGCAAGCCACCTGCGCTAGCGGGTGGCTTGCCATTAACCCCTGGCACCCCCATTACCTGCCTCCCCAAAGGCCAGGGGGGGGCAGAAGAGCCCGGGCCCACATGGGCTATGTGGGCTCGTAGGCTGCAGGGTGGGGGGGCCACATAAGCTGGCCCCCCCACTCTGTGCCTACAAGCCCCCATAGCTGGTCCCGGGCTGGTTACTGTGGGTAAGGGGGACCCCACGTCAATTTTTTTTTTGATTTTTAAGGGTTTTTAACCCTTAAAAATCAAAAAAAAATGGGGTCCGCCCCCCCTGGGAGGGGGGACCCTATGTCATTTTTTTTTTTTATTAACCCTTTGTAATCTGTCATCCAGCAGCTATAAAAGGCTTCTAGCAAGTGAGCAGAAGCCAGTGATCGCCGAGGGACAGAGTGCTCCAGGATGGATGGGAGGTGAGTATAGTGTAAAAAAAAAAAAAATTAATAAAATATTTTTTTCTTTATGTGTGTGTGTCATTATTTACTTTTAACCCCTTGTGAACTGGTAAGGGGTCCATGACCCCTATACCAGTTCACAAGGCTGGGGGGATGGCAAGCCACCTGCGCTAGCGGGTGGCTTGCCATTAACCCCCGGCACCCCCATTACCTGCCTCCCCAAAGGCCAGGGGGGGGCAGAAGAGCCCGGGCCCACATGGGCTATGTGGGCTCGTAGGCTGCAGGGTGGGGGGGCCACAAAAGCTGGCCCCCCCACTCTGTGCCTACAAGCCCCCATAGCTGGTCCCGGGCTGGTTACTGTGGGTAAGGGGGACCCCACGTCAATTTTTTTTTTGATTTTTAAGGGTTTTTAACCCTTAAAAATCAAAAAAAAAATGGGGTCTCCCTCCCCTGGGAGGGGGGACCCTATGTCATTTTTTTTCCCGATTTAACCCTTTGTAGTGTGGATGGTTTTTGTATTTTTTTTGTGAATGTTATAAAATACTTGTTTCAGTTAGGGGGGTCTCCTGGGCAGGAACGGGGGGCTACCGATAAATATGTGGTACCGTTCTAATCGGTAGAAATGGGGCTTTCACATGCAATATGATTTTCCTTAATAAAATACATTTTTTATTTAAAATAAAGGAGTCAATTTTCTAAAAAAATGTTTTTATTTATTTATTTTTTTTTCACTTAATAATATTGTAAAAAAAAAAAAAAAAAAATACAAACAAGACATTTCATGTTAAAGTCTAAACTCTGCTGCAAAAAATATATATATAATTTTTCTGAAAGTTACAGCAAAAATGGCGCAAAACATGTCGCAAAACATGACGCAAAATGGGGAAAATGGCCTGTCAACAGAGGGTGACAAAATCTCAAGTAGGCTGGCAATTAAAAGGGTTAATAGTACCTATGCATGTTGGGTATTGTTCTGTTCGGGGGACCTTGCGCTTTCAGACTTAGCTTGTTTTTTCTGGTTTGCATATTTATATTTTAGGAAAAGGTGTTTTTTATTCAGCTTTTTTATAAATTTTTTAGGGAAACCCTGCGCAACCAAAGAATTCTTTGAGGAATTAATTCCAGAAAGATGAGCCCACTAGAACAAGCTGGGTACCCTTAAAAAGCTTAACGTGTGTACTTTCAGGGAATATATGGTTTATGGGGGATATTCCAAATGTAAAGGGTTGTTTTGGTTGAAAAATCGCAAGGTGCGCACTTTGTCTGCAGAGCTGAAATTTTCAAGTAAAATTACCGTTATGCGCATGCTTTACTTTGTGGTGTTTGGCAACTCTTCCCTTGACAGAACCTATGCATGTTGGGTGTTGTTCTGTTCGGGGGATGTTGCGTTTTCAGATTAAACTTGTTTTTTCTTGTTTGTATATAGTTTTTTTAGGAAAATGTGGCTTTGATTCTGCTTTTTTATCCTTTTTTTAGGGAAACTCTTTGCAACCAAAGATTACGTTGAGGGATTACTTCCAGAAAACTATGGCCACATCCACAAGCTTGGTACCCCTAGAAAGCCTGAGGTGTGTACTTCCAGAGAATATATAGTTTGTTGGGGGTATTTCAAATGTAAAGGGTTGTTTTTCTGGAAAAACCGCAAGGTGCGCATATTGCATAGCATAGTTGTATTTTATCTGAAAATCTCCTAAAGCGCTGTTTCAGTTTGGGGGAGTCTCCTGGGCAGGAAAGGGTGTCTACCTATACATATGTGGTACCGCTGTAACCAGGAGAAATTGGGATTTCACACGCAATAAGATTTTATTGACAAACTTACATTTTTTATTCCAAAAAAAACTACAATATGTAAAAATTTTTTTTTTTTTTTTTTTTTTTGCACATATTTCACCCAAAAATATTAAGAATACACCTAACAAATGACAAACAAGACATTTCATGTTAAAGCCCAGACTCTGCTGAAAAAAACAATATATCATTTTCCTGGGAAATCCCTGGAAATCCCTTCAAAAATCACATTTGAACATGGGGAGCGCAAAATAGTGCAAAATGGTCTGGCAACAGAGTGTGACAAAAACTCCAGGTAGGCTGGCACTTAAAGGGTTAAGCCTGCTGGAGAGCATTTAACTACCCTCATCAGGGCATCCTACTTAAGTGCATCTGAGAGTTTTTGCATTTTGTTTTATGTTCAAGTGCTGATGGGCCAGACAAAACTACACATTTGCCCAAAAATATCCACTTCTTGCTGTTGTACCAAAATCCTGTTTTTCCTTTATCAATCTTTTTATTGTGTATATTCTGAACATCATTCTATTAGCATAATACTGTTGATACACAGAATTTAAAGATTACAGACAACTTAAGTCACAATCAGAAGCTTATTCACTGCATACAAGAAAATTGATTCAAGAGTTACTAAAAGAGTTCAATTCAAATAAATTAAAAGAAAAATAACAACCCTTATTAGGTGGCGAGAGGAGGTAAGTGGGGGGGAGTCCCTGAACAGCTCAAAAGTCCCATTGTGAATGGCGGACATTTTTTCCATGGCCATAATGCAGTTAACCTTGTTTTTAAAGCATTGAAGCTCAAGATGGGGGACCTCCAAGCCCCAGTTATCACCAGCTTTGCCCCTGATAGGATATAATACATCAACCAGTCTAGAACTGTGGGGAATTGGGGCATTGAGGAGAGCTACCCAAGGGTCTCTGACCACAGATCTAGCACATTTCTTGCTGAGAACTCTAAAGATTCTTGAACAAAATCCCCCAACTACTGGGCAATCCCACCACACATGCCGGTACAACCCCGTAGAGACCAAAGGAAGCGTTCCACATCCTCTGCCATTTTTCTTGATCCATCTCACTACCCAGTTTATGGTGCCAATTTTTGGTACAGGATGGGCATGTATCTGTACCCCTTGAGGCCAATTTATGATATATCTCTGAGATTGCTCCTCTGCCTCTGGGATCCCTACAGCAACGTGTCTCAAAAAAAATTCCAATTCCCCTGTGGATCTCACAAAATGGCGAACTTGCAGAAAATGAAAAGGCTCATTAGATGACAGGTGAAATTCATCACTCATCTGTTGGAATGTACTGACCTCTGAAGATTGCAGACAATCTGAAACTTGCCGTATGCCCACCTCCTTCCATGTATTAAATCTACCAGGGTCCTCTGCCCCTGGGGGAAACATTGGATTGTTCCACAAAGAAAGGAGAGGGAGGTAAGGGGACACCAGTCCACCTGAGTATTTAACATCGTCCCACACTTGGAGCGATTGTCTAACAATGGGGTTTCGTATTAACCGTCTAAATTTAGGCGTAATCCACAAAAGGTTATTCGCTATAGGTTGGCACGTATACATCAGATTCAATATGCACCCAGATTGGCACATCTGAAGTGCAATGGAGGGCAAGTAATTGTGCAATCTGAGCTGCTTGGTAATACTTTGCAAAATTTGGCACCCCCAGCCCGCCCTCCTTCCTAGATCGAAGCATGACCCCCTTGAGGACCCTAGGCCTCCTACCACCCCAGACAAAGGACATGACCTTGCTTTGTAATGTTTTTAGCTGTTGTGGGGGGACTCTAGTTGGGAGGACTCTGGCGACATACAGAAACTTAGACAACAATGTCATTTTAACTGCTGCTAATCTTTCCAACCATGACACATTGTAGTCTTTCCATTGCTCTAATAACTTATAGAGTTTCTGAGAGAGGGGTGTGTAATTTGCTGAAGCCAGGGAGTCACACAAGCCATATATAATATATCCCAAGATATTTGATGTTTTTTTCCGCCCAACTAAAATCAAATGATGTCTTAATTAGAGTCCAGGACTCCCTAGGTATCGTGATATTCAGCGCTTTGGATTTTGCGTGAAGCCCAGATACAGTCGCGAACTTACCCATAATTTGGAGTAGATTAGGGAGAGAGAGCATTGGGTTTGTAATGAATTAAAGGACATCATCCACAGACACAAGTTGTGGCACTTACCCACTACTTCCAGACCCCATATGTTCTCAGCGGGCTTCCCTGCCTTGTCCCTCTAGAAAGTTTAAAGGGTTCAGACTTATACCCGCTATATTTTACATACGCTAAAGGGGACGAGTAGAGAGTTTTTAATACATTAATAAATACTGGTTCGAACCTCCATCTCTCCAAAAGGAAAAACAGATACACCCAGGAGACCGAATAAAATGCTTTCTTAATGTCTAGGGACAATAGCATAGCTGGAATCTGTCGCTCTCTTGCTATATGGGACAACTGTACAATCCATCTAATATTGTCCCCTGCCTGTCACCCTGGTATAAAGCCCACCTGGTCATTATTTATCATCTTTGGTAAGAATCCCGAGAGCCTGTCCGCTAGCACCTTAGCCAGGATTTTTGATGTCCAAATTAATTAGGGAAATGGGTCTAAAGTTAGACCAAAGAAAGTGGTCTATATCTGGTTTTGGGATCATACTGATAGAAGCCCTGAGTGACTCTTCCTTAAAAGTACCCCCATTTCTGATAGTATGAAACATTGCAGTCAGCTTAGCGTAACACTTCACTAAACTTTTTATAACAGGCTGAGAAGCCATCTGGGCCCGGTCTCTTATTAAGTTTCAAATTCTTCACTATCTGTTGAACTTCCCGTTGTTGAATTTCGTCATCTAAAATTTCTTTCAGATTTACGGGTAAATCCCTAAAAATCTCTCCAATGTCTCCAAGCTTGGTGGTGAAGGATTAGAATACAACTTCTGCAACTGTTGTTTGAACATATTTACTACCTTAGTTGGATTACTTGTGACAACCCCCCTCTCATCCTTTAATCTAATCGGGCAGTAACTTTGTGGTGGAGCTTTAAATTTCTTAGCTAATAGTTAGCTTGGTTTATTCGCTTTACAATAATATTTATGCTTCAACCAACACAAAGCTTTCTCTGCTCTTCCTGCTAGCGCCAGATTCAACTCCTGTGACGTTCTATGAAGTTTGGCTCGCAATTCTGGTGTCATACCATGCTTAGCTGCCTCCGAAACCTGAAGATATTGTTTTTGTAGCCTGTCAATATACTCGTTCCTATCTCTTTTCTTCCTAGCCGCACCTGAATCAGCTTACCTCTAATCATAGCTTTATGGGCCTCCCAACATAATGTTGCCGATACCTCAGGTGTTTCATTCACTGCAAAGTAAACAAGCAATGCTTCCTTAAGAGTGGTAGCAATTGCGTCATCTGATAACAGGGACTTATTGAGAGACCAGGAGCATTCTGATGATCTGCTGATCAGGGAGCCCAGTTTTAGCAGCAAACCATCATAGTCAGACCACGAGATGGGAATAATTTCAGCTGATCTCATAAGTGCTAAAGATCTCTGCGGTAAGAAGATATGATCAATTCTCATATAAACTTCATGTGGATAGGAGTAATGTGTGAAATTTTGCGTTCCCGGGTGTGCATCTCTCCAGCAGTCCGCCAGCCAACATCTATCCAACAACTTTCTAAAAGATCTAGCACTCATCATCATATGGGTTGTTACTAGACAACCAGACCAGGACTGCCTGTCTATATGGGGGTTTAAAACCATATTCGAATCCCCACAGATTATGGTCGTGCCTTGTGCTACTGCCGCCACTTCATCAAAAAACGTAGAAAGAAAATTAACCTGGTTGACATTTGGAGCGTAATAACCAGCTACTGTTACGCCCACATCCTGCAGGGAACCAATTTAAATCAGAAATCCCCCTTCCGGATTACTAATTTCTTTTTAGCAATGGAATTGGGAGCCCCTCTTAAACCCTATTAGGATACCTTTTTGTTTGGTGTCAGCACGTGCCAAGAAAATTTGGGGATATGAGGAATCAAAGAATTTGGGCTTAGAGCTGTTCGAGAAATGCATCTCCTGGAGACACAGTATATCAGGATGCAATGATCTAATTTTACGGAATGTTAAACTTCTTTTCTGTGGTGAATTAAACCCTTGAACATTGAGTGAAAATACAGTAGCCATTGTTTAACTTGTAACTTGATATTAAAAGAAAAGGAAAAAAGGAGTGGGGGAAGAAGAAAGAATAGAGAAAGGAAAAATAAATAAATAAGGAGGAGAGGGGAGGGGAAGGAAGGAATGAAAGGAGGTGGAGTGAAAGGAGATGAGAAGAAGAAAAGAAACCAAGAACCAAGTAATGCAATGAAATAACTTTTAGATTGGAACAAGTTTGATTAACTGAGAGCTAATAAAAAAGGAAATAGTAAAATAAAACTATATATGTCTATCTGCCAGGCTAAGTCTCCCAGATAGAAATGAGTCAAGAAATGAGTGCAGCATGTGAATGCCGCCGAGCAGGGGGTCTTGACACCTAAATGCTATAACTGTGAGCTAACTTACTTAAACACAGATGAGGCCTGAAAAAGAGAGCTACAACATCACGTTGCAGCTCCCCTTCTCAGGACCCCTCCAATTTTTCGCAACAATTTACAAAAAAAATCCTACAACAACCGATCAAATAGGAAATTCTCCTTCCCTTTCCTCTCCAACAACTAGTTCCAGATGAACCACTGACAAAATAGCAATCGTATATTTAAATTCAGCCGCAGGCAACAGTGATGAGATATACCAAGATATACGACTTACTAGTTACTCTGGAGCTATGAGATGAGCGCCGCTCTACCGATTGTGCTCTGCATCTCGGTCTTTTCCCTGCCCGTTGTATCTTGAGAGCGTCATCTCTGGTTCTGGGAGATTTCATGGAGCTGTTCTGCCTTGCATCCTGTAGGAGACCCGCCGAAGTCAGATGCCTTTGTAACTCCTAGACAGATACCACCATAAAGGAATCGCCCCTATAGGAAAAAGTTATATGGAATGGGAAACCCCATTTATAGGTGACTTTGCTGTCCTGCAGAATTTTTAGAAACGGCATCATCTCCCTCCATCTTGCCATTGTTGTAGGTGAAAGATCAGAGAACACCTAGAATTTGCGGCCTTGAATTGACAGGTTAACAGTGTCCCGAGCAGCCTGCATCACTTGTTCTTTAGTATTGTAAAAGTGAAACTTCGCTAGAATGTCATGTGGAGGTTCCTCAGGTGGCTTTCGGGGCCCCAGTGCTCTAAGGCCACGGTCCAGCTCGAGGCGCTCAATAGCAATTCCCGGGAGCAGTTCTTGGCATAGAGCAGTGACCACAGATTTCACATCCACCACAATTCTATTCCTGTTAAAGTCTTCAAGGCCTAGTTACTGTGAAAGGCCAGACATAATTACCCACCTGCTGCTGAGAAGTGCCATGATGGGCACAGAGGAGTGGCAGAGGCCTAAATTCATCAGCAGACTAGGGGCAAGTGCCAACAGAAGTCACAGTGAGAGGCCTGATCTCCCGATATCATGTAGCGGTCATGTCTCGACCTCCAACCCATCTGCCACCATCTATTGGTTAACATGGTCATCCACTTCATCACAAGTTACATCAGACACCCCCAGTCAACTGTCAGTGGCTTCCTCAAAAACAACCCTCATTTGGCATGGCCCGGGAGCGGTCCCTGTCCTCCCATTGCCTCTGTTCTATGCTGTTCCCTCCCCCAGTAAAGTATCTTATGATTTGGGTTCAGCTCCAATATTCAGTGAGAACAATCTAATAAAGGACAGTCAGCAGCTACTGCCCAGCCAAGAGGTGGAGACATCCGCTGCTTCCTTGGCTAGGCAGGCAAGTAGTAATGTGGAGAGATTGGCATAGGAAGTGGTGTTGCGAGCATTCTGGCTCCTGAAGCAGACACTGTCGAGGAACCCGAGGAGGACATCAGTGACATGCAAACACAACTTGATGATGATGATGAAGCCAATCGAACTTGGGATCCAGGTGCAGAAGGGGCTTCATCATCATCAGGAGAAGAGGGTTGCAGGTTGCCTGTGAGTCAGCAGCTGAGGCAGCAAGGTGATAGAATGGTTGGCAGTCAGCATGGTGGCAGAATTGGAAAGTCTGAAGGCAAACGTGCTCAGCGGCAGCAGCAGTGAATTAGTGCGGACTGTTGGTGGGAAAATCAGCTACTCGGTGGTGTGGCAGTTTTTCATCAAGCATCCGCAGGAGGATAACATGGCCACATGCAGGATGTGTAGGCAGAAGGTGAAGCATGGCCAGGGATCCAATGTTGACACCACAGCACCAAATCAACATATGCAGCGTCACCATAAAGCGACCAGGGAGAACCAAGGCTCCGAAGAGGTGGTCCAGCCTGCTGCATCACCCAGTGGCATGCCGCTCCCTGTTTCAGCCACCCAAGGCTCCACCACCTCAGGGAGCTGTGTGTCATGCTCATCCTCTGTCGCTCCAGATGCTCCTGCTTCTCCTAATTTGAGTCAGTCATTCTGACAGGAATACATCGGCAAAGCCATGTCTAAGAGACAACAGTATGCACCCACTAATCCTACGGCGCAGAAGCTAAATGTGCTCCTGTCCAAGTTGCTGGTGCTGTAGTCCCTCTGTTGGTGGAGTCTGCACCAGCAACCAGCAGTCTCAGTGCCCCTCCAGCCCACCATGTGTGCAGGGAACGGCAGTGTCACACTATTCTTCACATGGTTTGCCTTGGTGAACGGACACACAGGGGAGGAACTGCTAAAATTCATTAATCAAGAAATCAAATCATGGCTTACTCCACAAAAACTGCAAATGGGAAACATGGTGACTGACAATGGGAAGAATATCTTGTCTGCGCTGCTACAAGGAAGCCTGAGCTATGCACCCTGTATGGCACATGTGTTCAATCTGGTTGTCAAGCGTCTCCTAAAGTCTTTTACCATCTGCAAGACATCCTAACAATGGGATCCCCAACATAGTCTGATTTGTGATGTTTCCACCCATTGGAATTCCACCCTCCATATGTTGGATCGACTATACGAACAGAAAAAAAGCATCACCGATTTCTTTATGATCCAAGCGGATAGGTGGACTCCCCTGTGTAACTTTAATGTAAACCAGTGGCAGCTCATACGTGACACCTGCCATTTGCTCAGGCCCTTTGAGAAAGCCACTTTATTAGTCAGTCACCAGGATTACGAGATGAAAGACGTCATTCCACTGCTTCATCTACTACAACACGTGTCGGAAACCGTGGCTGGTCAGGGCACTGGAGACGTGGTGCCTACATCTCACGGCCACATGAACCCTGTGGGAGCTGGTGGACATGTGCACAGTGGACATGTGCACATTTTAGGTTTTTCTAATTGGGCAGTTTTTCTAGTCATCTGACAGGAGAGGAGGCGCAAGAGCAGCCAGAGAAGCTAGGGGGTTGTGAGGAAGCCGAGACAGAGGACCCAGACACACCGTGGCAGTATGCAGTGGAGATGGAGGCAGGTAGTCCCTCCGATTCACTTGCACAAATGGCAAGATGCACGTCCATGTGCTTGCGTAGTGACCGCCGAATTGTCAGCAATCGGCAGTGGGATAACTTCTGGCTCTCCACCTTATAGGATCCTCGCTACCGGCACAAAAAGGGCCTTTTTTTACACCCACTGAGAAGGAGGACAAACTGACCTACTAGAGACATCCTACATAGTCAGTTGGCTGATGCCTATCTGTGTCCATCCTCTCACAGGTCTGACTCAGGGGGCCATCTACAGTCACCTTCCACTGCCATGGCTGCTGGGGAGGGGTGGGGTGGCAGGAGCAGTACCAGCTCCATCACCAGCAGCCTAAGTCTACAGTCCCTAATGAGTAGCTTTCTTCACCCGCATAGTGAGGCAACTCATGAGCAGCAGGTAAACCTGGAGCCAGACCTGAACCAGCAGGTGGTGTCATACCTTGACATGACCATGCCAAACACCTTGAGGATCCGCTGGACTTCTGGGCAGCCAAACTTGATTTGTGGCCGCAACTAGCAGAGTTTGCCCTGGGAAAACTGTCCTGCCTGGCCAGTAGTGTGCAATCAGAGCGGGTTTTTAGTGTGGCGGGCACCCATAGTAACCCCAAGGAGAACTCGTATGTCCATGAAAAATGTGGAGAGACTGACCCTTGTGAAGATGAATCAGGCATGGATCAGCCAGGATTTCCACCCACCAATGGCTGATGCATGCGAGTAGATTGATCATGGTGCCACACCAACACTTCAGAAATATGGATAGTGCAAAACAGATTTCCGTCGCTGCTCGCCAGTTACAGACATTCCTCCGCATCAGACCACAAGTATTGAGGAATGCATTACGTAAAACTTAACTTTTAATAATATTCCTAGGATAACATATATATGTACCCAACATTTTTATATGTTCTCCTCATGCTGTTGCCAACTCCAGGGTGTGTTATTTAGGCACTATATGGTCTCCTCATGCTGCTGCCAACTCCAGGGTGTGTTTTTCAGGCAATGTATGTCTCCTCATGCTGCTGCTAACTCCAGGGTGTGTTTTTCTGGCACTATGTGGTCTCCTCATACTGATGCCACCTCAAAGCTCAGTGACAGCGATTCTAATAATAATGCCTCTGATCTGCATGTCATACTGCATTACAGTATTATTTCACTAACCCAGCACTCATCCCATGCCTGTTACAGCAAGGCAAAATGTTCTACAACCCTATTGGTAGGCCAGAAATAGCCATTTTTTAATAGCAATTAGTTGCAAATAAATTCAAATTGAAACAATTATGAGGGGAAATTCGGCGAATCAGCCCAAAAAAATGTTCATCTCGAATTCGCTCATCTCTAATCCCTACCTGTCCATCCACCTTCCTAACAACTTACTCAACTACATACTTGCCTATTTACCCAACCACCTACCTATCCTATCTAAATTCCCACATATGCATCTACCTGACTACCCTTTACCTGTGAATCTGAGCGCCTACCCACCTACCTGTGTGCTCAACCACCTACCTGACTACCCCAACCTACCAATCTTTCTACCAGCCTTTCCACCTAAATGCCGACCTACCTACCCACTCACCTATATGACTGCCTGTTCAACCACCCACCTTCCTTTTTAACAAAACCTCTACCTAGGAGATCGGGTCATCTTCTTTTGGTGGGTGGGGTCGATAAACACACAGCATAGATGTATAGCACTAGATAGAGTGGTTTTAAACAGGAGCACAGCTTATCCACTCATAGTAGAAATTGGCTTGTGCCGTGGCATTGGTTACTGATGTGTGTGCAATGGTCTAATAGCGCACAGTGTTGTGATCATTAGGGTGATTGGAGCAATGAGCAATGATTGGTTTTGCAGTTTTTCTGGGGAGGAACATGGTTTATCCACTCAGTGCCTGAAGCGAGGGGGTGAGTAACATGTTTTTAACATACATGCAAAGCCCTGGAATGCCCCCTGTAGCACAGTAGGTTTGACAGCATCACTGTGACATATGACAGGGGAGTGGCTTGGAGATGATACAACTAGGATGGCATAAAAACAAGCTCAGTGGGGCACCCAGGAGAGTCTCTCATTCTATAAAGACTGAGAACATCTGTTACCTACGGGATCTCTCTCTCCTCTATGTTCTCCACAGAGGCAACATCGCAGGGACAGACTCAACCCCCCACCCCCTTCTCTTTCAACTGTGGTTGCTCTGACAACACACGGTTTTACTCTTCTATGTAATGGGCAACATTGCATGGACGGACTCTAACTCCACCAACTTACTCTGCAACTCCCTCTCCTCTACCCCCCTTTCCTCCAATATGCTGAGCCTCTCATCCCACCATGCAGTGTCTGGGAGTTCTCCACCGCACTCCATTTGGTTTAGTCTAAGATGACGGAAGACGTCACCCCACCAGCTTTTGCAGCAGCTGCTCTACACCGGCAGAATATCCACTTATTTTTCGCTAATACATTTAATGCTCAGTCCATCATTTACGTATATTGGAAGTATCATTTTAATCTATGCTGCCACCCAAAATTTGTGATAGTGCTCCTTTAAGGTGTTTTTTTCAACCCCTCGTGCTTCAGTGCCGGTGGAGGGGGAAAAAGCAGGGGCTTAATCCTAGACTGGACTTTAAAATTAGAAAATAGAATTACATATGTGGAATTCTTTAGTGTGATCTCCCCATCACAGCAGAGCGAGAGAGAGATGACTCACACACCACAGAAAGCTGTAAGCAAATTACATTGTCATAGCAGTAACATGGCTGCTTTACAATGTAACACAGCCAGGCATGGCCCCTGTTACAATGGAATCACAGCCACGTGCCACACTGTTACAATGTAGCACAACAGGGACCTGGCTGGCTTTTTACAATGTAATAGCAGGACTTGTTACACTGTACAGCACAAGTTTGATCACTCTCGGCACTGCTGCATCTGTATAGTCATAATCTTAATATTTCCTGTATCAGGAAATAATCTGTTGAGTGTTACAGTAGTTTATTTTGGGGCACAAAAACTGACATGACACAGAGGAAACAGCCTTTTTGCCCCGAAGGTATGCCAAACTTGGCATCCAGTAACTTGGGGGACCCAGCTGAAAACAATTATTCAGTTCCCCAATGCATCCAGAGGCACCCTACAAAATTGTAGATCTTTGCCAAATCTTGGGCTACAGGTACTGGTGGGAAATTCTTCCGGCCCCCTGGATGTGATTCAGATGCCACACCCCCAAGTAAGCCCTGCTTAAAGGTTTCTGACTATCCTGGGTTTTGTTCCTTTCTTCCAGAGCATCAAACTGGAGAAACACTGCAGATTGCCCAGAAAAACGCACCTCTCCCCTGGTCCTACGGCACATGCACAGCTCTCATCCAGTCAGAGCCATTTGCCGGGCAGGAGGCAGACCTGTAGTTGTGTAGGCCTGGCAGTAGCGAGCAAGCCCTCAAAATATTGTCCATTTGTAACAGGGGGTAGCAGTGGGATTGGAAACCTTAAATTTTAGTTGAAGAAGAAGCAACGGCTTTTTGGGCATCACAGTGTTGGCCTGCATGTGTGTTGGCCTAGTAGTTGCATTAGCAGTATTTAAAGACTAAGCAGATGGACAGGAGACCTGTGGTGGTTGTTTACGGCTGGCAGTAGCAGGCAAGCAAAAAAAAAAGGTCCCATTGTTACGGCGGTAGCAGTGGTATTGGTATCGGGATTGGCATCTTGACAATTAAGTTTAGGAAGACGAAACAATGGCTTTTTTTTACAAGTTTTGATAAATGTGCCCATTCTGTGCATCGCTTTATAGACCTGTGGTTGTGCAGGCCTAGTAGGAGCATAGGGTGGCAGCAGAGGTGCTGTTGGTGGTTGTGTAGGCCTGGCAGTAGCGGGAAAGCCCTCAAAATATTGTCCCACTTGTAATGTGGGGTAGCGCCTGGATTGGCATCCTTAAATTTTAGATCAAGAAGAAGCAATGGCTTTTTACAAGCACTGAAAAATATGCCAATCAGTGGCATCAGGCAACATCAGGGGTTTTCAAATCATTACCTATCCACGCCTGATTCATCTTTACAAAAGTTCATTTTTCCATGCTTTTGGCGGACAACCTTGTCCGCTTAGGGGTGGTGACACCACCTGACGTGCTGAAAAACCTTTCTGACGCTAAGCTTGAGAGGAGACAAGACAGGACCCCCATGCATATTGTGCTAGCTCTGGCCAATAATCCTGTTCAATCTGCTCACATAGAAGTTCAAGGGGTCTGTGCCCAGTGTATCTCCTGGAGAAAGGGCACAGTCGGGGTAGGAATGCACCTGGCTTTTCAGGTGGTGGTGGTGTTGCTGGTGAGGAAAAACGTCCCTTCCATGACAATGTGTGTCAGGTGGGCTTATGGGATGTAAAAATGGATACAACTTATTCTTAAGAGTGAATTGCATGCTGCTGCTGCTACCTGTTGGAGAGGTAGAGCATTGACTCGGTGGGGAGCGGAGAGTGGACATCCGGTCAGACATGCTTGTGATAGGTGTCTGCCTTTTGAAAGGCATGGCTAACTGGCTGCATATCTTCTTTCAGTAAGCTATTTTTGCCTTTCTCTCTCAGAAGGTGTAAAGAATTCCCCCATTTTGGTTTTATACCAAGGGTCTAAAAGTGTATGAACCTAGTACTCTTTTTGCTTCATGGCATACAGCTCGCCATTCTTGCCAGCATTTCGGGGGAGGGGTTCCAGCTCCACTCCATATTGCCATGTTTGTTCATCATCTTCATCCACCACCATCATGATGTTCATTATCTTCATCCACCACCATCATGATGGCTGTCGTCATCATCATTGTGTGCCTCCTCTTCCTGTGATAAGCTGGTTGTGTCTCTGCCAATGGCGGAGCTGAAAATCACACTAGCTGGAAAAGCTGGCTGTTTGCTGCATGAAGAAATCATTCCCCACTTTGCGCTGGTGGTAGAGGTGGTCCAGCATATGTAGGGTGGTAATCAAGCATATGGGGACATTGCAGTTTAAGTGGTGTTTGGGAAGACCATTCTGGAGCTGAAAGTCTAGGAGAGCGTGTTTGAAGGCATAGCATCGGCTATAACGAACTATAGTGAACTATAACAAGGCTATACCCTCCTGAACATGGCCAAAACATCCCCCAGACCACATATGTACGCAGGGCAGCCACAATGTTCGTCCTGTTATCTGCAACCACATTGCCTAAGCTAAGTTGACATGGAGACAGCCAGCAGGAGATTTCCTCATGCATGCACAGTAGCAACTCCTGGGCTGCTGTCTCCTGTCAGTTGAGGAGGAGGAGGATAGGCACCTGGTTTCCAAAGCTGAAGCGGAACGGCACAGACACACGTATATTGCCCTTGGCCATAGCTACTGCTCCAGGTATCTACTGTGGCATGCACTGTGCTGCACACTTACAATTGCATAGACAGCCCCACTTCCTCTTCCACGTAACTGTACAAGGTGGGGATCACCTTGTTTGAGAAGTAATGGTAACTGGGGACATGCCACCTGGGCTGGGTGCACCCCAATTAATTGCCCAAAGGCAGTGGACTCAACCAGGTAGTATGGCAGCATATGTACCACCAACTTTACCAGGTGAGAGTTCAGCCGCACAAAAACCAGATGACTGGGTGCATATTGTCTGGTGGATATAGATTCCATTAAGGATAACTGACGGGATGGAGATGGAGCACTGAGACTGTACTGCCTGTGGATGAGACCTGTCTACTAGACAGATGAGAGGTTATAGGAGCCACATCATCAGAAGCAACACCATCAGCAAAAGCAATAAGGTTTTGCTGGGGAATTTGCGGGGCATTTTGATTGTCCCAGGAAGCCTTGTGATGTTCCTTCAAGTGCTTATGTGGAGTTCCTTGGTTTGTGCCCTGGCCACAGTAGCTAACTTTCTGCTTGCAGATCCGGCACTGTGCCAGATTTTGTTCCTCTGGGAAGGTAGAAAAGAATTGCCACACAGCAGAGTACCATACAGAGCAAGCCTTCCCAACACCAACACCCACCAGACTTTCCTCTGGCAGGCTTTTTCTGGAGTCTGCAAAAGCAGCATTAGTGTCGCTGTCACCTGCTCCTGAGTGGACCATACCAGCAGACCCAGCCCTGTGCCATTTTGCAGATGATCTGGCAGTACCTTGGCTTGGCTTGTCAGTTCCAGAAGTACCCTCCTGCTCTGACAATGTCGCTTCCTTGTTGCCTGGTTCCCAGATCCTGTCTAAAACTACATCATCATACTCCTCCTCCTCCTGATCCCCGCCACTTCCATGTTCTGATGTTTCATTATGTTCTAATTGCCCCCCACGCCACAAAAACCTTCATAACTGCCAGTATGTTCATGGCTACCACCACCCCCACTACCACAGCTATGTGTCTCGGACACCGTTTCCACCTCCACCACCTCCACAACACACTCCAAAGGCTGACTGTCATCAAACAATTTCTCATCACTATCAATAGCAATTGGGCTGCTGAGAAAAGCTGGCTATCTCCTGCTATAACGCCTCCTAAATGGCCCAGCTACCCTGACCTCTTAAGCTGTGACCATGCGACCCCATCTTTCAGGATCTCCTTGGCTGGCCATGACCTGTGGGGTGGTGCCTGGTTCACCTTCCGAGTTTTGCTGTGAAGTTTGGGTTTGCAGCAAACCGAACTTTTACTGAAATTCTAGTCAAAACGAGGTTCTACCTGTTCGGTTCGATCATCTCTAGTAGTAGCGGTAGTAGTAGTAGTACTAGTGGTAGTAGTAGTAGGAGTTAGGTGGCAGAGTAACATGCAGGGCACAGGAGGCCTAGTAAAGGAGCCTGAGAGACAGAACGTGGAAAGAGAGTTAACACACACAGAAGTGAGGCATGAGATATCCTGGCAAGCCAGCGTGTCTCTGAAAGAGAAATCCATGAGGGCCTAGAAGGAACGAGAGGAGTACACTAAAGACCATCATTTAAGGCACTACAGTTGTATAGTACCAGCCCCTAGAGTGACCCCAGAGACTGTGTTTGCTTACTAAAGTTGCTAATTTGGAAGTTGCTGCGCGTAATAAACGTGTAAAAAAGACTCTTGAAGTGTGTAGTGACTCCTCAGGCCCCCAGGCCCAAGTTTTCTCAGAATCCTAAAGAACACGTGAACTACTCTCCCCACGTCTCCCAGTCCTGGTAGTGGCATGCGGGTTACACTACTTCATTAGTTGATATGTTGCACAAATATTTTAGCACTACTGCACTTTATGTATTGTTGCACTGTATGAGGATCTGCATTGAGGTATCAATAGCACTTTAGTGATCTGGATCATAGGCAGCTTATTGTTTGATTCATTTGCTATCTATAACATATGACGTTGCCTCCCCCATTTCCGCCCCTAATTGTGTCATTTGTGTTTTATAGGTGGTTTTAATATTGCCTGTGTGTTTCATGTGATTTGTAATATAATAAAGGCATTATGGTTTCTATTTAATTGATGTTGTGCCTCCCTTTTGATCCTTAATTTTGGTCTGTTTTTTCCATGGGAGGCTACACAAGGACATTCTTCAGGTTTGTGGATAGGAGGAGCAGCCAAACAATATTCAAGCTGACCCCAAGGAATCCGGCTCCTCGGTGGAAGGCATTTACCATTGCAATTAAAGGGATTTCACATAGCTTTGGTTTATTTGCAACATTTACAGACAGCTGTTAAAAAAAACTAAAATAACACAACTAATTTAACAAGTGGCTTCTCCAAATTCTACACAAAATGCAACTTGCGAAGAGGAAGTAAAGTGAAGATAGCAATGCTTACCACTTCCCTATTCCCATATATGGCTGTGTGATGGCCGGCACCCGGTATGCCCATGACCAGCCAGTGGCATCTCTGCTGCTTCCTGGCAAGTCATCCAGTGTGCTTGTACATGGGCTGGGGTTGCTTGGGTGAGGGGGTAGAGTGGGAAAGGGGATGAGGGGCTGGGATTGGATGGAATTGTTAGTAAATGTAGCAGCTCAGACTGCCCCAAAGCAGTGCAGCCCAACGGACATTTGCCCAGGTCTCCCTATGGCCAGTCTGCCCCTGCTGATGTGCAAGCTCACCAGGCAAACCAAACTGGTCAACAGTAATCATGTGGCTGACTTGACTTAAGTTCCTCATTAAAGCTGCTAAAAACCCAGAAATAGGTCCACCATCCAATCTTCGCCCCCCTCCGCTCCATGCTGCTGTTGGGTTAGTGGTGGCCGGTCTTTAAAAAAAAACAGGTTTTTTAACTGCAAAAATGCTGCTGTGACGAGGTGCAGCTGCCTGGCCGGCATCCCTGGCACGCTGTTCTGGCACGCGGGCTCCCGCACTCAGCCCAGCTGAGAAGCAGGGGATGTGGCCTCCAGCAAATCAAGTAAGATTACTGGCACCCCAGGGGGTTTAACACAGCACCACATTCGGTGTGGGATGCCCCAGGGGTAGGCTAGCGGCCGTGCCATGGCCCAGCCAGTGGGTTTTGACCCACTTTAATAGATAATTTGATGTTTTAAAATAATATAACCCCTTCCAGACCAGATTCCTAAAGACTTAATAGATCCTATCTGTGCCGGTATGAGCTGAGCTGCCAGCCCTGGGGTCTGAAAGATTCCAGGGCTGGCAGCTGGGCTTCACCTGGGGCCAAATTAGGATGACCCCGCTGTGTGAAACCCTGCGCCTAGAGATGCAGCCGCCTGGAGTCATGCTCACCATTGCCGAGCTTTGCATGTAAACAGAGCCGTTTGCTAAGCATTAATATGCATGGAAAACAGCTCTAACTGGATGAGAGCATGTGCATGCTGTAGGACCGGGGAAAGGTTTGTATTTAAGGGGCTAACACAGGGGTTTCACATTGCGGGGCAAGAAACTAAACCCACTATCCTGGGCCCAGGAGGAGCAGAAGGGCCCAGGGGCCATTTAGCCTATGGGGGCTTGTAGCCTGCAGGGCAGGTGGGCTACAGAAGCTGGGGTGACTATGATACATATGTGGTACCATTGTAATCGTGCAATATGGTTTTCTTTAATAAAATAAATGATTTATTTAAAATAAACAAGACAATTTTTTAATACTTTTTTTTACTCAAAAATAATGTTTAAAAAACTTGGAAAATTACAAACTCGATATTTCATGTTAAAGCCAAAACTGCCGCAAAAATATATTTTCCTGGAAATTCCTGCAAACAATCACAGTTAAACATGGTGCAAAATGATGGAGAATGACCTCTCAACAGAGGGTGACAAAATATCAAGTAGGCTGGCAGTTCAAAGGGTTAGAAGTAGCTTTGCATGTTGGGTATTATTCTGTTCAGGGGACTATGCACTTTCAGATCTTGCTTGTTTTTTTCTTGTTTGCATATTGATATTTTATGAAAATGTGTTTTTATTCAGCTTTTTTATACATTTTTAGTGAAATCCTGTGCAACCAAAGAATTCTTCATGGCATAACTTCCAGAATGATGAGCCTACTACAACAAGCTGGGTACACCTAGAAAGCTTAACATGTATACTTTTAGGGAATATATGGTTTGTGGGGGATTTTTCAAATGTAAAGGGTTGATTTGGTAGAAAAAGTGCAAGGTGAGCACTTTGTCTGCAGAGCTGAAATTTTCAAGTAAAATTAGCGTTACGCGCATGCTTTACTTTGGGGTGTTTGGCAACTCTTCCCCTGACAGTAGCCATGCATGCTGGGTATTGTTCTGTTTGGAGGACCTTGCTATTTCAGATTTAACTTGTTTTTTCTTGTTTGCATAGTTTTTTAAGGAAAACGTGGCTGTGATTCTGCTCTGCAATTCTTTTTTTAGGGAAAACCTGTGCAACCAAAGAATTGACGGATTACTTCCCACATCAACAAGCCTGGCACGCCTAGAAAGCTTGTACTTCCAGAGTATATATAGTGTGTATTTCAAATGTAAAGGGTTTGTTTTTTTCTTAAAAAACTGCAAGGTGCGCGTAGCAGTTTTATTTTAACTGAAAATCTCCTAAAGCGCTGTTTCCCAGGCTAGAAGGGTATCTACCAATATATATGTGGTATCGCTGTAACTGGGAGAAATTGGGGTTTTAAGTGCAATAAGATTTCATTGAAAAACTACATTATTTATTACATCATTTATTACACAAAAAAAGCACTTACACTTAACATATGACAAACAAGACATTTCATGTTAAAGCCCAGAAAAACTGCTGAAAAACAGAACAGTATACATTTTTCCTGGGAAATCCCTTCAATAATCATAGTTGAACATATGTAGCACAAAAGAGTGAAAAATAGTCTGACAACAGAGGGTGACAAAAACTCCAGGTAGGCTGGTAGTTAAATGGTTAAAGGAAAAACTAACAGGTCTGTGAAAGCCAGAATTCTTGCTGTTTGGTAGGTGGTCAAATATTTATTTCATGCAATAAAAATACCATTTTGTGAATACTCACCTGTAAAATGGGTATTATAAGTATCACACACCCCGCTTCAAGATATCCATAACCTGTGGGTAGTACTGACCTGTAGAGGCGAATCTGCAGAGATGATAGGAAAAAGAAAGCCCCTCCCAGTCCATAAATACCTGGGACCTCCCACTCATTCTCCAGTATAAATATAGCAGTAAGGAAAGGGACCAGGAAGAGCCAAATATAAGTCATAACCATGCAAAGTTCACAATATGAAGGATCCAGAATACAAAAGGGCGGGGTGAAGCGGGGTGTGTGACATACTAATAATACCCATTTTACAGGTGAGTATTCACAAAATGGTATTATTCTTAGTATGTCACACACCCCGCTTCAAGATATCCATAACCTGTGGGACATCCAATAGCAGTGTACATAAAGGGCGGGGATCCAAAACAAGGCAAAAAGCACAACTTAAACCACTGCAGCCTGCAGAACTTTGCGGCCAAAAACAGCATCCGCTGAGGCCCGAACATCAACCTTGTAAAACTTGGAAAAAGTGTGAACAGAAGACCAAGTAGTGGCCTTACAAACTTGCTCAACAAAGGCCTGGTGCTGGAAAGCCCAGGACGCCCCAACCGCATGAGTAGAATGAGCAGTAACACGAAAAGGGGGACTCCTCCCCTTAGCAGAATAGGCCCCAACAATGGCCTGACGAATTCATTTACTAATGGAAGACTTGGCGGGCGCGAAGCCCTTCCTAGGCCCAAAGGGCACCACAAAAAAGGCATCAGTCTTACGAAAGGAAGACGTTATCACCAAATAGTACTTTACAACACGAACCACATCCAAAGAATGCAGAGCCCTGTCCTTGTAGTTGCTGGGATTAGGACACAGAGAGGGCAGAACAATGTCCTGATTCAGGTGGAAAGCAGAAACCACCTTAGGAAGAAAATCCGGCTTAAAACAAAAAACCACCTTGTCCTGATGCCTCTCGAAGTACGGAGCTTGAATGGACAAAGCCGCCAACTCAGAGACACGCCGAACAGAAGTGATAGCTACCAAAAATCGGAACATGCAGGTAAGCGTCCTTGATGTCTATGGACGTTAGAAAGTCCCCCTGACGGAGAGAGAAGATAGCTGAACGCAGCGTTTCCATGCGGAATTTCCACGGATGGACGAACCTGTTGAGGATCTTCAGATCCAGGATGGGTCGAACCGATCCGTCCTTCTTGGGTACCGTGAACAGATTGGAATAAAATCCCTGGCCCTGGTCTGAGGGGGGCACTGGGCAAATGACAGCCATGTCCAGAAGACTCTTTACTGCCGCCTGGAACCCCTGCACGGCCAGAGGGTCCGAAGGCACCCGAGACCTGATGAATCTGGAAGGGGGCCGGAGCTCGAACTCCAGTTTGTAGCCGGACGTCACCACTTCTCATATCCACCGGTCCGAGACTTCCCGATCCCAGACCTGGGAAAAGTGATGCAGCCGTCCCCCCACCCACATGGGTGAGGGCGCCCCTTCATTGTTGAGCTGGCTTAGCAGCGGGTTTGGGCTTAGAGCCCCAAGTGTATGCCGGACGGGCACGTCCTCTGCCCCTGTTCCCGAAATTTTCTCTAGATGAGGGGAAGGCAAAACCTCTGCCAGCTCTGGCCCCACGAAAGGAAGGAGCAAAGGAACCCACCCCCCGAAAGGGACGGCGTTGTTTCTTACGTTGAGGTAACTTACCGCCTTTGGCGACGGAATCCAATTTCTCTCCAAAGACCCGTAATCCTACAAAAGGGAGCGCCGTCAGCGACTTCTTTGACACAAAATCAGCCGCCCACTCACGCAACCAAACCGAACGCCGAATAGTCACCAGCAGAGCCGATGTTCTGCCACACATCATCAGAGTGTCATCCAATGCAGCTAGTACAAATGACAAAAACAGTTCACACCTTTTAAGGCCAAGGAACTCGTCACTATTCGGATCAAGCCCGGAAGAAGTCAAGAGGTCCCTGACCACAGACCTGGTAGCCACCACCATCAGCGCCGAAGCACAAACAGGCCTCATAGCTGACCCAACACTGGCAAAACCATGACAAGCCATCTGGTTGATGTGTTTATCCTCACCATCTTTAAGAGTGGAACAATCAGGAGTATTTAACACAGCAGTGTTAGACAACCCCAGAATTGGTGCATCCATTTCGGGAGGAGACCCCCAACGTTTAACCGTATCCAAAGGGAAGGGATATTTTTTGTCCCAACCCTGAGGAATACCTGGGAGCCGAGCAGGCCTCTCCCATTCCTTAGCAATAATTCCATCAAAATGCTTTTGATTAGGGAATTCCAAGCGTGGCCTGGATTCCTCGAAAAACTCCCCCTTCTGCTGTGGAACCGCCTCAGAAGGAGAAATAGCCAAAACCTCAAACATCTGAGCCAGAGCGTTAGGGGTATCCAAGGGCCTCCGCAAGTCCCGCTCAGCAGCAGCGCCAACAAACTGCTGATCGTCTGAATTGTCTGATTCATCATATACCTCCCCTTCCTCAAGAGGGGAATAATCAGACCAATCTAGATTATCAATATCATCAAAGTCAACCGCCGGCGAGGCGGTGTTTTCTCTTAGCCGGAGCCTTTCGTGCGACCGTGCTAGAGAATAATTTTTCAAGGTTGGCCAATCTGGCGCACATCTCAGATTGCAGCTCACCACCCATGACAACGTCACACGGGGTACGTATCAAGCTGGGAGGTGGAGGGGAAGCGACCGGCGGTGCTGACCCAGACGGCTGGGGTGCTGTGCTGTGCACATGGTATACATAAAAGCACATCATCCCCAGTAAGGGATGCCCCACACACCATACACTTCCGGGATTGCCCCGAGGGGAGCCCGAGCCCAGTATCCGGGGATGCCTCCATACGGTGAACTTATAGTTGGCTGCAATGACCAAGGGATTTACGCCAATAAGCAACCCGGGATGCCCCTTTAATGTCCCCAGTGGGAGGATTTGAAATAAGCCAATTAAGAACCCAGGGACCCTAGGACCGGGAGAAACCCTCTAACAGCACTGTGGGTTCTATCTGAAAGACATAATAAGAAGGCTAATAAGAACAGCTGGACACAAATAAATAAATATATATATATATATATATATATATATATATATATATATATTATATAAGAGCTTTAGAAGTGTGGGTAAATGAAAAAGTAGAGGAGGCCCAAAGGGCCACTCACAGTGATTCCTGAGAAGAACGTCCTCACTCCGTGAGGTAACAAGCCGCTCTGAGGGGAGAAGGGGGGCGTGGCCAGCGCGCAGAGCGCAAAGCGACTTGCTCCGCCCACCTCTCCAGATTATGCACAGAGCAAAGCTCCTCAGCGGTGGCATAGACACAAGGGACGGGCCGCAGCGCTTGGAAAGCTCGGCCCCGCCCCCAAGAGTGAGAGCGTGAGGGGAGATACTCCCCTCCGCCATGTACCGCAAAAGACCGGCACCGCAGCAATGTTGCGGCCGCGGCGCCGGTATCATAATAAAGCCCAAAGGAGGGGAGCGGGCCGTGGCTTTGTGCCCTGACAGCCGGCCCCGCTCCCCGCCAACTGACAACCGCAACGAGCTAACAATCGGGTGGGGGCCGCGGCTCGTGCTTACAGCCCGGCCCCGCCCCTTTTACCTCAGAAAAAGAATCACTGACAAATGGCGGGCACAGCCCCGCTTTTTATCAAAAGTGCAACACGCTGTGGCTCTCCACTCTGCTATCTACACAAAGTGACCAACCAATGTGAATTCAATAATAAATAAATAAATGAATAAATAAATTAATTAATTAATGAATATACAATCTTATTTAGACCCAACACCAAATAAAGGGGCCCACTCCTACTCATCCCTTCTCTGCTAAGGAGGGGGGCATTACTCAAAGAGGGGGACCACCCATAGTGTAAGTCCGAGGGACGGGGCATCCCAAACCGGGGTCACCTTCCCATTTAACCGCCTACCCTCTTTAATAGGGTCTCACGGAGGAGCATTTGCTCCTGGGCACCAAAGGTGCCTTCCTACCCTCACCCGGACCGTCAGCCTAGGCTGGGAGGCATGGTTACAGAAAAAAAGGTGTCCAGGTGGAAATAGATAACTAAAAAGGGGCCGGGAGTCATCCCGGCTACCTGAAATCCCCCTGTGCAAAGAGGAGACATCATCTTCTGACTTGCTCGCCGTCTGCAGAGATGAAGACTGGGGAATGAGTGGGAGGTCCCAGGTATTTATGGACTGGGAGGGGCTTTCTTTTTCCTATCATCTCTGCAGATTCGCCTCTACGGGTCAGTACTACCCACAGGTTATGGATATCTTGAAGCGGGGTGTGTGACATACTAAGAATATGTTGGCTGACCAGTAGGGCAGTAGAGGCGGGACCTGCTCTAAATAAGAGGCTGAATCCTGAAACATGTGATTTGCCTGCAGTCACCCGGGAACCTCCTCCAACCAAACCGGAAGTTGCATTACATGCAGCCTAGTAAGTACTAAGTCAATGCTATGAAGCTGACTGGGAACAGAAAGACACAGGACAACCCTTCTGCACCACCAAACAGGCAAGCTGACAAAAACCAGGGGCGTGGGTGGGCCAGTATTCGAGGAGCCCATAATCCAACCAGTTCTTTAGCAGTGCCCCTGAAGGTGGGGATGCGCAGGCCCCGGGTAGTCCCTTGGTGGTCACAGACTTGGGAAGGGGAAACACAGGGCAAAAGTACACAAGACACGAACAGGTGACCTGGGTTCCAGTGCTGACTATAGCGGAGCTGGTCCCCAGTGCAGGCTGTAGTGGAGCTGGGCCCCAGTGTAGGCTATGGGACAGACAATGAAGGGCCGTAGGCCCAAGACACACATGACTAAGACACTGAAAGGGCAGTAGGCCCAATACAGACAAAGACACGAACTGTGGTGAACCACAAGGCCCAGCACAGACAAAGACATGAACTATGAAGGACCTCGAGGCCCAGCAAGGACAAGAAGGCGATAAGTCCAAAATCAAGAACAGGAAGTCCGAAGGAATAGGAGGTATCAGGGAGCTTGGCAAGCACGGCTAGACTTCAAGAAGACAATGCAATGATCCAACCCAGGGGCGGGGCAAAGCACATGCATTTATAGGAAAACCAACAGCTTGATTAACACCAGGTGAGGTTAAACAATGCGGCTCTAGGACCCACAGAAGAACCACACGACTGTCCAGCAGACACACAGCAGACAGCGCTATGGCCAGAGCAGCGGACTTGGAGTGATGATGGTTCAAGACCTCGTTCATGCCAGTCCTAACAATTAGTCTTTGTAGCCTTTGAAAACCATACAGTGAAGGAGGAGCATGACAGCGTTGCAGAACAGGGTCTAAAAATCTTGTGAAAAAACAAATTTCTTAAGCGGTTGTAGAACCTCCTCATCTGCTGCCCATAGATTGAACCTGGAGGAAGGGATGTTGATGGCTCTTTTCTAAATTCAATGACCATTTTCATAGTATCCAATATCTCTACTGCACCAATGACCTAGATGATCTGTCTCCTTACAATAGGCTGTCTCATTGTTGCTCTTGATCAGGCCTATCGTGGTGTCATCCGCAAATTTTATGATCTTTAAACCTTATCCCTCCTTCACCCAAATCATGGTGGCGCCTGCAAACCATACAGTGAAGGAGGAGCACAGGGTAGGTCGAATGACAGCAGAACATGGTCTAGAAATCTTGTGAAAGACCAAACTTCCTAAGAGGTTGTAGAAACAATAGTTCCTTCCGTTTAACCAGCCCAAAGACTTAGATATAATGGCTCTCAGGAACTTGGTTTTGTGAACCTCCCTCACTTGCTGCCCATAGATTGAACCGGATGAAGGGATGGTGATGGACCTTTTCTAAACTCAATGACCATTTCCATAATATCCAATATTAGATCATTTCTACTGCACCACTGACATAGATTATCTGTCTCCTTACGATAGGCTGTCTCATCATTGCTCTTCGTCAGGCCTATCATGGCGTCATCTGCAAATCTTATGATCTTTAAACCTTGTCCCCTTCACTCAAATCATGGTGGCGCCTGCAAACCATACAGTGAAGGAGAAGCACAACGTAGGCCCAATGAGAGCATTGCAAAACAGGGTCATGAGATCTTGTGAAAGACCAAATTTCTTAAGCGATCGTAGTAAGAACAGTTTCTCACATATGACCAGCCCGAATACTTAGATATAGTGGTTCCCAGGAACTTGGTTTTGTGAACCTCTCTCACCTGCTGCCCACAGATTGAACCTGGAGGAAGGGACGGTGATATACATTATCTAAAATCTGTGACCATTTCCATAGTATCCAATATCAGATCATTTCTACTGCACCACTGACCTAGATGATCTGTCTCCTTACGATAGGCTGTCTCATTGTTGTTCTTTATCATGCCTATCATGGCGTCATCCTCAAATCTTATGATGTTTAATCCATATCCCCCCTTCACTCAAATCATGGGATCACCCAAATCATGGTGGCGCCTGCAAACCATACAGTGAAGGAGAAGCACAGGGTAGGCCCAATGAGAGCATTCCAGAGTTATGAGATCTTGTGAAAGACCAGATTTCTTAAGTGGTCGTAGAAAGAATACTTTCTTACAGACCAGCCCAAAGACTTACATAGTAACATAGTATGTAAGGCTGAATAAAGACTTTTGTCCATCCAGTTCAGCCTGTTTAACTCCTTCCAGTGGTCTAGTAGCCATAGCTGGAAATGTTATTACATGCCAGGAAGGCATCAAGGCCACTTTTGAACGTTTTTACAGTTTCCATCATTACTACCTCCTCTGGCAGCGAGTTCCATAGTCTCACTGCTCTTACAGAGAAGAATCCCCTCCTATGTCGGTGGAGAAAGCACCTTTCCTCTAACCTTAGTGGATGCCCCCGGGTTATGGTTACACTCCGGGGTATGAATAGATTGTGGGACAGATCCTTGTATTGACCCCGAATATATTTATACATAGTTATTAGATCACCCCTCAATCGTCTTTTTTCTAGACTAAATAAGCCTAACTTGGACAATCTTTCCGGGTACTCTAGCCCCCGCACTCCTTTTATTAACTTTGTTGCTCTTCTTTGAACGCGCTCCAGTTCTGATATGTCCTTCTTAAGCACAGGTGCCCAGAACTGTACACAGTATTCCATATGGGGTCTGACCAGTGACTTGTACAGGGGTAAAATGATGCTCTGGTCATGAGCACCTATGCCCCTCCTGATGCACCCCATGATCCTATTTGCCTTGGCAGCAGCTGCCTGGCATTGATTACTACAGTTGAGCTTATTGTCAACTAAAACCCCTAGGTCCTTTTCCATTGTTGTTTTACCAAGTGTTTCTTTATTTAGTGTGTAATCATGACACAGATTTCTCCTTCCCATGTGCATAACCTTACATTTATCTGTGTTAAACTTCATTTGCCATTTTACTGCCCTTGCTTCCAATTTATCTAAATCTGTTTGTAGCTGCCTGTTGTCCTCTTTTGTTTTAATTACTTTACTCAGCTTAGTATCATCTGCAAAGATTGAGACTTTACTGTTTAATCCATACCCAATGTCATTTATATATATATATTGAAGAGAATTGGTCCCAGAACTGACCCTTGTGGTACTCCACTAGTAAGTGACCCAATCTGAGTGTGTACCATTGATAACCACCCTCTGCTTCCGATCATTAAGCCAATTTCCCACCCATCTGCACACGTTTTCCCCCAGTCCAAGCATTCTCATCTTTTGTACCAGCCTTTTATGTGGCACAGTATCAAATGCTTTAGAAAAGTCAAGATATATGATATCCAATGACTACCCCTGATCCAATCTTGAACTTACCTCCTCATAAAAGCTGATCAAGTTTGTCTGGCAGGAGCGATTCCTCATAAATCCATGCTGATATGAAGTAATAAGGTCATTTCCCCCAAGGTGCTCCAGGATAGTATCCCTTAAGAAACCTTCAAACAGCTTGCCCACCACAGATGTTAAGCTTACCGGTCTGTAGTTCCCAGGTTCCCCCCTAGATCCCTTTTTGAATATTGGCACAACATTTGCCAAGCGCCAATCCATCGGAACAGACCCTGTAGTCATGGAATCCACAAATATTAGAAATAACGGCTTGTCTATTACTGTACATAACTCCCTTAAAACACGAGGATGTATGTCATCTGGTCCCGGTGATTTATCGATTTTTATCTGCTTGAGACGGTGCCGGACTTCTTCCTTGGTTAGACCAGTGACATTTAATGGAGGGTTTCCGTTATTCCCCTGCATTTCACTCGGGATGTCAAATTCTTTTGTGAATATAGAAGCAAAGAAGTTGTTAAGCAAATTAGCTTTCTCCTTATTTCCCTCTATAGGGGTCCCCTCCTTGCTTTTCAGGGGGCCCACACCCTCAGGTTTGTACCTTTTACGGTTTATGTAGCTAAAGAATAATTTGGGGTTAGTTTTACTCTCTTTCGCGACCAGTCTTTCTGTCTCCAGCTTAGCTGCCCTTATCTGTTGTTTACATTGTTTATTTTCTTCATATTTTTTTAACGCTTCCGCTGTCCCTTCCTGCTTTAAACGTTTAAATGCCTTTTTTTGGTTGTTTATTGCCCCCTTAACCTTTTTATTTAGCCACATCGGTTTACATGTGTGTCTAATAGTTTTATTCCTGTAAGGTATATATCTGTCACAATGAAAATTAAGGATTCCTTTGAAAGTATCCCATTTAGCGTCCATGCTTTTGTTTTTAAGGACATTTTCCCAGTCAATGCAGTGTAGGGCATCTCTAAGTTGGTCAAACTTTGCCTTTTTGAAGTCCCGCGTTTTTGTGGCTCCTTGATAAGGCACCCTAGTGACTGCTAATTGGAAATTAATGATATTATGATCACTGCTTCCAAGGTGTCCCCCAACCTGTACCTTTATTACTTTGTCTGGTACATTGGTTAGTATTAGGTCCAATATGGCTTTCCCCCTTGTTGGAGCTTGTACTTGTTGGGAAAGGTAGCCATCTTTTGTTTTAGATAAAAAACTATTACTTTTATGCGAAACACATGTTTCAGCATCCCAGTCTATATCTGGGTAGTTAAAGTCCCCCATAATCACTACCTCATTTATTTTAGCGGCTATATCTATTTGCCTTAGCATCATATTTTCTATGGATTCGGATATATCTGGAGGTTTATAGCAAACCCCCATCAGTATTTTATTTTTGTTTCTCCCTCCATGTATTTCTACCCATACAGACTCCACATGGTCATTCCCCTCACATATATCCTCCTGCAGAGCGGGCTGTAGAGAGGATTTTACAATTAAGCAGACTCCACCCACTTTGCATTTGTTACGGTCCCTCCTAAACACACAGTATCCCTGTAAATGTACTGCCCAGTCATAGCTTTCATCCAGCCAGGTCTCTGTTACCCCCACTATGTCATATTGCTCTTCTGTTATTATCAGTTCTAGTTCATCCATTTTATTAGTCAAGCTTCTAGCATTTGTAAGCATGCATTTCAAATGCTTATGACAATTTTGATAATTTTGTATATTGCACTTATTCCTGCTAGATGTGCTAGCCCCTCCCCCCTCTCCACCCCCAGTTTCATGTCTACACCCACTGTCACTTTCTTTCCTAACTTCCCCTTTGTAATAGCTTTTACCCTCCCCCCCAATGCTCAGTTTAAACACTCCTCTAACCTTTTAGCCATCCTCTCCCCCAGAACAGATGCACCCTCCCCATTGAGGTGCAACCCATCCCTGCCAAAGAACCTGTAGCCCACTGTGAAGTCGGCCTAGTTCTCTAAGAACCCAAACCCCTCCTTTTTACTCCAATTTTTGAGCCACCTTTTTACATCTCTTATCTCCCGCTGCCTCTCTGGTGTGGCTCTTGGTACTGGTAGTATTTCTGAGAATACTACAGTTGAGGTCCTTGCCTTAAGCTTACGGCCTAAGTCCCTGAAATCATTTTTTAGGACCTTCCACCTACTTCTTCCTATGTCATTTGTGCCAATATGCACCATGACCGCTGGGTTCACGCCAGCCCCTCCCAACAATCTGTCAGCCCGCTCCGCTACATGCCGTACTCTTGCCCCAGGAAGGCAACACACTGTTCGGCAATCCCGGTCTTTGTGACAGATTGCCCTGTCTGTTCCCATAATAATAGAGTCACCCACTACCAGCACCTGTCTTGCCTGCCCTGTTCTCCCATTTCCCCTCCCATTCTTACTGGAGCCGACAGATGTGTCTTGCTGCAGCTGTGCCATCCCTGAGCTAACATCCTCCTCATCTGCCAACCAGGCAAACTTGTTTAGAGGTGCCTGTTCAGGGCTAGCCTCCCTGTAACTTTTACCCCTACCCTGCCTTCTAACTGTTATCCAGCTAGCTGCCTCATTTTCCTGCTTTTCCTCTCCCCCCATACTACCACCCTCCCCCTCCCCTGACCCATGTAGTGCCAGATCAGTGAGATCCAGACTCTTTTGCATGATAACAATTTCTCTCAGTGTTGCCAATCGCTTATTTAGATTGTGAATCACGGCTTCCAAATCAGCGATTCGCAGACATCCGGGGCATATATATTCACCATCGACCGATTGATCAAGAAGTGCATACATAGCACAAGATGTACACTGAACAGCATTGTTAGGCATGGAACCCATTGTATCAATTTGTGGGAACACCAACCCCTCGATTCAAAGAGCAAAAGTTAATTGATTTCGGATCGAGAATCGTAAGTTTGGGTGGGTGTTAGTCATTTTTTCCTGTTTTTTTGGCCATTTACGACTCGCACGAGCCTACGTTCGAATGCGTATATGCTCTTACGATCATCGCAAGTTCGTTCCTAAATTTTAGGATCAAAACGTAAAACTTAGGATCAAATCCTAAAACTTAGGATGAAAACGTAAAACTTAGGATAATTGGATGTGTTTCGGTGTGATTCAGAGAACAGTTTTCAAACCTCTAAATACGTTTTAAAAGAAAGCCACTGCCGACACCTTTTAGCAGTCGGATTGCTGTTCTTGAACAGGTTTTTTGGCTATGTGGAGGAGTCTGCGCGTCTTGAGCTGCAATGAACTGCATGTATCAGCATGGCCGAGCCCATAAATTGTATTGCAATGCATACCTGATTCATGTATGCCTTATAAAAGCATTTTAATGTGGACCTTAATTAGTCCTTTGCATGTAAACCTTTATTTGGCAATATATTTGCGTTAATTAAAGAAACTTATGTCCTTTGTTATTTATTTTTAAATTGATGTACTAGAATAATATTTTTAGATTGCATTTATTGGTGTAGTTGTTTACCTTTGCTTTGTTTAATTATTTAAGCACATCTTTGGTCAGATGCATCACACTTACTGAGGAGAGGAGAGCGGGATAAAGTGCAGGATGTGGGTTACTGCTGTATTTTGCACAGACACAGCAGAGCTGGGGGCACGGAAAGGTCAGAAATCAAAGAATCCAGAGCAACACAGTCACAAGGCCCTTTCTGTTTGCAGGCTGCCCGATAATACCTGAGCCGCCATCTTGGCTGTTTCTAGGCTCATAACATGCAGAAGTTGCTGGGTGTTTTTTAATATTTGAGAGCAATCTGTATGTAGAGGGTGTGGGTAACCACACAAAAAATTTAAAGTTGTACCATTTGAAGCATAAATATTAAAATTAAATCCACAAGTAAAAAATGCAAGTTAAGTAAAAATTAAACAAAGTAAGATTTACTTATGCAAATGCATTCATTAATGGTTGGTTACTACAAAATGAATGAAATAAAGAAAAATAAAAGACCAAATATTTAGAATGCACTTTAATGAGGTAAGTTTGTAGTGCGGAGCCGCAAGATCAGAAGGATTTACGTCCAGACAAAAAAGGAAAAAGGGCAAAACCAATGTTGCAACCTGAGAAATGAAACGGAAAAATCAGGATGGAAACTGACATAGGTCTGATTCCCGAACTGCCATACGAACGGACGTATATTTTAGGATAGAAACGTATTTGCTTATAGAATCACTCGCAAGTTCATACGAACGCACGAGCGGACGTGAAAAATAGGATGATCGGCACCAAAATCCAAGCTGTTACATGTTTCTTTGAATCGACCCTCAAGTGTAGAATTTATAACACTTAAAATAACAACAAGAAAAACCCCAAAGGGGTAAATAAGGTGGCACCCATTGTTTAAGGTTTTGTTTAAGCATAACAATAAAAAATAAAAAATAAATGGGTACAGCACCCGCCGGGAGATACACACCTTGTACGTTCCCAGTCCCGCGCTGCCATCATCATCACCACCAGCGGCCGGTGCTCGCCTCCCTACTGCAGGGGGAGTGCGAGTCCCTGGCCTGACACACACGCACTTCCGCGCTCCAGTGTGAAGCGCGAGTGACGTCACATCCGCCGCTGGCCGCGTGACGCGCTTCCGGCCGGAGCGCGCCCGGGGCACACCGGCTTTCAATTTCTGGCGGCGGGGGAACGAGGTGATGTGTGTATAAAGCCATGGTGGGAGCTGTCATCCACCCAGCCTCATCACTGCCCTGAGGAAGAGACCCAGCGTCTCGGAACGCGTGGGCGCACGGGGGGGCCGGTGTGTGACCGACATCCAATATGAGATAAGTGTTTGACTGTCTTTTTCCATTTGGTTTATGTCTCCTGATGTTGGGGTTCACATAATTAGCTTTGAATGTTTTCTACTCTGTTTGATATTGATGCACTTTTTGGCACGCAGCACTTTATTGTAATAAGGTTGTATATGAATTTAATTATTTATGAGTTATTGTGATATGTATATATTTTTTGCACATATGGTAGGGAAATTGGATGTTTTTATAGCTAGGTACGCCAGTGCCCCCCGGTGGCAGGATAAGGTTATGAATTTGTCTTATATGTTTTTTAAACTGTAATTGTTCGTTCTGTAAATGTGATCAGGATTATACAATTAAAATATTATCTTTTTAATATTAATTGTGTGTGCAGCAGTAAAATCTTTGGTTGGATACTTTATAGGGAAATTGGGGCCTTCCCTCTTGTTTGCTCACTTAAAATAACAATATGAAATCAAAGGCAGATACTTACAGCTTCAGCACTTCTGCTTGTAACTTCTTCTTTTAACTCCTGCTTTAACTCACCACTTCCAAGCAGCCACTTACAGAGTCAGCCTTAAGAGCAAGCTACAAGAGCTGTGTGTTGCCTTATAACACACCTGCTTCAATTAGGCCTCAATTAGGCCTCAGCAGGAATCCAGGAGAGAGAAAGTGAAAAAAAAAAAAAAACTTCTTTTTTTCTTTGGTTTAAATTTGTGCCAGCATTAACACACTGATTCACAAAAATAAAACAAACACAGTTTACTATATTTTACTTACCAAATGAGCTCAGTTTCCCAAAGCTTACCACAGGAGATCCTGCTTTAACTCACCACTTCCAAGCAGCCACTTACAGAGTCAGCCTCAAGAGCAAGCTACAAGAGCTGTGTGTGATGCCTTTTAACACACCTGCTTCAATTAGGCCTCAATTAGACTTAGATATGATGGTTCCCAGGAACTTGGTTTCGTGAACATCTCTCACCTGCTGCCCACAGATTGAAACTGGAGTAAGGGAAGGTGATGGACCTTTTCTAAAATCTATGACCATTTCCATAGTCATCTCTACTGCACCACTGACCTAGATCATCATTGTTCACTCTTGAGCAGGCCTATCATGGAGTCATCCTCAAATCTTTACACCATATATCCCCCTTCACCCAAATCATGGGATCTTCACTTTGCAACCATCTGGGAAATGACTACGCTGCTTGGGGGCCATGACAGAGAGATTAGAGCGGACCAACAGTCAAAAATTACTTAAACCGGACCAACACACCAAACAGTGCTCATATGCCACGCCCCTCCCCAAAGCAATATAGATTGCTGCACAAAATAATTCATTTTCGTTTTTGTAATTCAATTCATTTTTACTCCTGCTATAGAAAATTTTAGCAACAAAATGGCGGCTCATGCATTTGCAGGCCGCCTGTAAACAGGAAGAGCTGCTGGGTTTCCTGTTACTGTGCATTGTCAGTTAAATCCAGGCAGCAGCATGGCTGAGATGCTGGGAGAGGAAGCTCCAAAATGGCCGCTGCCTTTCTTTTCCAACTGTGCCAGGCTGTTGGTCAGGTTTAAGAGCTTCTTTCCGCAAGCCATCAGGCTACTTAATTCAAGAGGAAACATAGTCACCACTTACTGTTATTGGTGTTTAAATGTACAGTGCATAATTTAAACCAGTGGCATTCGTTTCTTAACTGAACTGCACTATGTTTCTGAGAAGAACTTTGCCGTCCACTAAAACTAAGTGATCTAATATGGTAATTTTTATAATGTCTAATTAGCATTAGCCTCCTCTTCTCCCACTTGTATATATATTATCATTTTTATACTCCTTATATTCTCACAAGAGCATTTCACTGCATGTGATGCTTATGTATGTGACCAATAAAACAACCTGGGATATAGGGCTGCACCTGGTGGTCCCTGTTGGTTTTAGGTGTCATCTCAGGAGACAAATAAATAAAATGTAACCAAAGAAAAAGATTCAGAAACCGGAAGTCCGTGGTATTAATAAACCAAAATGCGTGTACTGGAAAGATGGCGGGTGCCCACAGATTGGGCTCGGGGTGCCATAAATCTGCCACCACGGATATAGATGATCCTCGTCTATGGTATAAAAACACACGATAGCGTGCAAATGAATTATTTAAACATCGCACGTGGAGATTTTTGGTATTTTTTATTTTTTTTATATATTCTCTCACACTTTAAGTGTCTCTTCGATAAAAAAGAAAGAGCTCTCCATCGCAATACTGATTTCCCCTGTGTGTGGTACATTCATACACACCTAAACACGGTCGCTCATGGCTGAGACATAAATATAAAGCCCCTCCCACCCGATACATTTTGAGATTACACTCTGCAGAGAAACGAGGACACGGAAAGATGGCGGCACAGGCAGCGGTAAGGTCACATGGTGCAACTCTTCTTAATGGCGGAGCTATCTCTCTCATTCTATCATTCACCAGGATATGGAAAGATGGCGGCACAGGCAGCAGTGAGGTCACATGGTGCAACGCTTCATAATGGTGGAGTGGTCTCCTTCATTCTATCATCAGGGTTCTGCCACAGCCGCCTGGCAAGCTCCATTTCCTCTCACAATCATTGAAAGCGACCCACACTCTGAGGACCCTGGAATCTGTAAGATTCCCTCCCCCCAGGGCATCCAGAATCGGAATGCCCCGCTGTGTGAAAACCCCCAGGTCTCCCGGAAGCTCCCCTTCTTTCCTGGTCCGACGGTGCATACACGAGCATCAGCCGCACCCCCGCTATCTCTTTAGCAGGGCGCGCATGCATAGGCTGCACCCAAAACCTTTATTTAAAGTGGACTAATTACCAAGATTTTGATTAACCTGGTGATTGGTCCCTGGCCAGAGGCATTCCGATGTAGGATGTCCCCCCTGTGTGAAACTCCTCGCCCACTTTCACTCACCTTTCCGCTGTTTACCCAGCGCATGCATAGGCGCTCGTCCAATTAACGTTTTATGCGACGCATCAGAAAGCCGCTGATTTCAACTTCACGCCGTCATAGGCATGCCAGTGGCCGCATTTCCTGCTCCCTTGTGCAGTGCCCACTCTATCTGAATGGCTGGGCGCGGGGAGCATGCACAACTACAGATACGGGAGGACTGGCCGTAGCGAGACCCTGGACAATACCCGGTGGGCCGCACTGCTTTGGGGCCAGTTTGGCTGCTGCTTTTAACACCCACATTCAATCTCCACTCCCTTAGTCTCCCACTCAGCCCCCAGTACCCATCCCCACTGTACACACAAGCCAAGGAACCCCAGCCCCCTGTACCCAGCCCCACTGTACCCACAAGCCAAGGAACCCCAGCCCCCTGTACCCAGCCCCACTGTACCCACAAGCCAAGGAACCCCAGCCCCCTGTACCCAGCCCCACTGTACCCACAAGTCAAGGAACCCCAGACCCCTGTACCCAGCCCCACTGTACCCACAAGCCAAGGAACCCTAGACCCCTACCCAGCCCCACTGTACCCACATGCCAAGGAACCCCAGACCCCTACCCAGCCCCACTGTACCCACAAGCCAAGAAACCCCAGCCCATTACCCATCCCCACTGTACCCACATGCCAAGGAACTCCAGCCCCCTACCCATCCCCACTGTACCCACAAGCCAAGGAACCCCAGACCCCTACCCATCCCCACTGTACCCACAAGCCAAGGAACCCCAACCCCCTGTACCCAGCCCCACTGTACCCACAAGCCAAGGAACCCCAGACCCCTACCCATCCCCACTGTACCCACAAGCAAAGGAACCCCAGACCCCTACCCAGCCCCACTGTACCCACAAGCCAAGGAACCCCAGCCCCACTATACCCACAAGCCAAGGAACCCCAGATCCCTACCCATCCCCACTGTGTCCACATGCCAAGGAACCCCAGCCCCTACCCATCCCCACAAGCCAAGGAACCCCAGACCCCTACCCATCCCCAATGTACCCACAAGCCAAGGAACCCCAGCCCCCTAACCTTCCCCACTGTACCCACAAGGCAAGGAACCCCAGACCCATACCCATCCCCACTGTACCCACAAGCCAAGGAACCCCAGCTCCCTACCCATCCCCACTGTACCCACAAGCCAAGGAACCCCAGCCCCCTACCCATCCCCACTGTACCCACAAGCCAAGGAACCCCAGACCCCTACCCATCCCCACTGTACCCACAAGCCAAGGAACCCCAACCCCCTGTACCCAGCCCCACTGTACCCACAAGCCAAGGAACCCCAGACCCCTACCCATCCCCACTGTACCCACAAGCAAAGGAACCCCAGACCCCTACCCAGCCCCACTGTACCCACAAGCCAAGGAACCCCAGCCCCACTATACCCACAAGCCAAGGAACCCCAGATCCCTACCCATCCCCACTGTGTCCACATGCCAAGGAACCCCAGCCCCTACCCATCCCCACAAGCCAAGGAACCCCAGACCCCTACCCATCCCCAATGTACCCACAAGCCAAGGAACCCCAGCCCCCTAACCTTCCCCACTGTACCCACAAGGCAAGGAACCCCAGACCCATACCCATCCCCACTGTACCCACAAGCCAAGGAACCCCAGCTCCCTACCCATCCCCACTGTACCCACAAGCCAAGGAACCCCAGCCCCCTACCCATCCCCACTGTACCCACAAGCCAAGGAACCCCAGCCCCCTGTACCCAGCCCCACTGTACCCACAAGCCAAGGAACCCCAGACCCCTACCCATCCCCACTGTACCCACACGCCAAGGAACCCCAGACCCCTACCCATCCCAACTGTACCCACATAGTTACAGTTGAAAAGACATCTATCTATCAAGTTCAACCAAGTGTGTTGGAGGTAATTTTTTTTTTTTTATTGTTTGTTTTTTTACTGATAACAGCTAATAGTAACTGTTAATGTTATTCTCTTTTTGTTTCAATATTTTTATTAAAGCTTTGAAATTCCAATATTACAGATATACGAAATGTATGCATTATGATACCATCCCACGCAGGGGAGGTGAGAAGGAACAGCTGACAGTGCATATGATTACACATAGATTATGTTGGCATTTTAATAATTTGCAATGGATACAAGTTAAAGCAGTAAACGACAGCATATCGCAGTCTGAAGGGAGGAAAAAAAAAGTAAAAACTGGGGGGGAGGGAAGAGGTTGGGGGGGAGGGGTCAGGGGGGGGAGAGGTCGGGGGGGGAAGGTTCAAGGAGCTCCCGCACTCCACCAGTCTACGTACCTGGATGCTACAGCCTCCACGGGGGCTCGCCAGGCCAAGCGAATCTCATCCAGGGCTCCCATAAAGAATTTATCGTGAGTGTCGGCCAGAATACTGGACAACCTCTCGTTGATGAGAAACCCATTCATTCTGGTCGACACCTCTGAGATTGGGGTAAATTGTTTTTTCCAGGCTCTGGCTATGGCCTGTTTGGCTGCCAAGAGGAGGTAGACAAAAAGTCTATGCTGTTTGCTGGTGAGCTCCTGGGGCTTACAGTGCAGGAGGGCAACCCAGGGGTCTTTTTTCATGTTGGTTTGGAAGACGTCGTTAGCCAGCCTATATACCTGATTCCAGAAGCGGGCCAACATGGGACAAGTCCACCATGTATGAAGGAAATCCACTTCCGCACTGCAGCCCCTGAAGCACGTTTTAGACTGTCCCGGGAACATCCTGCTCAGCCGACCCGGCACCAGGTACCAGCGAAGCATTACCTTATAGGCCGTTTCAGTCGCCAGGACGTTGATAATGTTATTTTCTTCTAAATAAGAATCTAATCTTATTTTGAAGCTGTCAGCGGTTGATGCTGTAACAAGCTTCTGTGGGAGGAAGATTTATAGTTCTTATGGTGAAGAATGATTGTCGCCTCCTGAGACTGAATCTTTTTTTCCAGATGGAGGAAGCGCGCCTCCTTGTCTTTAGTGAGGATTTTACCTGAAATAGTGTTCCCCCATATTTTCTGTATTGGCCATTTATATATTCATACAAGTTAATCATGTGCCCCCTCAGCCGTCTCCTCTCAAGACTAAACAGATTTAATTCCCGTAATCTTTCCTCATAACTAAGATCCTTCATTCCTCTTATTAGTTTGGTGGCTCCTCTGCTCCCTTTCCATAGTCAGAGCGTCCTTTCTATAAACTAATGTCCAGAACTGGACGGCATATTCCAAGTGAGGGTGTGCCAGTGCCTTGTAAAGAGGCAAAATTACTCACCTATCCCATGATTCCAGGCCTTTATTAATACATAATATCTTGGTGGCCTTGGAAGCAGCTGCTTGGCATTGCATGCTGTTATTTAGCCTGTGATCTACCAGTACCCCCAGATCCTTCTTAGCTAGTGACTCTCCCACTTTTACTCCCCTGAGGACATATGTGGCCTTCAGGTTTTTAGACCCCAAGTGCATGACTTTACATTTCTATACATTGACCTTCATTTGCCAAGTGGAGCCCAGACACTCAATGTGTCCAAGTCATCCTGAAGCTTGTGACCATCTTCAATAGACACATAGGCACTGTGCTCCTGAAGCTTGTGACCATCTTCAATAGACACATAGGCACTGTGCTCCTGAAGCTTTTGACCATCTTGTGGGCCACTTTAAGATAAATAGGGCCGCAGCCCTTCACAGTTACAGGAACATCCTTCCCAAAAGAGGAAGCTATTGTGCAGTCATGCAGCATAAAAATGAGGCACAGGCGCTGGCACACTGGGTATTGGGCACATAGAGTATTGGGGCAACAGAGCACACGCGTGCACACACACACACACACACGGGACACTATAAAAAAAAATAGTGGTTAAAATATAGAATGTGGTCCAGTTAATATACATGATCGAGAGCGGGACTGGCCCGGATGAGCTTAGCTGCAGGTGAGTTGTGCTCCCCAGCTCCGTATAATGCAGCAGCAGCAGCAGTCCGGTCAACGCTCATCCCATTGCAGTTTATCACAATCCGTTGAGAAGATTCTCTCTTCCAGAGATGGAGGATCCAGGAGTCACGCATGTGCAGTCCTCCGGGTTTTGGGTTGGGAAGCTCCTCCTCCTCCGGGGAAGGCATCACAGACCTGTAGGGAAGCACATGAGAATACTCACACTCTGTACAGAGCACAAAGTCTATAGGGCCGACTTCTGTGACCACATTGGGCATCACTCACCCATAGTCTCACCTCCCTCCGCTACGGCACGGCAGCCAGGAAACAGGCATCATTTAGAAGACAACAGGTATGATAAGAGTCACTTTAAAGTGGACCTTCAGTCCAAAAAAAATACAATTATGTGATTCTCACCTGGTTTTCTCTTCCATATCCACTTCAGACCATCAGCAATCAGTAGGGCGTGGACTGCAAGACAAAGGTGTGGCTCCTCCCGGCTATATACATTAGGCTGCACTTTCACAATCCAGTAATTTGAAAAGCAGTAGAAACAGCTACCCGGGAGGAATAAGCCAACCCTATATCTTTGTTAGAGACAAAAGGGGAGACAAGACCTCCTCTCTACCACTCTCCATTTTCATTTTTTTTTTAATCAACTATTTATACATAAACTCCCCTGGGACTAGGCATCTGAAGCATAGATATAGTAACCTAGCAGAAAGGGAGGGTCTGAGGACTTGGAGTATTGGAAGAGAAAACAATTCTACAGATGAGAATCACAGAATTGTATTTTCTATCCCAATCCCACGAATGGGACCTCCAAAAGCAGTGCCCTACTTCAGAGTAGGATCCCAAAAATTAATGAAGAGTAGGCTACTGTAAAATGAAAAACATCTTTGCTTATTGCTGTCAGTCGTACCTTCCTACCGAATACGGCATCTGCCGAGGCTCTAACCTCTACCTTATAGAACTTGGTAAGAACTGAAGACTGAGTAGCAGCTTGTGTAGAATAACACAAGACATAACACAAGACCTTGGAGACATAGGCCCTTAATACCACCTGTATAATCCATCGGCTGATGGTGGACTTAGCTGATGGTAGACCTTTCCGTGGCTCCTCAGTTATAACATATAAGGAGTCCAACTTACGGAAGCTTGTGTAGCAGTGATATAATATTTCAATGTAACCGGAGTAGGAAATAAGGAAGGCAAAACCACCTCTTCATTAAGATAAAATGGGGAAACCACTTTAGGAAAAATTTTGTGAATACTCACCTGTAAAATGGGTATTATAAGTATGTCACACACCCCGCTTCAAGACATTCATTACACTTGGGTATACTGACCTGTAGATGGCGATCTTGCAGAGATGATATCAAAAAAATGTAAGACCCTCCCGGCCCATAAATACCTGGGACCTCCCACTCATTCCCCAGTATAAAGATAGCAGTAAGATCAAGGGACCAGGAAAGCCAATTACAACTAACAAAGGTTCACCATATAAAGGATCCAGAATACAAAAGGGCAGGGTGAAGCGGGGTGTGTGACATACTTATAATACCCATTTTACAGGTGAGTATTCACAAAATGGTATTATTCTAAGTATGTCACACACCCCGCTTCAAGACATTCATTACACTTGGGACATCCAATAGCAGTGTCCATAAAGGTTGGGGATCCAAAAAACAAGGCACAAACTTAAACCACTGCAGCTTGCAGAACTTTGCGGCCAAAAACAGCATCCGCTGAGGCCCGAACATCAACCTTGTAAAACTTGGAAAAAGTGTGAACCGAAGACCAAGTAGCAGCCTTACAAACTTGCTCAACAGAAGCCTGGTGCTGGAAGGCCCAGGACGCCCCAACAGCACGAGTAGAATGAGCAGTAACACGAAAAGGGGGAACCTTCCCCTTGGCAGAATAGGCCCCATCAATGGCCTGGTGAATCCATTTACTAATGGAAGACTTGGCAGGAGCCAAACCCTTCCTAGGCCCAGAGGGCACCACAAAAAGGGCGTCAGTCCTACGAAAAGGAGAAGTAGCCACCAAATAGTACTTCACACAGCGAACCACGTTCAAAGAATGCAAAACCCTCTCCTTGTCATTGCTGGGCTTAGGACACAAGGAGGGAAGAACAATGTCCTGATTCAGATGAAAAGCAGAGACCACCTTAGGAAGGAAATCTGGCTAAAAGCGGAAAACAACCTTGTCCTGATGCCTCTCAAAGTAAGGGGCCTGAATGGAGAAAGCCGCCAACTCCGATACACGCCGAACGGAAGTGATGGCAACCAGAAAAACAACCTTCTGAGTAAGCGTAGAAAATACCATTTTGTGAATACTCACCTGTAAAATGGGTATTATAAGTATGTCACACACCCCACTTCAAACATTAATTATTACACTTGGGTTACTCCACCAGCAGGTGGCGACGTTGCAGAGAAGCAGAGCCCCTGCTGGTCTATAATACCTGGGACCTCCCACTTATCTTCCAGTTTTCAAACAGCAGTAAAGACAAGGTACCAGGAAAAACCATTGGTAACCCTCAAACTGTAAACGAAGCTTCACCCTATAAAGAATCCAGGATACCAAAAAGGGCGGGTGAAGTGGGGTGTGTGACATACTTATAATACCCATTTTACAGGTGAGTATTCACAAAATGGTATTATTCTAAGTATGTCACACACCCCGCTTCAAACATTAATTATTACACTTGGGACATCCAAAAGCAGTGTCCAGAAAGGGCGGGTATCCGACAAGGCCATAATGCAAAACTCAAACCACTGCAGCTTGCAGAACCTTGCAGCCAAAAACAGCATCCGCTGAAGCCCGCACATCAACCTTGGAAAAACTTGGAAAAAGTGTGAACAGAAAACCAAGTAGCAGCCTTACAAACTTGTTCAACAGAAGCCTGGCGCTGAAAAGCCCAAGACGCTCCAACAGCACGAATAGAATGAGCATTGATACAAAAAAAGGGGAAGCCTTCCCCTTGACAGAATAGGCCCCAAAAACAGCCTGACGAAGCCATTTGCTAATGGAAGACTTAGCCGGAGCCAAACCCTTCCTAGGCCCGCAGGGCACCACAAAAAAGGAATCAGTCTTACGAAAAGGAGATGTAGTAAGCAAATAGTACATAACACAACGTACCACATCCAAACAATGCAAAACCCTCTCCTTGTCATTCCTAGGCTTAGGACACAAGGACGGAAGAACAATGTCCTGGTTAAGATGAAAAGCAGAGACCACCTTAGGAAGAAAATCCGGTTTGAAGCGGAAAACCACTTGTCCTGATGTCTCTCAAAGTGAGAGGCCAGAATCGACAAGGCTGCCATGTCCGAAATGCACTGAACCGAAGTGATGGCCACCAAAAAAGGCAACCTTCGGAGTCAGAATAGAAAGATCAATATCCTGCAAAGGCTCAAAAGGAGGAGCCTGAAGAGCAGAGAGAACCAAATTCAAATCCCCAAACGGAGAGCAATAGCTTCCTAGGAGGCCGCAGATGCGAAACCCCCTGGAAAAAAGTCTTGACCAAAGGATGAAGCGCAAATGACTTTTGAAAAAAGACAGACAAGGCAGAACCTGCCCCTTTCAAGGTACTCAGCTGAAGACCAGAGTCCAGCCCAGATTGAAGAAATTCCAAAATCCTAGAAACAGAGAAAACCCGGCAGGGCAAGGATAACACCAATCAATATAAGACCTCCATGTCCTATAGTAGATAGTAGAAGAGGACCTCTTCCTGGCACTAATAAGAGTCTGAATAACAGAATCCGAAAGACCTTTCTCCCTTAAGATGGAGGTTTCAGCAGCCAAGCCGTTAAAGCCAGCGTTGGTAAATTGGGGTAACGCAGCTGGCCATGAGTGAGAAGATCCGCCCAAAGAGGCAGACCGAACTGGTCCACAGCCAGACGAACGATGTCTGCGAACCACACCCGCCTTGGCCACCTTGGAGCCACGAGAATGGCGGGAACCCCTTCCAGGGCCAGCTTTCGCAACACCCTGCCTAACATGGGAATCGGAGGAAACAGATACAGGAACCCCAGGTCCCCCCAGCTCAGAGACATGGCATCCACCGCCAGAGCCAGAGGATCCTGAGAGAGCGACACAAATGCCGGAAGCTTGTAATTGTGACGGGAAGCCAACAGATCCACCTCCGGCGTCCCCCACCGGAGACAAAGAGACCGAAACACCTGGGGGTGGAGAGACCATTCCCCCCGACGGGAAGAGCACCTGCTCAGAAGTCCGCCTCCATGTTTTCCACTCCCGGAATGTACACTGCCAAGATGCAAGGAACATGAGCCTCCGCCCAATTCAGGATCAGAGACACCTCTCTGAGGGCACCCAGACTGCGAGTCCCTCCTTGGTGATTGATGTAAGCAACCGCCGTCCGATTGTCCGACCGAACCTGAACCGGCAAGCCCTGTAGATGCTGTGAGTGAGACAGAACCAACCTGATGGCTCTCAGCTCCAGAATGTTTATGGGCAAGTGGGCCTCCTGAGGACCCCACCGCCCCCGGAACCGAAGATCCTTCCAGAAACCCCCCCATCCTGACAGACTGGCATCCGTGGTAACAGTCTCCCAAAGAGGCGTCAGGAAAGATCTGCCCCTTAAAAAGTTGTCCGAGACCATCCACCACTGAAGAGACTGCCGGACCCTGGAGGGCATCCGTAAGGACCGATCCAACGACCGCGGTCTCCGATCCCAAGACGCCAACAGATGAAGCTGAAGCGTCCTCGTGAGAAACTGAGCAAAAGGAACCTTGGCCTGAGGGAGAAACACTCTGTGCTGGCACGAGTCCAAGGACATCCCCAGAAAGGTCACCACCCTGCCCGGAACGAGAGAGGACTTGGGATAGTTGATCACCCAGCTGAACCTCTCCAAGGTCGCAACCACCGCCCGGGTGTCCATTTCCGCTAGACTGAAGACAGGGGCCATGAAAAGGAGATCGTCCAGATAAGGCACAATGCGAATTCCCTGAGCTCTGAGAAGGGCCATCACGCCCGCCAACACCTTGGTGAATACTCTTGGCGCCAAAGTAAGACCGAATGGAAGAGTCACAAACTGAAAATGCCGATCCCCCACCACAAAGCGAAGAAACCTTTGGTGAGGAGGAAAGATAGGAATGTGAAGAAGAAGCCTATGGACGTCATGAAGTCCCCCTGCCGCAGAGTTGACGGCAGATCGCAGAGTTTCCATACGAAACTTCCGAGGACGAATAAACACATTGAGAAACTTCAGATCCAGGATGGGACGAACCGACCCGTCCTTCTTGGGCACTGTGAAGAGATTGGAATAATATCCGTGACCCACTTCCGAAGGAGGAGCCGAGCAGATGACCGCCAATTCCAGAAGATTCCTCACCGACGCCAGGAGCCCCTGCGCGGCCAAAGGATCTGAAGGAAACCGCGACCTGAAAAACCTTGGAGGAGGATGGGACTCGAACTCCAGCTAGTAACCGGCCGACACCACCTCCCGGATCCATCTGTCCGGGACCTCCCGATCCCACACCTGTGAGAAGTGTCGCAACCGTCCCCCCACCCGCAAGGGTGAGGCCGCCCCCTCATTGCTGAGCGGGCTTAGCAGCTGGTTTGGACTTGACGCCCCAGGCGTGGACGGGACAGCCACGGCCTCTGCCCCTGTTCCAGCTAGCACCCCTGGAGCCCGAGGAGCTCGCGCCTCTACCAGCTCTGGCTCCCCGAAAGGAAGGATTGAAAGAGCCCGCCCCTCGAAAGGAACGACGAAACCTCTTGCGCTGAGGCAACTTACCTCCCTTGGCAACGGAATCTAATTTCTCGCCAAAAAGACGCAAACCCAGAAAGGGAAGCACCATAAGCGACCCTTTAGAACTAAAGTCAGCCGTCCATTGCCGCAACAACACCGACCGCCGGATAGCCACCATCAGGGCCATAGCCCTGCCACACATCAACATGGCATCATCCTGAGCAGTGAGCATAAACGAAATGAATGACTCACAACGCTTGAGGGCAAGAAAGTCATCACAAGTAGGATCGAGATCCACACATAAATCTCTGACAATAGACCTGACCGCCAACAATAGGAGTGCCGAAGCACAAAACAGGTCTCAGAGCCGAAACTGCACAAATAAAACCATGGCGGGCCAGCTGATCAATCCGGCGATCCTCGCCGTCCTTAAGATTAGTCATGTCCAGTTGAATGCACAACCGCAACATTAGATAGCCCCAGCACGGGAGCTTCAACCTCGGGAGAAACAGACCCGCGTTTCAGCAAGTCCACCAGAAAAGGAAACTTCCTATCCCAACTAGGCGGCACACCAACGAGACGCGTAGGTTGCTCCCATTCCTTAAGAACTATATTCTCAAATTGTTGCTGACTAAGAAACACCAAACGCGGCTTGGTAACCTCAAACAGCTCACCCTTTGGTGGAGGAACCACCTCAGGGGGATCCAAATCCAAAACCTCAAACATTTGAGCCAAAATGGAAGGGGTGTCCGAAGCCGACCCCATAGCCTGGTCACCCTCAGCACAAAGGAGCTGCTGGACCTCAGGATCGTCCAAAACCTCGATAAGCTCCCCCTCTTCAACCAGGGGGCAATCTGACCAATCCAATGCCTCAACAACTTCCGCATCTGAGTCCGGCGGAGGCGGAGACAAGTGTTTCCGCTTAGCCGGAGCCTTCTGAGCAACCATAACGGAAAACATTTTCTCGAGGCTAGCCAGACGTGAACATACCTCGGATTGCGAATTCCCACCCATGACTACGTCACACGGGGTCCGGAACAGGCGAGGAGGAGAAGGAGATGGTACAGGCGGCGAAGAGCCAGACACCGGAGTGCCGGACAGGCGCTCAATGTTCCGCTGGGCACATAGAATGCATACAATAACATCATCCCCTGGGAGCAGAGCCCCACAACCCCCACACAGCCTGAACTGACCCAAGGGCCGTTTCCGGTATCTTTGGTAGCCTCCATATGGTGAATTTATGGTTTTCGCAATAACCCAGGGAATTACGCAATAAGCGACCCGGGATGCCCCTTTTTTAATTTTATTATATTAAAGCCCTGAAATGGGGGAATTTACAATTACTAATGAGGGGAAGGTAAACAACAACCCCGACTAGCCAGGTATCTAAGACCGGGAGAGCCCTGCAGGGTGGGATCCCAGGATCTGAAAACAGAAGAGACAACAGTCACTCCAGCACCAAAACCAATGTCAACAATATAATAATACATACACATGCATTATATATATATATATATATATATATATATATATATATATATATACACACACAAGGTGGAAAGCCATGAGTGCCCCAATAAGACACCCAGCAGGCTAAGGCTAAAGCTGACAGCAACCATACAACAGAAACCCCCAGGGAAGGGGACCTAAACCAAAAGAGAATGCCCCAGCCAAGAACCACCTTAAGAAGATTAAGAAAGGCTGGCCTACCTTAAGCGCGATGAAGCGAAATGGCGGCCGCACGAGGAGCAAAGAGGAGGATGAGAGGACGGCCCCAGCAAAGCGCAGCAGCCGCGGCGGCCCCGCCCCCCCCTCCACCAATCCAGGTGAAGCGCGCCCACTCCACCTCCGAGGCCACAGACATGGCGGGCGGGCGCCGCCCGGTCCCTCACCGCCACAGACCCCGGGGAGAACCGCGGGCGCCTAATAAGGCGCCCGCACAGCCAGGCAGGCCGGCGGCACGCAAACGCCGCCCGGCCCCGCCCCCAACCCCCGGAGCAGGACAGTAGTGGGCGCCCCACACATGGCGCCCACAAAAAAAAACAAAAAAAAAAACATGGACAGCAGGCCGGCGGCAACCATGCCGCCCGACCCCACCCCCTGCCCAGTAGCAAACAACTGGCGGGCCGGCGGCAGATCACCCACGCCGCCCGGCCCCGCCACAAACAGTAAAGCACAGTAGCAAACATAACACAGACACACACACACACACCCCTCCCCCCACCTATCGAGCGCAGGGAGAAGGGACAAACGGGGAGGGAACCTAACAGGGACATCAGGGCGGGGCATCCCAAATCCGGATCACCAGGCCGGATAACCGCATTGCCCATAATATGGGGTCGAGCGGAGGAGCTAATCTCCTAGGCACCTAAGGTGCCGTCTACACTTTGCCCGGCCGACAGCCTAAGCTGGGAGGCTACATATCTCATCCAGGGGCTATTAACAAAAAGCCGGGCAGAAATAGACCACGGGGGGGGGGGGGGTGTTACCCCGGCTACCTGCAAGCAGGAGACTTCTTTCTTCTGTCTTGTCGCCATCTTGCAGAGAAGAACACTGGGAGATAAGTGGGAGGTCCCAGGTATTATAGACCAGGAGGGGCTCGTTTTTTCAAGACTTCTCTGCAACGTCGCCACCTGCTGGTGGAGTAACCCAAGTGTAATAATTAATGTTTGAAGTGGGGTGTGTGACATACTTAGAATAGTGCAATATCCTGCAAAGGTTCAAAAGGAGGACCCTGCAAGGCAGACAAAACCAAATTCAAATCCCAAACTGGGAGCAAAGGCTTCCTAGGAGGCCGCACATGCGTAACCCCCTGGAAAAAGGTCTTAACCAGAGGATGAAGAGCAAAAGACTTTTGAAAGAAAACCGCCAGGGCAGAAACCTGCCCTTTCAGCGTACTAAGTTGCAAACCTTGGTCCAGACCATGTTGCAGAAATTCCAAGACCCTAGGGATAGAAAACACCCTGCAAGGCAAGGCCCTAACCTCACACCAATCAATATAAGACCTCCAAGTCCTATAATAGATGACTGAGGAGGACTGCTTTCTAGCCCTAACCAGAGTCTGAATGACAGCATCAGAAAGACCTTCCTCCCTCAAGATGGAGGTTTCAGCAACCACGCCGTCAAAGCCAGCGTTGGTAAATTGGGGTAGAGAAGTGGACCCTGAGTGAGCAGATCCGGCAGAAGGGGCAGGTCAAACTGATCCTTTGCCAACCTTACCACGTCTGCGAACCAAACCTGTCTTGGCCACCTTGGAGCCACCAGGATTGCCGATGCGCCCTCTAGGGCCAGCTTGCGCACCACTTTGCCCACCATGGGAAACGGAGGAAACAGGTACAGAAACCCCAGATCCCTCCAGTTCAGAGATATGGAATCCTCTGCCAGAGCCAGCGGATCCCAAGAGAGAGACACAAATGCCGGAAGCTTGTGATTGTGACGAGAGGCAAAGAGGTCCACCTCCGGAGTCCCCCACCGGTGACAAAGTGACGAAACACCTTGGGGCTGAGCGACCATTCCCCCCGGCGAGATGACCCCCTGCTCAGGGAGTCCGCCTCCGCTCCTGGAATGTACACTGCCGAGATGCATGGGACATTGCCCTCTGCCCAATCCAGTATCAAAGACACCTCCCTGAGGGCCCGCCTGCTGCGAGTCCCTCCCTGGTGATTGATGTAGGCGACCGCCGTCCGATTGTCCGACCGAACCTGAACCGGTAGTCCCCGTAACTGAGGAGTCAAGTGAGCCAGAACCAACCTGATGGCTCTCAGCTCCAGAACATTGATGGGGTCGTGAGCCTCCTGAGGCCCCCACAGCCCCTGAAACTGAAGATCCTTCCAAAATCCCCCCAACCTGACAGGCTGGCATCCGTGGTGACCGTCTCCCAACAAGGGGTCATGAAGGACTTGCCCCTTGTCAGATAGCTCGTATTCAGCTACCACCGAAGGGAACCCGCACCCGGGGGGACATCAGAAAGGACTGATCCAATGACAGCGGGGACTCGTCCCAGGACGCCAAGAGATGGAGCTGGAGCGTCCTTGTGTGAAACTGGGCAAAGGGAACCGCCTCGAACGACGCCACCATCAATCCCACCAGTCGCATCCCTAGCCGGATGGATGGGCGGGGGATGGATAGGAGACGCTGAGTCAATTCCTGAATCAGAAGAACCTTGGCTCGGGGGAGAAACACCCTGGCCTGAGAAGTATTCAGAGACATTCCCAGGAACTCCACCACCCTGGAGGGAGTGAGGCAGGACTTGGGATAGTTGATCACCCAACCGAAACTCTCCAGAGTGGACACCACGGTAATGGTATCCAGCTGCGCCTGACTGAGGGAAGACGCCATGATGAGAAGATCGTCCAGATGCGGATACCCCTGGCTCTGAGGATGGCCATCACTCCTACCAACACCTTGATAAACACCCTTGGAGCCGAGGTAAGGCCAAACGAAAGAGCCACAAACTGAAAATGCCGATTGTCCACGACAAACCTGAGGAATCTCTGGTGTGGTAGAAATATTGGAATATGCAGGTAAGCATCCTTGATGTCTATGGACGTCATGAAGTCCCCCTGACGAAGTGAATGGATGGCTGAACGCAGAGTTTCCATACGGAACTTCTGGGGACAGACGAACCTGTTGAGCAACTTCAGATCCAGAATGGGACGGACGGAACCGTGCTTCTTGGGCACCGTGAACAAATTGGAATAGAAGCCCAGGCCCCGGTCTGAGAGGGACACCAGACAGATGACAGCCATGTCCACGAGACTTGCTACTGCCGCCCGAAGCCCCGGGGCGGCCAGAGGGTCTGACGGCACCCGAGACCTGAGGAATCTGGGAGGGGGCCGGAACTCGAACTCCAGCTTGTAACCGGAAGACACCACTTCCTGAATCCACCTGTCCGAGACCTGCTAGACCCAGACAGAGAAGAGTTGCAACCGTCCCCCCACCCGCAAGGGTGAGGGCGCCCCCTCATTGCTGAGCCGGCTTGGCAGCGGCTCTAGGCTTGGAGCCCCAACTGTGTCCTGGACGGGCCCGACCCCTGCCCCTAGGCCAGGAATCACCTCTGAACGAAGGGAAGGCCGAGCCCCTGCCAACTCTAGCCCCACGAAAGGACTGAGAGAAGGAAGCCGCCCCCCGAAAGGGGCAACGCTGCTTCTTACGCTGAGGTAACTTACCTCCCTTTGCCACCGAATCCAATTTTTCTCCAAAGAGCCGCAACCCCACAAAGGGAAGGGCCGTGAGTGACTTTTTGGACACAAAATCAGCCGCCCACTGGCATAACCAAACAGACCGGCAGATAGCCACAAGCAGGGACGCAGCTCTGCTACACATCACCAATGTGTCGTCCAGGGCGGACAGCACAATGGACAAAAATAACTCACAGCGCTTAAGGTCGGCAAACTCCTCACTAGCCGGGTCAAGCCCGGAAGAGGTCAACAAGCCTCTAACAACCGACCTGGCAGCTACCAATACAAGTGCAGAAGCACAAACCGGCCGCGAGGCCGATCCAACACTGGCAAAACCATGACAAGCCATCTGGCCAATGCGTTTATCCTCACCATCCTTGAGAGTAGTGCACTCCTGAGAATGGAGGACTGAGGAGCTGGACAACCCCAAAACAGGAGCATCCACCTCGGGGGGAGACGACCAGTGCTTCACCGCGTCCTCCGGAAAGGGATATTTCTTGTCCCAACCCGGAGGAACACCCGGAAGCCGAGTCGGCCTCTCCCATTCCTTGAGAATGATACCATCAAAATGCTTTTGATAAGGAAATTCCAAGCGCGGCTTAGTCACTTCAAAGAACTCCCCCTTCAGCGGAGGAGCCACCTCGGGGGGAGAAATAGTCAGGACCTCAAACATATGAGCCAGGACCCTAGCGGTATCCAAAGAATCCCCCTGGCCCTGCTCGGTATCAGCGCCCACAAACTGCTGATCATCTGAGTCATCAGACTCCTCATACAACTCCCCTTCCTCACGCGGGGAACAATCAGACCAATCCAGGGAGTCAAAATCCTCCCTATCAAAGGCCTGCACAGCCGTATACAAATGTTTTCTCTTTGCCGTTGCCTTTTTAGCAACGGCACTGGAAAACAATTTTTCAAGATTGGCCAATCTGGCACACACCTCAGATTGCGACTCCCCGCTAATGACCACATCACACGTACGTGTCAAGTGAGGGGGAGACAGAGAGGAGACTGGCGGAGCAGAACCGGACGCCTGAGATCCGGTCTGCCACGTAATAGACCGCTGCACACAGGGTACACATAGAAATACATCATACCCCAAAAGGGATACCCCACACCCCAAGCACAGCCTGGATTGCCCCGAGGGGGGCACAAGCCCAGTATTCGGGGAAGCCTCCATATGGTGATTTTTTAATAATATATATAAATATATGTGTACAATGCTCTTTTGGGAATTACGCAATAATGCAACCCGGGATGCCCCTTTAAGTCCCGAGTGGGAAGATTTGAAGCCAACTAAATTTTAACCAGGGACCCTGGACCGGGAGAACCCCCCTTTAATAAGATCAATGGTCCAACACACAAAACAGAACACACGCTCAGAATGCTGGCTTAACGCAAGAGGTTAAAAATAGATGCATCTGAAGGGCCACAGGCCACTCACCCGACCTTCACCCACACACAGCACGCCGGGCAGGAGATATGTGTAGGACTCGCAGCACGCAGAAGGAGGAGGGAGGGCGGGCCGGCACGGCCCGGCCCCGCCCCTCCCCTCCCCCGTCTCTCCCGGCCAGAAGCCGGGACCTGAAAGCAGCGCACACAGCACGGGGCGGGCCGAAAACGCGCATGCAAGCGCCCGGCCCCGCCCCCCCCGTCCTAAGGAGAAGAAGCCCTCAAGGGCAGAACAGCCTCACACAGCTCCCCCGCCATTGCCGCACGCCGGAGCCGCGGGACCGCCGGCGCCAGCCCAAACGTTGAAACACACACATACAGTAAAACACACACATACACAATAATGTGATTGAGTCAGGATGGCGGGTAAAGAATACGTATGAATCCATAAGGGACCCGCCTCCCCCCCCTCTAAGGGTATCCGGGAGAGGGGGAATCCATGCCAGGGTAGGGCCAAGGGACGGGGCATCCCAAATCGGGATCACCAACCCGGATAGCCGCCTACCCCTTAATATGGGGTCTCACGGCTCCTAAGCACCATGGGTGCCAACTACCTTTGCCCGGGCCAGCAGCCTAGGCTGGGAGGCAAGCACTTCAAGTAAGGGTATCCGGGCAGGAATAGAAGAATAAAAAGCCGGGAGTCATCCCGGCTACCTGCAAGGAGGAGACAACATCTCCTGACTTGCTCACCTCTACAGAGATGAAAGACTGGGTGATGAGTGGGAGGTCCCAGGTATTTATGGGCCGGGAGGGTCTTACATTTTTTTGATATCATCTCTGCAAAATCGTCATCTACAGGTCAGTATACCCAAGTGTAATGAATGTCTTGAAGTGGGGTGTGTGACATACTTAGAATAAAGTCCTGTTTTAAAACAAACATAGCCTTGTCCTTATGTTACACCAGTAAGGAGGCTTAACCGATAAAGCTGCTACTTCAGAAACCTGTCGTATCGAAGTAATTGCCACTAAAAAGACAGGCAGAAGAAGCTTACGAGGAGGCCACACATGTGTGACTCCCTCTAAAAAAGTCCTAATAAATTTATTCTGTGCATTGGGTTTTTGAAAAAAAGATAGATAAAGCAGATATCTGTTCATTTAAAGGGCTCAATTGAAGACCTTCATCAAGACCTTTCTGCCAAAATTCCAGTATTCTGGAAACAGAAAAAGCTCTACAAGCGAACCCTCTGGATTCGCACCAAGCGATAAATGCTTGCCAGACTCTATAGTAGATTATTGATGAAAACTTCTTCCTGGCCTGAATCATAGTCTGGATGACTCTGGCAGAAAACCCCCTTTCTGCCAAGATGAAGGATTCAATAGCCAGGCCGTCAAAGCCAGAACTCGTGAACTGGGATGCCTTAGAGGCCCCTGTGTGAAAAGATCTGGATAGTTGGGTAACCTCTATGAATCGCCCTCTGACATCCTTACTATGTCTGAGAACCTGCTTCTCCTTGACCACCGAGGAGCTACCAGAATGGTTGAAACTACCTCGTGAGCTATCCTTTTGTAGTACTCGACCCAGGAGTGGAATCGAGTGAATGCATAAAGAAGCTTGAATGTTGACCACTGAAGAGTCAGGGCATTTGATGCTATTTTTAGAGGATCCCTGGACCGGGGCACAAACTTCTGAACCTTCCAATTGTGCTGGGACGCAAAGAGATCTACATCTGGGATATGCCAGCGCATGCATTAGGATTAAAAGACCCTCTGACTGAGAGACCATTCCCCCTGATGCACCACAGCTCTGCTTAGATGATCGGCCTGCAAGTTGTCCACTCCTGGTATGAGTACTGCAGAGATGCATGGAGCCTGTTTCTTGGCCCAAAGTAAAATCCGGTTCACTTCCTTGTGATCTTTCCTGCTTCTGGTGCCCCTCTGGTGGTTGATATATGCTGCCGCACGATTGTCTGTTTGAATCATGACGGGATAACTCCTCAGATAGGATGTCCAATGTTTGAGAGACAGTAGAATCACTCTCAGGTCCAGGGAGTCTGCTCTCCTTCGGTCCCCACTGTGCCTGGATTGTCTGTAACCCCATGACACCCCCCCCCAACCTGTTAGACTGGCATTCGTGGTGATGATCTTCCACTGTACCGGAAGAAAAGATTTGCCCATCTGAAGAGACTGAGGACTCAGCCACCAGGCTAGGGACTGCCTTGTTGAATGTATCGTGAAAAAGAGGTGATTCAGAGTTTCCGTGGTTCGATCCCAGATCTGGAGCAATTCCATCTGCAGGGTTCTTGTGTGAAACTGTGAAAAAGGCAACGCCTCTAAGCAAGACACCAACAGGACCAACACATTCCCTGTCGGTGAGAGCAGAGATCCTGTACCTTGGCCTGAAGCGCAAGTCACTTCTGTTACGGAAGAAATACCTTTGCCTGAGTTGTGTCTAATGACATTCCCAGGAAAGAAATAACTCTTGCAGGAATGATATTCGACCCTTGATAGCTGACTATCCAGCCAAATACTTCTAATGTCGATAAGACAATCTGTGTATACTTCTGGGCCTTCTGAATAATGGGGCCCATATCAACAGATCATCTAAGTTAGGGATTATGTGTTTCCCCTAATTTCTCAGAAAAGCCATGAGACCTGCAAACACCTCTAAAACCCCCTCTCTGATCAGCGGCTGTTTGAAGGGGTTTAAAGCGGACCTACACCCGTTTTCTTCTTTAACAGGTGTTGGTCAGCTAATCAACTCAGGGGGGAGCCCCACACGCATAGCCCCGCCCCCCCAAGAACGCCCGATATCCTTACCTTCACTACAAGCCAGCGATCAGCAATTAGCCACTGCCGCAAACGTGGGCGATGGCCACCGGAATGCCCCGCCCACAACCTGCACGCCGGACAATCAGGGGACTTCCCGGAGCTGGCTCATAGTAAAAGTGAGGATAGTGGGCGTCCCATTATCCTCAGTCCCTATAATGGTTTCTTTACTGGTGACTAAGCGGTTTCTCTAATGGTGACTAAGCGGTTTCTTTAATGGTAACTAAGCGGTTTCTTTATTGGTGACTAAGCGGTTTCTTTATTGGTGACTAAGCGGTTTCTTTATTGGTGACTAAGCGGTTTCTTTACTGGTGACTAAGCGGTTTCTCTAATGGTGACTAAGCGGTTTCTTTAATGGTAACTAAGCAGTTTCTTTATTGGTGACTAAGCGGTTTCTTTATTGGTGACTAAGCGGTTTCTTTACTGGTGACTAAGCGGTTTCTCTAATGGTGACTAAGCGGTTTCTTTACTGGTAACTAAGCGGTTTCTTTATTGGTGACCAAGTGGTTTCTCTAATGGTAACTAAGCGGTTTCTTTATTGGTGACTAAGCGGTTTCTTTAATGGTGACTAAGCGGTTTCTTTACTGGTGACTAAGCGGTTTCTTTATTGGTGACTAAGCGGTTTCTTTATTGGTGACTAAGCGGTTTCTTTACTGGTGACTAAGCGGTTTCTTTACTGGTGACTAAGCGGTTTCTTTACTGGTAACTAAGCGGTTTATTTACTGGTAACTAAGCGGTTTATTTACTGGTGACTAAGCGGTTTATTTATTGGTGGCTAAGCGGTTTCTTTATTGGTGACTAAGCGGTTTCTTTATTGGTGACTAAGCGGTTTCTTTACTGGTAACTAAGCGGTTTATTTACTGGTAACTAAGCGGTTTATTTACTGGTAACTAAGCGGTTTCTTTATTGGTAACTAAGCGGTTTATTTACTGGTAACTAAGCGGTTTCTTTACTGGTAACTGAGCGGTTTATTTATTGGTGACTAAGCGGTTTCTTTACTGGTGACTAAGCGGTTTCTTTACTGGTGACTAAGCGGTTTCTTTATTGATGACTAAGCGGTTTCTTTACTGCTGACTAAGCGGTTTCTTTACTGGTGACTAAGCGGTTTCTTTACTGGTGACTAAGCGGTTTCTTTACTGGTGACTAAGCGGTTTCTTTACTGGTGACTAAGCAGTTTCTTTACTGGTAACTAAGCGGTTTCTTTAGTGGTGACTAAGCGGTTTCTTTATTGGTGACTAAGCAGTTTCTTTACTGGTAACTAAGCGGTTTCTTTATTGGTAACTAAGCGGTTTCTTTATTGGTGACTAAGCGGTTTCTTTATTGGTGACTAAGCGGTTTCTTTATTGGTGACTAAGCAGTTTTTTTACTGGTAACTAAGCGGTTTCTTTATTGGTGACTAAGCGGTTTCTTTACTGGTGACTAAGCGGTTTCTATATTGGTGACTAAGCGGTTTCTTTACTGGTGACCAAGCGGTTTCTTTATTGGTGACTAAGCGGTTTCTTTATTGGTAACTAAGCGGTTTCTTTATTGGTGACTAAGCGGTTTCTTTATTGGTGACTAAGCGGTTTCTTTATTGGTGACTAAGCGGTTTCTTTATTGGTGACTAAGCGGTTTCATAGAAACATAGAAGGGTGACGGCAGAAGGAGACCATACGGTCCATCTAGTCTGCCCTTATGTATATACTGTATGTTCTCTGTATCTTATGTGTATACTGTATGTTCTCTTTATCTTATGTATATACTGTATGTTCTCTTTATCTTAGGATAGATGTGTGCTTATCCCAGACATGTTTAAATTCAGTGACTGTCAATTTTTCAGCTACCTCTGCTGGAAGTTTGTTCCCAGCATCTACTACTCTTTCTGTAATATAATATTTTCTAACATTGCTCCTGATCTTCTCTCCGACCAGCTTCAGGTTGTGCCCCCTTGTTCTATCATTAAGCTTCTTCTTAAAAACACTTCCCTCCTGAACCTTATTCCCTCCTGTCACATATATAAAGGTCTCCATCATGTCTCCTCTCTCCCTTCTTTCCTTCAGACTGTACAGATTAAGTTCTTTAAGTCTCTCCTGTTAAGTTTTAAGTTTAAGTCCTTCCACCATTTTTGTTGTCGGCCTTTGGACACGTTCTATTTGAATAATGTCTTTTTGCAGGGGAGGTCTCCAGAACTGCACACAGTATTCTAGCTGTGGCCTCACCAGGTCTCTACACAGCAGCATCACAACCTCCCTCTTCCTACTGGTGATGCCTCGAGCTATGCAGCCGAGCATCCTGCTTGCTTTTCCCACTGCCTGGCTACACTGTCCAATCATCTTGCAGCTATCAGTAATCAGTATCCCTAAATCTCTCTCCTCCGAGGTTCTGGATAACACAGTGCTGCCCATACGGTGCTCAGAGCAGGGATTCCTTTTAGCCAAGTGCATGATTTTACATTTAGAGACATTAAACTCTAGTTTCCACAGTTTTGACCATCTATCCAGTAAAGCTAAATCATTTTCCATGTTGCAGACACCTCCAGGAATATCCCCCCTATTACTAACCTTTGTATCATCAGCAAACAGACAAACTTTTCCTACCAAGCCTTCTCCTATGTCACTTACACACATATTACACAGAATGGGGCCCAGGACTGAGCCTTCTCCTATGTCACTTACACACATATTACACAGAATGGGGCCCAGGACAGAGCCTTGCGGCACACCACTTGTAACTCGCCTTTGTTCAGATTGCACACCATTTACAACAACGCTCTGATACCGATCCCTCAGCCAACTGGAAATCCACTGAACTATCCAGGGATTGAGTCCTACCTTCAATAACTTATCTATGATCCTTATGTGGTACAGTGTCAAAGGCTTTGCTAAAATCCCGATAGGCGATATCCACAGCACCACCTTCATCTAACACTTTAGTGACATTGTCAAAGAAATCAATAAGATTGGTCTGACATGATCTGCCCTCAGTAAAGCCGCTGTTTTGGGTCCAATAGGTCATTCATTTTTAGATGGGAAATTATCTGTTTTTTTAAGAGTGTTTCCATTAATTTGACCACTATAGATGTTACACTAACTGGCCTGTAATTACTGGCTTCTTCTCTACTCCCCTTTTTATGGATTGGTACGACATTGGCCATTCTCCAATCATCTGGAACCTCACCAGTTGAAAGGGAATGGTTAAGTAAATCTGTCAGAGCGGCTGAAATCACAAATCTAAGTTCCCTTAGAACTCTGGGGTGGATTTCTGTACTGGTGACTAAGCGTGAATCATCTTCTGCCAAGGACTAATTTAATACCTATATAAGACTAATACTAGATGTGTATAAGCAAACATTAGAATCAGTACCTGTATAACTGAATAAACAAGAAATCAGAGCTGAGTACAGAGGTTATACACACAAGCCCCCCAGGGACCCCGGCTAAGAGATTTCTCACCAGCCAGGGACCCTGAGGACTGAGGAGTGAAACCATAAATAGGAAAAAAAAAACCATTTCCCTTGCACTATTGCGGCCAACAAAAGGCTCAATATACCTCACCACTCTGATAACTACAAAAAGAAAGAAAACCTATTGACACCCCAAGAAATACCTATCTCTCCTCCCACTCTCCCAGTGTATAATCTGTATAATCTTGGCAGTGCATAATCTGTATAATCTCGTGGTATATAATGTCAGTGGTGTATAATCTGTATAATCTCGTCAGTGTATAATGTCAGTGGTATATAATGTCAGTGGTGTATAATCTGTATAATCTCGTCAGTGTATAATGTCAGTGGTGTATAATCTGTATAATGTCAGTGGTGTATAATTTGCATAATCTCGGCGGTGTATAATCTGTGTAATCTCGGCGGTGTATAATGTCAGTGGTGTATAATCTTTATAATGTCAGTGGTGTATAATCTGTATAATCTCAGTGGTGTTTCATCTGTATAATTTTGGCAGTGTATAATCTGTGTAATCTCAACGGTGTATAATGTCAGTGGTGTATAATCTGTAAAATGTTAGGGGTGTATAATCTGTATAATTATGGCAGTGTATAATATGTGTAATCTCGGCGGTGAATCATGTATATAATCTCGGTGGTGGTGTATAATGTGTATAATCTTAGTGGTGCATAATCTGTATAATCTCCGTGGTGTATAATTGGTATAATCTCAGCGGTGTATAATCTGTATAGTCTCGGCAGTGTATAATCTGTATCATCTCTCCTTTAGACTGTAAGCTCGCAGGGGCGGGGCACTCCTCCCTATTGTCTCCTGTGCTCACAACACTTGGTTTTAACCTGTGGCATCTAATTTTGTATTGTTCTCTGTACTTTATGTTTTACCGTCTGTAATCATACATTGTAAAGCGCTAAGGAAGTTGATGCTGCAATATAAATAAACAATAATAATAATCTCTGTGGTGTATAATCTGTATAATTATGGCAGTGTATAATCTGTCTAATCTTGGCGGTGTATAATCTCGGAAATGTATAATCTGTGTAATCTCTGAGGTGTATAATCTGTATAATCTTAGTGGTGCAAACTCTGTATAATCTCGGTGGTATATAATCTGTATAATCTCTGTGGTGTATATTCTCAGTGGTGTATAATCTGTATAATCTCTGCTGTGTATAACCTCAGTGGTGTATAATCTGTATAATCTCAGTGGTGTATAATCTGTATAATCTCAGTGGTGTATAATCTGTATAATCTCGGCGGTGTATAATCTGTATAATCTCAGTTGTGTATAATCTGCATAATTTCGGTGGTGTATAATCTGTGTAATCTCAGCGGTGTATAATCAGTATAATCTCAGTGGTGTATAATCTGTATAATCTCGGTGGTGTATAATCTGTATAATTTTGGCAGTGTATAATCTGTGTAATCTCGGCTGTGTATAATGTATATAATCTCGGTGGTGGTGTATAATGTGTATAATCTTAGTGGTGCATAATCTGTATAATCTCGGTGGTGTATAATATCTGTGGTGTATAATTAGTATAATCTCAGCGGTTTATAATCTCTGCCGTGTATAATCTGTATTGTCTTGGAAGTGTATAATCTATATCATCTCTGTGGTGTATAATTTCGGCAGTGTATAATCTGTGCAACCTTGGCAGTGTATAATCTTGGCGGTGTATAATCTGTACAATCTCAGAGGTGTATAATCTGTATAATATCAGCGGTGTATAATCTGTATAATCTCAGTTGTGTATAATCTGTGTAATCTCAGCGGTGTATAATCTGTGTAATCTCGGTGGTGTATAATCTGTGTAATCTCAGCGGTGTATAATCTGTGTAATCTCAGCGGTGTATAATCTGTGTAATCTCAGCGGTGTATAATCTGTGTAATCTCAGTGGTGTATAATCTGTATAATATCGGCGGTGTATAATCTGTATAATCTCAGTGGTGTATAATCTGTATAATCTCGGTGGTGTATAATCTGTATAATGTCAGTGGTGTATAATATGTATAATTTTGGCAGTGTATAATCTGTGTAATCTTGGCTGTGTATAATGTATATAATCTCGGTGGTGGTGTATAATGTGTATAATCTTAGTGGTGCATAATCTGTATAATCTCTGTGGTGTATAATTAGTATAATCTCTGCGGTGTATAATCTGTATAGTCTCGGCAGTGTATAATCTGTATCATCTCTGTGGTGTATAATTTCGGCAGTGTATAATCTTGGCGGTGTATAATCTGTGTAATTTTGGCGGTGTTTAATCTCGGAAGTGTATAATCTGTGTAATCTCAGCGAGTGTATAATCTCTGCGGTGTATAATCCCATCGGTGTATAATCTCAGTGGTGTATAATATGTATAATCTCGGTGGTGTATAATCTGTATAATCTCTGCGGTGTATAATCTGTATAATCTCTGCAGTGAATAATCTCGACGATGTATAAACCTCTTGAGCTTCTACAAACATTACTCACTGGGATTGTCAAGACCAGGACAAGTGGTGAGGTGTAATTTGAGGGTGGAGATCCATATCTCCTTAAAAGCAGCAATCTGATTGGCCCAGAGACACAATGTATTATCAGGGGATTCCCAAACTTTGATGATCTCCAGTGTCACCTGGGTAAGTAAAGATGGCAGCAGATCAGTTGGGTGTACAGGGCAGCCTTGCCACATAGCCCCTGATGGGATGTTGTCTACCCCCTGATAGGATGTCGTCTAGCCCCTGATAGGATGTCGTCTAGCCCCTGATGGGATGTTGTCTACCCCCTGATGGGATGTCGTCTAGCCCCTGATGGGATGTCGTCTAGCCCCTGATGGGATGTCGTCTAGCCCCTGATGGGATGTCGTCTAGCCCCTGATGGGATGTCGTCTAGCCCCTGATGAGATCTTGTGTACCCCCTGATGGGATGTCGTCTAGCCCCTGATGGGATGTCGTCTAGCCCCTGATGAGATCTTGTGTACCCCCTGATAGGATGTCGTCTACCCCCTGATGGGATGTCGTCTTACCCCTGATGGGATGTCGTCTAGCCCCTGATGAGATCTTGTGTACCTCCTGATGGGATGTCGTCTACCCCTGATGGGATGTCGTCTAGCCCCTGATGAGATCTTGTGTACCTCCTGATGGGATGTCGTCTAGCCCCTGATGGGATGTCGTCTAGCCCCTGATGGGATGTCGTCTAGCCCCTGATGAGATCTTGTGTACCTCCTGATGGGATGTCGTCTACCCCCTGATGAGATCTTGTGTACCCCCTGATGGGATGTCGTCTAGCCCCTGATGGGATGTCGTCTAGCCCCTGATGAGATCTTGTGTACCCCCTGATAGGATGTCGTCTACCCCCTGATGGGATGTCGTCTTACCCCTGATGGGATGTCGTCTAGCCCCTGATGAGATCTTGTGTACCTCCTGATGGGATGTCGTCTACCCCTGATGGGATGTCGTCTACCCCCTGATGGGATGTCGTCTAGCCCCTGATAGAATGTCGTCTAGCTCCTGATGGGATCTCGTCTATACCCCCTGATGAGATCTTGTGTACCCCCGATGGGAAGTCGTCTAGCCCCTGATGGGATCTCATCTACCCCCTGATGAGATCTTGTGTACCTGATGGGATGTCTTTTCCCCCTGATGGGATCTCGTCTACCCCCTGATGGGAACTTGTCTACGCCCTTATGGGATCTCGAGTACCCCCTGATGGGATGTCTTCTACCCCCTGATGGGATCTTGTGTACCCTCTGATGAGATGTCGTCTAGCCCCTGATGGGATGTCGTCTAGCCCCTGATGGAATGTCTTCTACCCCCTGATGGGATCTCGTCTAGCCCCTGATGGGATGTCGTCTAGCCCCTGATGGGATGTCGTCTAGCCCCTGATGGGATGTCGTCTAGCCCCTGATGGGATCTCGTCTACCCCCTGATGGGATCTCGTCTACCCCCTGATGGGATGTCATCTAGCCCCTGATGGGATATCGTCTAGCCTCTGATGGGATATCGTGTACCCCCTGATGAAATCATGTCTACCCCAATGGGATATCGTGTACCCCTTAGTGGGATGTCGTCTAGCCCCTGATGGGATGTCGTCTAGCCCCTGATGGGATGTCGTGTACCCCCTGATGGGATGCTGTCTAGCCCCTGATGAGATGTTGTCTAGCCCCTGATGGGATCCCATGTACACCCTGATGGGATATCGTGTATAACCTGATAGGATCTTGTGTATCACCTGATAGGATCTTGTGTATCACCTGATATGATCTCTTGTACCCCCTGATGGGATCTCATCTACCCCCTGATGGGATCTGTCCACGCCAGGTCTCGAGTCTGGATCACCTGCACCATCAGCATTGGCCTGATTTTAGAAGACAACCCTCCAGTGATGCTCCGGTATCAGCCCCAAGGTCTGACTACCACCTGTGCCGCGTCTTAAAGAGGAACTCTGATGGGATCTCGTCTACCCCCTGATGAGATCTTGTGTACCTGATGGGATGTCGTTTAGCCCCTGATGGGATGTCTTCTACCCCCTGATGGGATCTTGTGTACCCCGATGGGATCTCGTGTACCCCCTGATGGGATGTCATCTAGCCCCTGATGGGATCTCGGGTACCCCCTGATGGGATCTCATCTAGCCCCTGATGGGATCTCGTGTACCCCCTGATGGGATCTCATCTAGCCCCTGATGGGATCTCGTGTACCCCCTGATGGGATGTCTTCTACGCCCTGATGGGATCTCATCTAGCCCCTGATGGGATCTCGTGTACCCCCTGATGGGATCTCGTCTAGCCCCTGATGGGATGTCGTCTAGCCCCTGATGGGATGTCTTCTACCCCCTGATGGGATGTCTTCTAACCCCTGATGGGATCTCGGGTACCCCCTGATGGGATGTCGTCTAGCCCCTGATGGGATCTTGTGTACCCCTTGATGAAATCATGTCTACCCTGATGGGATATCGTGTACCCCCTAGTGGGATCTCGTCTAGCCCCCTGATGGGATGTCGTCTAGCCCCTGATGGGATCTCGTGTACCCCCTGATGGGATGTCATCTAGCCCCTGATGGGATCTTGTGTACCCCCTGATGGGATCTTGTATACCCCTTAAGGTATGTCTTCTAGCCCCTGATGTGATCTCGTCTAGCCCCTGATGGGATCTCGTCTAGCCCCTGATGGGATCTCGTCTAGCCCCTGATGGGATCTCGTCTAGCCCCTGATGAGATCTTGTGTACCTGATGGGATGTCGTTTAGCCCCTGATGGGATGTCTTCTACCCCCTGATGGGATCTCGTGTACCCCCTGATGGGATGTCATCTAGCCCCTGATGGGATCTCGGGTACCCCCTGATGGGATCTCATCTAGCCCCTGATGGGATCTCGTGTACCCCCTGATGGGATCTCATCTAGCCCCTGATGGGATCTCGTGTACCCCCTGATGGGATGTCTTCTACGCCCTGATGGGATCTCATCTAGCCCCTGATGGGATCTCGTGTACCCCCTGATGGGATGTCGTCTAGCCCCTGATGGGATGTCTTCTACCCCCTGATGGGATCTCGTCTACCCCCTGATGGGATCTCGGGTACCCCCTGATGGGATCTCGGGTACCCCCTGATGGGATGTCATCTAGCCCCTGATGGGATGTCGTCTAGCCCCTGATGGGATCTCGTCTAGCCCCTGATGGGATCTCGTCTAGCCCCTGATGGGATCTCGTCTAGCCCCTGATGGGATCTCGTCTAGCCCCTGATGGGATCTCGTCTAGCCCCTGATGGGATCTCGTCTAGCCCCTGATGAGATCTTGTGTACCTGATGGGATGTCGTTTAGCCCCTGATGGGATGTCTTCTACCCCCTGATGGGATCTTGTGTACCCCGATGGGATCTCGTGTACCCCCTGATGGGATGTCATCTAGCCCCTGATGGGATCTCGGGTACCCCCTGATGGGATCTCATCTAGCCCCTGATGGGATCTCGTGTACCCCCTGATGGGATCTCATCTAGCCCCTGATGGGATCTCGTGTACCCCCTGATGGGATGTCTTCTACGCCCTGATGGGATCTCATCTAGCCCCTGATGGGATCTCGTGTACCCCCTGATGGGATGTCGTCTAGCCCCTGATGGGATGTCTTCTACCCCCTGATGGGATCTCGTCTACCCCCTGATGGGATCTCGGGTACCCCCTGATGGGATCTCGGGTACCCCCTGATGGGATCTCGGGTACCCCCTGATGGGATGTCATCTAGCCCCTGATGGGATGTCGTCTAGCCCCTGATGGGATGTCGTCTAGCCCCTGATGGGATCTCGTCTAGCCCCTGATGGGATCTCGTCTAGCCCCTGATGGGATCTCGTCTAGCCCCTGATGGGATCTCGTCTAGCCCCTGATGGGATCTCGTCTAGCCCCTGATGGGATCTCGTCTAGCCCCTGATGAGATCTTGTGTACCTGATGGGATGTCGTTTAGCCCCTGATGGGATGTCTTCTACCCCCTGATGGGATCTTGTGTACCCCGATGGGATCTCGTGTACCCCCTGATGGGATCTCATGTACCCCCTGATGGGATGTCATCTAGCCCCTGATGGGATCTCGGGTACCCCCTGATGGGATCTCATCTAGCCCCTGATGGGATCTCGTGTACCCCCTGATGGGATCTCATCTAGCCCCTGATGGGATCTCGTGTACCCCCTGATGGGATGTCTTCTACGCCCTGATGGGATCTCATCTAGCCCCTGATGGGATCTCGTGTACCCCCTGATGGGATCTCGTGTACCCCCTGATGGGATCTCGTCTAGCCCCTGATGGGATCTCGTCTAGCCCCTGATGGGATCTCGTCTAGCCCCTGATGGGATCTCGTCTAGCCCCTGATGGGATCTCGTCTAGCCCCTGATGGGATCTCGTCTAGCCCCTGATGGGATCTCGTCTAGCCCCTGATGGGATCTCGTCTAGCCCCTGATGGGATCTCGTCTAGCCCCTGATGGGATGTCGTCTAGCCCCTGATGTGATCTCGTCTAGCCCCTGATGTGATCTCGTCTAGCCCCTGATGTGATCTCGTCTAGCCCCTGATGTGATCTCGTCTAGCCCCTGATGTGATCTCGTCTAGCCCCTGATGTGATCTCGTCTAGCCCCTGATGTGATCTCGTCTAGCCCCTGATGTGATCTCGTCTACCCCCTGATGGGATCTCGTGTACCCCTGATGGGATCTCGTGTACCCCTGATGGGATCTCGTGTACCCCCTGATGGGATGTCGTCTAGCCCCTGATGGGATGTCGTCTAGCCCCTGATGGGATCTCCTCTAGCCCCTAATGGGGTCTCATGTACACCCTGATGGGGTCTCATGTACACCCTGATGGGATCTTGTTTAGCCACTGATGGGATCCCATGTACACCCTGATGGGATCTCGTGTATCACCTGATAGAATCTCGTGTATCACCTGATAGGATCTCGTGTACCCCCTGATGGGATCTGTCCACGCCAGGTCTCGAGTCTGGATCACCTGCACCATCAGCACTGGCCTGATTTTAGAAGACAACCCTCCAGTGATGCTCCCGTATCAGCCCCAAGGTCTGACTACCCCTGTGCTGCGTCTTAAAGAGGAACTCCAAGCTTAATGTAACCCCGTAGCCCCCCCCCCCCCCCCCTGTGCTAAGCACAATTTGGGTGTTAAAGTGGACCAATCATCACAACTCACGATCCTGGAGCCTAAAGGACTCCAGTGCCAGCTGACTAGGTGCCCCCCGGGGCATCCCCGTGTGGGATGCCAGACTGTGTGAGCGCCCGATTGGCAACAAACCCCCTCATCTTTCCGCTGGTACCTCACCGTGACCGTCTCAGGGTGGCGCAATGCATCCTGGGATTAAAGATGGTAGAAAAGGTAACTCTCCACTGGGAGGCCTCCACAGAGCCCCCCAATGCTCAAGTAAAAAATACAATTCTGTGAAATACTCACCTGTAGAATTGGTATTATACGCATACAGTACGTCCTGCTCCAGATATAATAATTACACGTGGGTAATCCTCCGCCAGATGGCTCTGTGCACTGCAGACATGCAAAAACAGGCTCCTCCCGGCCCTTCATATACCCAGGGACCTCCCACAAATCCCCAGCATTGAAAAGCAGTGAGAAAAAGAAGCCGGGAGAAACCAACCACCAAACTGGTAATAATAACAATGATAACAATCACCATACAGGGGATCCAGAATAATGTAAAACCAGGGTGGGGTGGAGCAGGACGTACTGTATTTCACAGAATTGTATTATTCTAAGCATACAGTACATCCTGCTCCATATATAATAATTACACGTGGGACATCCAATAGCAGTGTCCATAAAGTAGGGTGGGATCCCCAACAAAAAAGGGGACAGCAGACAGTAAAAGCACTGTCACTTGCAACCTTGTTACCAAGAGCGACATGAGCAAGAGCTCTAACGTCAACCTCATAAAAACCTTTGAAAAGGTATGAACAGAAAACAAGTAGCGGTCTAGCAAACTTGTTCAACAGAAACCTGGTGCTGAAAGGCCAAAAGATACCAAAGCACAAGTAGAATCAGAAATAAAGTGAGAAGAAGATTCTTCCCCTTAAAAGAATAGGCCTGAGTAACAGCCTGACCAGTCCAAATGCTAACAGTAGCCTTGGAAAAACTTCCCCATCGGGGAATTGAACCCTGGTCTCCCGCGTGACAGGCGGGAATACGGACCAGTATACTAACAAGGATCAGCTAGAAGCCAAAACCTTTCCTAGGACCAGAAGGGACAATCCATTCAAGGAAAGACCAGGCCAAAGGGCGCATAACCCCTGGAAGCAGACGAGATCAGGCACATATGGATGGATACGCCCGAAAACCCCAAGGGGCAACAGTCCCCCTAAGGGACAAGAAACAATCCAGGAAAACTTCCAACACCTGTTGAGGGAATGTAGACCCCTTTCCTCAGCGTTACTAGGAATAAGGCCTAGAAGAAAGACAAATGTCTTGAATACATGAGCATAAGACACCACCTCAGGTATAAGGTCCGGCGTAAAGCGGAACACCACCACATCATGGAGTATATATCAATGAACGAGGGCTAGCTAAACAGAACCGCCCGCTCAGGCACACGTCTGACTGAAGTAACAACCCCCAGAAGGACAACTTGAGAGTAAGAACAATCAGACAGTATCCGGAATAGGTCCAAAGGGAACACCCCGCAAGGCAAACAGAATAAAATTCAATCCCAACAGGGACCATAGAATTAAGTGGGGGATGCACATGAGCAATCCCCGAAGAATGCTTAACCAAGGAAAAAGAGAGCAAAAGACTTCTACAGGAAGGCGGACAGGGCAGAACCTGAACCTTCAGAGTACCGAGTTGGAGAGCCCACTCCGACCCATGCAGTAATAACTCTAGAACCCTGGGAACAGAGAGCGCCCGACAGGGGAGAGACCTAGACTCACACCAATCAATATGGGTACGCCATACCCTAAAATAGACGGAAGAAGAAGAAGAAGCTAGCTTCTAGACTTCCAATAGTCACAGTCACCCAGAAAATACGCCCAACTCCATCAAGGTGGATGAATCAGCCGTCAGGCCATCTAGACCAGAGTCTGTAGATTGGGGTGAAATAAAAAGGGGGCCCGAGTGAGCAGATCAGCACTCCTGACAGAACGTACAGGTCCACTGTCCACAGTACCACGTCTGCACACCACACTCCACTGGGCCACCCAGGGGCCACCAGTTAGCTCAGAACCCCGCCTAGCAGGGTGAATGAAGATAAGACATACAGAACATAATGTCCAGCCATAACGTTACTAAGCCTCCTGACCACAGTCAGAATAATCTGGGACAGGGAACAAGGGCCGAGAACCTATGAAAGTGACGAGGCCCCACCAGATCCACACTAGATGGATCCCATAGTGACACAAGGATCAACACATCCTGTCGCAGAAGGACATCCACCGGAGCGAATACCACTGATATGCAGGGAACGCTGTCCTCCACCCAGATCAGGATCAGATACTTTCCTGGAGGATCATCCTGCTCCGAGTCCCACACGGATTAATAATACAGGCCACTGTCGTCAGACAGACCAAGAGCCCCCAAATAGACCAGTCCTGAAAAGGAGTAGTCCAGAGAGATAGAGCCAAACTGAAGGCTCACCGCTTCAGAAAATAGAAAGGTGTATGGACCCCTAAAGGCCCCACCTCCCCCGGAACCACAGGGGATTTTAAAAGAACCCCCCCCCCCCCCCCCCCCGTCAACCTGATAGATTTGGAATCCAACTACAGGAAGATGCAAAAAAAGGGGGGTGCCCCCTGACTGGTTCCTTGAGTTCAACCATCTCATGAGGAACCACCATACCAAGGGGGAAGGTACACAGACGCAGCTCCAGGGTTGCAGGAACCCTGTCCAGTATTAACAATATAAGCTGCAGAAGAGCCCAAGGGCACTGAGTATAAGGGACATCCACTGAGCAGCCACCAACGGGCCCACCAGCTACAATCCTGCCTGGTGAAGGTATGGGGACAGCAATGAGGGACAGAGCCCATGTAACCAGATTGTCACTTATTGCCAAGGAAGAAGGTTCTCGCAAGAACCGAATTCAAATACAACCCTAGGAATGGAGACACTAAAAAAGGTGACAATGAGGGATTGAGGTGACTGAGCACCCATCAAAATGACTCCCAAAAAACACCACCGGCCGAGTAACCAACTCGGCCTGGTGTAGAGATTGGGAAGTAAAGGACGACCAGGTAGGTCCTCGCACGGACGCCTCGGCGAGCACTCCGGGAGCAGAAACCAGATAACAAGGCCACAATCAGCAGTGTTGGCCCTCCAACACTAATCTGTAAGAGCCTCGGTGTCCAGAAGACACAGGGGTATTAAAACAAGCATCTTAGGTCTCCCCAGACGGCAAGAGGCCCACTGGGTGCATGGTGCTGGTGGCCCAACTCAGAGATTCCATGCAGAAAACTGCCTGTGAATGTAGAAATACCAAACCTATGGAAGGCCAGAATGGGCCAGACTGCCTCATCCCTTTGGGGAAATGTGGAAAGGATGGTGAAGAGGCCCCTGCCTCTGCCTGTTAAGGACAACCTGCAAGTGACCCCAGACCCTGCAGGCCGTGCAAGACCTGCACCAGCATCTGAAGAGAGACAGGGACCCGAAGCACCCTGACAATCTCGGGAAGGGACCGCCCCGCAAACTCTATCCTGCATCCGGAGGAAACTACCTCCTGGATCCACCAGAACGAGGCATGGCGCCTCCTGATAGGAGCAAGGGTGCTGCGTCCGTCCCCTCACCCAGACGGGCGAGGGTGTCCCGTCATGTTTGGGGGGTTTTTGGAAGGTTTGGACTTAGTCCTGCCGGAGGGGCCAGGGCGTTGTCTGCCAACCCTGGGGCGGGAGTCTATACCGAATAGCTGGAACCACACCCCTGGTTCGTGTTTGACACTAACATAGGGAGGAGGAGGGGTGTCCCTGCCCCGAGGAAGCCGAGACGGCCTTCTGCGTAGGGGTGTTTTGCCCTTTTCTCCAAAAAGGTCCAAACGGACCCCAAATAGTCGTCGCCCTCTAAGGGAAGGCCAGTGAGAGCCTTCTTTGTAACATCGTCAGCACCCCACTGTCGCAGCCAGACCAGGCGGCGAATAGCTACCACAAGGGCAGAAGATCTTGTGCACATCTTAATGGTGTCATCCAGCGCTAAGAGGATAAACCTCACAAATACATCACAATTGGAGAGTGCATTAAAGACCTCCCAGGGGAGATCCTCAGGCTGATTATCAAGCATCTTTCTGATGAGGGTTCTAGCGGCCACCGCAGTGATGGCCGCAGCACAGACCGGGCGCAGCGCCGTCCCTGCACAAGAAAAGGCGTGGGAAGCCAGTCTATCAATGCGCCGGTCCTCAGCATCCCGAAGGGTACGATAAGTTGAAGCTGCCATGAAGGGGGGGTTAACAACCCCTATGATCGGTGCATCCACCACGGGAGGTGCTGACCAACAGTTAACCACATCAGGGGGAAAAGGGTATTTCCAATCCCAGTCCCCTGGAACCCCTGGAAGTTTACAAGGGGATTCCCATTCTTTGGATATTAGAGCCTGGAAATGATCCTGCTCCAGGAATTCCAAGCGCGTTGTCGCTGCGTGGAAACTCTCCCTTCTAGGCTTGGGAGCCTCACCAGGAGGAGAGATAGACAAGACCTCAAAATCTTTATCAGTAATACATCAATGTCACACAGGCCCCAGGAACCAGGGCCAGAATCATCACGACTCCACAGCATCTCATCAGAGGAACCTGAGTCGGAGAAGAGCTCACCTTCATCAGAAGGAGCAAAGCCCTGCGGAGCAGCGAACTCCTAAGTTTCAGTAGGAAAGAAAGAACCCGGGGGCGTCAGGGACCGTTTCTTCCCAGAGCCCAAGCGCTCTGCCAACCTCGAGATAACCTGATCAGCCGTAGGCAGACTGCGCGGCATGACTTGCTGGTCATCCCCGCTCAAATACGACTCATCAGGCGTGAGATTTAAGCACGGGGAAACAGGTGTATTAAACCGAGGTGCAGCCACTGGCAACCCTGATTGCAGGGCCAGTACTTGTTCAGCACACGGTCTGCAGACCCGTGCTCTGTCAGCATCAGCATGGGGCTGTCCACATGCTGTACACAGCCGGTCTTGTCCCCGAGGGGCTCCGGTCACATAACTCTGAGATGCCTCCAGATGGTGATTATCAAAGCACAATGCTAACAGGGATTTACGCAATAGGCAACCCTGGATGAACCAAAGACCCGCTGATTAATGTGGGAGAATTGTAGGTAAGCCCGCTAAATATATATATATATATATATATGAGGCCGGGAGAAGCCACCGGAGACTTGACGTCTGAAAGACATAAAGGGAATAAGAGGTGTCAGGGCCATGCGCAGCTGGTTAAAATATTTAATAAAGAATCGCCCGCGAGGGCACTTACAGACCAAGGAGGAGGGGTACCGCCATCACGCGCGCGAAGATCATCAAAATGGCGCCCAGCGAACCCCGAAGGGCGGGCTCAATGCTCGGCCGTGACGCGGAGCGTGCCAAGTCAAGTCCCCGTCCACCCCGAAGAGCGCGAAGCTCTGAGGTAGTAGTCAAAAACGCAATGGATAAAAAACAATTAAGCATTTAGTAAAGGAAGACGCCGCAGCATCTAGCGACGCTGACGCTCGGCGTAGCAATCTATGCAGTAAAAGAAATGACACACGCACGGCGGCAGCCAAAACATAATAAAGAGCAAGCAGCGCGGCTCTGACACCAGACGTAATAAAGGGCAATAATAAGGCCATAAGCGTGACATTACAGTACACTGGGATCGCCACACACATACCCCCCCCCCCCCTTTCTTTTCCCCCTAACTACTGGGGGAAATGAGGGAGGACGGCGACCCTATAAACAGGGTCCACCGCTACACAGGGCACGGGGCAATAATGCGGGAGGGGCATCCACTAGAGGCACACCATCAGCCTAACCGCCTACCCTATGGTGGGGGATTGCGGTGGAGCGTGGCTCCATAAGCACACAAGCTTCACCCGACCAGTGCAGCCCAGGCTGGGAGGCACATCACAAGAGGACGGGTGGAAATAGTCCCACAGGGCCGCAGGCTGTAATAGCCCCGCTCACCTGCGAGAGAGTGATACATCATGTCTTCGCAGTCAGCACTGCAGAGAAATCTGGGGATTTGTGGGAGGTCCCTCGGTATATGTAGGGCCGGGAGGAGCCTGTTTTTGCATGTCTGCAGTGCACAGCGCCATCTGGCGGAGGATTACCCACGTGTAATTATTATATATGGAGCAGGACGTACTGTATGCTTAGAATATCCTGGGTGTTGGTCCACTTTTTATGGAAAAAAAGATGGAGCTGCCCTACGGATATCGCCCGGAAGCATGAAGCACTGACTGGACAAGCGCATGCGCCATGGAAATGGTGGAAAGATGAGTGGACTGGGCAATCTGTGGGGGGTTCACACAACAACTATTCAATATAGCTGGTGCACTCTTACACATCCGTTAGTGGCGGGTGCCAGGACCGCGGTGGCGCCACTATAGATCTAAATAAGTAAACAAACCGGCAACTCCAATTAGTAGTGAAATCAACTGTTTTCAATCACAGAGATATTCCATTACATTTGTTAGAAAATCCAAAGGACTGCAGCCATAGAATTGAGTGACAGTTGGATTTGGATGAGTGAATGACCAGTACAGTGACACTGCTGCACGGGATTGGACGACAGGGCTGCTGCTCTGTGCATTCTCTCCAAGATGGCTGCGCCCAGGAGCCGAGACGCTGGGGGATCTCTGCACAAGCAGGTCCTATTAGTCCCTAACTCTCATCTCTGCACAAGCAGGTCCTATTAGCCCCTAACTCTCATCTCTGCACAAGCAGGTCCTATTAGTCCCTAACTCTCATCTCTGCCCCTGCAGGTCCTATTAGTCCCTAACTCTCATCTCTGCACAAGCAGGTCCTATTAGCCCCTAACTCTCATCTCTGCACAAGCAGGTCCTATTAGCATCTAACTCATCTCTGCACAAGCAGGTCCTATTAGTCCTTAACTCTGATCTCTGCGCAAGTAGGTCCTATTAGCCCCTAACTCTCATCTCTGCACAAGCAGGTCCTATTAGTCCCTAACTCTCACCTCTGCACAAGCAGGTCCTATTAGCCCCTAACTCTCATCTCTGCACAAGCAGGTCCTATTAGTCCTTAACTCTGATCTCTGCGCAAGTAGGTCCTATTAGCCCCTAACTCTCATCTCTGCACAAGCAGGTCCTATTAGTCCCTAACTCTCACCTCTGCACAAGCAGGTCCTATTAGCCCCTAACTCTCATCTCTGCACAAGCAGGTCCTATTAGCCCCTAACTCTCATCTCTGCACAAGCAGGTCCTATTAGCATCTAACTCATCTCTGCACAAGCAGGTCCTATTAGTCCTTAACTCTGATCTCTGCGCAAGTAGGTCCTATTAGCCCCTAACTCTCATCTCTGCACAAGCAGGTCCTATTAGTCCCTAACTCTCACCTCTGCACAAGCAGGTCCTATTAGGCCCTAACTCTCATCTATGCACAAGCAGGTCCTATTAGCCTCTAACTCTCATCTCTGCCCCGCAGGTCCTATTAGCCCCTAACTCTCATCTTTGCACAAGCAGGTCCTATTAGTCCCTAACTCTCATCTTTGCACAAGCAGGTCCTATTAGTCCCTAACTCTCATCTCTGCACAAGCAGGTCCTATTAGCCCCTAACTGTTATATAGAATTACCTTCTGCTGTGCTGCCCCATTCCCCCCCCCCCCCGCGCCTAACCCTTGCTATACAAGGCCACCTGCAAACAGGAAGTTGTGCTGGGCTTCCTGTTACTGTGCATTTCAGTTACGTCACTTGGGAGAGGAAGCTCCAAAATGGCCGCTATCTTTCTTTTCCAACTGTGCCGGGCTGTTGGTCCGCTTTAATGTGAATGATGGCCTTCATACATCGAGGTCACTTTGTATCAGACGCAGGTCTCACCTGATGGGAATTCCTTATAAAAGCGTTGTTCCGGTTGTTTCTTTTAGTTTGTGAAAAAGAAAAAAAAAAAAAAAGTTAGAAACTTGTACAATCTCCCTAAAATGTATTAAAGATCTATTTATGTTATTTGCACAGTATAAGATAACAAGCGTGTGGTGTATAACAGAGACCCATATCTCTGCTCTGCAGCGGCTCCGTGCAGCTTTATTTCTATCGGCCCATTTCCTCGCCTGTAACAATATTACAAATGTTTCTGTTTCCATATTATTATTTTCTTTTGCAAGAATAAGGACCTGTCACGTTATAGTCAAAGAGACTTTCCTACATCACAGGGCCCGAGCTGATGTATCATCGCAGCGTGACCCAGATTGTGTAACTAGCAAATAATACCCGAGTATTAAAGTGATACTAAAGTTGTCCCGTTATCTCAGGCTACACGTTGCACTGTCCCAGACTTCAATCCATTATCAGAAAGTCCCTGTAGCTCCTAAGTTATTAGTAAAGGTATTAGAGCATTGGAGATGCAGAGAAATGATGTGGGTGTGGCAACAGCGATGTGATGTAAGCACACTGTGTGCTTTACATATATCATAGTAAAAAAAAAAAAAAGTGCATTGTTGTGCCTCTAGTTATTACTGCCAGCACATAGTGTGACTAGAAAAAGGGGACGAGAGATGCTGCAGGCTAAGAGCGTCTCCAGCCTGCCAGCACATAGTGTGACCAGAAAAAGGGGGTGATAGATGCTGCAGGATAAGAGCGTCTCCAGCCTACCAGCACATAGTGTGACCAGAAAAAGGGTGTGATAGATGCTGCAGGATAAGAGCGTCTCCAGCCTGCCAGCACATAGTGTGACCAGAAAAAGGGGGCGAGAGATGCTGCAGGATAAGAGCGTCTCCAGCCTGCTAGCGCATAGTGTGACCAGAAAAAGGGGGTGATAGATGCTGCAGGATAAGAGCGTCTCCAGCCTGCCAGCACATAGTTTGACCAGAAAAAGGGGGCGATAGATGCTGCACGCTAAGAGCGTCTCCAGCCTGCCAGCACATAGTGTGACCAGAAAACGGGGGTGATAGATGCTGCAGGCTGTCATAGAACCAGGACTGTTCCTATGATTTCCCAGCAGAGGGCGCCAAGGTTCCCTGTGCTCTCACATTTTCGCAATAGAAATAGTAGGGCCAGTAAGCGCGCGATTATGCGCGCCCATTTGTGCATCATATGAGCCAATGGATTTGTACGCATGTGCGATAATGTGCGCGTGATAGTGTGCGCATTGCAGACCTGCGAAAATGCGCTCCCTTTTGCACATGCGCAGGGGCCTTTAAATACTGACGAGCCCTGAGCTCCATTGCCAGTTGGTCAGTTCTCCTCCCTGTTCCTGAGTCCAATCCGTCCATTCCTGTGTACCGACCCGGCTTGATCCTGACTACGCTCCTGCTCTCCTGACGACCTCGCCCTCTGCTTGTTTATGACTCTGATCCTGATCTGCCTGCCCACGACCTCGGCTTAGAGATATTCCATTGCATTTGTTGGAAAATCCAAAGGACTGCAGCCATAGACCTGAGTGACAGTTGGATTTGGATGAGTGAATGACCAGTACAGTGACACTGCTGCACGGGATTGGACGACAGGGCTGCCGCTCTGTGCATTCTCTCCAAGATGGCTGCGCCCAGGAGCCGAGACGCTGGGGGATCTCTGCACAAGCAGGTCCTATTAGCCCCTAACTCTCATCTCTGCACAAGCAGGTCCTATTAGTCCCTAACTCTCATCTCTGCCCCTGCAGGTCCTATTAGTCCCTAACTCTCATCTCTGCCCCTGCAGGTCCTATTAGCCCCTAACTCTCATCTCTGCACAAGCAGGTCCTATTAGCCCCTAACTCTCATCTCTGCCCCTGCAGGTCCTATTAGCCCCTAACTCTCATCTCTGCGCAAGCAGGTCCTATTAGCCTCTAACTATCATCTCTGCCCCTGCAGGTCCTATTAGCCCCTAACTCTCATCTCTGCCCCTGCAGGTCCTATTAGCCCCTAACTCTCATCTCTGCCCCTGCAGGTCCTATTAGTTCCTAACTCTGATCTCTGCACAAGCAGGTCCTATTAGTCCCTAACTCTCATCTCTGCGCAAGCAGGTCCTATTAGCCCCTAACTCTCATCTCTGCACAAGCAGGTCCTATTAGTCCATAACTCTCATCTCTGCCCCTGCAGGTCCTATTAGCCCCCAACTCTCATCTCTGCCCCTGCAGGTCCTATTAGTCCCTAACTCTCATCTCTGCCCCTGCAGGTCCTATTAGCCCCTAACTCTTATATAGAATTATCTTCTGCTGTGCTGCCCCATTTCCCCCTTCCCCCGCGCCTCACCCCTGCTATACACTGTGCAGATGTGAGATCTCGGGGTGGCGCAATGTATCCTGGGATTGAAGATGGAAGAAAAGATGGCGCTGCCCTACAGATGGCACCGGGAGGAGGATGGATAAGCGCAGAGGGAAGGGCAGGAGACAGGTAAGTTTGCAGTGGCAATTGTTGAATCGGTGAATTAAAGGGAACGTTGGGGGGCGGAGTTTGGGGAGTTACAACTCGTCAGACTATCCAATGTTTCTGTCATGAATGACTTGCCTTCAGTCCGTGCCCGTGGTGTCCCGTTTCTCCTGCCCAGCAGCCGCCTCTGCCTCCGGTGCCATCCCCAGCGGCGCGTGTGTCGCCGAGTAAGTCCTCCCCCCTTGCCCATTGTCACTCAGCTTGTGCTTGCTGGCCTATAGAATCAGCTCATGTCCTCCGGTGGTGCAATACTCAGAATGGCCACCGGAGGCTGTTTAAAAGAACGAAGTCTAGAAGGTGCAGCTCTGAGCAGTTTGCCTGGGAAGCTCAGCTGGAGCAATCAGCCCAGAGCTCACCAATCAGACCACAGGAGCAGTGCTCCAATCTGCCGTCAGATCCTAAGTGCACCAATCCCAGCCACTGTCTCCCTGTCCAATCCTGCCGGTTTTCCCACTATAAAGGGATTTCCTCTGCAGTGTGTCATTGCCTGTTATAGCGCCTAGTACTTAGTTGTCTAGCTTGTCTCTAGTGATTGAACCGACCTTTTGCCTGCCTGACCACGATTCCGCCTGACCCCTCTGATACCTCGCTCTGTGACCTTCTGGATTTGACCTCGGCTTGTTTGACTACTCTCTGTACCTCCTATTGGATACCTCGCCCCGTGACCTCCCGGCTCCGACCTCGGCTTGTAATCGGACTTCCGGCATCCTCACTTGGGACTCCCTGCCGTTCATCAGTCTCCATCTTAAGCTGATAATCTTTGCGCCCTATAAGTCCTGGGGGTAACCGAGTAGGAGAGGCATAACCCGCGTCTCCTACAAGCGGGGACTTGTCTTTAGGCAGAAGAGGCGGTGGAGATTGGGGATCATCAGCTCAAGACAGACTGGTGTCCGGTACAGTCCTTACAGTTTCCTTTTTAACTGTTTCTTATAAAAAGGGAAAGTTTCATGGACACCTGGGGCCGGCAACTCTTCTCTCTATTCCGTCCATCTCCCATGTAAATACTAGGTGGAATAATTAAAGCGGACCAACAGTCAAAAATGAATTAAATCAGACCAACACAACAACTGTGTTCATATGAACTCCTCTCCGAGGCAATGTAGGTTGCTGCACATAAAAAAATATTTTACCTAATGCCTACTGGGATAAATTTGAAAAAACAAGATGTCCGCTTATTGGCAGGCCACCTGCAAACAGGAAGTCGTGCTGGGCTTCCTGTTACTGTGCATTTCAGTTACGTCACTTAGGAGAGGAAGCTCCAAAATGGCCGCTATCTTTCTTTTCCAACTGTGCCGGGCTGTTGGTCCGCTTTAATGTGAATGATGGCCTTCATACATCGAGGTCACTTTGTATCAGACGCAGGTCTCACCTAATGGGACTTCCACATCAGGCGTTGTTCCGGTTGTTTCTTTTATTTTGCGAAAAGAAAAAAAAAAAGACAAGTTAGAAACTTGTACAATCTCCCAAAAATGTATTAAAGATCTATTTATGTTATTTGCACAGTATAAGATAACAAGCGTGTGGTGTATAACAGAGACCCATATCTCTGCTCTGCAGCGGCTCCGTGCAGCTTTATTTCTATCGGCCCATTTCCTCGCCTGTAACAATATTACAAATGTTTCTGTTTCCATATTATTATTTTCTTTTGCAAGAATAAGGACCTGTCACGTTATAGTCAAAGAGACTTTCCTACATCACAGGGCCCGAGCTGATGTATCATCGCAGCGTGACCCAGATTGTGTAACTAGCAAATAATACCCGAGTATTAAAGTGATACTAAAGTTGTCCCGTTATCTCGGGCTACACGTTGCACTGTCCCAGACTTCAATCCATTTTCAGACAGTCCCTGTAGCTCCTAAGTTATTAGTAAAGGTATTAGAGCATCGGAGATGCAGAGAAATGATGTGGGTGTGGCAACAGCGATGTGATGTAAGCACACTGTGTGCTTTAAATATATCATAGTAAAAAAAAAAAAAGTGCATTGTTGTGCCTCTAGTTATTACTGCCAGCACATAGTGTGACCAGAAAAAGGGGACGAGAGATGCTGCAGGCTAAGAGCGTCTCCAGCCTGCCAGCGCATAGTGTGACCAGAAAAAGGGGGTGATAGATGCTGCAGGATAAGAGCGTCTCCAGCCTGCCAGCACATAGTGTGACCAGAAAAAGGGGGTGATAGATGCTGCAGGATAAGAGCGTCTCCAGCCTGCCAGCACATAGTGTGACCAGAAAAAGGGGGCGAGAGATGCTGCAGGATAAGAGCGTCTCCAGCCTGCCAGCACATAGTGTGACCAGAAAAAGGGGGCGATAGATGCTGCACGCTAAGAGCGTCTCCAGCCTGCCAGCACATAGTGTGACCAGAAAATGGGGGTGATAGATGCTACAGGCTGTCATAGAACCAGGACTGTTCCTATGATTTCCCAGCAGAGGGCGCCAAGGTTCCCCGTGCGCTCACATTTTCGCAATAGAAATAGTAGGGCCAGTAAGCGCGCGATTATGCGTGCCTATTTGTGCATCATATGAGCCAATGGATTTGTGTGCATGTGCGATAATACAATTCTGTGAAATACTCACCTGTAGAATTGGTATTATACGCATACAGTACGTCCTGCTCCAGATATAATAATTACACGTGGGTTATCCTCGGCCAGATGGCGCTGTGCACTGCAGACATGCAAAAAACAAGCTCCTCCCAGCCCTTCATATACCCAGGGACCTCCCACAAATCGCCAGCATTGAAAAGCACTGAGAAAAAGAAGCCGGGAGAAACCAACCACCAAAACTGGTAATAATAACAATGATAACAATCACCATACAGGGGATCCAGAATCATGTAAAACCAGGGTGGGTTGGAGCAGGACGTGCTGTATACGTATAATACCAATTCTACAGGTGAGTATTTCACAGAATTGTATTATTCTAAGCATACAGTACCTCCTGCTCCAGATATAATACTTACACGTGGGACATCCAATAGCAGTGTCCATAAAGTAGGGTGGGATCCCCAACAAAAAAGGCACAGCAGACAGTTAAAAGCACTGTCACCTGCAACCTTGCTACCAAGAGCTACGTGAGCAAGGCTCCAAAGTCAACCTCATAAAAACCTTTGAAAAGGTATGAACAGAAAACAAGTAGCGGAATAGCAAACTTGTTCAGAAGAACCTGGTGCTGAAAGGCCCAAAGATACCAAAACACAAGTAGAATCAGAAATAAAGTGAGAAGAAGATTCTTCCCCTTAAGAGAATAGGCCTGAGAAACAGCCTGACCAGTCCAAAAGCTAACAGTAGCCTTGGCAAAAAACCTAGAGCTCTCCCCGTCGGGGAATTGAACCCTGGTCTCCCACGTGACAGACAGGGATAATGACCACTATACTAACAAGGATCAGCTAGAAGCCAAAAAACCTTTCCTAGGACCAGAAGGGACAATCCATTCAAGAAAAGACCAGGCCAAAGGGCGCATAACCTCTGGAAGCAGACGAGATCAGGCACATACGGATGGAGACGCCCGCACACCCCAAGAGGCATCAGTCCCCCAAGGGACAGGAGACAATCCAGGAAAGAACTTCCAACACCAGTTAAGGGGATGTAGACCCCCTTTCCTCAGTGTAACTAGGAATAAGGCGCAGAAGAAGACAATGTCTTGAATACATGAGCACCACCTTAGGCATAAGGTCCGGCGTAAAGCGGAACACCACCACATCATGGTGTATATATCAATGAACGAGGGCTAGCTAAACAGCCGCCCGCTCAGGCACATGTCTGACTGGAGCAACAGTCAGACAGCATCTGAAATAGGTCCAGAGAGAACACCCCACAAGGCAAACAGAATAAAATTCAATCCCAACAGGGACCATAGAATTACATGGAGGATGCACCTGAGCAATCCCCGAAAGAATGCTTAACCAAGGAAAAAGCAAAGACTTCCACAGGAAGGCGAACAGGGCAGAACCTGAACCTTCAGAAAACCAAGTTGGGGAGCCAACTCCAACCCATGCAGTAATAACTCTAGAACCCTGGGAACAGAGAACGCCCAACAGGGGAGAGACCTAGACTCGCACCAATCAATATGGGTACGCCATACCCTATAATAAATGGAAGGAGAAGAAGAAGCTTGCTCCTAGTCTTCCCATAGTCTCAATCACCGAGACAGATAAACCTGTCTCCATTGAGATGGATGTTTCAGCAGTCAGGCCGTCTAGGTCAGAGTCTGTAGATTGGGGTGACGTAAAGGGGCTGTACAGGTCCATTGCCCTCAGTACCACGTCTGCGAACCACACACCTCTAGGCCACCCGGGGGCCACCAGAATCACTGATCCCCCTTTCCAGAGCAATCTTGTGCAGAACCCTGCCTAGCAGGGGGAATGGAGAAAAGACATACAGAACCGAATGTCCTGCCATAACGTTACTAAAGCATCATGACCATGACCAGAGGATCTTGGGACAAATAAACAAAGGCCGAGAGCTTGTGATAGTGACGCACAACAGATCCACACCGGTTGGACCTCATAGTGACACAAAGATGAGCACATCCTGTCGCAGAGGGACCTCCACCGGAGCGAATACCACTGAAATGCAGGGAACATTGTCCTCTACCCAAATCAGGATCAGATACCTTCCTGGAGGATCATCCTGCTCCGATCCCCACACAGATAATAAATACCGGCCACTGTCGTCAGACAGACCAAGAGCCTCCAAATAGACAGGTCCTGAAAAGGAGCAGTCCAGCGAGAGAGAGACAACCTGAAGGCTCACTGCTTCAAAAATAGAAAGGTGTATGGACCCCTAAAGGCCCCGCCTCCCCCGGAACCACAGGGGATTTTGGAAGAAACCCCCCCCTCGTCAACCTGATAGATTTGGTATCCATCTACAGGAAGATGCAAGAAAGGGGGTGCCCCCTGACTGGTTCCTTGAGTTCAACCGTCTCAAGAGGAACCCCCGAGCCAAGGGGGAAGATACACAGACCCAACTCCAGGGATGCTGGAACTCTGTCCAGTATTAACAATATAACGGACGCACTGTATGCTTAGAATAATGTGCGCGCGATAGTGTGCGCATTGCAGACGCGCGAAAATGCGCTCCCTTTTGCACATGCGCAGGGGCCTTTAAATACTGATGAGCCCTGAGCTCCATTGCCAGTTGGTCAGTTCTCCTCCCTTGATCCTGACTATGCTCCTGCTCTCCTGACGACCTCGACCTTGGCTTGTTTATGACTCTGATCCTGATCTGCCTGCCCACGACCTCGGCTTGTTTATGACTACGATCCTGATCTGCCTGCCCACGACCTCAGCTTGTTTACGACTCTGATCCTGATCTGCCTGCCCACGACCTCGGCTTGTTTACGACTCTGATCCTGATTTGCCTGCCCACAACCTCGGATTGTTTACAACTCTGATCCTGATCTGCCTGCCCATGACCTCAGCTTGTTTACGACTCCGATCCTGATCTGCCTGCCCATGACCTCGGCTTGTGCTTCATTCCAGTCCAGCTCGTGTCTGTCTTCTACCCAGAACTTGGTAATACCCACTCCTAGGTTGCATGACCTAAGGCCTTCCTGCAGCCCAGTCTATCCTCACCATAAGAGGCTCTAGTGAAAACCAGGTTGGTCCTTAGATTCCAGGCTTCCCGGTCGAGAGGTGAGACGGTTCTTAGTCTCCGCAATCAGGGTTCACACCCCGTACCTGTCAGAGGCTAAGAGTGTCTCCAGCCTGACAGAACATAGCATTGTCTCATGACCTGTGACCCCACTGTCTCAACCAGTTTCTGACCCTACAGTCTCATCCCCTTTGTGACCCTATTGTCTCATCCCCTTTGTGACCCCACTGTCTCAACCAGTTTCTGACCCTACAGTCTCATCCCCTTTGTGACCCTATTGTCTCCATCGCCTTTTGTCACCCTACTGTCTCATCCCCTTTGTCACCCTATTGTCTCCTCCCCTTTGTCACCCTAATGTCTCATCCCCTTTGCCACCCTATTGTCTCATCCCCTTTGTCACCCTAATGTCTCATCCCCTTTGTCACCCTATTGTCTCCATTGCCTTTTGTCACCCTATTGCCTCATCCCCTTTGTCACCCTATTGCCTCATCCCCTTTGTCACCCTATTGTCTAATCCTATTTGTCACCTTATTGTCTTATCCCTCTTTGTGACCCTATTGCCTCACCCCCTTTGTGACCCTATTGTCTCATCCCCTTTGTCACCCTATTGTCTCACCCCCTTTTTGACCCTATTGTCTCATCCCCTTTGTCACCCTATTGTCTCAACCCCCTTTGTGACCCTATTGTCTCATCCCCTTTGTCACCCTATTGTCTCACCCCCTTTGTGACCCTATTGTCTCACCCCCTTTGTGACCCTATTGTCTCACCCCCTTTGTGACCCTATTGTCTGATCCCCTTTGTCACCCTATTGTCTCACCCCCTTTGTGACCCTATTGCCTCATCCCCTTTGTCACCCTATTGCCTCATCCCCTTTGTCACCCTATTGTCTCCTCCCCTTTGTCACCCTATTGTCTCCTCCCCTTTGTCACCCTATTGTTTAATTCCCTTTGTCACCCTATTGTCTAATCCCCTTTGTTACTCTATTGTCTCCTCCCCTTTGTGACCCTATTGTCTCATCCCCTTGGTCACCCTATTGTCTCATCTCCTTGGTCACCCTATTGTCTCACCCCCTTTGTGACCCTATTGTCTCATCCCCTTTGTCACCCTATTGTCTCATCCCCTTTGTCACCCTATTGTCTCATCCCCTTTGTCACCCTATTGTTTAATTCCCTTTGTTACTCTATTGTCTCCTCCCCTTTGTGACCCTATTGTCTCCTCCCCTTTGTTACCCTATTGTCTCACCCCCTTTCTGACCCCATTGTCTCACCCCCTTTGTGACCCTATTGTCTCATCCCCTTTGTCACCCTATTGTCTCACCCCCTTTCCCTTTAGATTGTAAGCTCACAAGTTCAGAGACCTCTCTGCTGATATATTCCTGCATCTATGTGTTTATTTACTTGTCTGTTACATTTGATTCATAATATTGTGTGTTTTATATGTATTGTTGTCATTCATGTACTTGTACCTTGTACAGCGCCATGTAATATGAAGGTGCTTTATAAATATTACTTTAGCAAAGCTGGCAGGCTGGAGACGCTCTTAGCCTGTAGCATCTCTCGTCCCCTTTTTCTGGTCAAACTATGTGCTGGCAGGCTGGAGAAATTTCCGGAGACGGATAAACCTGTCGAGGAACTTCAGATCCAGGATGGGACGGACCGGACCGAACCGTCTTTCTTGGACACTGTGAAGAGATTGGAATAATACCCGAGGCCCACATCTGAGGAAGGAACCGGGCAGATGACTGCCATGTCCAGAATATTCCTTACCGCCGCCAGGAGCCCCGGCGCAGCCAAGGGATCCGAGGGCACACGAGGCCTGAAAAACCTTGGGAGGAGGTCGGGACTCGAACTCCAACTTGTAACCGGACGACACCACCTCCCGAATCCATCTATCCGAGACCGCCCGGTCCCAAACCTGGGAGAAGTGTCGTAACCGCCCCCCACCCTCACGGGTGAAGGCGCCCCCTCATTGCTGAGCGGACTTGACAGCGGGTTTGGGTTTGGCACCCCAGGAGTGACCGGGACGGCCACGGCCTCTACCCTGGTTCCAACCTGCCCCTCAGCAGGAAAGGAGGCCCCCCTGCCCGCTCTGGCTCCCTGAAAGGAGGGACTAAAAGAAGCCGCGCCCCGAAAGGAATGACGCGGCTTCTTGCGCTGATGCAACTTACCTCCCTTGGCAACCGAATCCAATTTGTCACCAACCCAGCGCAAACCCAGGAAGGGAAGAGCAGTAAGCGATTTCTTAGAGTTAAATTCCGCCATCCATTGACGTAGCCACACCGACCGTCGAATAGCAACCAACAGGGCCGTGGTTCTGCTACTACACATCACGATTGCATCAACCTGGGCGACCATAACAAAGGAAACAAATGACTCACACTGCTGAAGAGAAGCAAACTCGTCACAGGTGGGATCAAGATCTGCGTACAAATCTCTAACAATGGACCTGACAGCCATCAACAAAAGCGCCGAGGCATAAACCGCCCGCAGGGCCGAACCAGCACTGATGAAAACATGGCGAGCCAACTGATCGATCCGACGATCCTCACCATCCTTAACGGTAGTAGTGTCAGGAGAATGCAACACAGCCGTGTTAGAAAGCCCCAAAACCGGGGCATCAACCTCAGGGGGAAAAAAACAAAACTTCACCAAAGGCGGATCCAAAACCAAAATCTCAAACATTTGGGCTAAACTAGAGGGAGTGTCAAGGGGCACCCGCTCAGCCTGATCGCCAGCAGTACCAAACAATTGCTTGACGTCAGACTCGTCCAACTCCTCGACGAGCTCCCCCTCCTCAGCCGGGGGACAATCGGACCAATCCAAAACTTCCAACACCTCATCCTCCGGAACCAGCGACGCCGGAGAAAGGTGCTTCCGCTTAGCCGTAGCCTTCTGAGCTACCGCGGCGGAAAACATCTTCTCGAGGCTGGCCAAACGTGCGCACACCACGGATTGCAAATCCCCACCTATGACAACGTCACACTGGGTCCGGAATAGGCGTGGGGGGGTAGGAGATGACTGAGGTTGCGAAGAGCCAGAAGCCGGAGTGCCGGACTGACGCACAATGTTCTGCTGAGCGCACGGAATGCATAATATGACATCATCCCCTGGGAGCGGAGCCCCACAACCCCCGCACAGCCTGGATTGCCCCGAAGAGCCATTTCCGGTATTGGTGGAAGCCTCCATATGGTGAAATTGTGGTATTCGCAACAACCCAGGGATTTACGCAGTATGCAACCCGGGATGCCCCCTTATAAATAAAGTCCCAGGAGTGGGAGGATTTTTCCCTAGGGAAAAACCCAATTTGGAAAATAAGACTAGCCAGGCATACAAGACCGAGAGACCCACAGATAGCACGGGAATCCCAGGATCTGTAAGGGAAAGAGACCCCAATCAGTCCCTAGTGAAACAAAGCATCCGAATGAAACTACAAAAGGTTGGCAATCATGCGAACACACACACACACACAGAATATATACACAATATATATACAATATATACAATCCCAAGAGAAGTATATACAGCCCATTATATATATATATATATATATATATATATATATATATATATATATACACACACAATATATGTACATCCAGGAAGGCAAGGAAAAAATGCCCCTCTGATAGCAGGAAAGGAGGCCCCCCTGCCCGCTCTGGCTACCCGAAAGGAGGGACTAAAAGAAGCTGCTCCCCGAAAGGAACGACGCGGCTTCTTGCGCTGATGCAACTTACCTCCCTTGGCAAACGAATCCAATTTGTCGCCAACCCGGCGCAAACCCAGGAAGGGAAGAGCAGTAAGCGATTTCTTAGAGTTAAATTCCGCCATCCATTGACGTAGCCACACCGACCTCCGAATAGCAACCAACAGGGCCGTGGTTCTGCTACACATCGCGATTGCATGAACCTGGGCGGCCATAACAAAGGAAACAAATGACTCACACTGCTGAAGAGAAGCAAACTCGTCACAGGTGGGATCAAGATCTGCGTACAAATCTCTAACAATGGACCTGACAGCCATCAACAAAAGCGGCGAAGCACAAACCGCCCGCAGGGCCAAACCAGCACTGATGAAAACATGGCGAGCCAACTGATCGATCCGACGATCCTCACCAACCTTAACGGTAGTAGTGTCAGGAGAATGCAACACAGCCGTGTTAGAAAGCCCCAAAACCGGGGCATCAACCTCAGGGGGAAAAAAACTAAGTTTCACCAAATCCTCCGGAAAGGGATACCGCTTATCCCAACTAGGAGAAACACCAACAAGGCGCGTAGAATGTTCCCATTCCTTGAGGACAACACTCTCAAAATGTTGTTGCCTAGGAAAAACCAAACGCGGCTTAGGCACATCAAACAGCTCGCCCTTCGGTGGGGGGGGGGGGCGCCACAGGCGGATCCAAAACCAAAATCTCAAACATTGCAAACAAACAAAGCACCCGCTCAGCCTGATCGCCAGCAGTACCAACAATTGCTTGACGTCAGGCTCGTCCGACTCCTGGACGAGCTCCCCCTGGGGGACAATCGGACCAATCCAAAACAGCGACGCCGGAGAAAGGTGCTTCCGCTTAGCCGTAGCCTTCTGAGCTACCGCGGCGGAAAACATCTTCTCGAGGCTGGCCAAACGTGCGCACACCTCGGATTGCGAATCCTCACCTATGACAACGTCACACGGGGTCCGGAATAGGCGTGCCCCGGATGCCCCCTTATAAATAAAGTCCCGGGAGTGGGAGGATTTTTCCCTAGGGAAAAACCCAATTTGGAAAATAAGACTAGCCAGGCATACAAGACCGGGAGACCCACAGATAGCACGGGAATCCCAGGATCTGTAAGGGAAAGAGACCCCAATCAGTCCCTAGTGAAACAAAGCATCCGAATGAAACTACAAAAGGTTTGCAATCATGCGAACACACACACACACAGAATATATACACAATATATATACAATATATACAATCCCAAGAGAAGTATATACAGCCCATAAAATATATATATATATATATATATATATATATATATATATATATATATATATATACATACAATATATGTACATCCAGGAAGGCAAGGAAAAAATACAACTCTGTGAAGTAGAGTTGATATTATATGCATACAGCACGTCCTGCTCCAGATATAGTAATAACATGTGGGTAATCCTCCGCAGACATGTAGAAAACAAGCTCCTCCCGGCCCTACATATACCGGAGGACCTCCCACAAATCCCCAGCATTGAAAAGCAGTGAGAATGAGAGGCCAGGAGAAACAACCACTCAAAACTGGCAATAATACCAAAGATAACAATCACCAAACAGGGGATCCAGAACAAGGTGAAACAGGGTGGGGTGGAGCAGGACGTGCTGTATGCATATAATATCAACTCTACAGGTGAGTACTTCACAGAGTTGTATTATTCTAAGCATACAGCACGTTCTGCTCCAGATATAGTAATAACATGTGGGACATCCAATAGCAGTGTCCGTAAAGAAGGGTGGGATCCCCAACAGAAGGCAACAGCAAGCAGTTTAAACTACTGCCGACTGTAAAATTTTGCGGCCAAACACAGCGTCAGCTGAAGCTTTAACATCATCCTTGTAAAACTTTGTAAAGGTGTGAACGGAAGACCAAATAGCGGCCTTGCAAACTTGTTCCACAGAGGCCTGGTGCTGAAAAGCCCAAGAAGCCCCAACAGCTCTAGTAGAATGAGCAGTAAGACGAAAGGGGGGAGTCTTCCCCTTAGCAGTATAGGCTTGAACCACAGCCTGACGAATCCATTTACTGATGGTAGACTTGGCAGGGGCCAAACCCTTCCTAGGCCCGTGAGGCACAACGAAGAGAGCATCCGTCCTCCTGAAAGCCTGAGTGATAACCAGGTAGGACTTGACACACCTAACCACATCCAAGGAATGCAAGACCCTCTCCTTGGGGTTACTAGGATTTGGGCGCAAGGAAGGAAGTACAATATCTTGATTCAAATTAAATGCAGACACAACCTTAGGCAGAAAGTCTGGCTTGAAGCGAAACACCACCTTAACCCGATGTCTCTCAAAGTAGGGAGGCTGAATAGACAAAGCAGCCAACTCAGACACACGTCTAACCGAAGTGATAGCTACCAGGAATACAACCTTGAGCGTGAGAACAGCGAGAGCGGCCTCCTGAAGAGGCTCAAAAGGAGCACCCTGCAGGGCCGACAAAACCAAGTTTAGATCCCAAACAGGAACCATAGGTTTCCGAGGAGGACGCACATGAGTGACCCCCTGGAAGAAGGTCTTGATAAGAGAGTGCTGGGCAAAGGTCTTCTGAAAGAACATAGACAGGGCCGAAACCTGGCCCTTCAGAGTACTAAGCTTAAGACCTAAGTCTAGACCATGTTGTAAAAATTCCAGCACCCTGGAGACTAAGATTCCCGGCAGGGAAGAGACCTGGATTCACACCAGTCAATGTAGGCACGCCATACTCTATAATAGATAGCAGCAGAAGTCTTCTTCCTGGCTTGCACCATGGTAGCCACTACAGAGGCAGACAAACCCTTTTCCATTAGGATGGAGGTTTCAATAGCCAAGCCGTCAAAGCCAGAGTTAGTAAATTGGGATGGCGTAGAGACCCCTGAGTTAGAAGGTCTGGCAACTTTGGCAGGTCGTACTGATCTACTGCCACTTGAACCACATCGGTGAACCACACCCTTCTTGGCCACCTTGGGGCCACCAGAATCGCGGGTACCCCTTCCAGAGCAATCTTGCACAGCTCTCTGCCCAGAAGGGGAATTGGTGGAAACACATACAGGAGCCGAAACTCCCTCCAAGACATTGACAGGGCATCCGAGGCCAGAGCCAGAGGATCCTGAGAGAGGGATACAAAGCTCGGGAGCTTGTGATTGTGACGGGACGCAAACAGATTCACGTCTGGCACCCCCAACGGTGACACAGGCACTGAAATACCCTGTCACAGAGGGACCACTCCCCCTGACGGGACGACCCCCTGCTCAGAGCATCTGCTAGCAGGTTTTCCGCCCCCGGAATGTAGACAGCCGAGATGCATTGGACATTGGTCTCTGCCCATGTTAGAATCAGAGACTCCCTGATGATTGATGTAGGCCACCGCCGTCCTGTTGTCTGAGCGTACCTGAACCGCCAGACCCTTCAGGTGCTGGGTCAATTGTTCCAGCACCAATCTGACCGCCCTGAGTTCCAGGACATTGATAGGGAGATGGGCCTCCTGAGGGCCCCACCTCCCCTGAAAGCGCAGAGACTTCCAGAATCCCCCCCAGCCCGACAGACTGGCATCCGTTGTGACCATCTCCCAGGAGGGAGCCAGGAAGGATCTGCCCCTTGTCAGGTTCCTGTGGTCCAGCCACCACGCAAGGGATTGTCTGACCGAGGGGGGAAGCACCCAGATCTCGTCCAAGGACACTGGGTCCTTGTTCCATACTGACAGAAGGTGAAGCTGCAGAGTTCTCAAATGGAATTGTGCAAAGGGCACCGCCTCGAAGCTTGCCACCATCGAGCCCACCAACTGCATTCCCTGCCTGATGGAGGGATGAGGGCTCGAAAGCAGGGACCTCGCCTGCGTTGTCAGAGCTTCCACCTTCTGTGGAGGAAGGAATATCCTTGACTGAACTGAATCCAGAATCATCCCCAGAAACGGGGTCACTGAGGAGGGGGACAGAGAGGACTTGGGGTAATTGATCAAACAGCCGAAGGACTCCAGGGTGGACACCACCAACCGCGTGTCCAACTCTGCCTGCCGCAGAGACCAAGAGGTGATGAGTATATCGTCCAGGTAGGGCAACACACGTATTCCCTTTAGTCTTAACAGAGACATTACTCCTGCCAGCACCTTGGTGAACACCCTGGGAGCTGACGTAAGGCCGAATGGCAGGGCCACAAACTGGTAATGCTGATCCAGCAGCGCAAATCTGAGAAACCTTTGGTACCCTGGAAACACCGGAACGTGCAGGTAAGCGTCCTTGATGTCCACAGATGTCATGAAGTCCCCTGGGCGCAGCGAGGCAATGGCCGAGCGCAGAGTTTCCATACGAAAATGTTTGTTTCTGACAAATCTGTTTAGGATTTTTAAATCCAGAATGGGTCTGACTGACCCGTCCTTTTTGGGCACCGTGAAAAGGTTGGAATAAAACCCCATGCCCCTGTCATTTAAGGGGACCTTGCAAATGACCCCGAGATCCAGAAGGTCCTGCACAGCCAGCATCAAGACTCGAGCTGAGGCAGGGTCCTGTGGGAACCTGGACCCAACGAACCTGGTAGAGGGCAGTACAGCAAACTATCTTGTAACCGGAGGACACTACCTCCTGAATCCACCGGTCTGGGACATGGCATCTCCAGACATGCTCGAAGTGCTGTAGACGTCCCCCCACCCTGACGGGCAAGGCGCCCCTTCATGCTGGGGGGGTTTTGGGGGGGCTTTGGGCCCCCAGGAGGAACAGGGACGGCGTCCTCTGTTCTTGTTCCAGGAATCTGCGTGAGACCCGGGGAAGGACACCCCTCTACCCTGCTTGGCCCCACGGTAGGGGGTTGAATGGGAGCTTGGGCCACGAAAGGGCCGAATCTGACGCTTGCGCTGGGGCAACTTGCCACCTTTGGCAAAGATATCTAACCTTTCTCCAAACAGGCGCAGCCCTTTAAAAGGAAGCCCCGTAAGGGCCTTCTTGGCGACGTTGTCAGCAGCCCACTGGCGTAACCAGACCGCACGGCGTATGGCTACCACCAGAGCAGAGGATCTAGCGCTCAGCTTAATAGCATCATCCGATGCAGATAGGATATAATTAACAAAAGTCTCACAGGTAGCCAAAGCATTGGCGGCATCAGAGGGCAAGTCATCCGCCCCTTCAAGAGCAGTCTTAACCACAGTCCTAAGCGCCACCGCCGTGATGGCTAAGGCGCAAACTGGGCAGAGCGATGCTCCCCCAAATGCAAAGGCATGACATGCCAGTTGATCAACTCGCCGATCCTCCAAATCCCGCAGCGTAGTAGTGTCAGGGGAGTGCATAATAGAGGTATTGGACAGACCAAGGATCGGGGCATCGACCTCGGGAGGCGATGTCCAACACTTGATCAGGTCGGCAGGAAATGGATACCTCTTATCCACTTTAGGAACCCCATGGAGTTTGCTGGGATGTTCCCATTCTTTCAGCACGAGATTATTGAAATTAGTTTGTTCAGGAAACTCCAACCGCGCCCTAGCGGTATGAAACAGATCACCCCTTTGCCGTGGAGCCGCGGGAGGGGGAGAGAGGGATAACACATCAAAGATCTGGGTCAGCAGTCTATCAATGTCATCCTGGGACCAATGATCAGAACCAGACTCATCCTGACTCCTGGACTCGTCGTCATAGGACCCTGAGTCAGAAAACAGTTCCCCTTCCTCTGAGGGGGAATGTGCATAGGACAGCTGTAAATCGTCAGATTCTACAGGAAGAATAGTAGCTTCAGGATTCAAATGACGCCTCTTGGCAGTAGCCTTGCGCGCCAAGGAGCCGGCGATTAAGTTTTCCACACTAGTCAGTCTAGTGGCCAAATCAGCATGAGAATCCCCACTAGTATTGGGGGTTAGGCTCAGGCTTGGGGGAGTAGGGGAAGCAAGGCGAGGTGCGGGCCCAGCCTCGGAAGAGGTGGGGAGACCGTCTAGCGCCTGCTGTGCACAAGGGACGCAGACCCGTGCATTGTCACCGCTGCTAGGTATGACCCCACAAGCTACACACAGACGGGCTTGTCCCGAGGGAACCCCGTTCACAATATCCTGAGATGCCTCCATATGGTGATTATTATATTAAATATGCCAGTAGGGATTGACGCTATAAAGCAACCCTGGATGCCCCAATAACCCGCTGGGAAGTGGGAGTGATTTCTTTAAAATGGTCTGGACCGGGCGCTACACCGGGCCGGGAGAAGCGACCGAAGTCCGCGGTCTGAAAGACACAAGGGGAACAGGGATGTCAGAGCCAAGCGCGAAGAAGCAAAAGCTAGGGAAAAGTCGCCCATAAAAGCACTTACAGAACAGCGAGGGGAGGACCGTCTTCACCACGCGCACGTGAGAAGGAAATGGCGCCAAGTGAACCTCGAAGGGCGGGCCAGAGCAGGCGATGACTCAGAACGCGCCAAACTGAACCACGCCCCCCCCCCCCCCGGAGAGCGCGAAGCTCGAAGGCGCGCAGCCAATCAGAAGGAAACAGTAGTTATGTTAGAAAAATCACCTCAGAGAAAAAATCTGACAGGGTGAATACAGTGATAAAAATGCCATAGCGTCCCCGAACAGAGCCGCCTTATGCGCCAAGTAGAATACAATAAAGGCGCTGCCGATAACTCAAAACTTAAATGTGAAGCGCGGCTCTGACTCCGGTAACCGTTAAAGGCTATAGGTGTCTAGTGTAATTAGGGCAAGGTTTAGCCATCGTACACAAAACCCCCCCCCCCCTCTTTTTCCCCCCACTAACGGGGGGATCTAGGGAGGAAGGTGACCCAGTATTTGGGGTTCACCGGTACACGGGGCGTGGGGGCACTGGTGCGGGAGGGGCATCCAACTGAAGGCTCACCATTCGCCTTAACCGCCTACCCTATGGTGGGGGATTGCGGTGGAGTCTAGCTCCATAAGCACACTAGGTGCTGCCTACCTTCACCTGACCAACGCAGCCCAGGCTGGGAGGCATTAATTCACAAAGAGGACGGGTGGAAATAGTCCCGCAGGGCCTCGGGCTGTCAAGCCCAGCTCGCCTGCGAGAGCGTGATACTTCATGTCTTCGCAGTTCCAGCACTGCAGAGAAATCTGGGTATTTGTGAGAGGTCCTCCGGTATATGTAGGGCCGGGAGGAGCTTGTTTTCTTCATGTTCTGCAGTGCACGGCGCTGGAGGTGGAGGATTACCCACACGTTATTACTATATCTGGAGCAGGACGTGCTGTATGCTTAGAATATGTCAAGTATAGGACAGGGATAACTGTCCAAGCGACTGGCCACCAGCACACACTCAGTCACACCAAGGAAGGGTCAACAAAAAACACCAAATACTTGCAATGGCGGCGCCCTCCTCAGCCGAGCCAGGGGCAGGTGAAACGACAACTCCGGAGTGAGGACGAAGGAGGGCGGGCCGGGCACAGCGCGTTAAGCGCTCCGGCCCCGCCCCCCCCCCCCCCCCTCCAGAGACCCGTACAGCGCGGGTCGCGACGAAGCGCGGCCCCGCCCACCAGACAACAAGCACCGCGGCCCGCCGAATGGCGGCGCCGCGTGAGGTAAACGGGCGCCAACAGGCACCCCGACCACAGACATAGTCAAAGTCAAAATGCAATAACCAGCAAGCACATGTTAAAACAGCTTAAAAGGAGCCCCAGCAGCTCGGAACACGCGCCCGCACACCGCGGCGCCGACCCCAGCTGCCAGCACTCGCACAGTCACGCCAATATTCACTCACAAAAGTGTAAAGCACCCCACACAAGCTCCCCCCACCCCACGCGAAGGGAGAAGGGACCAAGCGGGAGAAAAGAGACTAAGGGGAACACCGGGACGGGGCATCCCAAATCCGGATCACTGTGCCGTTGCCCCACGTGTGGGGTCTAGCGGAGGAGATAAGCTCCTAGGCACCAGGAGGTGCCATCTACCATTGCCCAGCCAGCAGCCAGGGCTGGGAGGCTTCCAATATATAACTAGGCATACAAACAAAAAGGCTGGGCAGAAATAGACCATGGGGGGGTGCCGGGGTGTTACCCCGGCTACCTGCAAGCAGGAGACTTCTTTCTTGTCGCCATCTTGCAGAGAAGAACGCTGGGAGATAAGTGGGAGGTCCCAGGTATTATGGATCAGGAGGGGCTCGTTTTTCAAGACTTCTCTGCAACGTCGCCACCTGCTGGTGGAGTAACCCTATCGTAATTATTAAAGTGGAAGCAGGGCATGTGACATACTTAGAATAGAGTATTTGGAAGTTGCTTGGTAAACTTCTCTGTTTATACCTATGGCCCACTTATAAATCTACCTCTTAGGCCTAGATCTCTCTTCACATCTACCTCCTGCTCCGTTACTGCCTAACAGCTCACACTATCTCAGTTATGCAGATCTCGCTCCCTCACACGGAATTGTCATCTTCCCAGCATGCAATTCTGCTCCTGTCTCCAACAGAACAATGTGTGGCAGAGCATAATGGCCGGGCATATACTGGCCTCCTCTCTCGTCACACCTCACACTCATCTCCCGCCTCCGCCCCTTCCTCACACCTCTAACGATCTGATCATCTCCCGAATAGACTACAGCAACCCACAGCAGCCCACCTGGAAGTCTTCCTGCGCTCCCTATGGCCAGTCGGCCGCTGCATCTCATATATAGAGCTGTATGGATGGTAATGGGAGTTGTGGTGGGCCCATAGGATGTTATATGCAGCATTACCAATAATTCCCCCTCCCCCCCATTTCACACTCGTCACTGTCATGACCCAAGAACACGCTTACCTGTATTGCAGAAGATGTGCCTATTGATCCAACTGCCGATTCGTCCCAGATGTGAACCTAGAAAAGATCAAGAGAGTCACTGAGCGGCACTTTCCTGGCTACACTCGGAGTATAAATCTAAGAAGAGGGATCAGCACCAACCCTATAATTATTAGTAATAGGGAGTGCACTGCTCCAAACCACAATACAATCAAACCACTCTGCGGAGCTAAATTGAGGGCACTACAACCTTATAATTCAAAAATTCATTCTATTGAGATTACTAAATCAAGAAAAAGCCGCCATTGCAATAAAGACACAAAAATAACACACATAAGACAAAGATAAAAACCTACAAAACCTGTCTACCCTGGACCCAATCTTGTTGCTCAATAATAAGTATATATGGGTAGAGTCCCCTCTGCAGACTTAAAAACAATCGGATATCAAACGAAAAACTTAATTTCAATATGGATCCCTATTTATATTATTGGTAAGTGGATTCCTCCTTATTTTTACAATAAATTAACAAAAAATAACCCCCCACAGCTCAATAAGGAAATTAATAAAGTGCAATAATATATATACTTTATACTAATAATGGTCTTAATAAATATGTGCAAAAGGGTAAATAATTCATTAGTGATTAGTAAATCCTATGGTGCTATTAGCAATACCTATATTAAATTGTAAAGCCCCAAAACTATATAACAAGTTATTCTAATAATAAACAATCAGGTTTATAATGCAGCTGCCTTGTGAAGATAACACAGAAAAAAAATATGAGTAAAAGACAAACCAGAGAAGGGGAGAAACAAAAAACTTGTGGAGGGGAGGAGAGGGTAACCAAGGAGTCAAAAGAAAAGACGATCCGTGATCTCAAATAGGGTATAAATACCGCCCACTAGTCATCTGTATAGGGGTCCAGATTGGCAGGGATGCTGCCCCGCGCGCTCCGCTGTGTGCCCACAGCTTCTGGAGGGGTAAGATTTAATAATCTCAATAAAAATGGATTTTTGCATTATCAGGTTGTAGTGCCCTCAATTTAGCCTGCAGTATAAATGGCGGCAAGCACCCACCTGATCCCAATGGAAACCCAGCTAATGCTTTGCTTCCAGAAAACCCTTTCTCACAAATTGTGTTATTTACTGTTCAGCGGGGGAGCAAGGCATCCCGATCGCCACTGCTCCCCTGTGCAAAACAAAATGTATTTGCCTTTATATTTACGTCCTGCTGCAGTATTTCAAAGGGAACGGGAATAAGGGTAACAAATCTCAGTTCGCAGTGGTGTATATGTGCAGGGTTGGTACCCGCAATCAGGATGCCTCCTGAATAGTTATTACAGGGCATTATCTGCTCTACTGCTGACTGGCAAACTGATTCATATGCAAATATCACTCTGCACTAGAATGAGCCATGTGACCTTCAAACCCCTCCTCCCGCTAAAGCGAACGTGAATGCACCTAGACTGCACCATGGGACCTCGGTCCCTTCCTCTAGTCATCGCCCGGCTAAAAACTCATAAAAACTAATGTGTACCATCAGGTCCAGACGAGTTCTGAGCACACTTTGAGCCCAAACATGGATACCCTATCTCATCCCCTTAGGGTGCTGGGGTAGCAGGAGACCCACGCATGCATGCGGGACAATATCTTGGTTCTGATAATGGCGCCAGTTTCTGTGTAATATTCAGTGGATTGTCATAATTACATGTAAAGTAGTGGTGCCAGTAGGTCTGTGGGATTTCTTTGATATTTCCCATGATCGCAGGTTTCCTGCTGACCAGCTATGGCCCCCGGACTCACAGCCTCCTGGCAGCAGGTTCCCTGCCGACCAGCTATGACCTCGGCCGAGCCGTCAGGGGTGTGAACAGTAGCCACGAGGTCCTTTGAGGCTTTCTGCTGCTGAGGAGGCCATGCAGAAGGAACAGAGTTCACTGGGAGCTTTTAAGAAATATAAAGCAGACTGAAGACTCCGCCCCCTGACAGCCAGCAGGGGAAGAGCAGAAATCAAGATAATGTCACCCGATGGCTGGACTGGCCCTTTCCTGATCCTGGTTTTAAAGTGGACCACAACCCGGGAAATTAAATATCCCAGGACATTGTTCCTTGCCCCAAGGACACGCCAATTTGCGACGCCCTGCTGTTTGAACCCACGGCGCATGCTCAGGTTTCCATCCAATTGCATACTAATACATGTCATATAGCAATCTTTAGACGCAGAGCATCGACAATACCATTTTGTGATTACTCACCTGTAAAATGGGTATTATAAGTATGTCACACAGCCCGCTTCAAGACATTCATTACATGTGGAGTATAGTCACCTGTAGAGGGTGATCTTGCAGAGAAGATAAAGAAAAAGTGAGCCCCTCCCAGCCCATAAATACCTGGGACCTCCCACTCATTTCCCAGTATTAAGACAGCAGTAAGGTAAAGGGACCAGGAAGAGCCAATTATAAACCATAACATTAAAAGGTTCACCATATAAAAGATCCAAAATACCAAAGGGCGGGGTGAAGCGGGGTGTGTGACATACTTATAATACCCATTTTACAGGTGAGTAATCACAAAATGGTATTATTCTAAGTATGTCACACACCCCGCTTCAAGACATTCATTACATACTAATAATTTACTAATAATACTTTACTAATAATACTAATACTTTACTAAGTATTAATAACTTAGGCACTACAGGGACTTTTTAAAAACGGATTGAAGTTTGGGTCGGTGCAACATGTAGCCCGAGACAACAGGACAACAGGCGCTTAACTTTAGTATCAGTTTAACAAAAATACCATTTTGTGAATACTCACCTGTAAAATGGATATTATAAGTATGTCACACACCCCGCTTCCACTTTAATAATTACTCTTGGGTTACTCCACCAGCAGGTGGCGATGTTGCAGAGAAGTCCTGAAAAACGAGCCCCTCCTGATCTATAATACCTGGGACCTCCCACTTATCTCCCAGTTTTCAAACAGCAGTAAAGACAAGGTACCAGGTAAAAAACCATTGGTAACCCTCAAACTGTAAACGAAGCTTCACCCTATAAAGATCCAGGATACCAAAAAGGGCGGGTGAAGCGGGGTGTGTGACATACTTATAATATCCATTTTACAGGTGAGTATTCACAAAATGGTATTATTCTAAATATGTCACACACCCCGCTTCCACTTTAATAATTACGATAGGGACATCCAAAAGCAGTGTCCACAAAGGGCGGGTATCCAACAAGGCAATAATGCATAACTCAAACCACTGCAGAACCTTTGCGGCCAAACACAGCATCCGCTGAAGCCCGCACATCAACCTTGTAAAACTTAGAAAAGGTGTGAACAGAAGACCAAGTAGCAGCCTTACAAACTTGTTCAACAGAAGCCTGGTGCTGAAAAGCCCAAGACGCTCCAACAGCCCGAGTAGAATGAGCAGTGATACGAAAAGGGGGAACCTTCCCCTTGGCAGAATAGACCCCAACAACAGCCTGACAAATCCAATTACTAATGGAAGACTAGCCAGGGCCAAACCCTTCCTAGGCCCACAGGGCACCACGAAAAGGGCATCAGTCTTACGAAAAGAAGATGTAGTAAGCAAATAGTACCTCACACAGCATACCACGTCCAAACAATGCAAAAGCCTCTCCTTGTCATTCCTAGGCTTAGGACACAAGGAAGGAAGAACAAAGTCCTGGTTAAGATGAAAGGCAGAAACCACCTTAGGAAGAAAAGCCGGTTTGAAGCGAAAAACCACCTTGTCCTGATGCCTCTCAAAGTAAGGAGCCTGAATCGACAAGGCCGCCAACTCCGAAACACGCCGAACAGAGGTGATGGCCACCAAAAAGGCAACCTTCTGAGTCAAGGCAGAAAGAGCGATATCCTGCAAGGGCTCAAAAGGAGGAGCCTGAAGAGCAGAGAGAACAAAATTCAAATCCCAAACAGGAAGCAAAGGCTTCCTGGGAGGCCGCACATGCGAAACCCCCTGGAAAAAAAGTCTTAACCAAAGGATGAAGCGCAAAAGCCTTTTGAAAAAAGACAGACAAGGCAGAAACCTGCCCTTTCAAGGCACTCAGCCGGAGACCAGAGTCCAGCCCCGATTGTAGAAAATCCAAAATTCTGGAAACAGAAAAGACCCTACAGGGCAAGGATCTAGCCTCACACCAATCAATATAAGATCTCCAAGTCCTATAGTAGATGGAAGAAGAAGACCTCTTCCTAGCGCTAATAAGAGTCTGAATAACAGAATCAGAAAGACCTTCCTCCTTTAAGATGGAGGTTTAAGCAGCTAGGCCGTCAAAGCCAGCGTTGGTAAATTGGGGTAATGCAGTTGACCCTGTGTGAGAAGATCCGGGCGAAGAGGCAGATCGAACTGATCCACCGCCAGACGAACGATGTCTGCGAACCACACCCGCCTTGGCCACCTTAGAGCCACGAGGATGGTGGGAACCCCTTCCAGGGCCAGCTTTCGCAACACCTTGCCTAGCATGAGAATCGGAGGAAACAGATAAAGGAACCCCAGGTCCCCCCAGCTCAAAGACATGGCATCCACCGCCAGAGCCAGAGAATCCTGAGAGAGCGACACGAATGTCGGAAGCTTGTAATTGTGATGAGAGGCAAACAAGTCCACCTCCGGTGTCCCCCACCGGAGACAAAGAGACTGAAACACCTTGGGAAAGACCATTCCCCCCGGCAGGAAGAGCACCTGCTCAGAAAGTCCGCCTCCGTGTTTTCCACTCCCGGAATGTACACTGCCGAGATGCAAGGGACATGGATCTCCGCCCAGGCTAGGATCAGCTAGGACACCTCTTTGAGGGCACTCTGACTGCGAGTCCCTCCCTGGTGACTGATGTAAGCAACCGCCGTCCGATTGTCTGATCGAACCTGAACCGGCAAACCCTGTAAATGCTGTGTCAAGTGAGACAGAACCAACCTGATGGCTCTCAGCTCCAGAACGTTGATGGGCAAGTGGGCCTCCTGAGGGTCCCACCACCCCCGGAACTGAAGATCCTTCCAGAAACCTCCCCATCCCGACAAACTGGCGTCCGTGGTAACAGTTTCCCAAAGAGGCGTCAGCAAAGACCTGCCCCTCAAGAGAAAGGCCAAGACCATCCACCACTGAAGAGACTGCCGAACCCGGGAGGACATCAGGAAGGGCCGATCCAACGACCTCGGTCGCCAGTCCCAAAACGCAAACAGATGAAGCTGAAGCGTCCTCGTGTGAAACTGATCAAAGGGAACTGCCTGGAAGGAGGCTACCATCAACCCCACCAATCTCATCCCTAGCCGGACGGACGGACAAGGATTAGAAAGAAGAAGCTGCGCCAATGCCTGAATCAAGAGAACCTTGGGCTGAAGCAGAAACACTCTGTGTTGACAAGAATCCAATGACATTCACAGGAAGGACACCACCCTGGCCGGAGTGAGGGAGGACTTGGGACAGTTGATCACCCAGACGAAACTCTCCAGAGTGGACCCACCGTCCTGATATCTGTCTCCGATTGACTGAAGGAAGGAGCCATGATGAGAAGGTCGTCCAGATAAGGCACGATGCGAATCCCCTGAGCCCTGAGAAGGGCCATCACTCCGGCCAGCACCTTGTTGAACACCCTTGGAGCCGAGGTAAGGCCAAACGGAAGAGCCACAAATTGAAAATGCCGATCTTCCACCACGAAATGAAGAAACCTTTGATGAGCCAGAAAGATGGGAACATGAAGGTAGGCATCCTTGATGTCTATGGACGTCATGAAGTCCCCCTGCTGGCAGAGCGCAGAGTTTCCATGCGAAATTTCCGGAGACGGATAAACCTGTCGAGGAACTTCAGATTCAGGATGGGACGGACCGTCTTTCTTGGACACTGTAAAGAGATTGGAATAATACCCGAGGCCCACATCCGAGGAAGGAACCGGGCAGATGACTGCCATTTCCAGAAGATTCCTTATCGCCGCCAGGAGCCCCGGTGCGGCCAAGGGATCCGAGGGCACACGAGGCCTGAAAAACCTTGGGAGGAGGTCGGGACTCGAACTCCAACTTGTAACCGGACGACACCACCTCCCGAATCCATCTATCCGAGACCGCCCGGTCCCAAACCTGGGAGAAGTGTCGTAACCGTCCCTCCACCCGCACGGGTGAGTGCGCCCCCTCATTGCTGAGCGGACTTGACAGCGGGTTTGGCACCCCAGGAGTGACCGGGACGGCCACGGCCTCTACCCTGGTTCCAACCTGCCACTCTGACAGCAGGAAAGGAGGCCCCCCTGCCCGCTCTGGCTCCCCGAAAGAGGGACTAAAAGAAGCCGCTCCCCGAAAGGAACGATGCGGCTTCTTGCGCTGATGCAACTTACCTCCCTTGGCAACCAAATCCAATTTGTCGCCAACCCGGCGCAAACCCAGGAAGGGAAGAGCAGTAAGCGATTTCTTAGAGTTAAATTCCGCCGTCCATTGACGTAGCCACACCGACCGTCGAATAGCAACCAACAGGGCCGTGGTTCTGCTACACATCGCGATTGCATCAACCTGGGCGACCATAACAAAGGAAACAAATGACTCACACTGCTGAAGAGAAGCAAACTCGTCACAGGTGGGATCAAGATCTGCGTACAAATCTCTAACAATGGACCTGACAGCCATCAACAAAAGCGCCGAAGCACAAACCGCCCGCACGGCCGAACCAGCACTGATGAAAACATGGCGAGCCAACTGATCGATCCGACGATCCTCACCATCCTTAACGGTAGAAGTGTCAGGAGAATGCAACACAGCCGTGTTAGAAGCCCCAAAACTGGGGCATCAACCTCAGGGGGAAAAAAACAAAGTTTCACCAAATCCTCCGGAAAGGGATACCGCTTATCCCAACTAGGAGGAACACCAACAAGGTGCGTAGACTGTTCCCATTCCTTGAGGACAACACTCTCAAAATGTTGTTGCCTAGGAAAAACCAAACGCGGCTTAGGCACATCAAACAGCTCGCCCTTCGGTGGTGGTGGGGGGGGGGGGGCACCGCAGGCGGATCCAAAACCAAAATCTCAAACATTTGGGCTAAACTAGAGGGAGTGTCAAGGGGCACCCGCTCAGCCTGATCGCCAGCAGTACCAAACAATTGCTTGACGTCAGGCTCGTCCGACTCGCCAGACGGGCCGGGGGACAATCGGACCAATCCAAAACTTCCAACACCTCATCCTCCGGAACCAGCGACGCCGGAGAAAGGTGCTTCCGCTTAGCCGTAGCCTTCAGAGCTACTGTGGCGGAAAACATCTTCTCGAGGCTGGCCAATCGTGCGCACACCTCGGATTGCGAATCCCCACTTATGACAACGTCACACGGGGTCCGGAATAGGCGTGGGGGGGGTAGGAGATGACTGAGGTTGCGAAGAGCCAGAAGCCGGAGTGCCGGACTGACGCGCAATGTTCTGTTGAGCGCACGGAATGCATAATATGACATCATCCCCTGGGAGCGATGCCCAACAACCCCCGCACAGCCTGGATTGCCCCGAAGAGCCATTTCCGGTATTGGTGGAAGCCTCCATATGGTGAAATTGTGGTATTCGCAACAACCCAGGGATTTACGCAGTATGCAACCCGGGATGCCCCCTTATAAATAAAGTCCCGGGAGTGGGAGGATTTTTGCCTAGGGAAAAACCCACTTTGGAAAATAAGACTAGCCAGGCATACAAGACCGGGAGACCCACAGATAGCACGGGAATCCCAGGATCTGTAAGGGAAAGAGACCCCAATCAGTCCCTAGTGAAACAAAGCATCCGAATTAAACTACAAAAGGTTTGCAATCATACGAACACACACACACACACACACAGAATATATACACAATATATATACAATATATACAATCCCAAGAGAAGTATATACAGCCCATAAAATATATATATATATATATATATATATATATATATATATATATATATATATATATATATATATATATACAATATATGTACATCCAGGAAGGCAAGGAAAAAATACAACTCTGTGAAGTACTCACCTGTAGAGTTGATATTATATGCATACAGCACGTCCTGCTGTCCCTGCTCCAGATATAGTAATAACATGTGGGTAATCCTCCGCCTCCGACGCCGTGCACTGCAGACATGTAGAAAACAAGCTCCTCCCGGCCCTATATATACCGGAGGACCTCCCACAAATCCCCAGCATTGAAAAGCAGTGAGAATGAGAGGCCAGGAGAACAACCACCCAAAACTGGCAATAATAGCAAAGATAACAATCACCAAACAGGGGATCCAGAACAAGGTGAAACAGGGTGGGGTGGAGCAGGACGTGCTGTATGCATATAATATCAACTCTACAGGTGAGTACTTCACAGAGTTGTATTATTCTAAGCATACAGCACGTCCTGCTCCAGATATAGTAATAACATGTGGGACATCCAATAGCAGTGTCCGTAAAGAAGGGTGGGATCCCCAACAGAAGGCAACAGCAAGCAGTTCAAACTACTGCCGCCTGTAAAACTTCGCGGCCCCCGGACAAGATTGTGGGGGCTTTCCGTGATTTCCTTTCAAATTTGTACTCGGCCTCCCCGAGAGTTGGCAATGCCGATCTCGAGAAATTCTTCGAGCACGTCGAGTTACCGCCTATCGCTCAGGACTGTCTGGACCTGTTGGACTCTCCCATTACCCCCCAGGAGATCCTCCTGGCCATTAAATCTACCAAGACTTCAAAAACCCCAGGGCTGGACGGGTTTGGCGGCCTCTATTATAAGAAGTTTGCTCCCCTCCTGGCCCCTCACTTGGCCAACCTCTTCAACGCTATGTGTGCGACATCTATGGGGCCGAGCGCTTTGCTGGCGGACATCTGCATGGTGCCCAAATCCGATAAGGACGGTTTACTAGCTTCAAATTATAGGCCGATCTCCTTAATCAACACTGACGTGAAGCTGTTGGCTAAAGTGCTGGCGGGCAGATTGAACACATTCCTGGAGGGTATCATACACAGGGATCAGGTGGGCTTCGTTCCGTCCCGGCAAGCCGGAGATAATATTAGGAGGGTGGTCCACCTGATTCACCATGCCAGAACAAGGCAAATCCCGGCTTTCCTGTTGTCCCTAGATATCCAGAAGGCCTTTGATACCATTTCTTGGGATTACCTGCTCTGGGTCTTACAGAGGTGGGGTTTCGGGCAGCGTTTTCTGGATTGGATTAGAGCTCTCTATAATGCCCCGTCGGCGCGAGTACGCTACATGGGGTTTAACTCGGAGTCCTTCCAGATTTTTAGAGGTACCAGACAGGGGTGCCCCCTCTCCCCAATCCTCTTTATAATGGCTCTTGAGCCCCTGGGTATAGCGCTTCGACAGAACCAGAGCATTAAGGGGCTGGAGGTCGCGGGAGTTCAGCACAAGGCTCTCTTCTTTGCTGACGACGCCATGTTGGCGGTCACACAACCAATTACATCCCTTCCAAACTTATTTCAAACGCTAGATCACTTTGCTTGCATATCCGGTTTGGCTATTAATAGGGACAAATCACAAGCGCTAAACGTATCCCTGGCACCCGAGTTGGTGGCCCACATTAAATCGAATTTCCCCTTCAAATGGTCAACGGAACCGCTCCCATACATGGGGGTCCGGATCCCAGGGAGGTATGAGGATCTCTATGGGGCCAATTATCCATCTTTATTTAGGTCCCTGGCGCGGTTGCTTGAGACCTGGATGCCGTACCCAATTTCATGGTTGGGCCGCGTCAATGCAGTGAAGATGTCCATTCTCCCTAAGCTTCTGTACTTTTTTAGGGTGCTGCCGGTCTTGATCCCCTCCTTTAGGCTGCGTGCAATGCAGAAAAGGATCTTAGCCTTCGTTTGGGCTGGGAAACGCCCGTTAGCATGTATTATAAAGCTGCTCAGATATCTCAATTGATTCCAATGCACTCCCTATCGAAGCCCCCCCTTTGGACCTTTCTGGAGCTTCCGTGCGCCTCTCCGACCCCTATAGATGGCCTCCTCTGGATGGACCCAGCAACCAGACCCAAGACGCTTAGCCCTCTGATGAGACATTCTCTCTCGGTATGGGACTCGGTAAAATACTCTGCCTCCTTGATGTCCCCCCATGCTCCCCTGGCACACCTCTGGGCAATCCGGCATTCCCCCCGGGCCTAGACAATAGACTGTCCTTTAAATGGTGGGTGGACCACGGCTTGCTCAGGGTGCGGGATCTCCTATCGGAGGATGGTCTTATGTCCTTTAGAACCTTGAAAGATAGGTATGATGCTCCCCAGGGGGTCCTGTTTCAGTATATACAGTTAAAGCACTGGTTGTCCCCCTTGATTAGACGGACACTACCCTTTCGGAGATGTACCCCCTTTGAGAGAGTCTGCGGAGAGGAGCCATTTTGTAGAGGGACAATATCTACGCTATACTCTACATTAAATGCTATAGGGGAAGGCACACACGCACACGTTGAGAGGTGGGAACATGACTTGGGCCCGTGCAGCCTGTGGAGGGGGTGGTCGGATATTTGGAAAACTGCATCCTCATGCTCTATAAATGTCCTGACGACCGAAACGGCCTACAAAATCCTATACAGGTGGTACTTGGTACCAAGCCGCCTCGGTAGAATGTTTCCGGGACAAGCAAACACCTGTTTTAGGGGTTGTAATACAGAGGGCACTTTCCTCCACATTTGGTGGACATGTCCTATGCTGACCCGCTTTTGGGCACAAGTTTATAAGATAGCGGGCAAAATATTTCGAACAACAATCAAAAAGGACCCCTGGGTGGCCCTCCTCCATTGCAAACCCCCAGAGCTCACCCGTAAGCAGCATAAATTATTCGTATACCTGCTCCTGGCGGCTAAACAAACTATCACCAGAGGGTGGAAAAAACAGGTTACACCATTCTCGGAGGTGTCAGCCAGGATGAATGGATTTCTAATTAATGAGAGGCTTTCAAGTATACTGGCCGACGCGCAGGACAAGTTCCTGTCCACTTGGGATCCATGGATACAACATGTCTGGCCCGATGCGCCAGCGGGCACGCTTGGTTAGTTGATGGAGGCGGGCTGGTTTGCGAGGTTCCCCCCCCCCTTACTTCCTCCCCTGTTCTCCCTCCCCAACCTAGCCTACCCTTCCACATCATTTCGTTCTTTCTTCCCTCTCCCTTGTCCTTTCTCCCTTTGTTCCGTGACCCCTTCGTGGGCGCGCGGTGGCCTGCCCCGTGCTGCCCTTCCGGGCCACCGGGGTGGGGGCGTCCGGCATTTGCTGGGTGGCCTGGCTCCGGGGGGCCGGGGGGGCGGCGGGGGGTGGGTCGCGGCGGGCAAGCGGGGGCTAGTGTGGCTTCGCCGACGCGGGGGGGGGGCCGGGTGCAAAGACTTAATGGAGACAGACGCGGTCAGTTAATAGTTTATTGACATTACAAATCTGTTGTAGTGGTACTGTTATACATATTGGATAGCTTCGTTGAGCTGAATTCTCTCCTATAGTAACAAAATCCTGTAACCTTTGTATGCTCAGCTATAATGACCTCCCCTGCGTGGGATGGCCTCTGTACTACATTTGGTCCGCTAAAGGCCGTGTCTGTATCGTTCACTTTTCTGATTGAATAAAATAAAAAATATTGAGAAAAAAAAACTTCGCGGCCAAACACAGCGTCAGCAGAAGCCTTAACATCAACCTTGTAAAACTTTGTAAAGGTGTGAACGGAAGACCAAGTAGCGGCCTTGCAAACTTGTTCCACAGAGGCCTGGTGCTGAAAAGCCCAAGAACCCCCAACAGCTCTAGTAGAATGAGCAGTAAGACGAAAGGGGGGAGTCTTCCCCTTAGCAGTATAGGCTTGAACCACAGCCTGACGAATCCATTTACTGATGGTAGACTTGGCAGGGGCCAAACCCTTCCTAGGCCCGTGAAGCACAACGAAGAGAGCATCCGTCCTCCTGAAAGCCTGAGTGATAACCAGGTAAGACTTGACACACCTAACCACATCCAAGGAATGCAAGACCCTCTCCTTGGGGTTATCAGGATTAGGGCACAAGGAAGGAAGAACAATATCTTGATTCAAATGAAATGCAGACACAACCTTAGGCAGAAAGTCTGGCTTGAAGCGAAACACCACCTTATCCCGGTGTCTCTCAAAGTAGGGAGGCTGAATAGACAAAGCAGCCAACTCAGACACACGTTTAACCGAAGTGATAGCTACCAGGAATACAACCTTGAGCGTGAGAACAGCGAGAGCGGCCTCCTGAAGAGGCTCAAAAGGAGCACCCTGCAGGGCCGACAAAACCAAGTTTAGATCCCAAACAGGAACCATAGGTTTCCGAGGAGGACGCACATGAGTGACCCCCTGGAAGAAGGTCTTGATAAGAGAGTGCTGGGCAAAGGTCTTCTGAAAGAAGATAGACAGGGCCGAAACCTGGCCCTTCAGAGTACTAAGCTTAAGACCTAAGTCTAGACCATGTTGTAAAAACTCCAGCACCCTGGAGACTAAGAATTCCCGGCAGGGAAGAGACCTGGATTCACACCAGTCAATGTAGGCACGCCATACTTCAATACTTCAATACTTCAATACTTTATTGAACCGCCAAGTAAGTACAAGGTACAAACAAGGAATGCTTTTTTGGCAAGGAGATACGCCATGAGAGCTATAACAATTACATACATAACAAAGTATAACAATAATAGTTATAACAATTACATACATGACAAAGTATGACAAGAATAACTATACAGTTCAGGTAATCTATAGTGACTAATAAAATTGTCAGAGATGTGTAGCGGAATGTGGTTAAGTGTCCCTCACACATTGGGAGTATTCAGAGCCATAACAGCCAGAGGAAAGAAAGTGTTTCTGTGTCTTGATGTTTTGGTTGAGTGAGCCCTGAATCTGCGGCCGGATGGTAGGAGCCTGAAGAAGGAATGACCTGGGTGCGTCACGTCTCCAGATATCTTCTTAGCCCTTGAGGAGATTCTGCTTATGTATTGATCATCCAGAGAAGGTAGGGGGGATCCAATTAACCTCTCAGCAATCCTGGTTATTCTCTTCAGCCTCTGCTTATCTTTGGCTGAGGCCCCTCCGTACCAGACTGTACATGAACTGGTCAGGATTGATCCAATGGCACCGTTGTAGAATGCCTTCAAGATCTTTTTGGACAAACCGTATTTCCTCAGCTGTCTGAGGAAGAATAACCGCTGCTGGGCCTTCTTTAGGATAGCAGACGCTTGCTTGCTCCACTTCAGGTCCTGTGTGATTTGAGTACCTAGAAATTTAGCGCTGGTTACAATCTTGACAGACTCCTCACCAATCAAAATGGGATGGTGTGATTGGTGAGATCGCCTAAAGTCAATTATAAGTTCAACTGTTTTATTAGTATTCAGAATAAGATTGTTAACTTTGCTCCAAGAGTCAAGGGTTTCCACTTGGGTCCTATAGCTAGACTCATCATTGTTACTGATAAGGCCTACTATGGTGGTGTCGTCAGCGTATTTAATGATCTTGACCGATGGATCTGAGGAGATGAAGTCATTGGTGTAAAGTGAGAAGAGTAGGGGAGACAGGACACACCCTTGTGGTGCACCCATGCTTGTGATCCTGGATGTGGAAACAAAGGGTCCCAGTCTGACCCTCTGGGACCTACCTGTCAGAAAACTAAAAATCCAGCTCGATAAGTTTAGTGGAATGCCCATGGAGAGCAACTTATTATGAAGAATTTTTGGATCAACGGTGTTGAATGCTGAGGTGAAGTCCACGAATAACAGTCTAGCATAAGACTTTGGACGATCAACATGATCCAACGTGTACTTGATCGCGAGATTGACCGCATCCTCAGCTGATCTGTTCGCTCTGTATGCGAACTGTAGTGGATCCCAAAAAGAACCTGTGGCCTCCTTGAGGAATGACATAACCAGTTGTTCGAATATCTTCATGACCACCGGTGTCAGAGCAATTGGTCTGAAGTCATTCAAGTCCGAAGCAGATGAAGATTTGGGGACTGGGATAATTAGTGAGCTCTTCAAACAGTTAGGGACTATTCCATCCTCAAGGGAACATCTAAAGATTTCTGTGAGAACAGGAGCAACCTGTTCAGCACAAACTTTGAGGCATGTTGTGGAAATGCCATCAGGACCAGATGCCTTCCTGGTGTTAAGGGACATTAGAAGCTTCCTAACGTCTGATACTTCAAAGCTCAGATTTGACGGACAGTCTTGAAGGGGTGTGCTACCTGCACATGGAGGGGGATTAGCGGAGTGTGAACCGCTAGCACATGGAGGGGGATTAGTGGGGCGAGTATCGCTAGTAGACGACTCTGAATCGAACCGACTGTAGAAGTTGTTCAGTTCCTCAGCAAGCTTTTTGTTTGGAGTAATGGAAGGGGAGGTGCCCTTGAAGTTGGTGATATGTCTTAAGCCATTCCAAAGTTCTTTCGGATTGTCAGAAGAAAATTTCTCCTCCAGCCTAGTTGAGTATAGCCTTTTAGCAGCTTTTATCTCTTTTGAAAGCTTGTTCCGGAGTCTTCTGTATTCAGGAAGATTGCCATTTTTGTGAGCTTCCTCCTTTTTAACTCTCAGGGCCTTGATCGACCTACTAAACCAAGGTTTATTGTTCTCCTGCTTCCTGTAGGTTCTAGTCTGAATCAGCATGTCCTCACAGAACTTGATGTAGGACGTTGCCTTGTCAGTCCAGTCATTGATGTTATTTGGATCTTTGAAGATCTCCCAGTTAGTGGATTCGAAGCATGCCTGTAGATCGGATTTAGCTTGTTCCGTCCACTTTTTAGTGGTTATGAAGGAGGGCCTGCTGTTTTTCAATTGCTGCTTGTATGCAGGTACCAGGTGTATAAGGGCGTGATCAGAGTAACCAAGGGCCGCTTTGGCTATAGGTTTGTATGCACCTTTTATCGTAGTGTAGCAGTGGTCAAGGGAGTTACTGCCTCTGGTGGGACAGGTAATATGCTGGATGAACCTCGGCATTTCTAGATTAAGCTTAGCTTGGTTGAAATCCCCCATTACGATGATGAGGGCCTGCGGAAATTTCCTTTCGCATTCAGTAATGCAGTCAACTAATCCATCTAGAGCAGTTTTTACGGATGACTGTGGAGGAATATAGACCCCAATAAGGATAAATGAGGAAAATTCCCTTGGAGCGTAGAAGGGTCTACAATTGACTACCAATAATTCTAAACAGGGAGTGCAACCTTTGACCAGGATTTTTGTGTCTCTGCACCAATTGGAGTTCACATAGAAGCAGATGCCACCTCCCCGCAATTTTTGTGCAGAGTTGCAGTCCCTATCTGCTCTGATGATGCTAAAATTAGGGAGTTCTAGGGCCTCGTCTGGAATGTTGGCACTGAGCCAGGTTTCAGTGAAACATAGAACCGCTGAGTTGGAGAACTCTGAACGATTATTGCACAGCAGATGTAATTCCTCCATTTTGTTTGGGAGTGAGCGTAGGTTGGCTAGATGCAAAGATGGAAGTGCCAAACGTTGCCCTCTCCTTTTTAGCCTCACCAACAACCCTGCTCTTTTACCCCTTCTGCGCCATTTCTTGTAGCGCATATGACCTATTGCTGCAATGTGGTCCCTAACTAAATCCCATAGTATGGAAAAGGACGGCAGCTTGGGTTCTTTAATTTCCAAGAGTGTTTCCCTAGTGTATTTGAGGCACATGGTGACCCGGGTGGAGTGTAGCCAAGGACAGAGACTGGGGCACACAAGATCCGGTACTGTGATTCAATCCCTGGTGAATATCAATGTAAGGCATAACATAACTAATTGTGCATATTGACTACAGATAAATAATATCTGATGGTTGATTAAGACACCACTAGATGTGTATTGTGAGTTTTGGGATGTTACCACAGTGTTGGCGTACTCAAGAAGGTGGGGACAGTGAACGTCCAGCACGGTGGCACAGAGAGTCATGTCATGGGCACAGCAGCAAGGGAAACAGAGCAGAGAGTTCTGGTGATCAAGGTTGATAAAGATTGTCAATGGTAAAACCGACTAGGCAATCTAACGGTAGTTCAGAGAATAGAAGACAGAGGTCAAATAGGTTAGACAATCCAGCAGCTTGAAGGTGCAGAAATCCAGCAGTTTGAAGGTGCGGAATTAGCAGAGCTGGAATGGAATGGAACACAGCCTAACCTAACCCATTCCCTATCTAAACACTGCACAAGCCCCCGACTGCTGCAGCTTACTTGTATGTATGATGGCACAGTGTCCTTGCAGTTTCAGTAACTCGCAAAAAAGTTTGAGATCTGCTTCCAGACGCGACTCACCGAGCGTGACCTTCCCTGCCGCACAGCTGCCTGAGTGAAAGGCCTATCCAGGCACTAGGGGACCTCACCAGCCCTCAGCTCCCAGCAGTAGCCGCCGTTCAGAATCTACACAGATCGCCTGACACGCACCTCTGTCCGCCGCAGCTCCACAGGCGTCCAGAGACCATCAGCTAGTTAGGCACTGGCCGCGTGACACGAGCTCCCCAGCCGACCGGAGCTGAGCAGCCTATTCAGGCACAGGCCGCCTAACACACTCCTTCGTCCGCCGCAGCTCCCCAGCCGTCCGGAGCTGATCACCCATTCAGGCACAGGCCGCCTGACACGCTCTTCCGACCGCAGCTCCCCAGCCGTCCGGGGCAGATCAGCCTATTCAGGCACAGGCCGCCTGACAAGCTCCTTCGTCCGCCGCAGCTCCCCCGCCGACCGGAGGTGATCAGCCCATGCAGGCACAGGCCGCCTGACACGCTCCGGGGCAGATCAGCCTATTCAGGCACGGACCGCCTGACACGCTCCTCTGAGCCTCTCCAGCACACCCGAGGGAAGAGGGAGCTGCTAGCCTGCAGCGCGCCTCACGACCAGCGCGACCCGCCGGCCATTCTAGGAGATGGGAGCCGTTACACGAGAAGGGAGCCGTTACCTCGTTCCTCCGCTCCACGCAGACAGCTCAGGCCGCCAGACAGCCACCATCAAGGGAGAGAATGGCCCGATCTTCCTGTCCTTCTCACCGACTGGAACCAGCAAGTAAGTCACCGCCCGCCGCCACGTGTACTCAGGGCGCCATTGCGGTCCCCATAGGTCCGGTACTCTAGGTAATGACCAGATGCTCCGAGTTAAACATTAGCACCCCTGTTCGGTAGGATGAGAACTAGGGAGCATAGGGGTATGAAAAAAATAAAGAACAGGCAGAAACAATAACGAAAAAAACGGGGAACCTAACAGCTCTCTGGAGTGACTCCTTCCAAGGCTGCCATGCTCGGCGCCATCTTGAGAACACTCTATGATAGATAGCAGAAGAAGTCTTCTTCCTGGCTGCACCATGGTAGCCACTACAGAGGCAGACAAACCCTTTTCCATTAGGATGGAGGTTTCAATAGCCAAGCCGTCAAAGCCAGAGTTAGTAAATTGGGATGGCGTAGAGACCCCTGAGTTAGAAGGTCTGGCAACTTTGGCAGGTCGTACTGATCTACTGCCATTTGAACCACGTCTGCGAACCACACTCTTCTTGGCCACCTTGGGGCCACCAGAATCGCGGGTACCCCTTCCAGAGCAATCTTGCGCAGCACTCTGCCCAGAAGGGGAATTGGTGGAAACACATACAGGAGCCGAAACTCCCTCCAAGACATTGACAGGGCATCCGAGGCCAGAGCCAGAGGATCCTGAGAGAGGGATACAAAGCTCGGGAGCTTGTGATTGTGACGGGACGCAAACAGATCCACGTCTGGCACCCCCCAATGGTGACACAGGGACTGAAATACCCTGTCACAGAGGGACCACTCCCCCTGACGGGACAACCCCCTGCTCAGAGCATCTGCTAGCAGGTTTTCCGCCCCCGGAATGTGGACAGCCGAGATGCATTGGACATTGGTCTCTGCCCATGTTAGAATCAGAGACACCTCCTGGAGAGCACCCTTGCTCCGGGTTCCTCCCTGATGATTGATGTAGGCCACCGCCGTCCTGTTGTCTGAGCGTACCTGAACCGCCAGACCCTTCAGGTGCTGGGTCAATTGTTCCAGCACCAATCTGACCGCCCTGAGTTCCAGGACATTGATAGGGAGATGGGCCTCCTGAGGGCCCCACCTCCCCTGGAAGCGCAGAGACTTCCAGAATTCCCCCCAGCCCGACAGACTGGCATCCGTTGTGACCATCTCCCAGGAGGGAGCCAGGAAGGATCTGCCCCTTGTCAAGTTCCTGTGGTCCAGCCACCACGCAAGGGATTGTCTGACCGAGGGGGGAAGCACCCAGATCTCGTCCAAGGACACTGGGTCCTTGTTCCATACTGACAGAAGGTGAAGCTGCAGAGTTCTCAAATGGAATTGTGCAAAGGGCACCGCCTCGAAGCTTGCCACCATCGAGCCCACCAACTGCATTCCCTGCCTGATGGAGGGATCTCGCCTGCGTTGTCAGAGCTTCCACCTTCTGTGGAGGAAGGAATATCCTTGACTGAACTGAATCCAGAATCATCCCCAGAAACGGGGTCACTGAGGAGGGGGACAGAGAGGACTTGGGGTAATTGATCAAACAGCCGAAGGACTCCAGGGTCGACACCACCAACCGCGTGTCCAACTCTGCTTGCTGCAGAGACCGAGAGGTGATGAGTATATCGTCCAGGTAGGGCAACACACGTATGCCCTTTAGACTTAACAGAGACATTACTCCTGCCAGCACCCTGGGAGCTGACGTAAGGCCGAATGGCAGGGCCACGAACTGGTAATGCTGATCCAGCAGCGCAAATCTGAGAAACCTTTGGTGCCCTGGAAACACCGGAACGTGCAGGTAAGCGACCTTGATGTCCACAGATGTCATGAAGTCCCCTGGGCGCAGCGAGGCAATGGCCGAGCGCAAAGTTTCCATACGAAAATGTTTGTTTCTGACAAATCTGTTTAGGATTTTTAAATCCAGAATGGGACTGACTGACCCATCCTTTTTGGGCACCGTGAAAAGGTTGGAATAAAACCCCATGCCCCTGTCATTTAAGGGGACCTTGCAAATGACCCCGAGATCCAGAAGGTCCTGCACAGCCAGCATCAAGACTTGAGCTGAGGCAGGATCCTGTGGGATCCGGGACCCAACGAACCTGGTAGGGGGCAGTACAACAAACTCTATCTTGTAACCGGAGGACACTATCTCCTGAATCCACCGGTCTGGGACATGGCGTCTCCAGACATGCTCGAAGTGCTGTAGACGTCCCCCCACCCTGACGGGCAAGGGCGCCCCTTCATGCTGGTGGGGGTCTTGGGGGGGCTTTGGGCCCCCAGGAGGAACTGGGACGGCGTCCTCTGTTCTTGTTCCAGGAATCTGCGTGAGACCCGGCGAAGGACACCCCTCTACCCTGCTTGGCCCCACGGTAGGGGGTCGAATGGGAGCTTGGGCCACGAAAGGGCCGAATCTGACGCTTGCGCTGGGGCAACTTGCCACCTTTGGCAAAGATATCTAACCTTTCTCCAAACAGGCGCAGCCCTTTAAAAGGAAGCCCCGTAAGGGCATTCCTGGCGATGTTGTTAGCAGCCCACTGGCGTAACCAGACTGCACGGCGTATGGCTACCACCAGAGCAGAGGATCTAGCGCTCAGCTTAATAGCATCATCCGATGCAGATAGGATATAATTGACAAAAGTCGCCAAAGCATTGGCGGCATCAGAGGGCAAGTCATCCGTCCCTTCAAGAGCAGTCTTAACCACAGTCCTGTGCGCCACCGCCATGATGGCTAAGGCGCAAACCGGGCAGAGCGACGCTCCCCCAAATGCAAAGGCATGACATGCCAGTTGATCAACTCGCCGATCCTCCAAACCCGGCAGCGTAGTAGTGTCAGGGAAGTGCATAATAGAGGTATTGGACAGACCAAGGATCGGGGCATCGACCTCGGGCGGCGATGTCCAACACTTGATCAGGTCGGCAGGAAATGGATACTTCTTATCCACAGCTTTAGGAACCCCATGGAGTTTGCTGGGATGTTCTCATTCTTTCAGCACGAGATTATTGAAATGAGTTTGTTCAGGAAACTCCAACCGCGCCCTAGCGGTATGAAACAGATCACCCCTTTGCCGTGGAGCCGCGGGAGGGGGAGAGAGGGATAACACATCAAAGATCTGGGTCAGCAGTCTATCAATGTCATCCTGGGACCAATGATCAGAACTAGACTCATCCTGACTCCTGGACTCGTCGTCATAGGACCCTGAGTCAGAAAACAGTTCCCCTTCCTCTGAGGGGGAATGTGCATAGGACAGCTGTAAATCGTCAGATTCTACAGGAAGAATAGTAGCTTCAGGATTCAAATGACGCCTCTTGGCAGTAGCCTTGCGCGCCAAGGAGCCGGCGATTAAGTTTTCCACACTAGCCAGTCTAGTGGCCAAATCAGCATGAGAATCCCCACTAGTATTGGGGGTTAGGCTTAGGCTTGGGGGAGTAGGGGAAGCAAGGCGAGGTGCGGGCCCAGCCTCGGAAGAGGTGGGGAGACCGGCTAGCGCCTGCCTGGCACGAGGGACACAGACCCGTGCATTGTCACCGCTGCTAGGTAAGACCCCACAAGCTACACACAGACGGGCTTGTCCCGAGGGAACCCCGTTCACAATATCCTGAGATGCCTCCATATGGTGATTATTATATTCAATATGCCAGTAGGGATTGACGCTATAAAGCAACCCTGGATGCCCCAATAACCCGCTGGGAAGTGGGAGTGATTTCTTTAAAATGGTCTGGACCGGGCGCTACACCGAGCCAGGAGAAGCCACCGAAGTCCGCGGTCTGAAAGACACAAGGGGAACAGAGATGTCAGAGCCAAGCGCGAAGAAGCAAAAGCTAGGGAAAAGTCGCCCATAAAAGCACTTACAGAACAGCGAGGGGAGGACCGTCTTCACCACGCGCACGTGAGAAGGAAATGGCGCCAAGCGAACCTCAGAGGGCGGACCAGAGCAGGCGATGACGCAGAACGCGCCAAACCGAACCACGCCCCCCCGGAGAGCGCGAAGCTCGAAGGCGCGCAGCCAATCAGAAGGAAACAGTAGTTATGTTAGAAAAATCACCTCAGAGAAAAAATCTGACAGGGTGAATACAGTGATAAAAACGCTGTAGCGTCCCCGAACAGAGCCGCCTTACGCGCCAAGTAGAATACAATAAAGGCGCTGCCGATAACTCAAAACTTAAATGTGAAGCGCGGCTCTGACTTCGGTAACCGTTAAAGGCTATAGGTGTCTAGTGTAATTAGGGCAAGGTTTAGCCATCGTACACACAACCCCCCCCCTCTTTTTCCCCCACTAACGGGGGGATCTAGGGAGGAAGGTGACCCAGTATTTGGGGTTCACCGGTACACGGGGCGTGGGGGCACTGGTGCGGGAGGGGCATCCAACTAAAGGCTCACCATTCGCCTTAACCGCCTACCCTATGGTGGGGGATTGCGGTGGAGTCTAGCTCCATAAGCACACTAGGTGCTGCCTACCTTCACCCGACCAACGCAGCCCAGGCTGGGAGGCATTAACTCACAAAGAGGACGGGTGGAAAAAGTCCCGCAGGGCCTCGGGCTGTCAAGCCCAGCTCGCCTGCGAGAGCGTGATACTTCATGTCTTCGCAGTTCCAGCACTGCAGAGAAATCTGGGTATTTGTGAGAGGTCCTCCGGTATATGTAGGGCCGGGAGGAGCTTGTTTTCTTCATGTTCTGCAGTGCACGGCGCTGGAGGCGGAGGATTACCCACACGTTATTACTATATCTGGAGCAGGACGTGCTGTATGCTTAGAATATGTCAAGTATAGGACAGGGATAACTGTCCAAGCGACTGGCCACCAGCACACACTCAGTCACACCAAGGAAGGGTCAACAAAAAACACCAAATACTTGCAATGGCGGCGCCCTCCTCAGCCGAGCCAGGGGCAGGTGAAACGACAACTCCGGAGTGAGGACGAAGGAGGGCGGGCCGGGCACAGCGCGCGAGGCACGTGAGAAGGAAATGGCGCCAAGCGAACCTCAGAGGGCGGACCAGAGCAGGCGATGACGCAGAACGCGCCAAACCGAACCACGCCCCCCCGGAGAGCGCGAAGCTCGAAGGCGCGCAGCCAATCAGAAGGAAACAGTAGTTATGTTAGAAAAATCACCTCAGAGAAAAAATCTGACAGGGTGAATACAGTGATAAAAACGCTGTAGCGTCCCCGAACAGAGCCGCCTTACGCGCCAAGTAGAATACAATAAAGGCGCTGCCGATAACTCAAAACTTAAATGTGAAGCGTGGCTCTGACTTCGGTAACCGTTAAAGGCTATAGGTGTCTAGTGTAATTAGGGCAAGGTTTAGCCATCGTACACACAACCCCCCCCCTCTTTTTCCCCCACTAACGGGGGGATCTAGGGAGGAAGGTGACCCAGTATTTGGGGTTCACCGGTACACGGGGCGTGGGGGCACTGGTGCGGGAGGGGCATCCAACTAAAGGCTCACCATTCGCCTTAACCGCCTACCCTATGGTGGGGGATTGCGGTGGAGTCTAGCTCCATAAGCACACTAGGTGCTGCCTACCTTCACCCGACCAACGCAGCCCAGGCTGGGAGGCATTAACTCACAAAGAGGACGGGTGGAAAAAGTCCCGCAGGGCCTCGGGCTGTCAAGCCCCGCTCGCCTGCGAGAGCGTGATACTTCATGTCTTCGCAGTTCCAGCACTGCAGAGAAATCTGGGTATTTGTGGGAGGTCCCTCGGTATATGTAGGGCCGGGAGGAGCTTGTTTTCTTCATGTTCTGCAGTGCACGGCGCTGGAGGCGGAGGATTACCCACACGTTATTACTATATCTGGAGCAGGACGTGCTGTATGCTTAGAATATGTCAAGTATAGGACAGGGATAACTGTCCAAGCGACTGGCCACCAGCACACACTCAGTCACACCAAGGAAGGGTCAACAAAAAACACCAAATACTTGCAATGGCGGCGCCCTCCTCAGCCGAGCCAGGGGCAGGTGAAACGACAACTCCGGAGTGAGGACGAAGGAGGGCGGGCCGGGCACAGCGCGCGAGGCGCTCCGGCCCCGCCCCCCCGCCAGAGACCCGTACAGCGCGGGTCGCGACGGAGCGCGGCCCCGCCCACCAGACAACAAGCACCGCGGCCCACCGAATGGCGGCGCCGCGTGAGGTAAACGGGCACCAACAGGCACCCCGACCACAGACACAGCCAAAGTCAAAATGCAATAACCAGCAAGCACATGTTAAAACAGCTTAAAAGGAGCCCCAGCAGCTCGGAACACGCGCCCGCACACCGCGGCGCCGACCCCAGCTGCCAGCACTCGCACAGTCACGCCAATATTCACTCACAAAAGTGTAAAGCACCCCACACAAGCCCCCCCCACCCCACGCGAAGGGAGAAGGGACCAAGCGGAAGAAGGGAGACTAAGGGGAACACCAGGACGGGGCATCCCAAATCCGGATCACCGTGCCAGATAACCGCGTTGCCCCACACGTGGGGTCTAGCGGAGAATATAAGCTCCTAGGCACCAGGAGGTGCCATCTACCATTGCCCAGCCAGCAGCCAGGGCTGGGAGGCTTCCACTAACTAGGCATACAAACAAAAAGGCTGGGCAGAAATAGACCATGGGGGGGTGCCGGGGTGTTACCCCGGCTACCTGCAAGCAGGAGACTTCTTTCTTGTCGCCATCTTGCAGAGAAGAACGCTGGGAGATAAGTGGGAGGTCCCAGGTATTATGGATCAGGAGGGGCTCGTTTTTCAAGACTTCTCTGCAACGTCGCCACCTGCTGGTGGAGTAACCCTATCGTAATTATTAAAGTGGAAGCGGGGCGTGTGACATACTTAGAATAGAGTATTTGGAAGTTGCTTGGTACACTTCTCTGTTTATACCTATGGCCCACTTATAAATCTACCTCTTAGGCCTAGATCTCTCTTCACATCTACCTCCTGCTCCGTTACTGCCTAACAGCTCACACTATCTCAGTTATGCAGATCTCGCTCCCTCACACGGAATTGTCATCTTCCCAGCATGCAATTCTGCTCCTGTCTCCAACAGAACAATGTGTCGCAGAGCATAATGGCCGGGCGTTATACTGGCCCCCTCTCTCGTCACACCTCACACTCATCTCTGGCCGCCGCCCCTTCCTCACACCGCTAACGATCTGATCATCTCCCGAATAGACTACAGCAACCCACAGCAGCCCACTGGGAGTTGTGGTGGGCCCATAGGATGTTATATGCAGCATTACCAATAATTCCCCCTCCCCCCCCATTTCACACCCATCACTGTCATGGCCCGAGAACACGCTTACCTGTATTGCAGGAGATGTGCCTATCGATCCAACTGCCGATTAGTCCCAGATTTGAACCTAAAAAAGATCAAGAGAGTCACTGAGCGGCACTTTCCTGGCTACACTCTGAGTATAAATCTAAGAAGAGGGATCAGCACCAACCCTATAATTATTAGTAATAGGGAGTGCACTGCTCCAAACCACAATATAATCAAACCACTCTGCGGAGCTAAATTGAGGGCACTACAACCTTATGATTCAAAAATGCATTCTATTGAGATTACTAAATCAAGAAAAAGCCGCCATTGCAATAAAGACACAAAAAAAACACACATAAGACAAAGATAAAAATATACAAAACCTGTCTACCCTGGACCCAATCTTGTTGCTCAATAATAAGTATATATGGGTAGAGTCCCCTCTGCAGACTTAAAAACAATCGGATATCAAATGAAAAACTTAATTTCAATATGGATCCCTATTTATATTATTGGTAAGTGAATTCCTCCTTATTTTTACAATAAATTAACAAAAAAATAACCTCCCACAGCTCAATAAGGAAATGAATAAAGTGCAATAATATATATATATATATATACTTTATACTAATAATGGTCTTAATAAATATGTGCAAAAGGGTAAATAATTCATTAGTAAATCCTATGGTGCTATTAGCAATACCTATATTACATTGTAAAGCCACAAAACTATATAACAAGTTATTTTAATAATAAACAATCAGGTTTATAATGCAGCTGCCTTGTGAAGATAACACAGAAAAAAAAAAGAGTAAACAACAAACCAGAGAAGGGGAGACACAAAGACCTTGTGGAGGGGAGAAGAGGGTAACCAAGGAGTCAAAAGAAAAGACGATGCATGATCTCAAATAGGGTATAAATACCGCCCATTAGTCATCTGTATAGGGGTCCAGGTTGGCAGGGATGCTGCCCCGCGCGCTCCGCTGTGTGCCCACAGCTTCTGGAGGGGTAAGATTTAATAATCTCAATAAAAATGGATTTTTGCATTATCAGGTTGTAGTGCCCTCAATTTAGCTTGCAGTATAAACGGCAGCAAGCACCCACCTGATCCCAATGGAAACCCAGCTAATGTTTTGCTTCCAGAAAACCCTTTCTCACAAATTGTGTTATTTACTGTTCAGCGGGGGAGCGAGGCATCCCGATCGCCACTGCTCCCCTGTGCAAAACAAAATGTATTTGCCTTTATATTTACGTCCTGCCGCAGTATTTCAAAGGGAACGGGAATAAGGGTAACAAATCTCAGTTTGCAGTGGTGTATATGTGCAGGGTTGGTACCCGCAATCAGGATGCCCCCTGAATAGTTATTACAGGGCATTATCTGCTCTACTGCTGACTGGCAAACTGATTCATATGCAAATATCACTCTGCACTAGAATGAGCCATTTGACCTTCAAACCCCTCCTCCCGCTGAAGCGAACGTGAATGCACCTAGACTGCACCATGGGACCTCGGTCCCTTCCTCTAGTCATCGCCCAGCTAAAAACTCATAAAAACTAATGTGTACCATCAGGTCCAGACGAGTTCTGAGCACACTTTGAGCCCAAACATGGATACCCTATCTCATCCCCTTAGGGTGCTGGGGTAGCAGGAGACCCCCGCATGCATGCGGGACAATATCCTGGTTCTGATAATGGGGCCAGTTTCTGTGTAATATTCAGTGGATTGTCATAATTACATGTAAAGTAGTGGTGCCAGTAGGTCTGTGGGATTTCTTTGAAATTTCCCATGATCGCAGGACCAGCTATGGCCCCCGGACTCACAGCCTCCTGGCAGCAGGTTCCCTGCCGACCAGCTATGACCTCGGCCGAGCCGTCAGGGGTGTGAACAGTAGCCGCGAGGTCCTTTGAGGCTTTCTGCTGCTGAGGAGGCCATGCAGAAGGAACAGAGTTCACTGGGAGCTTTTAAGAAATATAAAGCAGACTGAAGACTCCGCCCCCTGACAGCAAGCAGGGGAAGAGCAGAAATCAAGATAATGTCACCCGATGGCTGGACTGGCCCTTTCCTGATCCTGGTTTTAAAGTGGACCACAACCCGGGAATTTAAATATCCCAGGACATTGTTCCTTGCCCCAAGGACACGCCAATTTGCGACGCCCTGCTGTTTGAACCCACGGCGCATGCTCAGGTTTCCATCCAATTGCATACTAATACATGTCATATAGCAATTTTTAGACGCAGAGCATCGACAATACCATTTTGTGATTACTCACCTGTAAAATGGGTATTATAAGTATGTCACACACCCCGCTTCAAGACATTCATTACATACTAATAATTTACTAATAATACTTTACTAATAATACTAATACTTTACTAAGTATTAATAACTGAGGAACTACAGGGACTTTTTAAAAACGGATTAAAGTTTGGGTCGGTGCAACGTGTAGCCCGAGACAACAGGACAACAATCAGGCGCTTAACTTTAGTATCAGTTTAACAAAAATACCATTTTGTGAATACTCACCTGTAAAATGGATATTATAAGTATGTCACACACCCCGCTTCCACTTTAATAATTACTCTTGGGTTACTCCACCAGCAGGTGGCGACATTGCAGAGAAGTCTTGAAAAACGAGCCCCTCCTGATCTATAATACCTGGGACCTCCCACTTATCTCCCAGTTTTCAAACAGCAGTAAAGACAAGGTACCAGGTAAAAAACCATTGGTAACCCTCAAACTGTAAACGAAGCTTCACCCTATAAAGATCCAGGATACCAAAAAGGGCGGGTGAAGCGGGGTGTGTGACATACTTATAATATCCATTTTACAGGTGAGTATTCACAAAATGGTATTATTCTAAATATGTCACACACCCCACTTCCACTTTAATAATTACGATAGGGACATCCAAAAGCAGTGTCCACAAAGGGCGGGTATCCAACAAGGCAATAATGCATAACTCAAACCACTGCAGAACCTTTACGGCCAAACACTGCATCTGCTGAAGCCCGCACATCAACCTTGTAAAACTTAGAAAAGGTGTGAACAGAAGACCAAGTAGCAGCCTTACAAACTTGTTCAACAGAAGCCTGGTGCTGAAAAGCCCAAGACGCTCCAACAGCCCGAGTAGAATGGGCAGTGATACGAAAAGGGGGAACCTTCCCCTTGGCAGAATAGACCCCAACAACAGCCTGACAAATCCATTTGCTAATGGAAGACGAGCCAAACCCTTCCTAGGCCCACAGGGCACCACGAAAAGGGCATCAGTCCTACGAAAAGAAGATGTAGTAAGCAAATAGTACCTCACACAGCATACCACGTCCAAACAATGCAAAAGCCTCTCCTTATCATTCCTAGGCTTAGGACACAAGGAAGGAAGAACAAAGTCCTGGTTAAGATGAAAGGCAGAAACCACCTTAGGAAGAAAAGCCGGTTTGAAGCGAAAAACCACCTTGTCCTGATGCCTTGTCCTGATGCCTCTGACAAGGCCGCCAACTCCGAAACACGCCGAACAGAGGTGATGGCCACCAAAAAGGCAACCTTCTGAGTCAAGGCAGAAAGAGCGATATCCTGCAAGGGCTCAAAAGGAGGAGCCTGAAGAGCAGAGAGAACAAAATTCAAATCCCAAACAGGAAGCAAAGGAGGGGAGGGAGGCCGCACATGCGAAACCCCCTGGAAAAAAGTCTTAACCAAAGGATGAAGCGCAAAAGCCTTTTGAAAAAAGACAGACAAGGCAGAAACCTGCCCTTTCAAGGCACTCAGCCGGAGACCAGAGTCCAGCCCCGATTGTAGAAAATCCAAAATTCTGGAAACAGAAAAGACCCGACAGGGCAAGGATCTAGCCTCACACCAATCAATATAAGATCTCCAAGTCCTATAGTAGATGGAAGAAGAAGACCTCTTCCTAGCGCTAATAAGAGTCTGAATAACAGAATCAGAAAGACCTTCCTCCTTTAAGATGGAGGTTTAAGCAGCCAGGCCGTCAAAGCCAGCGTTGGTAAATTGGGGTAACGCAGTTGACCCTGTGTGAGAAGATCCAGCCGAAGAGGCAGATCGAACTGATCCACCACCAGACGAACGATGTCTGCGGAACCACACCCACCTTGGCCACCTTAGAGCCACGAGAATGGTGGGAACCTCTTCCAGGGCCAGCTTTCGCAACACCTTGCCTAGCATGGGAATCGGAGGAAACAGATAAAGGAACCCCAGGTCCCCCCAGCTCAGAGACATGGCATCCACCGCCAGAGGATCCTGAGAGAGCGACACGAATGTCGGAAGCTTGTAATTGTGATGAGAGGCAAACAAGTCCACCTCCGGTGTCCCCCACCGGAGACAAAGACCGAAACACCTTGGGATTGAAAGACCATTCCCCCCGGCAGGAAGAGCACCTGCTCAGAAAGTCCGCCTCCGTGTTTTCCACTCCCGGAATGTACACTGCCGAGATGCAAGGGACATGGATCTCCGCCCAGGCTAGGATCAGCTAGGACACCTCTCTGAGGGCACTCTGACTGCGAGTCCCTCCCTGGTGACTGATGTAAGCAACCGCCGTCCGATTGTCTGATCGAACCTGAACCGGCAAACCCTGTAAATGCTGTGTCAAGTGAGACAGAACCAACCTGATGGCTCTCAGCTCCAGAACGTTGATGGGCAAGTGGGCCTCCTGAGGGTCCCACCACCCCCGGAACTGAAGATCCTTCCAGAAACCTCCCCATCCCGACAAACTGGCGTCCGTGGTAACAGTTTCCCAAAGAGGCGTCAGCAAAGACCTGCCCCTCAAGAGAAAGGCCGAGACCATCCACCACTGAAGAGACTGCCGAACCCGGGAGGACATCAGGAAGGGCCAATCCAACGACCTCGGTCGCCAGTCCCAAAACGCCAACAGATGAAGCTGAAGCGTCCTCGTGTGAAACTGATCAAAGGGAACTGCCTGGAAGGAGGCTACCATCAACCCCACCAATCTCATCCCTAGCCGGGCGGACGGACAAGGATTAGAAAGAAGAAGCTGCGCCAATTCCTGAATCAAGAGAACCTTGGGCTGAAGCAGAAACACTCTGTGTTGACAAGAATCCAATGACATTCCCAGGAAGGACACCACCCTGGCCGGAGCGAGGGAGGACTTGGGACAGTTGATCACCCAGCCGAAACTCTCCAGAGTGGACCCACCGTCCTGATATCCGCCTCCCTTTCAAGGCACTCAGCCGGAGACCAGAGTCCAGCCCTGATTGTAGAAAATCCAAAATTCTGGAAACAGAAAAGACCCGACAGGGCAAGGATCTAGCCTCACACCAATCAATATAAGATCTCCAAGTCCTATAGTAGATGGAAGAAGAAGACCTCTTCCTAGCGCTAATAAGAGTCTGAATAACAGAATCAGAAAGACCTTCCTCCTTTAAGATGGAGGTTTAAGCAGCCAGGTCGTCAAAGCCAGCGTTGGTAAATTGGGGTAACGCAGTTGACCCTGTGTGAGAAGATCCGGCCGAAGAGGCAGATCGAACTGATCCACCACCAGACGAACGATGTCTGCGAACCACACCCGCCTTGGCCACCTTAGAGCCACGAGAATGGTGGGAACCCCTTCCAGGGCCAGCTTTCGCAACACCTTGCCTAGCATGGGAATCGGAGGAAACAGATAAAGGAACCCCAGGTCCCCCCAGCTCAGAGACATGGCATCCACCGCCAGAGCCAGAGGATCCTGAGAGAGCGACACGAATGTCGGAAGCTTGTAATTGTGATGAGAGGCAAACAAGTCCACCTCCGGTGTCCCCCACCGGAGACAAAGAGACCGAAACACCTTGGGATCGAAAGACCATTCCCCCTGGCAGGAAGAGCACCTGCTCAGAAAGTCCGCCTCCGTGTTTTCCACTCCCGGAATGTACACTGCCGAGATGCAAGGGACATGGATCTCCGCCCAGGCTAGGATCAGTAGGACACCTCTCTGAGGGCACTCTGACTGCGAGTCCCTCCCTGGTGACTGATGTAAGCAACCGCCGTCCAATTGTCTGATCGAACCTGAACCGGCAAACCGTGTAAATGCTGAGTGAAGTGAGACAGAACCAACCTGATGGCTCTCAGCTCCAGAACGTTGATGGGCAAGTGGGCCTCCTGAGGGTCCCACCACCCCCGGAACTGAAGATCCTTCCAGAAACCTCCCCATCCCGACAAACTGGCGTCCGTGGTAACAGTTTCCCAAAGAGGCGTCAGCAAAGACCTGCCCCTCAAGAGAAAGGCCGAGACCATCCACCACTGAAGAGACTGCCGAACCCGGGAGGACATCAGGAAGGGCCAATCCAATGACCTCGGTCGCCAGTCCCAAAACGCAAACAGATGAAGCTGAAGCGTCCTCGTGTGAAAATGATCAAAGGGAACTGCCTGGAAGGAGGCTACCATCAACCCCACCAATCTCATCCCTAGCCGGACAGACGGACAAGGATTAGAAAGAAGAAGCTGCGCCAATTCCTGAATCAAGAGAACCTTGGGCTGAAGCAGAAACACTCTGTGTTGACAAGAATCCAATGACATTCCCAGGAAGGACACCACCCTGGCCGGAGCGAGGGAGGACTTGGGACAGTTGATCACCCAGCCGAAACTCTCCAGAGTGGACCCACCGTCCTGATATCCGTCTCCGATTGACTGAAGGAAGGAGCCATGATGAGAAGGTCGTCCAGATAAGGCACGATGCAAATCCCCTGAGCCCTGAGAAGGGCCATCACTCCGGCCAGCACCTTGGTGAACACCCTTGGAGCCGAGATAAGGCCAAACGGAAGAGCCACAAATTGAAAATGTCGATCTTCCACCACGAAACGAAGAAACCTTTGATGAGCCGGAAAGATGGGAACATGAAGGTAGGCATCCTTGATGTCTATGGACATCATGAAGTCCCCCTGCCGGCAGAGCGCAGAGTTTCCATGCGAAATTTCCGGAGACGGATAAACCTGTCGAGGAACTTCAGATTCAGGATGGGACGGACCGAACCGTCTTTCTTGGACACTGTAAAGAGATTGGAATAATACCCGAGGCACACATCCGAGGAAGGAACCGGGCAGATGACTGCCATGTCCAGAAGATTCCTTATCGCCGCCAGGAGCCCCGGCGCGGCCAAGGGATCCGAGGGCACACGAGGCCTGAAAAACCTTGGGACGAGGTCGGGACTCGAACGCCAACTTATAACCGGACGACACCACCTCCCGAATCCATCTATCCGAGACCGCCCGGTCCCAAACCGGGGAGAAGTGTCGTAACCGTCCCTCCACCCGCACGGGTGAGGGAGCCCCCTCATTGCTGAGCGGACTTGACAGCGGGTTTGGCAACCCAGGAGTGACCGGGAGGGCCACGGCCTCTACCCTGGTTCCAACCTGCCACTCTGACAGCAGGAAAGGAGGCCCCCCTGCCCGCTCTGGCTCCCCGAAAGAGGGACTAAAAGAAGCCGCTCCCCGAAAGGAACGACGCGGCTTCTTGCGCTGATGCAACTTACCTCCCTTGGCAACCAAATCCAATTTGTCGCCAACCCGGCGCAAACCCAGGAAGGGAAGAGCAGTAAGCGATTTCTTAGAGTTAAATTCCGCCGTCCATTGACGTAGCCACACCGACCGTCGAATAGCAACCAACAGGGCCGTGGTTCTGCTACACATCGCGATTGCATCAACCTGGGCGACCATAACAAAGGAAACAAATGACTCACACTGCTGAAGAGAAGCAAACTCGTCACAGGTGGGATCAAGATCTGCGTACAAATCTCTAACAATGGACCTGACAGCCATCAACAAAAGCGCCGAAGCACAAACCGCCCGCACGGCCGAACCAGCACTGATAAAAACATGGCGAGCCAACTGATCGATCCGACGATCCTCACCATCCTTAATGGTAGTAGTGTCAGGAGAATGTAACACAGCCGTGTTAGAAAGCCCCAAAACCGGGGCATCAACCTCAGGGGGAAAAAAACAACGTTTCACCAAATCCTCCGGAAAGGGATACCGCTTATCCCAACTAGGAGGAACACCAACAAGGCGCGTAGACTGTTCCTATTCCTTGAGGACAACACTCTCAAAATGTTGTTGCCTAGGAAAAACCAAACGCGGCTAAGGGACATCAAACAACTTGCCCTTCGGTGGGGGGGGGGGGGGGCGGATCCAAAACCAAAATCTCAAACATTTGGGCTAAACTAGAGGGAGTGCCAAGGGGCACCCGCTCAGCCTGATCGCCAGCAGTACCAAACAATTGCTTGACGTCAGGCTCGTCCGACTCGCCGGACGGGCCGGGGGACAATCGGACCAATCCAAAACTTCCAACACCTCCTGCACGGAACCAGCGACGCCGGAGAAAGGTGCTTCCGCTTAGCCGTAGCCTTCTGAGCTACCGCGGCGGAAAACATCTTCTCGAGGCTGGCCAAACGTGCGCACACCTCGGATTGCAAATCCCCACCTATGACAACGTCACACGGGGTCTGGAATAGGCGTGGGGGGGGTAGAAGATGACTGAGGTTGCGAAGAGCCAGAAGCCGGACTGACGCGCAATGTTCTGCTGAGCGCACAGAATGCATAATATGACATCATCCCCTGGGAGCGGAGCCCCACAACCCCCGCACAGCCTGGATTGCCCCGAAGAGCCATTTCCGGTATTGGTGGAAGCCTCCATATGGTGAAATTGTGGTATTCGCAACAACCCAGGGATTTACGCAGTATGCAACCCGGGATGCCCCCTTATAAATAAAGTCCCGGGAGTGGGAGGATTTTTGCCTAGGGAAAAACCCAATTTGGAAAATAAGACTAGCCAGGCATACAAGACCGGGAAACCCACAGATAGCACGGGAATCCCAGGATCTGTAAGGGAAAGAGACCCCAATCAGTCCCTAGTGAAACAAAGCATCCGAATGAAACTACAAAAGGTTTGCAATCATGTGAACACACACACACACAGAATATATACACAATATATATACAATATATACAATATAGCCCATAGAATATATATATATATATATATATTATATGTACATCCAGGAAGGCAAGGAAAAAATACAACTCTGTGAAGTACTCACCTGTAGAGTTGATATTATATGCATACAGCACGTCCTGCTCCAGATATAGTAATAACATGTGGGTAATCCTCCGCCTCCGACGCCGTGCACTGCAGACATGTAGAAAACAAGCTCCTTCTGGCCCTACATATACCGGAGGACCTCCCACAAATCCCCAGCATTGAAAAGCAGTGAGAATGAGAGGCCAGGAGAAACAACCACCCAAAACTGGCAATAATAGCAAAGATAACAATCACCAAACAGGGGATCCAGAACAAGGTGAAACAGGGTGGGGTGGAGCAGGACATGCTGTATGCATATAATATCAACTCTACAGGTGAGTACTTCACAGAGTTGTATTATTCTAAGCATACAGCACGTCCTGCTCCAGATATAGTAATAACATGTGGGACATCCAATAGCAGTGTCCGTAAAGAAGGGTGGGATCCCCAACAGAAGGCAACAGCAAGCAGTTTAAACTACTGCCGCCTGTAAAACTTTGCAGCCAAACACAGCGTCAGCTGAAGCCTTAACATCAACCTTGTAAAACTTTGTAAAGGTGTGAACGGAAGACCAAGTAGCGGCCTTGCAAACTTGTTCCACAGAGGCCTGGTGCTGAAAAGCCCAAGAAGCCCCAACAGCTCTAGTAGAATGAGCAGTAAGACGAAAGGGGGGAGTCTTCCCCTTAGCAGTATAGGCTTGAACCACAGCCTGACGAATCCATTTACTGATGGTAGACTTGGCAGGGGCCAAACCCTTCCTAGGCCCGTGAGGCACAACGAAGAGAGCATCCGTCCTCCTGAAAGCCTGAGTGATAACCAGGTAGGACTTGACACACCTAACCACATCCAAGGAATGCCAGACCCTCTCCTTGGGGTTACTAGGATTTGGGCACAAGGAAGGAAGTACAATATCTTGATTCAAATGAAATGCAGACACAACCTTAGGCAGAAAGTCTGGCTTGAAGCGAAACACCACCTTATCCCGGTGTCTCTCAAAGTAGGGAGGCTGAATAGACAAAGCAACCAACTCAGACACACGTTTAACCGAAGTGATGGCTACCAGGAATACAACCTTGAGCGTGAGAACAGCGAGAGCGGCCTCCTGAAGAGGCTCAAAAGGAGCACCCTGCAGGGCCGACAAAACCAAGTTTAGATCCCAAACAGGAACCATAGGTTTCCGAGGAGGACGCACATGAGTGACCCCCTGCAAGAAGGTCTTGATAAGAGAGTGCTGGGCAAAGGTCTTCTGAAAGAAGATAGACAGGGCCGAAACCTGGCCCTTCAGAGTACTAAGCTTAAGACCTAAGTCTAGACCAAGTTGGAAAAACTCCAGCACCCTGGAGACTAAGAATTCCCGGCAGAGAAAAGACCTGGATTCACACCAGTCAATGTAGGCACGCCATACTCTATAATAGATAGCAGCAGAAGTCTTCTTCCTGGCTTGCACCATGGTAGCCACTACAGAGGCAGACAAACCCTTTTCCATTAGGATGGAGGTTTCAATAGCCAAGCCGTCAAAGCCAGAGTTAGTAAATTGGGATGGCGTAGAGACCCCTGAGTTAGAAGGTCTGGCAACTTTGGCAGGTCGTACTGATCTACTGCCATTTGAACCACGTCGACGAACCACACCCTTCTTGGCCACCTTGGGGCCACCAGAATCACGGGTACCCCTTCCAGAGCAATCTTGCGCAGCACTCTGCCCAGAAGGGGAATTGGTGGAAACACATACAGGAGCCGAAACTCCCTCCAAGACATTGACAGGGCATCCGAGGCCAGAGCCAGAGGATCCTGAGAGAGGGATACAAAGCTCGGGAGCTTGTGATTGTGACGGGACGCAAACAGATCCACGTCTGGCACCCCCCCAACGGTGACACAGGGACTGAAATACCCTGTCACAGAGGGACCACTCCCCCTGACGGGACGACGCCCTGCTCAGAGCATCTGCTAGCAGGTTATCCGCCCCCGAAATGTGGACAGCCGAGATGCATTGTACATTGGTCTCTGCCCATGTTAGAATCAGAGACAACTCCTGGAGAGCACCCTTGCTCCGGGTTCCTCCCTGATGATTGATGTAGGCCACCGCCGTCCTGTTGTCTGAGCGTACCTGAACCGCCAGACCCTTCAGGTACAGAAGGTGAAGCTGCAGAGTTCTCAAATGGAATTGTGCAAAGGGCACCGCCTCGAAGCTTGCCACCATCGAGCCCACCAACTGCATTTCCTGCCTGATGGAGGGATGAGGGCTCGAAAGCAGGGACCTCGCCTGCGTTGTCAGAGCTTCCACCTTCTGTGGAGGAAGGAATATCCTTGACTGAACTGAATCTAGAATCATCCCCAGAAACGGGGTCACTGAAGAGGGGGACAGAGAGGACTTGGGGTAATTGATCACTCAGCCGAAGGACTCCAGGCGTGTCCAACTCTGCTTGCCGCAGAGACCGAGAGGTGATGAGTATATCGTCCAGGTAGGGCAACACACGTATGCCCTTTAGACTTAACAGAGACATTACTCCTGCCAGCACCTTGGTGAACACCCTGGGAGCTGACATAAGGCCGAATGGCAGGGCCACAAACTGGTAATGCTGATCCAGCAGCGCAAATCTGAGAAACCTTTGGTGCCCTGAAAACACCGGAACATGCAGGTAAGCGACCTTGATGTCCACAGATGTCATGAAGTCCCCTGGGCGCAGCGAGGCAATGGCCGAGTTTCCATACGAAAATGTTTGTTTCTGACAAATCTGTTTAGGATTTTTAAATCCAGAATGGGTCTGACTGACCCGTCCTTTTTGGGCACCGTGAAAAGGTTGGAATAAAACTCCATGCCCCTGTCATTTAAGGGGACCTTGCAAATGACCCCGAGATCCAGAAGGTCCTGCACAGCCACCATCAAGACTCGAGCTGAGGCAGGGTCCTGTGGGATCCGGGACCCAACGAACCTGGTAGGGGGCAGTACAGCAAACTCTATCTTGTAACCGGAGGACACTATCTCCTGAATCCACCGGTCTGGGACATGGCGTCTCCAGACATGCTCGAAGTGCTGTAGACGTCCCCCCACCCTGACGGGCAAGGGCGCCCCTTCATGCTGGGGGGGTTTTGGGGGGGGGCTTTGGGCCCCCAGGAGGAACTGGGACGGCGTCCTCTGTTCTTGTTCCAGGAATCTGCGTGAGACCCGGCGAAGGACACCCCTCTACCCTGCTTGGCCCCACGGTAGGGGGTCGAATGGGAGCTTGGGCCACGAAAGGGCCGAATGTGACGCTTGCGCTGGGGCAACTTGCCACCTTTGGCAAAGATATCTAACCTTTCTCCAAACAGGCGCAGCTCTTTAAAAGGAAGCCCCGTAAGGGCCTTCTTGGCGACGTTGTCAGCAGCCCACTGGCGTAACCAGACCGCACGGCGTATGGCTACCACCAGAGCAGAGGATCTAGCGCTCAGCTTAATAGCATCACAGGTAGCCAAAGCATTGGCGGCATCAGAGGGCAAGTCATCCGTCCCTTCAAGAGCAGTCTTAACCACAGTCCTGTGCGCCACCGCCGTGATGGCTAAGGCGCAAACCGGGCAGAGCGACGCTCCCCCAAATGCAAAGGCATGACATGCCAGTTGATCAACTCGCCGATCCTCCAAATTCCGCAGCGTAGTAGTGTCAGGGGAGTGCATAATAGAGGTATTGGACAGACCAAGGATCGGGGCATCGACCTCGGGCGGCGATGTCCAACACTTGATCAGGTCGGCAGGAAATGGATACTTCTTATCCACAGCTTTAGGAACCCCATGGAGTTTGCTGGGATGTTCCCATTCTTTCAGCACGAGATTATTGAAATGAGTTTGTTCAGGAAACTCCAACCGCGCCCTAGCGGTATGAAACAGATCACCCCTTTGCCGTGGAGCCGCGGGAGGGGGAGAGAGGGATAACACATCAAAGATCTGGGTCAGCAGTCTATCAATGTCATCCTGGGACCAATGATCAGAACCAGACTCATCCTGACTCCTGGACTCGTCGTCATAGGACCCTGAGTCAGAAAACTTCAGGATTCAAATGACGCCTCTTGGCGGTAGCCTTGCGCGCCAAGGAGCCGGCGATTAAGTTTTCCACACTAGCCAGTCTAGTGGCCAAATCAGCATGAGAATCCCTACTAGTATTGGGGGTTAGGCTCAGGCTTGGAGGAGTAGGGGAAGCAAGGCGAGGTGCGGGCCCAGCCTCGGAAGAGGTGGGGAGACCGGCTAGTGCCTGCCTGGCACAAGGGACGCAGACCCGTGCATTGTCACCGCTGCTAGGTAAGACCCCACAAGCTACACACAGACGGGCTTGTCCTGAGGGAACCACGTTCACAATATCCTGAGATGCCTCCATATGGTGATTATTATATTCAATATGCCAGTAGGGATTGACGCTATAAAGCAACCCTGGATGCCCCAATAACCCGCTGGGAAGTGGGAGTGATTTCTTAAAATGGTCTGGACCGGGCGCTACACCGGGCCAGGAGAAGCCACTGAAGTCTGCGGTCTGATAGACACAAGGGGAACAGGGATGTCCCCCCCCCTCCCCGGAGAGTGCGAAGCTCGAAGGCACGCAGCCAATCAGAAGGAAACAGTAGTTATGTTAGAAAAATCACCTCAGAGAAAAAATCTGACAGGGTGAATACAGTGATAAAACGCTGTAGCGTCCCCGAACAGAGCCGCCTTACGCGCCAAGTAGAATACAATAAAGGCGCTGCCGATAACTCAAAACTTAAATGTGAAGTGCGGCTCTGACTCCGGTAAGCGTTAAAGGCTATAGGTATCTAGTGTAATTAGGGCAAGGTTTAGCCATCGTACACACAACCCCCCCCCTCTTTTTCCCCTCACTATCGGGGGGATCTAGGGAGGAATGTGATCCAGTATTTGGGGTTCACCGGTACATGGGGCGTGGGGGCACTGGTGCGGGAGGGACATCCAACTGAAGGCTCACCATTCGCCTTAACCGCCTACCCTATGGTGGGGGATTGCGGTGGAGTCTAGCTCCATAAGCACACTAGGTGCTGCCTACCTTCACCCGACCAACGCAGCCCAGGCTGGGAGGCATTAATTCACAAAGAGGACGGGTGGGGCTGTCAAGCTCCGCTCGCCTGCGAGAGCGTGATACTTCATGTCTTCGCAGTTCCAGCACTGCAGAGAAATCTGGGGATTTGTGGGAGGTCCTCCGGTATATGTAGGGCCAGGAGGAGCTTGTTTTCTTCATGTTCTGCAGTGCACGGCGCTGGAGGCGGAGGATTACCCACACGTTATTACTATATCTGGAGCAGGACGTGCTGTATGCTTAGAATATGTCAAGTATAGGACAGGGATAACTGTCCAAGCGACTGGCCACCAGCACACACTCAGTCACACCAAGGAAGGGTCAACAAAAAATACCATTTTGTGAATACTCACCTGTAAAATGGGTATTGTAAGTATGTCACACACCCTGCTTCAAGATATCCATAACCTGTGGGTAATACTGACCTGTAGAGGGCGATCTGCAGAGATGATAGGAAAAAGAAAGCCCCTCCCAGTCCATAAATACCTGGGACCTCCCACTCATTCCCCAGTATAAAGATAGCAGTAAGGAAAGGGACCAGGAAGAGCCAAATAAGTCATAACAACGCAAAGTTCACAATATAAAGGATCCAGAATACAAAAAAAGGGAGGGGTGAAGCGGGGTGTGTGACATACTTACAATACCCATTTTACAGGTGAGTATTCACAAAATGGTATTATTCTAAGTATGTCACACACCCCGCTTCAAGATATCCATAACCTGTGGGACATCCAATAGCAGTGTCCATAAAGGGCGGGGATCCAAAACAAGGCAATAAAGCACAACTTAAACCACTGCAGCCTGCAGAACTTTGTGGCCAAAAACAGCATCCGCTGAGGCCCGAACATCAACCTTGTAAAACTTGGAAAAAGTGTGAACAGAAGACCTAGTAGCAGCCTTACAAACTTGCTCAACAGAGGCCTGGTGCTGGAAGGCCCAGGACGCCCCAACCGCACAAGTAGAATGAGCAGTAACACGAAAAGGGGGACTCCTCCCCTTAGCAGAATAGGCCCCAACAATGGCCTGACGAATCCATTTACTAATGGAAGACTTGGCGGGCACCAAACCCTTCCTAGGCCCAGAGGGCACCACAAAAAAGGCATCAGTCTTACGAAAGGAAGACGTTACCACCAAATAGTCCTTCACAACGCGAACCACATCCAAAGAATGCAGAGCCCTCTCCTTGTCGTTGCTGGGATTAGGACACAGAGAGGGCAGAACAATGTCCTGATTTAGGTGAAAAGCAGAAACCACCTTAGGAAGGAAATCCGTCTTAAAACGAAAAACCACCTTGTCCTGATGCCTCTCAAAGTACAGAGCTTGAATAGACAAAGCCGCCAACTCAGAGACACGCCGAACAGAAGTGATAGCTACCAAAAAAGCCACCTTCTGCGTAAGGGAAGACAAGGCAATATCATGCAAAGGCTCAAAAGGAGAATCCTGAAGAGCAGAAAGAACCAAGTTCAAATCCCAAACTGGAACCAAAGGCTTCCTAAGAGGCCGAACATGCGTAACCCCCTGGAAAAATGTCTTGACCAAAGGATGAAGCGCAAAGGACCTTTGAAAGAACACCGCCAGGGCAGAAACCTGCCCCTTCAGAGTACTAAGCTGGAGCCCCAGATCCAGACCATGTTGAAGAAACTCCAGGATTCTGGAAATAGAAAATTCCCTACAAAGGAAAGCCCTGACCTCTCACCAATCAATATAAGACCTCCAGGTCCTATAGTAAACGGTAGAGGAAGACCGCTTCCTAGCGCTAATAAGAGTTCGAATCACCGCATCAGAAAGACCTTCCTCCTTCAAGATGGAGGTTTCAGCAGCCACGCCGTCAAAGCCAGCGATGGTAAATTGGGATAACGTAGCCGACCCTGGGGTGAGCAGGTCCGGCAGCAGGGGCAGAACGAACTGATCCTCTGCCAATCTTACCACGTCTGCGAACCAAACCTGTCTTGGCCACCTTGGGGCCACCAGAATTGCTGACGCGCCCTCCAGGGCCAGCTTGCGCACCACTCTGGCTACCATTGGAAACGGAGGGAACAGGTACGGAAACCCCAGATCCCTCCAGTTCAGGGACATGGCATCCGCTGCCAGAGCCAGTGGATCCTTCGAGAGAGACACAAATACCGGAAGTTTGTGATTGTGACGAGAGGCAAAGAGGTCCACCACCGGTGACCCCCACCTGAGGCAAATCAAGCAAAACACCTTGGGACTGAGAGACCATTCCCCCTGGCGAGATGAGGACCTGCTCAGAGAGTCCGCCTCCGTGTTCTCCACTCCCGGAATGTAAACTGCCGAGATGCACGGGACGTGGCTCTCCGCCCAGTCCAGAATCAAAGACACTTCCCTGAGGGCACTCCTGCTGCGAGTCCCTCCCTGGTGATTGATGTATGCAACTGCCGTCCGATTGTCCGACCGAACCTGAACCGGCAAGCCCTGCAACTGATGAGTCAAGCGAAACAGAACCAACCTGATGGCTCTCAATTCCAGTACATTGATGGGCTCGTGAGCCTCCTGAGGCCCCCACAGACCCTGAAACTGAAGATCCTTCCAGAAACCCCCCCATCCTGATAGACTGGCATCCGTGGTGACCGTCTCCCAAGAAGGAGTCAGAAAGGATCTGCCCTTCAACAGGTTGACTGAATTCAGCCACCAGTGAAGGGAGCGCCGAACCCGGGGGGTCATCAGGAAGGACTGATCCAACGATAGTGGAGACATGTCCCAAACCGCCAACAGATGAAGCTGGAGCGTCCTTGTGTGAAACTGAGCAAAGGGAACTGCCTCGAATGAGGCCACCATCAATCCCACCAGTCTCATCCCTAGCCGGATGGCCGGACGAGGGATGGACAAGAGAAGCCGAACCAACTCCTGAATCAAAAGAACCTTGGACTGAGGAAGAAACACCTTGGCCTGGGAAGTATCCAGAGACATTCCCAGAAAGGTCACTACCCTGGACGGAGAAAGGGAGGACTTGGGGTAGTAGATCACCCAACCGAATCTCTCCAGAGTGGATACCACCATCCTGGTGTCCAACTCTGCTTGGCTGAAGGAAGACGCCATAATGAGAAGATCGTCCAGATAAGGCACAATGTGTATACCACGGGCTCTGAGTAGAGCCATCACCCCAGCCAGCACTTTGGTGAAAACCCGTGGAGCCGAGGTAAGACCGAAAGGAAGTGCCACAAACTGAAAATGCTGATCCTCCACCACGAACCTGAGAAACCTCTGGTGCGCTGGAAAAATCGGAACATGCAGGTAAGCGTCCTTGATGTCTATGGACATCAGAAAGTCCCCCTGACAAAGAGAGTAGATAGCTGAACGCAGCGTTTCCATGTGGAATTTCCGCGGGCGGATGAACCTGTTGAGTATCTTCAGATCCAGGATGGGTCGAACCGAGCCGTCCTTCTTGGGTACCGTGAACAGATTGGAATAAAAGCCCCGGCCCTGGTCTGAGGGGGGCACTGGGCAAATGACAGCCATATCCAGAAGACTCTTTACTGCCGCCTGGAGCCCCTACATGGCCAGAGGGTCCGAAGGCACCTGAGACCTGAAGAATCCGGGAGGGGGCCAGAGCTCGAACTCCAGCTTGTAGCCGGAAGTCACCACTTCCCGGATCCATCTGTCCGAGACCTCCCGATCCCAGACCTGGGAGAAGTGTTAAAGCCGTCCCCCCACCCTCATGGGTGAGGGCGCCCCCTCATTGCTGAGCTGGTTTAGCAGCGGGTTTGGGCTTAGAGCCCCAACTGTATCCTAGACGGGCACGTCCTCTGCCCCTGTTCCCGGAATCTCCTCTGGATGACGGGAAAGCAAATCCCCTGCCAGCTCTGGCCCCACGAAAGGAAGGAGCAAAGGAAACCGCCCCCCGAAAGGGACGGCGTTGTTTCTTGCGTTGAGGCAACTTACCGCCTTTGGCAACGGAATTCAATTTCTCTCCAAAGAGCCTTAATCCTACAAAAGGGAGAGCCGTCAGCGACTTTTTTGACACAAAATCGGCCGCCCACTGGCGCAACCAAACCGAACGCCGAATAGTCACTAGCAGAGCCGACGTCCTGCCACACATCATCAGAGTGTCATCCGAGGCGGCTAGAACAAATGACAAAAACAATTCACACCTTCACACCTAAGGCCACGGAACTCGTCACTACCCGGATCAAGTCCGGAAGAAGTCAACAGGTCCCTGACCACCGACCTGGTAGCCACCACCATCAGCGCCGAAGCACAAACGGGCCGCATGGCTGACCCAACACTGGCAAAACCATGACAAGCCATCTGGTCAATGCGTTTATCCTCACCATCTTTAAGAGTGGAACAATCAGGGGTATGTAAAACAGCAGTGTTGGTCAACCCCAGAATCGGTGCATCCACCTCGGGAGGGGACGCCTAACGCTTAACCGTATCCAAAGGGAAGGGATATTTTTTGTCCCAACTCTGAGGAATACCTGGGAGCCGAGCAGGCCTCTCCCATTCCTTAGCAATAATTCCATCAAAATGCTTTTGATTAGGAAATTCCAAGCGCGGCCTGGATTCCTCGAAAAACTCTCCCTTTTGCTGTGGAACTGCCTCAGGAGGAGAAATAGCCAAAACCTCAAACATCTGAGCCGGAACGTTAGGAGTATCCGAAGATCTCCCCAAGTCCCGCTCGGTATCGGCGCCAACAAACTGCTGATCATCTGAATTATCTGATTCCTCATATACCTCCCCTTCCTCCAGTGGGGAGTAATCGGACCAATCCAGATTATCCACATCATCAAAGTCAACCACCGGCGAGGCCGGTGACAAATGCTTTCTCTTAGCCGGAGCCTTTCGGGCGACCGCGCTGGAGAATAATTTTTCAAGGTTGGCCAATCTGGCACACACCTCAGATTGCAGCTCCCCACCCATGACAACGTCACACGGGGTACGTATCAAGCTGGGAGGGGGAGGAAAAGCGACCGGCGCTGCTGACCCAGACGCCTGGGGTCCGGACTGCCGCGTAATAGTCTGCTGTGCACATGGTATACACAGAAGTACATCATCCCCAGTAAGAGATGCCCCACACCCCATACACTTCCGGGATTGCCCCGAGGGGAGCCCGAGCCCAGTATCTGGGGATGCCTCCATACGGTGAACTTATAGGTAGTCGCTATGACCAAGGGAATTACGCATATAAGCAACCCGGGATGCCCCTTTAATGTCCCAAGTGGGAGGATTTGCAATAAGCCAATTAAGAACCCAGGGACCCTAGGACCTGGAGAAACCCCCTAAAACCACTGTAGGTTATATCTGAAAGACATAATAAAAAAGGCTAATAAGAAAAGCGGAGTATAGAATAAATATATATATGACATAAGCATATATAATTATAGGTGATGGGACAAAAAGGGGGGGCCCACTGGGCCACTCACTGTGGTCCTGAAGACAGCTTCCTCTCGCCGTGAGGTAAAGAGCAGCTCTGAGGAGAGAAGGGGGGCGTGGCCAGCCTGAGGAAACAGGCACAGAGAAAAAGCACCTCAGCGGTGCCTGTGACACAGGGGCGGGCCGCAGCGCTGGAAAGCCTGGCCCCGCCCCCAAGAGTGAAAGCGTGAGGGGAGAAGCTCCCCTACGTCATGACAATGCAAAAAGCCCGGCCCCGCCCCTTTTACCTCAGGGAAAAAGCTTGCATAAGAATGGCAGCCACAGCGCCGTTTTGACAGAGAAATACACACTGTTATGAAGTAATAAATAAGTTAATAACTATTGGGAAAATAATTTAATAAATTAATACATTAAAACATTATTAAGAATAAATGATTACAAAATTTGGACCTAACACCGAATAAGGGGCCCTGCTCCTACCCTCCGCTATCCCGCTAGAGAGAGGGGCATTACTCAAAAGGGGGGACCACCCAAAGTGTAAGGCCAAGGGACGGGGCATCCCAAACCGGGGTCACTGTCCCGGATGACCGCCTACCCTCTTATATAGGGTCTCACGGGAGAGCATTTGCTCTTAAGCACCTAGGGTGCTTTTCTACCCTCACCCGGACCGTCAGCCTAGGCTGGGAGGCATGAGGTAACAGGAAAAAAAGGGATACGGGTGGAAATAGATAACTAAAGGGCCGGGAGTCATCCCGCTACCTGAAATCCCCCTGTGCAAGAAGGAGACATCATCTTCTGACTTGCTCGCCATCTGCAGAGATGAAGAGTGGGGAATGAGTGGGAGGTCCCAGGTATTTATGGACTGGGAGGGGCTTTCTTTTTCCTATAATCTCTGCAGATCGCCCTCTACAGGTCAGTATTACCCACAGGTTAGGGATATCTTGAAGCGGGGTGTGTGACATACTTAGAATAACACCAAATACTTGCAATGGCGGCGCCCTCCTCAGCCGAGCCAGGGGCAGGTGAAACGACAACTCCGGAGTGAGGACGAAGGAAGGCGGGCCGGGCACAGCGCGCAAAGTGCTCCGGCTTCGCCCCCCCACCAGAGACCCGTACAGCGCGGGTCGCGACGGAGAGCGGCCCCGCCCACCAGACAACAAGCGCCGCGGCCCGCCGAATGCCGGCGCCGCGTGAGGTACACGGGCGGCAACAGGCACCCCGACCACAGACACAGTCAAAGTCAAAATGCAATAACCAGCAAGCACATGTTATAACAGCTTAAAAGGAGCCCCAGCAGCTCGGAACACGCGCCCGCACACCGCGGCGCCGACCCCAGCTGCCAGCACTCGCACAGTCACGCCAATATTCACTCACAAAAGTGTAAAGCACCCCACACAAGCCCCCCCCACGCGAAGGGAGAAGGGACCAAGCGGGAGAAGGGAGACTAAGGGGAACACCGGGACGGGGCATTCCAAATCCGGATCACCGTGCCGGATAACCGCGTTGCCCCACACGTGGGGTCTAGCGGAGGAGATAAGCTCCTAGGCACCAGGAGGTGCCATCTACCATTGCCCAGCCAGCAGCCAGGGCTGGGAGGCTTCCAATATATAACTAGGCATACAAACAAAAAGGCTGGCAGAAATAGACCATGGGGGGGGGGGGCGGGGTGTTACCCCGGCTACCTGCAAGCAGGAGACTTCTTTCTTATCGCCATCTTGCAGAGAAGAACACTGGGAGATAAGTGGGAGGTCCCAGGTATTATGGATCAGGAGGGGCTCGTTTTTCAAGACTTCTCTGCAACGTCGCCACCTGCTGGTGGAGTAACCCTATCGTAATTATTAAAGTGGAAGCGGGGCGTGTGACATACTTAGAATAGAGTATTTGGAAGTTGCTTGGTAAACTTCTCTGTTTATACCTATGGCCCACTTATAAATCTACCTCTTAGGCCTAGATCTCTCTTCACATCTACCTCCTGCTCCGTTACTGCCTAACAGCTCTCTCTGCAGTTATGCAGATCTCGCTCCCTCACACGGAATTGTCATCTTCCCAGCATGCAATTCTGCTCCTGTCTCCAACAGAACAATGTGTCGCAGAGCATGATGGCCGGGCGTTATACTGGCCTCCTCTCTCGTCACACCTCACACTCATCTCCTGCCTCCGCCCCTTCCTCACACCGCTAACGATCTGATCATCTCCCGAATAGACTACTGCAACCCACAGCAGCCCACCTGGAAGTCTTCCTGCGCTCCCTATGGCCAGTCGGCCGCTGCATCTCTTATATAGAGCTGTATGGATGGTAATGGGAGTTGTGGTGGGCCCATAGGATGTTATATGCAGCATTACCAATAATTCCCCCTCCCCCCCATTTCACACCCATCACTGTCATGACCCAAGAACACGCTTACCTTTATTGCAGAAGATGCGCCTATCGATCCAACTGCCGATTCGTCCCAGATTTGAATCTAGAAAAGATCAAGAGAGTCACTGAGCGGCACTTTCCTGGCTACACTCTGAGTATAAATCTAAGAAGAGGGATCAGCACCAACCCTATAATTATTAGTAATAGGGAGTGCACTGCTCCAAACCACAATATAATCAAACCACTCTGCGGAGCTAAATTGAGGGCACTACAACCTTAAAATTCAAAAATTCATTCTATTGAGATTACTAAATCAAGAAAAAGCCGCCACTGCAATAAAGACACAAAAAAACCACACATAAGACAAAGATAAAAACCTACAAAACCCGTCTACCCTGGACCCAATCTTTTTGCTCAATTATAAGTATATATGGGTAGAGTCCCCTCTGCAGACACAAAAACAATCGGATATCATGGATCCCTATTTATATTATTGGTAAGTGGATTCCTCATTTTTACAATAAATTAACAAAAAATAACCTCCCACAGCTCAATAAGGAAATTGATAAAGTGCAATAATATATATACTTTATACTAATAATGGTCTTAATAAATATGTGCAAAAGGGTAAATAATTCATTAGTGATTAGTAAATCCTATGGTGCTATTAGCAATACCTATATTACATTGTAAAGCCCCAAAACTATATAACAAATTATTCTAATAATAAACAATCAGGTTTATAATGCAGCTGCCTTGTGAAGATAACACAAAAAAAGTACGAGTAAACAACAAACCAGAGAAGGGGAGACACAAAAAACTTGTGGAGGGGAGGAGAGGGTAACCAAGGAGTCAAAAGAAAAGACGATGCATGATCTCAAATAGGGTATAAATACCGCCCATTAGTCATCTGTATAGGGGTCCAGATTGGCAGGGATGCTGCCCCGCGCGCTCCACTGGGTGCCCACAGCTTCTGGAGGGGTAAGATTTAATAATCTCAATAAAAATGGATTTTTGCATTAACAGGTTGTAGTGCCCTCAATTTAGCTTGCAGTATAAATGGCAGCAAGCACCCACCTGATCCCAATGGAAACCCAGCTAATGCTTTGCTTCCAGAAAACCCTTTCTCACAAATTGTGTTATTTACTGTTCAGCGGGGGAGCGAGGCATCCCTATCGCCACTGCTCCCCTGTGCAAAACAAAATGTATTTGCCTTTATATTTACGTCCTGCCGCAGTATTTCAAAAAGAACGGGAATAAGGGTAACAAATCTCAGTTTGCAGTGGTGTATATGTGCAGGTTTGGTACCCGCAATCAGGATGCCCCTTGAATAGTTATTACAGGGCATTATCTGCTCTACTGCTGACTGGCAAACTGATTCATATGCAAATATCACTCTGCACTAGAATGAGCCATGTGACCTTTAAACCCCTCCTCCCGCTAAAGGACGTGTGTATCATCAGGTCCAGACGGGTTCTGGGCATACATTGAGACCATCACTCTGTATTAGGATGAGCCATGTAACCTTCGAGCCCCTCCTCCCGCTAAAACGAACATGTGTGCCATCAGGTCCAGACGGGTTCTGGGCACACTTTGAGACCATCACTCTGTACTAGAATGAGCCATGTGACCTTCGAGCCACTGCTCCCGCTAAAGCAACGTGTGTATCATCAGGTCCAGACGGGTTCTGGGCATACATTGAGACCATCACTCTGTATTAGAATGAGCCATGTGACCTTCGAGCCCATCCTCCCGCTAAAGCGAACGTGTGTATCATCAGGTCCAGAAGGTTTCTTGGCATACATTGAGACCATCACTCTGTATTAGACTGAGCCATGTGACCTTCGAGCCACTCCTCCCGCTAAAGCGAACGTGTGTATCATCAGGTCCAGACGGGTTCCGGGCATACATTGAGACCATCACTCTGTATTAGAATGAGCCATGTGACCTTTGAGCCCCTCCTCCCGCTAAAGCGAACGTGTGTATCATCAGGTCCAGACGGGTTCTGGGCATACATTGAGACCATCACTCTGCACTAAAATGCGCCATGAGACCTCAATGCCCTTCTCCTGCCATCTTCCAGCTAAAAACTAATGTGTACCACCAGGTCCAGACGGGTTCTGGGCACACTTTGAGACCATCACTCAGCACTAGAATGCGCCATGAGACCTCGGTCTCCTCCTCCTGCCATCTCCCACGTAAAAATTCCTAAAAACGAATATGTTCCATCAGGTCCAGACGGTTCTGAGCAAACTTTGAGACCATCACTCTGCACTAGAATGTGCCGTGAGATCTTGATGCCCATCCTCCTGCCATCTCCCAGCTAAAAACTAACATGTGTACCACCAGGTCCAGACGGGTTCTGGGCACACTTTGAGACCATCACTCTGCACTAGAATGCACCATGGGACCTCGGTCCCTTCCTCTAGTCATCGCCCGGCTAAAAACTCATAAAAACTAATGTGTACCATCAGGTCCAGACGAGTTCTGAGCACACATGGATACCCTATCTCATCCCCTTAGGGTGCTGGGGTAGCAGGAGACCCACGCATGCATGCGGGACAATATCCTGGTTCTGATAATGGGGCCAGTTTCTGTGTAATATTCAGTGGATTGTCATAATTACATGTAAAGTAGTGGTGCCAGTAGGTCCCATGATCGCAGGTTTCCTGCTGACCAGCTATGGCCCCCGGACTCACAGCCTCCTGGCAGTAGGTTCCCTGCCGACCAGCTATGACCTCGGCTGAGCCGTCAGGGGTGTGAACAGTAGCCGCGAGGTCCTTTGAGGCTTTCTGCTGCTGAGGAGGCCATGCAGAAGGAACAAAGTTCACTGGGAGCCTTTAAAAAATATAAAGCAGACTGAAGACTCCGCCCCCTGACAGCCAGCAGGGGAAGAGCAGAAATCAAGATAATGTCACCCGATGGCTGGACTGGCCCTTTCCTGATCCGGGTTTTAAAGTGGACCACAACCCAGGAATTTAAATATCCCAGGACATTGTTCCTTGCCCCAAGGACACGCCAATTTGCGACGCCCTGCTGTTTGAACCCACGGCGCATGCTCAGGTTTCCATCCAATTGCATACTAATACATGTCATATAGCAATCTTTAGACGCAGAGCATCGACAATACCATTTTGTGATTACTCACCTGTAAAATGGGTATTATAAGTATGTCACACACCCCGCTTCAAGACATTCATTACATGTGGAGTATAGTCACCTGTAGAGGGCGATCTTGCAGAGAATATAAAGAAAAAGTGAGCCCCTCCCAGCCCATAAATACCTGGGACCTCTCACTCATTTCCCAGTATTAAGACAGCAGTAAGGTAAAGGGACCAGGAAGAGCCAATTATAAACCATAACATTAAAAGGTTCACCATATAAAAGATCCAAAATACCAAAGGGCGGGGTGAAGCGGGGTGTGTGACAAACTTATAATACCCATTTTACAGGTGAGTAATCACAAAATGGTATTATTCTAAGTATGTCACACACCCCGCTTCAAGACATTCATTACATGTGGGACATCCAATAGCAGTGTCCATAAAGGGCGGGGATCCAAAACAAGGCAATAATACACAAACCTAACCACTGAGGTTTGCAGAACGTTGCGGCCAAAAACAGCACCCGCTGAGGCCCGCACATCAACCTTGTAAAAACTGGAAAAAGATTGAACAGAAGACGAAATAGCAGCCTTGCCAACTTGTTCAGCAGAAAACCTGGTGCCAAAATGCCCAGGACTTCCAACAGCACAAGTAGAATGAGCGGTAACACGAAAAAAGGAAACCTTCCCCTTGGCAGAATAAGCACCAGCAAGTGCCTGACGAATCCAATTACTACTGGAGTACTTGGCAGGAGCCAACCCTTTCCTAGAACCGAAAGGCACCATAAAATACCATTTTGTGAATACTCACCTGTAAAATGGGTATTATAAGTATGTCACACACCCCGCTTCAAACATTAATAATTACTCTTGGGTTACTCCACCAGCAGGTGGCGACGTTGCAGAGAAGTCTTGAAAAACGAGCCCCTCCTGATCTATAATACCTGGGACCTCCCACTTATCTCCCAGTTTTCAAACAGCAGTAAAGACAAGGTACCAGGAAAAAAAAACATTGGTAACCCTCAACTGTAAACGAAGCTTCACCCTAAAAAGAATCCAGGATACCAAAAAGGGCGGGTAAAGCGGGGTGTGTGACATACTTATAATACCCATTTTTCAGGTGATTATTCACAAAATGGTATTATTCTAAGTATGTCACACACCCCGCTTCAAACATTAATAATTACTCTTGGGACATCCAAAAGCAGTGTCCAGAAAGGGCGGGTATCCAACAAGGCAATATTGCAGAACTCAAACCACTGCAGCCTGCAGAACCTTGCGGCCAAACACAGCATCCGCTGAAGCCCGCACGTCAACCTTATAAAACTTGGAAAAGGTGTGAACAGAAGACCAAGTAGCAACCTTACAAACTTGATCAACAGAAGCCTGGTGCTGAAAAGCCCAAGAGCACGAGTAGAATGAGCAGTGATACGAAAAGGAAGAACCTTCCCCTTGGCAGAATAGGCCCCAACAACAGCCTGACGAAACCATTTGCTAATGGAAGACTTAGCTGGAGCCAAACCCTTCCTAGGCCCACAGGGCACCACGAAAAAGGCATTAGTCTTACAAAAAGGATATGTAGAAAGCAAATAGTACGTCACACAGCGTACCACGTCCAAACAGCGCAAAACCCTCTCCTTATCATTCCTAGGCTTAGGACACAAGGAAGGAAGAGCAATGTCCTGGTTAAGATGAAAAGCAGAGACCACCTTAGGAAAAAAGTCCGGTTTGAAGCGGAAAACCACTTTGTCTTGATGTCTCTCAAAGTAAGCCTGAATCGACAAGGCTGCCAACTCCGAAACTCGCCAAACCGAAGTGATGGCCACCAAAAAGGCAACCTTCTGAGTCAGAGTAGAAAGCAATATCCTGCAAAGGCTCAAAAGAAGGAGCCTGAAGAGCAGAGAAAACCAAATTTAAATCCCAAAAAGGGAGCAAAGGCTTCCTAGGAGGCCGCAAATGCGAGACCCCCCGGAAGAAAGTCTTGACCAAAGGATGAAGCGCAAAGAACTTTTGAAAAAAGACAGACAAGGCAGAAAACCTGCCCCTTCAAAGTACTCAGCTGGGGACCAGAGTCCAGCCCCGATTGAAGAAATTCTAAAATCCTGGAAACAGAAAAGACCCAACAGGGCAAAGATCTAGCCTCACACCAATCAATATAAGATCCCCAAGTCCTATAGTAGATGGTAGAAGAGGACCTCTTCCTGGCACTAATAAGAGTCAGAATAACAGAACCTGAAAGACCTTCCTCCCTTAAGATGGAGGTTTCAGCAGCTAGGCCGTCAGTGTTGGTAAATTGAGGTAACGCAGTTGACCCTGTGTGAGAAGATCCGGCCGAAGAGGCAGATCGAACTGATCCACCGCCAGACGAATGATGTCTGCAAACCACACCCTCCTTGGCCACCTAGGAGCCACGAGAAAGGCGGGAACCCCGTCCAGGGCCAGCTTTCGCAACACCTTGCCTAGCACGGGGATCGGAGGAAACAGATAAAGGAACCCCAGGTCCCCCCAGCTCAGGGACATGGCATCCACCGCCAGAGCCAGAGGATCCTGAGAGAGCGACACGAATGCCGGAAACTTGTAATTGTGACGAGAGGCTAACAGATCCACCTCCGGCGTCTCCCACCGGAGACAAAGCGAACGAAACACCTGGGGGAGGAAAGACCATTCCCCCCGGCGGGAAGAGCACCTACTCAGTAAGTCCGCCTCCGTGTTTTCCACTCCCGGAATGTACACTGCCGAGATGCAAGGGACATGAGTCTCCGCCCAGGCTAGAATCAGAGACACCTCTCTGAGGGCACTCAGACTGCGAGTCCCTCCCTGGCGATTGATGTAAACAACCGCCGTCCGATTGTCCGACCGAACCTGAACCGACAAGCCCTGTAAATGCTGTGTCAAGTGAGACAGAACCAACCTGATGGCTCTCAACTCCAGAACGTTGATGGGCAAGTGTGCCTCTAGAGGACCCCACCGCCCCCGGAACTGAAGGTCCTTCCAGAAACCTCCCCATCCTGACAAACGGGCGTCCGTGGTGACAGCTTCCCAAAAAGGCATCAGAAAGGACCTGCCCCTCAAGAGACTGTCCGAGACCATCCACCACTGGAGAGACTGCCAAACCCAGAAGGACATCCGGAAGGACCGATCCAACGACCGCGTTCGCCGGTCCCAAGACGCCAACAGATAAAGCTGAAGCGTCCTCGTGTGAAACTGAGCAAAGGGAACTGCCTCGAAGGAAGCTACCATCAACCCCACCAGTCTCATCCCTAGCCGGATGGACGGGCAAGGATTGGAAAGAAGAAGCTGTGCCAAGTCCTGAATCAAGAGAACTTTGGCCTGAGGCAAGAATCCAAGGACATCCCCAGGAAGGAACCACCCTGGCTGGAACGAGAGAGAACTTAGGTAGTTGATCACCCAGCCGAAACTCTCCAGAGTGGATACCACCGTCCTGGTGACCATCTCCGCTTGACTGAAGGAAGGAGCCATGATGAGAAGATCGTCCAGATAAGGCACAATGCGAATCCCCTGAGCTCCGGGAAGGGCCAGCATGCCCGCTAACACCTTGGTGAACACTCTCGGAGCCGAGGTAAGGCCGGACGGAAGAGCCACAAATTGAAAATGCTGATCTTCCACCACGAAGCGAAGAAACCTTTGGTGAGCCGGAAAGATAGGAATATGAAGGTAGGCATCCTCGATGTCTATGGACGTCATGAAGTCCCCCTGCCGAAGAGAATTGATGGCAGAGCGCAGAGTTTCCATGCAAAACTTCCGGGGACGAACACGTTGAGGAACTTCAGATCCAGGATGGGACAAACCGACCCGTCCTTCTTGGGTACTGTGAAGAAATTGGAATAATACCCGCGGCCCACCTCCGAGGGAGGGACCGGGCAGAAGACAGCCATTTCCAGAAGATTCCTCACCGCCGCCAGGAGCCCCTGCGCGGCCAAAGGATCTAAGGGAACACGGGACCTGAAAAATCTTAGAGGAGGACGGGACTCGAACTCCAGCTTGTAACCGGCCGACACCACCTCCCGGATCCACCTGTCCGAGACCGCCTGGTCCCACACCCAGGAGAAGTGTCGCAACCATCCCCCCAACCGCAAGGGTGAGGGCGCCCCCTCATTGCTGAGCGGCCTTGGCAGCAGGCTTGGGTTTGGCACCCCAGGAGTGACCGGGATGGCCACGGCCTCTACCCCTGTTCCAGCTTGCACCCCTGGGGACCGAAAAGCCTGCACCTCTGCCAGCTCTGGCTCCCCGAAAGAGGGATTAAAAGAGGCCGCCCCACGAAAGGAACAACGAAGTTTCTTGCGCAGAGGTAACTTAGCTCCCTTGGCAACCGAATCCAATATCTCACCAAACAGGCGCAAACCCAAAAAGGGATGAGCCGTAAGCGACTTCTTACAATTAAAGTCAGCAGTCCATTGCCGCAACCACACCGACCGTCGGATAGCCACAACAAGGCCGTGGTCCTGCCACACATCACCATGGCGTCATCCTGAGCGGCTAGGACAAACGAAACAAAGGACTCATAACGATTGAGAGCAACAAACTCATCACAAGTAGGATCAAGGTCCGCACATAAATCCCTGACAATGGACCTAACCGCCAACAACAAAAGTGCCGAAGCACAAACAGGCCTCAAAGCCGAACCCGCACAGGTAACACCGTGGCGAGCCAGCTGGTCAATCCGGCGAACCTCGCCATCCTTAGGGGTAGTCTTGTCAGGAGAATGCAACACAGCCATGTTAGATAGCCCCAAAACCGGGGCAGCAACCTCGGGGGAAGAAGAGCAATGCTTCACCAAGTCCGCTGGAAAAGGATACTTCTTATCCCAACTAGGCGGAACTCCAACGAGACGCGTAGGCTGCTCCCATTCTTTAAGGACGACATTCTCAAAATGTCGTTGACTGGGAAACTCCAAACGCCGCTTGGCCACATCAAACAACTCACCCTTAGGCGGAGGAACCGCCTCGGGAGGGTCTAAATCCAAAGCTTTAAACATTTGAGCCAATATGGAAGGGGTGTCAAATACCGTCCCCGCCGCCTGGTCACCCTCAGCACCAAACAACTGCTGGGCCTCAGGGTCGTCCAATTCATCTAGAATCACCCCCTCTTCAGCCGGGGGGGCGGTCTGACCAATCCAATGCCTCAATAACATATAAGTCTGAGTCCGGCGGAGGCGGGGATAAGTGTTTCCACTTAGCCGTAGCCTTCTGAGCTACCGCGGCGGAAAACATCTTCTCGAGGCTAGCCAGACGGGCGCACACCTCGGATTGCGAATCCCCACCTATGACCACGTCACACGGGGTCCGGAATAGGCTTGGGGGGGTAGGAGATGACTGAAGTTGTGAAGAGCCATAATCCGGAATGCCGGACTGGCGCGCAATGTTCTGCTGAGCACATGGAATGCATAATAAGACATCATCACCCGGGAGCGGAGCCCCACAACCCCCACACAGCCTGGATTGCTTCGAAGAGCCATTTCCGGTATTTGCGGAGGCCTCCATACGGTGAATTTGTGGTATTCGCAACTTACCCAGGGATTTACGCAGAACGCGACCCGGCATGCCCCTTATAAATGTCCCGGGAGTGGGAGAATTATCAAGCTAAGGAGGGAAAACCCCCTATCCTAGGTATAGTAGACCGGGAGACCCCTTTAGCATGGGATCCCAGGATCTGCCAGAGAAAATCACAGTAAATCCCAAGCAATTATGACACAATGACAATAAATGTACAGAGCAAGCACAAGCACGCAACATGCACACTCCTAGCAAAAAAGGGACATGAATCCTGCCCAATCAGTTCAAGAAAACACTTGGGATGAGACAAAATTAAAATGGGAGTGATCCCATGACATACTGCCCCCCATATTAAAAATAATATATACAATATACACATCTATACAAAAGGGCCAAACACCTATGTACAGGAGAGCAACCGGAAGTAGTCAATATAGACAGCGGGGATGCGCTCTGCTGCTAGGGCCAGCAGTAATAATTACCACAGCGCCAAACACTCATCATGCACACGTATCTAAACTAAAGAACCTGAATAGCCAGAGGAACACAGGTCCGGCGCTAGGCAATCCCTGCAGCAAGGGGAAGAAGAAGGGCGTGCCCTGCACAGCACGCGAAGCACTATGGCCCCGCCCCCTGCCAGACCCGTGCAGCGCGGGCAGTGAGACGAAGCCACGCCCACGGAGCTATACAACGCGGTCCGCAAAATGGCGGCCGCAAGGAAGAAGACACGAGTGCCAGCATCCAGAGCCCATCCTAGGCAAATAACCTAGCATACCAAGCGGAGGCCCGTAGGAGCGCAATAAAAAAACACCCACGGCGCCCAGCCCCGCAACAGCCCAAAAACGTGAAAGACACAAACACACGTCTCAAAACTGACACAACACACTCTGAACACCTAGACTGAATGCCCCCCCTCCCCCCCTTTCAGCGTAGGGAGAAGGGACCAGCAGGAAGGGGCAAGACTAAGGAGATAACGGGGACGGGGCATCCCAAATCCGGATCACCTGCCGGATAGCCGCGTTGCCCCACGCGTGGGGTCTAGCGGAGGAGATAAACTCCTAGGCACCTCTAGGTGCCATCTACCTTTGCCCAGTCAGCAGCCTAAGCTGGGAGGCTTCCGTCTTAATAATAGGGGCATAACAAAAAACTGGGCAGCAATAGACCAAGGGGGGTGCCGGGGTTTTACCCCCGGCTACCTGCAAGCAGGAGACTTCTTTCTTCTGTCTTGTCGCCATCTTGCAGAGAAGAACGCTGGGAGATAAGTGGGAGGTCCCAGGTATTATAGATCAGGAGGGGCTCGTTTTTCAAGACTTCTCTGCAACGTCGCCACCTGCTGGTGGAGTAACCCAAGAGTAACTATTAATGTTTGAAGCGGGGTGTGTGACATACTTAGAATAAAAAGGCATCAGTCCTACAGAAGGTAGAAGTAGGCACCAAAAAGTACGTCACACAGCGACCCACATCCAAGGAACGCAAAACCCTCTCCTTGTCGTAGCTAGGCTTAAGACACAAGGAGGGAAGAACAAAGTCCCGATTAAGAAGAAAGGCAGAAAAAAAAAAAACAATAAATAATAATTAATAAATAATATTAAATATGGTGAGAAACGGCCACCCCCCCCCCCCTCTAATGGGAAGGAATTCCGGGAGAGGAGAGAAGACCACTCAGGGAGTGGATGGCTAAGAGACAGGGCATCCCGTGCCAGGATCACCTAAACCGGTGAGCCGCCTACCCCCTAGTATGGGGTCTCACGGCAGAGCATTTGCTCCTGGGCACCTAGGGTGCCATCTACCGTTGCCCGGACCAGCAGCCTAGGCTGGGAGGCACAGTATAACAGTTAAGAGGGGTACCGGGCAGAAATAGATAGATAAGAGGCCGGAGGTTACCCCGGCTACCTGCAAGCAGGACATCCATCTTCTGACTTGTCGCCGATCTGCAGAGAAGAAGACTGGGAAATGAGTGGGAGGTCCCAGGTATTTATGGGCTGGGAGGGGCTCACTTTTTCTTTATCTTCTCTGCAAGATCGCCCTCTACAGGTGACTATACGCACAAGTAATGACTGTCTTGAAACGGGGTGTGTGACATACTTAGAATATAAAGTTTCCCTGCAATGTGCGCCGTGCTTCTGTCCCCAGTCTTTCTTAAAGTGGACCAGAACCCACCCTCCCTCCCTCTGGGGCATCTAAAAATTCCCCAGGTAGCCCCATACACTTACCTTGTTTCCCGGTCCAATGGCGCATGCTCAGATTTCCATCCAATTGCATACTAATACACGGCATAAAGCACTATTCAGACACAGATCATCGACATAGAGGAGCAGGACGGGCACATCCAAAGTTTCCCACCAATGTGCGCGTGCTTCTGCCCCCAGCCTATCTTAAAGTGGACCAAAACCCTCCGCAATCGTCCCGGGAATCTATAAGGGTTTCACACCCGATTTTGGATGCCCCGGGGGGAGGGAATCAAACGGTCACTTTAATAGTCCTGATCCGACCAGTCCTGTTCTGACTAGCCCTGGGTTATGAGGCTCCACGGTCGGCTGATTCCCTGTCCCCGGGGGTATCCGGAACTAGATGCCCCGCTGTCTGAAAGCCCGACATTCGCCCAGTTTTCTTACCTTTACCACAAGCCCATGGGGCATGCGCATCCAATGGTGCATGCAGCCGCTGCTCGCATATGCAGCGCTTGATCGGGAAAGAGGGGGAGTTTCCGGGCAACCTGGGGGGGTTTCACACATCCCAAAAATACCATTTTGTGATTACTCACCTGTAAAATGGATATTATAAGTATGTCACACACCCCACTTCATTTACTAATTATTATTACACTTGGGGTAATCTCACCGCTAGGTGGCGCAGTTGCAGAGATCTCCAAAAAAGCAGCAAGCCCCTCCCGGTCTATACATATCTGGTACCTCCCATCAATTCCCCAGTGTTAAAACAGCAGTAAGACAAGGTACCAGGAATAAACAAATGTAACCCTCAACTGTAAATAACAAAACTTCCCCATATAAGGAACCAGGATACCAAAAGAGGGCGGGTGAAGTGGGGTGTGTGACATACTTATAATATCCATTTTACAGGTGAGTAATCACAAAATGGTATTATTCTAAGTATGTCACACACCCCGCTTCATTTACTAATTATTATTACACTTGGGACATCCAACAGCAGTGTCCAAAAAGGGCGGGTATCCAAAACCAGGCAATAACGCAGATAAAACTCAAACCACTGCAGCCTGCAGAACCTTACGGCCAAACACAGCATCCGCTGAGGCCCGCACATAAACCTTATAAAACGTGGAAAAAGTGTGAACCGAAGACCAGGTAGCGGCCTCACAAACTTGTTCAACCGAAGCCTGGCGCTGAAAAGCCCAGGACGCACCAACCGCACAAGTAGAATGAGCGGTAACGCGAAAAGGGGGATCCTTCTCTTGGCAGAATAGGCCCCAACAACCGCCTGACGAATCCATTCGCTAATGGAAGACTTAGCCGGAGCCAAACCCTTCCTGGGCCCACAGGGCACTACGAAAAGGGCATCAGTCTTACGAAAGGAAGACGTAGCACGCAAATAGTACCTATCACAACGCACAACGTCCAAGCAGTGCAACGCACTCTCCTTGTCATTCCTAGGCTTAGGACACAAGGAAGGAAGAACAATGTCCTGTTTAAGAAGAAAAGCAGATACCACCTTAGGGAGAAAATCTGACTTGAAACGAAAGACCACTTTGTCCTGATGCTTCTCAAAATAAGGAGCCTGAATCGACAAGGCTGCCAACTCCGAAAACACGCCGAACCGAAGTGATGGCCACCAAAAAGACAACCTTCTGAGTAAGAGTGGACAGAGCAATATCCTGCAAAGGCTCAAAGGGAGGAGCCTGTAACGCAGAGAGCACCAAATACAAATCCCAAACTGGGAGCAAAGGCTTCCTAGGAGGCCGCAGATGCGAAACCCCCTAGAAGAAAGTCTTGACCAAAGAATGGCTAGCAAAAGACCTCTGGAAAAAAATAGACAAGGCAGACACCTGCCCCTTCAAGGTACTCATCTGAAGACCAGAATCCAGCCCTGACTGAAGAAAATCCAAAATCCGAGAAATAGAAAAGACCCGGCAGGGCAAAGATCTAGCCTCACACCAATTAATATAAGATCACCAGACCCTATAATAGATGGAAGAGGAAGACCTCTTCCTAGCACTAACGAAAGTCTGAATGACCGAATCCGAAAGACCCTCCTCCCTCAAGATGGAGGTTTCAGCAGCCAAGCCGTCAAAACCAGCGTTGGTAAACTGGTTGACCCTGGGCGAGCAGATCCGGCCGAAGAGACAGATCGAACTGATCCATTGCCAGACGAACGATGTCTGCAAACCACACCCGCCTTGGCCACCCTGGAGCCACGAAAATGGCGGGAACTCCTTCCTGAACTAACCGTCGCAGCACCCTGCCTAGCATGGGAATCGGAGGGAACAGATACAGGAACCCCAGATCCCTCCAGCTCAAGGCCATGGCATCCGCCGCCAGAGCCAGAGGGTCCTGAGACAGCGACACGAATGTCGGAAGCTTGTGATTGTGACGAGAGGCAAACAGATCCACCTCCGGCGTCCCCCACCGAAGACACATGGACCGAAACACATGGGGATGGAGAGACCATTCCCCCCTGCGAGACGAGCACCGACTCAGGAAGTCCGCCTTCGTGTTCTCCACTCCTGGAATGTACACTGCCGAAAAGCAAGGAACATACGTCTCCGCCCAAACCGGAATCAGAGACACTTCCCTGAGGGCACCCAGACAGCGAGTCCCTCCTTGGTGACTGATGTAAACAACCGCCATCTGATTGTCCGATCGAACCTGAACCAGCAGGCCCTGTAACAGATGCGTCAAGTGAGACAGAACCAATCTGATGGCTCGCAACTCCAGAACATTGATGGGCAAGTGGGCCTCCTGAGGGTCCAACTGCCCCTGAAACTGAAGATCCTTCCAGAAACCTCCCCATCCGGACAAGCTGGCATCCGTGGTGACAGTTCCCCACAGCGGAGTCAGAAACGACCTGCCCTTCAAAAGATTGTCCGGAACCAACCACCACCGAAGAGACTGCCGAACTCGAGGGGACATCCGGAAGGACCGATCCAACGACCCCGGCCGCCGGTCCCAAGACGCCAAAAGATGAAGCTGCAGCGTCCTCGTGTGAAACTGAGCGAAGGGAACTGCCTCGAACGAGGCCACCATCAACCCCACCAGTCTCACCCCTAGCCGGATGGACGGGTGAGGATTGGTAAGAAGAAGCTGAGCCAATTCCTGAATCAGAAGAACCTTGGCCTGAGGGAGAAACACACTGTGCTGGCAAGAGTCCAAGGCCGGAACCAGAGAGGACTTGGGGTAATTGATCACCCAGCCAAACCTCTCTAACATAGACACCACCGTGCTGGTGTCCCCTTCCGCCTGACTGAAGGAAGGAGCCATGATGAGAAGATCGTCCAGGTAAAGAACAATGCAAATCCCCTGAGCTCTGAGCAGGGCCATCACCCCTGCCAACACCTTGTTGAACACTCTCGGAGCCGAGGTGAGACCGAATGGAAGAGCTACAAACTGAAAGAGCCGATCCTCCACCACAAAGCGAAGAAACCGCTGATGTGCCGGAAAGATCGGAATGTGAAGATACGCGTCCTTGATGTCTATGGACGTCATAAAGTCCCCCTGCCGAAGCGAGCCGATCGCCGACCGCAAGGTCTCCATGCGAAACATCCGGGGACGAATAAACCTGTTGAGAAACTTCAAATCCAGAATCGGACGGAAGGACCCGTCCTTTTTGGGTACAGTGAAGAGAATGGAGTAATACCCGCTTCCCACCTCCGAAGGAGGGACCGGGCAGATGACTGCCAAATCCAGAAGATTCCTTACCGCCGCCAGGAGCCCCTGCGCGGCCACAGGGTCTGAAGGAACCCGGGACCTGAAAAACCTTGGAGGAGGGCGGGACTCGAACTCCAGCATGTAACCGGCCGACACCACCTCCCGGATCCACCTGTCCGAGACCTCCTGGTCCCATACCCGGGAGAAGAATCGTAACCGTCCCCCCACCCGTACGGGTGAGAGCGCCCCCTCATTGCTGAGCGGGCTTGGCAGCTGACTTGGGCCTGGCACCCCAGGCATGAACGAGACGGCCACGGCCTCTACCCTTGTTCCAACCCGCGCCCCTGGAAGCCGAGAAGCCCGCACCTCTGCCGGCTTTGGCTCCCCGAAAGGACGGATTGAAGGGGGCCGCCCCCCGAAAAGAACGGCGAAACCTTTTGCGCTGAGGCAACCTGCCTCCCTCGGCAACAGAATCCAGTTTTTTCACCAAAAAGCCTCAAACCCGAAAAAGGAAGAGCTGTGAGTGATCTTTTAGAACTAAAGTCAGCCGTCCACTGTCTCAACCACACAGATCGGCGAATAGCCACCAACAGGGCAGAAGCCCTGCCACACATCAACATGGCATCATCCTGAGCGGCCAGGATAAATGACAAGAAGGAGTCACAACGCTTAAGCGCAAGAAACTCATCACCCTAGGGATCAAGAGCCACACATAAATCCCTGACCATAGACCTAATCGCCAAGGCCAAAAGAGCCGAAGCACAAACAGGCCTCAAAACCGAACCCGCACAGACAAAACCGTGGCGGGCCAGCTGATCAATCCGGCGAACCTCGCCATCCTTAAGATAAGTAGCGTCAGGAAAATGAACAGCCGCCGAATTAGACAGTCCCAAAACCGGAGCATCCACCTCAGGAGGGACAGACCAACGTTTCAGCAAGTCCGCCGGAAAAGGATATTTCTTATCCCAGCTAGGCGCTACCCCAACGAGCCGTGTAGGATGCTCCCACTGCTTAAAGACAACGTCCTCGAAATGCTGTTTACTGGGGAACTCCAGACTCTGCTTGGAGCTCCCAAAGAGCTGGCCATTAGGCCGAGGAGCAACCTCGGGAGGATCCAAATCCAAAACCTCAAACATTTGGGTCAAAATAGAAGGCGTATCAGGGGCAGGACCATCCACCTGGTCCCCCTCAGCACCCAGCACCTGCTGGCCCTCTGAATCATCCAATTCTTCCACGAGCTCACCCTCTTCGAGGGGACGGTCCGACCAATCCAGGTCCTCAATCACTTCCTCCTCCGAGGCCGGCGGAGGCGGAGATAGGTGTTTACGCTTGGCCGTAGCCATCTGAGCGGACATGGTGGAAAACATTTTCTCGAGGTTGGCCAACCGGGCGCACACCTCCGATTGCGAATCCCCACCCGTGACCACGTCACACGGGGTCCGGAACAGGCGAGGAGGAGAGGGAGATGGCGCGGACGATGACGTACCAGGCACCGGAGTGCTGTACTGGCGCTCAATGCTCCGCTGCGCACATGGAATGCATACAATGACATCATCCCCCGGGAGCGGAGTCCCACAACCCCCACACAGCCTAGATTGTCCCGAAGGATCAGATCCGGAATCCCTGGCAGCCTCCATATGGTGAAATTATGGTATTCGCAAACCTAGGGATTGACGCAGTAAGCAACCCGGGATGCCCCCTTCAATAAGGTCTAGCTAAGAACTTTCACTACCCTGACCACGGGGAAACCTAATAACTTTATATATATATATATATATATATCTAAATATATATATATCTCTATAACCCACATTTTATTCCCCCCAACAGGCCAGGTATGTAAGACCGGGAGAGCCCAACAGGAAGGGATCCCGGGATCTGGAAGACACAAAGAAAGACAACAAACATTCCAGGCACATGTAAACATATGTAGAAAACAACAGGCGAAAATATGTGAGCAAACATATGTACAGCCATGAATATATATAAATATATAAGCAAGCACAATCAAAAGACACCCCGGGCTCCAGAGCCTGCCATCACTCCAAAAACTGGAGTGAGAGAGGAAGAGACCAAGGGGATCATCACAGCGTGGGGCTAACAACACTCCCGCCCCACGCAACCAAACCCCACGCACACAACTCCCAAATGAAGTCAAAGAAGTGGGGAGACCTACCTCAAGTGTAAATGACTGACAATGGCGGCCGCACAACGCAACACAAGGGAGAGGAGGAGGAAGAAGGCCGTGTGCAACAAGAACCGCGGGAGCCGCAGGGGCCCCGCCCCCTCCCTGACATGCTGCCAATCGCGCGAAACCGCGCGTCACCAAGAGACCCGCCCCCCCAACCGCGCCGCGCGTCAGGCCCAGCGAGGGCCGCGCAGCGAACGGCCGGCGGGAAATGACAACGTGCGCACAAGCCCACACACACACACACAGAGAGAGAGAGAGAGAGAGAGAGACGCGCTCACTCTCTCTCTCTCTCTCTCTCACTCACAACCCCACAGACACGAGCAGTACAGCAAGCGCCCGCGGGGCGCGGACCCAAAACGCCACCATATCGCGGTCCCGCGGCGCAAAGCGCCGCGCGACCCCGCCTCCAAATCCCCAGAGGGGGAAAAAAAACCGGCGCCAAAGAGTGTCCCCCCCACGTGAAACAGACCCCACAGGGCCCCGGGCCCCAAACGCACTCCCGGAAACGCCGCCAGGCATGCCAGATTACTGAAGGGGAGAGAGGGGGGGGAGCAGAGCACAAGGACCACAAGCATGCCAAGGAACACCAGGAATAAAGGCACTAACATTCCCTGACTACCACTAAAGACCAGGGGCATCCCACATCCGGATCACCACTCCGGGAATACCGCTATGCCCCGCAATGAAGGGTCGAGCGGAGGAGCTAATCTCCTGGGCACCTAGGGTGCCAGCTACCTTTGCCCGACCTACAGCCAAGGCTGGGAGGCTGCCTGTTAACAGGGGAACACAGAAAACAGGATCGGGCAGCAATAGACCATGGGGGGGGGGGGGCCGGGGTGATACCCCGGCTACCTGCAAGCAGGAGACTTCTTTCTTCTGTCTTGTCGCCATCTTGCAGAGACCAACACTGGGGAATTGATGGGAGGTACCAGATATGTATAGACCGGGAGGGGCTTGCTGCTTTTTTGGAGATCTCTGCAACTGCGCCACCTAGCGGTGAGATTACCCCAAGTGTAATAATAATTAGTAAATGAAGTGGGGTGTGTGACATACTTAGAATATGCCCCGGAGGAAGCGTGTATGCCTGCCCTGGAGGCATAGAATCTAGGCTGGATTTTGGTCCACTTTATATTCAATAGGGAGCGGGTCCGGTTTCCGTTCAATTTCGGGTACCCGAACCAAACTTCTGTCCAAAGTTCGTGCAAAGTTGCCGAAGCAGAATCCTTAGGGGTTCCCCCGACACTAGTGATGACATCACACTTCACATACATATACATGTATACACACAGGTGTGGGGCAAACATTTGTGTAGGACAGACCTGAGCATTGTAAGGGCCCTTTGATTGGCTCTGACCGGCCCGCGACCAGCATTCCCTGTAAGGTGCGCGGCTGCACGCTGCCCCCGCCGCTTAGTCCCGCCCACTGTCCACGCAATCTTGCTAGAAAAGATAGTGCCGGGTTTGAACAGCACTTTTGCCCCTCTGTAGTGAGTCTAATGTAGCGGGGGCGTGTGTGGATTAGAGCCTGCCGTCCTATTGGACGACTCCCTCCTGCAGGTTTGGCTGTGGGTGGAGTTTCACTTCCTGCCCCTGGCCTGTACTGTGTGGCCTGTGTCAGTCGCTGCAGAGATGACGCCGGAGATGGAGGTTCTCCAGCCACTTGTCTGTGCCTCTCGTCGCAGGCTGCTGGCACTTGTAGTCCACACGCAGTACGCAGCTCCGGATGGTGCACTGGCTCTCGTAGTCCATTTCTGGGCAGACCAATGCATTTGGGAGGGCGGGGGGACCATGCTGCAAGGTAGGAAGGGTTTCACACATCCTTTTATCCAAGCCCCCCCCCCCCCCGGGCATCCCAAATCAGGATGCTCCACTTTTTGAAACCCTTTATACTCAGTAGCAACGTGAAAAAAGGCAGAACAAAACCCAGAGCGGCCACTAGTCTTCCCCCTGGGTATCCCAGATCAGGATGCCCCACTGTGTGAAACCCTTCCCCCTTAAAGTGGAAATGAACCCAGAGCGGCCAATGGTCTTCCACCTGGGCATCCCAGATTGGGGTTTTGTTCCACTTTAACCCTTTCAGTGCCAAGCCCGTAGTTTCTACGTGCTTGCTTCCACTCCACTTAAGGGCAAAGCACGTAGAAACTACGGGCTTGGCATTTACCCCAAACAGTTAAAAATAAATAAAAATGAAACACTTACCTCTGGTATCCCTGAGAAGCTGGGGGTCTCCTCTTCCTGGGGGGGGGCATCCGATCTGTCAGATGCCGGTGGTGATCGGTGCTGAGCGGGTGAGAGGAGAGGAGGCCCCGATTGGAGCCACCTCTCCTCTCATCTGCCCTGCGCCGATCACTATCGGCATCTGACAGATGCCGGCGCAGAGAGAGCGGCGCGGGACAGCGACGTGGGACCCAGGATTGGAGGTGAGTATAGTGTAAAAAAAAAAAAATAAATGTCATTTTTTTTAAAATATGTGTCTGTGTTTTTATTTTTTACTTTTAACCCCTTGTGAACTGGTAAGGGGTCAATGAGACCCCTATATCAGTTCACAAGGCTGGGGGGATGGCAAGTCACCTGCGCTAGCGGGTGACTTGCCATTAACCTCTGGCACCCCCATTACCTGCCTCCCCAAAGCCCGGGGGGGGGGCAGAAGAGCCCGGGCCCACGGGCTATGCGGGCTTTGTAGCCTGCAGGGCCAGGGGCCACAAAAGCTGGCCCCTGCGCCCTGTTCCTACAAGCCCTGCATAGCTGGTCCCGGGCTGGTTACTTCGGGTAAGGGGGACCCGATGTCGTTTTTTTTTTTTTTTTTAAGGGTTTTTAACCCTTAAAAATCAAAAAAAAAATGGGGTCCCCCTCCCCTGGGAGGGGGAACCCTATGTCGTTTTTTTTTTTAATTAACCCTTTGTTTTCTGTCATCCAGCAGCAATAAAAGGCTTCTAGCAAGTGAGCAGAAGCCAGTGATTGCGAGGGACAGAGTGATCCAGTATGGATGGGAGGTAAGTAAGTAAAAAAAAAAAAAATAATAAAAATATTTTTCTCTTTGTGTGTCTGTGTTTTTTTTTACATTTAACCCCTTGTGAACTGGTAAGGGGTCCATGAGACCCCTATATCAGTTCACAAGGCTGGGGGGATGGCAAGTCACCTGCACTAGCGGGTGACTTGCCATTAACCCTTGGCACCCCCATTACCTGCCTCCCCAAAGCCCAGGGGGGGGCAGAAGAGCCCTGGCCCACGGGCTATGCGGGTTTTGTAGCCTGCAGGGCCAGGGGCCACAAAAGCTGGCCCCTGCGCCCTGTTTCTACAAGCCCTGCATAGCTGGTCCCGGGCTGGTTACTTCGGGTAAGGGGGACCCCATGTCGTTTTTTTTTGGGATTTTTAAGGGTTTTTAACCCTTAAAAATCCCCCCAAAAATGGGGTCCCCCTCCCCTGGGAGGGGGGACCCTATGTCATTTTTTTTCCCGATTTAACCCTTTGTAGTGTGGATGGTAGTTGTATTTTATTTGTAAATGTTAAAAATTACTTGTTTCAGTTAGGGGGGTCTCCTGGGCAAGAATGGGGGGGCTACCGATAAATATGTGGTACCGTTCTAATCGGTAGAAATGGGGCTTTCACATGCAATATGGTTTTCTTTAATAAAATACATTTTTTTATGTAAAATAAAGGAGGCAATTTTCCAAAAAAAAATTATTATTTATTTTATTTTTTTTACTTAATAACATTGTAAAAAACAGAATAAAATTTACAAACAAGACATTTCATGTTAAAGCCTAAACTCTGCTCCAAAAAATATATTTATATAATTTTCCTGAAAATTCCAGCAAAAATGTCGCAAAACATGGCGCAAAATGGGGAAAAATGGCCTGTCAATAGAGGGTGAAAAAATCTCAAGTAGGCTGGCAATTAAAAGGGTTAATAGTAGCTCTGCATGTTGGGTATTGTTCTGTTCGGGGGACTTTGAGCTTTCAGACTTAGCTTGTTTTTTCTGGTTTGCATATTTATATTTTAGGAAAAGGTGTTTTTTATTCAGCTTTTTTATAATTTTTTTAGGGAAACCCTGTGCAACCAAAGAATTCTTTGAGGGATTAATTCCAGAAAGATGAGCCCACTACAACAAGCTGGGTACGCTTAGAAAGCTTAACATGTGTACTTTTAGGGAATATATGGTTTATGGGGGATATTGCAAATGTAAAGGGTTGTTTTGGTTGAAAAATCGCAAGGTGCGCACTTTGTCTGCAGAGCTGAAATTTTCAAGAAAAATTACCGTTATGCGCACGCTTTACTTTTGGGTGTTTGGCAAGTCTTCCCTTGACAGTAGCAATGCATGTTGGGTATTGTTCTGTTCGGGGGATGTTGTTTTTTCAGATTATACTTGTTTTTTCTTGTTTGTATATAGTTTTTTTAGGAAAATGTGGCTTTGATTCTGCTTTTTTATCCTTTTTTTAGTGAAACTCTTTGCAACCAAAGAATACATTGAGGGATTACTTCCAGAAAACTGGCCACATCAACAAGCCTGGTACACCTAGAAAGCTTGAGGTGTGTACTTCCAGAGAATATATAGTTTGTTGGGGGTATTTCAAATGTAAAGGGTTGTTTTTCTGGAAAAACTGCAAGGTGCGCATAGCGCATATCACAGTTGTATTTTTTCTGAAAATCCCCTAAAGCTCTGTTTCAGTTTGGGGGAGTCTCCTGGGCAGGAAAGGGTGTCTACCTATACATATGTGGTATCGCTGTAACCGGGAGAAATTGGGGTTTCACACGCAATAAGATTTTATTGACAAACTTCCATTTTTTATTACAAAAAAACACTACAAATTGTAAAAAATAGATTTTTTTTTATTTTTTTGCACATATTTCACCCAAAAATATTGAGAATACACCGAAAAAATGACAAACAAGACATTTCATGTTAAAGCCCAGACTATGCTGAAAAAAACAATATATCATTTTCCTGGGAAATCCCTGGAAATCCCTTCAAAAATCACATATGAACATGGGGAGCGCAAAATAGTGCAAAATGGTCTGGCACCAAGGGTGACGAAAACTTCAGGTAGGCTGGCACTTAAAGGGTTAAGGGAGGGTGTCGGCCATTTTTTATGTTGCTACTGAATAAAAAGGGTTTGACACAGTGGGGCATCCCGATCTGGGATTTCCAGGGGGAAGACCAGGGGCCGCTCTGGGTTTTGTTCTGCTTTATGTGAGGGAATCCGCAATTTTTCACATTGCTACGGAGTAAAAAGTGTGAGCAGCGCTGTGTTACTTTAATAATAATGTAAAGGAGGGGAGGGGGGTTATTCCATCCTCACCTGATTTGGTTATGATGTTTTAAAGCAGACCAAAACCCATGTAACCCAGCCCCATGGAGTGTGAGGGGATCCAGGGCTGGGCTACAGGCATCATGTCTCTGGGGCATCCCAATGTGATGTGTGAGACCTCACTGGACACACAAAATGGGGTTTATTAAGTAAGTTACATTTTTTGTAAGGCAACCTCACTTTTTCATTGTTTAACTATAACATATACTGTAAATAATGACAGCACATATACACATATAACATATACAACTATAACATATACAACTATAACCTATACAACTATAACATATACATCTATAACCTATACAACTATAACATATACATATATAACATATACATATATTACCTATACAACAATACCATATACAACATTTATGACATATACAACTATAACATTTACAACTATAACCTATACAACTATAACATATACAACTATAACATATACATATATTACATATACAACTATAACATATACAACTATAACATAAACAACTATAACATATACATATATTACCTATACAACTATAACATATACAACATGTATAACCTATACAACTATAACCTATACAACTATAACATATACATATATTACCTATACAACTATAACATATACAACTATAACCTATACAACTATAACATATACAACTATAACCTATACAACTATAACATATACAACTATAACATATACAACTATAACATATACAACTATAACCTATACAACTATAACCTATACAACTATAACATATACAACTATAACATATGAATATATAACATATACAACTATAACATATACAACTATAACATATACAACTATAACCTATACAACTATAACATATACAACTATAACATATGAATATATAACATATACAACTATAACATATACAACTATAACATATACAACTATAACATATACATATATTACCTATACAACTATAACATATACAACATGTATAACCTATACAACTATAACCTATACAACTATAACATATACAACTATAACCTATACAACAAAAACTATACAACTATAACATATACATATATAACATATATAACCTATACAACTATAACCTATACAACTATAACCTATACAACTATAACATATACAACTATAACATATACAACTATAACATATACATATATAACATATATTACCTATACAACTATAACATATACAACTATAACATATACAACTATAACATATACAACTATAACATATACATATATAACATATACAACTATAACATATACAACTATAACATATACAACTATAACATATACAACTATAACCTATACAACTATAACCTATACAACTATAACATGTACAACTATAACCTATACAACTATAACATATACAACTATAACATATACTGGTAACAGGTTGCCACACAAGGCTATTTACTGCTTTTTATAAATAAATACAATTAATATTATGCAGAATTGAGTTCCACAATATTTTTAGTTTCTCACCACCTGCCCCCCCCCCCCCCCCCCCCGATGTAGGAGGACAATGTGGCTGCACTCACCTGGTGTGAAGTACTTCTTTATGAAGAATATATAGACGATGGCGCAGTAGAGGAGGGTGGGGATGATGAGGATGATGAGGACAATGATGCCCACTGCCACACCTGGACCTGTGGGATGAATCAGAGGAGGATGATTATCAGAGATCACAGAGGTGCAGCTCTGCTGGACAACTACAGGGGGGCGGAGCTTCTCAGGTGCCGTGCTGGTCATTAGAGACATTAGAGACTCTAAGCTCAGCTGCAGGCCCCTCCTCTAAGCTCAGCTGCAGGCCCCGCCTCTAAGCTCAGCTGCAGGCCCCGCCTCTAAGCTCAACTGCAGGCCCCGCCTCTAAGCTCAACTGCAGGCCCCGCCTCTAAGCTCAACTGTAGGCCCCTCCTCTAAGCTCAGCTGCAGGCCCCTCCTCTAAGCTCAGCTGCAGGCCGCACCTCTAAGCTCAGCTGCAGGCCGCTCCTCTAAGCTCAGCTGCAGGCCCCTCCTCTAAGCTCAGCTGCAGGCCGCACCTCTAAGCTCAGCTGCAGGCCGCTCCTCTAAGCTCAGCTGCAGGCCCCTCCTCTAAGCTCAGCTGCAGGCCGCACCTCTAAGCTCAGCTGCAGGCCGCACCTCTAAGCTCAGCTGTAGGCCGCTCCTCTAAGCTCAGCTGCAGGCCGCTCCTCTAAGCTCAGCTGCAGGCCCCTCCTCTAAGCTCAGCTGTAGGCCCCTCCTCTAAAGCTCAGCTGTAGGCCCCTCCTCTAAGCTCAGCTGCATGCCGCTCCTCTAAAGCTCAGCTGTAGGCCCCTCCTCTAAGCTCAGCTGCAGGCCCCTCCTCTAAGCTCAGCTGCAGGCCGCTCCTCTAAGCTCAGCTGCAGGCCCTCCTCTAAGCTCAGCTGCAGGCCGCTCCTCTAAGCTCAGCTGCAGGCCCCTCCTCTAAGCTCAGCTGCAGGCCCCTCCTCTAAGCTCAGCTGCAGGCCCCTCCTCTAAGCTCAGCTGCAGGCCCCTCCTCTAAGCTCAGCTGCAGGCCCCTCCTCTAAGCTCAGCTGCAGGCCCCTCCTCTAAGCTCAGCTGCAGGCCCCTCCTCTAAGCTCAGCTGCAGGCCGCTCCTCTAAGCTCAGCTGCAGGCCCCTCCTCTAAGCTCAGCTGCAGGCCCCTCCTCTAAGCTCAGCTGCAGGCCCCTCCTCTAAGCTCAGCTGCAGGCCCCTCCTCTAAGCTCAGCTGTAGGCCCCTCCTCTAAGCTCAGCTGCTGGCCCCTCTTCTAAGCTCAGCTGCAGGCCGCTCCTCTAAGCTCAGCTGCAGGCCGCTCCTCTAAGCTCAGCTGCAGGCCGCTCCTCTAAGCTCAGCTGCAGGCCGCTCCTCTAAGCTCAGCTGCAGGCCGCTCCTCTAAGCTCAGCTGCAGGCCCCTCCTCTAAGCTAAGCTGCAGGCCCCTCCTCTAAGCTCAGCTGCAGGCCCCTCCTCTAAGCTAAGCTGCAGGCCCCTCCTCTAAGCTAAGCTTTAAGCCGCTCCTCTAAGCTCAGCTGCAGGCCGCTCCTCTAAGCTCAGCTGCAGGCCCCTCCTCTAAGCTAAGCTGCAGGCCCCTCCTCTAAGCTAAGCTTTAAGCCGCTCCTCTAAGCTCAGCTGCAGGCCGCTCCTCTAAGCTCAGCTGCAGGCCGCTCCTCTAAGCTCAGCTGCAGGCCCCTCCTATAAGCTCAGCTGCAGGCCGCACCTCTAAGCTCAGCTGCAGGCCGCTCCTCTAAGCTCAGCTGCAGGCCCCTCCTATAAGCTCAGCTGCAGGCCGCTCCTCTAAGCTCAGCTGCAGGCCGCTCCTCTAAGCTCAGCTGCAGGCCGCTCCTCTAAGCTCAGCTGCAGGCCGCTCCTCTAAGCTCAGCTGCAGGCCGCTCCTCTAAGCTCAGCTGCAGGCCCCTCCTATAAGCTCAGCTGCAGGCCCCTCCTCTAAGCTCAGCTGCAGGCTGCTCCTCTGCAGGCACTGCTGCAGACACCTCTTTAGGGCTTTCCAGTAATCATTGCTGGAGTAGAGGACTGAAGGTCCTCAAGAAGCTGTCTGCAGCGGTGCCTGCTGGACGCATCTCAGGTCTATGCGGTGCCCATAGATTTCTATGGAAGCACGTTGCTGTTGCATGCACCCTCCTTTACAGCAGTGATGTGTCCTCACACTCCTTTACAGCAGTGACGTGTCCTCACCCTCCTATACAGCAGTGATGTGTCCTCACCCTCCTTTACAGCAGTGATGTGTCCTCACCCTCCTATACAGCCGTGACGTGTCCTCACCCTCCTATACAGCCGTGATGTGTCCTCACCCTCCTATACAGCAGTGACGTGTCCTCACCCTCCTATACAGCAGTGATGTGTCCTCACCCTCCTATACAGCCGTGATGTGTCCTCACCCTCCTATACAGCCATCATGTGTCCTCACCCTCCTATACAGCAGTGATGTGTCCTCACCCTCCTATACAGCCATGATGTGTCCTCACCCTCCTATACAGCCATGATGTTTCCTCACCCTCCTATACAGCCGTGATGTGTCCTCACCCTCCTATACAGCCATGATGTGTCCTCACCCTCCTATACAGCCATGATGTGTCCTCACCCTCCTATACAGCCGTGATGTGTCCTCACCCTCCTATACAGCCGTGATGTGTCCTCACCCTCCTATACAGCAGTGATGTGTCCTCACCCTCCTATACAGCCGTGACGTGTCCTCACCCTCCATTACAGCAGTAATGTGTCCTCACCCTCCTTTACAGCAGTAATGTGTCCTCATCCTCCTTTACAGCAGTGATGTGTCCTCACCCTCCTATACAGCCATGATGTGTCCTCACCCTCCTATACAGCCGTGACGTGTCCTCACCCTCCATTACAGCAGTAATGTGTCCTCACCCTCCTTTACAGCAGTAATGTGTCCTCATCCTCCTTTACAGCAGTGATGTGTCCTCACCCTCCTTTACATCAGTGATGTGTCCTCACCCTCCTTTACAGCAGTACGTGTCCTTACCCTCCTATACAGCCGTGATGTGTCCTCACCCTCCTTTACAGCAGTGACGTGTCCTCACCCTCCTATACAGCAGTGATGTGTCCTCACCCTCCTATACAGCAGTGATGTGTCCTCACCCTCCTTTACAGCAGTGATGTGTCCTCACCCTCCTTTACAGCAGTGACGTGTCCTCACCCTCCTTTACAGCAGTGACGTGTCCTCACCCTCCTATACAGCAGTGATGTGTCCTCACCCTCCTATACAGCAGTGATGTGTCCTCACCCTCCTTTACAGCAGTGACGTGTCCTCACCCTCCTTTACAGCAGTGACGTGTCCTCACCCTCCTTTACAGCAGTGACGTGTCCTCACCCTCCTTTACAGCCGTGACGTGTCCTCACCCTCCTTTACAGCAGTGATGTGTCCTCACCCTCCTTTACAGCAGTGATGTGTCCTCACCCTCCTTTACAGCAGTGATGTGTCCTCACCCTCCTTTACAGCAGTGATGTGTCCTCACCCTCTTATACAGCAGTGATGTGTCCTCACCCTCCTTTACAGCAGTGATGTGTCCTCACCCTCCTTTACAGCCGTGATGTGTCCTCACCCTCCTTTACAGCAGCAATGTGTCCTCACCCTTCTATACAGCCGTGATGTGTCCTTACCCTCCTTTACAGCAGTGATGTGTCCTCCCCCTCCTTTACAGCAGTGATGTGTCCTCACCCTCCTTTACAGCCGTGACGTGTCCTCACCCTCCTTTACAGCCGTGATGTGTCCTCACCCTCCTTTACAGCAGTGATGTGTCCTCACCCTCCTTTACCGCAGTGATGTGTCCTCACCCTCCTATACAGCAGTGATGTGTCCTCACCCTCCTTTACAGCAGTGACGTGTCCTCGCCCTCCTTTACAGCAGTGACGTGTCCTCGCCCTCTTTTACAGTAGTGATGTGTCCTCACCCTCCTTTACAGCAGTGATGTGTCCTCACCCTCCTTTACAGTAGTGATGTGTCCTCACCCTCCTTTACAGCAGTGATGTGTCCTCACTCTCCTTTACAGCAGTGATGTGTCCTCACCCTCCTTTACAGCAGTAATGCGTCCTCACCCTCCTTTACAGCAGTGATGTGTCAGCAGTGATCAACCCCACCAGTCTCATCCCTAACTGGATGGATAGAAGAAGCTGTGCCAAGTCCTGAATCAAGAGAACCTTGGAATGAGGCAGAAACATTCTGTGTTGAGAAGAAACCAGAGACATACCCAGGAAGGACACCACCCTGGCCGGAGAGAGGGAGGACTGGGGATAGTTGATCACCCAGCCGAAATCCTCCACAGTGGACACCACTGTCCTGGTGTACATCTCTGACTGACTGCACGAAGAAGCCATGATGAGAAGGTCGTCCAAATAAGGAACGATGCGAATCCCCTGGGCTCTGAGAAGGACCATCACCCCTGCCAGCACCTTGGTGAACACCCTTGGAGCCGAGGTAAGGCCGAACGGAAGAGCCACAAATTGAAAATGCCGGTCTTCCACCACGAATCGAAGAAACCTTTGATGTGCCGGAAAGATAGGAACATGAAGGTAGGCCTCCTTGATGTCTATGGACGTCATGAAGTCCCCCTGCCGAAGAGAATTGATGTCAGAATGAGTTTCCATGCGAAATTTCCGGGGACGGATAAACCTGTTGAGGAACTTCAGATCCAGGATGGGACGAACCGAACCATCTTCCTTGGGCACTGTAAAAAGATTGGAATAATACCCGAGGCCCACATCCGAGGGAGGAACCGGACAGATGACCGCCATGTCCAGAAGATTCCCGACAGCCGCTAGGAGCCCCGGCGCGGCCAGAGGATCCGAAGGCACACAAGACCTGAAAAACCTTGGAGGAGGTCGGGACTCGAACTCCAGCTTGTAACCGGACGACACCATCTCCTGAATCCATCTGTCTGAAACCGCCTGGCCCCAGACCTGGGAGAAGTGCCGCAACCGTCCCCCCACCTGCAAGGGTGAGGGCGCCCCCGCATTGCTGAGCGGGCTTGGCAGCGGGTTTGGGCTTGGAGCCCCAGGAGTGACCGAGACGGCCACGACCTCTGCCCCTGTTCCAAGCGGCACCCCTGGTGATGGCGAAGGCCGAACCCCTGCCAGCTCTGGCTCCTCGAAAGGAGGGATTAAAAGAGGCCGCCCCCCGAAAGGAACGGCGTCGTTTCTTGTGCTGAGATAACTTACCTCCCTTGGCAACAGAATCCAATTTCTCACCAAACAGGCGCAAACCCAAAAAGGGAAGAGCCGTAAGCGACTTTTTAGAATTAAAATCAGCAGTCCATTGCCGCAGCCACACCGACCGCCGGATAGCCACCAACAAGGTCGAGGTCCTACTACACATCACCATGGCATCATCCTGAGCGGCAAGCACAAACGACAAGAAGGACTCACAACGCTTGAGAGCCACAAACTTCTCACAAGCTGGATCAAGGTCCAACAACAAATCCCTGACAATGGACCTGGAAGCCAACAACAAAAGTGCCGAAGCACAGACAGGCCTCAATGCCGAACCAACACTGGCAAAGCCGTGGCGAGCCAGCTGGTCAACCCGTCGATCCTCACCATCCTTGATGGTAGTACAGTCAGGGGAGTGCAACACAGCCCCAAAACCGGGGCATCGACCTCAGGGGGAGAAGACCATCGCTTAACCCGGTCCGCCGGGAACGGGTACTTTTTATCCCAACCTTGCGGAACACCAGAAAGATGAGTAGGCCGCTCCCATTCTTTAAAGAGGCGGGGGAGCCACCTCAGGAGGGTCCAACACCAAGACCTCAAACATTTGAGCCAGGATCGAAGGAGTGTCAAAGACCTCCCCCGTCGCCTGCTCACCCGCAGCACTAAACAGTTGCTGGTCATCAGGCTCATCCGATTCCACAAGGAGCTCCCCCTCCTCAAGCGGGGACCAGTCTAAGGACTCAAAAACATCAATATCACAGGCCGGCGGAACCGGGGAAAGATGTTCTCGCTTAGCCGGAGCCTTTTGGACAACCACCGCGGAAAACATTTTCTCAAGGCTGGCCAACCTGGCGCACACCTCGGATTGCGAATCCCCTCCCATGACAACGTCACATGGGCTCCGGAGCAGGCGAGGAGGGGTAGGTGATGACACGGGCGGCGAAGAGCCGGAGGCTGGAGTACCGGCCTGCCGCGCAATGTGCCGCTGTGCACATGGAATGCAGATTATGACATCATCCCCTGGGAGAGGAGCCCCACAACCCCCACATAGCCTGGATTGCCCCAAAGGGCCGTTTCCGGTATCGCTAGAAGCCTCCATAATGGTGAAATTGTGGAATTTGCAATTACCCAGGGATTTATGCAATAAGCGACCCGGGATGCCCCTTTAAATGTCCCGTGTGGGAGGATTTGAATGGAAAAATTCGGCTCCCATGCGGGAGCGGGCAGGACGCCGGCTCTCGCCCCGAGGCCGTCCCCCGCCCCCCGCCATCTCAGCGAGCCCTGACCAGGCACGGAGCGGCGCAGCCGCCGAGTGCCTGTGATGCAGAAGCTCTCTAACGTGAAAATGAGCTAAACAAAGAATAACACACAGCACTCAGCATGGAGGACCCCCCCCTAGCGTAGGGAGAAAGGGGACCGAGCGGGGGACAGGGCCCTCACCCATAGGGTGGAACGGGACGGGGCATCCCCAAATCCGGGGTCACCAGACTGGACATCCGCGTTGTCTCAAAATACCATTTTGTGAGTACTCACCTGAAAAATGGGTATTGTGGGTGTGCCACACACCCCGCTTCACCTTTAGATATTCATCCATTATTGGGTTAATCCACCGCAGGTGACGTAGTGCAGAGAGGAAGTCTTGTAACGAGCCCCCTTCCGGCCTATATATACCTGGTACCTCCCTTCAATCACCAGTATATTTAAAAAGCAGTAATACAAGGTACCAGTATTCCACCAGTAACCTCAAAATCAAATTTGATATAAACAAAAAGCTTCACCATATAAAGGCTTCGGAACTACCGAAAAAAGGGTGGGAGTGAAGCGGGGTGTGTGGCACACCAACAATACCCATTTTTCAGGTGAGTACTCACAAAATGGTATTATTCTTGGTGTGCCACACACCCCGCTTCACATCCAAAAGCAGTGTCCACAAGGGCTGGGCAACTCAAGGCCAGGTGAAGCATAACTTAAATGACTGCAGTCTGCAGAACTTTGCGGCCAAAAACAGCATCCGCTGAGGCTCGCACATCAACTTTGTAAAACTTAGAAAAAGTGTGAACAGAAGACCAAGTGGCGGCCTTACAAACCTGTTCAACAGAAGCTTGGTGCTGAAATGCCCAAGACGCCCCAATGGCGCGAGTAGAATGAGCAGTGATACGAAAAGGGGGAACTTTCCCCTTAGCAGAATAGGCCGCAGTAATGGCCTGACGTATCCACTTGCTAATGGTAGATTTGGCTAGTGCCAAACCCTTCTTAGGCCCATGGGGCACAACAAAAAAGGAATCCGTCCTACGAAAAGGAGACGTGATAATCAAGTAGTACTTAACACAGCGTACTACGTCCAAACAATGCAACACCCTCTCTTTGTCATTCTTAGGATTAGGACATAAGGAGGGAAGAACAATGTCTTGGTTCAAATGAAAAGCAGAAACAACCTTAGGAAGAAAGTCTGGCTTGAACCGAAAGACCACTTTATCCTGATGCCTCTCAAAGTAAGGCGCCTGGATAGTTAAGGCCGCCAACTCTGAGACACGCCGGACCGAAGTGATAGCTACCAAGAAGACAATCTTCTGAGTCAGGGTAGACAAAGCAATATGTTGCAAAGGCTCAAAAGGAGGAGCCTGAAGCGCAGAAAGAACCAAATTCAAATCCCAAACAGGGAGTAGTGATTTCCTGGGAGGCCGCACATGCGTAACCCCCTGGAAAAATGTTTTAACCAAAGGTTTAAGCGCCACACGCTTCTGAAAAAAGATAGATAAGGCAGAAACTTGCCCTTTCAATGTACTAAGCTGAAGACCAGAGTCCAGCCCTGATTGTAAAAACTCCAGAATCCTGGAGACTGAAAAGACCCTACAAGGGAAAGATCTTATCTCGCACCAAGCGATATAGGCTTTCCAAGTCCTATAGTAAGTGATAGAAGAAGACCTCTTCCGAGCACTGATCAGAGTCTTAACGACTGAATCAGAAAGACCCTCCTCCTTCAGGGTGGAGGTCTCAGCAGCCAGGCCGTCAAACCTAGCGCTGGTAAATTGGGGTAACACAATCGACCCTGAGTGAGCAGATCGGACCGAAGAGGCAGAACGACTTGGTCCACCGCCAGCCGAACGATGTCTGCGAACCACACTCGCCTTGGCCACCTTGGGGCCACGAGAACGGCGGACACCCTTTCCAGAGCCAACTTCCGAAGCACCCTGCCTAGCATGGGTATCGGAGGAAACAGGTATAGAAACCCCAGATCCCCCCAACTCAGGGACATGGCATCCACTGCCAGCGCCAGAGGATCTTGGGAGAGCGACACGAAATTCGGGAGCCTGCGATTGTGACGGGAGGCAAACAGGTCCACCTCCGGTGTCCCCCATCGGAGACATAGTGAGCGAAACACCTGAGGATGGAGAGCCCATTCTCCCAGACGGGGAGAGCCCCTGCTCAACCGGTCCGCTTCCTGGTTCTCCACTCCTGGAATGTATACCGCCGAGAGACAAGGAACATGGGCTTCTGCCCAGGTCAGGATCAGGGACACCTCCCTGAGAGCACTCAGGCTGCGAGTCCCTCCCTGATGATTGATGTAAGCAACCGCTGTTCGGTTGTCTGAACGCACCTGGACCGGAAGGCCCAGGGCGTGCTGAGTCAGGAGAGCAAGCACCTGACGGATGGCTCTCAGTTCCAGAATATTGATGGGTAAGTGGGCCTCCTGAGGTCCCCATTGCCCCTGGAACTGCAGCTCCTTCCAGAATCCGCCCCATCCCGTCAGACTGGCGTCCGTGGTGACAATTTCCCAAAGAGGGGTCAGGAAAGACCTGCCCTTCACAAGATTGGTCGAGACCAACCACCACTGGAGGGACTGCCGGACCCGGGAGGACAACTGGAAGGGCTGATCCAGCGACCGAAGCTGTCGATCCCAAGACGCCAACAGATAAAGCTGAAGCGTCCTCGTGTGGAATTGAGCAAAGGGAACTGCCTCGAAGGAGGCAACCATCAACCCTACCAGCCTCATCCCCAGACGGATGGACGGCCGAGGATTGGAGAGTAGGACCCAAGCCAACTCCTGAATCAGATGAATTTTGGACTGAGGAAGAAACACACTGTGCTGATGAGAGTCCAACTGCATCCCCAGGAAGGACACTACCCTGGCCGGAGCGAGGGAGGACTTGGGGAAGTTGATCACCCAACCAAAGCTTTCCAGCGTGGAGACCACCAACCTGGTGTCTGTCTCCGATTGATTGAGCGACGGAGCCATGATGAGAAGGTCGTCCAAATAAGGCACGACACGAATGCCCCGAGATCTGAAAATGGCTATGACCCCTGCCAACACCTTGGTGAACACTCTTGGAGCTGAGGTAAGGCCAAACAGAAGTGCCACGAATTGATAATGCTGATCCTTCATCACGAATCGAAGAAAACGTTGATGAGCGTGGCAGATGGGAACATGAAGGTAAGCATCCTTGATGTCTATGGACGTCATGAAGTCCCCTTGCCGAAGAGAGCCGACGGCCGTGCGCAAGGTTTCCATGCGGAACTTCTGAAACCGAATGAACCTGTTGAGCAACTTCAGGTCCAAGACGGGACGAACTGACCCATCTTTCTTGAGGACTGCGAACAGATTGGAGTAGAAACCGAGGCCCATCTCTAAGCGCGGTACCGGCCGAATGACCGCCATCTCTAGTAAATTCTTTACCGACGCCAGGAGCCCCTGTGCGGCGATAGGATCGATGGGCACCCGAGACCGAAAGAACCGTGAAGGAGGGCGAGACTCGAATTCCAGCTTGTTACCGGACGACACTACCTCCTGAATCCATCTGTCCGGAACCTCCCGGTTCCAAACGTGTCGTAATCGTCCCCCCACCCACACGGGTGAGGGCAGCCCCTCATTGCTGAGCGGGCTTACCAGCAGGTTTGGGCTTGGAGCCCCAGGACTGGGCGGGATGGCCACGGCCCCTGCCCCGAGTCCAACCTGTACGACTGGAAGAGGGAAGGGAAGCCCCCCTGCCCGCTCTATATCCTCGAAAGGAAGACCTACCAGAACCTGCCCCCCTAAAGGGGCGCCGAGGCCTTCTGCGCTGTGGCATCATACCACCTTTCGCGACAGAGTCAATTCTCTCCCCAAACAGACGTAGCCCCAAAAAGGGGAGAGCCGTGAGCACCTTTTTAGAAGCTGAATCCGCCGACCACTGTCGCAGCCATACAGACCGACGAATGGCCACCAGCATTGCCGCTGTCTTGCTACTCATAGCCAGCACATCGTCCTGAGCGGATAGAACGTAAGACACAAAAGATTCGCACTGCTTAAGCGCAGCGAACTCATTACAAGCGGGATTGAGATCCTCGCATAGCCCCTGGATTACAGATCTTACTGCTAATAGAAGGAGGGCCGAAGCGCACACAGGGCGCATCGTTGACCCAGCATAAATAAAGCCATGGCGAGCATATTGGTCAATCCTACGATCCTCCCCATCTTTAGGGACAGAGGTCTCAGCAGACTGTACCATAGCAGAGCTAGATAGCCCTAGCACAGGGGTATCGACTTCAGGAGGAATGGACCAAAGCTTCACCAATTCTGGCGGAAAGGGATAACGCCTTTCCCACCTGGGAGGGATCCCAGATAACCGTGTGGGATGTTCCCATTCCTTAAGGACCACCCTCTCAAAGTGGTGCTGTCTGGGAAAAACCAAACGCGGCTGAGGCTCTTTAAACAACTGGCCCCTTGGCAGGGTGACAGCCTCAGGCGGATCTAAATTCAAAATTTCAAACATTTGGGCCAAAATGGAGGGGGTGTCAAGGGCAACCCCCGCCGACCAATCGCCAGTCGCATCAGCCTCAAGCTGATCTGCCGGCTCATCTGACTCCAAGAGGAATTCTTCCTCATCCGGGGAGCCATCAGACCATTCCACAGGCTCACATAATTCGTCCTGTGGAGCCGAAGATACTGGAGTCAGGCGCTTCCGTTTCGCAGGGGCTTTTAACCCTGCCTTAACGGGCAATACTTTCCGAAGGCTGGCCAACTTTGCCGCCACCTCGGATTGCGAATCCCCACTTTTGACAGTGTCATGCGGGGTCCGGAACAGGGAGGGAGAGGCAGGAGATGATGGAAGTTGCGACGGGCCAGCAGCCGGATCAACAGACTGACGCGCAATGCTCTGCTTTGCACAAGGAATGCAAATAAAGACATCATCAGCGGGGAGCGCAGCCCCACATTTTACACACCCCCTGGACGACCCTGACGAGTCGTTACCGGTAGTTAGGGAAGCCTCCATATTGGTGATTTATGGTATCGCAAATACTGGGATTTTTAAGGCATAAGCCAACCTGGGATGCCCCTTTATCAAAAAATGTCCCGGAAGGGAGGGTTTTTTTTTTTTTAGGAAAAAGGTCCCCCTTAGTCAATATATATATATATATATCTAAGAATATATATATTAAATGTGTAAACTTTATATAAAAATATACCCCCCTTTTTCTTTACTAAAAAAGAAAGACTAGCCAGGCAAAATAGAGCCGGAGGGCCGTTATAACCAGGGATCCCAGGATCTGAAAGGAAAGAAAGAAACCATCAGATCCCCATATAAGTGTAACATATGCAGCCTGTGTTAAGCATCACATATAAATGATAAGAGTGCCTCTTTAAATGCTTTTCCCAAGTATCCCCCTTTTTCCTCCATAAGACAAAAAGGAAAACTCAATCTCGCCAAAGCGGGGCCGCTTACCTGACAGGCCGACGCAGGACCGGAGGGCACTAAGCAGCAGCCGCAGCAACAAGATTTCAAGTGTGCTGCAGCGCGCACCCCCCCACGTGACTTCTGTTATCAACAGACAGGGAGGAAGTGAGGCCGGGGCCGCCGAGCGACGCTCCCGCCGCCCCCTACAAGCCGGTCATCAATTCATTGAGTGATTGCCACCAGCTGCGCTGGATTCACGCACAGCCAGGCGGCAGAGGAGGGGGGAGAGCAAAAGCGCAGCCACCAGGCTGCCGCACGGAGCCCGGGGGAAGGGGGGAGGGGCCGCAGCCCAAGTGCTGAGCGCGGTCAGCTGTCCCGCCCCCATAAAGCTGACCAACACTCTGGCCACCATTGAAACACTCAACATTTTTCTTTTTTTTTTTTTTTTTTGGAGGATCTGCCCGGGGCTCCAGCATAACAGACTCAAGCGCACCATGCTGCGCAGTCTGTTAATGTGCACAAAGTGAACCACACATGTAAAAGACAGCAATACAGTGAAACACTATCCATAATACACAACCCTCTATACCCCCCCCCCATAGTGAAGGGAGAAGGGACCGTAACGGGAGAGCAAGGGGCTAAGGGGACCCTCGGGACAGGGGCATCCCATTTCCGGATCACCATGCCGGATCGCCGCATAGCCCCACGCATGAGGACGAGCGGTAGGAGATAAGCTCCTAGGCACTTAAAGTGCTATCTACCTTTTGCCCAGCGAGCAGCCAAGGCTGGGAGGCTTCCATTTCACCATAAAGGTATACAACTCAAACCGGGCAGAAATAGACCAAAAGGGGGGTGGCGGGGTAAGACTACCCTGGCCTACCTGTAAGCAGGAGACTTCCAACTTCTGACTTGCCAGCAAGCAGAGAGAAAAATACTGGTGATTGAAGGGAGGTACCAGGTATATATAGGCCGGAAGGGGGCTCGTTACAAGACTTCCTCTCTGCACTACGTCACCTGCGGTGGATTAACCCAAATATGGATGAATATCTAAAGGTGAAGCGGGGTGTGTGGCACACCAAGAATAGTATGGGGACTGCGGAGGAGCTAAGCTACTAGGGGTTTTACCCCGGCTACCTGCAAGCAGGAGACTTCATTCTTTCTGTTTCGTCGCCATCTTGCAGAGAAGAACACTGGGAGATAAGTGGGAGGTCCCAGGTATGTATAGACCGGGAGGGGCTCGTTTTTCAAGACTTCTCTGCAACATCGCCAACTGCAGGTGGGTTAACCCAAGTGTAATTATTAAAGTTGAAGCGGGGTATGTGACATACTTAGAATATGGTAATCACCATAACAGGCAAACAAGAGATAAAGCACAAGGGTGGGGTGGGACGATCTGGGCTGGATATAATCACAGAGTTTCACAGAATTGTATTTTTCCCTATATCCAGTCCAGGTCGTCCCAGTGATGATATGTGGGTGTAAGGGATCGCCAGACACCCTTCTTTCCTAAGCCAAGCAATCCCCAATCTCCACCGCCTCTTCTGCCTTTAGACAAGCCCCCGCTCGCTGGAGACGCGGGTTATGCCTCTCCAGACTCGGTTGCCCCCAGGACTTATTTGGCGCAAAGATTGCTGGCTTAAGGTGAAGATGGATGAACAGCGGGGTATCCCAAGTTGATAGTTCAGGCGGGCTGAGTCCGAAACGTAGAGCCAGTAGGCTAGAATGGTCAAGACGAGCCGGGGTCAAAGCCAAGTGGTCGCAGGGTATGGTATCCAAGGGGTCAGACGGAAGATGGTCAAGACAGGCAGGAGTCAAAGCCGGGAGGTCACCAAAGCGCGGTATCAAAGGGACTAGACAAAGACATGGTCAGACGGGCAGATGGTCGGTGCGGGCAGCAGACAAGGATGGTCAATAACGAAGCTGGATAATAAACACTAACAGGATCCAAAAGCACACCCTAGCTATCAAAGGCTATAACGGGCACTGGTGGACCGGACAAGAACATATTTAAAGGGGAACTGGCCAATGGGAACGAGTGATTGGTGCAACTGGAAGGGTGATTGGGGGGGAATAGTGGTGATTGGTGCAACTTAGAACCTATCTTTCTATAGGAGCAGCCCCAGGGACTGGCGCCCTGGCCTGGTCCCTGGGTTCATCCCCACCCAGGAAGAGGACCGATTGGGCAATTTAAACTTGCCCCTGGCGGATGCACTGAGAGCAGCGCCGCCGGGAGGCATAAACAGAACGTGCTCGCGCGCACGCGCAAGCACGTGACTGGCCGGGCGCGCTCCCCGCCGGGAGGGAAGACACCGCACCGGCCGAAGAGGCAGAGGAGCCACCTGCCGACGCGAAAGGGCCCCAGAGACGCCGCCGAGCCCAGCCGCCACCACAGCCACAGAAGAGGCGGAGGAGCCCGAAGCCTCAGAGCGGTGAGCGGAGGCGGCCGCCAGAAGACAGGAGCCGGACGCCGTCGGGAGGACGCGCCGCGGGACAGAGGACGGGAAACAGGTAAGATTCTTACAGTGGGACATCCAAAAGCAGTGTCCATATGGGCGGGATCCCCAGTACGGAACAGCATGTAGTTCATTTCACTACCGCCTGAAGCACCTTTCGGCCAAAAGCAGCGTCAGCTGAGGCCCTGACATCCACCTTGTAAGACTTTGTAAAGGTACGAACTGAAGACCAAGTGGCGGCCTTACAAACTTGTTCAACCGATGCCTGGTGCTGAAAAGCCCAGGAAGCACCAATAGCCCTGGTAGAATGAGCTGTGATCCGAAAAGGGGGTTCTTTCCCCTTGGCAGAATATGCTTGTACCACCGCCTGTCTAATCCACTTACTGAGAGTGGACTTGGCTGGTGGCAAACCTTTCCTAGAACCTTCTGTTAGGACAAAGAGCAAATCTGATTTCCTGAAGGACTCAGTCGCAACCAGGTAATACTTAATGGCTCTGACCACATCCAGGGCATGTAGAGTCCTTTCCTTAGAATTAGTCGGTGCTGGACACAAGGAAGGCAGGACGACTTCCTCATTAAGGTGAAAGGGAGAAACGACCTTAGGCAAAAAAATCAGGTTTAAAGCGAAAAACCACCTTATCCTTATGCCGCTCAAAATATGGGGGCTTCATACAAAGCGCGGCCAGCTCTGATACACGACGCACCAAAGTGATTGCTACCAAAAAGACCAATTTGAGAGTCAAAATAGGCAATGCAGCATCGCACAATGGTTCGAAGGGAGGACCCTGAAGGGCAGAAAGTACTAAATTCAAGTCTCACACCGGTATAACTGACTTACGCGGTGGCCGGACATGGGTGACTCCCTGGAAAAAGGTCTTGATCAACCTATGTGTCAGGAACTCACTCACCGCGTCCTCGCTCCCGCGCCGTCCCCGGGCAGCTGGGCGCGCAGCTCCCGGCTCGCGTTTCTGCCGAGCAGCGGCTTGGGCGGCGTCAGCTCAGGCGGCGCTCAGCTTGGCCACGCCCACCGCTCCGGCTCCTGTAGACGTGGTCGCGCGCGGGCGCGAGCACGTGTCTCTTATGCCCTCCGGCGGCGCAACTCTCTGCGCACCCGCCGGAGGAGAAGTTAAAGAGCCTGCGGGCTCAGCTTGGGGAGGGACTCCTCCCTCTCCACTCTTAGTGGGCCAATGAGCCCTAGTGTTGTATTTCGGGCCAATGAGCCCCGGCAGGGAGATACTTTCTCTTTACGCCCCTTCCGTTTTGACCCAATCCATATTGAGTTCTATGTTGCACCAATCATGTCCCTGTCTCCTTTTTCCAATCATGTCCTGTCCCTATAAAGTCTTTCCCCGCCATTCACCCAGTGCCTGTGATAGCGCCTTGTACCAAGTATTGACCTCTGTGTATTCGTTATTGATCCTGTTGCCGACCACCGCCTGAACCGACCAGTCTCGATCTGAATCCCTGTTGCCGACCACCGCCTGAACCGACCATTCTCGATCTGAACCCCTGTTGTCGACCACCGCCTGAACCGACCATTCTCGATCTGAACCCCTGTTGCCGACCTCCGCCTTGAACCTTGACCTCGAGTTGCCTAATCCTTTGTACCGCCACGTTCTCTGTCTTCCCGCTGCCGACCACTGGCCTGTCTCTGGACTTCCGCTACTAACGCTCTAGCCATTAGGTTCTCCAGACCTCCTACCAATAAGCTCTTATCATTTGAGCCATTGAAGTCCTGGGGGCAACCGATCCCGGACAGGCGTATTCTGCATCCCGGCAAGCGGGGGCTCCTACAGGTGAAGCTGGCTGTGGAGATTGGGGGTTGAGAGCTTATCTGGAGGGCTGGAGTTACCCCGAGCGTGACACTATGATTGGCAATGGATCTCTGGAAGAAGATGGCTAAGGCCGAGACCTGACCCTTGAGGGTGCTCAGCTGGAGACCCAAGTCTAAGCCGTGTTGTAAAAACTCCAGAATCCTAGAAATAAAAAAAGTGCCACATAGAAGACTCTTAGACTCGCACCAAACAATATAAGCGTGCCAATCTCTGTAGTATATCATAGAGGAAGACTTCTTCCGTGCCTGAATCATAGTCTGCACAACCGTGGCCGACATCCCCTTTTCCTTCAGGATTGAGGTTTCAATAGCCAGGCCGTCAAAGCCAGCGTCCGTAAATTGGGGTGCCGCAGTGACCCCTGTGTGAGAAGCCCTGGATCGTCGGGCATGATGTAGCGATCTACTGACATCTGAACTATGTCCGCAAACCAACTCCTTCTCGGCCAGCGAGGAGCCACCAGGAAAGTCGGTACCCCTTCCTGGGCTATCTTGCGCAGCCCTCTGCCCAGGAGCGGAAACGGAGGGAAAGCATAACGGAACTTGAACTTCGAACAAGGAATCGCCAGAGCGTCTGTGGCAATGGCCAGAGGATCTCTTGAAAGGGAGACGAACCTTGGGAGCTTGTGATTGTGTCTGGACGCAAACAGGTCCACATCCGGCTGATCCCAGCGGAGACACAGAGTGTGAAAGGTCTTGTTGCTGAGAGACCATTCCCCCAGGCGCGAGGCGCTCCTGCTCAGGGAGTCTGCCTCCAGGTTTTCTACCCCGGGAATGTAGACCGCCGAGATGCAGGAAACATTCTCCTCTGCCCAAGTCAGAAGCTGGGTCACCTCCTTGTGGGCCCACTTGCTCTGAGTCCCACCCTGGCGATTGATGTAGGCGACAGCCGTCTGATTATCCGAGCGAACCTGGATCGCACGACCCCGTAAATGGGGAGTCAAGTGAAGAAGCACCAACCGGATCGCTCTCAGCTCCAAGAGATTTATGAGTAAGCGGTTCTCCTGCGGACCCCACTGACCCTGGATCTGCTGAGACTGCCAAACGCCTCCCCAGCCGGTCAGACTGGCATCCGTGGTAACTATCTCCCAACGGGGAGTCAGGAAGGACTTGCCCACCAACAGGATCCTGGAGTCCAACCACCACAAGAGGGACTGCCTGGCCAGGGGGGACAGTGAAAATTCCAGTTCCAGCGAGGTCTCATGTGAAATTGGGTAAAGGGCACTGACTCGAAGCATGACACCATTAGGCACACCAATCTCATCCCCAGATGAATCGATGGCCGCTGACAGGACAGCAAGGCCTGCACCTGCGTCTGGAGACCCAAAACCTTCTGCTGTGGCAGAAAGACCTTGACCTGAGAGGTGTCTATCGTCATGCCCAGGAAGGACCTAACTGTCGAGGGAGTGATAAAGGACTCGAGAGTGGACAACACCGTCCGGGTATCGCTCTGGGCCCGCTGAAGAGACTGGGCCGCAATCAGCAAGTCGTCCAGATAGGGCAGCACACGAATGCCCCGATTCCTCAGGATAGCCATGATGCCCAGCAGCACCTTGGTGAAGACGCAGGGCACTGAGGAAATCCCGAATGGCAGAGCCACAAACTGGTAATGCTGATCCTCCAGAGCAAACCTCAGGAACTTCTGATGCCCCTGGAATATAGGCATGTGCAGATAAGCATCCCTGATGTCAACCATGGTCATGAAGTCACCGGGCCGAAGCGAGCTCACCGCCGACGTAAGGTTTCCATGCAAAAATGTCTGACTCTGACAAACCTGTTGAGACCCTTCAGGTCCAGGAACAGGTTGGAGTAAAAACCTTGACCCTGTTCCTGACGAGGTACAGGACGAATCACAACTAACTGCAGGAGGTGTTGCACGGCCGTTCTCAAACCCTGCGCCTTCAATGGGTTTTGGGATATCTGAAACCGTGCCGTCTCCAGATATGAGCAAATAGCAGAAGCCATCCCCCCACCCAAATGGGTGAGGGCACCTGGCAGATGACCCCCCGCTCCAGGAGGCCTTGCACTGCTTGCACTAGCTCCTGAGCTGACACAGGGTCCTGAGGAATCCGGGACCTGATGAATCTTGGAGGGGGATCGGCAGCAACTCCAACTTGTAACTGGAGGACACTACCTCCTGAATTCACCGGTCTGAGACATGAATCCTGCAGACCTGAACGAAGTGCTGCAGCCATCCCCCCCAAGCGGATGGGTGAGGGCGCCCCAACATGCCTGAGGGGGCTTGGGAGAGGATTTAGCTTTTGGGGTCCCAGGAGGAGCCAGGACGTCCACGTCCTCTGCCTCTACCCCAGAAATCTTCCCGGGCCCCAGGGAAGTATGTCTTGCATCACGGTAAGGGGAGGAGAAGGAACCCTGACCCCTAAAGGGGCGAGGTTGCCGCCTGCGCTGGGGTAACCTGCCTCCCTTAGCAAGAAAAGTCCAGGCGCGCTACACACAGACGCCGTCCTTTAAAGGGAAACCCAGTGAGGGCCTTCTTGGCAGCATTGTCAGCGGCCCACTAGCGCAGCCAAACCCGAGCAGCGCATCGCCACCACGAGGGCAGAAGTTCTGGCACACATTCTGATGGTGTCATCCAATGCTGACAGGACAGAATTTACACAAACCATCAACTAGAGAGTGCAAGAAACACCTCACAAGGCAAATCATCAGGGGCACTATCAAGCATATTTCTGATAAAGGTTCTAGTGGCCACAGCAGTAATAGCAGAGGCACAGACCGGGCACAGTGCCGTCCCCGCAAATGTAATGGCGTGGGAGGCTAGCTGGTCAATGCGCCGGTCCTCAGCATCCCGCAGGGTAGTAGAATCAGGGGAATGCATGACAGAGGTGTTAGATAGCTCTAGAATCGGGGCATCCTCCTCGAGGGGGGGGGTGACCAACATTTACCCACCTCAGCAGGAAAAGGATACTTCCTATCCCAAATCTCTGGAGCCCCGGGAAGTATACTGGGGCGCTCCCATTCCTTGAGCACAAGGTTATGGAAATGTGCCTGCTCTGGAAATTCCAAACGTGATTTTGCTGTATGGAAAAGCTCCCCTTTTTTTTTTGCCTGGGAGCCTCAACAGGGAGAGAGATAGACAGAACCTCAAGGTCTGGGTCAATAATCTGCCAGTGTCATCCGGGGCCCAGGGGTCAGAGCCAGAATCGTCATGACCCCTTCTCTCTCATCAGATGAGCCTGAATCAGAGAGGAGCTCCCCTTCATCAGACGGGGTATAGCCACACAGATTCATAAACTCCTCAGTTCCCATAGGGAAAACAGTAACAATAGGCGTCAAGTGCGGCTTCTTACCAGGGCTCTTACGCTCTAAAGACCTCGCAATAATCTGTTCAACAGTAGCCAGTCTAGAAGACACATCAGGCTGAGCATCCCCAGTAGTATGCAACTCAACGGGAGTGAGATTTAAGCTTGGGGGAGAAGGTGAAGTGACACGAGGTGCAGCCACTGGCAGGCCAGATTGCAATGCAAGCACCTTCTCAGCACAGGGTACGCAGACCCGCGCCTTGTCAGCGTCAGCACGAAGCTGCCCACACGCTACACACAGCCGGTCTTGTCCCAAGGGGACCCCGGTTCCTGAGATGCCTCCATATGGTGATTATTAGGCACGATATGCCAGTAGGGATTTACGCTATAAGCAACCCTGGATGCCCCAATGACCCGCTAAGTGGGAGTAATTATACAAAGCCCAATTCTCAATTACACCAAGCCGGAAGAAGTCAATGGCTTTACCCGTCTGGAAGACACAGTGGGAAGAAGGGGTGTCAGAAGCAAACAATGAGTATAACACCGCCCGCGAGTGCACTTAAGGACCGCGGTAAGTATAACCGCCACACGTGCGCACGCTGACATAATGGTACCTCGAAGGGAGGGCCAGAGCGGGCCGTGACGCAGGGCGCGCCAAGCCAGCACCCCCCCCCCCCCCCCCGAAGAGCGCGAAGCTCACAGACAAGCAGCCAATAATAACGCAGAAGCATCTGAGGTAATGCCGTCGCCCGGCGCGGAACATGCAAATGAAGGAAAAGCCGCGCGCGGTGGCGGCATTTGCAATAGTAAAAAAGACAAGTCAGCGCGGCGGCAGACACCACATATACTAGTCAAAAGACATGACAAATGCCGTATGCACGACTCATGCTACACGCTAACCCACAACCCCCCCCTTCTTTCCCTCCCGAAGGCTACAGGAAGAATGAGGGAGGATGGCGACCCTTTGTACAGGACCCATCGCTACACGGGGCATGGGGCAATAATGTGGGAGGGGCATCCATAAAGGCTCACCATCAGCCTATACCGCCTACCCTTTGGTGAGGGACTGCGGTGGAGCAGCGCTCCATAAGCACGCATGGTGCTGCCTACCTTCACCCGACCAGCGCAGCCCAGGCTGGGAGGCACATCACACGAGGAACGGGTGGGAATAGTCCAACAGGGCCGCAGGCTAATAGCCCCGCTCACCTGCGAGAGCGTGATACTTCATGTCTTCGCAGTAAGCACTGCAGAGAAATCTGGGGATTTGTGGGAGGTCCCGGGTATTTGAGGGGCAGGGAGGAGCCTGTTTTACATGTCTCTGCAGTGCAGCGCCATCTGGCGGAGGATAACCCCAAGTGTTAGTAATCTATCTGGAGCAGGACGTACTGTATACTAAGAATAAATTTGCAATGCCGGTTACAAGGCACTAGCGGCCCGAACCTATGTGATCCCTCTTAATAAAGGAAGAGGGGACAGGGAGGAACCACAACCCTCAACCACTAAGCCCACGACCTATGCAAGACAAAAGAGGAAAAGGACCATCAGATCCCTAAACCGAGATATGCATGAGAAGTAATATTAAAACATTCAAAAGGGGGCTCACAACACTGACAGGTCTCGAAGGAGCGATGCAGGCAGCAGCAAGGCAGCAACGGGGACAGCGCAGAAACGCAGCACAGCTTCCAGCTTGTTCCTCGAGGGCCAGGCCGCATCGCGATGACTCGATCCGCGTCATTGTGCGTCTCCACCCCCCCCCCCCCCCGCCGATGGAGCGCGAAATGCGCTCGCCCATCCTTACAGCGCATCCAGTATCCCCTCACGAGGGGCAGCAGTGAGGGCCGCCATGACAGAAAAAACCTCGCGCGTTGCACGAGCGGCGTCCCCCCCACCCCATCACAGTGTGACGAGTCAGGATGGAGGGAGAACAGACACAGGGATCAGTGGAAATAGAGCCTGCAGCGGCCGACGGGCTAGGAGGCCCCGCTCTGCTGCCGAAATCCGAGAGAGAGTATCCAACGATCTTCAGCAGCCAGACTGCAAGATGAACACTGGGGAATAATAGAGGGACACCTGCCTTTATAGGGGGCCGGGAGGAGCGACAGCTTTTGATCTTGCAGTCGCCCCCTGGGGGCGGAATACCCACGTCATCACTGGGACGACCTGGACTGGATATAGGGAGAAACAAATGTAACCTAATCGTGGCACTGGGTGGCTAATTGTGGCACTGACTGTTCATTCATGGCGCTGCGTGGCTAATCGTGGTGTGACGGTTAGCCACACAGTACCACGATTAACCGTCCAGCGCCATGATTAACCGTCCAGCGCCATGATTGGCCATCCAGCGCCACGATTACCCACCCAGCGCCACGATTAGCCATCCAGCGCCACGATTAGCCATCCAGCGCCACGATTAGCCATCCAGCGCCACGATTAGCCACCCAGCGCCACGATCAGCCACCCAGGGCCACGAGTAGCCACCCAACACCATGATTAGTCTCTCAGCCCCACAATTAACTACCAGGCACTATGATTAGCTGCCCAGTGCCACGAATAACCACCGGGCTCCACGAGTAGCCGCCCAGCGCCATAATTAGCCGCCCAGTGCCATAATTAGCCGCCCAGCACCATAATTAGCCGCCCAGCACCATAATTAGCTGCCCAGCACCATAATTAGCTGCCCAGCACCATAATTAGCTGCCCAGCACCATAATTAGCTGCCCACACCATAATTAGCCGCCCAGCACCATAATTAGCCGCCCAGCACCATAATTAGCTGGCCAGCACCATAATTAGCCACCCAGCACCATAATTAGCCGCCCAGCACCATAATTAGCCGTCCAGCACCATAATTAGCCGCCCAGCACCATAATTAGCCGCCCAGCACCATAATTAGCTGCCCAGCACCACGATTAGCTGCCCAGCGCCATAATTAGCTGCCCAGCACCACGATTAGCCGCCCAGCACCATAATTAGCCGTCCAGCACCATAATTAGCCGCCTAGAACCACGATTAGCTGCCCAGCGCCATAATTAGCTGCCCAGCACCACGAATAGCTACCCGCCGGTCCTCTGTATACAGACACACTTACCCAGCACACGGAGCTCTATGCTGGTGGCCTCAGGTCCTCTGTATACACTTACCCAGCACACGGAGCTCTATGCTGGTGGCCTCGCGTCCTCTGTATACAGACACTTACCCAGCACACGGAGCTCTATGCTGGTGGACTCGCGTCCTCCGTATACAGACACTTACCCAGCACACGGAGCTCTATGCTGGTGGCCTCGGGTCCTCTCTATACAGACACAGACACTTACCCAGCACACGGAGCTCTATGCTGGTGGCCTCGGGTCCTCTGTATACAGACACTTACCCAGCACACGGAGCTCTATGCTGGTGGCCTCGGGTCCTCTGTATACAGACACTTACCTAGCACACGTAGCTCTATGCTGGTGGCCTTGGTCCTCTGTATACAGACACTTACCCAGCACACGGAGCTCTATGCTGGTGGCCTCGGGTCCTCTCTATACAGACACTTACCCAGCACACGGAGCTCTATGCTGGTGGCCTCAGGTCCTCTGTATACAGACACTTACCCAGCACACGGAGCTCTATGCTGGTGGCCTCGGGTCCTCTGTATACAGACACTTACCCAGCACACGGAGCTCTATGCTGGTGTACTCGATCTTCTTCTTGTTGTCGATGGTGACGTCCACCTCTGCCAGGTAGGGTCCCGATTCGTTCTTGGTCAGGCCCGTTATGGTCAGAGCCAGGGTGGCGTTATTGAGGGTGGCCCGGTCTCCGAGCTCAAAAAACTTTAGATACGGGGGGTCCACATCCATCTCCACAACCTTGTCCTCATGGAACTTCCACACCACGCTGGAGAAGGTGCCGCTGAACCTCGGGGTCAGAGTCACACTGCCACCAACTGCTGCTGTGATGACGGCCGGAGCTGCAGAGAGAGAGAGAGAGACAGAGGTAAGTGAGGAGGAGCCTGAGCTGCAGAGAGAGACAGAGGTAAGTGAGGAGGAGCCTGAGCTGCAGAGAGACAGAGGTAAGTGAGGAGGAGCCTGAGCTGCAGAGAGACAGAGGTAAGTGAGGAGGAGCCTGAGCTGCAGAGAGACAGAGGTAAGTGAGGAGGAGCCTGAGCTGCGGAGAGACAGAGGTAAGTGAGGAGGAGCCTGAGCTGCAGAGAGACAGAGGTAAGTGAGGAGGAGCCTGAGCTGCAGAGAGACAGAGGTAAGTGAGGAGGAGCCTGAGCTGCAGAGAGACAGAGGTAAGTGAGGAGGAGCCTGAGCTGCAGAGAGACAGAGGTAAGTGAGGAGGAGCCTGAGCTGCGGAGAGACAGAGGTAAGTGAGGAGGAGCCTGAGCTGCGGAGAGACAGAGGTAAGTGAGGAGGAGCATATTTCTGATAAGGGTTCTAGTGGCCACAGCAGTAATGGCAGAGGCACAGACCGGGCGCAGCACCGTCCCCACACATGTAAAGGCGTGGGAGGCTAGCTGGTCAATGCGCCGGTCCTCAGCATCCCGCAGGGTAGTAGAATCAGGGGAATGCATGACAGAGGTGTTAGATAGCCCTAGGATTGGGGCATCCTCCTCGAGGGGGGGGGGGGGGTGACCAACATTTACCCACCTCAGCAGGAAAGGGATACTTCCTATCCCAAATCTCTGGAGCCCCGGGAAGTATACTGGGGCGCTCCCATTCCTTGAGCACAAGGTTATGGAAATGTGCCTGCTCTGGAAATTCTAAACGTGATTTTGCAGTATGGAAAAGCTCCCCTTTTTTTCCTGGGAGCCTCAACAGGGAGATAGACAGAACCTCAAGGTCTGGGTCAATAATCTGCCAGTGTCATCCGGGGCCCAGGGGTCAGAGCCAGAATCGTCATGACCCTTTCTCTCTCATCAGATGCGCCTAAATCAGAGAGGAGCTCCCCTTCATCAGACGGGGTATAGCCACACAGATTCATAAACTCCTCAGTTCCCATAGGGAAAACAGTAACATTAGGCGTCACGTGCCGATTCTTACCAGGGCTCTTACGCTCTAAAGACCTCGCAATAATCTGTTCAACAGTAGCCAGTCTAGAAGACACATCAGGCTGAGCATCCCCAGTAGTATGCAACTCAACGGGAGTGAGATTTAAGCTTGGGGGAGTAGGTGAAGTGACACGAGGTGCAGCCACTGGCAGGCCAGATTGCAATGCAAGCAATTGCTCAGCACAGGGTACACAGACCCGCGCCTTGTCAGCGTCAGCACGATGCTGCCCACACGCTACACACAGACGGTCTTGTCCCGAAGGAACCCCGGTCACATTATCCTGAGATGCCTCCATATGGTGATTATTAGGCGCGATATGCCAGTAGGGATTTACGCTATAAGCAACCCTGGATGCCCCAATGACCCGCTAAGTGGGAGTAATTATACAAGGCCCAATTATCAATTACACCGAGCCGGAAGAAGTCAATGGCTTCACCCGTCTGGAAGACACAGTGGGAAGAAGGGGTGTCAGAAGCAATCACACTACAATGAGTATAACACCGCCCGCGAGGGCACTTAAGGACCGCGGTAAGTATAACCGCCACACGTGCGCGCTGACATAATGGCGGCGAGAGTACCTCGAAGGGAGAACCAGAGCGGGACGTGACGCAGGGCGCGCCAAGCCAGCCCCCCCCCCCCCCCCCCCGAAGAGCACATAGCTCACAGACAAGCAGCTAATAATAACGCAGAAGCATCTGAGGTAATGCCGACGCCCGGCGCGGAACATGCAAATGAAGGAAAAGACGCGCGCGGCGGCGGCATTTGCAATAGTAAAAAAGACAAGTCAGCGCGGCGGCAGACACCACATATACTAGTCAAAAGACATGACAAATGCCGTATGCACGAATCATGCTTCACGCTAACCCACACCCCCCCCCCCCTTCTTTTCCTCCCGAAGGCTACAGGGAGAATGAGGGAGGATGGCGACCCTTTGTACAGGACCCATCGCTACACGGGGCAATAATGCGGGAGGGGCATCCATAAAGGCTCACCATCAGCCTATACCGCCTACCCTTTGGTGGGGGACTGCGGTGGAGCAGCGCTCCATAAGCACGCATGGTGCTGCCTACCTTCACCCGACCAGCGCAGCCCAGGCACATCACACGAGGAACGGGTGGAAATAGTCCCGCAGGGCCTCGGGCTGTAACAGCCCCGCTCACCTGCGAGAGAGTGATACTTCATGTCTTCGCAGTCAGCACTGCAGAGAAATCTGGGGATTTGTGGGGACCCTGGGTATTTGAGGGGCCGGGAGGAGCCTGTTTTCTCATGTCTCTGCAGCGCAGCGCCATCTGGCGGAGGATAACCCCAAGTGTAAGTATTATATCTGGAGCAGGACGTACTGTATACTAAGAATAAATTTGCAATGCCGGTTACAAGGCACTAGCGGCCCGAACCTATGTGATCCCTCTTAATAAAGGAAGAGGGGACAGGGAGGAACCACAACCCTCAACCACTAAGCCCACGACCTATGCAAGACAAAAGAGGAAAAGGACCATCAGATCCCTAAACCGAGATATGCATGAGAAGTAATATTAAAACATTCAAAAGGGGGCTCACAACACTGACAGGTCTCGAGGGAGCGATGCAGGCAGCAGCAAGGCGGCAACGGGGACAGCGCAGAAACGCAGCACAGCTTCCAGCTTGTTCCTCGAGGGCCAGGCCGCATCGCGATGACTCGATCCGCGTCATTGTGCGTCTCCACCCCCACCCCCCCCCCCCCGCCGATGGAGCGCGAAATGCGCTCGCCCATCCTTACAGCGCATCCAGTATCCCCTCACGAGGGGCAGCAGTGAGGGCCGCCATGACAGAGAAAACCTCGCGCGTTGCACGAGCGGCGTCCCCCCCACCCCATCACAGCGTGACGAGTCAGGATGGAGGGAGAACAGACACAGGGATCAGTGGAAATAGAGCCCGCAGCGGCCGACGGGCTAGGAGGCCCCGCTCTGCTGCCGAAATCCGAGAGAGAGTATCCAACGATCTTCAGCAGCCAGACTGCAAGATGAACACTGGGGAATAATAGAGGGACACCTGCCTTTATAGGGGGCCGGGAGGAGCGACAGCTTTTGATCTTGCAGTCGCCCCCTGGGGGCGGAATACCCACGTCATCACTGGGACGACCTGGACTGGATATAGGGAGAAACAAATGTAACCTAATCGTGGCACTGGGTGGCTAATTGTGGCACTGACTGTTCATTCATGGCGCTGCGTGGCTAATCGTGGTGTGACGGTTAGCCACACAGTACCACGATTAACCGTCCAGCGCCATGATTAACCGTCCAGCGCCATGATTGGCCATCCAGCGCCACGATTACCCACCCAGCGCCACGATTAGCCATCCAGCGCCACGATTAGCCACCCAGCGCCACGATCAGCCACCCAGGGCCACGAGTAGCCACCCAACACCATGATTAGTCTCTCAGCCCCACAATTAACTACCAGGCACTATGATTAGCTGCCCAGTGCCACGAATAACCACCGGGCTCCACGAGTAGCCGCCCAGCGCCATAATTAGCCGCCCAGTGCCATAATTAGCCGCCCAGCACCATAATTAGCCGCCCAGCACCATAATTAGCCGCCCAGCACCATAATTAGCTGCCCAGCACCATAATTAGCCGCCCAGCACCATAATTAGCCGCCCAGCACCATAATTAGCTGCCCAGCACCATAATTAGCCGCCCAGCACCATAATTAGCCGCCTAGCACCACGATTAGCTGCCCAGCGCCATAATTAGCTGCCCAGCACCACGAATAGCTACCCGCCGGTCTGTATACAGACACACTTACCCAGCACACGGAGCTCTATGCTGGTGGCCTCGGGTCCTCTGTATACAGACACTTACCCAGCACATGGAGCTCTATGCTGGTGTACTCGATCTTCTTCTTGTTGTCGATGGGGACGTCCACCTCTGCCAGGTAGGGTCCCGATTCGTTCTTGGTCAGGCCCGTTATGGTCAGAGCCAGGGTGGCGTTATTGAGGGTGGCCCGGTCTCCGAGCTCAAAAAACCTTAGATACGGGGGGTCCACATCCATCTCCACAACCTTGTCCTCATGGAACTTCCACACCACGCTGGAGAAGGTGCCGTTGAACCTCGGGGTCAGAGTCACACTGCCACCAACTGCTGCTGTAATGACGGCCGGAGCTGCAGAGAGAGAGAGACAGAGGTAAGTGAGGAGGAGCCTGAGCTGCAGAGAGACAGAGGTAAGTGAGGAGGAGCCTGAGCTGCAGAGAGACAGAGGTAAGTGAGGAGGAGCCTGAGCTGCGGAGAGACAGAGGTAAGTGAGGAGGAGCCTGAGCTGCAGAGAGACAGAGGTAAGTGAGGAGGAGCCTGAGCTGCAGAGAGACAGAGGTAAGTGAGGAGGAGCCTGAGCTGCAGAGAGACAGAGGTAAGTGAGGAGGAGCCTGAGCTGCGGAGAGACAGAGGTAAGTGAGGAGAAGCCGGAGATGCAGAGAGAGAGAGAGAGAGAGAGAGGTAAGTGAGGAGGAGCCTGAGCTGCAGAGAGACAGAGGTAAGTGAGGAGGAGCCTGAGCTGCGGAGAGACAGAGGTAAGTGAGGAGGAGCCTGAGCTGCGGAGAGACAGAGGTCCTCTGTATACAGACACTTACCCAGCACACGGAGCTCTATGCTGGTGGACTCGGGTCCTCTGTATACAGACACTTACCCAGCACATGGAGCTCTATGCTGGTGGCCTCCGGTCCTCTGTATACAGACACTTACCCAGCACACGGAGCTCTATGCTGGTGTTCTCGATCTTCTTCTTCTTCTTGTCGATGGTGACCTCCACCTCTGCCAGGTAGGGTCCCGATTCATTCTTGGTCAGGCCTGTTATGGTCAGAGCCAGGGTGGCGTTATTGAGGGTGGCCCGGTCTCCGAGCATAGAAAACTTTAGATACGGGGGGTCCACATCCATCTCCACAACCTTGTTCTCATGGAACTTCCACACCACGTTGAAGAAGGTGCCGCTGAACGTCGGGGTCAGAGTCACACTGCCACCAACTGCTGCTGTAATGACGGCCGGCTCCTGAGCTGCAGAGAGAGAGAGAGAGACAGAGGTAAGTGAGGAGGAGCCTGAGCTGCGGAGAGACAGAGGTAAGTGAGGAGGAGCCTGAGCTGCAGAGAGAGAGACAGAGGTAAGTGAGGAGGAGCCTGAGCTGCAGAGAGACAAAGGTAAGTGAGGAGGAGCCTGAGCTGCAGAGAGACAGAGGTAAGTGAGGAGGAGCCTGAGCTGCAGAGAGACAAAGGTAAGTGAGGAGGAGCCTGAGCTGCGGAGAGACAGAGGTAAGTGAGGAGGAGCCTGAGCTGCGGAGAGACAGAGGTAAGTGAGGAGGAGCCTGAGCTGCGGAGAGACAGAGGTAAGTGAGGAGAAGCCTGAGCTGCGGAGAGACAGAGGTAAGTGAGGAGGAGCCTGAGCTGCAGAGAGACAGAGGTAAGTGAGGAGGAGCCTGAGCTGCAGAGAGAGAGACAGAGGTAAGTGAGGAGGAGCCTGAGCTGCAGAGAGACAGAGGTAAGTGAGGAGGAGCCTGAGCTGCAGAGAGACAGAGGTAAGTGAGGAGGAGCCTGAGCTGCAGAGAGACAGAGGTAAGTGAGGAGGAGCCTGAGCTGCAGAGAGAGAGACAGAGGTAAGTGATGAGGAGCCTGAGCTGCAGAGAGACAGAGGTAAGTGAGGAGGAGCCTGAGCTGCAGAGAGAAAGAGGTAAGTGAGGAGGAGCCTGAGCTGCGGAGAGACAGAGGTAAGTGGGGAGGAGCCTGAGCTGCAGAGAGAGATACAGAGGTAAGTGAGGAGAAGCCTGAGCTGCGGAGAGACAGAGGTAAGTGAGGAGGAGCCTGAGCTGCAGAGAGACAGAGGTAAGTGAGGAGGAGCCTGAGCTGCAGAGAGACAGAGGTAAGTGAGGAGGAGCCTGAGCTGCAGAGAGACAGAGGTAAGTGAGGAGGAGCCTGAGCTGTAGAGAGACAGAGGTAAGTGAGGAGGAACCTGAGCTGCAGAGAGACAGAGGTAAGTGGGGAGGAGCCTGAGCTGCAGAGAGAGAGACAGAGGTAAGTGATGAGGAGCCTGAGCTGCAGAGAGACAGAGGTAAGTGAGGAGGAGCCTGAGCTGCGGAGAGACAGAGGTAAGTGAGGAGGAGCCTGAGCTGCGGAGAGACAGAGGTAAGTGAGGAGGAGCCTGAGCTGCAGAGAGACAGAGGTAAGTGAGGAGGAGCCTGAGCTGCGGAGAGACAGAGGTAAGTGAGGAGGAGCCTGAGCTGCAGAGAGACAGAGGTAAGTGAGGAGGAGCCTGAGCTGCGGAGAGACAGAGGTAAGTGAGGAGGAGCCTGAGCTGCAGAGAGACAGAGGTAAGTGAGGAGGAGCCTGAGCTGCAGAGAGAGAGACAGAGGTAAGTGATGAGGAGCCTGAGCTGCAGAGAGACAGAGGTAAGTGAGGAGGAGCCTGAGCTGCAGAGAGAAAGAGGTAAGTGAGGAGGAGCCTGAGCTGCAGAGAGACAGAGGTAAGTGAGGAGGAGCCTGAGCTGCGGAGAGACAGAGGTAAGTGGGGAGGAGCCTGAGCTGCGGAGAGACAGAGGTAAGTGGGGAGGAGCCTGAGCTGCGGAGAGACAGAGGTAAGTGAGGAGGAGCCTGAGCTGCGGAGAGACAGAGGTAAGTGAGGAGCCTGAGCTGCAGAGAGACAGAGGTAAGTGAGGAGGAGCCTGAGCTGCGGAGAGACAGAGGTAAGTGAGGAGGAGCCTGAGCTGCGGAGAGACAGAGGTAAGTGAGGAGGAGCCTGAGCTGCAGAGAGACAGAGGTAAGTGAGGAGGAGCCTGAGCTGCAGAGAGACAGAGGTAAGTGAGGAGAAGCCTGAGCTGCGGAGAGACAGAGGTAAGTGAGGAGGAGCCTGAGCTGCAGAGAGAGAGACAGAGGTAAGTGAGGAGGAACCTGAGCTGCGGAGAGACAGAGGTAAGTGAGGAGGAGCCTGAGCTGCAGAGAGACAGAGGTAAGTGAGGAGGAGCCTGAGCTGCAGAGAGACAGAGGTAAGTGAGGAGGAGCCTGAGCTGCAGAGAGACAGAGGTAAGTGAGGAGGAGCCTGAGCTGCAGAGAGACAGAGGTAAGTGAGGAGGAGCCTGAGCTGCAGAGACACAGAGGTAAGTGAGGAGGAGCCTGAGCTGCAGAGAGACAGAGGTAAGTGAGGAGGAGCCTGAGCTGCGGAGAGACAGAGGTAAGTGAGGAGGAGCCTGAGCTGCAGAGAGACAGAGGTAAGTGAGGAGGAGCCTGAGCTGCAGAGAGACAGAGGTAAGTGAGGAGGAGCCTGAGCTGCAGAGAGACAGAGGTAAGTGAGGAGGAGCCTGAGCTGCAGAGAGACAGAGGTAAGTGAGGAGGAGCCTGAGCTGCAGAGAGACAGAGGTAAGTGAGGAGGAGCCTGAGCTGCAGAGACACAGAGGTAAGTGAGGAGGAGCCTGAGCTGCAGAGAGACAGAGGTAAGTGAGGAGGAGCCTGAGCTGCAGAGAGACAGAGGTAAGTATGGAGGAGTCTGAGCTGCAGAGAGACAGAGGTAAGTGAGGAGGAGCCTGAGCTGCAGAGAGAGACAGAGGTAAGTGAGGAGGAGCCTGAGCTGCAGAGAGACAGAGGTAAGTGAGGAGGAGCCTGAGCTGCAGAGAGACAGAGGTAAGTGAGGAGGTGACGTCCCCTCATTGAGGGATGGATAGGAGATACATTGTAACAGTTACAACAATAGAAACACTTCGAATAGACAAATGAATCATTTATTGCGGCAGATCTGCATGTTACACCTCAAAGAGGGACAAATAAGAACGAGGGACAGGGGGGCAATATGTAAATTAAGCCACACCCCTTATTGAGGGATGAAGCCACGACCCCTCATGGAGGGATGGGTGAAGCCACGCCCCCTCGTTGAGGGATGGGTGAAGCCACGCCCCTTCATTAAGAGATGGATAGGAGATACATTGTAATAGTTACAATAGAAACACTTTGAATGGGCAAATGAATCATTTATTGTGAGGGACAGGGGGCATGGACTCCAAAGAGGGACAAATGGGAATAACGAGGGACAGGGGGCATGGACTCCAAAGAGGGACAAATGAGAATAACGAGGGACAGGGGTGGCGTGGATTCTAATGAGGGACAAATGAGAGCAACGAGGGACAGGGGGCATGGACTCCAAAGAGGGACAAATGAGAGCAACGAGGGACAGGGGGCATGGACTCCAAAGAGGGACAAATGACAATGAGGGACAGGGGGCATGGACTCCAAAGAGGGACAAATTAGAAAAAGGGACAGGGGGACATGGACTCCAAAGGGGGAAAAATGACAACAATGAGGGACAGGGGGACATGGACTCCAAAGAGGGACAAATGAGAACAAGGGACAGGGGGACATGGACTCCAAAGAGGGTGATGGCTGGGGCAATAGGTCTCATGGATCTTGCTAACAAAATGGCTTAAGCGAACAAAATGGATGCCAGATAATACCATTTTGTGAAATACTCACCTGTAAAATGGGTATTATAAGTATGTCACACACCCCGCTTCAGATAACCATAACATGTGGGTAATACCGACCTGAAGAGGGCGTTCCTGCAGAGATGATAGTAAAAAGAAAGCCCCTCCCTGATCCATAAATACCTGGGACCTCCCACTCATTACCCAGTATACAGAAGCAGTAAGAAAGGGACCAGGAAGAGGCAAATATAAATCAAACAAAGTTCACAATAGAAAGGATCCCGAATACAAAAAAGGGCGGGTGAAGCGGGGTGTGTGACATACTTATAATACCCATTTTACAGGTGAGTATTTCACAAAATGGTATTATTCTAAGTATGTCACACACCCCGCTTCAGATAACCATAACATGTGGGACATCCAACAGCAGTGTCCATAAAAGGGCAGGGATCCAAAACAAGGCAACAATGCACAACTTAAACCACAACAGCTTGCAGAACTGTACGGCCAAAAGCAGCATCCGCTGAGGCCCGAACATCAACCTTGTAAAACTTGGAAAAAGTGTGAACAGAAGACCAAGTAGCGGCCTTACAAACTTGCTCAACAGAGGCCTGGTGCTGGAATGCCCAGGACGCCCCAACAGCAAGAGTAGAATGAGCAGTAACACAAAAAGGGGGACATTTCCCCTTGGCAGAATAGGCCCCAATGATGGCCTGACGAATCCATTTACTAATGGAAGAATTAGCGGGAGCTAAACCCTTCCTAGGCCCAAAAGGCACCACAAAAAAAGCATCAGTCTTACGAAAAGAAGACGTAACCACCAGATAATATTTCACCGCACGAACCACATCCAAGGAATGCAGCGCCCTTTCCTTATCGTTGCAAGGATTGGGACATAGAGAGGGCAGAACAATGTCCTGATTCAGATGGAAGGCCAAAACCACCTTAGGAAGAAAATCAGGCTTAAACCGAAACACAACCTTATCCTGATGCCTTTCGAAGTACGGAGCTTTAATGGATAAAGCTGCCAACTCGGAAACACGCCTAACCGAAGTGATAGCCACCAAAAAAACCACCTTTTGAGTAAGTGACGACAAGGCAGCCTCATTCAAGGGCTCAAATGGAGGACCCTGAAGAGCAGAAAGAACCAAGTTCAAATCCCAAACTGGAACAAAAGGCTTCCTAGGAGGCCGTACATGCATAACTCCTTGGAAAAAGGTCTTGACTAAGGGATGAAGTGCAAAGGACCTTTGAAAAAAAAAAACACCGCTAGGGCAGAGACCTGCCCTTTTAAAGTACTAATTTGGAGCCCCAGCTCCAAACCCTGTTGAAGAAACTCCAAAATTCTGGGAACGGAGAACTCCCGGCAAGAGAAGGACCTGCCTTCACACCAATCAATATAGGACCTCCAGGCCCTATAATAAATAGTAGAGGAAGACCGCTTCCTGGCGCTGATAAGAGTCTGGACCACCGCATCAGAAAGGCCCTCCTCCTTCAAGATTGCGGTTTCAGCAGCCAAGCCGTCAAAGCCAGCGATGGTAAATTTGGAGGACATAGCCGACCCTGTGTGAGCAGGTCCGGCCTCAGAGGCAGGGCGAACTGATCTTTTGCCAGCCTTACCAGATCTGCGAACCAAACGCGCCTTGGCCACCTCGGAGCCACCAGGATCGCTGACGCGCCTTCCAACGCCAGTTTGCGCACCACCCTGGCTAGCATCGGGAACGGAGGGAACAGGTAAAGCAACCCCAGATCCCTCCAGTTCAGAGACATGGCATCCACCGCCAGAGCCAGAGGGTCCTGTGAGAGAGACACAAAGACCGGAAGCTTGTGATTGTGACGAGAGGCAAAGAGATCCACAGTCGGGAACCCCCACCTGAGACACACCGAACGAAACACCTTGGGACTGAGAGACCACTCCCCCTGACGAGAGGAGGCCCTGCTCAGCGAGCCGGCCTCCGAGTTCTCCACTCCCGGAATGTAGACTGCCGAGATGCACGGGACGTGGCTCTCCGCCCAGTCCAGAATCAAAGACACTTCCCTGAGGGCACTCCTGCTGCGAGTCCCTCCCTGGTGATTGATATAAGCAACCGCCGTCATGTTGTCCGACCGGACCTGAACTGGCAGGCCTCTCAACTGATGAGTCAAGCGAAACAGAACCAACCTGATGGCTCTCAACTCCAGAATATTGATGGGCTCGTGAGCCTCCTGCGGACTCCACAGACCCTGAAACTGGAAGTCCTTCCAAACACCCCCCCAGCCTGACAGACTGGCATCCGTGGTCACCGTTTCCCAACGTGGAGCCAGGAAGGATCTGCCTTTCGACAGATTGACAGACCCCAGCCACCATTGTAGAGAACGACGAACTCTGGGAGTCAACCGGAAGGACTGGTCCAATGACGACTGCGACCTGTCCCAAACCTTCAGCGGATGAAGCTGAAGCACCCTCGTATGGAACTGCGCAAAGGGAACTGCCTCGAATGAGGCCACCATTAGCCCCACCAGCCTCATCCCTAGCCGGATGGTCGGATGAGGGGCCAACAAGAGAAGCCGAACTAACTCCTGAATCAAAAGAATCTTGGCCTGGGGCAGGAACACCCTGGCCTGCGAGGTGTCCAGGGACATCCCCAAAAACATCACAATTCTGGACGGACAAAGAGAAGACTTGGGATGGTTGATCACCCAACCGAACCTCTCCAGAGTGGACACCACCACTCCGGTGTCCAACTCCGCTTGGTTGACGGAGGAGGCCATGATCAGTAGATCGTCCAGATAGGGCACAATGCGGATACCCTGAACTCTGAGCAGTGCCATCACCCCCGCTAGCACCTTGGTGAAAACCCGGGGAGCCGAGGTGAGACCGAAAGGAAGTGCCACAAACTGAAAATGCCGATCCTCCACCACAAACCTGAGAAACCTCTGGTGTGCTGGAAAAATCGGAATGTGTAGATACGCATCCTTGATGTCTATGGACGTCAGAAAGTCTCCCTGACGAAGAGAGTGAATGGCCGAGCGCAGCGTTTCCATGCGGAATTTGCGCGGCCGAATAAACCTGTTGAGAAACTTCAGATCCAAGATAGGACGGACCGACCCGTCCTTCTTGGGAACCGTGAACAGATTGGAATAGAAGCCCCTGCCCTGCTCCGAGGGGGGCACTGGGCAAATGACCGCCATGTCCAGAAGATTCTTTACTGCCACCAGGAGCCCCTGCGCCGCCAGAGGCTCCGAAGGCATCCGAGACCTGAAGAACCTGGAGGGGGGGCGGAGCTCGAACTCTAGCTTGTAACCGGAAGACACCACTTCCCGGATCCATCTGTCCGAGACTACTTGATCCCAGACCTGGGAGAAGTGTCTCAGCCGTCCCCCCACCCGCAAGGGTGAGGGCGCCCCCTCATTGCTGGGCCGGCTTAATAGCCGGCTTGGGCTTAGAACCCCAATGGTATCCAGAACGGGCACGTCCCCTGCCCCTGTTCCCGGAATCTCCTCTGGAAGATTGGAACGCAGATCCTCTGCCAGATCTGGCCCCACGAAAGGAAGTTGTAAAGGCAGGCGCCCCCCGAAAGGAACGGCGCTGCTTCTTACGTTGAGGCAACCTACCGCCCTTGGTGACGGAGTCCAATGTTTCTCCGAAGAGCCTCAACCCAACAAAGGGTAAAGCCGTCAGAGACTTTTTAGACATGAAGTCGGCCGCCCACTGGCGCAGCCAGACCGACCGCCGAATAGTCACCAACAAAGCCGACGTCCTACCACACATCATCAAAGTGTCATCCAAGGCAGTTAATACAAAGGATAAAAACAACTCACACCGTTTGAGGCTAAGGAACTCAGCACTACCAGGGCGAAGCCCGGAAGATGTCAACAAGTCCCTGACCACAGACCTGGCAGCCAACACCATAAGCTCAGAAGCGCACACAGGCCGTATAGCTGACCCAACGCTAGTAAAGCCATGACAAGCCATTTGGTCGATACGTTTATCCTCCCCATCCTTAAGGGTGGAACAATCCGGCCTATTTAAAACCGAGGAATTAGACAACCCCAGAACCGGAGCATCGACCTCGGGGGGGGGGGAAGCCCAGCGCTTAACCACCTCCGAAGGGAAAGGGTATTTCTTATCCCACCCCTGAGGGATACCAGGGAGCCTAGCCGGCCTGTCCCATTCCTTATCAATGATTTTGTGAAAATGCCGTTGTGAAGGAAACTCCAAGCGCGGCCTGGACTCCTCAAACAACTCACCCTCCTGCTGTGACGCCACCTCAGGAGGGGAGACATTCAGAACCTCCAACATCAAGGCCAGAGCGTGAGGGGAATCCGAGGATCTCCCCAACTCACTAAACTCAGCATCAGCGCCAGCGGACTGCTCATCGTCCGAAACCTCTGAACCCTAAGAAACCTCACCTTCCTCTAGCGCAGAATAATCAGACCAATCCAGATTATTAAAGTCATCAAGGTCCTCCACCGGCGTAGCCGGAGACAAATGCTTCCTCTTAGCCGGAGCCGTACGGGCGACTGAACTGGAAACAATTTTCTCAAGGTTGTCCAATCTGGCGCACATCTCAGATTGTAGATCCCTACCCATGACTACGTCACAGGGAGCGCGTGTCAGGGTGGGAGGTTGAGATGACTCGGCCGGCGGTGCTGACCCAGACGCCTGGGCTCCGGACTGCCGCGCAATAGTTTACTGTGCACAAGGTATACAAAGCAGTACATCATCCCCAGTAATGGATGCGCCACACAACATGCACTTTTTGGGATGCCCCGAAGGGGTCCCAGCCCCAGTATCCGGGGATGCCTCCATAAGGTGAACTTTTAATAGTCTCAATGACCCAGGGAATTACGCCAATAAGCAACCCGGGATGCCCCTTTAATGTCCCGAGTGGGAGGATTTATGACAAAAAATGAACCCAGGGATCAAGGACCGGGAGAGAACCCCCTAATTACTAAAGAAGATCCTCCTGATAACACCACCGCCTAAAAGAAAGAACAGAAGGGACCCAATAAATGCCAAAATAGGACAATATAGAAAGAAGAAACTATAATAAATAAGGCCCAAGGGCCACTCACGGATCCTTATGGCGTGGGAACAATGGCGACCTCACAGAACCTGAAGAGAAGCAGGCAGAAGGAAGGAAAGGGGCGTGGTCAGCGCGGACCGCGCGAAGATAAAATACCGCCTTCAGCCGCCCACTGAACGGAGCCTAACGCTCCGCAACGGCGCCTCCATCAGTATCCAGAAGCAGCGGGGGGCGGAGCCGCGGCGACGCGCGAAGGCCCGGCCCCGCCCCCCCCCCCCCCCCCCCGACGAGGACGCGAGGGAAGAATCTCCCTCGCTGAAACCATTCAGAGACCGGCGCCGCGGCAGACGTAACCCAGCAGGCGGGTGCGACCGCCGCTATCAGCGGAGCACCCGCCCTGCCAGGAAAGAAACAGTCAGCGGGGAGCCGGCCGCGGCAGCCGCCGCAGCCCGGCCCCGCCCCCTAAAAGTGCGTGAGGGGAAAGCTCCCCTCACAAGGAAGAAAAGAGCCAGCGCCCCGGCCGTAATGGCGGCCGCGGTGCAGAGCTAGCAAAGTACAGTTAAACACACACACACACAGAACAATCCGATGAGAATAAAAACTACCAGGACTCAATACTAGCCGTAGGAAGAGACCCCCCCAACCCCCACTGTTTTGACCAGGGAAGACTAGAGGGACCCCCCAGGGGCCAGTACCAAGGGACGGGGCATCCCAAACCGGGATCACCAACCCGGCGTCACCGCCTACCCTCTTATTTAGGGTCTCACGGGGGAGCTCTGCTCCTAGGCACCAAAGGTGCCAGTATACCCTCGCTGCGGGCCCGCAGCCAAGGCTGAGGAGGCATGTATCTTAAAGCTAACAGGAAAAAAGGGAAGCCCGAGCGGAAATAATCAAAAAGACAGGCCGGGAGTTACCCCGGCTACCTGAAATCCCCCTGTGCAAGGAGGAGCCATCATCTTCTGACTTGCTCGCCGTCTTGCAGAGATGGAAAACTGGGTAATGAGTGGGAGGTCCCAGGTATTTATGGATCAGGGAGGGGCTTTCTTTTTACTATCATCTCTGCAGGAACGCCCTCTTCAGGTCGGTATTACCCACATGTTATGGTTATCTGAAGCGGGGTGTGTGACATACTTAGAATATAGTTACATGCAAGGCTTTATAAGATAGAATATTTTGCAGGCTTCTTAGTAGAAATTTATTGCAGAAAATACCATTTTGTGAATACTCACCTGTAAAATGGGTATTGTAAGTATGTCACACACCCCGCTTCAAACATTAATAATTACTCTTGGGTTACTCCACCAGCAGGTGGCGACGTTGCAGAGAAGTCCTGAAAAACGAGCCCCTCCTGATCTATAATACCTGGGACCTCCCACTTATCTCCCAGTTTTCAAACAGCAGTAAAGACAAAGTACCAGGAAAAATACCATTTTGTGAGTACTCACCTGAAAAATGGATATTGTCAGTGTGCCACACACCCCGCTTCCCCTTTAATTCTTAATGATCGGGTTACTCACCAGCAGGTGACGACATTGCAGAGAGAAGTCTTGTAAATGAGCCCCTCCTGGCCTACATATACCTGGGACCTCCCACTGAATCACCAGTTATTTAAAAATGCAGAAAGACAAGGTACCAGGAAATCCAACGGTAACCTCAAAATAAAGAAAAGCTTCACCATATAAAGGATTTGGGATACCGAAAAGGGCGGGTGAAGCGGGGTGTGTGACACACTGACAATATCCATTTTTCAGGTGAGTACTCACAAAATGGTATTATTCTCAGTGTGCCACACACCCCGCTTCCCCTTTAATTCTTAACGATCGGTACATCCAAAAGCAGTGTCCGCAAGGGATGGGTATCCAAAAGCAAGGTGAAGCATAACTTAAACCACTGCAGTCTGCAGAACTTTGTGGCCAAAAACAGCATCCGCTGAAGCCCGCACATCAACCTTGTAAAACTTAGAAAAAGTGTGAACAGAAGACCAAGTAGCGGCCTTACAAACTTGTTCAACAGAAGCTTGGTGCCGAAAAGCCCAAGACGCTCCAACGGCGCGAGTAGAATGAGCAGTGATAAGAAAAGGGGGAACTTTCCCCTTGGCAGAATAGGCCACAATAATGGCCTGACGTATCCATTTGCTAATGGAAGATTTGGCCGGTGCCAAACCCTTCTTAGGCATCAGTTTTACGAAAAGGAGAAGTAATAATCAAATAGTACTTAACAACAATGCAAAACCCTCTCCTTGTCATTCTTAGGCTTAGGACACAGGGAGGGAAGAACAATATCTTGGTTCAAATGAAAAGCAGAAACAACCTTAGGAAGAAAGTCTGGTTTGAACCGAAAGACCACTTTGTCCTGATGCCTCTCAAAGTAGGGCGCCTGGATAGACAAGGCCGCCAACTCCGAGACACGCCGAACCGAAGTGATGGCTACCAAGAAGACAATCTTCTGAGTCAGGGTAGACAACGCAATATCTTGCAAAGGCTCAAAAGGAGGAGCCTGAAGAGCAGAAAGAACCAAATTCAAGTCCCAAACAGGGAGTAATGGTTTCCTGGGAGGCCGCACATGCGTAACCCCCTGGAAAAAAGTTTTAACTAAGGGATGAAGCGCAAAATGCTTCTGAAAAAAAGAAAAATCGATAAGGCAGAAACCTGCCCTTTCAAAGTACTCAGCTGAAGACCAGAGTCCAGCCCAGATTGTAAAAACTCCAGAATCATGGAGACCAAAAAGACCCTACAAGGAAAAGATCTAACCTCACACCAAGCGATATAGGTTTTCCAAGTCCTATAGTAGGTGATAGAAGAAGACCACTTTCGGGCAACGATCATGGTCTTAATAACCGAGTCAGAAAGACCCTCCTCCTTCAAGATGGAGGTCTCAGCGGCCAAGCCATTAAAACCAGCGTTGGTAAACTGGGGTAAGACAGCCGACCCTGAGCGAGCGGACCTGACCGAAGAGGCAGAATGAGCTGAATTACTGTCAGCCAAATAATGTCTGCGCACCAAACTCGACTTGGCCGTCTTGGAGCCACGCAAATGGCGGACACCCTTTCCAGAACCAGCTTCCGTACCACCCAGCCTAGCCTGGGTATCAGAGGAAACAGGTACAGAAAACCCAGGTTCCCCCGGCTCAGGGATATGGCTTCCGCCGCCAGAGCCAGAGGATCCTGAGAGGGTGACACAAAGATCGGGAGCCTGCAATTGTGACGCCAGGGAAACAGGACCACCTCTGGTGTCCCCCACCGGAGCAGACTGCAGACTGCCGAGAGATAAAGAACATGTGTCTTCGCCCAGGTCAGGATCAGGGACCCCACTCTGAGGGCACCCAGACTGGGAGTCCCTCCCTGATGATTGAAGTAAGCAACCGTTGTTTGACTGTCCGAGCGTAGCTGAACCAGAATGCCCAGACCCTGATGGGACACAAGAGCAAGAACCAGACGGAAGGCTCTCAGCTCCAGAACAGACAGCCAAGGATTGGAACGAAGGATCCAAGCCAACTCCTGAATTAGACAAACCTTGGACTGAGCGAGCAACGCCCTGTGTTGACCGAATTCCCAGAAAGGACACCACCCTGGCTAGAGCAAGGGGGGACCTGGGAAGTTTGAAAAACTTCAGATGCAGGACGGGGCAACCTGACCCGTCCCTCTAGGGGATTGCGAAGAGAATGGTGTAAAAATCGAGGCCCACCTCTAAGTGCGGCACCAGCCGGATGACCGCCATTTCCAGGAAAACCCGCGAAGAAGGGCGAGACTCGAACTCCGGTTTGTAACCGGGCGACACCACCTCCCAGATCTCTGTGTCCGGAGACTCCCGGCCTTAAACCAGGGAGAAGTGTCGCAATTGTCCCCCCACCCGCACGGGTGAGAGCAGCCCCTCATTGCTGAGCGGGCTTAGCAGTAGCTTTGGGCTTGGCGCCCCAGGACTGACCGGGACGGCCACGACCTCTTCCCCGGGACCAACCTACAGACCCAGTAACGGGAAGGGAAGCCCCTCTGCCCACTCTGGCTCCTCGAAAGGAGGGACTAAAGGAACTTGCACCCCTAAAGGAGCGACGAGGTTTCTTTAATTGAGGCAACTTACCATCCTTGGTAACAGCATCCAATTTCTCGCCAAAAAGGCGTAAACCTAGGAAGGGAAGCGCTGTAAGCGCCCTTTTAGAGTTAAGGTCCGCCGTCCACTGGCGCAGCCATATAGACCGAATAGCCACCAGCAAAGCCGCTGTCCTGCTACTCGTCGCAAGAGCATCGTCCTGAGCAGTCAGGGCAAAAGAAACAAATGACTCACACTGCTTGAGAGAGCTAATCATATCACAAGTGGGATCAAGATCTGCGAGCAGATCCCTAATAATGGATCTAACAGCCAGCAGAAGAAGCGCCAAAAATTGGCCGTAGTGTCGACCGGCACTGATAAAACCATGGCGGGCCAATTGATTAACCCGACGATCCTCACCATCCTTAATGGTAGTGGTGCCAGAAAGGTGCAACGCAGCCGGGCCAGTCAACCCCAACACCGGGGTGTCGACTTCGGGGGGCACTGACCAGAGCTTCACCAAGTCCTCTGGAAAGGGATAACGCTTATCCCAATTAGGAGGAGTTCCAGCCAGGCGCGTGGGTTGTTCCCATTCTTTAAGGACAAGCTTTTCAAAGTGCTGTTGCCTGGGAAAAACCAAACGCGGCTGGGGTACATCAAACAACTCACCTTTTGGCAGGGGGACCACCGCAGGCGTAGCCAAGGCCAAAACTTTAAACATTTGAGCCAAAATGGAAGGAGTGTCAAGGGACACCCCCACAGCCTGATCACCAGCAGTATCAAACAATAGCTGGTCTGCAGGCTCATCCGACTCCTCAAGGAGTTCCCCCTCCTCATCAGGGGGACAATCGGAATAATCCAAAAATTCAGGTACCTCATCCTCCAGGGCAGGTACTGCCGGAGCAAGGTGCTTCCGCTTTGCCGTAGCCTTCTGAGCCACTGAAGCGGAGATAATTTTCTCGAGGTTGGCCAACCGCGCATGCACCTCGGAATGCGAATCCCCATTTTTGACAGTGTCACACGGGGTCCGGACTAGGTTGGGGGGGATAGGAGATGACGGAAATTGCGAGGAGCCAGAAGCAGGAGCAACGGACTGGCGCGCAATGTTCTGCTGAGCACATGGAACGCATAATATGACATCATCGCCTGGGAGCGGAACCCCACAGCCCCCACACAACCTGGATAGCCCCGAGGAGCCATTTCCGGTAACATTGGAAGCCTCCATACGGTGAATTTGTGGTATTCGCAACAACCCAGGGTTTTACGCATTAAGCAACCCGGGATGCCCCTTTGTAATTAAAGTCCCGGAAGTGGGAGGATTTTTTTTTTTTTTTTAAACCTAGGAAAATCCCAATTTAGAGACTAAGACTAGCCAGGTATACCAGACCGGGAGAGCCACTGCAGTGAGGGGATCCCAGAATCTGTGGGGGAAAAGAGACCACAGTCAGTCCCCCAGCCACAATCATACATAACCAATAAGGCAAACATATATGGCTAGCTTAAACATCTTGAATAAATATACATGACACATGTAATTTCAAGGCAAAGCAGAGTGCAAAAAATCAGAGCACATACTGTGTATAAATACATGCCCATACACATACATAAATATACACATACATATATATATATATAAATATATATATATATCCATACACATACCTACACACTACACATTAAATATATATATATATATATGCGAATCACAAGGTAAAGTGAACAATCGCAGCCACTGGAGCACATATCCCACCTATGTGAAACAACAACATTCCCCATAAGTAGAAATGCCCCAGGGAGAAAAATGCTGCACAAGCAGCCATAGCATAAGAACAGCCCCATGTGCGCAATGGTGGGGCCGTTTTACCTGTGTAGTTTTCAGCCGCAAGCTCTTCCCCCACCGGCTGCAGCGTCCAGGTCTCTAATGAGACCAGGGCCGCAAAGGGAGGGAAAAACAAACAAACAAACAAACAGTCAAAAACAGGCCCCAGCAGCCCATGTGCTGACACTAAAAACTGCCAAGGCCTTTTCACAGTAAAGTAAAGCACTCATGCACATTACACACACACACACACCCCTTCCCCCCCCCCTAGCGAAGGGAGAAGGTGACCTCGGGACAGGGAGACATCGGGACATCGGGACAGGGGCATCCCAAATCCGGATCACCAGCCGGATAGCCACATTGCCCCACAAGTAGGGTCGAGCGGAGGAGATAAGCTCCTAGGCACCTAAAGTGCCATCAACCTTTGCCCAGCCCGCAGCCTAGGCTGGGAGGCTTCCATTTAACTAGGCATAATAAACACACTAGAACTGGGCAGAAATAGACAAAAAGGGGATGCCGGATTTTACCCCGGCTACCTGCAAGCAGGAGGCTTCATTCTTCTGTCTTGTCGCTTCATGCAGAGAGAAAAAACTGGTGATTCAGTGGGAGGTCCCAGGTATATGTAGGCCAGGAGGGGCTCGTTTACAAGACTTCTCTCTGTAACGTCGTCACCTGCTGGTGAGTAACCCGATCGTTAAGAATTAAAGGGGAAGCGGGGTGTGTGGCACACTGAGAATAAAACCATTGGTAACCCTCAAACTGTAAACGAAGCTTCACCCTATAAAGAATCCAGGATACCAAAAAGGGCGGGTGAAGCGGGGTGTGTGACATACTTACAATACCCATTTTACAGGTGAGTATTCACAAAATGGTATTATTCTAAGTCACACACCCCGCTTCAAACATTAATAATTACTCTTGGGACATCCAAAAGCAGTGTCCAGAAAGGGCGGGTATATAATAAGGCCATAATGCCATAACTCAAACCACTGCAGCCTGCGGCCAAACACAGCATCCGCTGAAGCCCGCACATCAACCTATTCTAAGTATGTCACACACCCCGCTTCAGATACTAAATCATTAGACTTGGGTATACTCACCGCTAGGTGGCGACGTTTGCAGAGAAGTCCAAAAACAAGCCCCTCCCGGTCTATACATACCTGGTACCTCCCAACTATTCCCCAGTGTTCTTCTCTGCAAGATGGCGACAAGACAGAAGAAAGAAGTCTCCTGCTTGCAGGTAGCCGGGGTATCACCCCGGCCCCCCCCTTATGGTCTATTTCTGCCCGGTTCCTCTTGTTATTTTCCCCTGATTTAAGTGGTAGCCTCCCAGCTTAGGCTGTCGGCCGGGCAAAGCGTAGACAGCACTTAAGGTGCCTAGGAGATTAGCTCCTCCGCTCGACCCCATATTAGGGGGCAATGCGCATATCCGGTTGGTGATCCGGATGTGGGATGCCCCAGCCCTTTGGTCATTGCTGGCCCCCCCTTTTCCCACTCTTTGCTTTCCACCCCTCTTTTAGCTTCTCCCTGCGTGTGGGGCTTGTATGAGCGCTGTGTTTGTGGTGGACTGTGTGTTGGTGCTTGTGGCAGGAACGGGTGCTACGGTCCGTCCGTCTGCCCTTTCACTTTTTTGATTGGGGGCTCCTTGAGCCCCCTGGTCTACCTTGTTTTTTGCAGGGGGCGGGTCGGGCGGCGCGTGTGCTGCCGGCCCGCCGCTCGTTTCTTTTTCTGAGGGCAGGCGCCATTTTCTGGCGCCCGCCTCTCAGCCGGATCTCCAGGGCTGGCGGGGGCGGGGGCGGGGAGGCGCGCTGAGCCGCCGGCCCGCCTGGCTGTTAGGGCGCCGAGGATCGTTCTCGGCGCCCGCTGGCTGAGACTGGAGGCGGGCGGGACTGGGCGGCTTGTGTGCCGCTGGCTCGCCTGGCAGCTTATGCGAGCGCCATTCTGGGGTGCCCGCGGCTCTGACTAGGGGGGTGGGCGGGGCGGCGTTTTGCGCGGCCCGCGCCGTGTCTGGCTGTTCAGGGAGGGGTGGGGCCACGGCGTCTCCCGTGCTCTGATGGGTCCGTCCCCTCTCTTCTTCTTCCCTCATCTCTCGCTGGCCGCCATATTGCTCTGCTTGGTGTTAATAGGTAGGACGTTATATGTTTGGTCTGGGCAGGGGGGGCCTTATTTTTTTCTGGGCCCCTTCCTCGCTGGGGGGTGACGGCAGGGTCCCTTAGCATGACTCTTTGGCTGGGAATCTTACTGGGTTCCCCTGGCTCACTTCTATGAAGTATGCATATATATATATATATATATATATATATATATATATATATATATATATTATAATTATGGGTATTTAGCCCCTGTTATGCTGCCCCATTGGGGTCCCTGCCTGACCCGCTTTGGTGTCTATTTACTGTACTATATGTGTGTGTTCACTGTTGTTATGGTTGTACATGGTGTGACTGTTGTCTCTTGTTTTTCAGATCCTGGGATCCCATCCTACAGGGCTCTCCCGGTCTTAAATACCTGGCTAGTTGGGCTTGGCCGTTATCTTTTGTTAATTTCCCATTTCAGGGCTTTACATATATATAAAAAAAACTAGAGGGGCATCCCGGGTCGCTTACTGCGTAAATCCCTGGGTTACTGCGAATACCATAAATTCACCATATGGAGGCTACCAAAGATACCGGAAATGGTCCTTCGGGGGCAGTCCAGGCTTTGTGGGGGATGTGGGACTCTGCTCCCAGGGGATGATGTCATTATATGTATTCCATGTGCACAGCGGAACATTGAGCGCCAGTCCGGCACCCCGGTGCCCGGTCCTTCATCGGCCGCGCCATCTCCCTCCCCCCCTCGCCTTTTCCGGACCCCGTGTGACGTTGTCATTGGGGGTGATTCGCAGTCCGAGGTATGCGCCCGTTTGGCCAGCCTCGAGAAGATGTTTTCCGCTGTGGTCGCTCAGAAGGCTCCGGCTAAGCGGAAACACTTGTCTCCACCTCCGCCGGACTCAGACGATGAGGTTGTCGAGGCTCTGGATTGGTCAGATCGTCCCCTTGAGGAGGGTGAGCTGACTGAGGAATTAGACGATCCTGAGGTTCAGCAGCTGCTGGGTGCTGAGGGCGACCAGGACACGGGGTCTGTCCCCGACACGCCTTCCATTCTGGCCCAAATGTTTGAGGTTTTGGACCCTCCTGAAGGGGCTCCTCGGCCAAAGGGTCAGCTTTTTGGGGTGACCAAGCCGCGCTTGGAGTTTCCCAGTCAACAGCATTTTGAGGATGTTGTCCTTAAGGAATGGGAGAAACCTACGCGTCTCGTTGGGGTGCCGTCTAGCTGGGATAGGAAGTATCCCTTTCCGGCGGACGTGGTTAAGCGTTGGTCTGTCCCTCCCGAGGTTGATGCCCCGGTCTTGGGACTGTCTAATACGGCGGTTGTACATTCTCCTGACACGACTTCTCTCAAGGACGGCGAGGATCGCCGAATTGATCAGCTGGCCCGCCATGGTTTTGTCTGTGCGGGTTCGTTTTTGAGGCCTGTTTGTGCTTCGGCACTTTTATTGTTGGCGGTTAGGTCTATTGTCAGGGATTTATGTGCGGATCTTGATCCTTCTTGTGATGAGTTTATTGCCCTTAAGCGTTGCGAGTCCTTCATTTCATTTATCCTTCGCGCTCAGGATGATGCCATGTTGATGTGTGGCAGGGCTACGGCTCTGTCGGTTGCTATTCGCCGCTCAGTGTGGTTGAGGCAGTGGACTGCTGATTTTAATTCCAAGAGATCGCTCACAGCTCTTCCCTTTTTGGGTTTGCGGCTGTTCGGTGAGAAGTTAGATTCAGTTGCTCCTTTCGGGGGGCGGCCTCCTTCAATCCTTCCTTTCGGGGAGCCAGGGCCGGCAGGGGTGCGGGCTTTTCGGTTTCCAGGGGTGCCAGCTGGAACAGGGGTAGAGGCCGTGGCCGTTCCGTTCACGGCTGGGGCGCTAAGCCCAAACCAGCTGCCAAGCCCACTCAGCAATGAGGGGGCGCCCTCACCCTTGCGGGGGGGGGGGGGCGGTTACGACTCTTCTCCCAGGTATGGGACCAGGAGGTCTCGGACAGGTGGATCCGTGAGGTGGTGTCGGCCGGTTACAAGCTGGAGTTCGAGTCCCGCCCTCCTCCAAGATTTTTCAGGTCTCGTGTTCCCTCAGATCCCTTGGCCGCGCAGGGGCTCCTGGCGGCGGTACAGAATCTTCTGGAATGGCAGTCATTTGCCTGGTCCCTCCTTCGGAGGTGGGGCGCGGGTATTACTCCAATCTTTTCACAGTTCCCAAAAAGGATGGGTCATTTCGCCCCATCCTGGATTTGAAGTTTCTCAACCGGTTTATTCGTCCCCGGAAGTTTCGCATGGAAACTCTGCGGTCTGCGATCAATTCACTTCGGCAGGGGGACTTTATGATGTCCATAGACATCAAGGATGCATACCTTCACATTCCGATTTTTCCAGCTCACCAGAGGTTTCTTCGCTTTGTGGTGAAGGATCGGCATTTTCAGTTTGTGGCTCTTCCGTTCGGTCTCACCTCGGCTCCGCGAGTATTCACCAAGGTATTGGCGGGTGTGATGGCCCTTCTCAGAGCTCAGGGGATTCGCATTGTGCCTTATCTGGACGATCTTCTCATCATGGCCCCTTCCTTCAGTCAAACGGAAGTGGACACCAGCACGGTGGTGTCCACTCTGGAGAGGTTCGGCTGGGTGATCAACTACCCCAAGTCCTCTCTGGTTCCGGCCAGGGTGGTGACCTTTCTGGGGATGTCCTTGGACTCTTGCCAGCACAGAGTTTTTCTCCCTCAGGCCAAGGTTCTGTTGATTCAGGAATTGGTTCAGCTTCTTCTTTCCAATCCTCGGCCGTCCGTCCGTCTAGGGATGAGACTGGTGGGGCTGATGGTAGCTTCTTTCGAGGCGGTTCCATTCGCTCAGTTTCACACGAGGACGCTTCAACTTCATCTGTTGGCGTCTTGGGACCGGCGACAGCGGTCGTTGGATCGGTCCTTCCGGATGTCTCCCCGGGTTCGGCAATCTCTCTTGTGGTGGATGGTTTCGGACAATCTTTTAAAGGGCAGGTCGTTCCTGACCCCGCTTTGGGAAACTGTGACCACGGATGCCAGTCTGTCGGGATGGGGAGGTTTCTGGAAGGATCTTCGGTTCCGGGGGCAGTGAGGTCCTCAGGAGGCCCACTTGCCCATCAATGTTCTGGAGTTGAGAGCCATCAGGTTGGTTCTGTTTCATTTGTCGCAGCATTTACAGGGCTTGCCGGTTCAGGTTCGATCGGACAATCGGACGACGGTTGCTTACATCAATCACCAAGGAGGGACTCGCAGTCTGGGTGCCCTCAGAGAGGTGTCTCTGATCCTAGCTTGGGTGGAGACTCATGTCCCTTGCATCTCGGCAGTGTACATCCCAGGAGGGGAAAACACGGAGGCGGACTTCCTGAGCAGGTGCTCTTCCCGCCGGGGGGAATGGTCTCTCCACCCCCAGGTGTTTCGGTCGCTTTGTCTCCAGTGGGGGACGCCGGAGGTGGATCTGTTTGCCTCTCGTCACAATCACAAGCTCCCGACATTTGTGTCGCTCTCTCAGGATCCTCTGGCTCTGGCGGCGGATGCCATGACTCTGAGCTGGGGGGACCTGGGGTTTCTGTATCTGTTTCCTCCGATTCCCATGCTAGGCAGGGTGTTGCGAAAGCTGGTCCTGGAAGGGGTCCCCGCCATTCTCGTGGCTCCAAGGTGGCCAAGGCGAGTGTGGTTCACAGACATCGTTCGTCTGGCAGTGGATCAGTTCGATCTGCCTCTTCGGCAGGACCTTCTCACTCAGGGTCTACTATGTTACCACAATTTACCAACGCTGGCTTTGACGGCCTGGCTGCTGAAACCTCCATCTTAAAGGAGGAAGGTCTTTCGGATTCGGTTATTCAGACTCTTATTAGTGCCAGGAAGAGGGCTTCCTCTTCCATCTACTATACAGCTTGGAGATCTTATATTGATTGGTGTGAGGCTAGATCCTTGCCCTGTCGGGTCTTCTCTGTTTCTAGGATTTTGGAATTTCTTCAGTCTGGGCTGGACTCTGGTCTTCAGTTGAGTACTTTGAAGGGGCAGGTTTCTGCCTTGTCTATCTTTTTTCAAAGGTCCTTTGCACTCCATCCTTTGGTCAAGACTTTTTTCCAGGGGGTTTCGCACCTGCGGCCTCCTAGGAAGTCTTTGCTCCCTGTGTGGGATTTGAATTTGGTTCTTTCTGCTCTTCAGGCTCCTCCTTTTGAGCCTTTGCAGGACATTGCTCTTTCTACTTTGACTCAGAAGGTTGCCTTTTTGGTGGCCATTACTTCGATTCGGCGTGTTTCGGAATTGGCAGCCTTGTCGATTCAGGCTCCTTATTTTGAGAAACATCAGGACAAAGTGGTTTTTCGCTTCAAACCGGACTTTCTTCCTAAGGTAGTTTCAGCCTTTCATCTTAATCAGGACATTGTTCTTCCTTCCTTGTGTCCTAATCCTAGGAATGACAAGGAGAGAGCCTTGCATTGTTTAGATGTGGTACGTTGTGTTAAGTGCTATTTGCGTACTACATCGCCTTTTCGTAAGACTGATGCCTTTTTCGTGGTGCCCTGCGGGGCTAGGAAGGGCCTGGCTCCGGCTAAGTCTTCTATTAGCAAATGGATTCGCCAGGCGGTTGTTGGGGCCTACTCTGCCAAAGGGAAGGATCCCCCTTTTCGTGTTACTGCTCACTCTACTCGTGCGGTTGGAGCGTCCTGGGCTTTTCAGCACCAGGCTTCTGTTGAACAAGTTTGTAAGGCTGCTACTTGGTCTTCTGTTCACACTTTTTCTAAGTTTTACAAGGTTGATGTGCGGGCTTCAGCGGATGCTGTTTTTGGCCGCAAGGTTCTGCAGGCTGCAGTGGTTTGAGTTTCTGCATTATTTCCTGGTTGGATACCCGCCCCTTTTTGGACACTGCTGTTGGATGTCCCAAGTCTAATGATTTAGTATCTGAAGCGGGGTGTGTGACATACTTAGAATAATACCATTTTGTGAATACTCACCTGTAAAATGGGTATTATAAGTATGTCACACACCCCGCTTCACCCGCCCTTTTTGGTACCTGGGTCTTTATATGGTGATAGTTTATAGTTGAGGGTTACATTTGTTTTTCCCTGGTACCTTGTCTTTACTGCTGTTTGAATACTGGGGAATAGTTGGGAGGTACCAGGTATGTATAGACCGGGAGGGGCTTGTTTTTGGACTTCTCTGCAAACGTCGCCACCTAGCGGTGAGTATACCCAAGTCTAATGATTTAGTATCTGAAGCGGGGTGTGTGACATACTTATAACACCCATTTTACAGGTGAGTATTCACAAAATGGTATTTTTAAAACTTGGAAAAGGTGAGAACAGAAGACCAAGTAGCAACCTTACAAACTTGATCAACAGAAGCCTGGTGCTGAAAAGCCCAAGACGCTCCAACAGCACGAGTAGAATGAGCAATGATACGAAAAGGAGGAACCTTCCCCTTGGCAGAATAGGCCCCAACAACAGCCTGACGAAACCACTTGCTAATGGAAGACTTAGCCGGAGCCAAACCCTTCCTAGGCCCACAGGGCACCATGAAAAAGGCATAGTCTTACGAAAAGGATATGTAGAAAGCAAATAGTACGTCACACAGCGTACCACGTCCATACAGCGCAAAACCCTCTCCTTGTCATTCCTAGGCTTAGGACACAAGGAAGGAAGAGAAATGTCCTGGTTAAGATGAAAAGCAGAGACCACCTTAGGAAGAAAGTCCGGTTTGAAGCGGAAAACCACTTTGTCCTGATGTCTCTCAAAGTAATAAACCTGAATCGACAAAGCTGCCAACTCCGAAACGCGCCGAACCGAAGTGATGGCCACCAAAAAGGCAACCTTCTGAGTCAGAGTAGAAAGAGCAATATCCTGCAAAGGCTCAAAAGAAGGAGCCTGAAGAGCAGAGAAAACCAAATTCAAATTCCAAAAAGGGAGCAAAGGCTTCCTAGGAGGCAGCAAATGTGAGACCCCCCGGAAGAAAGTCTTGACCAAAGGATGAAGCGCAAAGGACTTTTGAAAAAAGACAGACAAGGCAGAAAACCTGCCCCTTCAAAGTACTCAGCTGAAGACCAGAGTCCAGCCCCGATTGAAGAAATTCCAAAATCCTGGAAACAGAAAAGACCCGACAGGGCAAAGATCTAGCCTCACACCAATCAATATAAGATCCCCAAGTCCTATAGTAGATGGCAGAAGAGGACCTCTTCCTGGCACTAATAAGAGTCTGAATAACAGAATCCGAAAGATCTTCCTCCCTTAAGATGGAGGTTTCAGCAGCCAGGCCGTCAAAGCCAGCGTTGGTAAATTGGGGTAACGCAGTTGACCATGTGTGATAAGATCCGGCCGAAGAGGCAGATCGAACTGATCCACCGCCAGACGAACGATGTCTGCGAACCACACCCTCCTTGGCCACCTAGGAGCCACGAGAAAGGCGGGAACCCCGTCCAGGGCCAGCTTTCGTAACACCTTGCCCAGCATGGGGATCGAAGGAAACAGAGAAAGGGAACCCCAGGTCCCCCCAGCTCAGGGACATGGCATCCACCGCCAGAGCCAGAGGATCCTGAGAGAGCGACACGAATGCCGGAAACCTGTAATTGTGACAAGAGGCAAACAGATCCACCTCCGGCGTCTCCCACCGGAGACAAAGCGTCCGAAACACCTGGGGGAGGAAAGACCATTTCACCCGGCGGGAAGAGCACCTGCTCAGTAAGTCCGCCTCCGTGTTTTCCACTCCCGGAATGTACACTGCCGAGATGCAAGAGACATGAGTCTCCGCCCAGGCTAGAATCAGAGACACCTCTCTGAGGGCACTCAGACTGCAAGCCCCTCCCTGTCGATTGATGTAAACAACCGCCTTCCGATTGTCCGACCGAACCTGAACCGACAAGCCCTGTAAATGCTGTGTCAAGTGAGACAGAACCAACCTGATGGCTCTCAACTCCAGAACGATGATGGGAAAGTGGGCCTCCAGAGCACCCCACCGCCCCCGGAACTGAAGGTCCTTCCAGAAACCTCCCCATCCTGACAAACGGGCGTCCGTGGTGACAGCTTCCCAAAAAGGCGTCAGAAAGGACCTGCCCCTCAAGAGACTGTCCGAGACCATCCAAAAATGCGTGGAATGGGGGCAACTTCATAAACTGGTCCTGTGCCACTCAGGACCCACTGGAGAGACTGCCGAACCCGGGAGGACATCCGGAAAGACCGATCCAACGACCGCGGTCGCCGGTCTCAAGACGCCAACAGATAAAGCTGAAGCGTCCTCGTGTGAAACTGAGCAAAGGGAACTGCCTCGAAGGAAGCTACCATCAACCCCACCAGTCTCATCCCTAGCCGGATGGACAGGCAAGGATTGGAAAGAAGAAGCTGCGCCAAGTCCTGAATCAAGAGAACTTTGGCCTGAGGCAAAACACTCTGTCTTGGCAAGAATCCAAGGACATCCCCAGGAAGGAACCACCCTGGCTGGAACGAGAGAGAACTTAGGTAGTTGATCACCCAGCCGAAACTCTCCAGAGTGGATACCACCGTCCTGGTGTCCATCTTCGCTTGACTGAAGGAAGGAGCCATGATGAGAAGATCGTCCAGATAAGGCACAATGCGAATCCCCTGAGCTCCATGAGGGGCCAGCATGCCCGCTAACACCTTGGTGAACACTCTCGGAGCCGAGGTAAGGCCGAATGGAAGAGCCACAATTGAAAATGCCGATCTTCCACCACGAAGCGAAGAAACCTTTGGTGAGCCGGAAAGATAGGAATATGAAGGTAGGCATCCTCGATGTCTATGGACGTCATGAAGTCCCCCTGCCGAAGAGAATTGATGGCAGAGCGCAGAGTTTCCATGCGAAACTTCCGGGGACGAATAAACATGTTGAGGAACTTCAGATCCAGGATGGGACGAACCGACCCGTCCTTCTTGGGTACTGTGAAGAAATTGGAATAATACCCGCGGCCCACCTCCGAGGGAGGGACCGAGCAGAAGACAGCCATTTCCAGAAGATTCCTCACCGCCACCAGGAGCCCCTGCGCGGCCAAAGGACCTGAGGGAACACGGGACCTGAAAAATCTAAGAGGAGGACGGGACTCGAACTCCAGCTTGTAACCGGCCGACACCACCTCCCGGATCCACCTGACGAGCGCCTGGTCCCAAACCCGGGAGAAGTGTCGCAACCATCCCCCCACCCGCAAGGGTGAGGGCGCCCCTTCATTGCTAAGCGGCCTTGGCAGCGGGCTTGGGTTTGGCACCCCAGGAGTGACCAGGACGGCCACGGCCTCTACCCCTGTTCCCTGGGGACCGAAAAGCCCGCACCTCTGCCAGCTCTGGCTCCCCGAAAGGAGGGATTAAAAGAGGCCGCCCCCCGAAAGGAACGACGAAGTTTCTTGTCCAATATCTCACCAAACAGGCGCAAACCCAAAAAGGGAAGAGCCGTAAGCGACTTCTTAGAATTAAAGTTAGCAGTCCATTGCCGCAACCACACCGACCGTCGGATAGCCACCAACAAGGCCGTGGTCCTGCCACACATCACCATGGCGTCATCCTGAGCGGCTAGGACAAACGAAACAAAGGACTCATAACGATTGAGACAACAAACTCCTCACAAGTAAGATCAAGGTCCGCACATAAATCCCTGACAATGGACCTAACCGCCAACAACAAAAGTGCCGAAGCACAAACAGGCCTCAAAACCGAACCTGCACAGGTAACACCGTGGCGAGCCAGCTGGTCAATCCGGCGAACATCGCCATTCTTAGGGGTAGTCTTGTCAGGAGAATGCAACACAGCCATGTTAGATAGCCCCAAAACCGGGGCAGCAACCTCGGGGGAAAAAGACCAATGCTTCACCAAGTCCGCCGGAAAAGGATACTTCTTATCGATACTTCTTATCCCAACTAGGCGGAACACCAATGAGACGCGTAGGCTGCTCCCATTCTTTAAGGACGACATTCTCAAAATGTTGTTGACTGGGAAACTCCAAACGCGGGTTGGCCACATCAAACAACTCACCCTCAGGTGGAGGAACCGCCTCGGGAGGGTCTAAATCCAAAGCTTCAAACACCCTCAGCACCAAACAACTGCTGGGCCTCAGGGTCGTCCAATTCATCTAGAATCACCCCCTCTTCAGCCGGGGGGGGGCAGTCTGACCAATCCAATGCCTCAATAACATCCAAGTCTAAGTCCGGCGGAGGCGGGGACAAGTGTTTCCACTTAGCCGTAGCCTTCTGAGCTACCGCGACGGAAAACATCTTCTCGAGGCTAGCCAGACGGGCGCACACTTCGGATTGTGAATCCCCACCTATGACCACGTCACACGGGGTCCGGAATAGGCGTGGGGGGGTAGGAGATGACTGAAGTTGTGAAGAGCCAGAATCCGGAATGCCGGACTGGCGCGCAATGTTCTGCTGAGCACATGGAATGCATAATCAGACATCATCACCCGGGAGCGGAGCCCCACAACCCCCACACAGCCTGGATTGCCCCGAAGAGCCATTTCAGGTATTTGCGGAAGCCTTCATACGGTGAATTTGTGGTATTCGCAACTTACCCAGGGATTTACGCAGAACGCGACCGGGGATGCCCCTTATAAATGTCCCGGGAGTGGGAGAATTATCAAGCTAAGGAGGGAAGACCCACTATCCTAGGTATAGTAGACCGGGAGACCCCTTTAGCGCGGGATCCCAGGATCTGCCAGAAAAAATCACAGTAAATCCCAAGCAATTATGACACAATGACAATAAATGAACAGAGCAAGCACAAGCACACAACATACACACTCCTAGCAAAAAAGGGACATGAATCCTGCCCAATCAGTTCAAGAAAACACTTGGGATGAGACAAAATAAAAATGGGAGTGATCCCATGACATACTGTGTCATACACACTAGTCCAAGAATTAATGAGCTCCCCCATATTAAAAATAATATATACAATATACACATCTATACAGAAAGGCCAAACACCTATGTACAGGAGAGCAACCGGAAGTGGTCAATATGGACAGCAGGGCTGCGCTCTGCTGTTAGGGCCAGCAGTAATAATTACCACAGCGCCAAACACTCATCACGCACACGTATCTAAACTAAAGAACCTGAATAGCCAGAGGAACACAGGTCCGGCAAGGCAATCCCTGCAGCAAGGGGAAGAAGAAGCGCTACAGCCCCGCCCCCTGCCAGACCCGTGCAGCAAAATGGCGGCCGCAAGGAAGAAGACACGAGTGCCAACATCCAGAGCCCATCCAAGGCAAATAACCTAGCATACCAAGCGGAGGCCCGTAGGAGCGCAATAAAAAACACCCATGGCCCCCAGCCCCGCAACAGCCCAAAAACGTGAAAGACACAACACACACTACACACGTCTCAAAACTGACACAACACACTCTGAACACCTAGACTGAATGCCCCCCCTCCCCCCCTTTCAGCGTAGGGAGGAGGGACCAGCAGGAAGGGGCAAGACTAAGGAGATAACCGGGATGGGGCATCCCAAATCAGAATCACCTGCTGGATAGCCTCGTGGGGTCTAGCGGAGGAGATAAACTCCTAGGCACCACTAGGTGCCATCTACCTTTGCCCAGTCAGCAGCCTAAGCTGGGAGGCTTCCGTCTTAATAATAGGGGCATAACAAAAAACTGGGCAGAAATAGACCAAGGGGGGTGCCGGGGTTTTACCCCCGGCTACCTGCAAGCAGGAGACTTCTTTCTTCTGTCTTGTCGCCATCTTGCAGAGAAGAACACTGGGAGATAAGTGGGAGGTCCCAGGTATTATAGATCAGGAGGGGCTCGTTTTTCAGGACTTCTCTGCAACGTCGCCACCTGCTGGTGGAGTAACCCAAGAGTAATTATTGTTTGAAGCGGGGTGTGTGACATACTTAGAATATGTATGCTAGCAAGATCTAACTGTCAAACTGCAATAACAGCTAAATAGAGCAACGTCTCGCTAACTACGTACCTGGTGACCTTCTTGTATGAGGAAACTGTAGGTTGCACTTCTCTGTGGTTATTCTAAGTATGTCTCACACCCTGCTTCGGAAATAATCATTACACTTGGGTTATAGTCCACAAGAGGGCGCTTTACTGCAGAGATGGCAAAAAAAGAAGCCCCTCCCGGCCCATAAATACCTGGGACTTCCCACACATTCCCCAGTATAGTCTCTGCAGTGAAGGCGACGACAGTCAAGATGATGGCTCTTCTCTCCTTACAGGTAAGCCGGGTAACACCCGGCCCCCATTTTGTCCTAGTTCCGCCTGGACCCTTTTTTAAATGACATTAAGCCTCCCAGCTATGGCTGCAGGGTCTGGGTGAGGGTAGGTAACACCTTTAGAGGTGTTTTGACTAGGAGCCATGCTCCACCGCAAGGCCCTCACCAAAGGGTAGGCGGTCGTCAGGTTTTTGGTGATCCTGACTTGGGATGCCCTGTCCGCTGAGGCCCTCGCTACATATCTAAATGTAGCCATCGGCTTCCCCCTAACCTCCCTGTTCCCGGTTAGTTGGGGGTGGGGGGGCAGTGTGTAATATATATGTATATATATTTATTTAATTGTGTGTGTGTGTGTGGGATGTATCTTAACTATGGCGCTGGCGCCGTCCAGCGCTTCTCCCTCTTCTCTCTTCTACTCTTGGTTTTCTCTTCAACCCGCATGCGCGCCTTCCATGGCGGTGGGCCGGTGACGTCACAGCCGGTTCCCGCAATGGCGGGGAGCTCGGCTGGTTGTGGTTCTCTGAGGGCGAGGGGGCGGGGCCTTGCGCTCGGCACGCTGACTGGCAGGCCCGCCCCCTTCGCTCCCTCTTGCTTTTGTTCGCCGGCAGAGGGCCGGGTGATGTTCGGCCGGCTCCCCCTTGACTGGGGAGCGCGGCGGTTTGGTTGGTTTTCTACGTTGATTTCTCTCTCTCATTTTTGGTGACGTCACAGCTGGCTCCCGCATTGCTGGGGAGCTCGGCCGCTTGTAATTTCCCCGCACTTGGAGGGGGCGGAGCCTAGCGCTCGGCGCGCTGTGAAGGTGGCTCACCCCCTTTTTCTCTTTCTTCCTCTGTCACACCTTCCGGTCGCCATCCTGCCGCCCATAGAATTGGTGAGTGTCCCCTGCCGGGCTGATTATTGTCTATTTTAAGTGCATGTATGGTATGTGCGTCCTCTGTGGCTGGGGGGCTGCATTTTATGCTAATTGCATTATATGTATATCTTTATGTATGCGTGTGATGGCTATTATGTCTTCCGGGGGTCTTCCAAATTTAGCGCTTCCCCCTGGTCCTGTGGCATTTTCCCTCATTTTAAGGGAAAAAAAAAAGTCTTTGACATGAATTACCATATATTAAATCCTCCCACTAACGGACATTTAAGGGGCATCCCGGGTAGCTCAACAGCGTAATTCCCATTGGTCATTGCGACTACCAAAACCACTTTATGGAAGCTTCCCAGAATACTGTGCTCGGGGTCCCCTCGGGGAAGCCCGCTGTGTGTGGTATGTGGGGCATCCCTGGTGGGCAATATTGTGCTAGATTGAGTATATGTGCACAGCGGGAGCTGGCGCGGCAATCTGAGCCTGTGCGGCCGGGTTAGCTCGGCTGGTCTCGTCACTCACACCCCCGCACCTGGGTATGACCCCTAGTGACGTTAACACTAGCGGGGAGTCGCAATGGATGTTTGCGCTAGAGGGCAACACTGTGATGGATTGCTAGCCTTGTGGCCGGAAAAAATCCAGCTGAATGGCAGCACATGGCGCTCGCTGCGCCGGCCTATACATTAACTTCATGTTTAATATTATTGTCTGTCTGTACACCCCTTGTGTAAAGGGATATTATCCAGATTCTGTTCCCTCTGATGATCAGCCTACCATTGCACTGATGCCCTCAGAGCAGTGGGATGCTGACGTCTCCTTCATGCTACCTAAGGGGTGGAATAGGAGGTATCCCTTCTCCGCGGTTTGGTCTAGTTCTGGTCATTTATCCCTCTAGGTGGATGCCCCCATCCTGGGGTTGTATGTTGTGTATGTGGTGCGTTCCCTCGTCTCATTACCTGATGGATAGTGAGGACTGACGTATCGACTAATGGGTCTCCCATGCCCTTGTCTGTGTGGCCTTGCACCCGGTGGAGGCTTTCGCTATTACGGCCACGGCTATTAGGACCTTATTTAGGGGTCGTCTTTAAGGTTTACAATTGGATCCTTCTGGTGCTGGATTTAGAACTTGTCGCTTTGTGAGCTAATTATCACGGTAGGGGAGCACCTATGTCCTCTCTGCTTTAGTTGGCACTATTCAAAGGTATTGTTGACCTCGGCTGGGTGGTCTGATTCCAGTCACTCGGTCGGGTGGCGCCGGTCGGCAGCTGACAAGGCTGTCACAAAGGCGTTCAAAGGGCTTCCCCCTGTTGGGTTGCGCCTGTTGGTGATGGTGGAGCTCTGGCTAAAGAGGTAAGTTACACCAACGCAAAAGCAGCCACGACCCCTTTGGGGTTCTGGGTCCTTCACTCCCTCCTTTATGGGCCTGGGTCAGGCAGGGGGGTACCCTTTGCGGGACAAAAGGGGGAGATTCCGGGGCAATAGCTGTTGCCGTGCCCGACTCGTATTCTTCTGGGGTGCCAAGCTTAAATCCTCTGCTAGCCCGTTCAGCATTGAGGGGGCGTCTTCACCCCTCTGGTGGGGGACGGCTGCTACTGCTCTTCACTCCTCCCAGATTCTCTTCACGGGTTTCTTCGGATCCCTGGGCAGTTTAGGGCCTGTTTACGGCAGTACGAGGCCGTCTGGCCATGGGGGTCATTCGTCAGGTTCCCCCCAGGGGAAAGAGGTCAGTGTTACTATTTTAATCTCTTTACAGTCCCCAGGAAAGATGGTCCCATCTGGCCCATTCTGGACTTGAAGATTTTCAACCGGTTCATCTGAACAAAATGGTTTCGCATGGAGACGCTGCTCTCCGCTGTCAGCTCCCTGCCCCCGGGGGACTTTATAACATCAATAGATATCAAAGACGCTTACCTTCATGTGCCGGTCTTCCAGGGCACCAGCGGTTCCCCAGGTTTGCGGTAGGGTAGCAGCACTACCAATTCGTGGCTCTCCCTTTGGTTTCACTTCTGCACCCAGGGTATTCTCCAAGGTGCTGGCGGGTGTGATGGCCCTTCTCATGAGTCCAGGGCATTCACATCCTTCCTTATCTGGACAACCTTCTCATTCTCTTTTGTTCTATCAGGCGGAGCTGGATACCCGGCCAGTCGTGGCGACACTGGAGAGGTTTGGGTGGGTAATCAATTACCCCATGTCTTTCCCCATCAAGGGTGAATTCTGTCCCGGGCATGTCGCGGGATACCATTCAGGCCAGGATTTCCTTACTTTCAGCTGAAGGTGGACGCTCTTCAAGGGCCGATTCATATTGTCCTGACTTCTGCCCATCCAGCTAGGGATGAGACTGGTAGGACTGATGGTGGCCTGTTTTTCAAGGAAGTGCCTTTTGCTCAATTTCACATGAGGCTCCTTCAGCTTTATCTCCTATCGGCCTGGGACAAGTGTTCCCTGTCTTTGGGATCAGTCCTTGTTCTGTCTCCTCTGGTCCGTCGGTCCCTTCGGGGGTGGCTGGACTTGAAAAACCTTCTGGGAGGGCAGATTATTTCTCCTGCCCCACTGGGAGACTGTCACGACGAATCCCAGTCTGTCAGTTTGGGGGGGCTACTGGAGAGCCCACCAATTCCAGGGGCTGTGGGGCCCTCAGGAGGCACACGCCCCCATTAATGTTATGGAGCTAAGGGCGGCTCGGCTGAGGCTGTTGCGATTGATGCCTCACCTATGGGGCCTGCCGGTTCAGGTTCGCTCCAACATCCGGACTGTGGTTGCTTACTTCAATCATCAGGGAGGGACTCGAAGCAAGAGTGCCCTCTGAGTGGTGTCGTTGATTCTGTATTGGGCCGTGAGCAACGTTCCGTGTATTTAGGTGGTTTGCATTCCGGGTGTGGAGAACCTGGAAGTGGACTACCTGAGCAAGGGGGCCTTTCGCCGGGCGGAAGGCCCCTCAGCATCAAGGTCTTCCGAACCCTTTGTCGCAGGTGGGGGATGCCGGATGTGGCTCTGTTTGCCTCTCCTCACATTCACAAGCTATCAGCATTTGTTTCAATTTCCCAGGACCCTCTGACTTTGGCAGTGGATGCCATGTCTCTGTCCTGGCGGGAGCTCGGTCTCCTGTATCTGTTTCCTCCCTTTCCCATTGTGGGCAAGGTGGTACGCAAGCTGGCTCAAGAGGGTGTGCCAGCAATCCTAGTGGCCCCTAGGTGGCCAAGACAGGTGTAGTTCGTAGACGTCGTCCGGCTGGCGGTAGATCAGTACAGGCTGCCTCTGCTTCCAGATCTGATTAGACAAGGTCAGCTTTGTTACCCCAATTTACAAACGCTGGCTTTGACGGCATGGCTGCTGAACCCTTCATCTTAAAGGAAAAGGGTTTATATGAAGCCATTGTCCAGACTCTCGTTGGGGCTAGGAAGAAATCTTCCTCTACTATCTTCTACTGGACCTGGCGGGCCTACATTGATTGGTGTGAGGCTAGGACCTTTTCTTGTCGGGTGTTTCCATTCCTTGGATTTTAGATTTTCTTCAGCATGGTTTGGACATGGGTTTTCAACTTAGCACCCTTATGGGGCTTGTGCCCACTCTGGCGGTTTTCTTTCAGAGATCTTTCGCTCTTCATCCTTTTGGTTAAGGCCTTTTATTTTCAGGGGGTCGCTCATGTGCGCCCTCCTCGCAAACCCATGTTGCCTGTTTAGGATTTAAATTTGGCGTCGTCTGCCCTTCTGGGTCCTCCTTTTGAACCAGTGCAGGATGCTGCACTATCCATTTTTCACCTTAAAAGTTGTCTTTTTGGTGGCTATCAACTCTGTTCGACGGATTTTTGAGTTGGCGGCTCTGTCTATTCAGGCCCCCTACTTTGAGAGACATCAGGACAAGGTGGTTTTCCGCTTTAAACCTGACTTCTTGTCAAGGGTTCTCTCTGCTTTTCACTTCATTCAGGACATTGTGCTTCCTTCCTTGTGTCCTAATCCTAGCAATGGCAGGGAGAAGGCTTTGCACTCTCTGGACGTCGTTAGATGGGCACAGTACTATCTGGTGGCTACTTCACCTTTGCGGAAGATGGACGCCTTTTTTTGTGGTGCCCTCTGGGCCCAAGAAGGGTTTGGCGCCCGTCAAGTCTACCATTTGAAAATGGATTTGTCAGGCCGTTATTAGGACCTATTCTGCCAAGGGAGGGATCCCCCTTTCCAGATCACTGCTTCTACTCGTGCTGTTGAGGCTTCCTGGGCGTTTCCGCACCAGGCCTCTGTTGAACAAGTTTGTAAGGCTGCTACTTGGTCTTCTGTTCATACCTTTTCCAAGTTTTATAAGGTTGATGTTCGGGCCTCAGCAGATGCTGTTTTTTGACTGCAAAGTTCTGCAAGCTGCAGTGGTTTATTTTGTGCACTTTTGCCTGTTGGGATCCCCACCCTTTTTGGACACTGCTATTGGATGTCCCAAGTGTAATGATTATTTCCGAAGCAGGGTGTGAGACATACTTAGAATATTACCATTTTGTGATTACTCACCTGTAAAATGGGTATTATAAGTATGTCTCACAACCTGCTTCGCCCCACCCTGAGTTGTATCTTGGATCCTCTGTTGGTGATTCTTTTTTCTCATAGATTTTATTTGCTCTTCCTGGTCCCCTTACTGCTTTCTTATACTGGGGAATGTGTGGGTAGTCCCAGGTATTTATGGGCCGGGAGGGGCTTCTTTTTTGCCATCTCTGCAGTAAAGCGCCCTCTTGTGGACTATAACCCAAGTGTAATGATTATTTCCGAAGCAGGGTGTGAGACATACTTATAATACCCATTTTACAGGTGAGTAATCACAAAATGGTATATTCCAAGTATGTCACACACCCCGCTTCCACTATTCATGACATATGGGTTATGGCCAGTAGAGGGCGAACTTTGCAGAGATGACAGGAAAAAAAGGAGCCCCTCCCAGTCCATAAATACCTGGGACCTCCCACACATTCCCCAGTAATCGTCTCTGCAGACGGCGAGCAAGTCAGAAGATGGCTGTCTCCTCCTTGTAGGTAAGCCGGGTTTACACCCGGCCATTTTATTTCCCTATTTCTGCCTGGACCCTGTTTTTTATTAAGCCCCTATGCCTCCCAGCCCTGGCTGTTGGTCCGGGTGAAGGTAGGATACACCTTAGTAGTGTAATAACTTGGAGCCATGCTCCTCCGGGAGACCCCCTCCAAGGGCTAGGCGGAAACCAGGTTCGTGATTCTGGTTTCGGATGCCCTGTCCGTAATTTTCCCTGCGCTGCATTAGGTGGCTTGGGACTTCCCCCACCCGTTGCTCCCTGTCCCTAGATCATGGGGGGGGAGGGGGGGAGGGGGGGGCATGTCCCTCCAATTTTTTACCTCAGACTTTGCCTGGCCAATTAGCTGTCAGTGTGGTATGAGTGTATGTGTGTGTGTGTTCACTTGTTGTTAGACGGCGGCCGGATCACGGGCCGACTCCGCAACCTTGTGGGAGCGCGGCTAAGTTTTTTGCTTCTCATGTTAGTCAGGAAAGGGGGCGGGGCCTGGCGCTCGGCGCGCTGATGCGGCCCGCCCCCCTCTCTTTTGGCACCCACGGAGGTTCCCAGCAATGGCTGGGAACCGCGGTTACTCTTCCCAGCAGGAGGGGCAGGGCCACGTGTGGCGCGCGATCCATGCTGGCCTGCCCTCCTTCTCTAACCCTGGCCTGGCTGATGCTGCTGCTGCTGGGTGTCCGGTCGCCATCTTGCATCCTAACGGTTAGTGCCCTGCGGGGCTCGTTCTATTATCTGCCTTTTTTGTTATGCATAATCGTATTTCTATTGTGGTGCCTTGTATGCTGCGTTATCCTTGACATATACTTTAAGATTATACAGATATATTGTATGACTGTGATTATATCTGGATGTATGATTGCTGTAATGACTTCCTGCTTATGGTACCCTTTTATATTATGTCTTCCAGGGGGATTACCTTCCTTGATAGTTAAAAGGGGGTTCTCCCGGTCCTTAGGTCCCTCACTCATATAGGGGCTTTACAAATCCTCCCACTAACAGACGTTAAGGGGCATCCCGGGTAGCTTACTGGCGTAATTCCCACTGGTCATTGCGACTACCATAAAAAATCACCATATGGAGGCTTCCCAGGATCCCTTTGGGGCAACCCCGGCAGTGTGTGGTTTGTGGGGCATCCCTTGTGGGGGATAATGTGTTTATTTGTATTCTATGTGCACAGCAGGCCATTACGCGGCAGTCGGGGTCCCAGGCGTCTGGGTCCGTGCCGCCGGCCTCATCACCTACCCCACCGCGCCTTATTTGTACCCCAAGTGACACTGTCATTAGCGGGGAGTCGCAAGCTGGGGCTATTATTCCAACCTCTTCACGGTTCCCAAACAGGATGGATCCATAAGACCCATTCAGGTTTATCAAAACCAAGAAGTTCCGCATGGAGACTCTGTGCTCAGTCATCAATTCCCTTCGTCAGGGGGATTTCATGACATCCATAGACATCATGGATGCTTACCTTCAGGTTCCAATCTACCCAGCACACCAGAGTTTTCTCAGGTTTGTGGTGGGAGATCAGCATTTTCAGTTTGTGGTCCTCCCTTTCGGGTTGACTTCGGCACCAAGGGTGTTCACCAAGGTGCTAGCGGGCATAATGGCCCTTCTCAGAGCCCAGGGCATTCGCATTTTTCTGTATTTGGACGACCTCCTGACTGTTCCCAGGTCTCTCCAGTTCCCTCTGGTTAGCAATCCCAGGCTAATAGGCAGCTCCGGGTTCCCAATTACAGGGATCAAAGGTGACGGGCAAGGTGAGATCCCACTGAGCTTCCTGACCGCATCCCAAACCCTGAGAGTCGCCCCGATCATTAGGTTGGGGTCTCCCCATCGGCCTGAGGTCTCTGTAGCCCATGGGATCTCCTTCAACGGGGTATCTACGCAGCTAGATTCCACTGCGACCCATTTTTTCTCCCTTCCATTTCTTCTCCAGTCTACTATTCTCTGTAAGTGAGCTGCCTGCCAGTACCTCTTCAGGTTTGGGACAGCCAGGCCTCCTTTCGTTCGTGACCTCTGTAGAAGCCCAAATCGGATCCTTGGCTTCTTACCCCCCCAAATGAATTTTAGGAATAGTGTATTCAGGTTCTTGAAGTAGCTTGCCGGTATGTGGCACGGGAGGGTTTGGAAAAATGTACAATATTCTTGGGAGTATTGTCATTTTTATGGCACTCATCCTTCCCAACCAGGTAAGCGTAAGAGAGTCCCATGCCGCAAAATCTGCCTTGATTTTATTCAGCATAGGAACAAAGTTGTATCTGAAGACATCTTCGGCGTCTTTCGAGATCTTCGTACCTAAATAAGATAACATGGGTGATGACCACCTGAATGGGAAAGAGGACCTGATGAGGGATACTACGGCTTCCGGGAGTCCAACATTGAGTGCCTCTGGCTTGTCAAAATTAATCTTAAAATCAGAAAGTTTTCCAAATTTTTCGAATTCCCTCATGAGGTTAGGGAGTCCCACCACTGGGCTGGAAATGAAGAACAGAAGGCCGTCCGCGTAAGCGGAGACCTTGTGCTCTTTGTCTAGTACTTGGATTCCTCTCAAGTCCGTATTCTTTCTTATGTGTCTTAAGAAAGGTTCTACTACCAGAGCGAAGATCAGGGGGGACAGGGGGCATCCCTGCCTGGTCCCGTTTGAGATCTGGAAAGGTTGAGAGAGATGGCCGTTTACTTTTACTCTGGCCCGTGGTCCGGAGTATATTCCCAGGATAAACCTTAATGCCCTTCCATGAAGCCCTATATGTTTTAGCACTTCAAACGCGTAGTTCCAGTCTACCCGGTCAAACGCTTTTTCAGCGTCTGTGGATAGCAACATTACTGGGGAGTTATCTATCCGTGATCAGTGTATAAGATTTAGGGTCCTTATCGTATTGTCCCTGGCTTCTCTGCCAGGGATGAACCCACATTGGTCTTTCTCAACCAGGTCCGGTAGGTGAATTGCCAGTCGAGTTGCAAGTATTTTGGTAAATAACTTAAGGTCTACGTTTAGTAGCTAAATAGGGCGGTAGCTTTTGCAGCTCAATGGGTCCTTCCCTACTTTATGGATAACTGTGATATGGGCTTCCAATGCTTCAGCTGGGAATACCACGGTAGCATCCTCTTTTCCAGTGGCATTAAGGGCCCGAAGAAGGTGCTTACTCAGGAAATCCTCGAATTTCTTATAGTATGCTATGGTTAGGCCATGCGGTCCTGGGGATCTACCATTCGGTGTGGACTTTATTGCGTGGTGTAACTCAGCTCCCGAGATTGGGTCTTCCAACTTGGCTATTTCTTCATCCCCAAGTCTCGGCATGCCTGAGGCCACAATGTATTGCCGTATCTTGGACATGTCCCTTAGGGTATTTCTCTCCCCCTGTGGGCGCAAGTTATATAGCCTGCGGTAGTATTCCTGGAATACTCTAGCGATGTCTATTGTTTTGTGCCATTTCTGCTGTTTCTCATCGAGTATTGCCTCGATGAAGTTGATGGACTGCTGCTTTCTCAGAGCTCTGGCCAGTAGGGCGCCACTCTTATTACCCCACTCGTAATAAAATCGCTTACACCTCTTTATGGCAAACGCTGCCTTTCCTAGCAGTAGGGAGTTTAGCTTCTCCCTGCATGTTGTCAGGTCCTTTAGGGACTCTCGTGCCTGAGTTTCTTTATGTTTCTTTTCTAATTCCTGTATTTGTGAGAGTAGTTGGTCTCTTTGTGTAGTGTGGGCTTTTTTTAGTCTGGTTGCGTGCTGGATGAGGATCCCTCTCATCACAGCTTTATGTGCTTGCCATACTGTCATTGGTGTTACTTCCTCCGAGCAGTTTAGTTCAAAGTAATCAGTTAAGGCTGTTCGTGTTGCCTGTACGGTTACAGGGTCTTTTAACAGGCTCTCATTTAGTCGCCATGTCCAGGCCTTCCTTTTCTCCTCACTAGTGACCAGAGACACCCATACCGGATTGTGATCCGATAGGGACGCCGACTCTATAGCGGCGTCGGCTACCCTAGGAAGGAGACTGTGCGAGAGAAGCACGTAGTCCAATCTTGCGTATGTCGAATGCACTGGCGAGAAGTGGGAGTAGTCTCTACCTTTCGGGTTGTGGATTCTCCAGGGGTCACACAGTTGTAGTCTATGTAGGGCATGCTTAACTTTCCGCAGTCCGCTATATGAGATGGAAGACTTACAGGTGGACGAGTCAACAAGTGGGTCCAGTGTGACATTCAGGTCTCCTCCCAAGAGAATCCCTCCCTCCTGAAAATCTGACAGTTTGGTGAAAAAACGTAGGAGGAAGTCCACCTGTCCGCTGTTAGGGGCATATACTGACGCAATTGTGTATTTTTCTCCGAGTAACGTACCCTTCACCATTATGTATCTGCCCTCTCCATCCACAGAGGTGTCCGCCACCTGAAACGGGATATCTTTGGCTATCAGTATCGCCACTCCTTTGGTTTTGGAGTCTGGTGAGGAGCATAGAAACCTCTGTGGGAAATATCTAGGGGACATCCTAGGGCAGGCGTTTCCCTTGAAATGTGTTTCTTGCAAAAAAACTATTTTGGCCCTCAATCTTCTCAGTTCTGATATCATGGCCGATCTCTTTTCAGGTACATTGAGGCCCCTACAGTTCAGGGATACCGCCCTCATGTCCGTTCCCGACGGGTGATAGCCCTGAGCCTCCATCTCGCCCCCCCAAGACCCAGACAGCGGGGCCCCAGGAAGAAGAAAAAACAGATTCTGGAAATGGTTGTCCGCTCTGTGCGGGCAGGTAGGGCGCGGAGCCAGAGACCCCAGTGACGTTGGGTGGGGAACAAGGGATAGGGGAAAAATCAGGGGTGGGGGTAATCAGAATCAGAAAGAGTTAACTTTTTAGAAAGGAACAAAACTCCGGAGAGAACCCAAGGAAAAAGTTGGGTCAGTTAGTTGGGGGTCTAGTCCAGTCCAGTCTAGTCCAGAGTCCTCCAGAGGAACACCCGGATCACTGGGGAAAAATGGATGCCAAGTGAAGAGGAACCAGAACCAACAGGACAACTACAGATATAACTCTTGATCTATATCTATCCAGCCCGGCATCCCTCTCCACCCCCAAAACACATCTGCAGTTGAGCAGCAACATTAAATACGCTAAACAGTTTAAGTGTCATGCCCTGGTGCATTGATGAGCGGTTAACAGTTCTCCCGTCTCCCCCCTCAGGGGCCACCTCCTCCAACAGTGCCCGTCTCCTCCCGCCCGCACGTCTCCAGGCGACCTCTCCACCCCTGCGTAGTCCCCCATCATTTAAGGGAGGCCGGCCAGTCCCCCACAGGTAGGGGGGGAATCCCCAATGCCGCCCGGGTGGCGCCCCCGCATAGGAGCACCCCCGGACCCCACCACACCGAGCTGACGGGGCTCCTTTTTTTTCGTGTCATCTCTGCAAAGTTCGCCCTCTACTGGCCATAACCCATATGTCATGAATAGTGGAAGCGGGGTGTGTGACATACTTATAATACCCATTTTACAGGTGAGTAATCACAAAAATACCATTTTGTGAATACTCACCAGTAAAATGGATATTATTGGTGTGTCACACACACCCCGCTTCCTGTAGTAATAACGTTCGGGTAAAACATCGCCAGATGCCATTGCAGAGAGAGAGATCTTGAAAACTGGCCCCTCCCAGTCTATATATACCTGGGACCTCCCACTTAATCCCCAGTGTAATTGAAAAGCAGTAAGACAAGGTACCAGGAAATTAACCCTCAACAAAATTATAGCTTCACCAAATAGAGAAAACCAGGATACCAAAAAGGGTGGGTGAAGCGGGGTGTGTGACACACCAATAATATCCATTTTACTGGTGAGTATTCACAAAATGGTATTATTCTTTGTGTGTCACACACACCCCGCTTCCTGTAGTAATAACGCTCGGGACGTCCAAAAGTAGTGTCCCTAAAGGGTGGGTATCCAGCAGGAAGATGAATCATAACTCAAACCACTACAGTTTGCAGAACTTTGCGGCCAAACACAACGTCCACTGAGGCTCGCACATCAACCTTATAAAACTTCGAAAAAGTATGAACCGAAGACCAAGTAGCCGCCTTACAAACTTGTTCAACAGAAGCCTGGTGCTGAAAAGCCCAGGACGCACCAATAGCGCGAGTAGAATGAGCAGTGATACGAAAAGGAGGAACTTTCCCCTTAGCCTTATAGGCGCCGATAATGGCTTGACAAATCCATTTGCTAATGGAAGATTTAGCCGGGGCCAAACCCTTCCTAGGCCCACAAGGCACAACGAAAAAAGCATCAGTCTTACGGAAAGAAGACGTAGCACGCAAATAAAAATCAACACAGCGAACAACGTCCAAACAGTGCAAAACCCTCTCCTTGTCATTCTTGGGGTTAGGACACAAGGAGGGAAGAACAATGTCCTGATTCAGATGAAATGCAGAAACAACCTTAGGAAGAAAGTCCGATTTGAACCGAAATACCACTTTATCTTGATGTCTCTCAAGGTAGAGAATCACCCCGATCAGAAGCCGTGGGCGCACGGCGGAGCGCGCGGGGCAGCTGTAGTTCCTGGTATCACTTCAGTATTGGCGGTATTTGTGTTATTATGACAGAGCAATTGCTATCTCACCAATTACTAGCCTGCTACATGGTGGAACGGTTGGGCTCAGCACATTGTAGGGATCTTCCCGGGGGATGGTGTGTTTGGACACAGTTCACGGCAGACTTAGGTGTTATAAAAGCAGGTCTTGGCGTTTATTCATGGCATAAACAGTCCAGTAAACAAAACATACAGCAGCAGCGTGCTTCTTTCGTGTACAAACAAAATAAAAGACCTAGCCCGTCTGGGCGCTTACTAACAGGTTCTTCTCACCTAGCTGACACTTTCAAAATACAGTGTTCGCCTGGACATCGCAGGGTGAGTTTTTAGCTCCAGCAGTGGCTGCGTTCGCAGCTTCCTTCACACACACACAGGCTGTTCATTTCTGGCTGAGAGCAATAACCTGCAGGCTCTGCAGAGCTTTTACCTTCCCAGGCTAATTAGGATCAGAGCTCACCTGATTCAAAACCCAAACTGGACCGGGGGGGTGTGGAATGACAGGTCCCTCTACCAAACCTACCTGCCATTCCATATAAATCCAGGCCCGGCAAAATTAAACAACAGCTCAGCAGCATATCACTGCTGGGAAACAAATCAATCCTGGACTTACCATCTCACCCAGCGTAGTAACCTAGGTGAAATGTACACCCCCTCGACCACTTCTCCAGTGACATGTCTACATATCCCCCCCCCTCTTTTTCAGACCGGAGGGCTGAGCATTTTGTCCCCACAGACAATGTACCCTCGACAATGCGTCAGCATTTGCTTGTAATTTCCCTGGCCTGTGTTCCACAGTGAAATTAAAGTTTTGTAGGGACAGAAACCATCTAGTCACTCTTGCATTTCTCTCCTTGTTTAACTTCATCCATGTTAGGGGGGCATGGTCTGTCACTAACTTGAATTTCCTGCCTAGTAAGTAATATTTTAGGGATTCGAGGGCCCACTGCCAAACATTCTCGCTCCACAATGGCATAATTTTTTTCGGCCGGGGTTAGCTTTCTACTCAAATACATCACCGGATGCTCCTCACCATTTACTACTTGTGAGAGTACTGCACCTAAGCCTGTGTTAGAAGCATCTGTCTGGACCAGAAATTCTCGCCTGAAATCGGGGGTAACTAACACAGGTTGTTGGCACAAGGCAGATTTAAGGCTTTGGAAAGCCTTCTCGGCCTCTGGAGTCCACGTGATCATTGCTCTCTTTCCGCCCTTGGTCAAGTCAGTTAGGGGAGCAGCAACTGAGGCAAAGTTCGGCACAAATCTACGGTAATAGCCCGTAATACCAAGGAAAGCTCTGACCTGTTTCTTTGTCAGGGGTCTAGGCCAATTCTGTATTGCCTCAACTTTATTTAGCTGTGGCTTAATCAACCCTCTTCCAATAATGTAGCCCAGATACTTGGCCTCTTCTAGGGCTATTGCACACTTCTCGGCATTTATGGTCAATCCTGCATCACTTATGGTATCCAATACGGCCTGTACCTTACAGAGGTGACTTTCCCAATCAGGGCTAAAAATGACCACATCATCGAGGTAGGCAGCTGAGTAATCACGATGTGGTCGCAAAATCAAGTCCATCAACCTCTGGAAAGTCGCAGGTGCTCCATGTAACCCGAACGGCATCTCTACATACTGGAATAGCCCATCAGGGGTGGAGAATGCAGTTTTCTCTTTAGCCTCATCAGTAAGCGGAATCTGCCAGTAGCCCTTTGTGAGATCGAGGGTGGTTATGTACCTGGCATTACCCAACTTCTCAATCAACTCATCTACCCTGGGCATAGGATAGGCATCAAATTTTGAGATCTCATTCAACTTTCTGAAATCGTTACAGAACCTCCAAGTTCCATTAGGCTTTGGGATTAATACAATCGGGCTGGACCATTCACTCTGTGACACCTCAATTACTCCCAGATCAAGCATACGTTTTACCTCGGCAGATACGGCTTCCCTACGGGCTTCCGGGATCCTATAGGGCTTGAGGTTTACTCTGCTTCTAGGCTCAGTTTCAATGTGATGACAGATGAGGTGTGTACGCCCTGGAAGGTCAGAAAACTTGTCTTTGTTTTTCTGTAAAAATTCCTGAGCCTCCTGTTTCTGTGACACTGATAGGGTATCACCAACCTTGACTGGAGGGATTGGTTGTGACAAATTATTAAGAGTATTTGTCGCCCCCAAGGATTCCCTGTCTTTCCAGGGCTTAATCAAGTTTATGTGGTAAACTTGGAAAGGCTTCCTTCTACCTGGTTGGTGCACCTTGTAGTTCACCTCACTGACCTTTTCAACAATTTCATAGGGACCTTGCCACTTCGCCAGGAATTTACTCTCAACAGTGGGAACTAGTATAAGGACCCTATCGCCTGGGTTAAATGTCCTGATTCTTGCAGACCGGTTGTAAATTCTACTTTGGGCCTCTTGCGCCCTCTGGAGGTGTTCCCTTACTAGGGGCATTACAGTGGCTATACGGTCCTGCATTTGTGCTACATGCTCAATAACACTCTTGTATGGGGTGGACTCACTCTCCCATGTCTCTTTTGCAATGTCCAGTAGACCCCTAGGGTGACGACCATAGACCAACTCGAATGGTGAGAACCCCGTGGACGCTTGGGGCACTTCCCTAATAGCAAACATGAGGTAGGGTAACAAATGATCCCAGTCACGACCATCTTTTTCCACCACTTTCTTCAACATATGTTTCAAGGTTTTATTAAATCTCTCCACCAATCCGTCCGTCTGGGGGTGGTATACAGAGGTACGGATGGGTGAGATTTTAAATAGTTTGCATAACTCCTTCATCACCTTTGACATAAAGGGTGTACCTTGGTCAGTCAGGATTTCTTTGGGGATTCCAGTCCTAGAGAACATATAAAACAACTCACGTGCAATTGTTTTAGATGCGGTGTTTCTTAAGGGCACAGCTTCAGGATAGCGGGTCGCATAGTCCATGACCACCAGAATATACTGGTGTCCTCTAGCTGATTTTACAATGGGACCCACTAAATCCATGGCTATACGCTCAAAAGGCACCTCTATAACAGGGAGCGAAACCAAAGGACTGCGAAAATGTGACACTGGGGCACTAAGCTGACATGTGGGGCACGACTCGCAGTGCTTTTTAATATCATCATATATCGCCGGCCAGTAGAACCTCTGGAGAACCCTCTCCTGCGTTTTGTCAGTCCCCAAGTGTCCCCCAAGAACATGGTTATGTGCCATGTCAAGCACCTGACGCCGGTACGGCTTAGGCACCAGAAGCTATTCCACAATATCGTCCGTAATCTTAGTGACTCTATAGAAAAGATCATTAGTCACAGAAAAATGTGGAAATCTTTTCTCAGCATCTGGTTCCTGAGGTACCCCATTCATGACAGCAACCTGCTCTCTCGCATGTTTGAGAGTGGGGTCCTGTAACTGTGCAGTCCCAAAATTATCCCTAGACACCTCTAAGTCTGGTATATTTTGCTCAGTGGGAGGAGCCTCCTCCTCTCCAGCCAGGACCTGCAAAGGAAAACAATCATTTTCATCCTGCACACTTTTATCATTTACAGTGGGTAATGCAACAACCTTAGGAGTATCCTCACTCCTTTCGGGGAATTTCCTCATCCCCAGAGAGCCCAGAATAAGGGAAAATCGCGCCCCAAGATTACGTTATGCATAAGATTTTTAACCACACCCACTTCATATTGTACGGTGCCTTGTTCAGTCCCGACTTCAGCCAGCACTATAGGGTACACTTTTGTATCCCCATGTATACAAACAACACTCATATGCTTTTTACACTCAAAGTCCCCAGCCACCAGGCTGGCATGCACCAAGGTTACGAGGCTTCCTGAGTCCAGCAACGCCTTAACAGGAAAGCCATTAATTGTAATGTTGCAGATTTGCGGTTCAGTCTCTAGTCCAGGAACTGCAACACAAGATGGTTCCGCAAATAGCGACTGACGCCGACTAGTCTCACAGTCCATGGGCTCAGTGGTAAGAGGGCAATGGGCAGACACGTGTCCCGTCTCATGGCATCTCCAGCACTGGATAGAGCCTGTTCTCCTTGGCAAGGAGTCCTTTTTAGGGCTACTTAGCCACCCGGGACCATCCCCAGTCTTTTGCCCCTGAGACACCACTTGAGCCCTTCTTCCTCCCTCAGCACCCCTCCACATTCCCCCAATAGATGGAAGTCTCTTACTAGCTGATGGCACAGATCTGGCACTCCGGGGAGGTGAAGATGCTGCAGAAACATCACGGAGGTAGTCCTCAGTCGCCTGGAACCTCTCCACAAGGTTGACAAGTTCGTTTGCATTCTTAGGGTCACCTTGTCCCACCCAGCGTTGCAGGTCAGCAGGAAGTGCTCGGAGGTAGCGATCCATCACAACCCTCTCTAGGATCTGTGCAGGAGTAGAAGTGTCTGGCTCCAACCACTTTCTCGCCAAATGGATCAGGTCATACATCTGGGACCTCGCCGATTTGTCCAAACTGTAGCTCCAGTTGCGTACCCTCCTGGCACGGACCGCAGTAGTAACGCCTAGCCGGGCAAGTATCTCCGCTTTTAGCCGAGTATAGTCCTTAACCTCTTGCTCACTGAGGTCATAGTAGGCCTTTTGAGGTTCCCCTGTTAAATAGGGCGCAATTACCTCTGCCCACTCAGCGACTGGTAACTTCTCTCGCTCAGCCACACGCTCAAACACAGTTAGGAAGGCCTCAACATCGTCCTCAGCAGTCATCTTTTGCAGCGCTCGCTGCACAGCTCTTCTCACATCAAAAGTCTCTGGAGCGGCTCGCACCACTGACTGGGGGTTAGCAACCACAGGCGCCTCTTGTTTTGCCATCAGGTGTTCAATAAGTTGTCTATTGGCCTCTAACTGAGCCTGTTGTTGTTGCAAACTCACTTGCATAAACTGCTTCAGCATCTCCTCCATGTTGCCCGACTGTTCTTGGAGGGTAGTTGCAGCTTTCACCCAAGACATAAGCAGCTGTAGCCAAGTCTGTCCACACCGTTGCCCCTAGCAACCGTTTTGCCCGCATCCTCCACCAATTGTAGGGATCTTCCCGGGAGATGGTGTGTTTGGACACAGTTCACGGCAGACTTAGGTGTTATAAAAGCAGGTCTTGGCGTTTATTCATGCCATAAACAGTCCAGTAAACAAAACATACAGCAGCAGCGTGCTTCTTTCGTGTACAAACAAAATAAAAGACCTAGCCCGTCTGGGCGCTTACTAACAGGTTCTTCTCACCTAGCTGACACTTTCAAAATACAGTGTTCGCCTGGACATCGCAGGGTGAGTTTTTAGCTCCAGCAGTGGCTGCGTTCGCAGCTTCCTTCACACACACACACAGGCTGTTCATTTCTGGCTGAGAGCAATAACCTGCAGGCTCTGCAGAGCTTTTACCTTCCCAGGCTAATTAGGATCAGAGCTCACCTGATTCAAAACCCAAACTGGACCGGGGGGGTGTGGAATGACAGGTCCCTCTACCAAACCTACCTGCCATTCCATATAAATCCAGGCCCGGCAAAATTAAACAACAGCTCAGCAGCATTTCACTGCTGGGAAACAAATCAATCCTGGACTTACCATCTCACCCAGCGTAGTAACCTACGTGAAATGTACACCCCCTCGACCACTTCTCCAGTGACATGTCTACAACAGATATAGGGGGATCATTTATCCTAGATAAATCACGTGTACATATAAGTATAGGAATTCATTTTACTATATCTTCTTTGATCTATAAAATTCATGTATATCCACATTGCACTTTTATTGTTATCATATATGGTGGTATATAAAATTTAAGGGGTTTAGATTTAAATACTTTTATGAAATGTTTTCCTTTATTGTCGGGCCCATGTATTGTTTTGGTGGTTAGGGCCCCCTTATATATACTTGTTGTTATATCTTTGTCACAACTATCATGCACTGGTCACTTTATTTAGAAAACTTTTGATAGGCTGCTTAGTATATATGTTCATGCATTTACTAAAATACCCCCAGTCTGGTGCTTGGGGACGACTCTGCATCATATATAACTAATACAAAATTTCTTGGATCTATAAACCATAAATTGGATACCAGGCTCCTATTGTTTGTTTTTAAACTGTCTAATATTGTTGCGTCTTGTATGTTTCTTAACTTGTATATAGCACTCTCCAAATAAACTATATTTGTACATTTTTTTTGCTATATATTGTGGTAGTGCCCATTTTTTGAACCCCACATTTGTTGAATATATATTACGTTTTGGTTTTGGGGTTTGTTTGGGAGCACCCACTTTGTATTGTATTATTATTATCATAGTGGTGCCCTTACAGCTTTGTGTACAAAAGTCTCTCAAGGTAGGGCGCCTGAATAGACAAGGCCGCCAACTCAGAGACACGCCGAACAGAAGTGATAGCCACTAGAAAGACAACCTTCTGAGTCAAAGTAGAGAGAGCAATATCCAACAAAGGCTCAAAAGGAGGAGCCTGAAGAGCAGACAACACCAAATTCAGATCTCAAACAGGGAGCAAAGCCTTCCTGGGAGGCCGCACATGCGTAACCCCCTGGAAAAAAGTCTTGACCAACGGATGAAGTGCAAAAGCCTTCTGAAAGAAAATAGACAAGGCAGAAACCTGCCCCTTCAAGGTACTAAGCTGCAGACCAGCATCCAGTCCAGACTGAAGAAAATCCAAAACTTTGGAAACAGAAAAGACTCTGCAGGGCAAAGACCTAACCTCGCTCCAATCGATGTAAGAACGCCAGGTTCTATAACAGATAGCAAAGGAAGACCTCTTTCGAGCACAAATAAGAGTCTTAATAACCGAATCAGAAAGACCTTCCTCCTTCAAGATGGAGGTTTCAGCAGCCAAGCCGTCAAAGCCAGCGTTGGTAAATTGGGTAACGCAGCCGACCCTGAGTGAGAAGATCCGGCCGCAGAGGAAGTTCGAACTGGTCTACTGCCATCTGAACGACGTCCACGAACCACATCCTTCTTGGCCACCTTGGAGCCACAAGAATAGCGGAGACCCCTTCCAGAATCAACTTTCTTAACACTCTTCCTAGCAAGGGAATCGGAGGGAACAGATACAGGAACCCCAGTTCCCCCCAGCTCAGAGACATGGCGTCCACCGCCAGAGCCAGAGGGTCCTGAGACATTGACACAAAGGTCGGAAGTTTGTAATTGTGACGAGAAGCAAACAGGTCCACCTCCGGTGTTCCCCACCGAAGACACAGAGCCTGAAAAACCTGAGGATGGAGAGACCATTCCCCCAGACTGGAGGAGCATCTGCTTAGAAGGTCCGCTTCCGTGTTTTCCACCCCCGGAATGTAAACTGCCGACAGGCAAGGAACATGGGCCTCCGCCCAGGTCAGAATCAGGGAAACCTCTCTGAGAGCTCCCAGACTGCGAGTCCCTCCCTGATGATTGATGTAGGCAACCGCCGTCCTGCCCTTCAAAAGATTGTTCGAAACCAGCCACCATTGAAGGGACTGCCGGACCCGGGAGGACAACTGAAACGGTCGGTCCAATGAACGTGGACAACGGTCCCAAGACGCCAACAGGTGAAGCTGAAGCGTCCGAGTGTGAAACTGAGCAAAGGGAACTGCCTCGAAGGAGGCTACCATCAATCCCACCAGCCTCATCCCCAGACGGATGGACGGTTGAGGATTGGAGAGAAGAAGCCGAACCAAATCCTGAATCAAAAGCATCTTCGACTGAGGTAGAAAAACACTGTGCTGACAAGAGTCTAGTGTCATCCCCAAGAAGAACACCACCCTGGCCGGAGCCAGGGAGGACTTGGGATAGTTGATCACCCAACCGAAGCTTTCCAGCGTAGAAACCACCGTGCAGGTGTCCTTCTCCGCTTGAATGAAGGAAGGAGCCATGATGAGAAGGTCGTCCAGGTAAATTCGAATGCCTTGAGTTCTGAGAATGGCCATCACCCCTGCTAGAACCTTGGTGAATACCCCTTGGCGCCGAGGTAAGACCAAACGGAAGAGCTACGAATTGAAAATGCCGATCCTCCACCACAAACCTCAGAAAACGCTGATGGGCCGGGCAGATGGGAACATGCAGATAAGCATCCTTTATGTCTATGGACGTCATGAAGCCCCCCTGCCAAGAGAAGTGATGGCCGAGCTCAGAGTTTCCATGCGAAACTTCCGTGGACGAATGAACCTGTTGAGGAACTTCAGATCCAGGATAGGACGCACTGATCCGTCCCTTTTGGGTACCGTGAAGAGATTGGAATAGAAGCCGAGACCCAATTCCGAAGGTGGCACCGGATGGATGACCGCCAATTCTAGAAGATTCCTTACCGACACTCGGAGCCCTTGGAAGACCAAAGGATCGGTAGGTATTCGGGACCTGAAAAACCTTGAGGGAGGACGGGACTGGAACTCCAGCTTGTAACCGGACGACACCACCTCTCGAATCCATCTGTCCGGGACCGCCCGGACCCAAACCTGGGAGAAGTGTCGCAACCGTCCCCCCACCCGCACAGGTGAGGGCGCCCCCTCATTGCTGAGTAGGCTTGGGCGTGGACTTAGGCTTAGAGCCCCACGCATGACCGGAACGGCCGCGACCTCGCCCCCGGTTCCCGCTCGTGCCCCTAGTAGCGGGAAGGGAGGCCCCTCTGCCCGCCCTGGCTCCCCGAAACGAAGGATTGAAAGAAGAGGTTCCTCGAAAAATACATTGCGGCTTCCTGCGCTGAGGCAACATGCCTCCCTTGGTGACTGAATCCAACTTGTCACCAAACAGGCACAAACCCAGAAAAGGTAGAGCTGTAAGTGATCTTTTAGCACCAACATCCGCCGTCCATTGGCGGAGCCACACTGACCACCGAATAGCAACCAAAAGAGCTAATGTCCTGACGCACATAGCCATAGCATCATCTTGGGCGGCCAGAACGAAAGAAGCAAAAGACTCACACAATTGAAGAGAGACAAACTCAAGATCCGCGTACAAATTTTTAATCATGGCCTTAAGAGCCAAAAGAACAATGGACGAAGCACAAACCGGTCGCAAGGTCGAGCCAGCACTAATGAAACCATGACGAGCCAGTTGATCGATTCTACGATCCTCGACATCCTTAATTGTGGTAGTGTCTGGTGAATGCAGCACTGAAGTGTTAGAGAGCCCCAAAACCGGAGCATCCACGTCTGGGGGAACCTTCCAAAGTTTGACCAATTCCTCTGAAAAGGGATACCGCCTGTCCCAATTAGCAGGGGAACCAACCAGGCGAGTCGGCTGTTCCCATTCCTTAAGCACAACCCTTTCAAAATGTAGCTGACCAGGGAACGCTAAACGCGGCTTAGGCATATCAAAAAGTTCACCCTTAGGCGGAGGAGCTGCCGCAGGTGGATCCAGAGACAAAATTTCTAAAACTTTAGAGAGGATAGAAGGAGTATCACAAGACACCCCTGTAGTCAATTCTGCCGAAGTATCAGACAACAGTGGAGCCTCAAGCTCATCCAAATCTTCCAAGATTTCCCCTTCCTCAGACAAAAGACAATCTGACCAGTCCAATACTTCCGCTGCCTCCACAGCAGGAGCCAGAGGAGGAGAAGCAATGTGTTTCCTTTTAGCCGTAGCCTTTTGAGCTACCTGTGCCAACAACAACTTCTCAAGAGTGGCCACTCGAGCGCACAACTCAGATTGCGAATCCCCACCTATGACAACGTCACACGGGGTCCGGAATAAAGGCGGAGGGGCAGGCGATGACTGAGGTTGCGAAGAGCCAGGAACCGGAGTGCCAGACTGACGCGCAATATTCTGCTGGGCGCAAGGAACGGACAATATGACGTCATCACCTGGGAGTGGAACCCCACAACCCCCACACTGCCTAGTTTGCCACGAAGAGCCATTTCCGGTATCATTGGAAGCCTCCAATCGGTGAAATTTTTGGGTATTCGCAGAACCCAGGGATTTATGCTATAAGCGACCCGGGATGCCCTTTATTAATTAATTAAATTCTCCGGAGTGGGAGGATTTTAGGACCCCAAAATAAGACTAGCCAGGTATATCAGACTGGGAGACCCATGCAGCAGGGGTATCCCAAATCTAAAAAAGACAAGAGGAAATATGAAAATTCATTAATAAACCGCAAATGCACACAAAAAAACACACAATACTAGCCAAAAAAACAAGAGGTCCAATAATATAAAATATATACATATACATATGAATATATATATATATAGACACATACACTTAAAACATGCCAATGCCTAACTAATGGATAATGCATAATGTACAATACATATGAGACCACTATGGGCAGGGGTATAACCCACAATGCCTATATATATATATATATATATATATATATATATATATATATATATATATATGTTCATAAGTAAAAAAGAAAAGACAGCATCCTTTAAAAACTGCCAATAGCCCGCAACAGAACTGATACAGCGGGACCTAAGGAAAAAATTTTACCTCACAGGCAGTACCTCACAGCGCAGTCAGCTCAGAGAAGAAGGGCGGGCCAGAGAACGCGCGCGAAGCGCTCTGACCCCGCCCCCTCCCCAATCACCTCACAGCGCGGGCCGCGACCGAGCGCGGCCCCGCCCCCAAAACGGATCACCTCAGGGAAGCAAAATGGCGGCAGCGCCACCGACAAAATAACCGCAAGACCATGTCTAAGTAAATGAATCACTTCACACACGCACATAAACCAAGTAATAAAAATACCATTTTGTGAATACTCACCTTGTAAAATGGGCTTTCTGCAGAGATGATTGGAGGAAAGAAAGCCCCTCCCAGTCCATAAGTACCTGGGACCTCCCACTCATTACCTAGTATAAAGAAAGCAGTAAGGTAAAAGACCAGGAAGAGCCAAATATCAGTCATAACAACGCAAAGTTCACCATATGAAGGATGCAGAATCCAAAGGGCGGGTTGAAGCGGGGTGTGTGACATACTTATAATACCCATTTTACAAGGTGAGTATTCACAAAATGGTATTATTCTAAGTATGTCACACACCCCGCTTCAAGATATTCATTACCTGTGGGACATCCAATAGCAGTGTCCATAAAGGGTGGGGATCCAAAAACAAGGTATAAAGCACAACTTAAACTACTGCAGCCTGCAGAACTTTGCGGCCAAAAACAGCATCCGCTGAGGCCCGCACATCAACCTTGTAAAACTTTGAAAAAGTGTGAACAGAAGACCAGGTAGCGGCCTTGCAAACTTGCTCAACAGAGGCCTGGTGCTGAAAAGCCCAGGAGGCCCCAACCGCACGAGTAGAATGAGCTGTAACACGAAAGGGAGGATCTCTCCCCTTAGCAGAATAGGCCCCTACAATGGCCTGACGGATCCATCTACTGATGGTAGACTTTGTGGGTGCTAGACCCTTCTTGGGCCCAAAAGGCACCACGAAGAATGCATCAGTCTTGCGAAAGGCAGACGTTACCACCAAATAATACTTCACAACACGAACCACATCCAAAGAATGCAGGGCCCTCTCCTTGTCATTGCTGGGGTTAGGACAGAGAGAGGGCAGAACAATATCCTGATTTAAATGAAAGGACGAAACCACCTTAGGAAGAAAGTCCGTCTTAAAACGGAAAACCACTTTATCCTGATGTCTTTCAAAATATGGAGCTTGAATAGACAGAGCCGCCAACTCAGAAACACGTCTAACTGAAGTGATAGCTACCAAAAATGCCACCTTCTGCGTAAGGGAAGACAAAGGAATATCATCCAAAGGCTCAAAGGGGGGACCCTGGAGCGCAGAAAGAACCAAATTCAAATCCCAAACCGGAATCAAAGGCTTCCTGGGAGGCCGCACATGCGTAACCCCCTGGAAAAAGGGCTTAACCAAAGGATGTAGCGCAAAAGACTTTTGGAAAAATACCGCCAGGGCAGACACCTGCCCCTTCAGAGTACTGAGTTGGAGCCCTAAGTCCAGACCATGTTGCAAGAACTTTCTAGAAACAGAGAACTCCCTACAAGGGAAGGCCCTAGACTCACACCAATCAATATAAGACCTCCAAGTCCTATAGTACACGGATGAAGAAGACTTCTTTCTAGCACGAATGAGAGTCTGAATAACAGCGTCTGAAAGACCTTCCTCCTTCAAGATGGAGGTTTCAGCAGCCACGCCGTCAAAGCCAGCGTTGGTAAATTGGGGTAACGAAGATGACCCTGTGTGAGCAGATCCGGCAGCAGGGGCAAAACGAACTGATCTTCTGCCAACCTTACCACGTCTGAAAACCAGACCTGTCTTGGCCACCTTGGAGCTACCAGAATTGCTGTTGCTCGCTCCAGAGCAAGCTTGCGCACTACTCTGGCCACCATGGGAAATGGAGGGAACAGGTACAGAAACCCCAGATCCCTCCAGTTCAGGGACATGGCGTCCGTCGCGAGAGCCAGTGGGTCCTTCGCCAGAGACACAAAAGCCGGAAGTTTGTGATTGTGACGGGAGGCAAATAGATCTATCGCCGGTGACCCCCACCTGAGACAAATTGAGTGAAAGACCCTGGGATTGAGAGACCATTGTAGCAATAACCCTTATCGCCGGAGGGCTTCACCGCCCGAGACGTCCTTTTCCCAATCGTAAGAGGTGCTGCAGGAATCCCAGAGTCGTCCGTGAGGAACCAGGAACAGCCCTTACAAGGGCTAGTGAATTGTAATATAGCGTTTCCCCCAATAAGAGACAGAACTTCAGTATTGAGGGTAAAGGTGAAGACAACTTTATTAGTGCCACACTGTGCCCTATATGCAAGGCTCCATGCAAGGGGACCTCCCCCGTGGACCTCATGACAAATACACAGACCAATGGGAGCAGGGCACACAATCCCTCAACTCTGCCGGTGACGCAATCAGCAATACAATAGACGTCTGTAATACACTCAATCAGAACAATGCAATGCCATTGTCTGTGACGTAATTAATCAATACAATGGCAGTCAGAACAATGAATAACGTAATCAATCAATACAATCCAAACTACAATGACATTGCCTGTAACAGTATCAAAATACAATGACATTGTCTGAAATCCTAATTAAGAAAAGGCCAGTGAATGACCCGGTGGGCAATGGAATAGTGATGACACCCAAAAGACAGAGCGTCTGTCACAATGCCTCCTTTTTGTGGAACACCCGGCAGACCCGGATTGACCCTGTTCTGGTTAACGTGGGGCTGTCCGGACTCTTGTTATGGGCAGAGTTCTGTGTAAGGACAAGTCTGCAAATAGTGAGTAACCGGACTAAACATTGACGTGGGCTGTACATAGGAATCGGTCATGGGTGGGGTCCAAACACTGGGATATTGTGGCGTTGGTGAGTTCAGCACCAAAGTCCTTGGTTGGATGTGTGCACAGGTGCTTTGCTTTCTTATAGCTGGTCCAAGTTTCAATCTCTTTCCATGGAAGCTGATCGGAGAATCCACAATCTTCTGCACATCTACATCATCGTAAAAGTAGACAAAACCATAACCCTTAGAAACACCAGAGGCATCCCTAATAATTTTGACATTCTTTACAGCGCCATACTTTGAAAAGACATTTTTAATTTCCGGCCGATTAATCCGACGGTCAATGCCCCCAACAAAAATAGTTTTTGGCATAAGTTTCCCTTCTGGAAGGACGTAACCTGATGGCTGATCCTCTTCTTGGCTTCTTGTAACAGACATGACGTGATGCAGACGAAATCCCTGGGTCTCCCCGACCAGTGGGCTGGAGTCGGCAGCTCGGGCTGGAGACCGGGTTGTAACAGGGTTGACGCTGGCTGGCCCAGGGGTAGCGTAGGCAGAAGTCATTGGTCCTAGATCATTTCCCAATAGTACTTCTGCGGGTAAGTTGTCCATAAGTCCCACCTGTACCCTGCCGGATCCAGCGCCCCAGTCAAGATGTACTCGGGCGGTGGGGAGTCGAAACACAGCTCCTCCCGCCACCCTTACTGCAACGGTGTGTCCAGTGCGGTCTTTGTTCTTGACCAAATGAGGTTAGAGCAAGGTAAGTGTGGCTCCGGTGTCGCGTAATCCTTGCGCGGTGCGCCCATTGACTCGTACCTCCTGGCAATGGTGCTGTCGGTTGTCTTGGATGGCTGCTTGTACGGGATCAGCTTCATACAGTACCCCCAGATACTCTTCCGAACTGCTCTCAGCTTCCAAACAGTGTGCCACAGGAGTACGGGAGGTGGAAGGTTGTGGTTGCCTCCACGGGTTTCGGGGAGGCTCTAGGGCGCAATCCCTGCGATAATGTCCCCATTGTTTGCAACGATGGCACTGAACTGTGGGGAGGTTCGGTTGCTGCGCTGGCCTATGTGGCCCAGATTCACTAGTTGGTGCTGAAGCCACAGGTGCTTGAAATTTGATGGGAGGTGGTGGTTTTGGAGCGGACTGTTCTGTCCGGCGAGCATCGGTGTACTCGTCGGCTAGACGCGCAGCCTCAGGTAGCGTTAGAGGCCTCCGGTCACGTACCCACTCTCTTAGCTCTGGTTGCAGGGCATTGAGAAAATGTTCTAGTAAAAACAACTGTAGTACATCCTCAGCGGTCGTGGCTTTGCATCCAGTGACCCAGTGTGATGCTGTACGATGGAGGCGACATGCCCACTCCGTGTAAGAATCCCCTCCCTTCTTTTGGGATTCCCGAAATCGTCGCCTGTAGGCCTCCGGGGTGACAGCGTACCGGGCTAACAAAGCCTCCTTTACCAGATGGTAGTGTGGTAAGTCCGCATCAGGGATGGCCCGGAAAGCATCGGAAGCTTTCCCAGATAGTTTCCCTGATAATATGGTGACCCATTCCTCCGTGGGTACCCGGTGTAAAGCACACTGCCGTTCAAAATCGGCCCAAAATCCGTCAATCTCGTTGTCACTTTCCTGGAAGGACTTAAATGCTGCAAATGGAATCTTTCTCCCCCCAGTGTAACTGAGGCTGAGAGGCTGCTGGGTTGAAAGTCGCTGATCTTCCCTTCGCTTACTGGCCTCTGCCTCCGCTGCGGCGAAGACTCGGTCGATCAGTTCCTGTGATGGATTCGGGCCATAGACCGACAATCTGTTCCGAACCGCTTGAACGAGAGCAGCGTCTTCATCGATCTCTATATTGGTTTCGGTCCTCACTGCTGCACGATCCATTTCGATCAGTTCGGCTATCAGTTCCTCACGTGGGCGGTTGCTAGCTGACCTTCCCCGGCTCTCGAGTCGATCCTTCAGGGTCAGCCTTTTCAACTTGTCATACTGACTCTCCATCAGGGTAGCACTCTCTCTGGGTAGAAAGAAAGATCCGACCGCTTGCCACCAATTGTAGCGATAACCCTTATCGCCGGAGGGCTTCACCGCCCGAGACGTCCTTTTCCCAATCGTAAGAGGTGCTGCAGGAATCCCAGAGTCGTCCGTGAGGAACCAGGAACAGCCCTTACAAGGGCTAGTGAATTGTAATATAGCGTTTCCCCCAATAAGAGACAGAACTTCAGTATTGAGGGTGAAGGTGAAGACAACTTTATTAGTGCCACACTGTGCCTTATATGCAAGGCTCCATGCAAGGGGACCTCCCCCGTGGACCTCATGACAAATACACAGACCAATGGGAGTAGGGCACACAATCCCTCAACTCAGCCGGTGACGCAATCAGCAATACAATAGACGTCTGTAATACACTCAATCAGAACAATGCCATTGTCTGTGACGTAATTAATCAATACAATGACAGTCAGAACAATGAATAACGTAATCAATCAATACAATGGCAGTCTTGTAATACAATCCAAACTACAATGACATTGCCTGTAACAGTATCAAAATACAATGACATTGTCTGGAACCTAATTAAGAAAAGGCCAGTGAATGACCCGGTAGGCAATGGAATAGTGATGACACCCAAAAGACAGAGCGTCTGTCACAACCATTCCCCCTTGCGGGCTGACATCCTGCTCAGAGAGTCCGCCTCCGTGTTCTCCACACCTGGGATGTAAACTGCTGAGATACACGGGACATGTCTCTCTGCCCAGTCCAGGATCAGAGACACTTCCTTGAGGGCATTCCTGCTGCGGGTTCCTCCCTGGTGATTGATGTAGGCCACCGGCCTCCGATTGTCCGACCTGACCTGGACCGGCAAGTCTCGCAGTTGATGAGTCAAATGACAAAGAACCAACCTGATGGCCCTCAATTCCAGAACATTGATAGGCTCGTGAGCTTCCAGGGGACTCCACAAACCCTGAACTTGCAGATCCTTCCAGAAGCCCCCCCATCCTGAGAGGCTGGCATCCGTGGTGACTATCTCCCACTGAGGAGTCCGAAAGGATCTGCCCCTCAGTAGGTTGGTTGAGTTCAGCCACCACCGAAGCGAGCGGCGAACCCGGGGAGACATCTGAAAAAGATGATCCAGCGACTGAGGCGACCTGTTCCAGACCGATAACAGATGGAGCTGTAGTGTCCTTGTGTGAAACTGAGCAAAAGGAACCGCCTCGAATGAGGTCACCATCAAACCCACAAGTCTCATCCCTAGACGGATCGACGGTCGAGGCATGGACATGAGCGACCGAACCAACTCCTGAATCAGAAGAACCTTGGACTGAGGAAGGAAAACTCTGGCCAGATCTGTATCCAGAGACATTCCCAGAAAGGATACTGTCCTGGACGGGTGTAGGGAGGACTTGGGGTAGTTGATCACCCAGCCGAACCTCTCCAGAGTGGATATTACCATCCTGGTGTCCAATTCTGCCTGGCTGAATGACGGTGCCATGATGAGGAGATCGTCCAGATATGGCACAATGCGAATCCCCTGCGCTCTGAGGAGAGCCATCACCCCAGCAAGCACCTTGGTGAAAACTCTTGGAGCTGTGGTGAGACCGAAGGGAAGAGCTACAAACTGAAAGTGCCGATACTCCACCGCAAACCTCAGAAACCTCTGGTGTGCGGGAAAAATGGAAACATGGAGGTAAGCGTCCAGAATGTCTATGGACGTCATGAAGTCCCCCTGACGAAGAGAATGAATAGCCGAGCGCAACGTCTCCATGCGAAACCTTCGCAGTCTGACGAACTTGTTGAGAATCTTAAGGTCCAGTATGGGCCGGACGGAACCATCCTTTTTGGGGACCGTGAACAGATTTGAGTAAAACCCCCGACCCCGGTCTAATGAGGGAACTGGGCAAATGACTGCCATTTCCAGAAGACTCGATACTGCCGCCCGGAGCTGCTGCGCAGCCAGTGCCTCCGGGGACACCCGAGACCTGAGGAAACGCGGGGGAGGGCAGGACTCAAACTCCAGCTTGTAGCCGGAAGACACCACTTCCCGGATCCACCTGTCCGAGACCTCTCGGTTCCAGACCTGGGAGAAGTGCTGTAGCCGTCCCCCCACCCGCACGGGTGAGGGCGCCACCTCATTGTTGAGCAGGCTTGGCCACGGGTTTGGGTTTTGAGCCCCAATTGTATCCTGAACGGGCACGTCCTCTGCCCCTATTCCAGGAATCTCCCCTTGTAGAAGGGAAGGTGAAACCTCTTCCTGCTCTAGATCCCCGAAAGGAAGGAGTGAAGGAAGCCGCTCCTCGAAAGGGGCGACGTTGCTTCTTGCGTTGAGGTAGTTTGCCCCCCTTGGCCACGGCGTCCAGCTTGTCTCCAAAGAGCCGTAACCCAACGAAGGGAAGAGCTGTTAGTGACTTTTTTGACCCAAAGTCAGCCGCCCACTGGCGTAACCAAATTGAACACCTGATAGTAACCATTAGAGCAGAGGCTCTACTACTCATCATCAAGGAATCATCCAAAGCGGCTACCATGAAGGACAAAAACACCTCACATTGTTTTAGTTCACGAAATTCTTCACTGTCCGGATTCAAACCGGAGGAGGATAACAAGTGCCTGACCACCTTTCTAGTAGCCACCGCCAACAGCGATGAGGCACAAACAGGCCTTATTGCTGCCCCAATACTGGCAAAACCATGACAAGCCATCTGGTCAATGCGTTTATCCTCACCATCCTTAAGAGAGGAACAATCAGGGTGGTTCAATACGGCCGAGTTGGATAACCCCAAAATAGGGGCGTCCACCTCGGGGGGAGACGCCCAGCGCTTAACCGTATCCACTGGAAAAGGATACCTTTTATCCCAACTCTGGGGAATGCCTGGGAGCCGGGCAGGCCTTTCCCATTCCTTAGAAATAATATTATCAAAATGCTTTTGATTAGGGAATTCCAACCGCGGCCTGGATTCGTCATAAAACTCACCTTGCTGTTGAGGAACCTCCGCCGGAGGTGAGATAGCAAGCACCTCGAACATCTGAGTCAGAACATTAGGAGTGTCCAAGGAAATCCCTGACCTCCGATCGGAATCAGCACCAACAAATTGCTGATCATCAGAAATATCTGAATCCTCAAATAATTCCCCTTCTTCTAGAGGGGAATAATCTGACCAATCCAGGCCTTCCTCGTCATCATCATAATCAAAATGATTAACCGGTGATAAATGCTTCCTCTTAGCCGATGCTTTCTTGGCAAACGTGGAGGAAATGAATTTTTCAATACTGGCCAACGTGGCACACACATCAGATTGCGACTGCCCCCCCCCCCCGTGGCAATCTCACACGAGGCACGGGTCAAAGTGGGAGGGGGGAGAGGATGAAGCCGGCTGCGCTGACCCAGAGACCTGGGGACCGGACTGCCGTGTAATAGTCTGCTGTGCACATGATATACATAGGAAAAAATCATCCCCTGTTAGGGATACCCCACAACCCATACACTTCCGGGATTGTCCCGAGGGAAGCCCGGAATCTTGGGATGCCTCCATAAGGTGAACTTGAATAGTCACTATAAGAGAGGGAATCACGCTATTAAGCAACCCGGGATGCCCTTATATAGTCCAAGTGGGAGGTTTTGTAATAAATAGCAAAAGTACCCAGGTACTCTAGGACCAGGAGAAACTTAAAAAATTCCTGGCAGTTCAGCCTGAAAAACATAGAAAAAGACAGTAAGAGGTTCTCCCTATATATACCTATATCTATTATACCTATATATATACATATATATGCAAATATGTACAGATAACCAACGGCCGCAGGGCCACTCACTGAGTCTTTGAGCGCCAATACACTGTGTCCTCTGCCTGAGGTAACACAGATCAGTGCGGGAGACGCAGCAGGGGGGCGTGGCCAGCGTGGATCGCACGCTGCAAGGCTCCGCCCACCAGCTCCAAACTCCTAAAGGGCGCGGGCTGCGGCCTCATACCGAAGGCCCGGCCCCACCCCCTCACTGAAGAGCGTGAGGGGAGAAATCCTCCCCTCAGCTCTGAGGTAAAAATCCAGTAGCTATTCATACCAGAAAAGTAAACATTTCAAACAAACATTTCAAATAAACCTATTTTCCAGGCGCCCCCATAGAAAACACCAGAAGCTGAATAAGAGGCCTCCACACAATTAAAAAAGGGGAATAGGCCATTTAAGGGGAAAATTAAACTCTTGGACAGGGCATCCCAAACCGGAGTCACCAACCCTGTATAACCGCCTACACTCTTTATAGGGTCTCGCGGTGGAGCATAGCTCCTGAGCACCTGAGGTGCTGTTATACCCTCGCTAGGACAGCACTCAAGACTGGGAGGCATTCAAATAGTTATATATTAATAAAGGGAATAAAGAGTCCGAACGAAAATAAAAATATATATATAGGCCGGGAGTAGACTCGGCTACCTTAAAGTCCCCCTGTGCAAGGAGGAGATATCATCTGCTGCTTGCTCGCCGTCTGCAGAGATGAAGACTGGGTAATGAGTGGGAGGTCCCAGGTACTTATGGACTGGGAGGGGCTTTCTTTCCTCCAATCATCTCTGCAGAAGCCCTCTACAGGACCATACTACCCACAGGTAATGAATATCTTGAAGCGGGGTGTGTGACATACTTAGAATAAACGCAGGCTATTAACACACACACACGCGCACACACGCACACACATAACTGCGCGCACTCAAATTAGCTCCGAAAAAAAAAATGGCCAGCGTTTGCTAAAAACCCCTCGCTCCCCCCCCTCCCCCCAAAGGCACCTCCCCACAATAAAGGGAGAGGCCATAATAAGGAGTGGGAAGAGATATGGGGGCAACGGGACGGGGCATCCCAAATCCGGCTCACCAACCGGATAGCCACTCTGCCCCAATAATGGGGACTAGTGAAGGATATAAGCTCCTAGGCACGACCAGGTGCCGGCTACCATTACCCAGTCAGCAGCCAAGGCTGGGAGGCTTCCAATAGTTACATAATATTAATAAAAAATGAACTGGGTAGAAATAGACCATGGGGGGGGGGCGGGGTGTTACCCCGGCTACCTGCAAGCAGGAGACCTCTTTCTTTTGTCTTGACGCATCTTGCAGAGAGAGAACACTGGGGATTAAGTGGGAGGTCCCAGGTATATATAGACTGGGAGGGGCCAGTTTTCAAGATCTCTCTCTCTGCAATGGCATCTGGCGATGTTTACCCGAACGTTATTAGTACAGGAAGCGGCGTGTGTGACACACAAAGAATAATACCATTTTGTGAATACTCACCTGTAAAATGGATATTATAAATATGTCACACACCCCGCTTCAAAACATTAATTCTTACACTTGGGTTACTCCACCAGCAGGTGGCGACGTTGCAGAGAAGTCTTGAAAAACGAGCCCCTCCTGGTCTATAATACCTGGGACCTCCCACTTATTCCCCAGTATTCAAACAGCAGTAAAGACAAGGTACCAGGAAAAACCATTGGTAACCCTCAAAACGTAAACAAAGCTTCACCCTATAAAGAATCCAGGATACCAAAAAGGGCGGGTGAAGCGGGGTGTATGACATACTTATAATATCCATTTTACAGGTGAGTATTCACAAAATGGTATTATTCTAAGTATGTCACACACCCCGCTTCAAAACATTAATTCGACATCCAAAAGCAGTGTCCACAAAGGGCGGGTATCCAACAAGGCCATAATGCAAAACTCAACCACTGCAGCTTGCAGAACCTTGCGGCCAAACACAGCATCCGCTGAAGCCCGCACATCCACCTTGTAAAAACTTGGAAAAGGTGTGAACAGAAGACCAAGTGGCTGCCTTACAAACTTGTTCAACAGAAACCTGGTGCTGAAAGGCCCAACAGCACGAGTAGAATGAGCAGTGATACAAAAAGGAGGAACCTTCCCCTTGGCAGAGTAGGCCCCAACAACCGCCTGACGAAACCATTTGCTAATGGAAGACTGAGCGGGAGCCAAACCCTTCCTAGGCCCAACAGGGCACCACGAAAAAGACATCAGTCTTACGAAAAGGAGATGTAGTAAACAAACAGTACTTCACACAGCCTACCACATCCAAACAGTGCAAACCCTCTCCTTGTCATTCCTAGGCTTAGGACACAAGGAAGGAAGAACAATGTCCTGGTTAAGATGAAAAGCAGAGACCACCTTAGGAAAAAAGTCCGGTTTGAAGCGGAAAACCACTTTGTCCTGATGTCTCTCAAAGTGAGGAGCCTGAACCGACAAGGCTGCCAACTCCGAAATGCGCCGAACCGAAGTGATGGCCACCAAAAAGGCAACCATCTGAGTCAGAGTAGAAAGAGCAATAACCTGCAAAGGCTCAAAGGAGGAGCCTGAAGAGCAGAGATAACCAAATTCAAATCCCAAACAGGGAGAAAAAGGCCTCCTAGGAGGCCACAATGCGAGACCCCCTAGAAGAAAGGCAGCAACATGCCCCTTTAAGATACTCAGCTGAAGACCAGAGTCCAGCCCTGATTGAAGAAATTCCAAAATCCTGAAAACAGAAAAGACCCGACAGGGCAAAGATCTAGCCTCACTTCAATCAATATAAGATCCCCAAGTCCTATAATAGATGGTAGAAGAGGACCTCTTCCTGGCACTAATAAAAGTCTGAATAACAGATCCGAAAGACCTTCCTCCCCCAAGATGGAGGTTTCAGCAGCCAGGCCGTCACAGCCAGCGTTGATGAATTGGGGCAACGCAGTTGACCCTCTGTGATAAGATCCAGCAGAAGAAGCAGATCGCACTGATCCACCGCCAGACAAACGATGTCTGCGAACCACACCCTCTTTGGCCACCTTGGAGCCATGAGAATGGCGGGAACCCCGTCCAGGGCCAGCTTTCGCAACACCTTGCCTAGCATGGGGATCGGAGGAAACAGATAAAGGAACCCCAGGTCCCCCCAGCTCAGGGACATGGCATCCACCGCCAGAGCCAGAGGATCCTGAGAGAGCGACACGAATGTTGGAAGCTTGTAATTGTGACGAGAGGCAAACAGATCCACCTCCAGCGTCCCCCACCAGAGACAAAGCGACCGAAAAACCTGAAGGTGGAAAGACCATTCCCCCCGGCGGAAAGAGCACCTGCTCAGGAAGACCGCCTCTGTGTTTCCCAATCCTGAAATGTACACTGCCGAGATGCAAGGAACATGAGTCCCCACCCAGGCTAGAATCAGAGACACCTCACTGAGGGCACGCAGACTGCGAGTCCGTCCCAGGCGATTGATTGTAAGCAACCGCCGACCGAACGACTGACCGAACCGTCAAGTGAGACAGAACCAACCTGATGGCTCTCAACTCCAGAACATTGATGGGCAAGTGGGCCTCCAGAAGACCCCACTTCCCCCGGAACCGAAGGTCCTTCCAGAAAAACACCCCATCCCGACAACCTGACATCCGTGGTGACGGTTTCCCGAAGAGGCATCAGAAAGGACCTGCCCCTCAAGATAACGTCCGAGACCATCCACCACTGTAGAGACTGCCAAAACCCGGGAGGACATCCGGAAAGACCGATCCAACGACCACGGTCGCCGGTCCCAAGACACCAACAGATGAAACTGAAGCGTCCTCGTGTGAAACTGACAAAGGGAGCTGCCTCAAAGGAGGCTACCATCAACCCCACCAGTCTCATCCCTAGCCGGATGGACGGGCAAGGATTGGAAGAAGAAGCTGCGCCAAGTCCTGAATCAAAAGAACTTTGGCCTGAGAAAGAAACACTCTGTGTTGGCAAGAATCCAAGGACATCCCCAGGAAGGACACCACCCTGGCCGGAACGAGAGAGGACCCCGGATAGTTGACCACCCAGCCGAAACTCTCCAGAGTGGATACCACCGTCCTGGTGTCCACCTCCGCTTTACTGAAAGAAGAAGCCATGATGAGAAGATCGATCAGACAGGGCACAATACGAAACCCCTGAGCTCTGAGAAGGGCTATCACGCCCACCAACACCTTAGTGAACACTCTTGGAGCCGAGGTAAGGCCGAACGGAAGAGCCACAAATTGAAGATGCCGATCTTCCACCACGAAGCGAAGAAACCTTTGGTGAACCGGAATATATGAATAAGAAAATAGGCATCCTTGATGTCTAAGAACGACATAAAAATCCCCCTGCCGCAGAGAATTGATGGCAGAACGCAAAGGTTCCAAGCGAAACCTCCGGGGAAGAATAAACACATTGAGGAACTTCAGATCCAGGATGGTACGAACCAACCTGACCAACTTGGGCACTGTGAAGAGATTAGAATAATACCCGCGACCCACCTCCGAAGGAGGGACCGGGCAGATGACTGGCATCTCCAGAAGATTCCTCACCGCCGCCAGGAGCCCCTGCGCGGCCAAGGGATCTGAGGGCACACGAGACCTGAAAAATCTTAGAGGAGGTCGGGACTCAAAACTCCAGCTTGTAAACCGGCCGACACCACCTCCCGGAACCACCTGTCCGAGACCGCCTGGTCCCACACCCGGGAGAAGAGTCGCAACCGTACCCCCACCCACAAGGGTGAGGGCGCCCCCTCATTGCTGAGCGGGCTTTGCAGCTGGTTTGGATCTGGCGCCCCAGGCGTGAACGGGACGGCCTCTACCCCTGTTGCAGCTAGCACCCCTGGGGACCGAGAAGCCCGCGCCTCTGCCAGCTCTGGCTCCCCGAAAAGAAGGATTGAAGGAGGTCGCCCCCCGAAAGGAACGACTAATTTTTCTTGCGCTGAGGTAACTTACCTCCCTTGCAACCGAATCTAATTTCTCACCAAAACAGGCGCAAACCCAAAAAGGGAAGAGCCGTAAGCGACCTATTGGAATAAAAACCAGCAGTCCATTGCCGCAACCACACCGACCGCCGGATAGCTACCAACAGAGCCACAGAGCCGTAGCCCTGCCACACAACAACATGGCATCATCCTGAGCGGCCAGGACAAACGAAACGAAGGACTCGCAAAGCTTGAGGGCAAGAAATTCATCACAAGTAGGATCAAGATCCGCACATAAATCCCTGACAAAGGACCTAAACGCCAACAACAAAAGTGCCAAACAGGTCTCAAAACCGAACCCGCACAGACAAAACCATGGCGGGCCAGCTGGTCAATCCGGCGATCCTCGCCATCCTTAAGACTAGTCGTGTCAGAAAAAAGCAATACAGCCATATTGGATAGCCCCAAAACCGGAGCCTCAACCTCGGGAGGGGCAGACCAGCGCTTCACCAAGTCCGCCAGAAGAGGATACTTCCTATCCCAACTAGGCGGAACACCAACGCGACGCGTAGGTTGCTCCCATTCCTTAAGGACGACATGCTCAAAATGTCGTTGACTGGGAAACTCCAAGCGCAGCTTAGTCACCTCAAACAACTCGCCCTTTGGCGGAGGAACCGCCTCAGGAAGAACCAAAACCAAAACCTCAAACATTTGAGTCAATATGGAAGGGGTGTCCGAAAACAGTCCCCATGGCCTGGTCACCCGCAGCACCAAACAGCTGCTGAACCTCAGGATCGTCCAAATCCTTAATCAGCTCCCCTTCTTCAAATGCCTCAACAACCTCAACATCTGAGCACGGCGGAGGCGGGTACAAGTGTTTCCGCTTAGCCAGAGCCCTCTGAGCAACCACAGCGGAAAACATCTTCTCGAGGCTAGCCAATCGGGCGCATACATTGGATTGCGAATCCCCACCCATGACAACGTCACACAGGGTCCGGAACAGGCGAGGAGGAGACGGGGACGGCACGGGCGGTGAAGAGCCAGACACCGGGGTGCCGGACTGGCGCTCAATGTTCCGCTGCGCACATGGAATGCATATAATAACATCATCCCCCTGGGGGCGGAGCCCCACAACCCCCGCACAGCCTGGACTGCCCCGAAGGGCCGTGTCCGGTATCCTTGGTAGCCTCCATATGGTGAATTTATGGTCTTCGCAATGACCCAGGGATTTACGCAATAAGCAACCCGGGATGCCCCTTAAAATTTTTTTTTTTTTATAATGGCCCTAAGATGGGAGAATTTGCAATATAACCAATATAGGGATAAAATTGAATGGACAACCCCACTAGCCAGGCAGCTAAGACCGGGAGAGCCCTGCAGCGTGGGATCCCAGGATCTGAAACAGAAAAGACAACAGTCACTCCAAGCACTAATGGATCAGCACATGTCATATCCAACACCATATGTCAGACATGAACCCACACAGGGAACAGTATACAGAATACATACAATGCACATAACTATGTAAATATAATAAATATATATATATATATATATATATATATATGAATGTGGAAGGCTAGGGATGCACCAGCATAAGGGCCCAGCAAATAATGCTACACAATGACAGGCCGACAAGAACCAGGGCACAATCCACAGCGAGGGAATCTGTCCCGGAACTTTTCCAGGCGCCCCCAGCCAAGAACCACCTTAAAACAAAAAAACCCCGGCCTACCTTAAACACACACGAGGAGGCAGAGGGAGAAGAAGGGCTGGCCCAGCAGAGCGCACAGACGCTCCGGCCCCGCCCCTCCCACCAATCAGAGCACAGCGCGGGCCACGCCGGACGCAACCCGACCCCCTTCCTCCTCCGGAGAGCCGGAGACGACAGCGGTCGCCTAACATGGCGCCCGCACATGTTAACAAGGACCGGCGGACCGGCGGCACACACGCCGCCCGGACCCGCCCCCCCTTGCCCTCCGGAGAGCCGATCCAAAAAGCCGGGTAGCTCAATGGAGCCCCCAAAACATAAAGTGGAGCTGGAAAAATGGGTGGGCCGGCGGCAACACACACACGCCGCCCGGCCCCACACCATCCATCATCAAATAAAACACACGCACACAGCCAGTAGCAAAGCATACCCAGGCAAACAGACAAGCCCCCCCCCCCAACTAGCGCAGGGAGCAGGACCAAGCGGGGCAAGGGCAAACCTGATAGGGCCTAAAGGGCGGGGGCATCCCAAATCCGGATCACCAAAATCGGATAACCGCATTGCCCCATAATATGGGGTCTAGCAAAGGAGCTAATCTCCTAGGCACCTTAAGTGCCATCTACCCTTGCCCGGCCGACAGCCTAAGCTGGGAGGCTACATATTTAATAAGGGGGCTAATAAACATAAGGCCGGGCAGAAATAGACCAGAAGGGGGGGGCGGGGTGTTACCCCGGCTACCTGCAAGCAGGAGACTTCATTCTTCTGTCTTGTCGCCATCTTGCAGAGAAGAACACTGGGGAATAAGTGGGAGGTCCCAGGTATGTATAGACCAGAGGGGGCTCGTTTTTCATGACTTCTCTGCACGTGGCCACCTGCTGGTGGAGTAACCCAAGTGTAATAATTAATGTTTGAAGCGGGGTGTGTGACATACTTAGAATATGGTATTGTTTACCTATCTGTTGTAAATATGGAACAAGTACACACTGTGTGGTTTCTTCCTTTATAAGTCCACCCCAAAGCGGAAGTAAAGTAGAGTTTGCACCGAGACCCTTTGTGTGTCGTTATTATGCATCTCAGTGCAATTCTCTCAGATATCTGAAATCACACATAAGACTTATCGCAATTACAGCGTGCCTAAAGAGGATCCAGAGAGATCGCTCCAGAGCAAACAGGCTCATTCTTACACCTATACAGCCGTGATGTGTCCTCACCCTCCTATACAGCCGTGATGTGTCCTCACCCTCCTATACAGCCATGATGTGTCCTCACCCTCCTATACAGCCATCATGTGTCCTCACCCTCCTATACAGCTGTGATGTGTCCTCACCCTCCTATACAGCCGTGATGTGTCCTCACCCTCCTATACAGCAGTGATGTGTCCTCACCCTCCTTTACAGCAGTGATGTGTCCTCACCCTCCTATACAGCAGTGATGTGTCCTCACCCTCCTATACAGCCATGATGTGCCCTCACCCTCCTATACAGCAGTGATCTGTCCTCACCCTCCTTTACAGCCATGATGTGTCCTCACCCTCCTATACAGCCGTGATGTGTCCTCACCCTCCTATACAGCCGTGATGTGTCCTCACCCTCCTATACAGCCGTGATGTGTCCTCACCCTCCTATACAGCCGTGATGTGTCCTCACCCTCCTATACAGCCGTGATGTGTCCTCACCCTCCTTTACAGCCGCAATGTGTCCTAACCCTACTTTACAGCCGTGATGTGTCCTAACCCTCCTTTACAGCCGTAATGTGTCCTCACCCTCCTTTGCAGCAGTGATGTGTCCTAACCCTGCTTTACAGCAGTGATGTGTCCCCACCCTCCTATGCACCGGTGATGTGTCCTCACCCTCCTTTACAGCAGTGATGTGTCCTCACCCTCCTTTACAGCCGTGATGTGTCCTCACTCTCCTATACAGCCGTGACGTGTCCTCACCCTCCTTTACAGCAGTGATGTGTCCTCACCCTCCTTTACAGCCGTGATGTGTCCTCACCCTCCTTTACAGCCAGGATGTGTCCTCACCCTCCTTTACAGCTGTGATGTGTCCTAACCCTCCTTTACAGCAGTGATGTGTCCTCACCCTCCTTTACAGCAGTGATGTGTCCTAACCCTCCTTTACAGCCGTGATGTGTCCTCACCCTCCTATACAGCCGTGATGTGTCCTCACCCTCCTATACAGCCGTGATGTGTCCTCACCCTCCTATACAGCAGTGATGTGTCCTCACCCTCCTTTACAGCCATGATGTGTCCTCATCCTCCTTTACAGCCGTGATGTGTCCTCACCCTCCTTTACAGCCGTGATGTGTCCTCACCCTCCTTTACAGCCGTGATGTGTCCTCACCCTCCTTTACAGCCGTGATGTGTCCTCACCCTCCTTTACAGCCATGATGTGTCCTCACCCTCCTTTATAGCCGTAATGTATCCTCTATAACGGCTGTATAGGAGGGTGAGGACACATCATGGATGTATAGGAGGGTGAGGACACATCACTGCTGTAAAGGAGGGTGAGGATACATCACAGCTGTAAAGTAGGGTGAGTGACTCCGAGCGGCAGGGGTGTGCGGGCTGTGATTGGCTGGGGTGCGGCGGGTTACAACTTACCTATCAAGGTAGGGATGGTAACAGAACTTCTGCTCTCAGACACTTCATTAGAGGCAACACAGGTGAGGACGACTTCCTCTTGTGGTCGGGGTGCAGTGTACTCCTGTCCTGTGGCCACTTTTTGGCCGCCCTTCTCCCACCTGTAGAGCACAGCGTCCCCGCCGGCCTCGCACGTCACGTTTATGTCCGTTGCGGTTGTGTGGTTAGTGATGGTGGGAATAGGAACTGGATCTGCAAGAGAAGAAAATGACACAACAACGTGAGATGCAACAACCGCAACCAGAGGAAAGAAAGACAACCGCAACCAGAGGAAAGAAAGACAACCGCAACCAGAGGAAAGAAAGACAACCGCAACCAGAGGAAAGAAAGACAACCGCAACCAGAGGAAAGAAAGACAACCGCAACCAGAGGAAAGAAAGACAACCGCAACCAGAGGAAAGAAAGACAACCACAACCAGAGGGAAAAAAAACAACCGCAACCAGAGGAAAGAAAAACAACCGCAACCAGAGGACAGAAAAACAACCGCAACCAGAGGAAAGAAAAACAACCGCAACCAGAGGAAAGAAAGACAACCGCAACCAGAGGGAAAAAAAAAACAACCGCAACCAGAGGAAAGAAAAACAACCGCAACCAGAGGACAGAAAAACAACCGCAACCATAGAAAAGAAAAACAACCGCAACGAGAGGAAAGAAAGACAACCGCAACCAGAGGGGAAAAAAAAACAACCGCAACCAGAGGACAGAAAAACAACCGCAACCAGAGGAAAGAAAGACAACCGCAACCAGAGGAAATAAAGACAACCGCAATTAGAGGAAATAAAGACAACCGCAACCAGAGGAAAGAAAAACAACTGCAACTAGAGGAAATAAAGACAACCGCAACCAGAGGACAGAAAAACAACCGCAACCAGAGGACAGAAAAACAACCGCAACCAGAGGATAGAAAAACAACCGCAACTAGAGGAAAGAAAGACAACCGCAACCAGAGGAAAGAAAAACAATCGCAACCAAAGGAAAGAAAGACAACCGAAACCGCAACCAAAGGAAAGAAAGACAACCGCAACCAGAGGAATGAAAGACAACCGCAACTAGAGGAAAGAAAAACAACCGCAACCGGAGGAAAGAAAGACAACTGCAACCAGAGGAAAGAAAGACAACGGCAACCAGAGGAAAGAAAAACAACCGCAACCAGAGGAAAGAAAGACAACTGCAACCAGAGGAAAGAAAAACAACCGCAACCAGAGGAAAGAAAGACAACCGCAACCAGAGGACAGAAAAACAACCGCAACCAGAGGAAAGAAAAACAACCGCAACCATAGAAAAAAAAAAACAACCGCAACCAGAGGAAAGAAAAACCGCAACCAGAGGAAAGAAAAACAACCGCAACCAGAGGAAAGAAAAACAACCGCAACCATAGAAAAGAAAAACAACCGCAACCATAGAAAAGAAAAACAACCGCAACCAGAGGAAAGAAAGACAACCGCAACCAGAGGAACGAAAAACAACCGCAACCAGAGGACAGAAAAACAACCGCAACCAGAGGACAGAAAAACAACCGCAACTAGAGGAAAGAAAGACAACCGCAAACAGAGGAAAGAAAAACAACCGCAACCAGAGGAAAGAAAAACAACCGCAACCAGAGGGCAGGAAAACAACCGCAACCAGAGGACAGAAAAACAACCGCAACTAGAGGAAAGAAAGACAACCGCAACCAGAGGAAAGAAAGACAACCGCAACCAGAGGAAAGAAAAACAACCGCAACCAGAGGAAAGAAAAACAACCGCAACCAGAGGAAAGAAAGACAACCGCAACCAGAGGAAAGAAAGACAACCGCAACCAGAGGAAAGAAAAACAACCGCAACCAAAGGAAAGAAAGACAACCGCAACCAGAGGAATGAAAGACAACCGCAACCAGAGGAAAGAAAAACAACCGCAACCGGAGGAAAGAAAGACAACTGCAACCAGAGGAAAGAAAGACAACGGCAACCAGAGGAAAGAAAAACAACCGCAACCAGAGGAAAGAAAGACAACTGCAACCAGAGGAAAGAAAAACAACCGCAACCAGAGGAAAGAAAGACAACCGCAACCAGAGGAAAGAAAAACAACCGCAACCAGAGGAAAGAAAAACAACCGCAACCATAGGAAAAAAAAAACAACCGCAACCAGAGGAAAGAAAAACCGCAACCAGAGGAAAGAAAAACAACCGCAACCAGAGGAAAGAAAAACAACCGCAACCAGAGGAAAGAAAAACAACCGCAACCATAGAAAAGAAAAACAACCGCAACCATAGAAAAGAAAAACAACCGCAACCAGAGGAAAGAAAGACAACCGCAACCAGAGGAACGAAAAACAACCGCAACCAGAGGACAGAAAAACAACCGCAACCAGAGGACAGAAAAACAACCGCAACTAGAGGAAAGAAAGACAACCGCAAACAGAGGAAAGAAAAACAACCGCAACCAAAGGAAAGAAAGACAACCGCAACCAGAGGGCAGGAAAACAACCGCAACCAGAGGACAGAAAAACAACCGCAACTAGAGGAAAGAAAGACTTCCGCAACCAGAGGAAAGAAAGACAACCGCAACCAGAGGAAAGAAAAACAACCGCAACCATAGGAAAGAAAAACAACCGCAACCAGAGGAAAGAAAAACAACCGCAAACAGAGGTAAGAGAGACAACCGCAACCAGAGGAAAGAAAGACAACCGCAACCAGAGGAAAGAAAGACAACCGCAACCAGAGGAAAGAAAAACAACCGCAACCAGAGGAAAGAAAGACAACCGCAACCAGAGGAAAGAAAGACAACCACAACCAGAGGGAAGAAAAACAACCACAACCAGAGGAAAGAAAAACAACCACAACCAGAGGACAGAAAAACAACCGCAACCAGAGGAAAGAAAGACAACCGCAACCAGAGGAAAGAAAGACAACCGCACCCAGAGGAAAGAAAGACAACCGCAACCAAAGGAAAGAAAAACAACCGCAACCAGAGGACAGAAAAACAACCGCAACTAGAGGAAAGAAAGACAACCGCAACCAGAGGAGAGAAAGACAACCGCAACCAGAGGATAGAAAAACAACCGCAACCAGAGGAAAGAAAAAAAAAAGCAACCAGAGGAATAAAAGACAACCGCAACCAGAGGAAAGAAAAACAACCGCAACCAGAGGAAAGAAAGACAACTGCAACCAGAGGACAGAAAAACAACCGCAACTAGAGGAAAGAACGACAACCGCAACCAGAGGAAAGAAAGACAACCGCAACCAGAGGAAAGAAAAACAACCGCAACCATAGAAAAGAAAAACAACCACAACCAGAGGAAAGAAAAACAACCGCAACCAGAGGAAAGAAAAACAACCGCAACCAGAGGAAATAAAGACAACCGCAACCAGAGGAAAGAAAAACAACCGCAACCAGAGGGCAGGAAAACAACCGCAACCAGAGGACAGAAAAACAACCGCAACTAGAGGAAAGAAAGACAACCGCAACCAGAGGAAAGAAAGACAACCGCAACCAGAGGAAAGAAAAACAACCGCAACCAGAGGAAAGAAAAACAACCGCAACCAGAGGAAAGAAAAACAACCGCAACCAGAGGAAAGAAAGACAACCGCAACCAGAGGAAAGAAAGACAACCGCAACCAGAGGAAAGAAAGACAACCGCAACCAGAGGAAAGAAAGACAACCGCAACCAGAGGAAAGAAAGACAACCGCAACCAGAGGAAAGAAAGACAACCGCAATCAGAGGAAAGAAAAACAACCGCAACCAGAGGAAAGAAAAACAACCGCAACCAGAGGAAAGAAAAACAACCGCAACCAGAGGAAAGAAAAACAACCGCAACCAGAGGAAAGAAAAACAACCGCAACCAGAGGAAGGAAAGACAACCGCAACCAGAGGAAAGAAAAACAACAGCAACCAAAAACAACCGCAACCAGAGGAAAGAAAAACAACCGCAACCAGAAGAAAGAAAAATACAATTCTGTGAAACTCACCTGTAGAATTGTTTTTGATTATATCCAGTCCAGATCGTCCCAGTGATGACATGTGGGTATTCCGCCCCCAGGGGGTGTACGTCCTGCTCCAGATATAGTACTTACACTTGGGTTATCCTTCGCCAGATGGCGCTGCACTGCAGAGACATGTAAAACAGGCTCCTCCCGGCCCCTCAAATACCCAGGGACCTCCCACAAATCCCCAGCATTGAAAAGCAGTGAACAAGAAGCCGGGAGAATTTAACCACCAAAAACTGGTAACTATAACAATGATAACAATCACCATACAGGGGATCCAGAATAATGCAAAAACCAGGGTGGGGTGGAGCAGGACGTACTGTATGCGTATAATACCAATTCTACAGGTGAGTATTTCACAGAATTGTATTATTCTAAGCATACAGCACGTCCTGCTCCATATATAATATTTACACGTGGGACATCCAATAGCAGTGTCCATAAAGTAGGGTGGGATCCCCAACAAAAAAAGGCAACAGCAAGCAGCTTAAACTACTGCCGCCTGCAAAACCTTGCGGCCAAACACAGCATCAGCTGAGGCCCTAACATCAACCTTGTAAAACTTTGTAAAGGTATGAACAGAAGACCAAGTAGCGGCCTTGCAAACTTGTTCAACAGAAGCCTGGTGCTGGAAAGCCCAAGAAGCCCCAACAGCACGAGTAGAATGGGCAGTAAGACGGAAAGGGGGAGTCTTCCCCTTAACAGAATAGGCCTGAATCACAGCCTGGCGAATCCATTTACTGGTAGACTTGGCAGGAGCCAAACCCTTCCTAGGACCAGAAGGCACAACGAAGAGAGCATCAGTTTTCCTGAAGGCTGCAGTGACAACCAGGTAATACTTCAAGCACCTGACTACGTCCAAGGAATGCAAAACCCTCTCCTTGTCGTTGCTAGGATTGGGACACAACGAAGGAAGAACAATGTCCTGGTTCAAATGAAATGCAGACACAACTTTAGGCAGAAAATCCGGTTTGAAGCGGAACACCACCTTATCCTGGTGTCTCTCATAGTACGGAGGCTGAATGGATAAAGCAGCCAACTCAGACACCCGCCTAACCGAAGTAATAGCCACCAGGAAGACAACCTTGAGAGTGAGAACAGCAAGAGCAGCATCCTGAATAGGCTCAAAGGGAGCACCCTGCAAGGCAGACAAAACCAAGTTTAAATCCCAGACAGGTACCATAGGTTTTCGACGCACATGAGTGACCCCCTGAAAGAAGGTCTTAATCATGTGATGTTGGGCAAAGGTCTTCTGAAAGAAGATAGACATGGTGTGTGGGGTCTAGGCTGTACTGCAAGGTCTTTGACCCTTCCACCCCATGGCTTGCACTTGAGAGGTTTAGGGCAACCTCAGGTAAGCCTGCTCCCAATTTATCCATTGCACTGTATGTCCCAAATGGGCTCTCAGAGATTAGAGTTAGGACTGCACCCCACAGAGGCACTTTGGCGTAGTGGTGCAGCTTAAGCATACTTCTGCAGATGTGTGTGACCGAGCCCTCTGTTTTTAACCAAGTTTAGAGAGTAATTGACCGAGTGGATTAACTCAGAAGAGCCACTACAGGCTAAGAAAGAAGGAAAGAAAGAAAGAAAGAAAGAAAGAAAGAGACGCCGCAGCGTCCGCGAAGCCGCTGTCCATGCAATGCAAAAAATATAGTAAAGGCGCGGTGGCTATCAATACAAAATAACATAAAAGCGCGGCTCTGACACCCGTTCCCGGTAAAACACAATACTAAAGCCAAAGCGAGTAATAGGGTATGCTGCGGCCGCCATACACACAACCCCCCCCCCCTTTCTTTTCCCCCTGGCTAAGGGGGGAACGAGGAAGGCGACACGTTACATAGGGTCCACCGCTACACGGGGCTTGGGGCAATGATGTGGAAGGGGCATCCCCTAAAGGCTCACCATCAGCCTTGACCGCCTACCCTATGGTGGGGGAATGCGGTGGAGCGTGGCTCCATAAGCACACATGGTGCTGCCTACCTTCACCCGACCAGCGCAGCCCAGGCTGGGAGGCACATCACAAAGAGGACGGGTGGAAATAGTCCCACAGGGCCGCAGGCTGTAATAGCCCCGCTCACCTGCGAGAGAGTGATACTTCATGTCTTCGCAGTCAGCACTGCAGAGAAATCTGGGGATTTGTGGGAGGTCCCTGGGTATATGAAGGGCCGGGAGGAGCCTGTTTTTTTGCATGTCTGCAGTGCACAGCACCATCTGGCGGAGGATAACCCAAGTGTAAGTATTATTTATGGAGCAGGACGTACTGTATGCTTAGAATAGCAGTGTCCATATGGGCGGGATCCCCAGTACGGAACAGCATGTAGTTCATTTCACTACCGCCTGAAGCACCTTTCGGCCAAAGACAGCATCAGCTGAGGCCCTAACATCAGCCTTGTAGAACTTTGTAAAAGTATGAACTGAAGACTAAGTTGCGGCTTTACAAACTTGTTCAACTGATGCCTGGTGCTGAAAAGCCCAGGAGGCACCAATAGCTCTGGAGCAGTGATCCGAAAAGGGGGTTCCTTCCCCCAGGCAGAATATGCTTGTACCACCACCTGTCTGATCCATTTACTGAGAGGCAAAACTTTCCTAGAGCCTTCTGTTAGGACAAAGAGCAAATCCGATTTCCTGAAGGATTCAGTCGCAACCAGGTAATACTTAATGGCTCTGACCACATCCAAGGCATGGAGGGTCATTTCCTTAGAATTAGTCGGTGCTGGACACAAGGAAGGCAGGACGACTTCCTTATTAAGGTGAAAGGGAGAAACGACCTTAGGCAAAAAATCAGGTTTAAAGTGAAAAACCACCTTATCCCTATGCCGCTCAAATAATGGGGGCTTCATACAAAGCGCGGCCAGCTCTGATACACAACGCATTAAAGTGATTGCTACCAAAAAGACCACTTTGAGAGTCAAAATAGGCAATGCAGTATCGCACAATGGTTCGAAGGGAGGGGTGACGCAGCGACCCCTGGGTGAGAAGCCCTGGATCGTCAGGCATGATGTAGCGATCTGCTGACATCTGAACTATGTCCGCAAACCAACTCCTTCTCGGCCAGTGAGGAGCCACCAGGATAGTCGGGACCCCTTCCTGGGCTATCTTGCGTAGCACTCGGCCCAGGAGTGGAAACGGAGGGAGAGCATAACGGAATTTGAGCTCCGTCCAAAGAATCGCCAGAGTGTCTGTGGCAATAGCCAGAGGACCTCTTCAGAGGGAGACGAACCTTGGGAGCTTGTGATTGTGTCTGGACGCAAACAGGTCCACATCCGGCTGATCCCAGCGGAGACACAGAGCGTGAAAGGTCTTGCTGCTGAGAGACCATTCCCCCAGGCGCGAGGCGCTCCTGCTCAGGGAGTCTGCCTCCTGGTTTTCCAACCCGGGGATGTAGACCGCCGAGATGCAAGGAACATTCTCCTATGCCCAAGACAGAATCTGGGTCACCTCCTTGAGGGCTCGCTTGCTCCGAGTCCCGCCCTGGTGATTGATGTAGGCGACAGCCGTCTGATTATCCGAGCGAACCTGGATCGCACGATCCCTTAAATGTGGAGTAAAAGGAAGAAGCACCAACCGGATCACTCTCAGCTCCAGGAGATATATGGGTAAGCCGTTCTCCTGCGGACCCCACTGACCCTGGATCTGCTGAGACTGTCAAACGCCTCCCCAGCCGGTCAGACTGGCATCCGTGGTAACTATCTCCCAACGGGGAGTCAGGAAGGACTTGCCCACCAACAGGATCCAGAAGACCAACCACCACAAGAGGGACTGCCTGGCCAGGGAAAATTCCTGTTCCAGCGACTCCTGCATCCGGTCCCAGCCGGTCAACAGGTTCAGTCTAAGAGGTCTCGTTTGAAATTGGGCGAAGGGCACAGCCTCGAGGCATGACACCATTAGGCCCACCAATCTCATCCCCAGACGGATCGATGGCCGCTGACAGGACAGCAAGGACTGCACCTGCGTCGGCAGAAAGACCTTGAGAGGTGTCTATCGTCATGCCCAGGAAGGACCTCACTGTCGAGGGAGTGATAAAGGACTTTGGGTAATTGATTACCCAGCCGAAGGCCTCGAGAGTGGACAACACCGTCCGGGTATCGCTCTCGGCCCGCTGAAGAGACTGGGCCGCAATCAGCAAGTCGTCCAGATAGGGCAGCACATGAATGCCCCGATTCCTCAGGATGGCCATGATGCCCGCCAGCACCTTGGTGAAGACGCAGGGCGCTGAGGAAATCCCGATTGGCAGAGCCACAAACTGGTGGCTCTGCCATTCGGGAGCAAACCTCAGGAACTTCTGATGCCCCTGGAATATCGGGATGTGCAGATAAGCATCCCTGTTGTCCACCGTGGTCATGAAGTCACCGGGCCGAAGCGAGCTCACCGCCGACCGTAAGGTTTCCATGCGAAAATGTCTGACTCTGACAAACCTGTTGAGACCCTTCAGGTCCAGGAACAGGTTGGAGTAAAAACCTTGACCCTGTTTCTGACGAGGTACAGGACAAATCACACCTAACCGCAGGAAGTGTTGCACGGCGCCTTTAATGGGTTTTGGGATATCTGAAACCGAAGAAATTTTGTGGCCGGCCTGACTGACAGCTCTATTTTGTAAACGGAGGACACCACCTCCTGAATCCACCGTTCCGAGACGTGCCGTCTCCAGATCTCCAGATATGAGCAAATAGCAGAAGCTGCCCCCCCCCCCACCCGAATGGGTGAGGGCGCCCCCTCATGCCTGAGGGGACTTGACATGGGGTTTAGACTTGGCTCCCCAGGCAGGATTGGGTCGGCCGGGGGACCTACCTCTACCCCAGGTATCTGGGGTAGAGGTAGGTCCTCTACCACGGCGGCGGCGTAGGTCCTCTACCATGGCGACAGCCACCTGAAAATGAAGAGCCTCTTTCTACTCGAACGGAGCGATAGGCAGATGAGTTCAGAAAGGGCCAAGCAGGCCCCCGTCTCTGAGGGAGTCTACCATCCTTGACCAGGTGGTTCAGACGCTCCCCGAACAACTAGTAAGCGACTTTTTGTCTGCGGCATCAGCCGACCATTGCCGCAACCAGAGTGACCGGTGAAGTGCAACAAGCAGGGCCGAAATCCTGGCCCCAAGCCAGGCCCCATCGTCCATGGCAGAGACAAAAAAGGCAATGAAATCTACGCAGGCCTTATACTCCTCCGCCTGCTTGCGAGACTTAGCGCTATCCACAAGGCATCTCACCTTCTTTCTGATGGCCAGAGAGACAATAGCCGCAGCGCACACAGGGCGAAACAAGGCACCAGCAAAGGTTAAGGCATGACAGACCAGTCGATCCATGCGCTTGTCAGCTGGGTCACATAAGGAAGCGGTATCAGGTGAAGGCATAATAGTAGAGTTGGACAACCCCGACACAGGAGCATCCACTTTGTGAGGACGAGACCATAGCCGGACCAGCTCCTCAGGGAAGGGATACCGCCTATCCAGGCCCTTAGGCACCGACGGTAGCTTGTGAGGGCTTTCCCATTCCTTGAAAATCATATTAGAAAAATGGGCCTGCTCCGGAAAGACTCACCTCTGTCTTTCAGGCCTAAACAAATCACCCTGCTTCTTCTTAGCTGCTCTGGGAGGGACAATGTGTAAGGTCTCAAAAACTGAGGCAAGCAACCTCTCTGTATCATCGGGGAGCCATGCATCTTCATCCGAGGAAGAACCAGACAAACTGTCATCTCCAGCAGAATAATCCGCAGTGGAACGGGAATCATCTGGCAACTCACCTTCCTCCACAGAGCCCAGATCATCAAAAAGATCGTCATTATCCGAGTAGACGGGCTCGATGTGCCGCCTTTTACTCGTGGCCTTTTTAGGAGCGAGATCTGTCTCTCGAGACTGGCCACCCTATGCGCCAAATCAACCTGGGACCCCCGGCTGGCTTCCCCCTCACTGAGGGCTGAGTGCAGCAGTGGAGGGTCCTGAGAGGCCATAGGCAGTGAAGGACTAGGAGCAGGGACGCCCGCCCGGTCATGGTCCAAAAAGATTCTCTTGGCGCAAGTGGTACAAACAGTGCTGAATCTGCCCCAAAGGACTGGCACTGCACAAGGGACAGAGCTTCACCCGCCCAGATGGGGCACCCAGCTCACTATCCCCAGATGCCTCCATTATGGTGATTAGAAAAAGATTTGCAATGCCGGTTACAAGGCACTAACGTGCCAAACATATGTGATCCCTCTAAATAAAGGAAGAGGGGACAGGGAGGAACCACAACCCTCAACCACTAAGCCCACGACCTATGCAAGACAAAAGAGGAAAAGGACCATCAGATCCCTAAACCGAGATATGCATGAGAAGTAATATTAAAACATTCAAAAGGGGGCTCACAACACTGACAGGTCTCGCAGGCAGCAGCAAGGCGGCAACGGGGACAGCGCAGAAATGCCGCATAGCTTCCAGCTTGTTCCTCGAGTGGCGGGCCGCGGTGCGATGACGCGCGAAAAGCCCATCCTTACAGCGCGGCCAGTATCCCCTCACGAGGGGCAGTAGTGAGGGCAGCCATGACAGACTAAACCCTGCGGCCCCGCAGCAGGGGCCGCGGCTACACAGCGAAGACCACACGGCGCACATAACAGAGCTGCCTGCCCGCCAAAACGCGCCGCAGTAGAACCAGCAAGGAGCAGTGCAAGTCAACACACACAGCTCACAAAATTAAAGCCTATGGGCAGGGAGGGTAATACAGGCAAAAATAAGCCCTAGCAAGTTGTTCCCCCCTTAGGCTCGCCATTAGCCTATGGCCGGCTAGAGGGGTCTGCAGCCCAGAGCCTAGCTCTGCCGAACGCCTGACCCTGGTGTTCTCCCTACCGTCACGATCCCGAAGCAGCCAGCGGCTGGGAGGCAAAAATGGGTCTGCCGGGATCAGTGGAAATAGGGCCCGCAGCGGCCGACGGGCTAGGAGGCCCCGCTCTGCTGCCGAAATCCGAGAGAGAGTATCCAATGCTCTTCAGCAGCCAGACTGCAAGATGAACACTGGGGAATAATAGAGGGACACCTGCCTTTATAGGGGGCCGGGAGGAGCGACAGCTTTTGATCTTGCAGTCGAGCGCCCTCTGGGGGCGGAATACCCACGTCCTCACTGGGACAACCTGAACTGGATATAGGGAGAAACAAATGTAACCTAATCGTGGCACTGGGTGGCCAATTGTGGCGCTGAGTGTTCATTCATGGCGCTGCGTGGCTGATCGTGGCGCGACGATTAGCCACACAGTACCACGATTAACCGTCCAGCGCCACGATTAGCCACCCAGTACAATGATTAGCCGCCCAGCAATACGAATAAACACTCAGAGCCACGATTAGCCACACAGTGCCACGATTAGCCACACAGTACAACAATTAGCGAACCAGCGCCACAAATAAACACTCAGTGCCACAATTAGCCGCCCAGCGCCACGATTAGCCACCCAGCACCATGATTAGCTACCCAGCTCCACGATTAGCCATTCAGCACCACGATTAGCCGCCCAGCGCCACGATTAGCCACCCAGCGCCATGATTAGCCACCCAACACCACGATTATCCATCCAGCGCCACGATTAGCCACCCAGCGCCACGATTAGCCACCCAGCGCCACGATTAGCCACCCAGCACCACGATTAGCCACCCAGCGCCACGATTACCCACCCAGCACTACGATTACACACCCAGCACCACGGTTAGCCATCCAGCGCCACAATTAGCCCCCCAGCGCCACAATTAAACATCCAGCACCACAATTAAACACCCAGCATCACTATTAGCTGCCCAACACCAAGATCAAACAGAAAGCGACACGATTACCCACCCAACCACACAATTACCTGCCCAATGCCACGATTAGCCATCCAGGGCCACAATTAGCCACCCAACGCCACGATCAGCCACCCAGGGCCACGAGTAGCCACACCGGGGCCACAATTAGCCGCCCAGCACCATAATTAGCCGCCCAGCTCCATAATTAGCCGCCCAGCACCACAATTAGCTGCCCAGACACAGACAGACACTTACCCAGCACACGGAGCTCTATGCTGGTGGCCTCGGGTCCTCTGTATACAGACACTTATCCAGCACACGGAGCTCTATGCTGGTGGCCTTGGGTCCTCTGTATACAGACACTTACCCAGCACACGGAGCTCTATGCTGGTGGCCTCGGATCCTCTGTATACAGACACTTACCCAGCACACGGAGCTCTATGCTGGTGGCCTCGGGTCCTCTGTATACAGACACTTACCCAACACACGGAGCTCTATGCTGGTGGCCTCGGGTCCTCTGTATACAGACACTTACCCAGCACACGGAGCTCTATGCTGGTGGCCTCAGATCCTCTGTATACAGACACTTACCCAGCACACGGAGCTCTATGCTGGTGGACTCGCATCCTCTGTATACAGACACTTACCCAGCACACGGAGCTCTATGCTGGTGGACTCGCGTCCTCTGTATATGGGACACAGACACTTACCCAGTACATGGAGCTCTATGCTTGTGGCCTCGGGTCCTCTGTATACAGACACTTACCCAGCACATGGAGCTCTATGCTGGTGGCCTCGGGTCCTCTGTATACAGACACTTACCCAGCACACGGAGCTCTATGCTTGTGGCCTCGGGTCCTCTGTATACAGACACTTACCCAGCACACGGAGCTCTATGCTGGTGGCCTCGGATCCTCTGTATACAGACACTTACCCAGCACACGGAGCTCTATGCTGGTGGCCTCGGGTCCTCTGTATACAGACACTTACCCAGCACACGGAGCTCTATGCTGGTGGCCTGGGGTCCTCTGTATACAGACACTTACCCAGCACACGGAGCTCTATGCTGGTGGACTCGATCTTCTGCTTGTTGTCGATGGTGACCTCCACCTCTGCCAGGTAGGGTCCCGATTCGGCCTTGGTCAGGCCCGTTATGGTCAGAGCCAGGGTGGCGTTATTGAGGGTGGCCCGGTCTCCGAGCTCATAAAACATTAGATACGGGGGGTCCACATCCATCTCCACAACCTTGTCCTCATGGAACTTCCACACCACGCTGGAGAAGGTGCCGCTGAACCTCGGGGTCAGAGTCACACTGCCACCAACTGCTGCTGTGATCTGAGCTGCAGAGAGAGAGAGGTAAGTGAGGAGGAGCCTGAGCTGCAGAGAGACAGAGGTAAGTGAGGAGGAGCCTGAGCTGCAGAGAGACAGAGGTAAGTGAGGAGGAGCCTGAGCTGCAGAGAGACAGAGGTAAGTGAGGAGGAGTCTGAGCTGCAGAGAGACAGAGGTAAGTGAGGAGGAGCCTGAGCTGCGGAGAGACAGAGGTAAGTGAGGAGGAGCCTGAGCTGCAGAGAGACAGAGGTAAGTGAGGAGGAGCCTGAGCTGCAGAGAGACAGAGGTAAGTGAGAAGGAGCCTGAGCTGCAGAGAGACAGAAGTAAGTGAGGAGGAGCCTGAGCTGCAGAGAGACAGAAGTAAGTGAGGAGGAGCCTGAGCTGCGGAGAGATGAAGCCACGCCCCCTCATTGAGGGATGGATAGGAGATACATTGTAACAGTTACAACAATAGAAACACTTTGAATAGGCAAATTAATCATTTATTGCTGCAGATCTGCATGTTACACCTCAAAGAGGGACAAATAAGAACGAGGGACAGGGGGGCAATATGTAAATTAAGCCACACCCCTCATTGATTGATGAAGCCACGACCACTCATTGAGGGATGGGTGAAGCCATGCCCCCTCATTGCGGGATGGATGAAGCCATGCCCCCTCATTGAGGGATGGATAGGAGATACATTGTAATAGTTACAAAAGAAACACTTTGAATGGGCAAATGAATCATTTATTGCGAGGGACAGGGGGGCATGGACTCCAAAGAGGGACAAATGAGAACAACGAGGGACAGGGGGGCGTGGATTCTAATGAGGGACAAATGAGAGCAACGAGGGACAGGGGGCATGGACTCCAAAGAGGGACAAATGACAACGAGGGACAGGGGGACATGGACTCCAAAGAGGGACAAATGAGAACGAGGGACAGGGGGACATGGACTCCAAAGAGGGTGATGGCTGGGGCAATAGGCCTCATGGATCTTGCTAACAAAATGGCTGAAGCGAACAAAATGGATGCCAGATATAGTTACATGCAAGGCTTCACAAGATAGAATATTTTGCAGGCTTCTTAGTGGAAATGTATTGCAGAAAATACCATTTTGTGAATACTCACCTGTAAAATGGGTATTGTAAGTATGTCACACACCCCGCTTCAAACATTAATAATTAATCTTGGGTTACTCCACCAGCAGGTGGCGATGTTGCAGAGAAGTCCTGAAAAACGAGCCCCTCCTGATCTATAATACCTGGGACCTCCCACTTATCTCCCAGTTTTCAAACAGCAGTAAAGACAAAGTACCAGGAAAAAAACATTGGTAACCCTCAAACTGTAAACAAAGCTTCACTCTATAAAGAATCCAGGATACCAAAAAGGGCGGGTGAAGCGGGGTGTGTGACATACTTATAATACCCATTTTACAGGTGAGTATTCACAAAATGGTATTATTCTAAGTATGTCACACACCGCGCTTCAAACATTAATAATTACTCTTGGGACATCCAAAAGCAGTGTCCACAAAGGGCGGGTATCCAACAAGGCAATAATGCAAAACTCAAACCACTGCAGCCTGCAGAACATTGCGGTTAAACACAGCATCCGCTGAAGCCCGCACATCAACCTTATAAAACTTGGAAAAAGTGTGAACAGAAGACCAAGTAGCAACCTTACAAACTGATCAACAGAAGCCTGGTGCTGAAAAGCCCAAGACGCTCCAACAGCACGAGTAGAATGAGCAATGATACGAAAAGGAGGAACCTTCCCCTTGGCAGAATAGGCCCCAACAACAGCCTGACGAAACCACTTGCTAATGGAAGACTTAGCCGGAGCCAAACCCCTCCTAGGCCCACAGGGCACCACAAAAAAGGCATTAGTCTTACGAAAAGGATATGTAGAAAGCAAATAGTATGTCACACAGCGTACCACGTCCAAACAGCTCCTTGTCATTCCTAGGCTTAGGACACAAGGAAGGAAGAGCAATGTCCTGGTTAAGATGAAAAGCAGAGACCACCTTAGGAAGAAAGTCTGGTTTGAAGCGGAAAACCACTTTGTCCTGATGTCTCTCAAAGTAAGGAGCCTGAATCGACAAAGCTGCCAACTCCGAAACGCACCGAACCGAAGTGATGACCACCAAAAAGGCAACCTTCTGAGTCAGAGTAGAAAGAGCAATATCCTGCAAAGGCTCAAAAGAAGGAGCCTGAAGAGCAGAGAAAACCAAATTCAAATCCCAAACAGGGCGCAAAAGGTTCCTAGGAGGCCGCAAAAAGAAAGTCTTGACCAAAGGATGAAGCGCAAAGGACTTTTGAAAAAAGACAGGCAAGGCAGAAAACCTGCCCCTTCAAAGTACTCAGCTGAAGACCAGAGTCCAGCCCCGATTGAAGAAATTCCAAAATCCTGGAAACAGAAAAGACCCGACAGGGCAAAGATCTAGCCTCACACCAATCAATATAAGATCCCCAAGTCCTATAGTAGATGGTAGAAGAGGACCTCTTCCTGGCGCTAATAAGAGTCAGAATAACAGAATCCGAAAGACCTTCCTCCTTTAAGATGGAGGTTTCAGCAGCCAGGCCGTCAAAGCCAGCGTTGGTAAATTGGTGTAACGCAGTTGACCCTGTGTGATAAGATCAGGCCGAAGAGGCAGATCGAACTGATCCACCGCCAGACGAACGATGTCTGGGAACCACACCCTCCTTGGCCACCTAGGAGCCACGAGAAAGGCGGGAACCCCATCCAGGGCCAGCTTTCGCAACACCTTGCCCAGCATGGGGATCGAAGGAAACAGAGAAAGGGAACCCCAGGTCCCCCCAGCTCAGGGAAATGGCATCCACCGCCAGAGCCAGAGGATCCCGAGAGAGCGACACGAATGCCGGAAACCTGTAATTGTGACGATAGACAAACAGATCCACCTCCGGCGTCTCCCACTGGAGACAAAGCGACCGAAACACCTGGGGGAGGAAAGACCATTCCCCCCGGCGGGAAGAGCACCTGCTCAGGAAGTCCGCCTCCGTGTTTTCCACTCCCGGAAGGTACACTGCCGAGATGCAAGGGACATGAGTCTCCGCCCAGGCTAGAATCAGAGACACCTCTCTGAGGGCGCTCAGACTGCGAGCCCCTCCCTGGCGATTGATGTAAACAACCGCCGTCCGATTGTCCGACCGAACCTGAACCGACAAGCCCTGTAAATGCTGTGTCAAGTGAGACAGAACCAACCTGATGGCTCTCAACTCCAGAACGTTGATGGGCAAGTGGGCCTCCAGAGGACACCACCGCCCCCGAAACTGAAGGTGCTTCCAGAAACCTCCCCATCCTGACAAACGGGCGTCCGTGGTGACAGCTTCCCAAAAAGGCGTCAGAAAGGACCTGCCCCTCAAGAGACTGTCCGAGACCATCCAAAAATGCGTGGCATGGGGGCAACTTCATAAACTGGTCCTGTGCCACTCAGGACCCACTGGAGAGACTGACGAACCCGGGAGGACATCCGGAAGGACCGATCCAACGACCGCGGTCGCCGGTCTCAAGACGCCAACAGATAAAGCTGAAGCGTCCTCGTGTGAAACTGAGCAAAGGGAACTGCCCCGAAGGAAGCTACCATCAACCCCACCAGTCTCATCCCTAGCCGGATGGACGGGCAAGGATTGAAAAGAAGAAGCTGCGCCAAGTCCTGAATCAAGAGGACTTTGGCCTGAGGCAGAAACACTCTGTGTTGGCAAGAATCCAAGGACATCCCTAGGAAGGAACCACCCTGGCCGAAACGAGAGAGAACTTAGGTAGTTGATCACTCTCCAGAGTGGATACCACCGTCCTGCTGTCCATCTCCGCTTGACTGAAGCAGCATGCCCGCTAACACCTTGGTGAACCCTCTTGGAGCCGAGGTAAGGCCAAACGGAAGAGCCACAATTGAAAATGCCGATCTTCCACCACGAAGCAAAGAAACCTTTGGTGAGCCGGAAAGATAGGAATATGAAGGTAGGCATCCTCAATGTCTATGGACGTCATGAAGTCCCCCCGCCGAAGAGAATTGATGGCAGAGCGCAGAGTTTCCATGCAAAACTTCCGGGGCTCGAACACGTTGAGGAACTTCAGATCCAGGATGGGACAAACCGACCCGTCCTTCTTGGGTACTGTGAAGAAATTGGAATAATACCCACGGCCCACCTCCGAGGGAGGGACCGGGCAGAAGACAGCCATTTCCAGAAGATTCCTCACTGCCGCCAGGAGCCCCTGCGTGGCCAAAGGATCTGAGGGTACACGGGACCTGAAAAATCTTAGAGGAGGACGGGACTCGAACTCCAGCTTGTAACCGGCCGACACCACCTCCCGGATCCACCTGTCCGAGACCGTCTGGTCCCAAACCCGGGAGAAGCGTCGCAGCCATCCCCCCACCCGCAAGGGTGAGGGCGCCCCTTCATTGCTGAGCGGCCTTGGCAGCGGGCTTGGGTTTGGCACCCCAGGAGTGACCGGGACGGCCACGGCCCCTACCCCTGTTCCAGCTTGCACCCCTGGGGACCGAAAAGCCCGCACCTCTGCCAGCTCTGGCTCCCCGAAAGGAGGGATTAAAAGAGGCCGCCCCCCGAAAGGAACAACTAAGTTTCTTGAACAGAGGTAACTTACCTCCCTTGGCAACCGAGTCCAATATCTCACCAAACAGGCGCAAACCCAAAAAGGGAAGAGCCGTAAGCGACTTCTTAGAATTAAAGTCAGCAGTCCATTGCCGCAACCACACCAACCGTCGGATAGCCACCAACAAGGCCGTGGTCCTGCCACACATCACCATGGCGTCATCCTGAGCGGCTAGGACAAACGAAACAAAGGACTCATAACGATTGAGAGCAACAAACTCATCACAAGTAGGATCAAGGTCCGCACATAAATCCCTGACAATGCACCTAACCGCCAACAACAAAAGTGCCGAAGCACAAACAGGCCTCAAAGCCGAACCCGCACAGGTAACACCGTGGCGAGCCAGCTGGTCAATCTGGCGAACATCGCCATCCTTAGGGGTAGTCTTGTCAGGATAATGCAACACAGCCATGTTAGATAGCCCAGAAACCGGGCCAGCAACCTCGGGGGAAAAAGACCAATGCCTTCACCAAGTACGCCGGAAAAGGATACTTCTTATCCCAACTAGGCAGAACACCAATGAGACGCGTAGGCTGCTCCCATTCTTTAAGGACGACATTCTCAAAATGTCGTTGACTGGGAAGCTCCAAACGCGGCTTGGCCACATCAAACAACTTACCCTTAGGCGGAGGAACCGCCTCAGGAGGGTCTAAATCCAAAGCTTCAAACATTTGAGCCAATATGGAAGGGGTGTCAAATACCGTCCCCGCCGCCTGGTCACCCTCAGCACCAAACAACTGCTGGGCCTCAGGGTCGTCCAATTCATCTAGAATCACCCCCTCTTCAGCCGGGGGGGGGGGGCAGTCTGACCAATCCAATGCCTCAATAACAACATCCAAGTCTGAGTCCGGCGGAGGCGGGGACAAGTGTTTCCACTTAGCCGTAGCCTTCTGAGCGACCGCGACGGAAAACATCTTCTCGAGGCTAGCCAGATTGGCGCACACCTCGGATTGCGAATCCCCACCTATGACCACGTCACACGTGGTCCGGAATAGGCGTGGGGGGGTAGGAGATGACTGAAGTTGTGAAGAGCCAGAATCCGGAATGCCGGACTGGCGCGCAATGTTCTGCTGAGCACATGGAATGCATAATAAGACATCATCACCCGGGAGCGGAGCCCCACAACCCCCACACAGCCTGGATTGCCCTGAAGAGCCATTTCCGGTATTTGCGGAAGCCTCCATATGGTGAATTTGTGGTATTCGCAACTTACCCAGGGATTTACGCAGAACGCGACCCGGGATGTCCCTTATAAATGTCCCGGGAGTGGGAGAATTATCAAGCTAAGGAGGGAAGACCCACTATCCTAGGTATAGTAGACCAGGAGACCCCTTTAGCGCGGGATCCCAGGATCTGCCAGAAAAAATCACAGTAAATCCCAAGCAATTATGACACAATGACAATAAATGAACAGAGCAAGCACAAGCACGCAACATGCACACTCCTAGCAAAAAAGGGACATGAATCCTGCCCAATCAGGTCAAGAAAACACTTGGGATGAGACAAAATAAAAATGGGAGTGATCCCATGACATACTGTGTCATACACACTAGTCCAAGAATTAATGAGCTCCCCCATATTAAAAATAAAATATACATATATACACATCTATACAGAAGGGCCAAACACCTATGTACAGGAGAGCAACCGGAAGTGGTCAATATGGACAGCGGGGCTGCGCTCTGCTGCTAGGGCCAGCAGTAATAATTACCACAGCGCCAAACACTCATCACGCACACGTATCTAAACTAAAGAACCTGAATAGCCAGAGGAACACAGGTCCGGCACTAGGCAATCCCTGCAGCAAGGGGAAGAAGAAGGGCGGACCCACACAGCGCGTGAAGCGCTACGACCCCGCCCCCTGCCAGACCCGTGCAGCGCGGGCCGTGAGACGAAGCCACGCCCACGGAGCTTTACAACGCGGCCCGCAAAATGGCGGCCGCAGGGAAGAAGACACGAGTGCCAGCATCCAGAGCCCATCCAAGGCAAATAACCTAGCATACCAAGCGGAGGCCCATAGGAGCGCAATAAAAAACACCCACGGCGCCCAGCCCCGCAACAGCCCAAAAACGTGAAAGACACAAACACACACTACACACGTCTCAAAACTGACACAACACACTCTGAACACCTAGACTGAATGCCCCCCCCCTCCCCCTTTCAGCGTAGGGAGAAGGGACCAGCAGGAAGGGGCAAGACTAAGGAGATAACCGGGACGGGGCATCCCAAATCCGGATCACCTGCCGGATAGCCACGTTGTCCCACACGTGGGGTCTAGCGGAGAAGATAAACTCCTAGGCACCACTAGGTGCCATCTACCTTTGCCCAGTCAGCAGCCTAAGCTGGGAGGCTTCCGTCTTAATAATAGGGGCATAACAAAAAACTGGGCAGCAATACACCAAGGGGGGTGCCGGGGTTTTACCCCCGGCTACCTGCAAGCAGGAGACTTCATTCTTCTGTCTTGTCGCCATCTTGCAGAGAAGAACACTGGGAGATAAGTGGGAGGTCCCAGGTATTATAGATCAGGAGGGGCTCGTTTTTCAAGACTTCTCTGCAACGTCGCCACCTGCTGGTGGAGTAACCCAAGAGTAATTATTAATGTTTGAAGCGGGGTGTGTATGTATGCCAGCGAGATCTAACTGTCAAACCACAATAACAGCTAAATAGAGCAACATCTCGCTAACTACGTATCTGGTGACCTTCTTGTATGTGGAAACTGTAGGTTGCACTTCTCTGTGGCTTTTACCTATCTGTTGTAAATATGGAACAAGTACACACTGTGTCTGTGGTTTCTTGCTTTATAAGTCCACCCCAAAGCGGAAGTAAAGTAGAGTTTGCACCAAGACCCTTTGTGTGTCGTTATTATGCGTCTCAGTGCAATTCTCTCAGATATCTGAAATCACACATAAGACTTATCGCAATTGCAGGACAGCGTGCCTAAAGAGGATCCAGAGAGATCGCTCCAGAGCAAACAGGCTCATTCTTACACCTATACAGCTGTGACGTGTCCTCCCCCTCCTATACAGCCGTGATGTGTCCTCACCCTCCTATACAGCAGTGATGTGTCCTCACCCTCCTATACAGCCGTGATGTGTCCTCACCCTCCTATACAGCCGTGACGTGTACTCACCCTCCTATACAGCCGTGATGTGTCCTCACCCTCCTATACAGCCGTGACGTGTCCTCACCCTCCTATACAGCCGTGACGTGTCCTCACCCTCCTATACAGCCATAATGTGTCCTCACCCTCCTTTACAGCCGTGACGTGTCCTCACCCTCCTTTACAGCAGTGACGTGTCCTCACCCTCCTTTAGAGCAGTGATGTGTCCTCACCCTCCTATACAGCCCTGATGTGTCCTCACCCTCCTATACAGCCGCAATGTGTCCTCACCCTCCTATACAGCCGTGACGTGTCCTCACCCTCCTATACAGCCGTGACGTGTCCTCACCCTCCTATACAGTCATGATGTGTCCTCACCCTCCTATACAGCCGTGATGTGTGCTCACCCTCCTATACAGCCGTGATGTGTCCTCACCCTCCTATACAGCCGTGATGTGTCCTCACCCTCCTATACAGCCTTGATGTGTCCTTACCCTCCTATACAGCCGTGATGTGTCCTCACCCTCCTTTACAGCCGTAATGTGTCCTCAACCTCCTTTACAGCCGTAATGTGTCCTCACCCTCCTTTGCAGCAGTGATGTGTCCTAACCCTCCTTTACAGCCGTGATGTGTCCTCACCCTCCTTTACAGCAGTGACGTGTCCTCACCCTCCTTTAGAGCAGTGATGTGTCCTCACCCTCCTATACAGCCCTGATTTGTCCTCACCCTCCTATACAGCCGTGATGTGTCCTCACCCTCCTATACAGACCTGATGTGTCCTCACCCTCCTATATAGCCGTGATGTGTCCTCACCCTCCTATACAGCCCTGATGTGTCCTCACCCTCCTATACAGCCTTGAGGTGTCCTCACCCTCCTTTTCTTTTACAATAATTTTTATTGTTTATAGAAAAGCAGTAGTAGACAATACAAGGTTTGGGTAAAGACATTCTGTGGACTTCGTCAGTAACAGCATGTACATGTAGAATGACAAAACCAGCATGCATAGAAAATTCACTTTGCATAGTCCAAGAAGAAAAGAGAGTGCAAAATATAAAAAATTTTACAATTAAACATAATGTCACATGTATACTGTGGTTATTATAGAAAACAGTTATTATCCTTTTGTCAATGACGAGGCTCAGCCTCTATCTATATACATGCAGCCACATAAGAGCCGAACAGTGAGAACAGAGAGAGGGGGTGCGGGTAAGGGGGACCGTTGACTCAGAACAGAGGGAAAAAGAGAAAAAAAAAAAAAAAAAAGGGGGGGAAAGGTGGAGAGGAGTTGTGTCAGGGAGAAGGAGAAGGGAGGGGTGAAAGGGAATGGGGAGGGGGGGGGGGAACCCAGCCAAAACCTCCCATCCATGCCGTGATTCCTAGACGTCCCCAACTTTTCCATTCACTCCAATAAAGTTTATCCATGGGGACCATATTTCACTAAAGCGATCATAGTCATCATGGGCTATTGCCGTCAGTTTTTCCATTATCATAATATCAGAAATTTTAGTAATCACCATCTGCCAGGGTAAATGCCCACATCTCCAATTTCTAGCTATTATCAGTCTTGTTGCTGAGAAGATATGCAAAGCCAATTTCCATTGGGTGAATTTAAAATTATTTGTCTTATAAGAGAGGAGGGCTTCCCATGCGCTAGGGGGAAAAGTGCCTGTAAAGAGTGTAAATAGGAGGTTATATACACTGCTCCACATCTTACAAGCTTGAGGACAACGCCACCATATGTGGTGCATGGTTCCTTCCTCCTGACATCCCCTAAAGCACATGGGGGAGGTATTTGCATCAAACTTGTGTATTCTGGCAGGGGTGAGGTACCACCTAAACAGGACCTTAAAAGAATTCTCCTGGATGAGAGTGTTATAGGAGACCTTCCCTGCTGATTTCCATACATTTGACCAGGTTTGCTCATCACCTATTTTCCCTAAATCTTCCTCCCATTTAGTCATATATAAGTGGGAGTTTGTCCTCTCAGGTTTGACCAGGGATGCGTAGAGTTTTGAAATTGTTCCTCTCGCCAGTGGGTCATATAGGCATCTCTGTTCAAAGTCCGAGGGTTTACTATAGTGATCCAGGTCTCGAATCAGTGATCTGATGAAGTGGTCCAGTTGTAATGCCCTAAATTTTTCAGCGGGGGGTACTACGAGTCTATTGGTCAATGAGAATGGGGATTCCCCTTTCCAACCTGTTAACAGGTCTTGTATCGTATGGTATCCCTGTTCCTCCCACCACTTAAATCTTTGTCTTGACTCCAATCCCGGGGGAAACAGTTGGTTTCCTAGGATAGGAGCTGCCGGCACATGTGGTGAGCACCACCCCCTGAGTTTCGCATTCCTGTCCCAGATATCTAGCGCTGAGCCTATGCCCTGTGCCAGGGTCCCTGGTCTAAGTTTCTTTGGTGTCCAGATAATTGAAGACACAGAAACTGGAGACAAGCTCTTAGACATCATTTGTACCCAACCAGGTATATTTTTTGTAGCATGCAGAGGGAGCAGTGCTGCCAGCTGTGCCGCCATATAGTACTTATATAGGTTTGGAACGCCCAAGCCTCCATCCTCCCTTCTACAGTATAGCGTTCCCCTAGCGATCCGTGGCCTAATCGTCCCCCAGATGTATTTGTTAAGCTTTTGTTGTAAAGGCTGGAGGGCACTTTTGGTTACAGGTATAGGGAGGACTCAAAAAAAATATAACAACTTAGGCAGAATAGTCATCTTAGTCGCTGCCAGGCGCCCCAGCCATGAAAGATTTACTTGACGCCAAGTCGACAGAAGGGTACTCAATTGGTTAAATAGGCCTGGGTAGTTTGCTTTATATAATGATGCAAAGGATGTGGTTAATGTGACTCCCAAGTATGGTAGCTTCGTGACCCAAAGCCAGGGAAAGTTACCCTTTAGTAAAATATTGGTTTGCTGTGTTAAAGAGAGTCCCATGGCCAGTGACTTCCCAGCATTAATTCTAAGGCCTGACATATTGCCAAAAACCTCCAGTTCCGAGAACAGGTTAGGTGCTGTTATGTGAGGAGAGGAGATAGTGAGTAACATGTCATCTGCAAACATAGATAATTTGTGTTCCTCCTTCCCATAAGGAATTCCCCTTATTGCCTGATTTTGCCTAATGTTGGATGCTAGGGGCTCCAGGGCAAGTATGAACAGTATTGGGGACAGAGGGCACCCCTGACGTGTGCCTCTATGGATGGAAAAGGAGGCTGATTCAAAACCAGAATATTTCACTTTAGCTGTTGGTGTATGGTACATAGCACTAACCCAGGATTTGAGGCCCTGTCCAAAGCCCCATCTATCCAGAGCTTGCTTCAGGTAGTCCCAGGAGAGGCAATCAAAAGCTTTTTCCATGTCTAGGGATAACAACATAGCATCTAGTTGTGTGGATCTAGCCACTTCTATAAGCTGTGTTATACGTCTTACCCCGTCTGAAGATTGCCTCCCTGGGACGAACCCTACCTGGTCAGAGTGTATTAGGGAGCTAAGGGATGTGTTGATTCTGGCAGCAATAACTTTCCCCAAGATTTTTAAATCTAGATTTAGCAGGGAGATAGGGCGGTAATTCTGCCAAGCCAGGGGGTCTTTCCCTGGCTTTGGGATCATAACAATGGCTGCAGACAGGGACTCCGGGTCAAAGTGGTTGCCCACCTTAATGCTATTATACATTGTTGTGAGGTGCTCTTATTAGGTTTGAGAGAAGCTACTGCCTGTTTCACCTCCTCTACCGTTATATCTGCGTCTACATATTCAGCCCAGTCAGAGTCCAGCTGGGGTAAAATAGTATTATCAAGGTATTTCTTCACAGCCCCTTTATCTGATCCCTTGTGCGCCTCATACAATTTTGCTAGGCCTTGTCTGAATTCTTCTAGAATTTTGCAGGGGTTACTAGTGACCTGCCCGCCCCTTACCTTTAATTTAATGGATGGGTGGGGTCTCGCCTGGCACCGTAACTGAGATGCCAGGAGAGTATTAGGTTTGTTTGCCAAGGTATAATACCTTTGGGCTGACCATTTATACCTACGCTCAGCCTCCTGGATCTGGAGTGAGTTAAGCTCCACTCTGGCTTTCTCTAGTCTCTGCCTGTGAACTACACCGCCCTTGGTTTTGAATGCCTGGGATGCAGCTAGATACTCTCTTTCTAATGCGCTCATAAGCTGAGCTTTTTCCCTTTTCGCCCTATCAGCTCTGGAGATAAAGTGCCCCCGCATCACAGCTTTGAATGCTCCCCAGAGAACCGACGGTGATTGTACCGAGTTAACATTTGTGCCAAAAAAGAGCTCCGCTTCCTTCACAGTCTCCAGCACCTTCTCCTTGGAAGCCAGGTGAGTATCATTAAGCACCCAGGCAGAGGGGCCAGGCTTGATTACCAGAGACCTACAGGTGACACTGATTAGGTCATGGTCCGACCATGGCACTTGGTGGATATGAGCACGGGAGATATTGGGAAGGAGGTTTTTGTGAGTAAAGAAATGATCAATTCTAGTATGTAGGCTATGGGGGGCTGAGTAGTGTGTGTAGTCTCTCTGAAATGGATGTGTATCTCTCCAGACATCTACCAGTCCCGCCCCAGAAATTATAGATTGGAACTGGTGAGCATCTTTTCTGTGCTGTGTAGTTGGCGGGGCAGATCTATCCAGCACCGGGTCTAGCGTGAGATTTGAGTCACCTCCTGCCAATACTGTTCCTTTCTTATGCTTATCCAGGAGGCTGCATAGTTTATTTAAGAAATCAGTCTGGCCTGAGTTTGGCGCATAATAATTTAAGAGTGTGACTTCTGTGTCTTGTATCGTACCCTGGAGCAGTAGAAACCTGCCTGCAGGGTCTGAAATTTGCTTGGCGCATTTAAATTGCGTTCGAGAGTGAAAAGCAATAAATACTCCCCTCTGCTTTGTTTTGGCCCTAGCGTGGTAGACCAATGGATACTTAGGATTCAGGATTTTAGGGGTTGAGGAGACAGAAAAGTGAGATTCCTGAGCATAGACTATGTCTGCGTGTGTGGAGCTAAAGTATCTAAAAACCCTGGATCTTTTATTCGGGGAGTTTAGTCCCTGCACATTAACCGAAACAACCTTAAGTGCCATTGGCTAGACATGTCATGCTATATGGTACATACCTCTTGGGTGTTAGTATGGCTGGGTGCCACCCCCCCCGGGGAGGGTTACAGGACGGGAAGGATGGTTGGGGTTGGGGGCTGGTGGAGGCTGAGGAAGGTCTAGTAGGGCTAAGAAGTAAAGCAAAAGTTTGGGTGAGAGAAAAAACATACGGGTCACAGAAATTTGAACATAAAGCAAGGCAATGAACTGTAGAGTAAACACATATCTCCATCGTTGTGACTCTTGTCACTAGTGTCTCCTCACCAGCGGGAGATTCCCGCTGGAGAGGGGTCAGACCGCTTGCGTAGCTCTCGGGAGCCAAGGATGAACTCTCAGCCCTCTGCATTAAGCCATGGAAAAGGAGGGCATTTTAGCTACGCCCCACATTGCGGATCGCCTGGCGTCCTCAGGTCAACAATCATTGTCAATATTCCCCATATAACGAGGCGAGGCGGAGACTAACATAACTTGATAACTATTCCCGTCAAATCACCGAGCCCAAAATAGGACTAGGGGATCGAGGGGGGTCATAACAAGAGGTCAGGTGCACAAAGAGCTTCCCCTGACATCTGTTAGGCATGCATAATGTAAGGAAAGATGACTAGTTATCACAAAGCAAACAATCAGTATCAGAATTCCCCATATACTGGGTGGGGCGGAAACCATCATAACTCAACAACTGTTGGAGGGTGGCTCGGTCCAGTGTGGTGGGGGGGCCGGAGCCCACAATTTCAGATGGGAACTGAGTCCAGCTGTCTGAGGAGTCTCGGGAGTCCTCCCGCTCACTTCCACGTGCCACCGGCTCACCCTCCATGCCGGTCGCCATTTTGGAATGCTGACCGCCAGAGTCTTTTGCCACTTTCTTCTTCGGGTTACCCATATTGTAGTCCGACAGGGTATCCACCGGGTGCTTGAGGTCCACAGCTATCTGAAACAGGTGTTTGCCCGTCGATTGGTCCCGTCAGATAGGCAAGCGGCTCCCGAGAGTGCGGAGCGTGATCAAGGTGCGACCATCTCACCACGCCGCGCGCATGCGCCCACTCGTCCTCACCCTCCTATACAGCAGTGATGTGTCCTCACCCTCCTATACAGCCGTGATGTGTCCTCACGCTCCTATTCAGCCGTGATGTGTCCTCACCCTCCTATACAGCCGTGATGTGTCCTCACCCTCCTATACAGCCGTGATGTGTCCTCACGCTCCTATTCAGCCGTGATGTGTCCTCACCCTCCTTTACAGCCTTGATGTGTCCTCACCCTCTTTTACAGCCATGACGTGTCCTCACCCTCCTTTACAGCCTTGATGTGTCCTCACCCTCCTTTACAGCCTTGATGTGTCCTCACCCTCCTATACAGCCGTGACGTGTCCTCACCCTCCTATACAGCCGTGATGTGTCCTCACCCTCCTATACAGCCCTGATGTGTCCTCACCCTCCTATACAGCCATGACGTGTCCTCACCCTCCTATACAGCCGTGACGTGTCCTCACCCTCCTATACAGCCGTGATGTGTCCTCACCTTCCTTTATAGCCGTAATGTATCCTCTATAACGGCTGTATAGGAGGGTAAGGACACATCATGGATGTATAGGAGGGTGAGGACACATCACTGCTGTAAAGGAGGGTGAGGATACATCACAGCTGTAAAGGAGGGTGAGGACACATCACGGCTGTAAAGTTGGGTGAGGACACATCACGACTGTAAAGGAGGGTGAGGACACATCACGGCTGTAAAGGAGGGTGAGGACACATCACGGCTGTAAAGGAGGGTGAGGACACATCACTGCTGTAAAGGAGGGTTAGGACACATCACGGCTGTAAAGGAGGGTGAGGACACGTCACTGCTGTAAAGGAGGGTGAGGACACATCACTGCTGCAAATGAGGGTGAGGACACATCCTGTCTGTAAAGGAGGGTGAGGAGACATCACGGCTGTATAGGAGGGTGAGGACACATCACGGCTGTAAAGAAGGGTGAGGACACATCACGGCTGTAAAGGAGGGTGAGGACACATCACGGCTGTATAGGAGGGTGAGGACACATCACTGCTGTATAGGAGGGTGAGGACACATCACGGCTGTATAGGAGGGTGAGGACACATCACGGCTGTATAGGAGGGTTAGGACACATCACGGGTGTATAGGAGGGTTAGGACACATCACGGCTGTATAGAAGGGTTAGGACACATCACGGCTGTAAAGGACGGTGAGGACACATCACGGCTGTATAGGAGGATGAGTGACTCCGAGCGGCAGGGGTGTGCGGGCTGTGATTGGCTGGGGTGCGGCGGGTTACGACTAACCTTTCAAGGTAGGGATGGTAACAGAACTTCTGCTCTCAGACACTTCATTAGAGGCAACACAGGTGAGGACGACTTCCTCTAGTGGTCGGGGTGCAGTGTATTCCTGTCCTGTGGCCACTTGTTGGCCGCCCTTCTCCCACCTGTAGAGCACAGCGTCCCCGCCGGCCTCGCACGTCACATTTATGTCCGTTGCGGTTGTGTGGTTAGTGATGGTGGGAATAGGAACTGGATCTGCAAGAGAAGAACATGACACAACAATGTGAGATGCAACAACCGCAACCAGAGGACAGAAAAACAACCGCAACCAGAGGAAAGAAAAACAACCGCAACCAGAGGAAAGAAAAACAACCGCAACCAGAGGAAAGAAAAACAACTGCAACCAGAGGAAAGAAAAACAACCGCAACCAGAGAAAAGAAAAACAACCGCAACCAGAGGAAAGAAAAACAACCACAGCCAAAGGAAAGAAAAACAACTGCAACCAAAGAAAAGAAAAACAACCGCAACCAAAAGAAAGAAAAACAACTGCAACCAGAGGAAAGAACAACAACAGCAACCAGAGGAAAGAAAAACAACAGCAACCAGTGGACAGAAAAACAACCGCAACCAGAGGAAAGAAAAACAACCGCAACCAAAGGAAAGAAAAACAACCGCAACCAGAGGAAAGAAAAACCGCAACCAGAGGACAGAAAAACAACCACAACGAGAGGAAAGAAAGACAACCGCAACCAGAGGAAAGAAAGACAACCACAACGAGAGGAAAGAAAGACAACCGCAACCAGAGGAAAGAAAGACAACCGCAACCAGAGGAAAGAAAAACAACCATAACCAGAAGAAAGAAAAATACAATCCTGTGAAACTCACCTGTAGAATTGTTTTTGAGAATATCCAGTCCAGATCGTCCCAGTGATGACATGTGGGTATTCCGCCCCCAGGGGGCGCTCGACTGCAAGATCAAAAGCTGTCGCTCCTCCCGGCCCCCTATAAAAGCAGGTATCCCTCTACCATTCCCCAGTGGTTAAAAAGCAGTAAAAGAGGAGACAGGCCGGGAGGCCAAGAAACCATGTTACTTCACATAGCTTCAGCTTGTACTCTCTCTAACAAAACTTAAGGACTCAATCCAAGAATATAAAATGGTAATCACCATAACAGGCAACAAGAGATAAAGAACTATATCCAGTCCAGGTCCTCCCAGTGATGATATGTGGGACATCCAAAAATACAATTATGTGAAGTACTCACCAGTAGAATTGGTATTATACGCATACAGTACGTCCTGCTCCATATATAATACTTACACGTGGGTTATCCTCCGCCAGATGGCGCTGTGCACTGCAGACATGCAAAAAAACAGGCTCCTCCCGGCCCTTCGTATATCCAGGGACCTCCCACAAATCCCCAGCATTGAAAAGCATTGAAAAGCAGTGAGAAAAAGAAGCCGGAAGAAACCAACCACCAAAACTGGTAATAATAACAATGATAACAATCACCATACAGGGGATCCAGAATAATGCAAAAACCAGGGTGGGGTGGAGCAGGACGTACTGTATGCATATAATACCAATTCTACAGGTATTTCACAGAATTGTATTATTCTAAGCATACAGTACTTCCTGCTCCATATATAATACTTACACGTGGGACATCCAATAGCAGTGTCCATAAAGTAGGGTGGGATCCCCAACAAAAAAAGGCAACAGCAAGCAGCTTAAACTACTGCCGCCTGCAAAACCTTGCGGCCAAACACAGCATCAGCTGAGGCCCAAACATCAACCTTGTAAAACTTTGAAAAGGTATGAACAGAAGACCAAGTAGCGGCCTTGCAAACTTGTTCAACAGAAGCCTGGTGCTGGAAAGCCCAAGAAGCCCCAATAGCACGAGTAGAATGGGCAGTAAGACGGAAAGGGGGAGTCTTCCCCCTTAACAGAATAGGCCTGAATCACAGCCTGGCGAATCCATTTACTGGTAGACTTGGCAGGAGCCAAACCCTTCCTAGGACCAGAAGGCACAATGAAGAGAGCATCAGTTTTCCTAAAGGCTGCAGTGACAACCAGGTAATACTTCAAGCACCTGACTACGTCCAAGGAATGCAAAACCCTCTCCTTGTCATTGCTAGGATTGGGACCCAACGAAGGAAGAACAATGTCCTGGTTCAAATGAAAAATGCAGACACAACTTTAGGCAGAAAATCCGGTTTGAAGCGGAACACCACCTTATCCTGGTGTCTCTCATAGTACGGAGGCTGAATGGATAAAGCAGCCAACTCAGACACCCGCCTAACCGAAGTAATAGCCACCAGGAAGACAACCTTGAGAGTGAGAACAGCAAGAGCAGCATCCTGAATAGGCTCAAAGGGAGCACCCTGCAAGGCAGACAAAACCAAGATTAACCCTTTAAGTGCCAGCCTACCTGGAGTTTTTGTCACACTCTGTTGCCAGACCATTTTGCACTATTTTGCACTCCCCATGTTCAAATGTGATTTTTGAAGGGATTTCCCAGGAAAATGATATATTGTTTTTTTTCAGCAGAGTCTGAGCTTTAACATGAAATGTCTTGTTTGTCATTTTTTAGGTGTATTCTCAATATTTTTTGGCGAAATATGTGCAAAAAAAAAATAAATACATTTTTTACAATTTGTCAATAAAATCTTATTGCGTGTGAAATCCCAATTTCTCACAGTTACAGCGGTACCACATATATATAGGTAGACACTCTTTCCTGCCCAGGAGACTCCCCCAAACTGAAACAGAGCTTTAGGGGATTTTCAGATAAAATACCACTATGCTATGCGCTATGCGCACCTTGCAGTTTTTCCAGAAAAACAACCCTTTACATTTGAAATACCCCAAACAAACTATATATTCTCTGGAAGTACACACCTCAGGCTTTCTATTTGTACCATGCTTGTTGATGTGGCCACAGTTTTCTAGAAGTAATCCCTCAATGTATTCTTTGGTTGCAAAGGGTTTCCCTAAAAAAAGGATAAAAAAGCAGAATCAAGGCCACATTTCCCTAAAAAAACTATATACAAACAAGAAAAAACAAGTATAATCTGAAAAATACCATTTTGTGAGTACTCACCTGAAAAATGGATATTGTCAGTGTTTAAGAGGGATGGCTTGCATCCTTCACAGAAAGGCACAGAAGAACTTGGAGTGGAACTCAGATCATTTTTTGATTTAAACTAGAGGAAGGGGACAGAGATGTAACTTGTAAGGGTGATTTCTGCCCCCTACCATTTAGGATAAGGCAGGACATTGAAGCAGGAAGCCCGGTCAGTGGTAGGCTAGAGGTGGAAAAGATCAAGGACACACTAAAACACAATACCAACAACATCCACATGATGTGTACCAATGCTCGCAGCTTGAGCAACAAGCTCTGTGAATTAATGGCTATCATATCCAGAAATGAATTGGATCTTGTTGCAATAACAGAGACTTGGTTCAAGGATCACAATGACTGGGAGATAGCCATACCCGGTTACACATTGTACAGAAAAGACAGATTGGATAGAAAGGGGGGTGGAGTAGCCATTTATGTCAAGACTACCCTTCAATCAACAATAATTCAGAATACACATAATGAACTAGAAACTCTCTGGGTTACCATGCAGACTAAGGAGGGAGCTGTGGTCAGAATTGGAGTGATATATAGGCCCCCTGGACAATCTGAGGATCTAGATAACCTGTTAATAGATGAAATCAGTGGAATGGCAGAGAAGGGGGACATTGTAATTACAGGTGACTTCAACATGCCTGATGTGGACTGGAATATCCCAAGTGCATCGACATGCAGGAGCAGGACTATATCAGAGGCACTTAATGGAGTGTCTCTAAAACAACTTGTGATATTGCCAACTAGAGGAGATAACATTCTGGACTTAGTTCTGACCAATGGGGATCTGGTGTCCGAGGTCGGGGTTGAAGAAAATCTGTGTTCCAGTGACCATCAATGCTTATGGTTGCGAATAAAAACAGACATTGTGCCATCACACACCAGAACCAAAGTGCTAGACTTTAGGAAGACAAACTTCAAGGAAATGGCGGAGTATGTAGAAAGAAAATTAGGTGAGTGGAACAGAGTAGCAGAAGTGAGTGCCCAGTGGTCCCTATTAAAAATGGCCATCTTAAAGGCAACTAAGCAATATGTGAAACAAACTAGCAAGAATAAAAGGAAGAAGAAACCATTATGGTTTACTAGGGAAGTCAGCACTATCATAAAAGATAAGAAGTCTGCCTATAAGAAGTATAAAGTAAGTGGAAGTGTAGCTGACAGAGAGGCGTATAAAATTAAACAGAGGGAAGCAAAACTGATTATAAGAACTGCTAAAGGGCAAAAGGAGGAAGAAATGGCCAAATCTATGAAGAGGGGAGATAAAACCTTTTTCCGATATATTGGTGACAGAAAGAAGAAAAACAATGCAGTCTCAAAAATTAGAAATAGGGAAAATAAATATATTGACGGAGATAAGGCTGTGGCTGACCATCTGAATAGCTACTTTTGTTCGGTATTTTCAGATAGTAGCAGGCATGGCCATAGAACAGCATCCAGCTGGGAAGGCACAGCTCCGGAGTTTCTGGAGGCTGATGTCCTATCCGAGCTGCACATCTAAAGGTAAGTAAGGCGATGGGTCCAGATGGAATCCACCCCAGAGTTCTAAGGGAACTTAGGTTTGTGATTGCAGCACCTCTGACTGATTTACTTAACCATTCGCTTTCAACTGGTGAGGTTCCAGATGATTGGAGAATGGCCAATGTCGTACCAATCCATAAAAAGGGGAGTAGAGAAGAAGCCAGTAATTACAGGCCAGTTAGTTTAACATCTATAGTGGTCAAATTAATGGAAACACTCTTAAAAAAACAGATAATTTCCCATCTAAAAATGAATGACCTATTGGACCCAAAACAGCACGGCTTTACTGAGGGCAGATCATGTCAGACCAATCTTATTGATTTCTTTGACAATGTCACTAAAGTGTTAGATGAAGGTGGTGCTGTGGATATCGCCTATCTGGATTTTAGCAAAGCCTTTGACACTGTACCACATAAGGAGCTCATAGATAAGTTATTGAAGGTATGACTCAATCCCTGGATAGTTCAGTGGATTTCCAGTTGGCTGAGGGATCGGTATCAGAGCGTTGTTGTAAATGGCGTGCAATCTGAACAAAGGCGAGTTACAAGTGGTGTGCCGCAAGGCTCTGTCCTGGGCCCCATTCTTTTTAATATATTTGTAAGTGACATAGGAGAAGGCTTGGTAGGAAAAGTTTGTCTGTTTGCTGATGAAACAAAGGTTAGTAATAGGGTGGATATTCCTGGAGGTGTCTGCAACATGGAAAATGATTTAGCTTTACTGGATAGATGGTCAAAACTGTGGAAACTAGAGTTTAATGTCTCTAAATGTAAAATCCTGCACTTGGGTAGAAGGAATCCCTGCTCTGAGTACCGTATGGGCAGTACTGTGTTATCCAGGACCTCGGAGGAGAGAGATTTAGGGATACTGATTACTGATAGCTGCAAGATGATTGGACAGTGTAGCCAGGCAGTGGGAAAAGCAAGCAGGATGCTCGGCTGCATAGCTCGAGGCATCACCAGTAGGAAGAGGGAGATTGTGATGCCGCTGTATAGAGCCCTGGTGAGGCCACAGCTAGAATACTGTGTGCAGTTCTGAAGACCTTATCTGCAAAAAGACATTATTCAAATAGAACGGATCCAAAGGCCGGCAACAAAAATGGTGGAGAGACTTAAGAACTTAATTTGTACAGTCTGGAGGAAAGAAGGGAGAGGGGGACATGATTGAGACCTTTAAATATGTGAAAGGATTGAATAAGGTTCAGGAGGGAAGTGTTTTTAAGAAGAAGCTTAATGATAGAACAAGGGGGCACAACCTGAGGCTAGTCGGGGGAAAGATCAGGAGCAATGTTAGAAAATATTATTTTACAGAAAGAGTAGTAGATGCTTGGAACAAACTTCCAGCAGAGGTAGTTGAAAAATCAACAGTCACTGAATTTAAACATGCCTGGGATAAGCACACATCTATCCTAAGATAAAGAGAACATACAGTATACACATAAGGGCAGACTAGATGGACCATGTGGTCTCCTTCTGCCGTCAACCTTCTATGTTTCTATGTGTGCCACACACCCCGCTTCCCCTTTAATTCTTATGATCGGGTTACTCACCGCAGGTGACGACGTTGCAGAGAGGAAGTCTTGTAACGAGCCCCCTTCTGGCCTATATATACCTGGTACCTCCCACTTAAAGTGGACCAACACCCACGGGTGATCGGCCTGGGAATCTATAAGATTCCCGGGTCGATCACCTCCCTCCCCGCGGGACATCCGAGATCGGGATGTCCCGCGGGGTGAAACCCCCCCAAACCCCCTTACTTTATCTTCTGTGAATGGCCGGCACGGGCGCGCGCGCGCGTCCGGGACTGTCAGATTGCTTGTCCGTCGGCGCTGGGAGCAGGGAGAGGTGAGTTTTTCGGGTGATCGGGGGGGTTTCACACAGCGGGGCACCCCGATCGGGGGTGCCCCACCGAAGTGGACCAAGACCCAGGATAGTCAAAATCCTGGGTGTTGGTCCACTTTAACACCAGTGATTTAAAAAGCAGAAAGACAAGGTACCAGTAATCTAAAGGTAACCTCAAAATAAATAAAAGCTTCACTATATAAAGGATTCGGGATACCGAAAAGGGCGGGTGAAGCGGGGTGTGTGGCACACTGACAATATCCATTTTTCAGGTGAGTACTCACAAAATGGTATTATTCGCAGTGTGCCACTCACCCCGCTTCACCTTTAACCCTTTAAGTGCCAGCCTACCTGGAGTTTTTGTCACACTCTGTTGCCAGACCATTTTGCACTATTTTGCACTCCCCATGTTCAAATGTGATTTTTTAAGGGATTTCCAGGGATTTCCAAGGAAAATGATATATTGTTTTTTTCAGCAGAGTCTGAGCTTTAACATGAAATGTCTTGTTTGTCATTTTTTAGGTGTATTCTCAATATTTTTTGGCAAAATATGTGCAAAAAATTGTAAAAAAATCAATTTTTTACAATTTGTAGTGTTTTTTTGTAATAAAAAATGTAAGTTTGTCAATAAAATCTTATTGCGTGTGAAACCCCAATTTCTCACAGTTACAGCGGTACCACATATATATAGGTAGACACCTTTTCCTGCCCAGGAGACTCCCCCAAACTGAAACAGCGCTTTAGGGGATTTTCAGAAAAAATACAACTGTGATATGCGCTATGCGCACCTTGCAGTTTTTCCAGAAAAACATCCCTTTACATTTGAAATACCCCCAACAAACTATATATTCTCTGGAAGTACACACCTCAGGCTTTCTATTTGTACCATGCTTGTTGATGTGGCCACAGTTTTCTAGAAGTAATCCCTCAATGTATTCTTTGCAACCAAAGAGTTTCCCTAAAAAAAGGATAAAAAAGCAGAATCAAAGCCACATTTTCCTAAAAAAACTATATACAAACAAGAAAAAACAAGTATGATCTGAAAAAGCAACATCCCCCGAACAGAACGATACCCAACATGCATAGGTTCTGTCAAGGGAAGAGTTGCCAAACACCCCAAAGTAAAGCATGTGCGTAACGGTAATTTTTCTTGAAAATTTCAGCTCTGCAGACAAAGTGCGCACCTTGCGATTTTTCAACCAAAACAACCCTTTACATTTGGAATATCCCCCATAAACCATATATTCCCTGAAAGTACACATGTTAAGCTTTCTAAGCGTACCCAGCTTGTTGTAGTGGGCTCATCTTTCTGGAATTAATCCCTCAAAGAACTCTTTGGTTGCGCAGAGTTTCCCTAAAAAAATGTATAAAAAAGCTGAATAAAAAACACCTTTTCCTAAAATATAAATATGCAAACAAGAAAAAACAAGCTAAGTCTGAAAGCGCAAGGTCCCCCGAACAGAACAATACCCAACATGCAGAGGTACTATTAACCCTTTTAATTGCCAGCTTACTTGAGATTTTGTCACCCTCTGTTGACAGGTCATTTTTCCCCATTTTGCGCCATGTTTTGCGCCATGTTTTGCGTCATTTTTGCTGGAATTTTCAGGAAAATGATATATATATTTTTTGCAGCAGAGTTTAGGGTTTAACATGAAATGTCTTGTTTGTAAATTTTATTTATTATTAATTTTATTTATTATTAAGTAAAACAAAAATAAATAAAAATTTTTTTTAGAAAATTGGCTCCTTTATTTTACATAAAAAATGTATTTTATTAAAGAAAACCATATTGCACGTGAAAGCCCCATTTCTACCGATTAGAATGGTACCACATATTTATCGGTAGCCCCCTGTTCCTGCCCAGGAGACCCCCCTAACTGAAACAAGTAATTTTTAACATTTACAAATAAAATACAACTACAATCCACACTACAAAGGGTTAAATCGAGAAAAAAAAAATGCCCCCCCCCCCCTGGGCTTTGGGGAGGCAGGTAATGGGGGTGCCGGGGGTTAATGGCAAGTCACCGGCTAGCGCAGGTGACTTGCCACCTCCCCCAGCCTTGTGAACTGGTATAATGGGTCTCATGGACCCCTTACCAGTTCACAAGGGGTTAAATGTAAAAATAAAACACAGACACACAAAGAGAAAAAATATTTTATTATTTTTTTTTTAATACTTACCTCCCATCCATAGTGGAGCACTCTTTCAGCCTTTTATAGCTGCTGGATGACAGAAAACAAAAGGGTTAATTAAAAAAAAAAATGACATAGGGTTCCCCCTCCTAGGGGGGGAGACCCCATTTTTTTTGGAATTTTAAGGGTTAAAAACCCTTAAAAATCCCCAAAAAAAATGACGTAGGGTCCCCCCTACCCAGCATTACCGACCCGGGCCAGCTATGGGGGCTTGTAGAACAGGGCGCAGGGGCCAGCGTTGGTGGCCCCTGGCCCTGCAGGCTACTAGCCCACATAGCCACTAAGTGGCCCGGGCCCTTCTGCCCCACCCCTGGCCGTTGGGGAGGCAGGTAATGGAGGGCTGGGGGTTAATGGCAAGCCACCCACTAGCTGCAGGTGACTTGCCATACCCAGAGCCTTGTGAACTGGTATAAGGGGTCTCATGGACCCCTTACCAGTTCACAAAGGGTTAAATGAAAAAAAAGCCACACAAAAGTATTTTATTAAAAAAAAAAAAACAGCTGAGAACGCTGAAGCCGGTGATCGGTGATCGGGGCTGGGATGACGTCATAGCCCCGCCCCCAAAAGGGGTGGGGCTTGACGCGGCGACGGACCGGGATGACGTCATAGACCCGCCCCCAAGGGGGCGGGGCTTAGCGGCAAGATGGCGGCCGCCATCGAAGAGGAGAGAGGAGAGAGCCTTCCGGGCTCTCTCCTGAAGATCGGTAAGTCCTGGGGGGGGGATCGGAGGCCCCCCAGGTGAAGAGGAGGGACAGCGGGAGCCAGCGCACACACAGGTGAATGTCATTTTTTTTTTTTTTTTTTTTTTACATTTAGCAGCTGCTGCTGCAGAAGCGGGGGGGGGGCGGCCTATTCCGGGGGCTCTCCTGGAGCCATCCGACCCCCCACGGGGGATCGGATGGCACCAAATTAAAGAGGAGACCCGGCCGGATCCAACGGGGGGTCAGGTGAGTAATTTTTTTTTTGGCCACTAGCAGGGGTAAATGCCAGGCACGTAAATTTTACGTGGCTGGCACTTAAGTGACGGAGAGGCAACCACGTAAATTTTACGTGGCTGGCATTTAAAGGGTTAATTCTTACAATCGGGACATCCAAAAGCAGTGTCCACAAGGGATGGGTATCCGAAGGCAAAAATGAAGCATAACTTAAATTACTGCAGTCTGCAGAACTTTGCGGCCAAAAACAGCATCCGCTGAGGCTCGCACATCAACCTTGTAAAACTTAGAAAAAGTATGAACAGAAGACCAAGCAGCGGCCTTACAAACTTGTTCAACAGAAGCTTGGTGCTGAAAAGCCCAAGACGCTCCAACGGCGCGAGTAGAATGAGCAGTGATACGAAAAGGGGGAACTTTCCCCTTAGCAGAATAGGCCGCAATAATGGCCTGACGTATCCATTTGATAATGGAAGATTTGGCCAGTGCCAAACCCTTCCTAGGCCCACAGGGCACAACAAAAAAGGCATCAGTTTTACGAAAAAGGAGAAGTAACAATCAAATAGTACTTAACACAGCGTACTACATCCAAACAATGCAAAACCCTCTCCTTGTCATTCTTAGGCTTAGGACACAAGGAGAGAAGAACAATATCCTGATTCAAATGAAAAGCAGAAACAACCTTAGGAAGAAAGTCTGGTTTGAACCGAAAAACCACTTTATCCTGATGCCTCTCAAAGTAGGGCACCTGAATAGACAAGGCCGCCAACTCTGAGACACGCCGAACCGAAGTGATAGCTACCAAGAAGACAATCTTCTGAGTCAGGGTAGACAAAGCAATATCTTGCAAAGGCTCAAAAGGAGGAGCCTGAAGAGCAGAAAGAACCAAACTCAATGCCCCAAACAGGGAGTAATGGTTTCCTGGGAGGCCGCACATGCGTAACCCCCTGGAAAAAAGTTTTAACTAAAGGATGAAGCGCAAAACGCTTCTGAAAAAAGATAGATAAGGCAGAAACTTGCCCTTTCAAAGTACTCAGCTGAAGACCAGAGTCCAGGCCAGATTGTAAAAACTCCAGAATCCTGGAGACCGAAAAGACCCTACAAGGAAAAGATCTAACCTCACACCAAGCGATATAGGCTTTCCAAGTCCTATAGTAGATGATAGAAGAAGACCTCTTCCGGGCACTGATCAGAGTCTTAACGACCGAGTCAGAAAGACCCTCCTCCTTCAGGATGGAGGTTTCAGCAGCCAAGCCGTCAAACCCAGCGTTGGTAAATTGGGGTAACACAGCCGACCCTGAGTGAGCAGATCGGACCGAAGAGGCAGAAAGAACTGGTCCACTGCCAGCCGAACGATGTCTGCGAACCATACTCGCCTTGGCCACCTTGGCGCCACGAGAATGGCGGACACCCTTTCCAGAGCCAGCTTCCGTACCACCCTGCCCAGCATGGGTATCAGAGGAAAGAGGTACAGAAAGCCCAGATCCCCCCCCCCCAGCTCAGGGACATGGCGTCCACTGCCAGAGCCAGAGGATCCTGGGAGAGCGACACGAAGTTCGGGAGCCTGTAATTGTGACGAGAGGCAAACAGGTCCACCTCCGGCGTCCCCCCACCGGAGACACAGTGAGCGAAAAACCTGAGGATGGAGAGCCCATTCTCCCAGACGGGAAGAGCCCCTGCTCAACAGGTCCGCTTCCTGGTTTTCCACCCCTGGGATGTACACTGCCGAGAGACAAGGAACATGGGCCTCCGCCCAGGTCAGAATCAGGGACACCTCTCTGAGAGCACCCAGACTGCGAGTCCCTCCCTGATGATTGATGTAAGCAACCGCTGTTCGATTGTCTGAACGAACCTGGACCGGAATGCCCAGAACGTGTTGAGTCAGAAGAGCAAGAACCCGACGGATGGCTCTCAGTTCCAGAACATTGATGGGTAAGTGGGCCTCTTGAGGACCCAGCTGCCCCTGGAACTGAAGATCCTTCCAGAATCCCCCCCATCCCGAAAGACTGGCGTCCGTGGTGACAATTTCCCAGAGAGGGGTCAGGAAAGACCTGCCCTTCACGAGATTGGCCAAGACCAACCACCATTGGAGGGACTGCCTGACCCAGGAGGACAACTGGAAGGGCCGATCCAGCGACCGTGGCCGCCGGTCCCAGGACGCCAACAGATGGAGCTGAAGCATCCTCATGTGAAATTGAGCGAAAGGAACTGCCTCGAAGGAGGCAACGATCAACCCTACCAGCCTCATCCCCAGACGGATGGACGGCCGAGGATTGGAAAGTAGGACCCGAGCCAACTCCTGAATCAGATAAATTTTGGACTGAGGGAGAAACACCCTGTGTTGACAAGAGTGCAACTGCATCCCCAGAAAGGACACCACCCTGGCCGGAGCGAGGGAGAACTTGGGAAAGTTGATCACCCAACCAAAGCTTTCCAGCGTGGAGACCACCATCCTGGTGTCTGTCTCTGATTGATTGAGGGACGGAGCCATGACGAGAAGGTCGTCCAAATAAGGTACGACACGAATGCCCCGAGATCTGAAAACGGCCATCACCCCTGCCAGCACCTTGGTGAACACTCTTGGAGCCGAGGTAAGGCCAAACGGAAGTGCCACGAATTGAAAATGCTGATCTTTCATCACGAATCGAAGAAAACATTGATGAGCCTGGCAGATGGGAACATGAAGATAAGCATCCTTGATGTCTATGGACGTCATGAAGTCCCCCTGCCGAAGAGAACCGATGGCCGAACGCAAAGTTTCCATGCGAAACTTCCGAATACGGATAAACCTGTTGAGTAATTTCAGGTCCAGGATGGGACGAACCGACCCGTCCTTTTTGGGGACTGCGAAAAGATTGGAGTAAAAACAGAGGCCCATCTCTAAGCGTGGCACCGGCCGGATGACCACCATTTCTAAAAGATTCCTTACCGACGCCAGGAGCCCCTGTGCGGCCAAAGGATCGATCCGAGACCGAAAGACCGAAAGAGACCCGAGACAGAAAGAATCGTGAAGGAGGGCGAGACTCGAGCTCCAGTTTGTAACCGGACGACACCACCTCCTGGATCCATCTGTCCGGAACCCCCTGGTCCCAAACCTGGGAGAAGTGTCGCAATCGTCCCCCCACCCGCACTGGTGAGGGCAGCCCCTCATTGCTGAGTGGGCTTACCAGCAGGTTTGGGCTTGGCGCCCCAGGACTGAGCGGGACGGCCACGGCCCCTCCCCCGGGTCCAACCTGCACCTCTGGTAGCGGGAAAGGAAGCTCCCCTACCCGTTCTAAATCCCCGAAAGGAAGGTCTAAAGGCACTTGCACCCCGAAAGGAGCGACGAGGCCTCTTGCGTTGAGGCAATTTACCACCTTTGCAACTGAGTCTAATTTATCACCAAATAGTCGCAAACCCAAAAAAGGAAGTGCTGTGAGCACCTTTTTAGAGACCAAGTCCGCCAACCACTGGCGCAGCCACACTGACCGACGAATAGCCACCAGCATTGCCGCTGTGCTGCTACTCATCGCCAGAGCATCGTCTTGAGCGGTCAGGACAAAGGAAATAAATGATTCACACTGCTTAAGAGCACTAAACTCATCACAAGCGGGATCAAGGTCTGCGCATAGATCCCGAATAATGGACCTAACTGCCAACAGAAGAAGCGCCGAAGCACACACCGGCCGCATCGTCGATCCGGCACTGATAAAACCGTGGCGAGCATACTGGTCAATCCAACGATCCTCACTATCCTTAATGGCAGTGGTGTCAGAAGAATGTACCACAGCCGTGCTAGACAGTCCTATCACAGGGGTATCGACGTCAGGGGGAACCGACCAAAGCTTCACCAATTCCTCCGGAAAAGGATAGCGTTTATCCCAACTAAAAGGGATTCCAGCCAGTCGCGTGGGTTGTTCCCATTCCTTAAGCACAACCCTCTCAAAGTGTTGTTGCCTGGGAAACACCAAACGCGGCTGAGGCACACCAAACAACTCACCCTTTGGCAGGGCGACTGCCTCAGGTGGATCTAAATTCAAAATTTCAAACATTTGAGCCAAATTAGAGGGGGTGTCAAGGGATACCCCCGTAGCCTGATCGCCAACAGCATCAATCTCTAGCTGGTCTGCAGGCTCATCCGACTCCACAAGGAGTTCCCCCTCCTCGTCCCGGGAATAATCGGACCAATTCACAACTTCGCAGGAGCTGCCGGAGAAAGGTGTTTCCGCTTCGCTGTAGCCTTCTGAGCACTTTGGCGGAAAATATCTTCTCGAGGTTGGTCAATCGCGCACACACCTCAGATTGCGAATCCCCACTTTTGACAATGTCACACGGGGTCCGGAATAGGGAGGGGGGGGGTAGGAGATGACAGAATATGCAACCAAAACAACCCTTTACATTTGGAATATCCCCCATAAACCATATATTCCCTGAAAGTACACATGTTAAGCTTTCTAAGCGTACCCAGCTTGTTGTAGTGGGCTCATCTTTCTGGAATTAATCCCTCAAAGAACTCTTTGGTTGCGCAGGGTTTCCCTAAAAAAATGTATAAAAAAGCTGAATAAAAAACACCTTTTCCTAAAATATAAATATGCAAAAAAACAAGCTAAGTCTGAAAGCGCAAGGTCCCCCGAACAGAACAATACCCAACATGCAGAGGTACTATTAACCCTTTTAATTGCCAGCCTGCTTGAGATTTTGTCACCCTCTGTTGACAGGTCATTTTTCCCCATTTTGCGCCATGTTTTGCGACATTTTTGCTGGAATTTTCAGGAAAATTATATATATATATTTTGCAGCAGAGTTTAGGCTTTAACATGAAATGTCTTGTTTGTAAATTTTATTTATTATTAATTTTATTTATTATTAAGTAAAAAAAATAAATAAATACATTTTTTTTAGAAAATTGCCTCCTTTATTTTAAATAAAAAATGTATTTTTTTAGGGAAAACCATATTGCATGTGAAAGCCCCATTTCTACCGATTAGAACGGTACCACATATTTATCGGTAGCCCCCTGTTCCTGCCCAGGAGACCCCCCTAACTGAAACAAGTAATTTTTAACATTTACAAATAAAATACAAATACCATCCACACTACAAAGGGTTAAATCGAGAGAAAAAAATGACATAGGGTCCCCCCTCCCTGGGGGGGGGGGGGGTCATTTTTGGGGGGGATTCTTAAGGGTTAAAAACCCTTAGAAAATAAAAAAAAAATGACATGGGCCCCCCCTTACCCAAAGTAACCAGCCCGGGACCAGCTATGCAGGGCTTGGAGGAACAGGGCGCAGGGGCCAGCTTTTGTGGCCCCTGGCCCTGCAGGCTACAAGCCCGGGCTCTTCTGCCCCCCCCCCCCGGGCTTTGGGGAGGCAGGTAATGGGGGTGCCAGGGGTTAATGGCAAGTCACCGGCTAGCGCAGGTGACTTGCCTTCCCCCCAGCCTTGAGAACTGGTATAGGGGTCTCATGGACCCCTTACCAGTTCACAAGGGGTTAAATGTAAAAAAAACACAGACACACAAAGAGAAAAAATACTATATTATTATTTTTTTTTTTAATACTTACCTCCCATCCATAGTGGAGCACTCTGTCCCTCGGCGATCACTGGCTTCTGCTCACTTGCTAGAAGCCTTCTTTAGCTGCTGGATGACAGAACACAAAAGGGTTAATTAAAAAAAAAAAATGACATGGGGTCCCCCCTCCCAGGGGGGGGGCCCAATTTTTTGGGGAATTTTAAGGGTTAAAAACCCTTAAAAATCCCCCCCAAAAATTACGAAGGGTCCCCCCTACCCAGCATTACCGACCCGGGCCAGCTATGGGGGCTTGTAGAACAGGGCGCAGGGGCCAGCATTGGTGGCCCCTGGCCCTGCAGGCTACTAGCCCACATAGCCACTAAGTGGCCCGGGCCCTTCTGCCCCTCCCTGGCCATTGGGGAGGCAGGTAATGGGGGGCTGGGGGTTAATGGCAAGTCACCCACTAGCCGCAGGTGACTTGCCAGACCCAGAGCCTTGTGAACTGGTATAAGGTGTCTCATGGACCCCTTACCAGTTCACAAAGGGTTAACTGAAAAAAAAACACCACACAATAAAAGTATTTTATTAAAAATAAAAAAAAAATTTTTTACTGTACTTACCTCAGATTGTAAGCTCCTTTGTCCCGCGCCGCTCTGATGACAGATGCTGGTGATCGGCATCCAGAGAAGGGGGAGGCAGGAGATCAGAGGATCTCCTGCCACCTCCTTCACCGGCACCGATCATCGGCATCTGAAAGCTGAAAGAGCTGAAGCCGGTGATCGGGACCGGGATGACGTCATAGGGGCGGGGCTTGGCGTGGAGACGAACCGGGATGACGTCATAGCGGGGCTTAGCGGCAAGATGGCGGCCGCCATCGAGGAGGAGAGAGCCATCGAGGAGGAGAGAGGAGAGAGCCTCCCGGGCTCTCTCCTGAAGATCGGTAGGCCCCCCAGGTGAAGAGGAGGGACAGCGGGAGCCAGCGCAAACGCAGGTAAGTGAATGTCATTTTTATTTTATTTTTTTTTTTTACAGTTAGCAGCTGCTGCTGCAGAAGCGGGGGGGCCTATCTCCTGGAGTCATCCGACCCCCCACGGGGGATCGGATGCCACCAAATTAAAGAGGAGACCCAGCCGGATCCAACGAGGGGTCAGATGAGTATCTTTTTTTTTAGTAGGGGTAAATGCAAGGCACGTAAATTTTACGTGGCTGGCACTTAAGTGACGGAGAGGCAACCACGTAAATTTTACATGGCTGGCATTTAAAGGGTTAAATCCCAGACAGGGACCATAGGTTTTCGAGGGGGACGCACATGAGTGCCCCCCTGAAAGAAGGTCTTAATCATGTGATGTTGGGCAAATGTCTTCTGAAAGAAGATAGACAGGGCAGAAACCTGACCCTTCAGAGTACTAAAGTCCAGACCATGCTGTAAAAACTCCAGAACCCTAGGGACTAAGAATTCCCGGCAGGGAAGAGACCTGGACTCACACCAGTCAATGTAGGTACGCCATACTCTATAATAAATAGCAGAAGAGGTCTTCTTCCTGGCTTGGACCATGGTAGCCACTAAAAAAGCGGACAAACCCTTTTCCTTTAAAATGGTGATCTCAATAGCCAAGCCGTCAAAGCCAGAGTTAGAAAATTGGGATGGCGTAGAGACCCCTGAGTTAGGAGGTCTGGAATCCTTGGTAGATCGTACTGATCTACTGCCATTTGAACCACGTCTGCGAACCACACTCTTCTTGGCCACCTTGGGGCCACCAGAGCGATCTTGCGTAGCACTCTGCACAGAAGGGGAATTGGTGGAAACGCATACAGGAGACGAAACTCCTTCCAAGACATTGACAGGGCATCCGTGGCCAGAGCCACAGGATTCTGAGACAGGGATACAAAGCTCGGGAGCTTATGATTGTGACGGGATGCAAACAGATCCACGTCTGGGACACCCCAACGGTGACACAGGGACTGAAATACTGAGTTGGAGAGGGACCACTCCCCCTGACGGGACGACCCCCTGCTCAGGGCATCTGCTAGCAGATTTTCCGCCCCCGGAAGGTAAACAGCCGAGATGCATTGAACATTGGTCTCTGCCCATGTTAGAATCAGAGACACCTCCTGGAGAGCACCCTTGCTCCGGGTTCCTCCCTGATGATTGATGTAGGCCACCGCCGTCCTGTTGTCTGAGCGTACCTGAATCGCCAGACCCTTCAGGTGCTGGGTCAATTGTTCCAGCACCAACCTGACCGCCCTGAGTTCCAGGACATTGATGGGTAGATGGGCCTCCTGAGGGCCCCACCTCCCCTGGAAACGCAGGGACTTCCAGAATCCCCCCCAGCCCGAAAGACTGGCATCCGTTGTGACCGTCTCCCAGGAGGGAGCCAGGAAGGATCTGCCCTTTGTCAAGTTCCTGTGGTCCAGCCACCACGCCAGGGAATGTCTGACCGAGGGGGGAAGCACCCAGATCTCGTCCAAGGACGCTGGGTCCTTGTTCCAAACTGACAGGAGGTGAAGTTGCAGAGTTCTCAAATGGAATTGTGCAAAGGGCACCGCCTCGAAGCTTGCCACCATCGAGCCCACCAACTGCATTCCCTGCCTGATGGAGGGATGAGGGCTCGAGAGCAGGGACCTCACCTGCATTGTCAGAGCTTCCACCTTCTGTGGAGAAAGGAATATCCTTGACTGAACTGAATCCAGAATTATCCCCAGAAACGGGGTCACTGAGGAGGGGGACAGAGAGGACTTTGGGTAATTGATCACCCAGCCGAAGGACTCCAGGGTGGTCACCACCGACCGCGTGTCCAGCTCTGCCTGCTGCAGAGACTGGGATGAGATGAGTATATCGTCCAGGTAGGGCAACACTCGTATGCCTTTTAGTCTCAACAGAGACATTTCCCCTGCCAGCACCTTGGTGAATACCCTGGGGGCTGACGTAAGTCCGAAGGGCAGAGCCACAAACTGGTCACAATGCTGATCCAAACCTTTGATGCCCTGGGAACACTGGAACGTGCAGGTAAGCGTCCTTGATGTCCACAGATGTCATGAAGTCCCCTGGGCGCAGTGAGGCAATGGCCGAGCGCAGAGTTTCCATACGAAAATGCCTGTTTCTGACAAATCTGTTTAAGATTTTTAAGTCCAGAATGGGTCTGGCTGACCTGTCCTTTTTGGGCACCGTGAACAGGTTGGAATAAAACCCCACACCCCTGTTTTTTAAGGGGACCTTGCAAATGAATAAGGACCCCTCTCTGTCCGAAACGCGTTAGCACGTGAGACTTTCTATCTCCATCGGGTTCTGTCATTTTTTTTTAAAGCTGTCTTTTCTACTTTGGGATGATTTTATATGGATTTTCATTAAAGCATTGTAATTTTTAAGGAGTGCTGACCAAATAGCATTTGTGACTTACAAGTTGAAGTGGGGATTTGGGACTTCCTCAGGCCTTGCACCCATTATTGGACCCGTGCTGCGGTTTTACCAATTCTTTTTTGACCTTGCAAATGACCCCGAGGTCTAGAAGGTCCCGCACCGCTAGCATCAAGACTTGAGCTGAGGCAGGATCCTGTGGGATTCGGGACCCGACGAACCTGGTAGGGGGCAGTACAGCAAACTCTATTTTGTAACCGGAGGACACTACCTCCTGAATCCACCGGTCTGGGACGTGGCGTCTCCAGACATGCTGAAAATTGGTAGACGTCCCCCCACCCTGACGGGTGAGGGCGCCCCTTCATGCCTGGGGGGTCTTGGGAGGGGCTTTGGCCCCCAGGAAGAGCTGGGGCGGCGTCCTCTGTTCTTGTTCCAGGAATCTGTGCAAGCTCCGGCGAAGGACACCCCTCTTCCCTGTTTAGCCCCACGATAGGGGGTCGAGTGGGAGCTTGGGCCACGAAAGGGCAGAGTCTGACGCTTGCGCTGGGGCAGCTTGCCCCCTTTAGCAAAGATATCTAACCTTTCTCCAAACAGGCGCAGCCCTTTGAAAGGAAGCCCCGTGAGAGCCTTCTTGGCGACATTGTCAGCTGCCCACTGGCGTAACCAGACCGCACGGCGTATGGCTACCACCAGAGCAGAGAGATCTAGCACTCAGCTTAATAGCATCGTCCGATGCAGACAGGATATAATTGATAAAAGTCTCACAGGTACCCAAAGCATTGGCGGCATCAGATGGCAAGTCATCCGCCCCTTCAAGAGCAGTCTTAACCACAGTCCTGAGCGCCACCGCCGTGATGGCTAAGGAGCAAACCGGGCGGAGCGAAGCTCCCCCAAATGCAAAGGCATGACATGCCAGTTGATCAACCCGCCGATCCTCCAGATCCCGCAGCGTAGTAGTGTCAGGGGAGTGCATAATAGAGGTATTGGACAGACCAAGGATCGGGGCATCGACTTCGGGCGGCGAAGTCCAACACTTGATCAGGTCAGCAGGGAACGGATACTTCTTATCCACAGTTTTAGGAACCCCCTGGAGTTTGCTGGGATGTTCCCACTCCTTTAAGACGAGATTATTAAAATGAGTTTGTTCAGGAAACTCCAACCGCACCCTAGCGGTATGAAGCAGGTCACCTCTTTGCCGAGGAGCCGCAGGTGGGGGAGAGAGGGATAACACATCAAAGATCTGGGCCAGCAATCTATCAACGTCATCCTGGGACCAAAGATCAGAATCAGATTCATCCTGACTCCTGGATTCATCGTCGTAGGACCCCGAGTCAGAAAACAGTTCCCCTTCCTCTGAGCATAAGACAAATGTAAATCATCAGATTCTACAGGAAGGATAGTGGCTTCAGGATTCAAGTGGCGCTTTTTAGCGGTAGCCTTGCACGCCAAGGAGCTGGCGACTAAACTTTCCACGCTAGCCAGTCTAGCGGCCAAATCAGCATGAGAGTCCCCGCTAGTATTGGGGGTTAGACTCAGGCTTGGGGGAGTAGGAGAAACAAGGCGAGGCGCGGGCCCACCCACTGCTAGGTGTGACCCCACAAGCTACACACAGACGGGCTTGTCCCGAAGGAACCCCGTTCGCAATATCCTGAGATGCCTCCATATGGTGATTATTGTATTTAATATGCCAGTAGGGATTGATGCTGTAAAGCAACCCTGGTTGCCCCAAACACCCGCTGGGAAGTGGGAGTGATTGTTAAAAGGTTCTGGACCGGACTCTACGCCGGGCCGGGAGTAGCCACCGATTTCCGCAGTCTGAAAGACACAAGGGGAGCAGGGATGTCAGAGGCAAGCGCGAAGAAGTCAAAACTAGGGAAGGGCTTGCCCAGTGAGGGCACTTACAGAACAGCGAGGGGAGGACCGTCTTCACCACGCGCATGTGAGAAGGAATGGCGCCAAGCGAACCTCGAAGGGCGGGCCAGAGCGGATGATGACGCGGAGCGCGCCAAACCGAACCACGCCCCCCCTCCGGAGAGCGCGAAGCTCGAAGGCGCGCAGCCAATCAGAAGCAACAGATATTGTCAGGGAGACGTCACCTCTGAGAGATCTGACAGGGTGAATACAGTGATAGAACGCTAAGCGTCAATTGAATAAAACAGAAGCATGCGCCGTGAATACATGAAAGCGCAGTAGGAAAGCAAAAGGCTGAAAGTGAAGCGCAGCTCTGACTCCAAGGACCAAATAAGAAAATGGTTGACTAGTGTGATTTGGGCAAGGATAGCCGTCGTACACACAACGCCCCCCCCCCTCTTTTTCCCCCCTAACGGGGAAATCTAGGGAGGAAGGTGATCCAATATACTGCGTTCACTGCTACACCGGGCGAGGGGCACTAATGCGGGAGGGGCATCCAATAGAAGGCTCACCATACGCCTTAACCGCCTGCCCTATGGAGGGGGATTGCGGTGGAGTCTAGCTCCATAAGCACACCTTCACCCGACCCAACGCAGCCCAGGCTGGGAGGCATTAGTTCACAACGAGGACGGGTGGAAATAGTCCCGCAGGGCCTCGGGCTGTAAAGCCCCGCTCGCCTGCGAGAGCGTGATACTTCATGTCTTCGCAGTTCAAGCACTGCAGAGAAAACTGGGGATTTGTGGGAGGTCCTCCGGTGTATGTAGGGCTGGGAGGAGCTTGTTTTCTTCATGTTCTGCAGTGCACGGCGCTGAAGGCGGAGGTATACCCACATGTAAGGACTGGGAGGCCGATTCAGTAATAGCGCCAGGTAGCGACAGATGAGCGACTGTAGCGTGATTTTCTCAGCGCCAGCCAGTATTCGCTGTGCTTGGCCGGCGTTAGCTTGATGACAGCGACTCAGTTGGTGTGCGGTAATGTTGAATACGAGCTTAGGGGTCGCTGTTTCACAGGTTCAGTGTTGTATGTGAGCGCCTGACAACGAATGGCCAGAGCGAACGGCTAGCTGCATATTCATTATCATTATCAATATCACTGTCCATTCCTTGTTTAAACCCCAGAGCGCTGGCGGCGATGGGTGTAAAAGAGCTTTTAACCCCTAAACAACCATATTTTTTGATTGTAAAATTATACATGTTTTTTGAATCATTTTGTAATATGAATACATTAATATCAGACCTGTAATATCAATTCTGCACAAATTTTTTTTTTATTTTTTTTAACTTAAAAAAAAAACATAACATTGCAGAAGTGGTCTCAGAATTTTTGACATTAAAAAAAAATAAAAAAAAAAATAATATCAATTAATTATGATTAATTAAAGATTGCTCCATTGAAATGCATTGGACAACGCCAGGGAGCGACAGGTCATACCTGGCGCTGTGATGGAATTTGCAGCGGCGCTGTTCGTTCCAGGCGGCTTCATGATGAATCCCGCGCTTGCTGTCGCTCTCGCCGGCGCTAGCCTCATTTAGCTTGATAAATGCGTCATTGTGACTGCCGCCGGGCGTACTTGAGTCGGTAGCCGCCGATAGCTGGCGCTACCTGGCGCTCACCATTCGCTACCTGGCGCTAGCCCTTGATAAATAAGGCCCTAAGTCTGGAGCAGGACGTGCTGTCTGCTTAGAATAATAGGGTTTTGAATATGTTCAGGTTGGCTCACCTTATTGTGGAGCCTTCCGTGGACTGGCACTTTATTTGTATAGGGGGCATCTGCACTTTTTGGTTGGCGTGTGTGGTGTGTGGTGTGGGCATATGTACTTGGTACTTTTCACCATTTTCTTTTGTTATAGTCACGTTTTAAATGTTGGCACACACGGTGATGGTCCATTCATATATCTATGTATAGTGGTCATTAACATCTTGTCTGTGTTTAGTCTTGCAGTGGTTCATGTCACTTTTGGGCATACGCCCATACTGTTCCTTCTGGGGGGTTTCAAGAGGGAGAGGTTATGGGTAAAGAAGAGGAGAGCAACATCAAGGATAAAGAAAAGCAAGAAGGTATACCCAAGAAGAATAAAGACCAACTAAGAAGAAAGCACAGGGTGAAAAATCTGGTTGCCATGGCGAAGAAGTTGAAGGACAGCAAGTGAAGAAATTGTTGGTGGCTAAGAGGAATAGAAAACACCAGGGAGCATATATTGTATAGCTGCGCTCCCATCCCACCTTCCCTTGTGTCACTTGTAGCTCTACATCTGGGTTCAGGATCCTGAGACAGGGATACGAAGGTCGGGAGCTTGTGATTGTGACAGGATGCAAACAGATCCACATCCGGTAGACCCCAACTGTGACACAGGGACTGGAATACCCTGTTGCAGAGGGACCACTCCCCCTGACGGGACGTCCCCCTGCTCAGAGCGTCCGCTAGCAGATTTTCCGCCCCCGGAATGTAGACAGCCGAAATGCTTTGGACATTGACCTCCGCCCATGTCAGAATCTGAGACACCTCCTGGAGAGCACCCTTGCTCCGGGTCCCTCCCTGATGGTTGATGTAGGCAACCGCCGTTCTGTTGTCTGAGCGTACCTGGACCGACAGACCCCTCAGGTGTTGGGTCAACCGCTCCAGTACCAACCTGACTGCCCGCAATTCCAGAATGTTGATGGGTAGATGGGCCTCCTGAGGGCCCCACCTCCCCTGGAAACGCAGGGACTTCCAGAATCCCCCCCAACCTGACAGGCTGGCATCCGTTGTGACCGTCTCCCAGGAGGGGGCCAGAAATGATCTGCCCCCTATCAAGTTCCTGTGGTCCAGCCACCATGCAAGGGATTGTCTGACCGAGGGGGGAAGCACACAGACCTCGTCCAAGGACGCTGGGTTCTTGTCCCACACTGACAGAAGGTGAAGCTGCAGAGGTCTCAAATGGAACTGGGCAAAGGGCACCGCCTCGAAGCTCGCAACCATCAGGCCCACCAGCTGCATTCCCTGCCGGATGGACAGCTGTGGGCTCGAGAGCAGGAACCTCGCCTGCGCTGTCAGAGCTTCCACCTTCTGTTGAGGAAGGAATATCCTTGACTGAACCGTATCCAGAATCATTCCCAGGAACGGAGTCACCGAGGAGGGGGACAGAGAGGACTTGGGGTAATTGATCGCCCAGCCAAAGGACTCCAGGGTGGACACTACCAGCCGAGTGTCCAACTCTGCCTGCCGCAGAGACCGAGAGGTGATGAGTATATCGTCCAGGTAGGGCAGCACATGTATGCCCCTCAGCCTTAACAGGGACATCACCCCTGCCAGCACCTTGGTAAACACCCTGGGAGCCGAAGAGAGGCCGAATGGTAAGGCCACAAATTGGTAATGCTGATCTTTCAGTGCAAATCTGAGAAATCTTTGGTGTCCTGGAAACACCGGGACGTGAAGGTAAGCGTTAGAGATGAGCGAACTTTTGAAAAATTCGATTCGACTGATTCGCCGAATTTTCCGACAAAAATCGTTTCGACCCGAATAAATTCGCGACGAATCGCTATTAAAAACGGCTATTTCTGAGCCTCCTAGAGCCTCAATAGGGTTGTAAACCATTCAGCCTTGCTGTAACACGCACAGGATGCGTGCTGGATTAGTTAAATAATACTTTGAAGAAATATCACATGCAGATCAGAGGCATCGCTAATAGAATCGCAGAGCGGCACAATTGCAGAGAGTTGAAGTGGCATCACTATGAGGGGCAGAAGGAGCCCAAATATACACTGGAGTTGGCCTCAGGAGCACAAAAATTGGATGAATCACACCCTGGAGTTGGCAGAAGTTGGCAGCAGCAGCAGCAGGAGCCCAAATATACACTGGAGTTGGCCTCAGGAGCCCAACAATTGGATGAATCACACCCTGGAGTTGGCAGAAGTTGGCAGCAGCAGCAGCAGGAGCCCAAATATACACTGGAGTTGGCTTCAGGAGCCCAAAAATTGGATGAATCACACCCTGGAGTTGGCAGGAGTTGACAGTAGCAGCAGCAGGAGCCCAAATATACACTGGAGTTGGCTTCAGGAGCCCAAAAATTGGATGAATCACACCCTGGAGTTGGCAGAAGTTGGCAGCAGCAGCAGCAGGAGCCCAAATATACACTGGAGTTGGCCTCAGGAGCCCAAAAATTGGATGAATCACACCCTGGAGTTGGCAGAAGTTGGCAGCAGCAGCAGCAGGAGCCCAAATATACACTGGAGTTGGCCTCAGGAGCCCAAAAATTGGATGAATCACACCCTGGAGTTGGCAGAAGTTGGCAGCAGCAGCAGCAGGAGCCCAAATATACACTGGAGTTGGCCTCAGGAGCCCAAAAATTGGATGAATCACACCCTGGAGTTGGCAGAAGTTGGCAGCAGCAGCAGCAGGAGCCCAAATATACACTGGAGTTGGCCTCAGGAGCCCAAAAATTGGATGAATCACACCCTGGAGTTGGCAGGAGTTGACAGTAGCAGCAGCAGGAGCCCAAATATACACTGGAGTTGGCTTCAGGAGCCCAAAAATTGGATGAATCACACCCTGGAGTTGGCAGGAGTTGACACCAGCAGCAGCAGGAGCCCAAATATACACTGGAGTTGGCTTCAGGAGCCCAAAAATTGGATGAATCACACCCTGGAGTTGGCAGAAGTTGGCAGCAGCAGCAGCAGGAGCCCAAATATACACTGGAGTTGGCCTCAGGAGCCCAAAAATTGGATGAATCACACCCTGGAGTTGGCAGAAGTTGGCAGCAGCAGCAGCAGGAGCCCAAATATACACTGGAGTTGGCCTCAGGAGCCCAAAAATTGGATGAATCACACCCTGGAGTTGGCAGAAGTTGGCAGCAGCAGCAGCAGGAGCCCAAATATACACTGGAGTTGGCCTCAGGAGCCCAAAAATTGGATGAATCACACCCTGGAGTTGGCAGAAGTTGGCAGCAGCAGCAGCAGGAGCCCAAATATACACTGGAGTTGGCCTCAGGAGCCCAAAAATTGGATGAATCACACCCTGGAGTTGGCAGGAGTTGACAGTAGCAGCAGCAGGAGCCCAAATATACACTGGAGTTGGCTTCAGGAGCCCAAAAATTGGATGAATCACACCCTGGAGTTGGCAGGAGTTGACAGCAGCAGCAGCAGGAGCCCAAATATACACTGGAGTTGGCTTCAGGAGCCCAAAAATTGGATGAATCACACCCTGGAGTTGGCAGGAGTTGACAGCAGCAGCAGCAGGAGCCCAAATATACACTGGAGTTGGCTTCAGGAGCCCAAAAATTGGATGAATCACACCCTGGAGTTGGCAGAAGTTGGCAGCAGCAGCAGCAGGAGCCCAAATATACACTGGAGTTGGCTTCAGGAGCCCAAAAATTGGATGAATCACACCCTGGAGTTGGCAGGAGTTGACAGTAGCAGCAGCAGGAGCCCAAATATACACTGGAGTTGGCTTCAGGAGCCCGAAAATTGGATGAATCACACCCTGGAGTTGGCAGGAGTTGACAGCAGCAGCAATAGGAGCCCAAATATACACTGGAGTTGGCCTCAGGAGCCCAAAAATTGGATGAATCACACCCTGGAGTTGGCAGAAGTTGGCAGCAGCAGCAGCAGGAGCCCAAATATACACTGGAGTTGGCCTCAGGAGCCCAAAAATTGGATGAATCACACCCTGGAGTTGGCAGAAGTTGGCAGCAGCAGCAGCAGGAGCCCAAATATACACTGGAGTTGGCCTCAGGAGCCCAAAAATTGGATGAATCACACCCTGGAGTTGGCAGGAGTTGACAGTAGAAGCAGCAGGAGCCCAAATATACACTGGAGTTGGCTTCAGGAGCCCAAAAATTGGATGAATCACACCCTGGAGTTGGCAGGAGTTGACAGCAGCAGCAGCAGGAGCCCAAATATACACTGGAGTTGGCCTCAGGAGCCCAAAAATTGGATGAATCACACCCTGGAGTTGGCAGAAGTTGGCAGCAGCAGCAGCAGGAGCCCAAATATACACTGGAGTTGGCCTCAGGAGCCCAAAAATTGGATGAATCACACCCTGGAGTTGGCAGAAGTTGGCAGCAGCAGCAGCAGGAGCCCAAATATACACTGGAGTTGGCCTCAGGAGCCCAAAAATTGGATGAATCACACCCTGGAGTTGGCAGAAGTTGGCAGCAGCAGCAGCAGGAGCCCAAATATACACTGGAGTTGGCCTCAGGAGCCCAAAAATTGGATGAATCACACCCTGGAGTTGGCAGGAGTTGACAGTAGCAGCAGCAGGAGCCCAAATATACACTGGAGTTGGCTTCAGGAGCCCAAAAATTGGATGAATCACACCCTGGAGTTGGCAGGAGTTGACAGCAGCAGCAGCAGGAGCCCAAATATACACTGGAGTTGGCTTCAGGAGCCCAAAAATTGGATGAATCACACCCTGGAGTTGGCAGGAGTTGACAGCAGCAGCAGCAGGAGCCCAAATATACACTGGAGTTGGCTTCAGGAGCCCAAAAATTGGATGAATCACACCCTGGAGTTGGCAGAAGTTGGCAGCAGCAGCAGCAGGAGCCCAAATATACACTGGAGTTGGCTTCAGGAGCCCAAAAATTGGATGAATCACACCCTGGAGTTGGCAGGAGTTGACAGTAGCAGCAGCAGGAGCCCAAATATACACTGGAGTTGGCTTCAGGAGCCCGAAAATTGGATGAATCACACCCTGGAGTTGGCAGGAGTTGACAGCAGCAGCAGCAGGAGCCCAAATATACACTGGAGTTGGCCTCAGGAGCCCAAAAATTGGATGAATCACACCCTGGAGTTGGCAGAAGTTGGCAGCAGCAGCAGCAGGAGCCCAAATATACACTGGAGTTGGCCTCAGGAGCCCAAAAATTGGATGAATCACACCCTGGAGTTGGCAGAAGTTGGCAGCAGCAGCAGCAGGAGCCCAAATATACACTGGAGTTGGCCTCAGGAGCCCAAAAATTGGATGAATCACACCCTGGAGTTGGCAGGAGTTGACAGTAGAAGCAGCAGGAGCCCAAATATACACTGGAGTTGGCTTCAGGAGCCCAAAAATTGGATGAATCACACCCTGGAGTTGGCAGGAGTTGACAGCAGCAGCAGCAGGAGCCCAAATATACACTGGAGTTGGCCTCAGGAGCCCAAAAATTGGATGAATCACACCCTGGAGTTGGCAGAAGTTGGCAGCAGCAGCAGCAGGAGCCCAAATATACACTGGAGTTGGCCTCAGGAGCCCAAAAATTGGATGAATCACACCCTGGAGTTGGCAGGAGTTGACAGTAGCAGCAGCAGGAGCCCAAATATACACTGGAGTTGGCTTCAGGAGCCCAAAAATTGGATGAATCACACCCTGGAGTTGGCAGGAGTTGACACCAGCAGCAGCAGGAGCCCAAATATACACTGGAGTTGGCTTCAGGAGCCCAAAAATTGGATGAATCACACCCTGGAGTTGGCAGGAGTTGACAGCAGCAGCAGCAGGAGCCCAAATATACACTGGAGTTGGTTTCAGGAGCCCAAAAATTGGATGAATCACACCCTGGAGTTGGCAGAAGTTGGCAGCAGCAGCAGCAGGAGCCCAAATATACACTGGAGTTGGCTTCAGGAGCCCAAAAATTGGATGAATCACACCCTGGAGTTGGCAGGAGTTGACAGTAGCAGCAGCAGGAGCCCAAATATACACTGGAGTTGGCTTCAGGAGCCCAAAAATTGGATGAATCACACCCTGGAGTTGGCAGGAGTTGACAGCAGCAGGAGCCCAAATATACACTGGAGTTGGCCTCAGGAGCCCAAAAATTGGATGAATCACACCCTGGAGTTGGCAGAAGTTGGCAGCAGCAGCAGCAGGAGCCCAAATATACACTGGAGTTGGCCTCAGGAGCCCAAAAATTGGATGAATCACACCCTGGAGTTGGCAGGAGTTGACAGTAGCAGCAGCAGGAGCCCAAAAAATGGCCTAAAGACATAAATATGTTTTGCACCATTTGGAAAGTGTAAAACGTGGCACCATGCTGAATCTAGTCGCATGCATCAGGCATTGGTGGGTGGAAATCCTGGCTGATCCATCCCTGATTCATTTTGACAAAGGTGAGTCTCTCCACATTTTTAGTTGACAGACGAGTTCTCCTCGCCGTAACTATGGCCCCCGCCGCACTAAACACCCGCTCAGATGGCACGCTACTTGCCGGGCAGGACAGCTTTTCCAGGGCAAACTCTGCTAGTTGCGGCCACAAATCAAGTTTGGCTGCCCAGAAGTCCAGCGGATCCTCAAGGTGTGTTGGCATGGTCATGTCAAAGTATGACATGACCTGCTGGTTCAGGTCCTGCTCCAGGTCTTCCTGCTGCTCATGAGTAGCCTCACTATGCGGGTGTAGAAAGCTACTCATTAGCGACTGAAGACTGAGGCTGCTGCTGCTGATGGAGCTTCTGCTGCTGCTGCTGCCAACCCCCCCAGCGGCCATGGCAGTGGAAGGTGAGCGCAGAGGTCCCCTCGAGTCAGACCTGCGAGAGTATGGACCATGGCGCAGATAGGCATCGGCCAACTGCCTACGTAGAATGTCTTTGTAGTAGTTGAGTTTGTCCTCCCTCTCGGTGGGTTTAAAAAATGCCCCCATTTTGTGCCGGAAGCGAGGGTCCAATAAGGTGGACAGCCAGAAGTCATCCCGCCGACAGATGGAAACAATTCTGGGGTCACTACGCAAGCATGTGAGCATGCTTCGTGCCATTTGCGCAAGTGACTCGGATGGACTACCTGTCTCCATCTCCACTGCATACTGCCACGGTGTGCCCGGGTCCTCTGTCTCTCCTTCCTCAAAAACCTCTAGCTCCTCTGGCTGCTCCTGCTCCTCCTCTCCTGTCCGCTGACTAGATAAACCAGCCATTTCGCCAAGCCTAAACTGTGTTTCGCTGGGCAACTCCTCCTCCTCCTCTTCCTCCTCCTCCTCCTCCAGTTCAGCTCCAACGGGGTTCATGTGGCCGTAAGATGTAAACGCCATGTCTCCAGTGCCCTGACCAGCCATGGTTTCCAACATGTGCTGTAGTACATGAAGCAGTGGAATCACGTCGTTCATCCCGTAATCCTGCCGACTGACAAATAAAGTGGCTTCCTCAAAGGGCCTGAGCAAACGGCAGGTGTCACGTATGAGCTGCCACTGGTTGACATTGAAGTTACACAGGGGAGTCCCCCTATCTGCTTGGATCATCAGGAAATCCGTGATGGCTTTTCTCTGTTCATATAATCGGTCCAACATGTGAAGGGTGGAATTCCAACGGGTGGAAACATCGCAAATCAGACTATGTTGGGGGATACCATTCTGACGCTGTAGCTCAAGAAGGGTGTGTTTGGCGGTGTAGGAGTGGCTGAAGTGCATGCAAAGTTTCCGTGAAGTTGTTAGGATGTCCTGCAGATGGGGGGAACACTTCAGAAACCGCTTGACAACCAGATTGAAGACGTGAGCCATGCAGGGGGCATGGGTCAGGCTTCCTTGGCGCAGCGCAGACAAAATGTTCTTCCCATTGTCGGTAACCATGATTCCCATTTTAAGTTTTCTCGGAGTAAGCCATGTTTGGATTTCCTGATGAATACATTTAAGCAGTTCCTCCCCTGTGTGACTCCGTTCGCCAAGACAAACCATGTGAAGCACTGCGTGACACCTCCGTGCCCTGCACACATGGTAGACTGGAGGGGCACTGAGACTTGAGCCTACAGTGGAGGGTGAGGAGATGGCGGAGGATGAGGAGGCCGAGTCGCACGGTGTCACAGGCCCAATGGGCAGAGAGCGCGGAGGCCGAAGCGGCGTGACCTGTCCAAGTTGCTGCTGCAAAGGGACCACATTCACCCAGTGGGCCGTAAACGACATGTACTGCCCCTGACCGTAGTTACAGCTCCAGATGTCGGCGCTGCCATGTATTTTGCTACACACCGACAGGCTCAAGGACTGGCCCACCTTCTGTTCAACAAAAGTGTGCAGCGCTGGTACTGCCTTCTTGGCAAAGAAATGACGGCTTGGGACTCTCCACCTCGGCTCGGCACAAGCCATCAGTTCTCTGAAAGGTGCAGATTCCACCACCTGAAAAGGGAGCGACTGCAGCACCAGCAACTTGGACAGGAGCACATTCAGCTTCTGCGCCGTAGGATGAGTGGGCGCATACTGCTGTCTCTTGGACATGGCTTCGCTGATGGATTGCTGGCGGGATGCATGACTTGGAGGAGGAGGAGGAGGAGCAGGAGCGACAGAGGATGGGTATGACGCACAGCTGCCTTCGGCTGAGGTGCTGGAGCCTTGGCTGGCAGAAATTGGGAGCTCACTTGGTGAGGAAGCAGACTGGACCACCCCTTGGGAGCCTCGGTTCTCCCAGGTCGTTTTATGGTGACGCATCATATGTTGACGCAGGGCCGTGGTGCCAACATTTGGACCCTGGCCACGCTTCACCTTTTGCCTACATATCTTGCATGTGGCCATGTTACCCTCCTGCGGATGCCTCAGGAAAAACTGCCACACTGCCGAGTAGCTACTTTTCCCACCCCCTGGCCTCACTGATTCACTGCTGCTGTTGCCAACTCCAGGAACCCCTGCTCCACTACCTCCCGATAAGGTAGACTGCCGCACAGCAGGTGCTCTACCCCGGCCCCGGCCCCGGCCGGCTCCAGCCTTTGGAATTGTGCCCCCATGCTGACTGCTACCACCTTGCTGCCTCAGCTGCTGACTCCGGGGCAACCTGCGCCCCTCTTCTCCTGATGATGACGATGAAGCCCCTTCATCACCCGGCTCCCAAGTGCGATCGGCTTCATCGTCATCATCATCATCATCACCGAGTTATGGCTGTACGTCACTGATGTTCGTGGATTCGTCAACAGTGTCTGGCGCAGGAGCTGGAACGCTCGCAGCACCCACGACACTGTCCACATCACTATTTGTCTGCCTAGCTAAAGAAGCCACCTCCATTTCTTGGCTGGGCAGTAGCTGCTGACTGTCCTCCTGTATCTGATCGTCCTCCTCACTAAAGAGTGGAGCTGAACCCAAAGCATAGGATACGTCGCTGGGGGAGGGAACGGCGTAGGACAGAGGCAATGGGAGGACAGGGACTGCTCTCGGGGCATGCCAACTCAGGGTTGTGTCAGAGGAACCTACCGACCCTAGACTGGGGGTCTCAGATGTAAGTTGTGATGATGTTGTTGATGAGCGCGTCAGCCAATCTACCACGGCAGATGCGTTACTGGTGGAGACCCGACCGCTAGCAGATACTGGCAGATTAGGTCTCTCAGCGTGACTCCTGCTGCTACTGGCCCCCAGTCTGATGCGAGCTCTGCCTGCGGAATCTTGGCCTCTGCCACTCCTCTTTTCACTTCCAGGCACTTGTCTGCCCGACATAGTCTAACTGGCGTGGTAGTAGGTGATATTTAAAAAAACCCCGGGCAGCGGTGGGTCTATATGAAACAGAATATAATGCACACCAAAAGTGAGCAGTAACACTCAGCCTCCAACAGGCCTGCTTAGTGTAAATAAGAGAGCTGCTTAGTGTAAATAAAGAGGGGTATGCTATGTTACAGAATGGGATGCCTCAACAGAAGTGCACCTGGCAGGCAGCAGTAAGCCTATGCCCAGCAAAAGTGTCTTATAATATAAATATAATAAGAGCAAATGCTTATATGGTCTTAAACAGAGGCTGCTTTAGTCACAGAATGGGATGCCCCAACAGAAGTGGACCTGGCAGGGTCCAGTAGTGCTATGCCCAGCAAAAGTGTCTTTATCAGGCCTAATTTCAAATATGATAAGAGCAAATGGTTATATGGTCTTAAACAGAGGCTGCTGTAGTCACAGAATGGGATGCCCCAACAGGAAAGGACCTGGCAGGGTCCAGTAGTGCTTTGCCCAGCAAAAGTGTCTTTATCAGGCCTAATTTCAAATATGATAAGAGCAAATGCTTATATGGTCTTAAACAGAGGCTGCTTTAGTCACAGAATGGGATGCCCTGGCAGGAATGGACCTGGCAGGGTCCAGTAGTGCTTTGCCCAGCAAAAGTGTCTTTATCAGGCTAATTTCAAATATGATAAGAGCAAATGCTTATATGGTCTTAAACAGAGGCTGCTTTAGTCACAGAATGGGATGCCCTGGCAGGAATGGACCTGGCAGGGTCCAGTAGTGCTTTGCCCAGCAAAAGTGTCTTTATCAGGCTAATTTCAAATATGATAAGAGCAAATGCTTATATGGTCTTAAACAGAGGCTGCTTTAGTCACAGAATGGGATGCCCTGGCAGGAATGGACCTGGCAGGGTCCAGTAGTGCTTTGCCCAGCAAAAGTGTCTTTATCAGGCCTAATTTCAAATATTATAAGAGCAAACGCTTATATGGTCTTAAACAGAGGCTGCTTTAGTCACAGAATGGGATGCCCTGGCAGGAATGGACCTGGCAGGGTCCAGTAGTGCTTTGCCCAGCAAAAGTGTCTTTATCAGGCTAATTTCAAATATGATAAGAGCAAATGCTTATATGGTCTTAAACAGAGGCTGCTTTAGTCACAGAATGGGATGCCCTGGCAGGAATGGACCTGGCAGGGTCCAGTAGTGCTTTGCCCAGCAAAAGTGTCTTTATCAGGCTAATTTCAAATATGATAAGAGCAAATGCTTATATGGTCTTAAACAGAGGCTGCTTTAGTCACAGAATGGGATGCCCTGGCAGGAATGGACCTGGCAGGGTCCAGTAGTGCTTTGCCCAGCAAAAGTGTCTTTATCAGGCCTAATTTCAAATATGATAAGAGCAAATGCTTATATGGTCTTAAACAGAGGCTGCTTTAGTCACAGAATGGGATGCCCTGGCAGGAATGGACCTGGCAGGGTCCAGTAGTGCTTTGCCCAGCAAAAGTGTCTTTATCAGGCCTAATTTCAAATATGATAAGAGCAAATGCTTATATGGTCTTAGAGGCTGCTGTAGTCACAGAATGGGATGCCCCAACAGGAATGGACCTGGCAGGGTCCAGTAGTGCTTTGCCCAGCAAAAGTGTCTTTATCAGGCCTAATTTCAAATATTATAAGAGCAAATGCTTATATGGTCTTAAACAGAGGCTGCTTTAGTCACAGAATGGGATGCCCTGGCAGGAATGGACCTGGCAGGGTCCAGTAGTGCTTTGCCCAGCAAAAGTGTCTTTATCAGGCTAATTTCAAATATGATAAGAGCAAATGCTTATATGGTCTTAAACAGAGGCTGCTTTAGTCACAGAATGGGATGCCCTGGCAGGAATGGACCTGGCAGGGTCCAGTAGTGCTTTGCCCAGCAAAAGTGTCTTTATCAGGCTAATTTCAAATATGATAAGAGCAAATGCTTATATGGTCTTAAACAGAGGCTGCTTTAGTCACAGAATGGGATGCCCTGGCAGGAATGGACCTGGCAGGGTCCAGTAGTGCTTTGCCCAGCAAAAGTGTCTTTATCAGGCCTAATTTCAAATATGATAAGAGCAAATGCTTATATGGTCTTAAACAGAGGCTGCTGTAGTCACAGAATGGGATGCCCCAAATAGGAGTGCACCTGGCAGGGTCCAGTAGTGCTATGCCCAGCAAAAGTGTCTTTATCAGGCCTAATTTCAAATATGATAAGAGCAAATGCTTATATGGTCTTAAACAGAGGCTGCTGTAGTCACAGAATGGGATGCCCCAAATAGGAGTGCACCTGGCAGGGTCCAGTAGTGCTATGCCCAGCAAAAGTGTCTTTATCAGGCCTAATTTCAAATATGATAAGAGCAAATGGTTATATGGTCTTAAACAGAGGCTGCTGTAGTCACAGAATGGGATGCCCCAACAGGAAAGGACCTGGCAGGGTCCAGTAGTGCTTTGCCCAGCAAAAGTGTCTTTATCAGGCCTAATTTCAAATATGATAAGAGCAAATGCTTATATGGTCTTAAACAGAGGCTGCTTTAGTCACAGAATGGGATGCCCTGGCAGGAATGGACCTGGCAGGGTCCAGTAGTGCTTTGCCCAGCAAAAGTGTCTTTATCAGGCTAATTTCAAATATGATAAGAGCAAATGCTTATATGGTCTTAAACAGAGGCTGCTTTAGTCACAGAATGGGATGCCCTGGCAGGAATGGACCTGGCAGGGTCCAGTAGTGCTTTGCCCAGCAAAAGTGTCTTTATCAGGCTAATTTCAAATATGATAAGAGCAAATGCTTATATGGTCTTAAACAGAGGCTGCTTTAGTCACAGAATGGGATGCCCTGGCAGGAATGGACCTGGCAGGGTCCAGTAGTGCTTTGCCCAGCAAAAGTGTCTTTATCAGGCCTAATTTCAAATATTATAAGAGCAAACGCTTATATGGTCTTAAACAGAGGCTGCTTTAGTCACAGAATGGGATGCCCTGGCAGGAATGGACCTGGCAGGGTCCAGTAGTGCTTTGCCCAGCAAAAGTGTCTTTATCAGGCTAATTTCAAATATGATAAGAGCAAATGCTTATATGGTCTTAAACAGAGGCTGCTTTAGTCACAGAATGGGATGCCCTGGCAGGAATGGACCTGGCAGGGTCCAGTAGTGCTTTGCCCAGCAAAAGTGTCTTTATCAGGCTAATTTCAAATATGATAAGAGCAAATGCTTATATGGTCTTAAACAGAGGCTGCTTTAGTCACAGAATGGGATGCCCTGGCAGGAATGGACCTGGCAGGGTCCAGTAGTGCTTTGCCCAGCAAAAGTGTCTTTATCAGGCCTAATTTCAAATATGATAAGAGCAAATGCTTATATGGTCTTAAACAGAGGCTGCTTTAGTCACAGAATGGGATGCCCTGGCAGGAATGGACCTGGCAGGGTCCAGTAGTGCTTTGCCCAGCAAAAGTGTCTTTATCAGGCCTAATTTCAAATATGATAAGAGCAAATGCTTATATGGTCTTAGAGGCTGCTGTAGTCACAGAATGGGATGCCCCAACAGGAATGGACCTGGCAGGGTCCAGTAGTGCTTTGCCCAGCAAAAGTGTCTTTATCAGGCCTAATTTCAAATATTATAAGAGCAAATGCTTATATGGTCTTAAACAGAGGCTGCTTTAGTCACAGAATGGGATGCCCTGGCAGGAATGGACCTGGCAGGGTCCAGTAGTGCTTTGCCCAGCAAAAGTGTCTTTATCAGGCTAATTTCAAATATGATAAGAGCAAATGCTTATATGGTCTTAAACAGAGGCTGCTTTAGTCACAGAATGGGATGCCCTGGCAGGAATGGACCTGGCAGGGTCCAGTAGTGCTTTGCCCAGCAAAAGTGTCTTTATCAGGCTAATTTCAAATATGATAAGAGCAAATGCTTATATGGTCTTAAACAGAGGCTGCTTTAGTCACAGAATGGGATGCCCTGGCAGGAATGGACCTGGCAGGGTCCAGTAGTGCTTTGCCCAGCAAAAGTGTCTTTATCAGGCCTAATTTCAAATATGATAAGAGCAAATGCTTATATGGTCTTAAACAGAGGCTGCTGTAGTCACAGAATGGGATGCCCCAAATAGGAGTGCACCTGGCAGGGTCCAGTAGTGCTATGCCCAGCAAAAGTGTCTTTATCAGGCCTAATTTCAAATATGATAAGAGCAAATGCTTATATGGTCTTAAACAGAGGCTGCTGTAGTCACAGAATGGGATGCCCCAAATAGGAGTGCACCTGGCAGGGTCCAGTAGTGCTATGCCCAGCAAAAGTGTCTTTATCAGGCCTAATTTCAAATATGATAAGAGCAAATGCTTATATGGTCTTAAACAGAGGCTGCTGTAGTCACAGAATGGGATGCCCCAAATAGGAGTGCACCTGGCAGGGTCCAGTAGTGCTTTGCCCAGCAAAAGTGTCTTTATCAGGCCTAATTTCAAATATGATAAGAGCAAATGCTTATATGGTCTTAAACAGAGGCTGCTTTAGTCACAGAATGGGATGCCCTGGCAGGAATGGACCTGGCAGGGTCCAGTAGTGCTTTGCCCAGCAAAAGTGTCTTTATCAGGCTAATTTCAAATATGATAAGAGCAAATGCTTATATGGTCTTAAACAGAGGCTGCTTTAGTCACAGAATGGGATGCCCTGGCAGGAATGGACCTGGCAGGGTCCAGTAGTGCTATGCCCAGCAAAAGTGTCTTTATCAGGCCTAATTTCAAATATGATAAGAGCAAATGCTTATATGGTCTTAAACAGAGGCTGCTGTAGTCACAGAATGGGATGCCCCAACAGGAATGGACCTGGCAGGGTCCAGTAGTGCTTTGCCCAGCAAAAGTGTCTTTATCAGGCCTAATTTCAAATATTATAAGAGCAAATGCTTATATGGTCTTAAACAGAGGCTGCTTTAGTCACAGAATGGGATGCCCTGGCAGGAATGGACCTGGCAGGGTCCAGTAGTGCTTTGCCCAGCAAAAGTGTCTTTATCAGGCCTAATTTCAAATATGATAAGAGCAAATGCTTATATGGTCTTAAACAGAGGCTGCTGTAGTCACAGAATGGGATGCCCCAACAGGAATGGACCTGGCAGGGTCCAGTAGTGCTTTGCCCAGCAAAAGTGTCTTTATCAGGCCTAATTTCAAATATTATAAGAGCAAATGCTTATATGGTCTTAAACAGAGGCTGCTTTAGTCACAGAATGGGATGCCCTGGCAGGAATGGACCTGGCAGGGTCCAGTAGTGCTTTGCCCAGCAAAAGTGTCTTTATCAGGCTAATTTCAAATATGATAAGAGCAAATGCTTATATGGTCTTAAACAGAGGCTGCTTTAGTCACAGAATGGGATGCCCTGGCAGGAATGGACCTGGCAGGGTCCAGTAGTGCTTTGCCCAGCAAAAGTGTCTTTATCAGGCTAATTTCAAATATGATAAGAGCAAATGCTTATATGGTCTTAAACAGAGGCTGCTTTAGTCACAGAATGGGATGCCCTGGCAGGAATGGACCTGGCAGGGTCCAGTAGTGCTTTGCCCAGCAAAAGTGTCTTTATCAGGCCTAATTTCAAATATGATAAGAGCAAATGCTTATATGGTCTTAAACAGAGGCTGCTGTAGTCACAGAATGGGATGCCCCAAATAGGAGTGCACCTGGCAGGGTCCAGTAGTGCTTTGCCCAGCAAAAGTGTCTTTATCAGGCCTAATTTCAAATATGATAAGAGCAAATGCTTATATGGTCTTAAACAGAGGCTGCTTTAGTCACAGAATGGGATGCCCTGGCAGGAATGGACCTGGCAGGGTCCAGTAGTGCTTTGCCCAGCAAAAGTGTCTTTATCAGGCTAATTTCAAATATGATAAGAGCAAATGCTTATATGGTCTTAAACAGAGGCTGCTTTAGTCACAGAATGGGATGCCCTGGCAGGAATGGACCTGGCAGGGTCCAGTAGTGCTATGCCCAGCAAAAGTGTCTTTATCAGGCCTAATTTCAAATATGATAAGAGCAAATGCTTATATGGTCTTAAACAGAGGCTGCTGTAGTCACAGAATGGGATGCCCCAACAGGAATGGACCTGGCAGGGTCCAGTAGTGCTTTGCCCAGCAAAAGTGTCTTTATCAGGCCTAATTTCAAATATTATAAGAGCAAATGCTTATATGGTCTTAAACAGAGGCTGCTTTAGTCACAGAATGGGATGCCCTGGCAGGAATGGACCTGGCAGGGTCCAGTAGTGCTTTGCCCAGCAAAAGTGTCTTTATCAGGCCTAATTTCAAATATGATAAGAGCAAATGCTTATATGGTCTTAAACAGAGGCTGCTGTAGTCACAGAATGGGATGCCCCAACAGGAATGGACCTGGCAGGGTCCAGTAGTGCTTTGCCCAGCAAAAGTGTCTTTATCAGGCCTAATTTCAAATATTATAAGAGCAAATGCTTATATGGTCTTAAACAGAGGCTGCTTTAGTCACAGAATGGGATGCCCTGGCAGGAATGGACCTGGCAGGGTCCAGTAGTGCTTTGCCCAGCAAAAGTGTCTTTATCAGGCTAATTTCAAATATGATAAGAGCAAATGCTTATATGGTCTTAAACAGAGGCTGCTTTAGTCACAGAATGGGATGCCCTGGCAGGAATGGACCTGGCAGGGTCCAGTAGTGCTTTGCCCAGCAAAAGTGTCTTTATCAGGCTAATTTCAAATATGATAAGAGCAAATGCTTATATGGTCTTAAACAGAGGCTGCTTTAGTCACAGAATGGGATGCCCTGGCAGGAATGGACCTGGCAGGGTCCAGTAGTGCTTTGCCCAGCAAAAGTGTCTTTATCAGGCCTAATTTCAAATATGATAAGAGCAAATGCTTATATGGTCTTAAACAGAGGCTGCTGTAGTCACAGAATGGGATGCCCCAAATAGGAGTGCACCTGGCAGGGTCCAGTAGTGCTTTGCCCAGCAAAAGTGTCTTTATCAGGCCTAATTTCAAATATGATAAGAGCAAATGCTTATATGGTCTTAAACAGAGGCTGCTTTAGTCACAGAATGGGATGCCCTGGCAGGAATGGACCTGGCAGGGTCCAGTAGTGCTTTGCCCAGCAAAAGTGTCTTTATCAGGCCTAATTTCAAATATGATAAGAGCAAATGCTTATATGGTCTTAAACAGAGGCTGCTGTAGTCACAGAATGGGATGCCCCAACAGGAATGGACCTGGCAGGGTCCAGTAGTGCTTTGCCCAGCAAAAGTGTCTTTATCAGGCCTAATTTCAAATATTATAAGAGCAAATGCTTATATGGTCTTAAACAGAGGCTGCTTTAGTCACAGAATGGGATGCCCCAACAGGAATGGACCTGGCAGGGTCCAGTAGTGCTTTGCCCAGCAAAAGTGTCTTTATCAGGCTAATTTCAAATATGATAAGAGCAAATGCTTATATGGTCTTAAACAGAGGCTGCTTTAGTCACAGAATGGGATGCCCTGGCAGGAATGGACCTGGCAGGGTCCAGTAGTGCTTTGCCCAGCAAAAGTGTCTTTATCAGGCTAATTTCAAATATGATAAGAGCAAATGCTTATATGGTCTTAAACAGAGGCTGCTTTAGTCACAGAATGGGATGCCCTGGCAGGAATGGACCTGGCAGGGTCCAGTAGTGCTTTGCCCAGCAAAAGTGTCTTTATCAGGCCTAATTTCAAATATGATAAGAGCAAATGCTTATATGGTCTTAAACAGAGGCTGCTGTAGTCACAGAATGGGATGCCCCTAATAGGAGTGCACCTGGCAGGGTCCAGTAGTGCTATGCCCAGCAAAAGTGTCTTTATCAGGCCTAATTTCAAATATGATAAGAGCAAATGCTTATATGGTCTTAAACAGAGGCTGCTGTAGTCACAGAATGGGATGCCCCAAATAGGAGTGCACCTGGCAGGGTCCAGTAGTGCTATGCCCAGCAAAAGTGTCTTTATCAGGCCTAATTTCAAATATGATAAGAGCAAATGCTTATATGGTCTTAAACAGAGGCTGCTGTAGTCACAGAATGGGATGCCCCAAATAGGAGTGCACCTGGCAGGGTCCAGTAGTGCTTTGCCCAGCAAAAGTGTCTTTATCAGGCCTAATTTCAAATATGATAAGAGCAAATGCTTATATGGTCTTAAACAGGGGCTGCTTTAGTCACAGAATGGGATGCCCTGGCAGGAATGGACCTGGCAGGGTCCAGTAGTGCTTTGCCCAGCAAAAGTGTCTTTATCAGGCTAATTTCAAATATGATAAGAGCAAATGCTTATATGGTCTTAAACAGAGGCTGCTTTAGTCACAGAATGGGATACCCTGGCAGGAATGGACCTGGCAGGGTCCAGTAGTGCTTTGCCCAGCAAAAGTGTCTTTATCAGGCCTAATTTCAAATATTATAAGAGCAAATGCTTATATGGTCTTAAACAGAGGCTGCTTTAGTCACAGAATGGGATGCCCTGGCAGGAATGGACCTGGCAGGGTCCAGTAGTGCTTTGCCCAGCAAAAGTGTCTTTATCAGGCTAATTTCAAATATGATAAGAGCAAATGCTTATATGGTCTTAAACAGAGGCTGCTTTAGTCACAGAATGGGATGCCCTGGCAGGAATGGACCTGGCAGGGTCCAGTAGTGCTTTGCCCAGCAAAAGTGTCTTTATCAGGCCTAATTTCAAATATGATAAGAGCAAATGCTTATATGGTCTTAAACAGAGGCTGCTTTAGTCACAGAATGGGATGCCCTGGCAGGAATGGACCTGGCAGGGTCCAGTAGTGCTTTGCCCAGCAAAAGTGTCTTTATCAGGCCTAATTTCAAATATGATAAGAGCAAATGCTTATATGGTCTTAAACAGAGGCTGCTGTAGTCACAGAATGGGATGCCCCAAATAGGAGTGCACCTGGCAGGGTCCAGTAGTGCTTTGCCCAGCAAAAGTGTCTTTATCAGGCCTAATTTCAAATATGATAAGAGCAAATGCTTATATGGTCTTAAACAGAGGCTGCTTTAGTCACAGAATGGGATGCCCTGGCAGGAATGGACCTGGCAGGGTCCAGTAGTGCTTTGCCCAGCAAAAGTGTCTTTATCAGGCCTAATTTCAAATATGATAAGAGCAAATGGTTATATGGTCTTAAACAGAGGCTGCTGTAGTCACAGAATGGGATGCCCCAACAGGAATGGACCTGGCAGGGTCCAGTAGTGCTTTGCCCAGCAAAAGTGTCTTTATCAGGCCTAATTTCAAATATTATAAGAGCAAATGCTTATATGGTCTTAAACAGAGGCTGCTTTAGTCACAGAATGGGATGCCCTGGCAGGAATGGACCTGGCAGGGTCCAGTAGTGCTTTGCCCAGCAAAAGTGTCTTTATCAGGCTAATTTCAAATATGATAAGAGCAAATGCTTATATGGTCTTAAACAGAGGCTGCTTTAGTCACAGAATGGGATGCCCTGGCAGGAATGGACCTGGCAGGGTCCAGTAGTGCTTTGCCCAGCAAAAGTGTCTTTATCAGGCTAATTTCAAATATGATAAGAGCAAATGCTTATATGGTCTTAAACAGAGGCTGCTTTAGTCACAGAATGGGATGCCCTGGCAGGAATGGACCTGGCAGGGTCCAGTAGTGCTTTGCCCAGCAAAAGTGTCTTTATCAGGCCTAATTTCAAATATGATAAGAGCAAATGCTTATATGGTCTTAAACAGAGGCTGCTGTAGTCACAGAATGGGATGCCCCAAATAGGAGTGCACCTGGCAGGGTCCAGTAGTGCTATGCCCAGCAAAAGTGTCTTTATCAGGCCTAATTTCAAATATGATAAGAGCAAATGCTTATATGGTCTTAAACAGAGGCTGCTGTAGTCACAGAATGGGATGCCCTGGCAGGAATGGACCTGGCAGGGTCCAGTAGTGCTTTGCCCAGCAAAAGTGTCTTTATCAGGCCTAATTTCAAATATGATAAGAGCAAATGCTTATATGGTCTTAAACAGAGGCTGCTTTAGTCACAGAATGGGATGCCATGGCAGGGACAAGTTGTGCTATGCCCAGCAAAAGTGTCTTTATCAGGCTAATTTCAAATATGATAAGAGCAAATGCTTATATGGTCTTAAACAGAGGCTGCTGCAGTCACAGAATGGGATGCCCCAAATAGGAGTGCACCTGGCAGGGTCCAGTAGTGCTATGCCCAGCAAAAGTGTCTTTATCAGGCCTAATTTCAAATATGATAAGAGCAAATGCTTATATGGTCTTAAACAGAGGCTGCTGTAGTCACAGAATGGGATGCCCCAAATAGGAGTGCACCTGGCAGGGTCCAGTAGTGCTATGCCCAGCAAAAGTGTCTTTATCAGGCCTAATTTCAAATATGATAAGAGCAAATGCTTATATGGTCTTAAACAGAGGCTGGTGTAGTCACAGAATGGGATGCCTCACAGCAGACTTAAGATCAGTTCAGTATATATGCACAGTTAGTTACTATAAGCAGCCTGAAAACGCTAACAAAGCCTGTCAGCCAGCTACTAACACTCAGGCTGGATGAAAAAAAAAAAAAATCTCCCTGTCACAGCCTCCGTTTTTTCCTACCTTTCCCTGGCTTTCTGTCTGTCTCCTGTCTGTCTCCTGCCTGTCTCCAGCCTGTCCCTGTCTGTCCCTGCCTGTCTAACTGTCTGTCCCTCAGCTACACAGCGTTCTGTCTGTCACGAATGCAATAGAGAAATGAGGAAAAGCAAGATGGCCGCCGTTAAATACCGCTGTGTGACGTCACCGGGCTTGCTGGCTGCTGATAGGCTGCATGTGACTGCCCCAGCTTGCACTGGCGCGGGATACATGTCCAGACATGTCCCGTCCGCCATCTTAGAATGCCTGTAAATGTAAATGAATGGATGTTAAAGGAAAACTTCGAGTGATCGAATCGCGGGGAAATTCGGATTCGATCCGAATCGAATTTTTCCTGAAATTCGGATCGAATCCGGGTTCGTCCGGATCGATTCGCTCATCCCTAGTAAGCGTCCTTTATATCTACGGACGTCATAAAGTCCCCTGGGCGCAGAGAGCCGATGGCCGATCTTCCGAGTTTCCAAACGAAAGTGTTTGTTTTTGACAAATTTGTTGAGGATTTTTAAATCCAGAATGGGCCTGACTGACCCATCCTTTTTGGGTACTGTGAAAAGGTTGGAATAGAACCCCATGCCCCTGTCTCCTAAGGGGACCTTGCAAATGACCCCTAGATCCAGGAGGCCCTGCACGGCAGCAACAAGACCTGAGCTGAGGCAGGATCCTGTGGAATCTGGGACCCAACGAATCTGGTGGGGGGCCGTACAGCAAATTCTATCTTGTAGCCGGAGGACACTACCTCCAGAATCCACCGGTCTGAGACCTGGCGCCTCCAGACATGCTCGAAGTGCTGCAGACGTCCCCCCCACCCTGACGGGCGAGGGCGCCCCTTCATGCCTGGGGGGTCTTGGGAGGGGCTTTAGACTTGGGTCCCCAGGAGGAACCGGGACGGCATCCTCTGTTCCTGTGCCAGGAATCTGCGCGGGACTCAGCAAAGGACACCCCTCTGCCTTGTTTAGCCCCACGGTAGGGGGGGTCGATAGGGAGCCTTGGCCACGAAAGGGCCGAATCTGTCGCCTGCGCTGGTGTAACTTGCCTCCCTTGGCCAAGAGGTCTAAACGATCCCCAAACAGGCGCAGCCCCTTAAATGGAAGCTCCGTAAGGGCTTTCTTGGCGGCATTGTCGGCAGCCCACTGGCGCAACCAGACCGCGCTGCGTATAGCTACCACCAGGGCAGATGACCTGGCACACATCTTAATAGCATCGTCCGATGCAGACAGGATAAAGTTCACAAACGCATCACAGCTGGACAGTGCATTGACAGTATCAGAAGGCAACTCATCTGTGCCATTGAGAGCACTCCTAACGACAGTCCTGAGCACTACTGCCGTAATGGCTAAGGCACAAACCGGACGCAGAGTCGCTCCCCCAAATGCAAAGGCATGGCATGCCAATTGGTCAACACGCTGGTCCTCAGAGTCCGGCAGCGTAGTACTGTCAGGGGAGTGCATAATAGAGGTGTTGGACAACCCTAGAATAGGAGCATCGACCTCAGGTGGCGATGACCAGCACTTAATCAAGTCAGCAGGGAAGGGATATTTCCTATCCACACTCTTAGGAACCCCAGGAAGTCTGCTGGGATGTTCCCATTCTTTAAGCACGAGGCTATTGAAATGGGTTTGCTCGGGAAATTCCAAACAAGCTTTAGCAGTATGAAAAAGATCACCCCTTTGCCGGGGAGCCGCAGCAGGGGGAGAGAGGGACAAGACCTCAAAGATCTGAACCAGCAGTCTATCAATATCATCCGAGGACCAATGACTCTTCCTGACCCCTGGACTCGTCGTCATATGACCCTGAGTCAGAGAACAGTTCTCCTTCTTCTGAGGGGGTATGGCCATAAGAATGCAACAAATCATCAGATTCTATAGAGAAGAGAACCGAGTCAGGGTTCAAATGGCGCCTCTTGGCGGTGGATTTACGCGCTAAGGAATTAGCAAGCAAGTTTTCAACACTGGCCAGTCTAGTGGCCAAACAGGATGAGAATCCCCGCTAGTATTGGGGGTTAGACTCAGGCTTGGGGGAGTAGGTGAAGTGAGGCGAGGCGCAGGGCCAGCCACAGAAGAGGCGGGAAGCACCGATAGCACCTGCTGTGCACAAGGAACACAGACCCGTGCATTGTCACCGCTGCTAGGTAAGACCCCACAAGCTACACATAGCCGGGCGTGTCCCGAAGGAACCCCGTTCACAATATCCTGAGATGCCTCCATATGGTGATTTAATCGGCACAATAGGCCAGTAGGGATTGACGCTGTAAGGTACCCTGGATGCCCCAATAACCCGTGAGGAAGTGGGAGTAATTTTAATGGTCACAACCAGGAGCTACACCGGGCCGGGAGAAGCCACCGAAATCCACGGTCTGAAAGCCATAAAGGGTACAAGGATGTCAGAGCCATGCGCAAGGGAGTATAGAAGCTAATGGAAAATCGCCCGTGAGAGCACTTACAGACAGAGAGGGGAGGACGGTCTTCACCAAGCGCATGAGTAAGAAATGGCACCAAGCGAACCTCGAAGGGCGGGCCAGAGCTGACCGCGACGCGGAACGCGCCAAGCCAGAACCACGCCCCCCCCCAGAGAGCGCGAAGCTCAAAAACGCGTAGCCAATAAGGACAGCAGGGCAGTAACGCCTGAAGTAATTGACCGAGTGGATTACCTCAGAGGAGCCACTACAGGCTAAAGAAGGAAAGAAAGAAAAACGCCGCAGCATCCGCGAAGCCGCTGTCCATGCAATGCAAAAAATATAGTAAAGGCGCGGTGGCTATCAATACAAAATAACATAAAAGCGCGGCTCTGACACCCGTTCCCGGTAAAACACAATACTAAAGCCAAAGCGAGTAATAGGGTACGCTGCGGCCGCCATACACACAACCCCTCCCCTACCCCTTTCTTTTCCCCCTGGCTAAGGGGGGAACGAGGGAGGAAGGTGACCCGTTACATAGGGTCCACCGCTACACCGGGCTTGGGGCAATGATGTGGGAGGGGCATCCCCTAAAGGCTCACCATCAGCCTTGACCGCCTACCCTACGGTGGGGGACTGCGGTGGAGCGTGGCTCCATAAGCACACATGGTGCTGCCTACCTTCACCCGACCAGCGCAGCCCAGGCTGGGAGGCACATCACAAAGAGGACGGGTGGAAATAGTCCCACTAGGCCGCGGGCTGTAATAGCCCCGCTCAACTGTGAGAGAGTGATACTTCATGTCTTCGCAGTCAGCACTGCAGAGAAATCTGGGGATTTGTGGGAGGTCCCTGGGTATATGAAGGGCCAGGAGGAGCCTGTTTTTTTGCATGTCTGCAGTGCACAGCGCCATCTGGCGGAGGATAACCCAAGTGTAAGTATTATATATGGAGCAGGACGTACTGTATGCTTAGAATAGCAGTGTCCATATGGGCGGGATCCCCAGTACGGAACAGCATGTAGTTCATTTCACTACCGCCTGAAGCACCTTTCGGCCAAAGACAACATCAGCTGAGGCCTTAACATCAGCCTTGTAGAACTTTGTAAAAGTATGAACTGAAGACCAAGTTGCGGCTTTACAAACTTGTTCAACCGATGCCTGGTGCTGAAAAGCCCAGGAGGCACCAATAGCTCTGGAGCAGTGATCCGAAAAGGGGGTTCCTTCCCCCAGGCAGAATATGCTTGTACCACCGCCTGTCTGATCCACTTACTGAGAGGCAAACCTTTCCTAGAGCCTTCTGTTAGGACAAAGAGCAAATCCGATTTCCTGAAGGATTCAGTCGCAACCAGGTAATACTTAATGGCTCTGACCACATCCAAGGCATGGAGGGTCCTTTCCTTAGAATTAGTAGGTGCTGGACACAAGGAAGGCAGAACGACTTCCTTATTAAGGTGAAAGGGAGAAACGACCTTAGGCAAAAAATCAGGTTTAAAGTGAAAAACCACCTTATCCCTATGCCGCTCAAAATATGGGGGCTTCATACAAAGCGCGGCCAGCTCTGATACACGACGCACCAAAGTGATTGCTACCAAAAAATACCATTTTGTGAATACTCACCTTGTAAAATGGGTATTATAAGTATGTCACACCCCCCGCTTCAAGATATTCATAACCTGTGGGTATACTGACCTGAAGAGGGAGATCTGCAGAGATGATTGGAGGAAAGAAAGCCCCTCCCGGTCCATAAATACCTGGGACCTCCCACTCATTACCCAGTATATAGAAAGCAGTAAGGTAAGGGACCAGGAAGAGCCAAATATAAGTCATAACAACGCAAAGTTCACAAAACGAAGGATCCAGAATACAAAAGGGCGGGTTGAAGCGGGGTGTGTGACATACTTATAATACCCATTTTACAAGGTGAGTATTCACAAAATGGTATTATTCTAAGTATGTCACACACCCCGCTTCAAGATATTCATAACCCGTGGGACATCCAAAAGCAGTGTCCATAAGGGGTGGGGATCCAAAACAAGGTATAAAGCACAACTTAAACCACTGCAGCCTGCAGAACTTTGCGGCCAAAAACAGCATCCGCTGAGGCCCTAATATCAACCTTGTAAAACTTGGAAAAAGTGTGAACAGAAGACCAGGTAGCGGCCTTGCAAACTTGCTCAACAGAGGCCTGGTGCTGAAAAGCCCAGGAAGCCCCAACCGCACGAGTAGAATGAGCTGTAACACGAAAGGGAGGATCTCTCCCCTTAGCAGAATAGGCCCCGACAATGGCCTGACGAATCCACCTGCTGATGGTAGACTTTGTGGGTGCTAGACCCTTCCTGTGCCCAAATGACACCACGAAGAATGCATCAGTCTTGCGAAAGGCAGACGTTACCACCAAATAATACTTCACAACACGAACCACATCCAAAGAATGCAGGACCCTCGCCTTGTCATTGCTGGGATTAGGACACAGAGAGGGCAGAACAATATCCTGATTTAAATGAAAGGACGAAACCACCTTAGGAAGGAAGTCTGTCTTAAAACGGAAAACCACTTTGTCCTGATGTCTTTCAAAATATGGAGCTTGAATAGACAGAGATGCCAACTCAGAAACACGTCTAACGGAAGTGATAGCTACCAAAAAGGCCACCTTCTGCATAATTGAAGACAAAGGAATATAATGCAAAGGCTCAAAGGGGGGACCCTGGAGCGCAGAAAGAACCAAATTCAAATCCCAAACCGGAATCAGAGGCTTCCTAGGAGGCCGCACATGCGTAACCCCCTGGAAAAAAGTCTTAACCAAAGGATGAAGCGCAAAAGATCTTTGGAAAAACACCGCCAGGGCAGACACCTGTCCCTTCAGAGTACTGAGTTGGAGCCCTAGGTCCAGACCATGTTGTAAGAACTCCAAAATTCTAGAAATAGAGAATTTCCTACAAGGGAAGGCCCTAGTTTCACACCAGTCAATATAAGACCTCCAAGTCCTATAGTACACAGACGATGAGGACCTCTTCCTAGCACTAATAAGAGTCCGAATCACAGCATCCGAAAGACCTTCCTCCTTCAAGATGAAGGTTTCAGCAGCCACGCCGTCAAAGCCAGCATTGGTAAATTGGGGTAACGAAGATGACCCTGTGTGAGTAGATCTGGCAGCAGGGGCAGAACGAACTGATCTTCTGCCAACCTTACCACGTCTGCGAACCAGACCTGTCTTGGCCACCTTGGAGCCACCAGGATTGCTAATGCTCTCTCCAGAGCAAGCTTGCGCACTACTCTGGCCACCATGGGAAACGGAGAGAACCGGTACAGAAAACCCAGATCCCTCCAGTTCAGAGACATGGCATCCGTTGCAAGAGCCAGAGGGTCCTTCGCTAGAGACACAAATGACGAAAGTTTGTGATTGTGACGGGAGGCAAATAGGTCCACCGCCGGTGACCCCCACCTGCGACAAATTGAGTGAAAGACCTTGGGATTGAGAGACCACTCCCCTTTGCGGGCTGACATCCTGCTCAGAGAGTCCGTGTTCTCCACTCCCGGGATGTAAACTGCTGAGATGCACAGGACATGGCTCTCCGCCCAGTCCAGAATCAGAGACACTTCCTTGAGGGCATTCCTGCTGCGGGTCCCTCCCTGGTGATTGATGTAGGCCACCGCCGTCCAATTGTCCGACCGGACCTGGACCGGCAAGCCTCGCAGTTGATGAGTCAAATGACAAAGAACCAACCTGATGGCCCTTAATTCCAGAACATTGATAGGCTCGTGGGCTTCCAGGGGACCCCACAAACCCTGAAATTGCAGATCCTTCCAGAAGCCCCCCCATCCTGAGAGGCTGGCATCCGTGGTGACTATCTCCCACTGGGGAGTCCGAAAGGATCTGCCCCTCAGCAGGTTGGTTGAGTTCAGCCACCACCGAAGCGAGCGGCGAACCCGGGGGGACATCTGAAGGAATTGATCCAGCGACTGAGGAGACCTGTTCCAGACCGACAACAGATAGAGCTGTAGTGTCCTTGTGTGAAACTGAGCAAAGGGGACTGCCTCGAAGGAGGCCACCATCAAACCCACCAGTCTCATTCCTAGTCGGATGGACGGTCGAGGAATGGACATGAGCGACCGAACCAACTCCTGAATCAGAAGAACCTTGGACTGAGGAAGGAACACTCTGGCCTGATCTGTATCCAGAGATATCCCCAGAAAGGATATTAACCTGGACGGGTGGAGGGAGGACTTGGGGTAGTTGATCACCCAGCCGAATCTCTCCAGAGTGGATAGAACCGTCATGGTGTCCAATTCTGCTTGGTTGAATGACGATGCCAATATGAGGAGATCGTCCAGATATGGCACTATGCAAATTCCTTGAGCTCTGAGAAGAGCCATCACCCCAGCAAGCACCTTGGTGAAAACCCTTGGAGCTGTGGTGAGACCAAAGGGAAGAGCTACAAATTGAAAGTGCCGATCCTCCAGAGCGAACCTTAGGAACCTCTGGTGCGGGGGAAAAATGGGAACATGGAGGTAAGCGTCCTGGATGTCTATGGACGTCATGAAGTCCCCCTGACGAAGAGAGTGGATGGCGGAACGCAACGTTTCCATGCGAAATTTTCGCAGCCTGACGAATTTGTTGAGAATCTTTAGGTCCAGGATGGGCCGAACGGAGCCCTCCTTCTTGGGAACCGTGAACAGATTTAAGTAAAAACCCTGACCCCGTTCTAATGGGGACACTGGGCAAATGACTGCCATATCTAGAAGACTCGATACCGCCGCCCGGAGTTGCAGTGCAGCCTGCACGTCCGGAGACACCCGAGAAAACGCAGGGGGGGCGGGACTCGAACTCCAGCATGTAACCGGAAGACACCACTTCCCCGATCCATCTGTCCGAGACCTCCCGAATCCAGACTTGGGAGAAGTGTCGCAGCCGTCCCCCCACCCGCACGGGTGAGGGCGCCCCCTCATTGTTGAGCGGGCTTGGCCGCGGGCTTGGGTTTAGATCCCCAACTGTATCCTGAACGGGCACGACCTCTGCCCCTATTCCAGGAGTCTCCTCTTGTAGAAGGGAAGGCAAAACCTCTTCCCGCTCTAGCTCCCCGAAAGGAAGGGGTGAAGGAAGCCGCCCCTCGAAAGGGGCGACGTTGCTTCCTATGTTGAGGTAATTTTCCACCTTTAGCTAGTCCAATTTGAGTCCAAAGAGCCTTAGACCAACAAAGGGAAGAGACGTCAGAGACTTTTTGGACCCAAAATCTGCCGCCCACTGGCGCAACCAAATTGAACGCCTAATGGTCACCATTAAAGCAGAGGCCCTGCTGTTCATCATCAATGAATCATCCAGAGCAGTTAAAATGAAGGACCTGACCTTAAAATGAAAAACCTCACAACGTTTCAGTCCAAGAAATTCATCACTGTCCGGATCCAAACCGGACGAGAATAGCAAATCCCTGACCACCTTTCTAGTAGCCACCACCAACAGTGATGAGGCACAAACTGGTCGTATAGCTGCCCCAATACTGGCAAAACCATGACAAGCCATCTGGTCAATGCGTTTATCCTCACCATCCTTGAGAGAGGAACAATCAGGGTTATTCAAAACGGCAGAGTTGGATAACCCCAAAATTGGGGCGTCCACTTTGGGGGGGGGGAACCCCAACCGTGTCCGCAGGGAAAGGATACCCTCTATCCTAACTCTGAGGAATGCCTGGGAGCCGAGCTGTCCTCTCCCATTCCTTGGAAATAATATTATCAAAATGCTTTTGATTAGGAAATTCTGAGCGCGTTCTGGATTCCTCATAAAACTCCCCTTGTTGTTGAGGGGCCTCCGCCGGAGGCGAGATAGCCAAAACCTCAAACATCTGAGTCAAAACATTAGGGGTGTCCGAGGAACCTCCTGACCCCCGGTCAGAATCAGCGCCGACAATTTGTTGATCCTCGGAATTATCCGAATCCTCAAACACCTCCCCTTCCTCTGGAGGGGAATAATCAGACCAATCCAGACCATCCGTATCATCATATTCATAATGAGAAACCGTAGACAAATGTTTTCTCTTAGCCGGTGCTTTCTTAGCTACCGTAGAGGAAATACATTTCTCAATACTGGCCAATCTGGCACATACATCAGATTGCGACTGCCCCCCCATGACAACATTGCATGGGTTAAAGTGGGAGGGGGAGAGGATGAAGCCGGCGGTGCTGACCCAGAAGCCTGGGGTCCTGACTGCCGCGTAATAGTCTGTTGTGCACAAGATATACATAAAAAGAAATCATCCCCAGTTAGGGATACCCCACACCCCAAACACTTCTGAGATTGTCCCGAGGGGAGCCCGGATTCCTGGGATGCCTCCATAAGGTGAACTTAAATGAGTCGCTATGACAGAGGGAATTACGCTATGAAGCAACCCGGGATGCCCTTATAGTGTCCTTATTAAGTGGGAGGAGTTTTGTAGGAAAGAAACCCAGTGAAAGTACCCAGGGACCTTAGGACCGGGAGAAACCCCCTTATAACAATTCCCTGAAGAATAACCTAAAGACACAGACAAAAATTAATTAGAAGCCAGAAGCTATATATGATAAATATATAATAAAACAAAGGCCCACAGGGCCACTCACAGAACCTCCGGGCCAGTCCAGGGCCAGGCAGCACGCAGCCCAGTGCGTGAGGTAACTTGTTAGGGCAGCGCAGCCAGATCGAGAGACGGAGAAGAGGGGCGTGGCCTGCGCGGATCGCGCGCTTTACAGGCCCCGCCCCCCTCGTCATAGTACAGATAGAAGCCAAAGCTCCTCAGCGGTGCCCGGGAAAGATAGGGAGCGGACCGCAGCGACGCGCCGCAAGTACGGCCCCGCCCCCAATGACACAGCACCTGAGGGGAGAAAAATCCCCTCCGCTGTAACAGAGCCCGCCGAGTCGCGGGGACCCGCGGCCCCGCATGACGCACCTGACACCGGCAGCGGCCCGCTGCCTGCGAGCCGCTGCCCGGCTAGTAATACAGGGCGCGGCCCGCGGCCTCTGCAAGAGGCCCGGCCCCGCCCCTGACAGAAGAGCGTGAGGGGAGAGCCCCTCCCCTCCGCCTTCTGAGGTAAATCACAGCACCGTGGCGGCAATAGCCGTTCCTAACAGTGTTGCAAAGAAAAGAAAAACGTTACACATACACAGACACACATATAATAAAGAGCAGTGTAACCAAGACATTGAGGGATTGCTCCTATACGTTCCACTCAGAGTTGTACAAAGAGAACCCCCAACCCAACCATAAGGGAGGGGGTGGCCAAATGAGGGAAAATTTTTGAGGGAAAATTTTTAAGGGAAAATTATTAAGGACAGGGCATCCCAAACCGGGGTCACCAACCCGGTATAACCGCCTACCCTCTAAATAGAGTCTCGCGGCGGAGCCTAGCTCCTAAGCACGTGTGTGCTAGAGTACCATCACCCGGACCGCAGTCAAAACTGAGGAGGCATATAAATATATTAAATAGGGAAAAAAGTCCGAGCGGGAATAAAATAATATAGGCCGGGGGTAGACCCGGCTACCTTGGAAAACCCCCTGTGCAAGGAGGAGAGATCATCTTCTGCTTGCTCGCCGTCCTGCAGAGATGAAGACTGGGTAATGAGTGGGAGGTCCCAGGTATTTATGGACCGGGAGGGGCTTTCTTTCTTTGAGAGTCAAAATAGGCAATGCAGTATCGCACAATGGTTCGAAGGGAGGACACTGAAGCAGACAGTACTAAATTCAAGTCCCCACACCGGTATAACTGACGTACGCGGTGGCCGGACATGGGTGACTCCCTGGAAAAAGGTCTTGATCAACCTATGATTGGCAATGGATCTCTGAAAAAAGATGGCTAAGGCCGAGACCTGGCATTTCAGGGTGCTCCTACAGCCCCTTTTCCTTCAGGATTGAGGTTTCTATAGCCAGGCCGTCAAAGACAGCGTCCGTAAATTGGGGTGCCGCAGCGACCCCTGTGTGAGAAGCCCTGGATCGTCGGGCATGATGTAGCGATCTACTGACATCTGAACTATGTCCGCAAACCAATTCTATCTCGGCCAGCGAGGAGCCACCAGGATAGTCGGGACCCCTTCCTGGGCTATCTTGCGCAGCACTCGGCCCAGGAGTGGAAACGGAGGGAAAGCATAACGGAATTTGAACTCCGTCCAAGGAATCGCCAGAGCGTCTGTGGCAATGGCCAGAGGACCTCTTCAGAGGTAGACGAACCTTGGGAGCTTGTGATTGTGTCTGGACGCAAACAGGTCCACATCCGGCTGATCCCAGCGGAGACACAGAGCGTGAAAGGTCTTGCTGCTGAGAGACCATTCCCCCAGGCACAAGGCGCTCCTGCTCAGGGAGTCTGCCTCCTGGTTTTCCAACCCGGGGATGTAGACCACCGAGATGCAGGGAACATTCTCCTATGCCCAAGACAGAATCTGGGTCACCTCCTTGAGGGCTCGCATGCTCCGAGTCCCGCCCTGGTGATTGATGTAGGCGACAGCCGTCTGATTATCCGAGCGAACCTGGATCGCACGACCCCTTAAATGTGGAGTCAAAAGAAGCACCAACCGGATCGCTCTCAGCTCCAGGAGATTTATGGGTAAGCCGTTCTCCTGCGGACCCCACTGACCCTGGATCTGCTGAGACTGTCAAACGCCTCCCCAGCCGGTCAGACTGGCATCCGTGGTAACTATCTCCCAACGGGGAGTCAGGAAGGACTTGCCCACCAACAGGATCCAGGAGTCCAACCACCACAAGAGGGACTGCCTGGCCAGGGAAAATTCCTGTTCCAGCGACTCCTGCATCCAGTCCCAGCCGGTCAACAGGTTCAGTTTAAGAGGTTTCGTTTGAAATTGGGCGAAGGGCACGGCCTCGAAGCATGACACCATTAGGCACACCAATCTCATCCCCAGACGGATCGATGGCCGCTGACAGGACAGCAAGGCCTGCACCTGCGTCGGCAGAAGGACCTTGACCTGAGAGGTGTCTATCGTCATGCCCAGGAAGGACCTCACTGTCGAGGGAGTAATAAAGGACTTTGGGTAATTGATTACCCAGCCGAAGGCCTCGAGAATGGACAACACCGTCCGGGTATCGCTCTCGGCCCGCTGAAGAGACTGGGCCGCAATCAGCAAGTCGTCCAGATAGGGCAGCACACGAATGCCCTGATTCCTCAGGATGGCCACGATGCCCGCCAGCACCTTGGTGACGCGGGGCGCTGAGGAAATTTACGCTCAAAAACGCGTAGCCAATAAGGACAGCAGGGCAGTAACGTCTGAAGTAATTGACCGAACGGATTACCTCAGAAGAGCCACTACAGGCTAAGAAAGAAGGAAAGAAAGAAAGACTCCGCAGCGTCCGCGAAGCCGCTGTCCATGCAATGCAAAAAATATAGTAAAGGCGCGGTGGCTATCAATACAAAATAACATAAAAGCGCGGCTCTGACACCCGTTCCCGGTAAAACACAATACTAAAGCCAAAGCAAGTAATAGCGTATGCTGCGGCCGCCATACACACAACCCCTCCCCCCCCCTTTCTTTTCCCCCTGGCTAAGGGGGGAATGAGGGAGGAAGGTGACCCGTTACATAGGGTCCACTGCTACACGGGGCTTGGGGCAATGATGTGGGAGGGGCATCCCCTAAAGGCTCACCATCATCCTTAACCGCCTACCCTATGGTGGGGGACTGCGGTGGAGCGTGGCTCCATAAGCACACATGGTGCTGCCTACCTTCACCCGACCAGCGCAGCCCAGGCTGGGAGGCACATCACAAAGAGGACGGGTGGGAAAAGTCCAACAGGGCCGCGGGCTGTAATAGCCCCGCTCACCTGCGAGAGAGTGATACTTCATGTCTTCGCAGTCAGCACTGCAGAGAAATCTGGGGATTTGTGGGAGGTCCCTGGGTATATGAAGGGCCAGGAGGAGCCTGTTTTTTTGCATGTCTGCAGTGCACAGCGCCATCTGGCGGAGGATAACCCAAGTGTAAGTATTATATATGGAGCAGAACGTACTGTATGCTTAGAATAGCAGTGTCCATATGGGCGGGATCCCCAGTACGGAACAGCATGTAGTTCATTTCACTACCGCCTGAAGCACCTTTCGGCCAAAGACAGCATCAGCTGAGGCCCTAACATCAGCCTTGTAGAACTTTGTAAAAGTATGAACTGAAGACCAAGTTGGGGCTTTACAAACTTGTTCAACCGATGCCTGGTGCTGAAAAGCCCAGGAGGCACCAATAGCTCTAGAGCAGTGATCCGAAAAGGGGGTTCCTTCCCCCAGGCAGAATATGCTTGTACCACCACCTGTCTGATCCATTTACTGAGAGGCAAAACTTTCCTAGAGCCTTCTGTTAGGACAAAGAGCAAATCCGATTTCCTGAAGGATTCAGTCGCAACCAGGTAATACTTAATGGCTCTGACCACATCAAAAGCATGGAGGGTCCTTTCTTTAGAATTAGTCGGTACTGGACACAAGGAAGGCAGGACGACTTCCTTATTAAGGTGAAAGGGAGAAACGACCTTAGGCAAAAAATAGGTTTAAAGTGAAAAACCACCTTATCCCTATGCCGCTCAAAATATGGGGGCTTCATACAAAGCGCGGCCAGCTCTGATACACGACGCACCAAAGTGATTGCTACCAAAAAGACCACTTTGAGAGTCAAAATAGGCAATGCAGTATCGCACAATGGTTCGAAGTGAGGACACTGAAGAGCAGACAGTACTAAATTCAAGTCCCACACCGGTATAACTGACTTACGTGGTAGCCGGACATGGGTGACTCCCTGGAAAAAGGTCTTGATCAACCTATAATTGGCAATGGATCTCTGGAAAAAGATGGCTAAGGCCGAGACCTGATCCCTTGAGGGTGCTCAGCTGGAGACCCAAGTCTAAGCCGTGTTGTAAAAACTCCAGAATCCTAGAAATAGAAAACGTGCCACATAGAAGACTCTTAGACTCGCACCAAGCAATATAGGCGTGCCAAACTCTGTAGTATATCATGGAGGAAGACTTCTTCCGTGCCTGAATCATGGTATGGACAACCGTTGCCGACAGCCCCTTTTCCTTCAGGATTGAGGTTTCAATAGCCAGGCCGTCAAAGACAGCGTCTGTAAATTGGGGTGCCGCAGCGACCCCTGTGTGAGAAGCCCTGGATCGTCAGGCATGATGTAGCGATCTACTGACATCTGAACTATGTCCGCAAACCAACTCCTTCTCGGCCAGCGAGGAGCCACCAGGATAGTCGGGACCCCTTCCTGGGCAGTTTTCTTGCGCAGCACTCGGCCCAGGAGTGGAAACGGAGGGAAAGCATAACGGAATTTGAACTCCGTCCAAGGAATCGCCAGAGCGTCTGTGGCAATGGCCAGAGGACCTCTTCAGGGGTAGACGAACCTTGGGAGCTTGTGATTGTGTCTGGACGCAAACAGGTCCACATCCGGCTGATCCCAGCGGAGACACAGAGCGTGAAAGGTCTTGCTGCTGAGAGACCATTCCCCCAGGCGCGAGGCGCTCCTGCTCAGGGAGTCTGCCTCCTGGATTTCCAACCCGGGGATGTAGACCGCCGAGATGCAGGGAACATTCTCCTATGCCCAAGACAGAATCTGGGTCACCTCCTTGAGGGCTCGCTTTCTCCGAGTCCCGCCCTGGTGATTGATGTAGGCGACAGCCGTCTGATTATCCGAGCGAACCTGGATCGCACGACCCCTTAAATGTGGAGTCAAAAGAAGCACCAACCGGATCGCTCTCAGCTCCAGGAGATTTATGGGTAAGCGGTTCTCCTGCGGACCCCACTGACCCTGGATCTGCTGAAACTGCCAAACGCCTCCCCAGCCGGTCAGACTGGCATCCGTGGTAACTATCTCCCAACGGGGAGTCAGGAAGGACTTGCCCACCAACAGGATCCAGGAGTCCAACCACCACAAGAGGGACTGCCTGGCCAGGGAAAATTCCTGTTCCAGCGACTCCTGCATCCGGTCCCAGCCGGTCAACAGGTTCAGTTTAAGAGGTCTCATTTGAAATTGGGTGAAGGGCACGGCCTCGAAGCATGACACCATTAGGCCCACCAATCTCATCCCCAGACGGATCGATGGCCGCTGACAGGGCAGCAAGGCCTGCACCTGCGTCGGCAGAAAGACCTGAGAGGTGTCTATCGTCATGCCCAGGAAGGACCTCACTGTCGAGGGAGTAATAAAGGACTTTGGGTAATTGATTACCCAGCCGAAGGCCTCGAGAATGGACAACACCGTCCGGGTATCGCTCTCGGCCCGCTGAAGAGACTGAGCCGTTATCAGCAAGTCGTCCAGATAGGGCAGCACACGAATGCCCTGATTCCTCAGGATGGCCACGATGCCCGCCAGCACCTCGGGGCGCTGAGGAAATCCCGAATGGCAGAGCCACAAACTGGTGGCTCTGCCATTCGGGAGCAAACCTCAGGAACTTCTGATGCCCCTGGAATATCGGGATGTGCAGATAAGCATCCCTGATGTCCACCCTGGTCATAAAGTCACCGGGCCAAAGCGAGCTCACCGCCGACCGTAAGGTTTCCATGCTAAAATGTCTGACTCTGACAAACCTGTTGAGACCCTTCAGGTCCAGGAACAGGTTGGAGTAAAAACCTTGACCCTGTTCCTGACGAGGTACAGGACAAATCACACCTAACCGCAGGAGGTGTTGCAAGGCCATTCTCAAACCCTGCGCCTTTAATGGGTTTTGGGATATCTGAAACCGAAGAAATTTTGTGGGCGGCCTGACTGACAGCTCTATTTTGTAAATGGAGGATACCACCTCCTGAATCCACCGATCCGAGACATGCCTGAGGGGACTTGACAGGGGGTTTAGACTTGGCTCCCCAGGCGGGATTGGGTCGGTCGCGGGACCTACCTCTACCCCAGGTATCTGGGGTAGAGCTAGGTCCTCTACCACGGCGACGGCCACCTGAAAATGAAGAGCCTTTTCCTACTTGAAAGGAGCGATAGGCAAATGAGTTCCGAAAGGGCCGAGCAGGCCTCCGTCTCTGAGGGAGACTACCATCCTTGACCAGGTGGTTCAGACGCTCCCCGAACAACCAGTGCCCCACGAAGGGGATACTAGTAAGCAACTTTTTGTCTGCGGCATCAGCCGACCATTGCTGCAACCAGAGCAAGCGGTGAAGTGCAACAAGCAGGGCCGAAATCCTGGCCCCAAGCCAGGCCCCATCGTCCATGGCAGAGACAAAAAAGGCAATGAAATCCACGCAGGCCTTGAGGTACTTATACTCCTCCGCCTGCTTGAGAGACTTAGCGCTATCCACAAGGCGTCTCACCTTCTTTCTAATGGCCAGAGAGACAATAGCCGCAGCGCACACAGGGCGAAACAAGGCACCAGCAAAGGTTAAGGCATGACAGACCAGTCGATCCATGCGCTTGTCAGCTGGGTCACATAAGGAAGCGGTATCAGGTGAAGGCATAATAGTAGAGTTGGACAACCCCGACACAGGAGCATCCACTTTGTGAGGACGAGACCATAGCCGGACCAGCTCCTCAGGGAAGGGATACCGCCTATCCAGGCCCTTAGGCACCGACGGTAGCTTGTTAGGCCTTTCCCATTCCTTGAAAATCATATTAGAAAAATAGGCCTGCTCCGGAAAGACTCACCTCTGTCTTTCAGGCCTAAACAAATCACCCTGCTTCTTCTTAGCCGCTCTGGGAGGAACAATGTGTAAGGTCTCAAAAACTGAGGCAAGCAACCTCTCCGTATCATCAGGGAGCCACGCATCTTCATCCGAGGAAGAACCAGACAAACTGTCATCTCCAGCAGAATAATCTGCAGTGGAACGGGAATCATCTGGCAACTCACCTTCCTCCACAGAGCCCAGATCATCAAAAAGATCGTCATTATCCGAGTAGACGGGCTCGATGTGCCGCCTTTTACTCGTGGCCTTTTTAGGAGCGAGATCTGTCTCTCGAGACTGGCCACCCTATGCGCCAAATCAACCTGGGACCCCCGGCTGGCTTCCCCCTCACTGAGGGCTGAGTGCAGCAGTGGAGGGTCCTGAGAGGCCATAGGCAGTGAAGGACTAGGAGCAGGGACGCCCGCCCGGTCATGGTCCAAAAAGATTCTCTTGGCGCAAGTGGTACAAACAGTGCTGAATCTGCCCCAAAGGACTGGCACAGCACAAGGGACAGAGCTTCACCCGCCCAGATGGGGCCCCCAGCTCACTATCCCCAGATGCCTCCATTATGGTGATTAGAAAAAGATTTGCAATGCCAGTTACAAGGCACTAACGGGCCAAACATATGTGATCCCTCTAAATAAAGGAAGAGGGGACAGGGAGGAACCACAACCCTCAACCACTAAGCCCACGACCTATGCAAGACAAAATAGGAAAAGGACCATCAGATCCCTAAACCGAGATATGCATGAGAAGTAATATTAAAACATTCAAAAGGGGGCTCAAACAGGCGGCAACGGGGACAGCACAGAAACACAGCACAGCTTCCAGCTTGTTCCTCGAGGGGTGGGCCGCGTCGCCCCCCCCCCCCTGCGCCGATGGCGCGAGAAAAGCGGCCGCCCATCCGTACAGCGCGGCCAATATCTCCTTACGAGGGGCAGCAGTGAGGGCCACCATGACAGAGAAAACCTTGCGCTCCGTGTGAGCGGCGTCCCCACCACCCCATCACAGCGTGACGAGTCAGGATGGAGGGAGAACAGACACAGCTAGCTCAGGAGAGACCGCGAGGGAGCTAAGATTAAAGCCTATGAGCAGGGAGGGTAATACAGGCACAAATAAGCCCTAGCAAGTGGTTCCCCCCTTTGGCTCGCCATAAGCCTATGGCCGGCTAGACAGGGTCTGCAGCCCAGAGCCTAGCTCTGCCGAACGCCTGACCCCGGTGTTCTCCCTACTGTCACTATCCCGAAGCAGCCAGCGTCTGGGAGGCAAAAATACAACTCTGTGAAGTACACACGTATACCTCTGCCTTCAGCGCCGTGCACTGCAGAACACGAAGAAAACAAGCTCCTCCCGACCCTACATATACCGGAGGACCTCCCACAAATCCCCAGCATTGAAAAGCAGTGAGAATGAGAGGCCAGGAGAAACAACCACCCAAAACTGGCAAAAATATCAAGGATAACAATCACCAAACAGGTGATCCAGAACAAAGTGAAACCAGGGTGGGATGGAGCAGGACGTGCTGTATGCATATAATACCAACTCTACAGGTGAGTACTTCACAGAGTTGTATTATTCTAAGCATACAGCACGTCCTGCTCCAGAATATTCATAACGTATGGGACATCCAATAGCAGTGTCCGTAAAGAAGGGTGGGATCCCCAACAGAAGGCAACATCAAGCAGTTTAAACTACTGCTGCATGCAAAACCTTGTGGCCAAACACAGCGTCAGCTGAGGCCTTAACATCAACCTTGTAAAACTTTGTAAAGGTGTGAACAGAAGACCAAGTAGCGGCCTTGCAAACTTGCTCCACAGAGGCCTGGTGCTGAAAAGCCCAAGAAGCACCAACAACTCTAGTAGAATGAGCAGTAAGACGAAAGGGGGGAGTCTTCCCCTTAGTAGTATAGGCTTGAACCACAGCCTGACGAATCCATTTACTGATGGTAGACTTGGCAGGAGCCAAACCCTTCCTAGGCCCGTGAGGCACAACGAAGAGAGCATCCGTCCTCCAAAAGGCCTGAGTGGTAACCAGGTAAGACTTGACACACCTAACCACGTCCAGGGAATGCAAAACCCTCTCCTTAGGATTACTAGGCTTAGGGCACAAGGAAGGAAGTACAATATCTTGATTCAAATGAAATGCAGACACCCTGGAGACTAAGAATTCCCAGCAGGGAAGAGACCTGGATTCACACCAGTCAATGTAAGAACGCCAAACTCTATAATATATAGCAGAAGATGTCTTCTTCCTGGCTTGCACCATGGTAGCCACTACAGAGGCAGACAAACCCTTTTCCATTAGGATGGAGGTTTCAATAGCCAAGCCGTCAAAGCCAGAGTTAGTAAATTGGGATGGCGTAGAGACCCCTGAGTTAGTCTGGTAACCTTGGTAGATCGTACTGATCTACTGCCATTTGAACCACGTCTGCGAACCACACTCTTCTTGGCCACCTTGGGGCCACCAGAATCGTGGGTACCCCTTCCAGAGCGATCTTGCGTAGCACTCTGCCCAGAAGGGGAATTGGTGGAAACGCATACAGGAGCCAAAGCATTGGCGGCATCAGACGGCAAGTCATCCGCCCCTTCAAGAGCAGTCTTAACCACAGTCCTGAGCGCCACCACCGTGATGGCTAAGGCGCAAACTGGGCGGAGCGAAGCTCCCCCAAATGCAAAGGCATGACATGCCAGTTGATCAACCTGGCGATCCTCCAGATCCCGCAGCGTAGTAGTGTCAGGGGAGTGCATAATAGAGGTATTGGACAGACCAAGGATCGGGGCATCGACGGGCGGCGAAGTCCAACACTTGATCAGGTCGGCAGGAAATGGATACTTCTTATCCACAGCTTTAGGGACCCCCTGGAGTTTGCTGGGATGTTCCCATTCTTTTAAGACGAGATTATTAAAATGAGTTTGTTCAGGAAACTCCAACCGCACCCTAGCGGTATGAAACAGGTCACCTCTTCCTATGAGCTGCGGGCGGGGGAGAGAGGGATAACACATCAAAGATCTGGGCCAGCAGTCTATCAACGTCATCCTGGGACCAAAGATCAGAGCCAGATTCATCCCGACTCCTGGACTCGTCGTCATAGGACCCTGAGTCAGAAAACAGTTCCCCTTCCTCTGAGGGGGAATGTGCATAGGACAGCTGTAATTCGTCAGATTCTACAGGAAGAATAGTAGCTTCAGGATTCAAATGGCGCTTTTTGGCAGTAGCCTTGCGCGCCAAGGAGCCAGCGATTAAACTGTCCACGCTAGCCAGTCTAGTGGCAAAATCAGCATGAGAGTCCCCACTAGTATTGGGGATAAGGCTCAGGCTTGGGGGAGTAGGGGAGGCAAGGCGAGGTGCGGGCCCAGCCTCGGAAGAGGTGGGGAGGCCAGCTAGCGCCTGCTGGGCACAACGGACGCAGACCCGTGCATTATCACCACTGCTAGGTGTGACCCCACAAGCTACACACAGACGGGCTTGTCCCAAGGGAACCCGTTCACAATATCCAACAATAGTTGCCTCCATATGGTGATTATTATATTCAGTATGCCAGTAGGGATTGATGCTGTAAAGCAACCCTGGATGCCCCAAACACCCGCTGGGAAGTGGGAGTGACTTGTTGAAAAAGGTCTGGACCGGGCGCTACGCCAGGCCGGGAGAAGGCGCCGAAGTCCGCGGTCTGAAAGACACAAGGGGAACAGGGATGTCAGAGCCAAGCGCGAGGAAGCCAAAAGCTAGGAAAAGAATCGCCCATGAGGGCACTTACAGAACAGCGAGGGGAGGACCGTCTTCACCACGCGCATGTGAGAAGGAAATGGCGCCAAGCGAACCTCGAAGGGCGGGCCAGAGCGGGCGATGACGTGGAAAAACCGCCAAACCGAACGACGCCCCCCCCCCCGGAGAGCGCGAAGCTCGAAGGCGCGTAGCCAATCAGAAGCGACAGTTATTGTCAGAAAAAAATCACTTCAGAGAAATCTGACAGGGTGAATACCGTGATAGAAACGGCAAGCATCTCTTGAACAGAGCCGCCGTACACGCTGAGTAAATGCAATAAAGGCGCTGCGTATAGTTAAAAACTGAGATGTGAAGCGCGGCTCTGACTCCGGTAACCATTAAGGCAATAGGTGATTAGTGTGATTAGGCCAAAGTTTAGGTATCATACACACGACACCCCCCCCCCCTTTTTTTCCCCCCATTAACGGGGGAATCTAGGGAGGAAGGTGACCCAATATTAGGGGCTCACCGCTACACGGGCCGTGGGGCACTAGTGCGGGAGGGGCATCCAATTGAAGGCTCACCACACGCTTTAACCGCCTACCCTATGGAGGGCGATTGCGGTGGAACGTGGCTCCGTTAAGCACACAAGGTGCTGCCTACCTTCACCCGACCAACGCAGCCCAGGCTGGGAGGCATTAATTCACAATGAGGACGGGTGGGAATAGTCCCGCAGGGCCTCGGGCTGTAAAGCCCCGCTCGCCTGCGAGAGCGTGATACTTCATGTCTTCGCAGTTCCAGCACTGCAGAGAAATCTGGGGATTTGTGGGAGGTCCCTGGGTATATGAAGGGCCGGGAGGAGCTTGTTTTTTTGCATGTCTGCAGTGCACAGCGCCATCTGGAGGAGGATTATGCACAAGTAATTATTATATCTGGAGCAGGACGTACTGTATGCATAGAATATATGGTTTATTTAATAAGTTACATTTTTTGTAAGGCAACCTCACTTTTTCATTGTTTAACTATAACATATACTGTAAATAATGACAGCACATATTCATATATAACATATACAACTATAACATATACTTATATAACATATACAACTATAACATATACATATATAACATATAGAACTATAACATATACATCTATATCATATACATATATAACATATACATATATAACATGTACATATATAACATATAGAACTATAACATATAGATCTATAACAAATACATATATAACCTATACAGCTACAACCTATACAACTATAACATATACAACTATAACCTATACAACTATAACCTATACAACTATAACCTATACAACTATAACCTATACAACTATAACATATACAACTATAACCTATACAACTATAACCTATACAACTATAACATATACAACTATAACCTATACAACTATAACATATACAACTATAACATATACAACTATAACATATACAACTATAACATATACTGGTAACAGGTTGCCACACAAGGCTATTTACTGCTTTTTATAAAGAAATACAATTAATATTATGCAGAATTGAGTTCCACAATATTTTTAGTTTCTCACCACGTGCCCCCCCCCCCCCCCCCCGATGTAGGAGGACAATGTGGCTGCACTCACCTGCTGTGAGGATCTTCTTTATGAAGAATATACAGACGATGAAGTAGTTGAGGAAGTTGGGGATGGTGAGGATGGGCACAGCCAAAGCTGGACCTGTGGGATAAAATAGAGGAGGATGATTATCAAAGATCACAGAGGTGCAGCTCTGCTGGACAACCACAGGGGGCGGAGCTTCTCAGGTGCCGTGCTGGTAATTAGAGACATTAGAGACTCTAAGCTCAGCTGTAGGCCCCTCCTCTAAGCTCAGCTGCAGGCCCCTCCTCTAAGCTCAGCTGCAGGCCCCTCCTCTAAGCCCAGCTTCAGGCCCCTCCTCTAAGCTCAGCTGCAGGCCCCTCCTCTAAGCTCAGCTGCAGGCCCCTCCTCTAAGCTCAGCTGCAGGCCGCTCCTCTAAGCTCAGCTGCAGGCCCCTCCTCTAAGCTCAGCTGCAGGCCGCTCCTCTAAGCTCAGCTGCAGGCCCCTCCTCTAAGCTCAGCTGCAGGCCCCTCCTCTAAGCTCAGCTGTAGGCCCCTCCTCTAAGCTCAGCTGTAGGCCGCTCCACTAAGCTCAGCTGCAGGCCCCTCCTCTAAGCTCAGCTGCAGGCCCCTCCTCTAAGCTCAGCTGCAGGCTCCTCCTCTAAGCTCAGCTGCAGGCCGCTCCTCTAAGCTCAGCTGTAGGCCCCTCCTCTAAGCTCAGCTGCAGGCCCCTCCTCTAAGCTCAGCTGCAGGCCCCTCCTCTAAGCTCAGCTGCAGGCCGCTCCTCTAAGCTCAGCTGCAGGCCGCTCCTCTAAGCTCAGCTGCAGGCCCCTCCTCTAAGCTCAGCTGCAGGCCCCTCCTCTAAGCTCAGCTGTAGGCCCCTCCTCTAAGCTCAGCTGCAGGCCCCTCCTCTAAGCTCAGCTGCAGGCCGCTCCTCTAAGCTCAGCTGTAGGCCGCTCCTCTAAGCTCAGCTGTAGGCCCCTCCTCTAAGCTCAGCTGTAGGCCCCTCCTCTAAGCTCAGCTGTAGGCCCCTCCTCTAAGCTCAGCTGCAGGCCCCTCCTCTAAGCTCAGCTGTAGGCCGCTCCTCTAAGCTCAGCTGCAGGCCGCTCCTCTAAGCTCAGCTGTAGGCCCCTCCTCTAAGCTCAGCTGCAGGCCCCTCCTCTAAGCTCAGCTGCAGGCCGCTCCTCTAAGCTCAGCTGCAGGCCGCTCCTCTAAGCTCAGCTGCAGGCCCCTCCTCTAAGCTCAGCTGCAGGCCCCTCCTCTAAGCTCAGCTGCAGGCCCCTCCTCTAAGCTCAGCTGCAGGCCCCTCCTCTAAGCTCAGCTGCAGGCCGCTCCTCTAAGCTCAGCTGCAGGCCCCTCCTCTAAACCCCTCCTATACAGCCGTGATGTGTCCTCACCCTCCTATACAGCCCTAATGTGTCCTCACCCTCCTATACAGCCACGATGTGTCCTCAACCTCCTATACAGCCGTGACGTGTCCTCAACCTCCTATACAGCCGTGATGTGTCCTCACCCTCCTTTACAGCCGTGATGTTTCCTCACCCTCCTATACAGCCGTGATGTGTCCTCACCCTCCTATACAGCAGTGATGTGTCCTCACCCTCCTTTACAGCCGTGATGTTTCCTCACCCTCCTATACAGCCGTGATGTGTCCTCACCCTCCTATACATCCCTAATGTGTCCTCACCCTCCTATACAGCCCTAATGTGTCCTCACCCTCCTATACAGCCACAATGTGTCCTCACCCTCCTATACAGCCGTGACGTGTCCTCAACCTCCTATACAGCCGTGATGTGTCCTCACCCTCCTATACAGCCGTGACGTGTCCTCACCCTCCTTTACAGCAGTGATGTGTCCTCACCCTCCTTTACAGCAGTGATGTTTCCTCACCCTCCTATACAGCCGTGATGTGTCCTCACCCTCCTATACAGCCCTAATGTGTCCTCACCCTCTTATACAGCAGTGATGTGTCCTCACCCTCCTATACAGCCGTGATGTGTCCTCACCCTCCTATACAGCCGTGACGTGTCCTCACCCTCCTTTACAGCCGTGACGTGTCCTCACCCTCCTTTACAGCCGTGAGGTTTCCTCACCCTCCTATACAGCCGTGATGTGTCCTCACCCTCCTATACAGCCCTGATGTGTCCTCACCCTCTTATACAGCAGTGATGTGTCCTCACCCTCCTATACAGCCGTGACGTGTCCTCACCCTCCTTTACAGCAGTGATGTGTCCTCATCCTCCTTTACAGCAGTGATGTGTCCTCACCCTCCTATACAGCAGTGATGTGTCCTCAACCTCCTATGCAGCAGTGATGTGTCCTCACCCTCCTATACAGCAGTGATGTGTCCTCACCCTCCTTTACAGCCGTGATGTTTCCTCACCCTCCTATACAGCCCTGATGTGTCCTCACCCTCTTATACAGCAGTGATGTGTCCTCACCCTCCTATACAGCCGTGACGTGTCCTCACCCTCCTATACAGCCGTGACGTGTCCTCACCCTCCTTTACAGCAGTGATGTATCCTCACCCTCCTTTACAGCAGTGATGTGTCCTCACCCTCCTATACAGTCGTGATGTGTCCTCACCCTCCTATACAGCCGTGATGTGTCCTCACCCTCCTTTACAGCAGTGATGTGTCCTCACCCTCCTTTACAGCAGTGATGTGTCCTCACCCTCCTTTACAGCAGTAATGTGTCCTCGCCCTCCTTTACAGCAGTGATGTGTCCTCAACCTCCTATACAGCCGTGATGTGTCCTCACCCTCCTATACAGCCGTGATGTGTCCTCACCCTCCTTTACAGCAGTGATGTGTCCTCACCCTCCTTTACAGCAGTGATGTGTCCTCACCCTCCTTTGCAGCAGTGATGTGTCCTCACCCTCCTTTACAGCAGTGATGTGTCCTCACCCTCCTTTACAGCAGTGATGTGTCCTCACCCTCCTTTACAGCAGTGATGTGTTCTCACCCTCCTTTACAGCCGTGACGTGTCCTCCCCTCCTTTACAGCCGTGACGTGTCCTCACCCCCCTTTACAGCCATGACGTGTCCTCACCCTCCTTTACAGCAGTGATGTGTCCTCACCCTTCTTTACAGCCGTGATGTGTCCTCACCCTCCTTTACAGCCGTGATGTGTCCTCACCCTCCTTTACAGCAGTGACGTGTCCTCACCCTCCTTTACAGCAGTGACGTGTCCTCACCCTCCTTTACAGCAGTGATGTGTCCTCACCCTCCTTTACAACAGTGATCTGTCCTCACCCTCCTATACAGCAGTGATGTGTCCTCACCCTCCTATACAGCAGTGATGTGTCCTCACCCTCCTTTACAGCAGTGATGTGTCCTCACCCTCTTATACAGCAGTGATGTGTCCTCACCCTCCTTTACAGCAGTGACGTGTCCTCGCCCTCTTTTACATCAGTGATGTGTCCTCACCCTCCTGTACAGCAGTGATGTGTCCTCACCCTCCTTTGCAGCAGTGATGTGTCCTCACCCTCCTTTGCAGCAGTGATGTGTCCTCACCCTCCTTTGCAGCAGTGATGTGTCCTCACCCTCCTATACAGCAGTGATATGTCCTCACCCTCCTATACAGCAGTGATGTGTCCTCACCCTCCTATACAGCAGTGATGTGTCCTCACCATCCTATACAGCAGTGATGTGTCCTCACCCTCCTTTGCAGCAGTGATGTGTCCTCACCCTCCTTTGCAGCAGTGATGTGTCCTCACCCTCCTTTGCAGCAGTGATGTGTCCTCACCCTTCTTTACAGCCGTGACGTGTCCTCACCCTCCTATACAGCAGTGATGTGTCCTCACCCTCCTTTGCAGCAGTGATGTGTCCTCACCCTCCTTTGCAGCAGTGATGTGTCCTCACCCTCCTTTGCAGCAGTGATGTGTCCTCACCCTCCTATACAGCAGTGATGTGTCCTCACCCTCCTATACAGCAGTGATGTGTGCTCACCCTCCTATACAGCAGTGATGTGTCCTCACCCTCCTATACAGCAGTGATGTGTCCTCACCATCCTATACAGCAGTGATGTGTCCTCACCCTCCTTTGCAGCAGTGATGTGTCCTCACCCTCCTTTGCAGCAGTGATGTGTCCTCACCCTCCTTTGCAGCAGTGATGTGTCCTCACCCTTCTTTACAGCCGTGACGTGTCCTCACCCTCCTTTGCAGCAGTGATGTGTCCTCACCCTCCTTTGCAGCAGTGATGTGTCCTCACCCTCCTTTGCAGCAGTGATGTGTCCTCACCCTTCTTTACAGCCGTGATGTGTCCTCACCCTCATATACAGCCGTGATGTGTCCTCACCCTCCTATACAGCAGTGATGTGTCCTCACCCTCCTTTAAAGCCGTGATGTGTCCTCACCCTCCTTTAAAGCCGTGATGTGTCCTCACCCTCCTTTAAAGCTGTAATGTATCCTCTATAACGCCTGTATAGGAGGGTAAGGACACATCATGGATGTATAGGAGGGTGAGGACACATTACTGCTGTAAAGGAGGGTGAGGATACATCACAGCTGTAAAGGAGGGTGAGGACACATCACGGCTGTAAAGGAGGGTGAGTGACTCCGAGCGGCAGGGGTGTGCGGGCTGTGATTGTGATTGGCTGGGGTGCGGCGGTTACGACTAACCTATCAAGTAAGGGATGGTAACAGAACTTCTGTTCTCAGACACTTCATTAGAGGCAACACAGGTGAGGACGACTTCCTCTAGTGGTCGGGGTGCAGTGTATTCCTGTCCTGTGGCCACTTCTTGGCCGCCCTTCTCCCACCTGTAGAGCACAGCGTCACCGCCGGCCTCGCACGTCACGTTTATGTCCGTTGCGGTTGTGTGGTTAGTGATGGTAGGAATAGGAACTGGATCTGCAAGAGAAGAACACGACACAACAACGTGAGATGCAACAACCGCAACCAGAGGAAAGAAAGACAACCACAACCAGAGGAAAGAAAAGCAATCGCAACCAGAGGACAGAAAAGCAATCGCAACCAGAGGACAGAAAAACAACCGCAACCAGAGGACAGAAAAACAACCGCAACCAGAGGAAAGAAAAAACACTGCAACCAGAGGACAGAAAAACAACCGCAACCAGAGGAAAGAAAAACAACCTCAACCAGAGGAAAGAAAAACAACCGCAACCAGAGGAAAGAAAAACAACCACAACCAGAGAAAAGAAAAACAACCACAACAAGAGGAAAGAAAAACAACCGCAACCAGAGAAAAGAAAAACAACCGCAACCAGAGGAATGAAAAACAACCGCAACCAGAGAAAAGAAAAACAACCGCAACCAAGAAAAACAACCGCAACCAGAGGCGAGAAAAACAACCGCAACCAGAGGCGAGAAAAACAACCGCAACCAGAGGCGAGAAAAACAACCGCAGCCAGAGGAGAGAAAAACAACCGCAACCAGAGGAGAGAAAAACAACCGCAACCAGAGGCAAGAAAAACAACCGCAACCAGAGGCAAGAAAAACAACTGCAACCAGAGGCAAGAAAAACAACTGCAGCCAGAGGAGAGAAAAACAACCGCAACCAGAGGAGAGAAAAACAACCGCAACCAGAAGCGAGAAAAACAACCGCAGCCAGAGGAGAGAAAAACCACCGCAACCAGAGGAAAGAAAAACCACCGCAACCAGAGGACAGAAAAACAACCGCAACCAGAGGAAAGAAAAACAACCTCAACCAGAGGAAAGAAAAACAACCGCAACCAGAGGAAAGAAAAACAACCACAACCAGAGAAAAGAAAAACAACCACAACAAGAGGAAAGAAAAACAACCGCAACCAGAGAAAAGAAAAACAACCGCAACCAGAGAAAAGAAAAACAACCGCAACCAAGAAAAACAACCGCAACCAGAGGCGAGAAAAACAACCGCAACCAGAGGCGAGAAAAACAACCGCAACCAGAGGCGAGAAAAACAACTGCAGCCAGAGGAGAGAAAAACAACCGCAACCAGAGGAGAGAAAAACAACCGCAACCAGAAGCAAGAAAAACAACCGCAACCAGAGGCAAGAAAAACAACCGCAACCAGAGGCAAGAAAAACAACTGCAACCAGAGGCAAGAAAAACAACCGCAGCCAGAGGAGAGAAAAACAACCGCAACCAGAGGAGAGAAAAACAACCGCAACCAGAAGCGAGAAAAACAACCGCAGCCAGAGGAGAGAAAAACAACCGCAACCAGAGGAGAGAAAAACAACCGCAACCAGAAGCAAGAAAAACAACCGCAACCAGAGGCAAGAAAAACAACTGCAACCAGAGGCAAGAAAAACAACCGCAACCAGAGGCAAGAAAAACAACCGCAACCAGAGGCAAGAAAAACAACCGCAACCAGAGGAGAGAAAAACAACCGCAACCAGAGGAGAGAAAAACAACCGCAACAAGAGGAGAGAAAAACGACCGCAACCAGAGTAGAGAAAAACAACAGCAACCAGAGGAGAGAAAAAACGACCGCAACCAGAGGAGAGAAAAACGACCGCAACCAGAGGCAAGAAAAACAACGGTAACCAGAGGAGAGAAAAACAACGGTAACCAGAGGAGAGAAAAACGACCGCAACCAGAGGAGAGAAAAACAACCGCAACCAGAGGAGAGAAAAACAACCGCAACCAGAGGAGAGAAAAACAACCGCAACCAGAGGCAGAAAAAACAACCGCAACCAGAGGAGAGAAAAACAACCGCAGCCAGAGGAAAGAAAAACAACCGCAACCAGAGGAAAGAAAAATACCATTTTGTGAATACTCACCTGTAAAATGGGTATTAGTATGTCACACACCCCACTTCAAACATTAATAATTACACTTGGATAAACCCACCAGCAGGTGGTGACGTTGCAGAGAAGTCTTGAAAAAACGAGCCCCTCCCGGTACCAAGAAAAACCATTGGTAACCCTCAAACTGTAAATAAAGCTTCACCATATAAAGAATGTCACACATCCAGCTTCAAACATTAATAATTACACTTGGGACAACCAAAAGCAGTATCCACAAAGGGCGGGTATCCACAAGGCAATAATGCAAAACTCAAACCACTGCAGCCTGCAAAACTTTGCGGCCAAACACAGCATCCGCTGAAGCCCGCACATCAACCTTGTGAAACTTGGAAAAAGGGTGAACAGAAGACCAAGTAGCAGCGTTACAAACTTGTTCAACAGAAGCCTGGTGCTGAAAAGCCCAAGACGCTCCAACAGTAGAATGAGTAGAATGAGCAGTGATACGAAAAGGAGGAACCTTCCCCTTGGCAGAATAGGCCCCAACAACAGCCTGACGAATCCATTTGCTGATGGAAGACTTAGCCGGAGCCAAACCTTTCCTGGGCCCACAAGGCACCACAAACAGAACATCAGTCTTACGAAAAGAAGAAGTAGTAAGCAAATAGTACTTCACACAGCGTACCACATCCAAACAATGCAAAACCCTCTCCTTGTCGTTCCTAGGCTTAGGACACAAGGATGGAAGAACAACGTCCTGACTAAGGTGAAAGGCAGAAACAACCTTAGGAAGAAGGTCTGATTTGAAACGAAAAAAAACCACCTTGTCCTGATGTCTCTCAAAGTAAGGAGCCTGAATCGACAAAGCTGCCAACTCCGAGACACGCCGAACAGAAGTGATGGCCACCAAAAAGGCAACCTTCTGAGTCAAAGTAGAAAGAGCAATATCATGTAAAGGCTCAAAGGGAGGACACTGAAGAGCAGACAGAACCAGAGTCAAATCCCACACGGGGAGCAAAGGTTTCCTGGGAGGTCGTACATGCGTAACCCCCTGGAAAAAAAGTCTTAACCAAAGGATGAAGTGCAAAACCCCTTTGAAAAAAGACAGACAGAGCAGAAACCTGCCCTTTCAAGGTACTCAGCTGGAGACCAGAGTCCAGCCCCGATTGCAGAAAATCCAAAATTCTGGAAACAGAAAAGACCCTACAGGGCAAAGACCTAACCTCACACCAGTCAATATAAGACCTCCAAGTCCTATAGTAGATGGTAGAAGAAGACCTCTTCCTAGCACTAATAAGAGTCTGAATAACAGAATCAGAAAGCCCTTCCTCCTTTAAAGTGGACCAACACCCACGGGTGATCGGCCCGGGAATCTATAAGAATCTATAAGATTCCCGGGCCGATCACCCCCCACCCCGCGGGACATCCGAGATCGGGATGTCCCGCGGGGTGAAACCCCCCCAAACACCCCAACTCACCTACCTTATCTTCGGCGGCGGCTCCCTCGCGCCCCTGTAGGCGTGCGCGCGCCCGCGCCGGCCGTCTGCGAATGGCCGGCGCGGGCGCGCGCGCGTCAAAAGTGACGCGAGGGAGGCGGCGGCCGCCGCTTAGACGTTCCAGATCTTCCCTTGTACGTCAGCGCTGGGAGCGGGGAGAGGTGAGTTTTTCGGGGGGTTAGGGGGGGTTTCACACAGCGGGGCACCCTGATCGGGGGTGCCCCACCGAAGTGGACCAAGACCCAGGATAGTCAAAATCCTGGGTGTTGGTCCACTTTAAGACGGAGGTTTCAGCAGCCAGGCCGTCAAAGCCAGCGTTGGTAAATTGGGGTAACGCAGTGGACTCTGAGTGAGCAGGTCCGGCCGAAGAGCCAAAACGAACTGAACCACCGCCAGCCGAACGATGTCTGCGAACCACACCCGCCTTGGCCACCTTGGAGCCACGAGAATGGCAGGAGCCCCTTCCAGGGCCAGCTTTCGCAACACATTGCCTAGCATGGGAAACAGAGGAAACAGATAAAGGAACCCCAGGTCCCCCCAGCTCAGGGACATGGCATCCACTGCCAGAGGATCCTGAGAGAGCGACACGAATGTTTGAAGCTTGTAATTGTGACGAGAGGCAAACAGGTCCACCTCCGCTGTCTCCCACCGGAGACAAAGAGACCGAAACATCTTGGGATCGAGAGACCATTCCCCCCGGCGGGAAGAGCACCTGCTCAGGAAGTCCGCCTCCGTGTTTTCCACTCCCGGAATATACACCGCCGAGATGCAAGGGACATAGATCTCTGCCCAGGCCAGAATTGGGGACACCTCTCAGAAGGCACCCAGACTGCGAGTCCCTCCCTGGTGATTGATGGAAGCAACCGCCGTGCGATTGTCTGACCGAACCAGAACCGGAAAGCCCTGTAACTGGTGTGTCAAGTGAGACAGAACCAACCTGATGGCTCTTAGCTCCAGAACATTGATGGGCAAGTGGGCCTCCTGAGGGCCCCACAGCCCCTGGAACTGAAGACCCTTCCAGAAGCCTCCCCATCCCGAAAGACTGGCGTCCGTGGTGACAGTTTCCCAAGGAGGCGTCAGAAACGACCTGCCCCTCAAGAGATTGGCAGAGACCATCCACCATTGAAGAGACTGCCGAACCCGGGAGGGCACCTGGAAGGGTAGATCCAACAACCTTGGGCACCGGTCCCAAGACGCCAACAGATGAAGCTGAAGCGTCCTTGTGTGAAACTGAGCAAAGGGAACTGCCTCGAAGGAGGCTACCATCAACCCCACCAGTCCCATCCCTAGCCGGATGGACGGACAAGGATTGGATAGAAGAAGCTGTGCCAAGTTCTGAATCAAGAGAACCTTGGAATGAGGCAGAGACACTCTGTGTTGATAAGAATCCAGAGACATTCCCAGGAAGGACACCACCCTGGCCGGAGAGAGGGAGGATAGTTGATGACTCAGCAGAAATCCTCCAGAGTGGACACCACTGCCATGATGAGAAGGTCATTCAAATAAGGAACGATACGAATCCCCTGGGCTCTGAGAAGGGCCATCACCCCTGCCAGCACCATGGTGAACACCCTTGGAGCCGAGGTAAGGCCGAATGGAAGAGCCACAAACTGAAAATGCCGGTCTTCTACCACGAATTGGAGAAACCTTTGATGAGCCGGAAAGATAGGAACTTAAAGGTAGGCATCCTTGATGTCTTTGGACGTCATGAAGTCCCCCTGCCGAAGAGAATTAATGGCAGAACGCAGAGTTTCCATACGTAATTTCCGGGGACGGATAAACCTGTTGAGGAACTTCAGATCCAGGATGGGACAAACCGAACCGTCTATCTTGGGCACTATAAAGAGATTGAAATAATACCCGAGGCCCACATCCGAGGGAGGAACCGGACAGATGACCGCCATGTCCAGAAGATTCCTTACAGCCGCCGAGAGCCCCTGCGCGGCCAGAGGATCCGAAGGCACACGAGACCTGGAAAACCTCCAGCTCGTAACCGAACGACACCACCTCCCGAATCCATCTGTCCGAGACCGCCTGGTCCCAGACCTGGGAGAAGTGTCGCAACCGTCCCCCCACCCGCAAGGGTGAGAGCGCCCCCTCATTGCTGAGCGGGCTTGGCAGCGGGTTTGGGCTTGGAGCCCCAGGAGTGACCGAGACGGCCACGGCCTCTGCACCTGTTCCAAGCGGCACCCCTGGTGACGGCGAAGGCCGAACCCCTGCCAGCTCTGGCTCCCCGAAAGGAGGGATTAAAAGAGGCCACCCCCCGAAAGGAACGGCGTAGTTTCTTGCGCTGAGGTAACCTACCTCCCTTGGCAACAGACTCCAATTTCTCACCAAACAGATGCAAACCCAAAAAGGGAAGAGCCGTAAGCGACTTTTTAGAATTAAAATCAGCAGTCCATTGCCGCAGCCACACCGACCGCCGGATAGCCACTAACAAGGCCGAGGTCCTACTATACATCACCATGGCGTCATCCTGAGCGGCAAGCACAAGCGACAAGAAGGACTCACAACGCTTGAGAGCCACAAACTCCTCACAAACTGGATGAAGGTCTAACAACAAATCCCTGACAATGGACCTGGAAGCCAACAACAAAAGTGCCAAAGCACAGACAGGCCTCAATGCCGAACCAACACTGGCAAAGCCGTGGCGAGCCAGCTGGTCAATCCGTCTATCCTCACCATCCTTGATGGTAGTACAGACAGGGGAGTGCAACACAGCCGTGTTAGACAGCCACAAAACTGGGGCATCGACCTCAGGGGGAGAAGATCATCGCTTAACCAGGTCCGCCGGGAAAGGGTACCTCTTATCCCAACCTGGCGGAACACCAGCAAGACCAGTAGGCTGCTCCCATTCTTTAAGGATGACATCATCTTTGATTGGGGAACATCATGCGCGGCTTGGCCACCTCAAATAACTTACCCTTAGGCTTGGGAGCCACCTCAGGAGGGTCCAAAGCCAAGACCTCAAACATTTGAGCCAGGATCGAAGGAGTGTCAAAGACCTCCCCCGTCGGCTGCTCACCAGCAGCACTAAACAGTTGCTGGTCATCAGGCTCATCCGATTCCACAAGGAGCTCCCCATCCTCAAGCGGGGGGCAATCGGACAAGTCTAAGGACTCAAAAACACCAACATCACAGGCCGGCGGAGCCGGGGAAAAATGTTTCTGCTTAGCTGGAGCCTTTTGGGCAACCACAGCGGAAAACATTTTCTCAAGGCTGGCCAACCTGGCGCACACCTCGGATTGCGAATCCCCACCCACGACACGTCACATGGGGTCCGGAACAGGCGGGGAGGGGTAGGGGATGACACGGGCAACGAGGAGCCGGAGGCCGGGGTACCAGACTGCCGCGCAATGTTCCGCTGTGCACATGGAATGCAGATTATGACATCATCCCCTGGGAAAGGAGTCCCACAACCCCCACATAGCCTGGATTGCCCCGCAGGGCCGTTTCCGGAATCGCTGGAAGCCTCCATAATGGTGAAATTTTGGTATACGCAATTACCCAGGGATTTATGCAATAAGCAACCCGGGATGCCCCTTTTAACATTCTGTGTGGGAGGATTTATATGGTACAAAATTTTATGGAACCCCAGATATCTAAGACCGGGAGACCCCTTCAGCATGGGATCCCGGAATCTGTAATGGAAAGGACACCAGTCACTCAGGGACAATGGGATTCCACAACATACAGCAAGCACAATAACACATGTTAACAATGAAGTACAAACATTGTAAAGGAAAAGAAACATTAACCTTGCTGAACACAAAGGCACAAGCCAATAAAGAAGGCAGAGCCTGACTCACGACTGGCGACACGAGAGCAGCATAAGCAGAGCGCACCGAAGCGAGGAGGAAGGAGAAGGAGGGTGGGCCGTCCCAGGAGGCGCGAAGCGCCCCGGCCCCCGATATGGGGCTGCGCGAGGCGCGGCCCCGCCCCTCTCCAGTCAGAAAACCGCTGCAAGAAAAGGGAGGCGGCCGTCTGACGCACACGCGTCCGGCCCAGCCTCCCCATCGCAGAGTGACAAGGAGCCCAGCTACTAAGCGGGCTCCCAAACGGCGCCAAGCGGGAGCGGGCTGGACGCCGGCTCGCGCGCCAAGGCTGGCCCCGCCCCCCGCCATCACGGACAGCAAAAACTACCCAAGCACAGAGCGGTGCAGCCAACGAGTGCCTGAGGTGGGAAAGCTTCCCAACACAAAAACGCACCATGGTCTCAAGAGAGACCGCAGTAAAAATACCATTTTGTGAATACTCACCTGTAAAATGGGTATTGTAAGTATGTCTTCAAGAAATTCATAACGTGTGGGTAATACTGACCTGTAGAGGGCGATATGCAGAGATGCCAGGAAAAAAGAGAGCCCCTCCCGGTCCATAAATACCTGGGACCTCCCACTCATTACCCAGTATAAGAACAGCAGTAAGGTAAGGGACCAGGAAGAGCCCAACACAAAGCATAACAACGCAAAGTTCACCATATAAAGGATCCAGAATACAAAAGGGCAGGGTGAAGCGGGGTGTGTGACATACTTACAATACCCATTTTACAGGTGAGTATTCACAAAATGTTATTATTCTAAGTATGTCACACACCCAGCTTCAAGAAATTCATAACGTGTGGGACATCCAACAGCAGTGTCCATAAAGGGCGGGGATCCAAAACAAGGCAACAAGGCACAACTTAAACCACTGCAGCTTGCAGAACTTTGCGGCCAAACACAGCATCAGCTGAGGCCCGAACATCAACCTTGTAAAACTTGGAAAAAGTGTGAACAGAAGACCAAGTAGCAGCCTTACAAACTTGCTCAACAGGCCTGGTGCTGAAAAGCCTAGGACGCCCCAACCGCACGAGTAGAATGAGCAGTAACACGAAAAGGGGGTACCTTCCCTTTGGCAGAATAGGCCCCAACTATGGTCTGACGGATCCATTTACTGATGGAAGACTTGCGTGGCGCCAAACCTTTCCTGGGCCCGGAGGGCACCACAAAAAAGGCATCAGTCTTACGAAAGGAAGACGTTACCTCCAAATAATACTTCACAACACGAACCACATCCAAAGAATGCAGGGCCCTCTCCTTGTCATTGCTGGGATTAGGACACAGAGAGGGCAGAACGATGTCTTGGTTTAGGTGAAAGGCAGAAACAACCTTAGGAAGGAAATCGGACTTGAAACAAAAAACCACCTTGTCCTGATGCCCCTCAAAGTACGGAGCTTGAATGGACAAAGCCGCCAACTCAGAGACACGCCTAACCGAAGTGATGGCTACCAAAAAGGCCACCTTCTGCGTAAGTGAAGACAAAGCAATATCATTCAAGGGCTCAAAAGGAGAATCCTGAAGCGCAGAAAGAACCAAATTCAAATCCCAAACAGGGAGCAAAGGTTTTCTAGGAGGCTGCACGTGCGTGACTCCCTGGAAAAAAGTCTTAACCAAAGGATGTAGGGCAAATGACCTTTGAAAGAACACTGCAGAAACCTGCCCCCTCAGAATACTAAGCTGGAGCCCCAGGTCCAGACCATGTTAAAGAAACTCCAGGATTCTGGAGATGGAAAATTCCCTACAAGGCAACGCCCTGATCTCACACCAATCAATATAAGACGTCCAAGTCCTATAGTAGATATTAGAGGAAGACCGCTCCCTAGCACTAATGAGAGTTCGAATCACAGCATCGGAAAGACCTTCCTCCTTCAAAATGGAGGTTTCAGCAGCCACACCGTCAAAGCCAGCGTTGGTAAATTGGGATAACGTAGTTGACCCTGGGTGAGCAGATCCGGCAGCAGGGGCAGAACGAACGGATCCTCTGCTAACCTTACCACATCTGCGAACCAAACCTGTCTTGGCCACCTTGGAGCCACCAGAATTGCTGACGGACCCTCCAGGGCCAGCTTGCGCACCACTCTGGCCACCAAGGGAAACGGAGGGAACAGATACAGAAACCCCAGATCCCTCCAGTTCAGAGACATGGCATCCAGTGCCAGAGCCAGTGGATCCCGTGAGAGAGACACAAATGTGGGAAGTTTGTGATTGTGACGAGAGGCAAAGAGGTCCACCACCTGGGACCCCCACCTGAGACAAATCAAGCGAAACACTTTGGGGCTGAGAGACCATTCCCCCCGGCGAGATGAGAACCTGCTCAGAGAGTCCGCCTCTGTGTTCTTCGCTCCCAGAATGTAAACTGCTGAAATGCATGGGACGTGGGTCTCCGCCCAGGCCAGAATCAAAGACACTTCCTTGAGGGCACTCCTGCTGCGAGTCCCTCCCTGGTGATTGATGTAGGCGACCGCCGGCCGATTGTCCGACCGGACTTGAACCGGCAATCCTTGCAACTGATGAGTCAAGCGAAACAGAACCATCCTGATGGCCCTCAATTCCAGAACATTGATGGACTCGTGAGCCTTCTGAGGCCCCCACAGTCCCTGAAACTGACGATCCTTCCAGAACCCCCCCATCCTGATAGACTGGCATCTGTGGCGACCGTCTCCCAACAAGGGGCCAGAAAGGATCTGCCCCTCGACAGATTGATTGGATCCAGCCACCACTGAAGGGAGCACCGAACTCGGGGGTCATCAGGAAGGACTGATCCAACGACAGTGGCAACCCGTCCCAGGCCGCCAACAGATGGAGCTGGAGTGTCCTTGTGTGGAACTGAGCAAAGGGAACCGCTTCGAAGGAGGCTACTATCAATCCTACCAGCCTCATCCCCAGTCTGATGGCCGGACGAGGGATAGACAGGAGGAGTCGAACCAACTCCTGAATCAAGAGAACCTTGGAGTGAGGAAGAAACACCCTGGCCTGGGAGATATCCAGGGACATTCCCAGAAAAGACACTAACCTGGACGGAGAAAGGGAGGACTTGGGGTAATTGATCACCCACCCGAATCTCTCCAGACTGGACACCACAGTTCAGGTGTCCAATACCGCTTGGCTGAAGGAAGATGCCATAATGAGAAGGTCATCCAGATAAGGGACAATGTGAATACCCTGGGCTCTGAGGAGAGCCATCACCCCGGCCAGCACCTTGGTGAAAACCCTTGGAGCCGAGGTAAGACCGAAAGGAAGTGTCACAAACTGAAAATGCCGATCCTCCACCACGAACCTGAGAAATCTCTGGTGCGCTGGAAAAATCGGCACATGCAGATAGGCGTCCTTGATGTCTACGGACGTCAGAAAGTCCCCCTGCCGAAGAGAATGGATAGCTGAACGCAGCATTTCCATGCGAAATTTCCGCGGACGGACGAACCTGTTGAGGATCTTTAGATCCAGAATGGGTCGAACCGAGCCGTCCTTCTTGGGCACCGTGAACAGACTGGAATAAAAGCCCCGACCCCTGTCTGAGGGGGACACTGGGCAAATAACTGCCATATCCAACAGACTCTTTACTGCCGCTTGGAGCTCCTGCGCGGCCAGAAGGTCCGAAGGCACCCGAGACCTGAGGAATCTGGGAGGGGGCCGGAGCTCGAACTCCAGCTTGTAGCCGGAAGTCACCACTTCCCGGATCCATCTGTCCGAGACCTCCCGGTCCCAGACCTGGGAGAAGTGTTGCAGCCGTCCCCCCACCCACATGGGTGAGGGCGCCCCCTCATTGCTGAGCTGGCTTGGCAGCGGGTTTGGGCTTAGAGCCCCAGCTGTATCCTGGGCGGGCACGTCCTCTGCCCCTGTTCCAGGAATCTCCTCTGGCTGCGGGGAAAACAATTCCTCTGCCAGCTCTAGCCCCACGAAAGGAAGGAGCAAAGGAACCCGCCCCCCGAAAGGGACGACGCTGTTTTTTGCGTTGAGGTAACGTACCACCCTTGGCAACTGAATCCAACTTCTCACCAAAGAGCCGTAATCCCACAAAGGGAAGAGCGGTCAGCGACTTTTTAGACACAAAATCAGCCGCCCACTGGCGCAACCAAACCGAACGCCGAATAGTCACCAATAGAGCCGATGTTCTGCCACACATCATCAGTGTGTCATCCAAGGCGGCTAGTACAAATGACAAAAACAATTCACACCTTTTAAGGCCAAGGAACTCGTCACTATCCGGATCTAACCCGGAAGAAGTCAACAGGTCTCTGACCACCGACCTGGTAGCCACCACCAGCAGCGCTGAAGCACAAACCGGCCTCATGACTGACCCAACACTGGCAAAACCATGACAAGCCATTTGATCAATGCGTTTATCCTCCCCATCTTTAAGCGTGGAGCAATCAGGAGAATTTAAAACAGTAGTGTTGGATAAACCCAGAATCTGTGCATCCACCTCGGGAGGGGACGCCCAACGCTTAACCGTATCCAAGGGAAAGGGATATTTTTTGTCCCAACCCTGAGGGACACCTGGGAGCCGGGCAGGCCTCTCCCATTCCTTAGCAATAATCCCATCAAAATGCTTTTGGTTAGGAAATTCCAAGCGCGGCCTGGATTCTTCGAAAAATTCCCCCTTTTGCTATGGAACCGCATCAGGAGGAGAAATAGCCAAAACCTCAAACATCTGAGCCAGAACATTAGGAGTATCCGAAGACCTCCCCAAGCCCCGCTCGGTATCAGCACCCACAAACTGCTGATCGTCTGAATTATCTGATTCTTCATATACCTCCCATTCCTCAAGTTGGGAGTAATCAGACCGGTCCAGATTATCAAGATCATCCAAGTCGGCCACCGGTGAAGACGGCAACAAGTGCTTTCTCTTAGCCGTAGCCTTTCTGGTGACCGTGCTGGAGAATAATTTTTCAAGATTGGCCAATCGGGCACACATCTCCAATTGCAACTGCCCACCCATGACTACGTCAGACTGGGCACGGATCAAACTGGGAGGGGGGGGAGGAGAGACCGGCGGCGCTGAACCAGACGCCTGGGGTCCGGACTGCCGCGTAATAGTCTGCTGTGCGCATGGTATACACAGAAATACATCATCGCCAGTAAGGGATGCCCCACACCCCATACACTTCCGGGATTGCCCCGAGGGGAGCCCGAGCCCAGTATCCGGGGATGCCTCCATAAGGTGAACTTATAGTTGGTTGCAATGACTGAGGGAATTACGCATATAAGCAACCCGGGATGCCCCTTTAATGTCCCAAGTGGGAGGATTTGCAATAAGCCAATTAAGAACCCAGGGACCCTAGGACCGGGAGAAACCCCCTAACACCACTGTAGGTTATATCTAAAAGACATAATAAAAAAGGCTAATAAGAAAAGCGGAGTATAAAATATATATATATATATGACATAAAAATATATAATTATAGGTGATGGGACAGAAGGGGGGCCCACCGGGCCACTTACTGTGGTCCTGAAGACAGCTTCCTCTCTCCGTGAGGTAAAGAGCAGCTCTGAGGAGAGAAGGGGGGCGTGGCCAGCCTGAGCAAACAGGCACAGAGAAAAAGCACCTCAGCGGTGCCTGTGACACAGCGGCGGGCCGCAGCGCTAGAAAGCCCGGCCCCGCCCCCAAGAGTGAAAGCGTGAGGGGAGAAGCTCCCCTCCGCCATGACAATGCAAAAAGGCCAGCACCGCAGCCATGTGCGGCCGCGGCGCCGGTCTCAGAAGAGACAGAAGGAGGGGAGCGGGCCGTGGCTTTGACCCTGATGCCCGGCCCCGCCCCTTTTACCTCAGGGAGAAAGCCTGCATAAAAATGGCGGCCACAGCGCCGTTTTGATAGAGAAATACACGTTGTTATGAAGTAATAAATAAGTTAATAACTATTGGGAGGATAATTTAATAAATTAATACATTAAAACATTATTAAGAATTAATGATTACAAAATTTGGACCTAACACCGAATAAGGGGCCCTGCTCCTACCCTCCGCTATCCCGCTAGAGAGAGGGGCATTACCCAAAGGGGGGACCACCCAAAGTGTAAGGCCAAGGGACGGGGCATCCCAAACCGGGGTCACCGTCCCGGATGACCGCCTACCCTCTTATATAGGGTCTCAGGGGAGAGCATTTGCTCTTAAGCACCAAGGGTGCTTTTCTACCCTCACCCGGACTGTCTGTCTACCCTCACCCTAGGCTGGGAGGCATGAGGTAACAGAAAAAAAAGATCCAGGCGGAAATAGATAACTAAAGGGCCGGGAGTCATCCCAGCTACCTGAAATCCCCCTGTGCAAGGAGGAGACATCATCTTCTGACTTGCTCGCAGTCTGCAGAGATGAAGACTGGGGAATGAGTGGGAGGTCCCAGGTATTTATGGACCGGTAGGGGCTCTCTTTTTTCCTGGCATCTCTGCAAGATCGCCATCTACAGGTCAGTATTACCCACACGTTATGAATTTCTTGAAGCTGGGTGTGTGACATACTTAGAATACATACATACACACAGTAAAGCACAAACAACACTCACACAGGTAGAGAGGCCCCCCCCACCCCCCAGCGCAGGGAGAAAGGGGACCGAGCGGGGGACAGTGCCATCACCCATAGGGTGAGAACAGGGACGGGGCATCCCAAATCCGGGATCACCAGACCGGATATCCGCCAAATCCGGGATCACCAGACCGGATATACGCTTTGCCCCCTAATATGAGGCCTGCGGAGGAGCTAAGCTCCTAGGCACCTTAGGGTTCCATCTACCATCGCCTGGCCCAGCAGCCTAGGCTGGGAGGCTTCACTTCTAAGGGCATAACAAAAGAGCCGAGCAGAAATAGACCAGAAGGGGGGGCCGGGGTGTTACCCCGGCTACCTGCAAGCAGGAGACTTCATTCTTCTGTCTTGTCGCCATCTTGCAGAGAAGAACACTGGAAGATAAGTGAGAGGTCCCAGGTATGTATAGACCGGGAGGGGCTCGTTTTTTCAAGACTTCTCTGCAACGCCGCTACCTGCTGGTGGGTTTACCCAAGTGTAATTATTAATGTTTGAAGCGGGGTGTGTGACATACTTAGAATAACAACCGCAGCCAGAGGAAAGAAAAAACAACCGCAGCCAGAGGACAGAAAAAACAACCGCAACCAGAGGAAAGAAAAAACAACCGCAACCAGAGGACAGAAAAAACAACCGCAACCAGAGGACAGAAAAAACAACCGCAACCAGAGGACAGAAAAAACAACCGCAACCAGAGGACAGAAAAAACAACCGCAACCAGAGGACAGAAAAAACAACCGCAACCAGAGGACAGAAAAATACAACGCCAGGGGGCGCTCGACTGCAAGATCAAAAGCTGTCGCTCCTCCCGGCCCCCTATAAAAGCAGGTGTCCCTCTACCATTCCCCAGTGGTTAAAAAGCAGTAAAAGAGGAGACAGGCCGGGAGGCCAAGAAACCATGTTACTTCACATAGCTTCAGCTTGTAGTCTCTCTAACAAAACTAAAGGACTCAATTCAAGAAAAAAAAATGGTAATCACCATAACAGGCAACAAGAGATAAAGAACAAGGGCGGGGTGGGACGACCTGGGCTGGATATAATCAAAAACAATTCTACAGGTGAGTTTCACAGAATTGTATTTTTCCCTATATCCAGTCCAGGTCGTCCCAGTGATATGTGGGACATCCAAAAGCAGTGTCCAAATGGGTGGGATCCCCAGTACGGAGCAGCATGTAGTTCATTTCACTACCGCCTGAAGCACCTTTCGGCCAAAGACCGCGTCAGCTGAGGCCCTGACATCCACCTTGTAAAACTTTGTAAAAGTAGGAACAGAAGACCAAGTGGCGGCCTTACAAACTTGTTCCACCGATGCCTGGTGCGGAAAAGCCTAAGAGGTACCAATAGCTCTAGAGGAATGAGCTGTAATACGAAAAGGAGGTTCCTTCCCCCTGGCAGAATATGCTTGCACCACCGCCTGTCTGATCCACTTACAGAGAGTGGACTTAGCTGGTGGCAAACCTTTCCTAGAACCTTCTGTTAGGACAAAGAGCAAATCCGATTTCCTAAAGAATTCAGTCGCAACCAGGTAATACTTAATGGCTCTGACCACATCCAGGGCATGGAGGGTCCTTTCCTTAGAATTAGTCGGTGCTGGACACAAGGAAGGCAGGACGACTTCCTCATTAAGGTGAAAGGGAGAAACGACCTTAGGCAAAAAATCAGGTTTAAAGTGAAAAACCACCTTATCCTTATGCCGCACAAAATATGAAATGCAAAGCGCGGCCAGCTCTGATACACGACGCACCAAAGTGATTGCTACCAAAAAGAACACTTTGAGAGTCAAAATAGGCAATGCAGTATCGCACAATGGTTCGAAGGGAGGACCCTGAAGAGCAGAAAGTACTAAATTCTAGTCCCACACCGGTATAACTGACGTACACGGTGGCCGGACATGGGTGACTCCCTGGAAAAAGGTCTTGATCAACCTATAATTGGCAATGGATCTCTGGAAAAAGATGGCTAAGGCTGAGACCTGGCATTTCAGGGTGCTCAGCTGAAGACCCAAGTCTAAGCCATGTTGTAAAAACTCCAGAATCCTAGAAATAGAAAAAGTGCCACATAGAAGACTCTTAGACTCGCACCAAGCAATATAGGCGTGCCAAACTCTGTAGTATATCATGGAGGAAGACTTCTTCCGTGCCTGAATCATGGTATGGACAACCGTTGCCGACAGCCCCTTTTCCTTCAGGACTGAGGCTTCAATAGCCAGGCCATCAAAGACAGCGTCCGTAAACTGGGGTGCCGCAGCGACCCCTGTGTGAGAAGCCCTGGATCGTCGGGCATGATGTAGCGATCTACTGACATCTGAAATATGTCCGCAAACCAACTCATTCTCGGCCAGCGAGGAGCCACCAGGATAGTCGGGACCCCTATCTTGCGCAGCACTTGTCCCAGGAGTGGAAACGGAGGGAAAGCATAACTGAATTTGAACTCCGTCCAAGGAATCGCCAGAGCATCTGTGTTTATGGCCAGAGGACCTCTTCAGAGGGAGACGAACCTTGGGAGCTTGTGATTGTGTCTGGACGCAAACAGGTCCAGATCCGGCTGATCCCAGCGGAGACACAGAGCGTGAAAGGTCTTGCTGCTGAGAGACCATTCCCCCAGGCGCGAGGCGCTCCTGCTCAGGGAGTCTGCCTCCTGGTTTTCCAACCCGGGGATGTAGACCGCCGAGATGCAGGGAACATTCTCCTATGCCCAAGACAGAATCTGGGTCACCTCCTTGAGGGCTTGCTTGCTCCGAGTCCCGCCCTGGTGATTGATGTAGGCGACAGCTGTCTGATTATCCGAGCGAACCTGGATCGCACGACCCCTTAAATGTGGAGTCAAAAGAAGAAGCACCAACCGGATCGCTCTCAGCTCCAGGAGATTTATGGGTAAGCGGTTCTCCTGCGGACCCCACTGACCCTGGATCTGCTGAGACTGTCAAACGCCTCCCCAGCCGGTCAGACTGGCATCCGTGGTAACTATCTCCCAACGGGGAGTCAGGAAGAACTTGCCCACCAACAGGATCCAGGAGTCCAACCACAACAAGAGGGACTGCCTGGCCAGGGAAAATTCCTGTTCCAGCGACTCCTGCATCCGGTCTCAGCCGGTCAACAGGTTCAGTTTAAGAGGTCTCGTTTGAAATTGGACGAAGGGCACGGCCTCGAAGCATGACACCATTAGGCCCACCAATCTCATCCCCAGACGGATCGATGGCCGCTGACAGGACAGCAAGGCCTGCACCTGCGTCGGCAGAAAGACCTTGACCTGAGAGGTGTCTATCGTCATGCCCAGGAAGGACCTCACTGTCGAGGGAGTGATAAAGGACTTTGGGTAATTGATTACCCAGCCTAAGGCCTCAAGAGTGGACAACACCGTCCGGGTATCGCTCTCGGCCCGCTGAAGAGACTGGGCCGCAATCAGCAAGTCGTCCAGATAGGGCAGCACACGAATGCCCTGATTCCTCAGGATGGCCATGATGCCCGCCAGCACCTTGGTGAAGACGCGGGGCGCTGAGGAAATCCCGAATGGCAGAGCCACAAACTGGTGGCTCTGCCATTCGGGAGCAAACCTCAGGAACTTCTGATGCCCCTGGAATATCGGGATGTGCAGATAAGCATCCCTGATGTCCACCGTGGTCATGAAGTCACCGGACCGAAGCGAGCTCACCGCCGACCGTAAGGTTTCCATGCCAAAATGTCTGGCTCTGACAAACCTGTTGAGACCCTTCAGGTCCAGGAACAGAGTGGAGTAAAAATCTTGACCCTGTTCCTGACGAGGTACAGGACAAATCACACCTAAACGCAGGAGGTGTTTCACGGCCATTCTCAAACCCTGCGTCTTCAATGGGTTTTGGGATATCTGAAACCGAAGAAATTTTGTGGGTGGCCTGACTGACAGCTCTATTTTGTAAACGGAGGACAACACCTCCTAAATCCACCGATCCGAGATGTGCCGTCTCCAGATATGAGCAAATAGCAGAAGCTGCCCCCCCACCCGAATGGGTGAGGGCGCTGCCTCATGCCTGATGGGACTTGACAGGGGGTTTAGACTTGGCTCCCCAGGCGGTATTGGGTCGGCCACGGGACCTACCTCTACCCTAGGTCCTCTACCACGGCGGCGGCGTAGGTCCTCTACCACGGCGACGGCCACCTGAAAATGAACAGCCTCTTCCTACTCGAAAGGAGCGATAGGCAGATGAGTTCCGAAAGGGCCAAGCAGGCCCCTCTGTCTCTGAGGGAGACTACCATCCTTGACCAGGTGGTTCAGACGCTCCCCGAACAACCAGTGCCCCACCAAGGGGATACTAGTAAGCAACTTTTTGTCTGCGGCATCAGCCGACCATTGCCGCAACCAGGGCGAGCGGTGAAGTGCAACAAGCAGGGCTGAAATCCTGGCCCCAAGCCAGGCCCCATCGTCCATGGCAATGAAATCCACGCAGGCCTTGAGGTCCTTATACTCCTCCGCCTGCTTGCGAGACTTAGCGCTATCCACAAGGCGTCTCACCTTCTTTCTGATGGCCAGAGAGACAATAGCCGCGGTGCACACAGGGCGAAACAAGGCACCAGCAAAGGTTAAGGCATGACAGACCAGTCGATCCATGCGCTTGTCAGCTGGGTCACATAAGGAAGCGGTATCAGGTGAAGGCACAATAGTAGAGTTGGACAACCCCGACACAGGAGCATCCACTTTGTGAGGACGAGACCATAGCCGGACCAGCTCCTCAGGGAAGGGATACCGCCTATACAGGCCCTTAGGCACCGACGGTAGCTTGTTAGGCCTTTCCCATTCCTTGAAAATCATATTAGAAAAATAGGCCTGCCCCAGGAAAGACTCGCCTCTGTCTTTCAGGCCTAAACAAATCACCCTGCTTCTTCTTAGCCGCTCTGGGAGGAACAATGTGTAAGGTCTCAAAAACTGAGGCAAGCAACCTCTCCGTATCATCAGGGAGCCACGCATCTTCATCCGAGGAAGAACCAGACAAACTGTCATCTCCAGCAGAATAATCCGCAGTGGAACGGGAATCATCTGGCAACTCACCTTCCTCCACAGAGCCCAGATCATCAAAAAGATCGTCATTATCCGAGTAGACGGGCTCGATGTGCTGCCTTTTACTCGTGGCCTTTTTAGGAGCGAGATCTGTCTCTCGAGACTGGCCACCCTATGCGCCAAATCAACCTGGGACCCCCGGCTGGCTTCCCCCTCACTGAGGGCTAAGTGCAGCAGTGGAGGGTCCTGAGAGGCCATAGGCAGTGAAGGGCTAGGAGCAGGGACGCCCGCCCGGTCATGGTATAAAAAGATTCTCTTGGCGCAAGTGGTACAAACAGTGCTGAATCTGCCCCAAAGGACTGGCACTGCACAAGGGACAGAGCTTCACCCGCCCAGATGGGGCCCCCAGCTCACTATCCCCAGATGCCTCCATTATGGTGATTAGAAAAAAATTTGCAATGCCGGTTACAAGGCACTAACGGCCCAAACCTATGTGATCCCTCTTAATAAAGGAAGAGGGGACAGGGAGGAACCACAACCCTCAACCACGACCTATGCAAAATAAAAGAGGAAAAGGACCATCAGATCCCTAAACCGAGATATGCATGAGAAGTAATATTAAAACATTCAAAAGGGGGCTCACAACACTGACAGGTCTCGAGGGAGCGATGCAGGCAGCAGCAAGACGGCAACGGGGACAGCGCAGAAACGCAGCACAGCTTCCAGCTTGTTCCTCGAGGGGCAGGCCGCGTCGCGATGACGCGTTCCATGTCATCGTGCGGCTCTGCCCCCCCGCTGATGGCGCGCGAAAAGCGGCCGCCCATCCTTACAGCGCGGCCAATATCCCCTTATGAGGGGCAGCAGTGAGGGCCACCATGACAGAGAAAACCTCACGATCCGCGCGAGCGGCGTCCCCCCCACCCCATCACAGCGTGACGAGTCAGGATGGAGGGAGAAGAGACACAGCTAGCTCAGGAGAGCCCGCGAGGGAGCAAGGGAGGTAAGATTAAAGCCTATGGGCAGGGAGGGTAATACAGGCACAAATAAGCCCTAGCAAGTGGTTCCCCCCTTAGGCTCGCCATAAGCCTATGGCCGGCTAGAGGGGTCTGCAGCCCAGAGCCTAGCTCTGCCGAACGCCTGACCCTGGTGTTCTCCCTACTGACACCATCCCGAAGCAGCCAGCGTCTGGGAGGCAAAAATGGGTCTGCCAGGATCAGTGGAAATAGGGCCCGCAGCGGCCGACGGGCTAGGAGGCCCCGCTCTGCTGCCGAAATCCGAGAGAGAGTATCCAACGATCTTCAGCAGCCAGACTGCAAGATGAACACTGGCGAATAATAGAGGGACACCTGCCTTTATAGGGGGCCGGGAGGAGCGACAGCTTTTGATCTCGCAGTCGAGCGCCCCCTGGGAGCGGAATACCCACGTCATCACTGGGACGACCTGGACTGGATATAGGGAGAAACAAATGTAACCTAATCGTGGCACTGGGTGGCTAATTGTGGCACTGACTGTTCATTCATGGCGCTGCGTGGCTAATCATGGTGCGACGATTAGCCACACAGTACAACGATTAACCGTCCAGCGCCACAATTAGCCACCCAGTACAACGATTAGCCGCCCAGCAACACGAATAAACACTCAGAGCCACGATTAGCTACACAGTGCCACGATTAGCGAACCAGCGGCACAAATAAACACTCAGTGCCACAATTAGCCGCACAGTACAACAATTAGCGAACCGGTGCCACAAATAAACACTCAGTGCCACAATTAGCCGCCCAGCGCCACGACTAGCCGCCCAACACCACGATTAGCCATCCAGCCCCACGATTGGCCACCCAGCGCCACGATTAGCCATCCAGCCCCACGATTGGCCACCCAGCGCCACGATTAGCCATCCAGCACCACGATTAGCCGCCCAGCACCATGATTAGCTGCCCAGCACCACGATTAGCCATCCAGCGCCACGATTAGCCACCCAGCACCACAATTAGCCGTCCAGCACTACGATTAGCCGCCCAGCACCATGATTAGCTGCCCAGCACCACGATTAGCCATCCAGCGCCACGATTAGCCACCCAGCGCCACGATTAGCCTCCAGCGCCACGATTAGCCGCCCAGCACGATTAGCTTCCCGGCGCCACGATTACCCACCCAGCACTACGATTACCCACCCAGCACCACGATTAGCCATCCAGCGCCACAATTAGCCACCCAGCGCCACGATTAGCCACCCAGCGCCAGGATTAGCCACCCAGCGCCACGATTAGCCATCCAGCGCCACGATTAGCCATCCAGCGCCACGATTAGCCACCCAACATCACGAGTAGCCACCCAGGGCCACGAGTAGCCACCCAACACCATGATTAGTCTCTCAGCCCCACAATTAACTACCAGGCACTATGATTAGCTGCCCAGTGCCACGAATAACCACCAGGGTCCACGAGTAGCCGCCAGCGCCATAATTAACCGCCCAGCACCACGATTAGCCGCCCAGCACCATAATTAGCTGTCCAGCACCATAATTAGCCGCCCAGCACCATAATTAGCCGCACAGCACCACGATTAGCCGCACAGCACCACGATTAGCCGCCCAGCACCACGATTAGCTGCCCGCCGGTCCTCTGTATACAGACACAGATACTTACCCAGCACACGGAGCTCTATGCTGGTGGCCTCGGATCCTCTGTATACAGACACTTACCCAGCACACGGAGCTCTATGCTGGTGGCCTCGGGTCCTCTGTATACAGACACTTACCCAGCACACGGAGCTCTATGCTGGTGGCCTCGGGTCCTCTGTATACAGACACTTACCCAACACACGGAGCTCTATGCTGGTGGACTCCATCTTCTGCTTGTTGTTGATAGTGACGTCCACCTCTGCCAGGTAGGGTCCCGATTCGGCCTTGGTCAGGCCCCTTATGGTCAGAGCCAGGGTGGTCGCATTGAGGGTGGCCCGGTCTCCGACCTCATAAAACTTTAGATACGGGGGGTCCACATCCATCTCCACAACCTTGTCCTGATGGAACTTCCACATCACGCTGAAGAAGGTGCCGCTGAACCTCGGGGTCAGAGTCACACTGCCACCAACTGCTGCTGAGATGACGGCCGGCGCCTGAGCTGCAGAGAGAGAGAGACAGAGGTAAGTGAGGAGGAGCCTAAGCTGCAGAGAGACAGAGGTAAGTGAGGAGGAGCCTGAGCTGCAGAGAGAGAGACAGAGGTAAGTGAGGAGGAGCCTGAGCTGCAGAGAGACAGAGGTAAGTGAAGAGGAGCCTGAGCTGCAGAGAGACAGAGGTAAGTGAGGAGGAGCCTGAGCTGCAGAGAGAGAGACAGAGGTAAGTGAGGAGGAGCCTAAGCTGCAGAGATACAGAGGTAAGTGAGGAGGAGCCTGAGCTGCAGAGAGACAGAGGTAAGTGAGGAGGAGCCTGAGCTGCAGAGAGACAGAGGTAAGTGAGGAGGAGCCTGAGCTGCAGACAGAGGTAAGTGAGGAGGAGCCTGAGCTGCAGACAGAGGTAAGTGAGGAGGAGCCTGAGCTGCAGAGAGAGACAGAGGTAAGTGAGGAGGAGCCTGAGCTGCGGAGACAGAGGTAAGTGAGGAGGAGCCTGAGCTGCAGAGAGACAGAGGTAAGTGAGGAGGAGCCTGAGCTACAGAGAGACAGAGGTAAGTGAGGAGGAGCCTGAGCTGCGGAGAGACAGAGGTAAGTGAGGAGGAGCCTGAGCTGCAGAGAGACAGAGGTAAGTGAGGAGGAGCCTGAGATGCAGAGAGACAGAGGTAAGTGAGGAGGAGCCTGAGCTGCAGAGAGACAGAGGTAAGTGAGGAGGAGCCTGAGCTGCAGAGAGACAGAGGTAAGTGAGGAGGAGCCTGAGCTGCAGAGAGACAGAGGTAAGTGAGGAGGAGCCTGAGCTGCAGAGAGAGAGAGAGAGACAGAGGTAAGTGAGGAGGAGCCTGAGCTGCGGAGAGACAGAGGTAAGAGAGGAGGAGCCTGAGCTGCAGAGAGACAGAGGTAAGTGAGGAGGAGCCTGAGCTGCAGAGAGACAGAGGTAAGTGAGGAGGAGCCTGAGCTGCAGAGAGACAGAGGTAAGTGAGGAGGAGCATGAGCTGCAGAGAGACAGAGGTAAGTGAGGAGGAGCCTGAGCTGCGGAGAGACAGAGGTAAGTGAGGAGGAGCCTAAACTGCAGAGCGACAGAGGTAAGTGAGGAGGAGCCTGAGCTGCAGAGAGACAGAGGTAAGTGAGGAGGAGCCTGAGCTGCAGAGAGACAGAAGTAAGTGAGGAGGAGCCTGAGCTGCAGAGAGAGACAGAGGTAAGTGAGGAGGAGCCTAAACTGCAGAGCGACAGAGATAAGTGAGGAGGAGCCTGAGCTGCGGAGAGACAAAGGTAAGTGAGGAGGAGCCTGAGCTGCAGAGAGACAGAGGTAAGTGAGGAGGAGCTTGAGCTGCAGAGAGAGACAGAGGTAAGTGAGGAGGAGGAGCCTGAGCTGCGAAGAGACAGAGGTAAGTGAGGAGGAGCCTGAGCTGCAGAGAGAGACAGAGGTAAGTGAGAAGGAGCCTGAGCTGCATAGAGAGACAGAGGTAAGTGAGGAGGAGGAGCCTGAGCTGCGGAGAGACAGAGGTAAGTGAGGAGGAGGAGCCTGAGCTGCAGAGAGACAGAGGTAAGTAAGAAGGAGCCTGAGCAGCAGAGAGACAGAGGTCAGTGAGGAGGAGGAGCCTGAGCTGCATAGAGAGACAGAGGTAAGTGAGGAGGAGGAGCCTGAGCTGCAGAGAGAGACAGAGGTAAGTGAGGAGGAGCCTGAGCTGCAGAGAGACACAGGTAAGTGAGGAGGAGCCTAAACTGCAAAGCAACAGAGGTAAGTGAGGAGGAGCCTGAGCTGCAGAGAGACAGAGGTAAGTGAGGAGGAGCCTAAACTGCAGAGAGACAGAGGTAAGTGAGGAGGAGCCTAAACTGCAGAGAGACAGAGGTAAGTGAGGAGGAGCCTGAGCTGCAGAGAGACAGAGGTAAGTGAGGAGGAGCCTGAGCTGCAGAGAGACAGAGGTAAGTGAGGAGGAGCATGAGCTGCAGAGAGACAGAGGTAAGTGAGGAGGAGCCTGAGCTGCAGAGAGACAGAGGTAAGTGAGGAGGAGCCTGAGCTGCAGAGAGACAGAGGTAAGTGAGGAGGAGCCTGAGCTGCAGAGAGACAGAGGTAAGTGAGGAGGAGCCTGAGCTGCAGAGAGACAGAGGTAAGTGAGGAGGAGCCTGAGCTGCAGAGAGACAGAGGTAAGTGAGGAGGAGCCTGAGCTGCAGAGAGACAGAGGTAAGTGAGGAGGAGCTTGAGCTGCAGAGAGAGACAGAGGTAAGTGAGGAGGAGGAGCCTGAGCTGCGAAGAGACAGAGGTAAGTGAGGAGGAGCCTGAGCTGCAGAGAGACAGAGGTAAGTGAGGAGGAGCCTAAACTGCAGAGCGACAGAGGTAAGTGAGGAGGAGCCTGAGCTGCAGAGAGACAGAGGTAAGTGAGGAGGAGCCTGAGCTGCAGAGAGACAGAGGTAAGTGAGGAGGAGCCTGAGCTGCAGAGAAAGACAGAGGTAAGTGAGGAGGAGCCAAAACTGCAGAGAGAGGCAGAGGTAAGTGAGGAGGAGGAGCCTGAGCAGCGGAGAGACAGAGGTAAGTGAGGAGGAGCCTGAGCTGCAGAGAGAGACAGAGGTATGTGAGGAGGAGCCTGAGCTGCAGAGAGAGACAGAGGTAAGTGAGGAGGAGGAGCCTGAGCTGCGGAGAGACAGAGGTAAGTGAGGAGGAGCCTGAGCTGCAGAGAGACACAGAGGTAAGTGAGGAGGAGCCTGAGCTGCAGAGAGACAGAGGTAAGAGAGGAGGAGCCTAAGCTGCAGAGAGACAGATGTAAATGAGGAGGAGCCTGAGCTGCAGAGAGAGACAGAGGTAAGTGAGGAGGAGCCTGAGCTGCGGAGAGACAGAGGTAAGTGAGGAGGAGGAGCCTGAGCTGCAGAGAGAGAGAGAGACAGAGGTAAGTGAGGAGGAGGAGCCTGAGCTGCGGAGAGACAGAGGTAAGTGAGGAGGAGTCTGAGCTGCAGAGAGACAGAGGTAAGTGAGGAGGAGCCTGAGCTGCAGAGAGAGACAGAGGTAAGTGAGGGGGAGCCTGAGCTGCAGAGAGAGAGAGAGACAGAGGTAAGTGAGGAGGAGGAGCCTGAGCTGCAGAGAGACAGAGGTAAGTGAGGAGGAGTCTGAGCTGCAGAGAGACAGAGGTAAGTGAGGAGGAGTCTGAGCTGCAGAGAGACAGAGGTAAGTGAGGAGGAGCCTGAGCTGCAGAGAAACACAGAGGTAAGTGAGGGGGAGCCTGAGCTGCAGAGAAAGACAGAGGTAAGTGAGGAGGAGCCTGAGCTGCAGAGAGACAGAGGTAAGTGAGGAGGAGCCTGAGCTGCAGAGAGACAGAGGTAAGTGAGGAGGAACCTGAGCTGCAGAGAGACAAAGGTAAGTGAGGAGGAGCCTGAGCTGCAGAGAGACAGAGGTAAGTGAGGAGGAGGAGCCTGAGCTGCAGAGAGACAGAGGTAAGTGAGGAGGAGTCTGAGCTGCAGAGAGAGACAGAGGTAAGTGAGGAGGAGCCTGAGCTGCAGAGAGACAGAGGTAAGTGAGGAGGAGGAGCCTGAGCTGCAGAGAGAGGCAGAGGTAAGTGAGGAGGAGGAGCCTGAGCTGCAGAGAGAGACAGAGGTAAGTGAGGAGGAGCCTAAACTGCAGAGCGACAGAGGTAAGTGAGGAGGAGCCTGAGCTGCGGAGAGACAGAGGTAAGTGAGGAGGAGCCTGAGCTGCAGAGAGACAGAGGTAAGTGAGGAGGAGCCCGAGCTGCAGAGAGAGACAGAGGTATGTGAGGAGGAGCCTGAGCTGCAGAGAGAGACAGAGGTAAGTGAGGAGGAGGAGCCTGAGCTGCGGAGAGACAGAGGTAAGTGAGGAGGAGCCTGAGCTGCAGAGAGAGACAGAGGTAAGTGAGGAGGAGCCTGAGCTGCAGAGAGACAGAGGTAACTGAGGAGGAGCCTGAGCTGCAGAGAGACAGAGGTAAGTGAGGAGGAGCCTGAGCTGCAGAGAGACAGAGGTAAGTGAGGAGGAGCCTGAGCTGCAGAGAGACAGATGTAAGTGAGGAGGAGCCTGAGCTGCAGAGAGAGACAGAGGTAAGTGAGGAGGAGCCTGAGCTGCGGAGAGACAGAGGTAAGTGAGGAGGAGGAGCCTGAGCTGCAGAGAGAGAGAGACAGAGGTAAGTGAGGAGGAGCCTGAGCTGCAGAGAGACACAGAGGTAAGTGAGGAGGAGCCTGAGCTGCGGAGAGACAGAGGTAAGTGAGGAGGAGGAGCCTGAGCTGCAGAGAGAGAGAGACAGAGGTAAGTGAGGAGGAGCCTGAGCTGCAGAGAGACAGAGGTAAGTGAGGAGGAGCCTGAGCTGCGGAGAGACAGAGGTAAGTGAGGAGGAGGAGCCTGAGCTGCAGGCTCCTCCTCACAGAGAGACAGAGGTGAGGAGGAGCCTGAGCTGCAGAGAGAGACAGAGGTAAGTGAGGAGGAGCCTGAGCTGCGGAGAGACAGAGGTAAGTGAGGAGGAGCCTGAGCTGCAGAAAGAGACAGAGGTAAGTGAGGAGGAGCCTGAGCTGCAGAGAGACAGAGGTAAGTGAGGAGGAGCCTGAGCTGCAGAGAGACAGAGGTAAGTGAGGAGGAGCCTGAGCTGCAGAGAGAGACAGAGGTAAGTGAGGAGGAGCCTGAGCTGCGGAGAGACAGAGGTAAGTGAGGAGGAGCCTGAGCTGCAGAGAGACAGAGGTAAGTGAGGAGGAGCCTGAGCTGCAGAGAGAGACAGAGGTAAGTGAGGAGGAGCCTGAGCTGCAGAGAGACAGAGGTAAGTGAGGAGGAGCCTGAGCTGCAGAGAGAGAGAGACAGAGGTGAGGAGGAGCCTGAGCTGCGGAGAGACAGAGGTAAGTGAGAAGGAGCCTGAGCTGCGGAGAGACAGAGGTAAGTAAGGAGGAGCCTGAGCTGCAGAGAGACAGAGGTAAGTGAGGAGGAGCCTGAGCTGCGGAGAGACAGAGGTAAGTGAGGAGGAGCCTGAGCTGCAGACAGAGGTAAGTGAGGAGGAGCCTGAGCTGCAGAGAGACAGAGGTAAGTGAGGAGGAGCCTGAGCTGCAGAGAGACAGAGGTAAGTAAGGAGGAGCCTGAGCTGCAGAGAGAGAGGTAAGTGAGGAGGAGCCTGAGCTGCGGAGAGACAGAGGTAAGTAAGGAGGAGCCTGAGCTGCAGAGAGACAGAGGTAAGTGAGGAGGAGCCTGAGCTGCAGAGAGACAGAGGTAAGTGAGGAGGAGCCTGAGCTGCGGAGAGACAGAGGTAAGTGAGGAGGAGCCTGAGCTGCAGAGAGACAGAGGTAAGTGAGGAGGAGCCTGAGCTGCAGAGAGACAGAGGTAAGTGAGGAGGAGCCTGAGCTGCAGAGAGACAGAGGTAAGTGAGGAGGAGCCTGAGCTGCAGAGAGACAGAGGTGAGGAGGAGCCTGAGCTGCAGAGAGAGACAGAGGTAAGTGAGGAGGAGCCTGAGCTGCGGAGAGACAGAGGTAAGTAAGGAGGAGCCTGAGCTGCAGAGAGACAGAGGTGAGGAGGAGCCTGAGCTGCAGAGAGACAGAGGTGAGGAGGAGCCTGAGCTGCAGAGAGAGACAGAGGTAAGTGAGGAGGAGCCTGAGCTGCGGAGAGACAGAGGTAAGTAAGGAGGAGCCTGAGCTGCAGAGAGACAGAGGTAAGTAAGGAGGAGCCTGAGCTGCAGAGAGACAGAGGTAAGTGAGGAGGAGCCTGAGTTGCAGAGAGACAGAGGTAAGTGAGGAGGAGCCTGAGCTGCAGAGAGACAGAGGTAAGTGAGGAGGAGCCTGAGCTGCAGAGAGACAGAGGTAAGTGAGGAGGAGCCTGAGCTGCAGAGAGACAGAGGTAAGTGAGGAGGAGCCTGAGCTGCAGAGAGACAGAGGTAAGTGAGGAGGAGCCTGAGCTGCAGAGAGACAGAGGTAAGTAAGGAGGAGCCTGAGCTGCAGAGAGACAGAGGTAAGTGAGGAGGAGCCTGAGCTGCAGAGAGACAGAGGTAAGTGAGGAGGAGCCTGAGCTGCAGAGAGACAGAGGTAAGTGAGGAGGAGCCTGAGCTGCAGAGAGACAGAGGTAAGTGAGGAGGAGCCTGAGCTGCAGAGAGACAGAGGTAAGTGAGGAGGAGCCTGAGCTGCAGAGAGACAGAGGTAAGTGAGGAGGAGCCTGAGCTGCAGAGAGACAGAGGTAAGTGAGGAGGAGCCTGAGCTGCAGAGAGACAGAGGTAAGTGAGGAGGAGCCTGAGCTGCAGAGAGACAGAGGTAAGTAAGGAGGAGCCTGAGCTGCAGAGAGACAGAGGTAAGTGAGGAGGAGCCTGAGCTGCAGAGAGACAGAGGTAAGTGAGGAGGAGCCTGAGCTGCAGAGAGACAGAGGTAAGTGAGGAGGAGCCTGAGCTGCGGAGAGACAGAGGTAAGTGAGGAGGAGCCTGAGCTGCAGAGAGACAGAGGTAAGTGAGGAGGAGCCTGAGCTGCGGAGAGACAGAGGTAAGTGAGGAGGTGACGTCCCCTCATTAAGGGATGGATGAAGCCACGCCCCCTCATTGAGGGATGAATAGGAGATACATTGTAACAGTTACAACAATAGAAACACTTTGAATAGGCAAATGAATCATTTATTGCGGCAGATCTGCATGTTACACCTCAAAGAGGGACAAATAAGAACGAGGGACGGGGGGCAATATGTAAATTAAGCCACACCCCTCATTGAGGGATAGATGAAGCCACACTCTCTCATTGAGGGATGGGTGAAGCCACGCCCCTTCATTGAGGGATGGATAGGAGATACATTGTAATAGTTATAATAGAAACACTTTGGGCAAATGAATCATTTATTGCGAGGGACAGGGGGCATGGCCTCCAAAGAGGGACAAATGAGAACAACGAGGGACAGGGGGCATGGACTCCAAAGAGGGACAAATGGGAATAACGAGGGACAGGGGTGGCGTGGATTCTAATGAGGTACAAATGAGAGCAATGAGGGACAGGGGGACATGGACTCCAAAGAGGGACAAATGACAACAACGAGGGACAGGAAGACATGGACTCCAAAGAGGGACAAATGACAACAACGAAGGACAGGGGACATGGACTCCAAAGAGGGATATATGCGAACGAGGGACATGGACTCCAAAGAGGGACAAATGACAACAATGAGGGACAGGGGGACATGGACTCCAAAGAGGGACAAATGAGAATGAGGGACAGGGGGACATGGACTCCAAAGAGGGACAAATGACAACAACGAGGAACAGGGGGACATGGACTCCAAAGAGGGACAAATGAGAACGAGGGACAGGGGGGCATGGACTCCAAAGAGGGACACATGACGAGGGACAGGGGGACATTGACTCCAAATAGGGACAAAAAACAACGAGGGACAGGGGGCATGGGTTCCAAAGAGGGACATATGAGAACGGGGGACATGGACTCCAAAGAGGGACAAATGAGAACGAGGGACAGGGGGACATGGACTCCAAAGAGGGACACATGACAACGAGGGACAGGGGGGCATGGACTCCAAAGAGGGACAAATAACGAGGGACAGGGGGCATGGGCTCCAAAGAGGGACAAATGAGAACGAGGGACAGGGGGACATGGACTCCAAAGAGGGACAAATGAGAACGAGGGACAGGGGGACATGGACTCCAAAGAGGGACAAATAACAACGAGGGACAGGGGGCATGGACTCCAAAGAGGGACAAATAACGAGGGACAGGGGGGCATGACTCCAAGGAGGGACACATGAGAACAACGAGGGACATGGACTCCAAAGAGGGACAAAGGACAATGAGGGACAGGGGGCATGGACTCCAAAGAGGGACAAATGAGAACGAGGGACATGGACTCCAAAGAGGGACAAATAACGAGGGACAGGGGGCATGGACTCCAAAGAGGGACAAATAACAAGGGACAGGGGGGCATGACTCCTAGGAGGGACACACAAGAACAACGAGGGACATGGATTCCAAAGAGGGACAAAGGACAACGAGGGACAGGGGGCATGGACTCCAAAGAGGGACAAATAACAACGAGGGACAGGGGGGCATTGACTCTAAGGAGGGACGCATGAGAACGAGGGACATGGACTCCAAAGAGGGACAAAAAACAACGAGGGACAGGGGGCATGGACTCCAAAGAGGGACAAATGACAACAACGAGGGACAGGGGGACATGGACTCCAAAGAGAGACAAAGGAGGAGGGACAGGGGCGTGGACTCCAAAGAAGGACAAATGACAACGAGGGACAGGGGGCGTGTATTCTAATGAGGGACAACCCCTTTTAATGAGGGACACTTTGGAGGTACGCACGCGGCGGTGTGAGACATATAATGGCGCCGCTTTCTTCATACACCGAATGCACTAATATCCCGCACACAGCGGCTACACAGGGCGTGACGTCACCAGCGCCTGGCCTCAGGCCGCCATTTCCCGCCCATTTTCCCCTCAGGCAGCGCATGGCGGCCTCTCCTCAGCACTTACCCCGACACCCGGCCATTAGCAGCAGCAGCATCAGGGAGGTGATGGGGCCACACGGGCAGCTTCTCCTCACCGCCATCGCCTTACCGCACCCGAACATGGCGGCCCGTCCTATAATGAAAGTGAAAGTGAAAGCTGACATATGGCGGCTTGCCAGGGAACTCCCCTCAGAGGACACCGCTCCCTGCCTGAGCTATGGCGGCCTCCTGTCACTTCAATAACTATTATACCTGGCTGTCATGGCGGCCTGCTGTCACTTCAATAACTATTATACCTGGCTGTCATGGCGGCCTGCTGTCACTTCAATAACTATTATACCTGGCTGTCATGGCGGCCTGCTGTCACCTCAGTCACCATTCCCGGCTGTCATGGCGGCCTGCTGTGTCCTCAGTCACCATTATACCCGGCTGTCATGGCGGCCTGCTGTCACCTCAGTCACCATTATACCCGGCTGTCATGGCGGCCTGCTGTGTCAGTCACCATTATACCTGGCTGTCATAGCGGCCTGCTGTGTCCTCAGTCACCATTATACCTGGCTGTCATGGCGGCCTGCTGTCACCTCAGTCACCATTATACCTGGCTGTCATGGCGGCCTGCTGTCACCTCAGTCACCATTATACGCGGCTGTCATGGCGGCTGCTAATTACCCCTCAGCTAATGACTGGACTCGTGTTATTGCTGTACACATGCATAGTGTGGGGGGCATAGAGGACGCATGCCCGGAGCGGTGGGATGCCCTCGCCATGGCCTGGGAGCAGCATGGCCACACCCCCGCTCACAGGCTGCTTCCTCACTTCTAGGCCCCTCATCCTTTATTTACATATATATTTCTCCTCTACTCACAGCTTTGCCCAGTTTTGGTCCTGGCACCCCAATCTGGGATGCCCCGCTGTGTGAACCCCCCCCCCCCAGGGGGCCAAGTATAACTCACCTTTCCCGAGTCCTACGGTGCCTGCGCAAGCTCTCATCCAATCAGCGAGCTAGGATCTGCTCATGTCAGCTCGACCCCAGTCAAGTCTAGGCGAGTGCAACTCGAGCTCCGGAGGACCTGTACTTGCAACCCTTTCTCCAGGGGACCCAAACTCGCATCTCGGTCTCTGGGGGACCCGGACTCGTAACTCGGGCTATGGGGGACTCACAATTTAGGCTCCAGGGGATCCGAACTCATTTTAAAGGGGACCCAAACTCGGGCTCCGGGGAACCCCAACTTGCGACTTGGGCTCTGGGGTACCCCAAATCACAATTAAGGCCCCAGAGACCCAAACTCTCAACGTGGGCTCTGGGGGACCCAATCTCGCAACTCGGGTTCTTGGGGATCCAAACTCACATCTCGGCCTCCAGGGACCCAAACTGGCAACTCTGGCTCCGGGGACCCAAACTGGCAACTCTGGCTCTGGGGACCTAAACTGGCAACTCTGGCTCCAGGGACCTAAACTCACATCCTGGGCTCTGGGACCCAAACACACAACTCGGGCTCTGGGGACCCAAACTCGCATCTCGGGCTCTGGGGACCCAAACTCACATCTCGGGCTCTGGGGACCCAAACTCACATCTCAGGCTCTGGGGACCCAAACTCACATCTCGGGCTCTGGGGACCCAAACTCACATCTCTGGCTCCGGGGACCCAAACTCGCATCTCGGGCTCTGGGGACCCAAACACACAACTCGGGCTCTGGGGACCCAAACTCACATATCAGGCTCTGGGGACCCAAACTCACATCTCGGGCTCTGGGGACCCAAACTCACATCTCGGGCTCTGGGGACCCAAACTCACATCTCGGGCTCTGGGGACCCAAACACGCAACTCGGGCTCTGGGGACCCAAACTCACATCTCGGGCTCTGGGGACCCAAACTCACATCTTGGGCTCTGGGGACCCAAACTCACATCTCGGGCTCTGGGGACCCAAACACACAACTCGGGCTCCGGGGACCCAAACTGGCAACTCTGGCTCCGGGGACCCAAACTGGCAACTCTGGCTCCGGGGACCTAAACTCACATCCTGGGCTCTGGGACCCAAACACACAACTTGGGCTCTGGGGACCCAAACTCACATCTCGGGCTCTGGGGACCCAAACTCACATCTCGGGCTCTGGGGACCCCAACTCACATCTCGGGCTCTGGGGGACCCAAACTTACATCTCGGGCTCTGGGGACCCAAACACACAACTCGGGCTCTGGGGACCCAAACTCACATCTCGGGCTCTGGGGACCCAAACTCACATCTCGGGCTCTGGGGACCCAAACTCACATCTCGGGCTCTGGGGACCCCAACTCACATCTCGGGCTCTGGGGACCCAAACTCACATCTCGGGCTCTGGGGACCCAAACACACAACTCGGGCTCTGGGGACCCAAACTCACATCTCGGGCTCTGGGGACCCAAACTCACATCTCGGGCTCTGGGGACCCAAACTCACATCTCGGGCTCTGGGGACCCCAACTCACATCTCGGGCTCTGGGGACCCAAACTCACATCTCGGGCTCTGGGGACCCAAACACACAACTCGGGCTCTGGGGACCCAAACTCACATCTCGGGCTCTGGGGACCCAAACTCACATCTCGGGCTCTGGGGACCCAAACACACAACTCGGGCTCTGGAGACCCAAACACACAACTCTGGCTCTGGGGACCCAAACTCTCATCTCGGGCTCTAGGGACCCAAACACACAACTCTGGCTCTGGGGACCCAAACTCTCATCTGGGGACCCAAACTCACATCTCGGGCTCTAGGGACCCAAACACACAACTCTGGCTCCGGAGACCCAAACTCACATCTCGGGCTCCGGGGACCCAAACTCACATCTCGGGCTCCGGGGACCCTAACTCACATCTTGGGCTCCGGGGATCCAAACTCGCATCTCGGCCTCCGGGGACACAAACTCACATCTCGGGCTCCGGGGACCCAAACTGGCAACTCTGGCTCGGGGGACCCAAACTCACATCTCGGGCTCTGGGGACCCAAACTCACATCTCGGGCTCTGGGGACCCAAACTCACATCTCGGGCTCTGGGGACCCAAACTCACATCTCGGGCTCTGGGGACCCAAACACACAACTCGGGCTCTGGGGACCCAAACTCACATCTCTGGCTCTGGGGACCCAAACACACATCTCGGGGTATTCCAAGTATACAGCATGTCATGTTCCAGACAATTCCTTACACATGGGTTATACATCCACAAGATGGCGCTGGACTGCAGAAAAAGACTTGTGGCTCCTCCTGGCCCTATATAAAGCCAGGAACCTCCCACAAATTCCCAGTTCTTATCTGCAGTCTGGGCTGCGAAGATAGAAGAAGGCTCTCTATATACGCAGGCGAGTGGGGCTTACCAGCCTGCGGCCCTGCAGGACTATTCCCACCCGTTCTGGACGCACTGCCTCCCAGCCTCGGCTGACTGGTTCGGGTGAAGGTAGGTTTAGCACCAGGATCAGGTGCTGAGGAGCGCTGCTCCTACCGCAGTCCCTGCACTGACATGGGTAGGAGGTTTAGGCTTATGGTGAGCCTTATGGGATGCCCCTTCCTGCACTCTGGGGTTCCTTAACTATCCCCCTCGGTGCCCCCTCCCCCCACCCCTATTTTGCTCCACCAAAATTTTGCTTCGGCCTTAGGCCCCTGCTGCTCCCTTGCCTCTCCCCTGGGGAGTTCTCCGGGAGGGGGAGGCGTGTCTTTTTATTGTGTATTTTACATGGTTTCGCGTCCTCTGCGCTCTTGTACAGCGCTCCCCGGATGGCGGCGACATTCACTCTGCTTCTGCTGCGCCGTCACTGGACAGCGGGATCACGTGGGGCGCGATTCAAGCTCTTCGGGGGGGGCGGGCTCTGCGGATGACGCTTTTTGCGTCATATCTCCGCGGCCTGCCCCTCGAGGTCTGTGTGGGCGCCATTTTAGTCTCCCTCGTGCTGCGTGCGCTGCTGGTTCCTCGCTGTGCGGTCCGTGAGTGCCCCGGCGGGGTGTCATTTTCTGTATATTTATTACTTATGGGGATGTCTTTTTTATTTCTTACAGGCGGGTTAGACTTCACTGTGGTTCTACAGGCCCTCCCCCCTTTGGCAATCTCCCTCTTCACTTGCGGGTTTTGGGGCATCCCGGGTGGCTATTACTAGCCTTAACCCTATACTGGCCAGTTGCGCCACTCAAATCACCATATGGAGGCTTCTGGGGATAATGTGCTTGGGGACAAGCCCGGCTATGTGTTGCATGTGGGGTATCCCCTATAAGTGATGATGTCAGGGTGTGTGTACCCTGCGCCCAGCAGGTGCTTGCGCTGCAGTCTGGGTTGTCTGTTACGGGCCCTGGTGCTGCGCCCCCTCTGGTGTCGCCTACTAGAGATGAGCGAATCGATCCGGACGAACCCGGATTCGATCTGAATTTCATGAAAAATTTGATTCGGATACAATCCGAATTTCCCCGTGCTTCGATCGCTCGAAGTTTTCCTTTAACATCCATTCATTTACATTACAGGCATTCTAAGATGGCGGACGGGACATGTCCAGACATCTACCCCGCGCCAGTGCAAGCTGGGGCAGTCACATGCAGCCTATCAGCAGCCAGCAAGCCCGGTGACGTCACAGCGCTATTTTAGTCGGCGGACATCTTTCTTTTCCTCATTTCTCTATTGCATTCGTGAGAGACAGGACGCTGCTGTAGTGAGGGAGAGGCAGAGAGCCAGGGACAGGCAGGAGACAGGCAGAAAGTCAGCGAAAAGCAGGGAAAGTTGGGAAAAATCGGAGGAAGTCACAGGGAGAATTTTTTTTTTTTCATCCAGCCTGAGTGTTACTGGCTGGCTGACTGGCTTTGTTAGCGTTTTCAGGCTGCTTATACACTTACTGTGCATATATACTGAACTGATCTCAAGTCTGCTGTGAGGCATCCCATTCTGTGACTACACCAGCCTCTATTTACTATAACCCTTTGCACTTATTCTAAAAGTAAATTGGCCTGACAAAGACACTTTTGCTGTGCATAGTACTACTGCTCACAGGTGCACTCCTGTTGGGGCATCCCATTCTGTGACTACACCAGCCTCTATTTACTACTATAACCCTTTGCACTTATTCTAATAGAAATTTGGCCTGATAAACACACTTTTGCTGTGCATAGTATTACTGCTCACAGGTGCACTCCTGTTGGGGCATCCCATTCTGTGACTACACAAGCCTCTATTTACTACTATAACCCTTTGCACTTATTCTAATAGAAATTTGGCCTGATAAACACACTTTTGCTGTGCATAGTATTACTGCTCCCAGGTGCACTGCTGGCTGTTGGGGCATCCCATTCTGTGACTACACCAGCCTCTATTTACTACTATAACCCTTTGCACTTATTCTAATAGAAATTTGGCCTGATAAACACACTTTTGCTGTGCATAGTATTACTGCTCACAGGTGCACTGCTGGCTGTTGGGGCATCCCATTCTGTGACTACACCAGCCTTTATTTACTACTATAACCCTTTGCACTTATTCTAATAGAAATTTGGCCTGATAAACACACTTTTGCTGTGCATAGTATTACTGCTCCCAGGTGCACTGCTGGCTGTTGGGGCATCCCATTCTGTGACTACACCAGCCTCTATTTACTACTATAACCCTTTGCACTTATTCTAATAGAAATTTGGCCTGATAAACACACTTTTGCTGTGCATAGTATTACTGCTCACAGGTGCACTGCTGGCTGTTGGGGCATCCCATTCTGTGACTACACCAGCCTCTATTCACTACTATAACCCTTTGCACTTATTCTAATAGAAATTTGGCCTGATAAACACACTTTTGCTGTGCATAGTATTACTGCTCCCAGGTGCACTGCTGGCTGTTGGGGCATCCCATTCTGTGACTACACCAGCCTCTATTTACTACTATAACCCTTTGCACTTATTCTAATAGAAATCTGGCCTGATAAACACACTTTTGCTGTGCATAGTATTACTGCTCCCAGGTGCACTGCTGGCTGTTGGGGCATCCCATTCTGTGACTACCCAAGCCTCTACTTACTACTATAACCCTTTGCACTTATTCTAATAGAAATTTGGCCTGATAAACACACTTTTGCTGTGCATAGTATTACTGCTCCCAGGTGCACTGCTGGCTGTTGGGGCATCCCATTTTGTGACTACACCAGCCTCTACTACTATAACCCTTTGCACTTATTCTAATAGAAATTTGGCCTGTTAAACACACTTTTGCTGTGCATAGTATTACTGCTCACAGGTGCACTGCTGGCTGTTGGGGCATCCCATTCTGTGACTACACCAGCCTCTATTTACTACTATAACCCTTTGCACTTATTCTAATAGAAATCTGGCCTGATAAACACACTTTTGCTGTGCATAGTATTACTGCTCACAGGTGCACTGCTGGCTGTTGGGGCATCCCATTCTGTGACTACACCAGCCTCTATTTACTACTATAACCCTTTGCACTTATTCTAATAGAAATCTGGCCTGATAAACACACTTTTGCTGTGCATAGTATTACTGCTCACAGGTGCACTGCTGGCTGTTGGGGCATCCCATTCTGTGACTACACCAGCCTCTCTTTACTACTATAACCCTTTGCACTTATTCTAATAGAAATTTGGCCTGATAAACACACTTTTGCTGTGCATAGTACTACTGCTCACAGGTGCACTCCTGTTGGGGCATCCCATTCTGTGACTACACCAGCCTCTGCTACTATAACCCTTTGCACTTATTCTAATAGAAATTTGGCCTGTTAAACACACTTTTGCTGTGCATAGTATTACTGCTCCCAGGTGCACTGCTGGCTGTTGGGGCATCCCATTTTGTGACTACACCAGCCTCTACTACTATAACCCTTTGCACTTATTCTAATAGAAATTTGGCCTGTTAAACACACTTTTGCTGTGCATAGTATTACTGCTCACAGGTGCACTGCTGGCTGTTGGGGCATCCCATTCTGTGACTACACCAGCCTCTATTTACTACTATAACCCTTTGCACTTATTCTAATAGAAATCTGGCCTGATAAACACTTTTTTGCTGTGCATAGTATTACTGCTCACAGGTGCACTGCTGGCTGTTGGGGCATCCCATTCTGTGACTACACCAGCCTCTATTTACTACTATAACCCTTTGCACTTATTCTAATAGAAATCTGGCCTGATAAACACACTTTTGCTGTGCATAGTATTACTGCTCACAGGTGCACTGCTGGCTGTTGGGGCATCCCATTCTGTGACCACACAAGCCTCTATTTACTACTATAACCCTTTGCACTTATTCTAATAGAAATTTGGCCTGATAAACACACTTTTGCTGTGCATAGTACTACTGCTCAAAGGTGCACTCCTGTTGGGGCATCCCATTCTGTGACTACACCAGCCTCTACTACTATAACCCTTTGCACTTATTCTAATAGAAATTTGGCCTGTTAAACACACTTTTGCTGTGCATAGTATTACTGCTCACAGGTGCACTGCTGGCTGTTGGGGCATCCCATTCTGTGACTACACCAGCCTCTATTTACTACTATAACCCTTTGCACTTATTCTAATAGAAATTTGGCCTGATAAACACACTTTTGCTGTGCATAGTATTACTGCTCCCAGGTGCACTGCTGGCTGTTGGGGCATCCCATTCTGTGACTACACCAGCCTCTATTTACTACTATAACCCTTTGCACTTATTCTAATAGAAATCTGGCCTGATAAACACACTTTTGCTGTGCATAGTATTACTGCTCCCAGGTGCACTGCTGGCTGTTGGGGCATCCCATTCTGTGACTACCCAAGCCTCTACTTACTACTATAACCCTTTGCACTTATTCTAATAGAAATTTGGCCTGATAAACACACTTTTGCTGTGCATAGTATTACTGCTCCCAGGTGCACTGCTGGCTGTTGGGGCATCCCATTTTGTGACTACACCAGCCTCTACTACTATAACCCTTTGCACTTATTCTAATAGAAATTTGGCCTGTTAAACACACTTTTGCTGTGCATAGTATTACTGCTCACAGGTGCACTGCTGGCTGTTGGGGCATCCCATTCTGTGACTACACCAGCCTCTATTTACTACTATAACCCTTTGCACTTATTCTAATAGAAATCTGGCCTGATAAACACACTTTTGCTGTGCATAGTATTACTGCTCACAGGTGCACTGCTGGCTGTTGGGGCATCCCATTCTGTGACTACACCAGCCTCTATTTACTACTATAACCCTTTGCACTTATTCTAATAGAAATCTGGCCTGATAAACACACTTTTGCTGTGCATAGTATTACTGCTCACAGGTGCACTGCTGGCTGTTGGGGCATCCCATTCTGTGACTACACCAGCCTCTCTTTACTACTATAACCCTTTGCACTTATTCTAATAGAAATTTGGCCTGATAAACACACTTTTGCTGTGCATAGTACTACTGCTCACAGGTGCACTCCTGTTGGGGCATCCCATTCTGTGACTACACCAGCCTCTGCTACTATAACCCTTTGCACTTATTCTAATAGAAATTTGGCCTGTTAAACACACTTTTGCTGTGCATAGTATTACTGCTCCCAGGTGCACTGCTGGCTGTTGGGGCATCCCATTTTGTGACTACACCAGCCTCTACTACTATAACCCTTTGCACTTATTCTAATAGAAATTTGGCCTGTTAAACACACTTTTGCTGTGCATAGTATTACTGCTCACAGGTGCACTGCTGGCTGTTGGGGCATCCCATTCTGTGACTACACCAGCCTCTATTTACTACTATAACCCTTTGCACTTATTCTAATAGAAATCTGGCCTGATAAACACTTTTTTGCTGTGCATAGTATTACTGCTCACAGGTGCACTGCTGGCTGTTGGGGCATCCCATTCTGTGACTACACCAGCCTCTATTTACTACTATAACCCTTTGCACTTATTCTAATAGAAATCTGGCCTGATAAACACACTTTTGCTGTGCATAGTATTACTGCTCACAGGTGCACTGCTGGCTGTTGGGGCATCCCATTCTGTGACCACACAAGCCCCTATTTACTACTATAACCCTTTGCACTTATTCTAATAGAAATTTGGCCTGATAAACACACTTTTGCTGTGCATAGTACTACTGCTCAAAGGTGCACTCCTGTTGGGGCATCCCATTCTGTGACTACACCAGCCTCTACTACTATAACCCTTTGCACTTATTCTAATAGAAATTTGGCCTGTTAAACACACTTTTGCTGTGCATAGTATTACTGCTCACAGGTGCACTGCTGGCTGTTGGGGCATCCCATTCTGTGACTACACCAGCCTCTATTTACTACTATAACCCTTTGCACTTATTCTAATAGAAATTTGGCCTGATAAACACACTTTTGCTGTGCATAGTATTACTGCTCCCAGGTGCACTGCTGGCTGTTGGGGCATCCCATTCTGTGACTACACCAGCCTCTATTTACTACTATAACCCTTTGCACTTATTCTAATAGAAATTTGGCCTGATAAACACACTTTTGCTGTACATAGTATTACTGCTCACAGGTGCACTGCTGGCTGTTGGGGCATCCCATTCTGTGACTACACAAGCCTCTATTTACTACTATAACCCTTTGCACTTATTCTAATAGAAATTTGGCCTCATAAACACACTTTTGCTGTGCATAGTATTACTGCTCCCAGGTGCTCTGCTGGCTGTTGGGGCATCCCATTCTGTGACTACACCAGTTTCTGTTTACTACTATAATATAACCTTTTGCACTTATTCTAATAGAAATTTGGCCTGATAAACACACTTTTGCTGTGCATAGTATTACTGCTCACAGGTGCACTGCTGGCTGTTGGGGCATCCCATTCTGTGACTACACAAGCCTCTATTTACTACTATAACCCTTTGCACTTATTCTAATAGAAATTTGGCCTGATAAACACACTTTTGCTGTACATAGTATTACTGCTCACAGGTGCACTGCTGGCTGTTGGGGCATCCCATTATGTGAATACACAAGCCTCTATTTACTACTATAACCCTTTGCACTTATTCTAATAGAAATTTGGCCTGATAAACACACTTCTGCTGTGCATAGTATTACTGCTCACAGGTGCACTGCTGGCTGTTGGGGCATCCCATTCTGTGACTACACCAGCCTCTATTTACTACTATAACCCTTTGCACTTATTCTAATAGAAATTTGACCTGATAAACACACTTTTGCTGTGCATAGTATTACTGCTCCCCGGTGCACTGCTGGCTGTTGGGGCATCCCATTCTGTGACTACACCAGCCTCTATTTACTACTATAACCCTTTGCACTTATTCTAATAGAAATTTGGTCTGATAAACACACTTTTGCTGTGCATAGTATTACTGCTCACAGGTGCACTGCTGGCTGTTGGGGCATCCCATTCTGTGACTAAACAAGCCTCTATTTACTACTATAACCCTTTGCACTTATTCTAATAGAAATTTGGTCTGATAAACACACTTTTGCTGTGCATAGTATTACTGCTCCCAGGTGCACTGCTGGCTGTTGGGGCATCCCATTCTGTGACTACACCAGTTTCTGTTTACTACTATAATATAACCCTTTGCACTTATTCTAATAGAAATTTGGCCTGATAAACACACTTTTGCTGTGCATAGTATTACTGCTCACAGGTGCACTGCTGGCTGTTGGGGCATCTCATTCTGTGACTACACCAACCTCTATTTACTACTATAACCCTTTGCACTTATTCTAATAGAAATTTGGCCTGATAAACACACTTTTGCTGTGCATAGTACTACTGCTCACAGGTGCACTCCTGTTGGGGCATCCCATTCTGTGACTACACCAGCCTCTATTTACTACTATAACCCTTTGCACTTATTCTAATAGAAATTTGGCCTGATAAACGCACTTTTGCTGTGCATAGTATTACTGCTCCCAGGTGCACTGCTGGCTGTTGGGGCATCCCATTCTGTGACTACACCAGCCTCTATTTACTACTATAACCCTTTGCACTTATTCTAATAGAAATTTGGCCTGATAAACACACTTTTGCTGTGCATAGTATTACTGCTCCCAGGTGCACTGCTGGCTGTTGGGGCATCCCATTCTGTGACTACACCAGTTTCTGTTTACTACTATAACCCTTTGCACTTATTCTAATAGAAATTTGGCCTGATAAACACACTTTTGCTGTGCATAGTATTACTGCTCACAGGTGCACTGCTGGCTGTTGGGGCATCCCATTCTGTGACTACACCAGCCTCTATTTACTACTATAACCCTTTGCACTTATTCTAATAGAAATTTGGCCTGATAAACACACTTTTGCTGTGCATAGTACTACTGCTCACAGGTGCACTCCTGTTGGGGCATCCCATTCTGTGACTACACCAGCCTCTATTTACTACTATAACCCTTTGCACTTATTCTAATAGAAATTTGGCCTGATAAACGCACTTTTGCTGTGCATAGTATTACTGCTCCCAGGTGCACTGCTGGCTGTTGGGGCATCCCATTCTGTGACTACACCAGCCTCTATTTACTACTATAACCCTTTGCACTTATTCTAATAGAAATTTGCCCTGATAAACACACTTTTGCTGTGCATAGTATTACTGCTCCCAGGTGCACTGCTGGCTGTTGGGGCATCCCATTCTGTGACTACACCAGTTTCTGTTTACTACTATAACCCTTTGCACTTATTCTAATAGACATTTGGCCTGATAAACACACTTTTGCTGTGCATAGTATTACTGCTCACAGGTGCACTGCTGGCTGTTGGGGCATCCCATTCTGTGACTACACAAGCCTCTATTTACTACTATAACCCTTTGCACTTATTCTAATAGAAATTTGGCCTGATAAACACACTTTTGCTGTGCATAGTACTACTGCTCACAGGTGCACTCCTGTTGGGGCATCCCATTCTGTGACTACACCAGCCTCTATTTACTACTATAACCCTTTGCACTTATTCTAATAGAAATTTGGCCTGATAAACGCACTTTTGCTGTGCATAGTATTACTGCTCCCAGGTGCACTGCTGGCTGTTGGGGCATCCCATTCTGTGACTACACCAGCCTCTATTTACTACTATAACCCTTTGCACTTATTCTATTAGAAATTTGGCCTGATAAACACACTTTTGCTGTGCATAGTATTACTGCTCACAGGTGCACTGCTGGCTGTTGGGGCATCTCATTCTGTGACTACACCAGCCTCTATTTACTACTATAACCCTTTCCACTTATTCTAATAGAAATTTGGCCTGATAAACACACTTTTGCTGTGCATAGTACTACTGCTCACAGGTGCACTCCTGTTGGGGCATCCCATTCTGTGACTACACCAGCCTCTATTTACTACTATAACCCTTTGCACTTATTCTATAGAAATTTGGCCTGATAAACGCACTTTTGCTGTGCATAGTATTATTGCTCCCAGGTGCACTGCTGGCTGTTGGGGCATCCCATTCTGTGACTACACCAGCCTCTATTTACTACTATAACCCTTTGCACTTATTCTATTAGAAATTTGGCCTGATAAACACACTTTTGCTGTGCATAGTACTACTGCTCACAGGTGCACTGCTGGCTGTTGGGGCATCCCATTCTGTGACTACACTAGCCTCTATTTACTATAACCCTTTGCACTTATTCTAAAAGTAATTTGACCTGATAAAGACACTTTTGCTGTGCATAGTACTACTGCTCCCAGGTGCTCTGCTGTTGGGGCATCCCATTCTGTGACTACACCAGCCTCTATTTCCTATAACCCTTTGCACTTATTCTAAAAGAAATTTGGCCTGATAAAGACACTTTTGCTGTGCATAGTACTACTGCTCCCAGGTGCTCTGCTGTTGGGGCATCCCATTCTGTAACATACCATACCCCTCTTTATTTACACTAAGCAGCTCTCTTATTTACACTAAGCAGGCCTGTTGGAGGCTGAGTGTTACTGCTCACTTTTGGTGTGCATTATATTCTGTTTCATATAGACCCACTGCTGCCTGGGGGTTCTTAAAATATCACCTACTACCACGCCAGTTAGACTAGGGCAGACAAGTGCCTAGAAGTGAAAAGAGGAGTGGCAGAGGCCAAGATTCCGCAGGCAGAGGTCGCAGCAGATTGGAGGCCAGTAGCAGCAGGAGTCACGCTGAGAGACCTAATCTGCCAGTATCTTCTAGCGGTCGGGTCTCCACCAGTAACGCATCTGCCGTGGTAGATTGGTTGACGCGCTCATCAACAACATCATCACAACAACTTACGTCTGAGACCCCCAGTCAAGGGTCGGTAGGACTATCAGATAGAGGACAGTCAGCAGCTACTGCCCAGCCAAGAAATGGAGGTGGCTTCTTTAGCTAGGCAGACAAATAGTGATGTGGACAGTGTTGTGGGTGCTGCGAGTGTTCCAGCTCCTGCGCCAGACACTGTTGATGAATCCACAAACATCAGTGACGTACAGCCACAACTCGGTGATAATGATGATGACGATGAAGCCGATCGCACTTGGGAGCCGGGTGATGAAGGGGCTTCATCGTCATCATCAGGAGAAGAGGGCCGCAGGTTGCCCCGGAGTCAGCAGCTCAGGCAGCAAGGTGTTAGCAGCATGGTTGGCAGGCAGCATGGGGGCACAAAGGGGCCGGGGTAGAGCACCTGCTGTGCGGCAGTCTGCCTTTTTGGGAGGTAGTGGAGCAGGGGTTCCTGTAGTTGGCAACAGCAGCAGTGAATCAGTGAGGCCAGGGGGTGGGAAAATTAGCTACTCGGCAGTGTGGCAGTTTTTCCTGAAGCATCTGCAGGAGGGTAACATGGCCACATGCAAGATATGTAGGCAGAAGATGAAGCGTAGCCAGGGTCCAAATGTTGGCACCACGGCCCTGCGTCAACATATGCAGCGTCACCATAAAGCGGCCTGGGAGAACCTAGGCTCCGGAGAGGTGGGCCAGACTGCTTCCTCACCGAGTGGCACGCCGCTCCCAATTTCTGCCAGCCAAGGCTCCAGCACCTCAGCCGAAGGCAGCTGTGCGTCATACCCATCCTCTGTCGCTCCTGCTCCTCCTCCTCCTCCTCCAAGTCATGCATCCCGCCAGCAATCCATCAGCGAAGCCATGTCCAAGAGACAGCAGTATGCGCCCACTCATCCTACGGCGCAGAAGCTGAATGTGCTCCTGTCCAAGTTGCTGGTGCTGCAGTCGCTCCCTTTTCAGGTGGTGGACTCTGCACCTTTCAGAGAACTGATGGCTTGTGCCGAGCCGAGGTGGAGAGTCCCAAGCCGTCATTTCTTTGCCAAGAAGGCAGTACCAGCGCTGCACACTTTTGTTGAACAGAAGGTGGGCCAGTCCTTGAGCCTGTCAGTGTGTAGCAAAGTGCATGGCAGCGCCGACGTCTGGAGCTGTAACTACGGTCAGGGACAGTACATGTCGTTTACGGCCCACTGGGTGAATGTGGTCCCTTTGCAGCAGCAGCAACTTGGACAGGTCACGCCGCTTCGGCCTCCGCGTTCCCTGCCCGTTGGGCCTGTGACACTGTGCGACTCGGCCTCCTCGTCCTCCGCCATCTCCTCACCCTCCACTGTAGGCTCAAGTCTCAGTGCCCCTCCAGTCTACCATGTGTGCAGGGCACGAAGGTGTCACGCAGTGCTTCACATGGTTTGTCTTGGCGAACGGAGTCACACAGGGGAGGAACTGCTTAAATCTATTCATCAGGAAATCCAAACATGGATTACTCCATGAAAACTTAAAATGGGAATCATGGTTACCGACAATGGGAAGAACATTTTGTCTGCGCTGCGCCAAGGAAGCCTGACCCATGCCCCCTGCATGGCTCACGTCTTCAATCTGGTTGTCAAGCGGTTTCTGAAGTGTTCCCCCCATCTGCAAGACATTCTAACAACTTCAAGGAAACTTTGCATGCACTTCAGCCACTCATACACCGCCAAACACACCCTTCTTGAGCTACAGCGTCAGAATGGTATCCCCCAACATAGTCTGATTTGCGATGTTTCCACCCGTTGGAATTCCACCCTTCACATGTTGGACCGATTATATGAACAGAGAAAAGCCATCACGGATTTCCCCTGTGTAACTTCAATGTCAACCAGTGGCAGCTCATACGTGACACCTGCCGTTTGCTCAGGCCCTTTGAGGAAGCCACTTTATTTGTCAGTCGGCAGGATTACGGGATGAACGACGTGATTCCACTGCTTCATGTACTACAGCACATGTTGGAAACCATGGCTGGTCAGGGCACTGGAGACATGGCGTTTACATCTTATGGCCACATGAACCCCGTTGGAGCTGAACTGGAGGAAGAGAAGGAGGAGTTGCCCAGCGAAACACAGTTTAGGCTTGGCGAAATGGCTGGTTTATTTAGTCAGCGGACAGGAGAGGAGGAGCAGGAGCAGCCAGAGGAGCTAGAGGTTTTTGAGGAAGGCGAGACAGAGGACCCGGGCACACCGTGGCAGTATGCAGTGGAGATGGAGACAGGTAGTCCATCCGAGTCACTTTTGCAAATGGCAGGAAGCATGCTCACGTGCTTGCGTAGTGACCCCAGAATTGTTTCCATCTGTCGGCGGGATGACTTCTGGCTGTCCACCTTATTGGACCCTCGCTTCCGGCACAAAATGGGGGCATTTTTTAAACCCACCGAGAGGGAGGACAAACTCAACTACTACAAAGACATTCTACGCAGGCAGTTGGCCGATGCCTATCTGCGCCATGGTTCATACTCTCGCAGGTCTGACTCGAGGGGACCTCTGCGCTCACCTTCCACTGCCATGGCCGCTGGGGGGGTTGGCAGGAGCAGCAGCAGCAGCAGCTCCATCAGCAGCAGCCTCAGTCTTCAGTCGCTAATGAGTAGCTTTCTACACCCCCATAGTGAGGCTACTCATGAGCAGCAGGAAGACCTGGAGCAGGACCTGAACCAGCAGGTCATGTCATACTTTGACATGACCATGCCAACACACCTTGAGGATCCGCTGGACTTCTGGGCAGCCAAACTTGATTTGTGGCCGCAACTAGCAGAGTTTGCCCTGGAAAAGCTGTCCTGCCCGGCAAGTAGCGTGTCATCTGAGTGGGTGTTTAGTGCGGCGGGGGCCATAGTTACGGCGAGGAGAACTCGTCTGTCAACTAAAAATGTGGAGAGAATCACCTTTGTCAAAATGAATCAGGGATGGATCAGCCAGGATTTCCACCCACCAATGCCTGATGCATGCGACTAGATTCAGCATGGTGCCACGTTTTACACTTTCCAAATGGTGCAAAACATATTTATGTCTTTAGGCCAATTTTTGGGCTCCTGCTGATGCCAACTCCAGGGTGTGAATCATCCAATTTTTGGGCTCCTGAAGCCAACTCCAGTGTCTCTTTAAAGTAATGTTTTGGCTCCTGCTGCTGCTGCCAACTCCAGGGTGTGAATCATCCAATTTTTGGGCTCCTGAAGCCAACTCCAGTGTCTCTTTAAAGTAATGTTTTGGCTCCTGCTGCTGCTGCTGCCAACTCCAGGGTGTGAATCATCCAATTTTTGGGCTCCTGAAGTCAACCCCAGTGTCTCTTTAAAGTAATGTTTGGGCTCCTGCTGCTGCTGCCAACTCCAGGGTGTGAATCATCCAATTTTTGGGCTCCTGAAGCCAACCTCAGTGTCTCTTTAAAGTAATATTTGGGCTCCTGCTGCTGGTGCTGCCAACTCCAGGGTGTGATTCATCCAATTTTTGGGCTCCTGAAGCCAACCCCAGTGTCTCTTTAAAGTAATGTTTGGGCTCCTGCTGCTGCTGCCAACTCCAGGGTGTGATTCATCCAATTTTTGGGCTCCTGAAGACAACCCCAGTGTCTCTTTAAAGTAATGTTTGGGCTCCTGCTGCTGCTGCCAACTCCAGGTTGTGATTCATCCAATTTTTGGGCTCCTGCAGCCAACTCCAGTGTCTCTTTCAAGCTATGTTTGGGCTCCTGCTGCTGCTGCTGCTGCTTGAAACTCCAGGGTGTGTCAGTCAATTTTTGGGCTCCTGTTGCTGCCAACTCCAGTGTCTTTTTCAGCCAATGTTTGGGCTCCTGCTGCTGCTAACTCCAGGGTGTGATTCATCCAATTTTTGGGCTCCTGAAACCAACCCCAGTGTCTCTTTAAAGTAATATTTGGGCTCCTGCTGCTGCTGCTGCCAACTCCAGGGTGTGATTCATCCAATTTTTGGGCTCCTGAAGCCAACTCCAGTGTCTCTTTAAAATAATGTTTTGGCTCCTGCTGCTGCTGCTGCCAACTCCAGGGTGTGAATCATCCAATTTTTGGGCTCCTGAAGCCAACCCCAGTGTCTCTTTAAAATAATGTTTGGGCTCCTGCTGCTGCTGCTAACTCCAGGGTGTGATTCATCCAATCTTTGGGCTCCTGCTGCCAACTCCAGTGTCTCTTTAAAGTAATGTTTGGGCTCCTGCTGCTGCTGCTGCCAACTCCAGGGTGTGAATCATCCAATATTTGGGCTCCTGAAGCCAACTCCAGTGTCTCTTTAAAGTAATGTTTGGGCTCCTGCTGCTGCTGCCAACTCCAGGGTGTGATTCATCCAATTTTTGGGCTCCTGCTGGCAACTCCAGTGTCTCTTTAAAGTAATGTTTGGGCTCCTGCTGCTGCTGCCAACTCCAGGGTGTGAATCATCCAACTTTTGGGCTCCTGAAGCCAACCCCAGTGTCTCTTTAAAGTAATGTTTTGGCTCCTGCTGCTGCTGCTGCCAACTCCAGGGTGTGAATCATCCAATTTTTGGGCTCCTGAAGCCAACCCCAGTGTCTCTTTAAAGTAATGTTTGGGCTGCTGCTGCCGACTCCAGGGTGTGAATCATCCATTTTTTGGGCCCCTGAAGCCAACCCCAGTGTCTCTTTAAAGTAATGTTTGGGCTCCTGCTGCTGCTGCCAACTCCAGGGTGTGAATCATCCAATTTTTGGGCTCCTGAAGCCAACCCAGTGTCTCTTTAAAGTAATGTTTTGGCTCCTGCTGCTGCTGCTGCTGCCAACTCCAGGGTGTGAATCATCCAATTTTTGGGCTCCTGAAGCCAACCCCAGTGTCTCTTTAAAGTAATGTTTGGGCTGCTGCTGCCGACTCCAGGGTGTGAATCATCCAATTTTTGGGCCCCTGAAGCCAACCCCAGTCTCTTTAAAGTAATGTTTGGGCTCCTGCTGCTGCTGCCAACTCCAGGGTGTGAATCATCCAATTTTTGGGCTCCTGAAGCCAACTCCAGTGTCTCTTTAAAGTAATGTTTTGGCTCCTGCTGCTGCTGCTGCCTACTCCAGGGTGTGAATCATCCAATTTTTGGGCTCCTGAAGCCAACCCCAGTGTCTCTTTAAAGTAATGTTTGGGCTCCTGCTGCTGCTGCCAACTCCAGGGTGTGATTCATCCAATCTTTGGGCTCCTGCTGCCAACTCCAGTGTCTCTTTAAAGTAATATTTGGGCTCCTGCTGCTGCTGCTGCCAACTCCAGGGTGTGAATCATCCAATTTTTGGGCTCCTGAAGCCAACTCCAGTGTCTCTTTAAAGTAGTGTTTGGGCTCCTGCTGCTGCTGCCAACTCCAGGGTGTGATTCATCCAAATTTTGGGCTCCTGAAGCCAACCCCAGTGTCTCTTTAAAGTAATATTTGTGCTCCTGCTGCTGCTGCTGCTGCCAACTCCAGGCTGTGATTCATCCAATTTTTGGGCTCCTGAAGCCAACCCCAGTGTCTCTTTAAAGTAATGTTTGGGCTCCTGCTGCTGCTGCTGCTGCCAACCCCAGGGTGTGTCAGTCAATTTTTGGGCTCCTGCTGCTGCCAACTCCATTGTCTCTTTCAGCCAATGTTTGGGCTCCTGCTGCTGCTGCCAACTCCAGGGTGTGAATCATCCATTTTTTGGGCCCCTGAAGCCAACCCCAGTGTCTCTTTAAAGTAATGTTTGGGCTCCTGCTGCTGCTGCCAACTCCAGGGTGTGAATCATCCAATTTTTGGGCTCCTGAAGCCAACCCCAGTGTCTCTTTAAAGTAATGTTTTGGCTCCTGCTGCTGCTGCTGCTGCCAACTCCAGGGTGTGAATCATCCAATTTTTGGGCTCCTGAAGCCAACCCCAGTGTCTCTTTAAAGTAATGTTTGGGCTGCTGCTGCCGACTCCAGGGTGTGAATCATCCAATTTTTGGCCCCCTGAAGCCAACCCCAGTCTCTTTAAAGTAATGTTTGGGCTCCTGCTGCTGCTGCCAACTCCAGGGTGTGAATCATCCAATTTTTGGGCTCCTGAAGCCAACTCCAGTGTCTCTTTAAAGTAATGTTTTGGCTCCTGCTGCTGCTGCTGCCAACTCCAGGGTGTGAATCATCCAATTTTTGGGCTCCTGAAGCCAACCCCAGTGTCTCTTTAAAGTAATGTTTGGGCTCCTGCTGCTGCTGCCAACTCCAGGGTGTGATTCATCCAATCTTTGGGCTCCTGCTGCCAACTCCAGTGTCTCTTTAAAGTAATATTTGGGCTCCTGCTGCTGCTGCTGCTGCCAACTCCAGGGTGTGAATCATCCAATTTTTGGGCTCCTGAAGCCAACTCCAGTGTCTCTTTAAAGTAGTGTTTGGGCTCCTGCTGCTGCTGCCAACTCCAGGGTGTGATTCATCCAAATTTTGGGCTCCTGAAGCCAACCCCAGTGTCTCTTTAAAGTAATATTTGTGCTCCTGCTGCTGCTGCTGCTGCCAACTCCAGGCTGTGATTCATCCAATTTTTGGGCTCCTGAAGCCAACCCCAGTGTCTCTTTAAAGTAATGTTTGGGCTCCTGCTGCTGCTGCTGCTGCCAACCCCAGGGTGTGTCAGTCAATTTTTGGGCTCCTGCTGCTGCCAACTCCAGTGTCTCTTTCAGCCAATGTTTGGGCTCCTGCTGCTGCTGCCAACTCCAGGGTGTGATTCATCCAATTTTTGGGCCCCTGAAGCCAACCCCAGTGTCTCTTTAAAGTAATATTTGGGCTCCTGCTGCTGCTGCCAACTCCAGGATGTGATTCATCCAATTTTTGGGCTCCTGAAGCCAACCCCATTGTCTCTTTAAAGGAATGTTTGGGCTCCTGCTGCTGCTGCTGCCAACTCCAGGGTGTGAATCATCCAATTTTTGGGCTCCTGAAGCCAACCCCAGTGTCTCTTTAAAGTAATGTTTGGGCTCCTGCTGCTGCTGCCAACTCCAGGGTGTGATTCATCCAATCTTTGGGCTCCTGCTGCCAACTCCAGTGTCTCTTTAAAGTAATGTTTGGGCTCCTGCTGCTGCTGCTGCCAACTCCAGGGTGTGAATCATCCAATTTTTGGGCTCCTGAAGCCAACTCCAGTGTCTCTTTAAAGTAGTGTTTGGGCTCCTGCTGCTGCTGCCAACTCCAGGGTGTGATTCATCCAATTTTTGGGCTCCTGAAGCCAACCCCAGTGTCTCTTTAAAGTAATATTTGTGCTCCTGCTGCTGCTGCTGCCAACTCCAGGGTGTGATTCATCCAATTTTTGGGCTCCTGAAGCCAACCCCAGTGTCTCTTTAAAGTAATGTTTGGGCTCCTGCTGCTGCTGCTGCCAACCCCAGGGTGTGTCAGTCAATTTTTGGGCTCCTGCTGCTGCCAACTCCAGTGTCTCTTTCAGCCAATGTTTGGGCTCCTGCTGCTGCTGCCAACTCCAGGGTGTGATTCATCCAATTTTTGGGCTCCTGAAGCCAACCCCAGTGTCTCTTTAAAGTAATATTTGGGCTCCTGCTGCTGCTGCCAACTCCAGGGTGTGATTCATCCAATTTTTGGGCTCCTGAAGCCAACCCCAGTGTCTCTTTAAAGTAATGTTTGGGCTCCTGCTGCTGCCATCTCCAGGGTGTGATTCATCCAATTTTTGGGCTCCTGAAGCCAACCCCAGTGTCTCTTTAAAGTACTGTTTGGGCTCCTGCTGCTGCTGCTGCCAACTCCAGGGTGTGATTCATCCAATTTTTGGGCTCCTGCAGCCAACTCCAGTGTCTCTTTCAAGCTATGTTTGGGCTCCTGCTGCTGCTGCTTGAAACTCCAGGGTGTGTCAGTCAATTTTTGGGCTCCTGCTGCTGCCAACTCCAGTTTCTCTTTCAGCCAATGTTTGGGCTCCTGCTGCTGCTGCTGCCAACTTCTGCCAACTCCAGGGTGTGATTCATCCAATTTTTGGGCTCCTGCTGCTGCCAACTCCAGTGTCTCTTTAAAGCAATGTTTGGGCTCCTGCCCCTCATAGTGATGCCACTTCAACTCTCTGTAATTGTGCCGCTCTGCGATTCTATTAGCGATGCCTCTGATCTGCATGTGATATTTATTCAAAGTATTATTTAACTAACCCAGCACGCATCCTGTGCGTGTTACAGCAAGGCAGAATGATTTACAACCCTATTGAGGCTCTAGGAGGCTCAGAAATAGCCGTTTTTAATAGCGATTCGTCGCAAATAAATTCGGGTCGAATCGATTTTTGTCGGAAAGTTTGGCGAATCAGTCAAATCGAATTTTTCAAAAGTTCGCTCATCTCTATCGCCTACCCCCCCCCCACGCTTACATCCAAGGGGTAACAATTACCCCCTTGAGGAGGGGGAATTGTTTTCTGATTCTGAATCCTCTGAGGAACAGCCTAAGATCTATGGTGGTACCGGGTCCCCCTTTGGGGAAGACCCGTGGTCCTCTGATGACACTGACAGGTTGTTGAGTCACATTTTTAAAGTGCTTTGTATTTCTCCTCCTGCAGTGTCTCCGCAGCAGCAGGGTGAGCTTTTCCATACGGTTAAGCCACGCTGGAAGTTCCCTGAGCAGTCTCACTTTAATAAGCTGCCAGGGGTGCCCAAGAGTTGGGACAAGAGGTATCCCTTGCCTGCTGATTTGATTAAGCGTTGGTCATGTCCTCCCGAGGTGGACGCGCCTGTTCTAGGGTTGTCTAATACATCTGTCATGCATTCTCCTGACACTACTACCCTCCGGGATGGTGAGGACCGGCGCATGGACCAGCTGTCCTGTCATGCTTTTGCCTGTGTGGGGACCACGCTGCGCCCGGTTTGTGCTTCTGCTATTACAGCTATTGCTATTAAAGCGCTGCTTAAGAATCTCTTAGATGGGGCCTCTGATGACACGGGAGGAGAAGAGTATAGATCTCTCCTGCTTTGCTATGAATTTGTTGCTTATATTCTCGCTGCCATAGATGATGCAGTTAGAATGTGTGAAAGGACATCTGCTCTGTTATTTGGCTATACGCCGCTCTGTCTGGTTGCTTCAGTGGGTCGCTGATAATGCAACTAAGAAGGCTCTCACTGGTTTTCCCTTTAAGGGGCTGCACCTCTTTGGTGAACGCTTGGACCTGTTTGCCAGGGGCGGTAGGTTGCCTCAACGCAGGAGGCCATCACGGCCCTTTCGGGGGACTGGTGACTCTCTTCCCTCCTTTCGTGGTTCCAGGGCTGGTCTAGGAGTTTCCTTTGCTGGAGCACGCAGGGATTATTGGGGCAGGGGCAGAGGACGTGGCTGCCCCGGCCTCTCCTGGAGTCCCAAGCCCAAATCCTCCCCCAAGCCCCCTCAGGCGTGAAGGGGCACCCTCACCCGTCCGGGTGGGGGGATGGCTTCGGCTCTTTGCTCACGTCTGGAGGCTTCACCTCCCAGACCAGTGGATTCAGGAGGTAGTGTCCTCCGGTTACAAGATAGAGTTTGCAGCCTGGCCGCCCCCAAGATTCATCAAATCCCGGTTGGCTCAAAACCCCCATGTCAGCTCAGGGATTGTGCCTTGCTGTCCAAAACCTTCTGGAGTTGGGGGTCATCTGCTCGGTGCCTTTCAGGGAAAGGGGCAGAGGCTACTATTCCAATCTTTTCACTGTCCCCAAAAAGGACAGGTCCCTCAGGCCCATCCTGGATTTAAAGCGCCTAAACAAGTTTGTCAAATTCAAGCATTTTCGCATGGAAACACTGCGCTCAGCTGTCAATTCTCTGCCCCCGGGCGACTTCATGACTTCTGTAGACATCAAGGACGCTTACCTTCATGTACCAATCTTTCCAGGTCATCAGAAATTCCTCAGGTTCGCTCTGGAGGATCAGCACTACCAATTTGTGGCCTTATCCTTTGGTATCACGGCTCCTAGGGTATTCACCAAGGTGCTGGCGGGCATTATGGCTCTGCTGAGAGCTCGGGGCATTCGCATCCTTCCTTATTTGGATGACATTCTCATCATGTCCCAGTCCTTCCATCAGGCCAAGCTGGATACCCAGATGGTGGTGTCCACTCTGGAGTCTTTCGGCTGGGTGATCAACCATCCCAAGTCTTCCCTGTCCCCGTCTCTGGTGAGGTCCTTTCTGGGCATGACTCTGGATACATCTCAGGTCAAGGTTTTTCTCCCTCAGCAGAAGGTGGAGAGTCTTCTAGCTCATGCCCAGCTTCTTCTGTCTTGCCCTCATCCATCCATCCGGCAGGGGATGCAGCTGGTGGGCCTGATGGTGGCTTGCTTCGAGGCGGTTCCTTACGCTCAGTTTCACATGAGACCTCTTCAACTTCACCTCTTGTCAGTATGGGATCGGGACCCTGTGTCCCTGGATCAGGTGATTGTTCTGTCCCGTCTGGCCAGGCGGTCTCTCTCGTGGTGGCTGGACTCAAGGAACCTCTTGGTGGGCAGGACCTTTCTGCCCCCCTGCTGGGAAACTGTCACCACATATGCCAGTCTGACAGGTTGGGGGGGCTTCTGGAAGTCTTTGAAATTCCAGGGTCAGTGGGGCCCTCAGGAGGCCCATACCCCTATCAACATTGTGGAACTGAGGGCGATAAGGTTGGTTCTCGCCCAATTGACTCCACACCTTCGGGGTCGGGCTGTTCAGATCCGCTCGGACAACCGCAACAGCAGTTGCCTACATCAGTCATCGGGGAGGGACCCGGAGCAAGAGGGCCCTCAAGGAAGTGTCCCTGATTCTGTCTTGGGTGGAGGAGAATGTTCCCTGCATCTCAGCTGTGTACATCCCGGGGGTGGAGAATCTGGAGGCGGACTCTCTGAGCAGGGGGACTTCTCGTCTGGGGGAATGGTCCCTCAGCAGCAGGGTGTTTCGCTCCCTGTGCCACCGCTGGGGTCAGCCGGATGTGGATCTGTTTGCGTCCCGTCACAATCACAAGCTTCCAGTCTTTGTCTCTCTTTCGCCGGACCCTCTGGCCTTGGCCATGGATGCACTAGCAATGTCTTGGAAGAATTTTCAGCTCCTCTATGTGTTCCCTCCGTTTCCTCTGCGGGGCAGGGTGCTGCGCAAGATAGCCCAGGAAGGGGTGCCGACCATTCTGTTGGCCAAGAAGGGTGTAGTTCGCAGACGTTGTGCAGTTGGCAGTAGATCAGTACGTCCTGCCCAAGGATTCAGACCTGCTCACCCAGGGGCAGCTACGCCATCCCAATTTACAAACGCTGGCTTTAACGTCCTGGCTGCTGAAACAAGGGGCTGCCCGCTTCTGTAGTTGATATCATGATTAGGGCTAGGAAGAAGTCTTCTATCTACTATAGGGTATGGCTTGCTTACATTGCCTGGTGTGAGTCTAAGTCCTTTCCCTGTCGGGTGTTTTCTGTTCCCAGAATCCTGGAATTCCTGCAACATGGTTTGGACTTGGGTCTTCAACTTAGTACCCTCAAAGGACATGTTTCGGCCTTGGCTGTTCTCTTCCAAAGATCCTTTGCCAACCATCGTTTGGTTACTCACGTGTGACCTCCACGTAAGCCTATGTTACCAGTATGGGATTTGAATCTGGGCTTATCTGCTATGCAGGGTCCTCCCTTTGAGCCTTTGCGTGAGGCCCCTTTGTCCATTTTGACTCTTAACCCTTTAAAGTGGACCAACACCCAGGATTTTGACTATCCTGGGTCTTGGTCCACTTCGGTGGGGCACCCCCGATCGGGGTGCCCCGCTGTGTGAAACCCCCCCGATCACCCGGAAAACTCACCTCTCCCCGCTCCCACGTGGCCGCGCCGTCCAATCAGCGCGGACGGACAAGCGATCTGACAGCAACGGACAAGCGGCTCCTCCGCCGCCGCCTCCTGCGCGTCACTCTTGACGTGCGCACGCCGGCCATTCACAGATGGCCAGCGTGGGCGCGCGCACGTCTAGAGGGGTGCGAGGGAGGCGGCGGCCGGCTGCCGCCGAAGACAAGGTAAGTAGATTTGGGGCGTTTGGGGGGGTTTCACCCCGCGGGACATCCCGATCTCGGATGTCCCGCGGGGAGGGAGGTGATCGGCCCGGGAATCTTATAGATTCCCGGGCCGATCATGGGAGGGTGATGGTCCACTTTTAATGCCAGCCACATAAAATTTACGTGGTTGCTTCTCCTCCACTTAAGTGCCAGCCACGTAAAATTCACATGCCTGGCATTTACCCCTGCTAGGGGCCAAAAAAAAATAAAATACTTGTTGGATCCGGCCAGGTCTCCTCTTTAATTTGGTGCCATCCAGGAGAGCCCCTGGAATAGGCCGCCCCCCCCCCCCCCCCGCTTCGGACTGTAAAAAAAAAAAATTTAAATGACATTCACTTACCTCCGTGTGCGCTGGCTCCCACTTTCCCCTATCTTCACCTGGGGGGCCTCCGATCCCCCCCCCCCCCCCCCAGGACTTACGGAATTTCAGGAGAGAGCGCGGGAGGCTCTCTCTCCTTTCCTCCTCAATGGCGGCCGCCATCTTGCCGCCTTGGGGGCGGGGCTAATGATGTCATCCCGGCCCCGATCTCCGGCTTCAGCCTTCTCAGCTGTCAGATGCCGGTGATCGGTGCCCGGGGAAGGAGGTGGCAGGAGATCCTCTGATTACCGTATTTTTTTTTTTTGTTTATTTGTTTATTTTTTATTTTATTATATTTTATAACATTGTATTTTCTCTCTCTCTCTCTCTCTCTCTCTCTCTCTCTCTCTATATATATATATATATATATATATATATATATACATATTTTTGCCCTATAAGACGCACATAACATTTGGAGGAGGAAAATAAGAAAAATAATATTCTGAACCAAATGTTCCCCCCCTCAAGAGCCAAATAATAGGCAAGGTGCAGAATCCCCTCATTTCAGGCAGAGTGGCATTCTCCCCTCCCAATCCTCATAGGCAATGAGGCACCCCCTTCCAATAGACATTGAGCCATCACCCCTCCCGTAGGCAGTGAGGCATATCCCATCCCCTAGAAAGTGTGGCATCCCCCATCCTATAGTCAATGAGGTGTCCCCTGTCCCATAGGCAGTGAGGCATCCCCCATCCCATAGGCAGTGAGGCATCCCCCATCCCATAGGCAGTGAGGCATTATTATGTTGAAGTTTGTTATTTTAATTTTTATTCTATTTCATTGATATGGAAAGCGCACCATAAGTGGAACTCGCATTCGCATACTGGCATTTAAAATTCTGGAGGTGCTCCGCCTCCTCCGCTTGCAGCCTATGAGATTAAGCAGACCCTGGCAAAGTGCATTCTGGGCCATACCCACCTCACTATATGTTTTCTTTCTTCCAGAGAAAGGGGCAATGACGGAATATGGGGAACTCTGAGACCTCAAACCAACCTGAAAATTGAGGAAATTGACAAGATTGAATTCTCCGAGATCGACCCCAGTGATGTCACTTCCAGCATCATTAGCTCCAGTGATGTCAGTTCCAGCATCATTAGCTCCAGTGATGTCACTTCCAGCAACATCAGCTCCAACAGTGTGACTACCAACGTCAGCCATGATAGTGTGACCACCTACGTCAGCCCCGATAGTGTGACCACCAACGTCAGCCCCGATAGTGTGACCACCAACGTCAGCTCCGATAGTGTGACTACCAACGTCAGCTCCGATAGTGTGACCACCAAAGTCAGCCCCGATAGTGTGACCACCAACGTCAGCTCCGATAGTGTGACCACCAACGTCAGCCCCGATAGTGTGACCACCAACGTCAGCTCCAACTGTGTGACCATCAACATCAGCCCCAGCAGTGTGACCACCAATGTCAACCCCAATAGTGTGACCACCAACATCAGCCCCAATAGTGTGACCACCAACATCAGCCCCAATAGAGTGACCACCAACATTAACCCCAACAGTGTGACCACCAACGTCCTCCCCAATAGTGTGACCACCAACGTCAGCCCCAGCAGTGTGACCACCAACGTCAGCCCCAGTAGTGTGACCACCAACGTCAGCCCCAGCAGTGCGACCACCACCGTCAGCCCCAGCAGTGTGACCACCAACGTCAGCCCCGATAGTGTGACCACCAACGTCAGCCCCAGCAGTGTGACCACCAACGTCAGCCCCAGCAGTGTGACCACCAACGTCAGCCCCAGCAGTGTGACCACCAACGTCAGCCCCAACAGTGTGACCACCAACGTCAGCCCCAAAAGTGTGACCACCAATGTCAGCCCCAACAGTGTGACCACCAGCCTCAGCCCCAAAAGTGTGACCACCAACATCAGCCCCAACAGTGTGACCACCAACGTCAGACCCAACAGTGTTGCCACTAACGTCAGCCCCAACAGTGTGACCACCAACGTCAGCCCCAACAGTGTGACCACCAACGTCAGCCCCAGCAGTGTGACCACCAACGTCAGCCCCAACAGTGTGACCACCAACGTCAGCCCCAGCAGTGTGACCACCAACGTCAGCCCCGATAGTGTGACCGCCAACGTCTGCCCAGATAGTGTGACCACCAACGTCAGCCCCGATAGTGTGACCCCCAACATCAGCCCCAGCAGTGTGACCACCAACATCAGCCCCAGCAGTGTGACCACCAACATCAGCCCCGATAGTGTGACCAACGTCAGCCCCAACAGTGTGACCACCAACGTCAGCCCCAGCAGTGTGACCACCAACGTCAAACCCAATAGTGTGACCACCAACAATAACCCCAGCAGTGTGACCACCAACGTCAGCCCCGATAGTGTGACCACCAACATCAGCCCCAGCAGTGTGACCACCAACGTCAGCCCTAATAGTGTGACCACCAACGTCAGACCCAACAGTGTGACCACCAACGTCAGCCCCAGCAGTGTGACCACCAACTTCAGCCACAATAGTGTGACCACCAACGTCAGCCCCAACAGTGTGACCACCAACGTCAGCCCCAGCAGTGTGACCACCAACGTCAGCTCCAACAGTGTGACCACCAACATCAGCCCCAGCAGTGTGACCACCAACGTCAGCCCCAGCAGTGTGACAAGAGATTTTCAGCCAGCCCAAAAAAGTTGTAAAATCTTCCATTTTATTAGTCTTCCATTAAAATCAGCAATCCAACAGGACAAATAATCAAGAATATGTGCAAGATGGGCCCTAACGCCAACGCGTTTCGGACAATAGGTCCTTAATCATGACATCTAATGGTATAACTCGGTCGATCCTTATTTATTCAGTAACATCCGGGACACTCCTATTGATCATGTGTCGCAATTAGTTAAGGTAATTTCACTGGGAGGGCAGCAAGCCCAAGGATCACTTAAATTAACTCCATCTGGATCAGAGACTCAGACAGTGAAAAAATCTGGACAATTAAACTCCACATGATCAAGACAAGTTTACATCAAATCGTCCCCTTAATCATTTAGTGTCTTTCACAACATATATTCATAACAATAACTTTATTTACAAACATCTATAAATTCATTACTATTAGTATTTCACAGGGATCATGAGGAACAGTACCAGGACTCATACTTATATTATCTCAGCAATTGGCAAATTAATATATTTCCCCTCCGCGATTTGAATCACAGAGAGGAGACATAGCTGTTTCACGAACTCTGATATCCCCATCTCATTTGTCTGTAAGGCTAAACTAAATAATGTAACAACAGGGTATACCTTATGTGATACAAAAGTTGTTATTCTCTACCTGGCAGTCTGCCCAGACATTGATATTTCATTCAAAGCCTCTAAGGAAGATACATAAGTGCTAGTATTGAGAAGGAATCTTTTGTTACATTCACTTGACGGGATAGGCTGAAGATTGTTACATTGAAGTATCAGTTGTAAAATACAACTTGTTAATCTGTACTTGGCAGTCTGCCCAGAGTTTATTCGTGGTCAATTTCATAGGGAAATAAAAGGTGCTATTTAAAACTGAATTTATCAATGCTGATTAACGCATATCCTTATAACATCCTTCTAAATTTATAGTTGTATATAGTTTGTTATTATCAAATGAGCTTCTTATAGTAGCTGGAAATTACCAATTATTAGATGTTAATACAATTCTATAGATTCAGCTGATCCTCATATTCCTAAATTCCAGTATGTAGGCTTTCCTGATTCCATTCCAATGCTAGATTCTAGGCAACCTTTGTCTATTTTAAAAATAGGTCCACGTCCCAGCGTGAATTTAACCCATTAGGAATACCAGTCCTAAGCTGAAATATCCAATAAACTTCTCTTTGAAGCAATTTTTCCCGCATATCTCCACCTCTGGCTCCTGGTATAACTTTTTCAATCCCTGTACATCTAAAGCCCCTGATGTCCCCTCCATGTACATCTCTAAAGTGTTTACTAACATTAGAGAGAGAGGTCGCGCGATCTGATTGAACTGCTGAGAGATGTTCCCATATTCTCCGTTTTAGTGGTCTGGTAGTACAACCCACATATTGGACTTGACAGTTCCCACATACCGAGCATTACAGTTGATAAAACTAGTGATCTCATACATTTGCTTGGTTACTACAGATGAGAAATGGGTACCCCCCGCCGTATATTTACACAGGCCACATCCTGTACCCCCGCATTTAAAGAACCCTTTGCATGAAAGCCATGTTTTCTTCTCAGTCCCCCTGCTCTTATAGAGACTCGGGGACAATTTTTGTCCTAAAGTGGGAGCTTTCTTAGAGACTATCTTAATGCCATTCCCAATGACTTCTTTCAGCTGTGGATCACATTGTAGTAGTGGCAGATGTTTATGAATCATTCTCTTAATCTTAGGAAATGCCACACTAAAAGCAGTAGACATAACAAGAGTCCCTCCTTGCTTGTCATTACCAGTATTTTTGACTCTCTGTTTATCGGCGCTATGGGGTTTATGATATTGATCCCTAGACAGCATGGTATCCTTCTTTTTGGATCTGGCTATGTTCTTAGCTCTTTCTAATAGATCATTAGTGTACCCCCGCTGGGACAGTCTACATGATATAGTTTCAAGTTCCCTTTCAAAGACCAGATCGTCTGTACAATTCCTGCGGGCCCTGATCATCTCCCCAACCGGAATAGCTTTGATAGTATGGGCAGGGTGGCAACTCTCCGCTCTCAGCGTAGTATTTCCCGCTGTATCCTTTCTAAAAGTACATGTTACAACTTTAGTTCTATCATCAGAGACATATAAGCGTAGATCTAGAAATGGGATGGAATCCATAGAACTCTCCATAGTGAAACGCAAGTTGAGGGTATTGTTGTTTAGGTATCCCATAAACTGGTCTACTCGATCTCCTTCCCCTTCCCATATTATTATAAGGTCGTCAATATAGCGACCGAAATACTTTGTTAGATGAGAAGGGATTATTATGACCATAAATTGCTTCTCTTTCCCACCAGCCCATATAAAGATTGGCTAGTGATGGGGAAAAAGGAGCCCCCGTTGACGCTCCACAGCATTGTAAATAATATTTTCCATCGAATAAGAAAAAATTATGGCTCAACAGATATTCAATAGCAATAATTAGAAAAGCCATCAGTTCTCTAGAGTAACTAGAGTAATTATTGAGATGGAAATAAACAGCTTGTAATGCCAGATCGTGTGGTATTATTGAGTATAGGGATGCCACATCGCATGAGATCCACCGATATGTGGATTTCCATTGGAAATCTTGAAGATGTCGCATCACATCACCTGAATCCTTTAGATATCCTGGAAGTCTTTTCACCAGAGGAAGTAAGTGTAAGTCCACCCATTGCCCCAGTCTCTCATTCATCCCCCCAATACCCGCCACAATAGGCCGACCAGCCGGAGGGCGCTGTGGTTTGTGGATCTTGGGGAGATGATGAAAGACCGGGACAATGGGGGAGTCCACACACATCATATCAATATCCTTAATATTTAAGACACCTAATTCTTTGCCTTCAATCAAAACCTTTTTCAAACTTAATTGGAAATCACTAGTGGGATCCTGCCTTAATTGGCGATAGGTGTTAACATCTCCAAGCTGTCTTAGGGCTTCTCTCTCATAATCCCTAGTGTTTAATACTACTACACAACCCCCCTTATCTGCGACCCGTATTACAATCTCAGTATTAGTGGCTAAACTTTTTATAGCCCTTCTTTCACCATAAGATAAATTATGTTTAATATTTGGGGACCTTTTTTCAGCTAATTCAATGAGATCGCATTCGACTGCTTCTTGGAAGGTGTCCAAAATATGATTTCTGGATTGTATTGGATAGAATTTCTTATCTACTGGTGTTGGGACAGATGGAGGTGGGATTCTCACAGGGCCTTCATCAGACATATTCTCTAATAACAATTTTAACGTAACATCCTGAAAGGTAAGCATATCATGCACTTTACTATCAATTCGATCAGACCTCATAGTAAGTACACTGGAATTTGGTATATGCATGTCAACATTATTATTCTGTATAGAAGGATCACCTTCTGCAAGAGGGATGGATGCAGTTATCACCGCCGGATCTTCCTTCCAAAAGTGTTTCCTAAGGGTCAGATTCCTCACGAACCGGTTAATGTCCAAGATCGTTGAAAATAAATCAAATTGGCAGGTCGGCGAAAAAGAAAGTCCTTTTGACAAAAGTCTCTTTTCATCTTCAGTAAGCTCATAAGAGGAAAGGTTAACTACACTTTTTTCATTTATTACGTTTTGCGCTCCCGCAGAGTATACCAATTGTTTGGTTCCATGTTTCCGCCCCGCTCTGTGACATCTCTTTGGTAGCGCTTCTTTCTGGACCGTGGTGGCACTGGCCCTGTAAAATTTCGAGATTCCATTTCTAAATCTGACCGATCGCTATTGGACGACCAGTCCGAAGATTCTGAAAGATTGAAAGAGACGCGTTTTCCTTCTCCACTTTTTAATATTGATCTGGTTCTGGGAGATCTGGCTCCATACCTCCGCCATGTGTAAACTCTATTGGTTTTATAGTCCTCCAGATCTCTTTGGAATTTATTTTGTTTTACTCTCATTATTTCGCATTCCATTGTTTCCATGGATTTCTTGATGGTGCTCATATAGTCCTCAAATTTAGGATCTTTTTCATATTGTTTCAGAGATTCTTCCAAAGATGTCATATTGGTTTGTATTTCTTTCAATTTCTCTTCCTCGTATTTAATTATTAGCTTCATCAAATCTAATGAGGCTTGCGTGAGTATCGCATCCCATTCAGTTTTGAATGCTTCAGAATAGATTGTGGTTGGGATTTTTCGAATCCTCAGGCCCCGCTGGACCATATCGTTTTTAGATCATCAGAGCAGTGTGACCACCAACGTCAGCCCCAGCAATGTGACCACCAACGTCAGCCCCTATAGTGTAACCACCAATGTCAAACCCAATAGTGTGACCACCAACAATAACCCCAGCAGTGTGACCACCAACGTCAGCCCCGATAGTGTGACCACCAACGTCAGCCCCGATAGTGTGACCACCAACGTCAGCCCCAGCAGTGTGACCACCAACGTCAGCCCCAATAGTGTGACCACCAACGTCAGCCCCAACAGTGTGACCACCAACGTCAGCCCCAGCAGTGTGACCACCAACGTCAGCCCCAGCAGTGTGACCACCAACGTCAGCCCCAGCAGTGTGACCACCAACGTCAGCCCCAGCAGTGTGACCACCAACGTCACCTCCAACAGTGTAACCACCAACGTCAGCCCCGATAGTGTGACCACCAACGTCAGCCCCAGCAGTGTGACCACCAACGTTAGCCCCAGCAGTGTGACCACCAACGTCAGCCCCAGCAGTGTGACCACCAATGTCAGCCCCAACAGTGTGACCACCAAGGTCAGCCCCAATAGTGTGACCACCAACGTCAGCCCCAACAGTGTGACCACCAGCCTCAGCCCCAAAAGTGTGACCACCAACATCAGCCCCAACAGTGTGACCACCAACGTCGGACCCAACAGTGTTACCACTAACTTCAGCCCCAACAGTGTGACCACCAACGTCAGCCCCAACAGTGTGACCACCAATGTCAGCCCCAGCAGTGTGACCACCAACGTCAGCCCCAGCAGTGTGACCACCAACGTCAGCCCCGATAGTTTGACCACCAACGTCTGCCCAGATAGTGTGACCACCAACGTCAGCCCCAGCAGTGTGACCACCAACGTCAGCCCCAGCAGTGTGACCACCAACGTCAGCCCCGATAGTGTGACCACCAACGTCAGCCCCAGCAGTGTGACCACCAACGTCAGCCCCGATAGTGTGACCACCAACGTCAGCCCCTATAGTGTGACCACCAACGTCAGCCCCAGCAGTGTGACCACCAACATTAGCCCCAGCAGTGTGACCACCAACGTCAGCCCCAACAGTGTGACCACCAATATTAGCCCCAGCAGTGTGACCACCAACGTCAGCCCCAACAGTGTTACCACCAACGTCAGCCCCAGCAGTGTGACCACCAACGTCAGCCCCAATAGTGTGACCACCAACGTCAGCCCCAATAGTGTGACCACCAACGTCTGCCCGAGCAGTGTGACCACCAACGTCAGCCCGAGAAGTGTGACCACCAACATTAGCCCCAGCAGAGTGACCACCAACGTCAGCCCCAACAGTGTGACCACTAACGTCAGTCCCAGCAGTGTGACCACCAATGTCAGCCCCAATAGTGTGACCACCAACGTCAGCCCCAACAGTGTGACCACCAACGTCAGCCCCAACAGTGTGACCACCCACGTCAGCCCCAACAGTGTGACCACCAATGTCAGCCCCAGCAGTGTGACCACCAACGTCAGCCCCGATAGTGTGACCACCAACGTCTGCCCAGATAGTGTGACCACCAACGTCAGCCCCAGCAGTGTGACCACCAACGTCAGCCCCAGCAGTGTGACCACCAACGTCAGCCCCGATAGTGTGACCACCAACGTCAGCCCCGATAGTGTGACCACAAACGTCAGCCCCGATAGTGTGACCACCAACGTCAGCCCCGATAGTGTGACCACCAACATCAGCCCCGATAGTGTGACCACCAACGTCTGCCCAGATAGTGTGACCACCAACACCAGCACCGATAATGTGACCTCCAACATTAGCCCCAGCAGTGTGACCAACGTCAGCCCCAGCAGTGTGACCACCAACGTCAGCCCCAGCAGTGTGACCACCAACGTCAGCCCCAGCAGTGTGACCACCAACGTCAGCCCCAGCAGTGTGACCACCAACGTCAGCCCCAGCAGTGTGACCACCAACGTCAGCCCCGATAGTGTGACCACCAACGTCAGCCCCAGCAGTGTTACCACCAACATTAGCCCCAGCAGTGTGACCACCAACGTCAGCCCCAACAGTGTGACCACCAACATTAGCCCCAGCAGTGTGACCACCAACGTCAGCCCCAACAGTGTTACCACCAACGTCAGCCCCAGCAGTGTGACCACCAACGTCAGCCCCAGCAGTGTGACCACCAACGTCAGCCCCAGCAGTGTGACCACCAACGTCAGCCCCAGCAGTGTGACCACCAACGTCAGCCCCAGCAGTGTGACCACCAACATCAGCCCTGATAGTGTGGCCACCAACATTAGCCCCGATAGTGTGACCACCAACGTCAGCCCCAACAGTGTGACCACTAACGTCAGCCCCAGCAGTGTGACCACCAACGTCAGCCCCAGCAGTGTGACCACCAACGTCAGCCCCAGCAGTGTGACCACCAACGTCAGCCCGAGCAGTGTGACCACCAACGTCAGCCCGAGCAGTGTGACCACCAACATTAGCCCCAGCAGTGTGACCACCAACGTCAGCCCCAACAGTGTGACCACTAACGTCAGTCCCAGCAGTGTGACCACCAACGTCAGCCCCAGCAGTGTGACCACCAACGTCAGCCCCAACAGTGTGACTACCAACGTCAGCCCCAACAGTGTGACCACCAACGTCAGCCCCGATAGTGTGACCACCAACGTCAGCCCCAGCAGTGTGACCACCAACGTCAGCCCCAACAGTGTGACTACCAACGTCAGCCCCAACAGTGTGACCACCAACGTCAGCCCCGATAGTGTGACCACCAACGTCAGCCCCGATAGTGTGACCACCAACGTCAGCCCCAACAGTGTGACCACCAACGTCAGCCCCAATAGTGTGACCACCAACGTCAGCCCCGATAGTGTGACCACCAACGTCAGCCCCGATATTGTGACCACCAACGTCTGCCCAGATAGTGCGACCACCAACATCAGCACCGATAATGTGACCACCAACATTAGCCCCAGCAGTGTGACCAACGTCAGCCCCAGCAGTGTGACCACCAATGTCAGCCCCAGCACTGTGACCACTAACGTCAGCCCCAGCACTGTGACCACCAACGTCAGCCCCGATAGTGTGACCACCAACGTCAGCCCCAGCAGTGTAACCACCAACGTCAGCCCCAGCACTGTGACCACCAACGTCAGCCCCGATAGTGTGACCACCAACGTCAGCCCCAGCAGTGTGACCACCAACATTAGCCCCAGCAGTGTGACCACCAACGTCAGCCCCAACAGTGTGACCACCAACATTAGCCCCAGCAGTGTGACCACCAACGTCAGCCCCAACAGTGTTACCACCAACGTCAGCCCCAGCAGTGTGACCACCAACGTCAGCCCCAGCAGTGTGACCACCAACGTCAGCCCCAGCAGTGTGACCACCAACGTCAGCCTCAGCAGTGTGACCACCAACGTCAGCCCCAGCAGTGTGACCACCAACCTCAGCCCCAAAAGTGTGACCACCAACCTCAGCCCCAACAGTGTGACCACCAACGTCAGCCCCAGCAGTGTGACCACCAACGTCAGCCCCGATAGTGTGACCACCAACGTCAGCCCCGACAGTGTGACCACCAACGTCAACCCCAGCAGTGTGACCACCAACATCAGCCCTGATAGTGTGACCACCAACATTAGCCCCAATAGTGTGACCACCAACGTCAGCCCCAGCAGTGTGACCACCAACGTCAGCCCCAACAGTGTGACCACCAACGTCAGCCCCAGCAGTGTGACCACCAACATTAGCCCCAGCAGTGTGACCACCAACGTCAGCCCCAACAGTGTGACCACTAACGTCAGTCCCAGCAGTGTGACCACCAACGTCAGCCCCAGCAGTGTGACCACCAACGTCAGCCCCAGCAGTGTGACCACCAACGTCAGCCCCAATAGTGTGACCACCAACGTCAGCCCCAATAGTGTGACCACCAACGTCAGCCCGAGCAGTGTGACCACCAACATCAGCCCGAGCAGTGTGACCACCAACATTAGCCCCAGCAGTGTGACCACCAACGTCAGCCCCAACAGTGTGACCACTAACATCAGTCCCAGCAGTGTGACCACCAACGTCAGCCCCAGCAGTGTGACCACCAACGTCAGCCCCAACAGTGTGACCACCAACGTCAGCCCCAACAGTGTGACCACCAACGTCAGCCCCAGCAGTGTGACCACCAACGTCAGCCCCAGCAGTGTGACCACCAACGTCAGCCCCAACAGTGTGACCACTAACGTCAGTCCCAGCAGTGTGACCACCAACGTCAGCCCCAGCAGTGTGACCACCAACGTCAGTCCCAACAGTGTGACCACCAACGTCAGCCCCAACAGTGTGACCACCAACGTCAGCGCCGATAGTGTGACCACCAACGTCAGCCCCAGCAGTGTGACCACCAACGTCAGCCCCAGCAGTGTGACCACCAACGTCAGCCCCAGCAGTGTGACCACCAACGTCAGCCCCGATAGTGTGACCACCAACGTCAGCCCCGATAGTGTGACCACCAACGTCAGCCCCGATAGTGTGACCACCAACGTCAGCTCTGATAGTGTGATCACAAACGTCAGCCTCGATAGTGTGACCACCAACGTCATCTCCGATAGTGTGACCACAAACGTCATCTCCGATAGTGTGACCACAAACGTCAGCCCCGATAGTGTGACCACAAACGTCAGCCCCGATAGTGTGACCACCAACATCAGCCCCGATAGTGTGACCACCAACGTCTGCCCAGATAGTGTGACCACCAACACCAGCACCGATAATGTGACCTCCAACATTAGCCCCAGCAGTGTGACCAACGTCAGCCCCAGCAGTGTGACCACCAACGTCAGCCCCAGCACTGTGACCACCAACGTCAGCCCCGATAGTGTGACCACCAACGTCAGCCGCGATAGTGTGACCACCAATGTCAGCCCCGATAGTGTGACCACCAACGTCAGCCCCAACAGTGTGACCACCAACGTCAGCCCCAGCAGTGTGACCACCAACATTAGCCCCAGCATTGTGACCACCAACGTCAGCCCCAACAGTGTGACCACTAACGTCAGTCCCAGCAGTGTGACCACCAACGTCAGCCCCAGCAGTGTGACCACCAACGTCAGCCCCAGCAGTGTGACCACCAACGTCAGCCCCAATAGTGTGACCACCAACGTCAGCCCCAATAGTGTGACCACCAACGTCAGCCCGAGCATTGTGACCACCAACATTAGCCCCAGAAGTGTGACCACCAACGTCAGCCCCAACAGTGTGACCACTAACGTCAGTCCCAGCAGTGTGACCACCAACGTCAGCCCCAGCAGTGTGACCACCAACGTCAGCCCCAACAGTGTGACCACCAACGTCAGCCCCAACAGTGTGACCACCAACGTCAGCCCCAACAGTGTGACCACCAACGTCAGCCCCAGCAGTGTGACCACCAACGTCAGCCCCAGCAGTGTGACCACCAACGTCAGCCCCAACAGTGTGACCACTAACGTCAGTCCCAGCAGTGTGACCACCAACGTCAGCCCCAGCAGTGTGACCACCAACGTCAGCCCCAGCAGTGTGACCACCAACGTCAGTCCCAACAGTGTGACCACCAACGTCAGCCCCAACAGTGTGACCACCAACGTCAGCGCCGATAGTGTGACCACCAACGTCAGCGCCGATAGTGTGACCACCAACGTCAGCGCCGATAGTGTGACCACCAACGTCAGCCCCAGCAGTGTGACCACCAACGTCAGCCCCAACAGTGTGACCACCAACGTCAGCGCCGATAGTGTGACCACCAACGTCAGCCCCAGCAGTGTGACCACCAACGTCAGCCCCAGCAGTGTGACCACCAACGTCAGCCCCGATAGTGTGACCACCAACGTCAGCCCCGATAGTGTGACCACCAACGTCAGCCCCGATAGTGTGACCACCAACGTCAGCCCCGATAGTGTGACCACCAACGTCAGCCCCGATAGTGTGACCACCAACGTCAGCCCCGATAGTGTGACCACCAACGTCAACCCCGATAGTGTGACCACCAACGTCAGCCCCGATAGTGTGACCACCAAACGTCAGCCCCGATAGTGTGACCACCAACGTCAGCTCTGATAGTGTGATCACAAACGTCAGCCCCGATAGTGTGACCACCAACGTCATCTCCGATAGTGTGACCACCAACGTCAGCTCTGATAGTGTGATCACAAACATCAGCCCCGATAGTGTGACCATCAACGTCAGCCCCGATAGTGTGACCACCAACATCAGCCCCGATAGTGTGACCACCAACGTCTGCCCAGATAGTGTGACCACCAACACCAGCACCGATAATGTGACCACCAACATTAGCCCCAGCAGTGTGACCAACGTCAGCCCCAGCAGTGTGACCACCAACGTGAGCCCCAGCACTGTGACCACCAACGTCAGCCCCAGCACTGTGACCACCAACGTCAGCCCCGATAGTGTGACCACCAACGTCAGCCCCGATAGTGTGACCACCAATGTCAGCCCCGATAGTGTGACCACCAACGTCAGCCCCAACAGTGTGACCACCAACATTAGCCCCAGCAGTGTGACCACCAACGTCAGCCCCAACAGTGTTACCACCAACGTCAGCCCCAGCAGTGTGACCACCAACGTCAGCCCCAGCAGTGTGACCACCAACGTCAGCCCCAGCAGTGTGACCACCAACATCAGCCCCAGCAGTGGGACCACCAACCTCAGCCCCAAAAGTGTGACCACCAACGTCAGCCCCAACAGTGTGACCACCAACGTCTGCCCCAGCAGTGTGACCACCAACGTCAGTCCCGATAGTGTGACCACCAACGTCAGCCCCAACAGTGTGACCACCAACGTCTGCCCCAGCAGTGTGACCACCAACGTCAGTCCCGATAGTGTGACCATCAACGTCAGCTCCAACAGTGTGACCACCAACGTCAGCCCCAGCAGTGTGACCACCAACATCAGCCCTGATAGTGTGACCACCAACATTAGCCCCAATAGTGTGACCACCAACGTCAGCCCCAGCAGTGTGACCACCAACGTCAGCTCCAACAGTGTGACCACCAACATCAGCCCCAGCAGTGTGACCACCAACATTAGCCCCAGCAGTGTGACCACCAACGTCAGCCCCAACAGTGTGACCACTAACGTCAGTCCCAGCAGTGTGACCACCAACGTCAGCCCCAGCAGTGTGACCACCAACGTCAGCCCCAGCAGTGTGACCACCAACGTGAGCCCCAGCAGTGTGACCACCAACGTCAGCCCCAATAGTGTGATCACCAACGTCAGCCCCAATAGTGTGACCACCAACGTCAGCCCAAGCAGTGTGACCACCAACGTCAGCCCAAGCAGTGTGACCACCAACGTCAGCCCGAGCAGTGTGACCACCAACGTCAGCCCCAGCAGTGTGACCACCAACGTCAGCCCCAACAGTGTGACCACTAACGTCAGCCCCAGCAGTGTGACCACCAACGTCAGCCCCAATAGTGTGACCACCAACGTCAGCCCCAGCAGTGTGACCACCAACGTCAGCCCCAATAGTGTGACCACCAACGTCAGCCCCAACAGTGTGACCACCAACGTCAGCCCCAACAGTGTGACCACCAACGTCAGCCCCAACAGTGTGACCACCAACGTCAGCCCCGATAGTGTGACCACCAACGTCAGCCCCAGCAGTGTGACCACCAACGTCAGCCCCAGCAGTGTGACCACCAACGTCAGCCCCGATAGTGTGACCACCAACGTCAGCCCCGATAGTGTGACCACCAACGTCAGCCCCGATAGTGTGACCACCAACGTCTGCCCAGATTGTGTGACCACCAACATCAGCACCGATAATGTGACCACCAACATTAGCCCCAGCAGTGTGACCAACGTCAGCCCCAACAGTGAGACCACCAACGTCAGCCCCGATAGTGTGACCACCAACGTCAGCCCCAGCAGTGTGACCACCAACGTCAGCCCCAGCAGTGTAACCACCAACGTCAGCCCCAGCAGTGTGACCACCAACGTCAGCCCCAGCAGTGTGACCACCAACGTCGGCCCCAATAGTGTGACCACCACCAACAACACATCCAATAGCCTCGGCCCCAACAATCACCTGCACTAATGTCACCCCCAACAAGGGATGGGGTGTGCAGCACATTGTGGACTTAGAAAAGCTAGAGACAGGAGATAGTAGGAATAACTGGAGGGTCTCGGGTAGTCACACCGCTCTCTGCAATAGGTCACCTTGGCTGCCTCTCCTATACAATGTGTCATATCACAATCATTATTAGCTAGAAGACCAACTGTGTGGGGTGGAGAGGGGGGAGGGGTTAGCACATCTAGCAGGAATAAGTGCAATATACAAAATTATCAAAATTGTCATAAGCATTTGAAATGCATGCTTACAAATGCTAGAAGCTTGACTAATAAAATGGATGAACTAGAACTGATAATAACAGAAGAACAATATGATATAGTGGGGGTAACATGATGATATAGTGGCTGGATGAAAGCTATGACTGGGCAGTAAATTTACAGGGCTACTGTGTGTTTAGGAGGGACCGTAACAAACGCAAAGGGGGTGGAGTCTGCTTAATTGTAAAATCCTCTCTACAGCCTGCTCTGCGGGAGGATATATGTGAGGGGAATGACCATGTGGAGTCTGTATGGGTAGAAATACATGGAGGGAGAAACAAAAATAAAATACTGATGGGGGTTTGCTATAAACCTCCAGATATATCCGAATCCATAGAAAATATGATGCTAAGGCAAATAGATATAGCCGCTAAACTAAATGAGGTAGTGATTATGGGGGACTTTAACTACCCAGATATAGACTGGGATGCTGAAACATGTGTTTCGCATAAAAGTAATAGTTTTTTATCTAAAACAAAAGATGGCTACCTTTCCCAACAAGTACAAGCTCCAACAAGGGGGAAAGCCATATTGGACCTAATACTAACCAATGTACCAGACATAGAGGCCGATTCAGTAATAGCGCCAGGTAGCGACAGATGAGCGACTGTAGCGTGATTTTCTCAGCGCCAGCCAGTTTTCGCTGTGCTTGGCCGGCGTTAGCTTGATGTTAGCGACTCAGTCGGTGTGCGGTAATGTTGAATACGGGCTTAGGGGTCGCTGTTTCACAGGTTCAGCGTTGTATGTGAGCGCCTGACAACGAATGGCCAGAGCGAACGGCTAGCTGCATATTCATTAACAAATTACGCTCCGAATTTGCTGGCGCTGTCCATTCCTTGTTTTAACCCCAGAGCGCTGGCGGCGATGGGTGTAAAAGAGCTTTTAACCCCTAAACAACCATATTTTTTGATTGTAAAATTATACATGTTTTTTGAATCATTTTGTAATATGAATACATTAATATCAGACCTGTAATATCAATTCTGCACAAATTTTTTTTTATTTTTTTTAACACTTAAAAAAAATACATAACATTGCAGAAGTGGTCTCAGAATTTTTGACATTAAAAAAAAAAAAAAAATTAATATCAATTAATTATGATTAATTAAAGATTGCTCCATTGAAATGCATTGGACAACGCCAGGGAGCGACAGGTCATACCTGGCGCTGTGATGGAATTTGCAGCGGCGCTGTTCGTTCCAGGCGGCTTCATGATGAATCCCGCGCTTGCTGTCGCTATCGCCGGCGCTAGCCTCATTTAGCTTGATAAATGCGTCATTGTGAGCGCCGCCAGGCGTACTTGAGTCGGTAGCCGCCGATAGCTGGCGCTACCTGGCGCTCACCATTCGCTACCTGGCGCTAGCCCTTGATAAATAAGGCCCAAAGTAATAAAGGTACAGGTTGGGGGACACCTTGGAAGCAGTGATCATAATATCATTAATTTCCAATTAGCAGTCACTAGGCCTTATCAATGAACCACAAAAAAGCGGGACTTCAAAAAGGCAAACTTTGAAGAACTTAGAGATGCCCTACACTGCATTGACTGGGAAAATGTCCTTAAAAACAAAAGCATGGACGCTAAATGGGATACTTTCAAAGTAATACTTAATTTTCAGTGTGACAGATATATACCTTACAGGAATAAAACTATTAGACACACATGTAAACTGATGTGGCTAAATAAAAAGGTTAAGGGGGCAATAAACAACACAAAAAAGGCATTTAAACCGGACCTTCACCATGATTTAATGAAAAGCCCAAACTCTTAAAAAACAATTCCTCAGCATCTAAAATTAATATATTTTACATGTTTAGTCACTAATTTATTATACTTTCCCCCACTGGGCTGCAACTCTGTTTGGGAATTTAGGATACGGGCGCCGCCATCTTGACTCAGAAGCATCACACTTACTGAGGAGAGGAGAGTGGGATAAGGTACAGGGGGGCGGGTTATAGCTGTGCTTTGCTCAGACAGAGCAGAGCTGGGGTCAGGGAAAGGTCAGCAGTCCCAGAATGCAGAGCAGCACAGTTACTTCCTGTTTGCAGGCACTTCCTGTTTGCAGGCTGCCTGCAAAAATGGCAGCTTCCATAAGCCGCCATCTTGGATGTTTAAAGGCTTATAAAATGCAGTAGATGCAGGTAGGATGATTTTTAATGTGAGCAATCTGTATGTACAGGGTGTGGGAAACATATAAGATAGACTCTTATTTAGAGTGAAGGTCCGCTTTAAACATTTAAAGCAGGAAGGGACAGCGGAAGCGTTAAAAAACTATAAAGAAGAAAATAAACAATGTAAACAACAGATAAGGGCAGCTAAGCTGGAGACAGAAAGACTGGTCGCGAAAGAGAGTAAAACTAACCCCAAATTATTATTTAGCTACATAAACCATAAAAGGTACAAACCTGAGGGTGTGGGCCCCCTGAAAAGCAAGGAGGGGACACTTATAGAGGGAAATGAGGAGAAAGAAAATTTGCTTAACAACTTCTTTGCTTCTATATTCACAAAAGAATTTGACATGCCGAGTGAAATGCAGGGGAATAACCGAAACCCTCCATTAAATGTCACTGGTCTAACCAAGGAAGAAGTCCAGCACCGTCTCAAGCAGATAAAAATCGATAAATCACCGGGACCAGATGACATACATCCTCGTGTTTTAAGGGAGTTATGTACAGTAATAGACAAGCCGTTATTTCTAATATTTGTGGATTCCATGACTACAGGGTCTGTTCCGATGGATTGGCGCTTGGCAAATGTTGTGCCAATATTCAAAAAGGGATCTAGGGGGGAACCTGGGAACTACAGACCGGTAAGCTTAACATCTGTGGTGGGCAAGCTGTTTGAAGGTTTCTTAAGGGATACTATCCTGGAGCACCTTGGGGAAAATGACCTTATTACTCCATATCAGCATGGATTTATGAGGAATCGCTCCTGCCAGACAAACCTGATCAGCTTTTATGAGGAGGTAAGTTCAAAATTGGATTAGGGGGAGTCATTGGATATCATATATCTTGACTTTTCTAAAGCATTTGATACTGTGCCACATAAAAGGCTGGTACAAAAGATGAGAATGCTTGGACTGGGGGAAAACGTGTGCAGATGGGTGGGAAATTGGCTTAATGATCGGAAGCAGAGGGTGGTTATCAATGGTACACACTCAGATTGGGTCACTGTTACTAGTGGAGTACCACAAGGGTCAGTTCTGGGACCAATTCTCTTCAATATATATATATATGACATTGGGTATAGATTAAACAGTAAAGTCTCAATCTTTGCAGATAATACTAAGCTGAGTAAAGTAATTAAAACAAAGGAGGACAACAGGCAACTACAAACAGATTTAGATAAATTGGAAGCATGGGCAGTTAAATGGCAAATGAAGTTTAACACAGATAAATGTAAGGTTATGCACATGGGAAGGAGAAATCTGTGTCATGATTACACACTAAATAAGGAAACACTTGGTAAAACAACAATGGAAAAGGACCTAGGGGTTTTAGTTGACAATAAGCTCAACTGTAGTAATCAATGCCAGGAAGCTGCTGCCAAGGCAAACAGGATCATGGGGTGCATCAGGAGGGGCATAGGTGCTCATGACCAGAGCATCATTTTACCCCTGTACAAGTCACTGGTCAGACCCCATATGGAATACTGTGTACAGTTCTGGGCACCTGTGCTTAAAAAGGACATATCAGAACTGGAGCGCGTTCAAAGAAGGGCAACAAAGTTAATAAAAGGAGTGCGGGGGCTAGAGTACCCGGAAAGATTGTCCAACTTAGGCTTATTTAGTCTGGAAAAAAGACGATTGAGGGGTGATCTAATAACTATGTATAAATATATTCGGGGTCAATACAAGGATCTGTCCCACAATCTATTTATACCCCAGAGTGTAACCATCACCCGAGGGCATCCACTAAGGTTAGAGGAAAGGTGCTTTCTCCACCGACATAGGAGGGGATTCTTCTCTGTAAGAGCAGTGAGACTATGGAACTCGCTGCCAGAGGAGGTAGTAATGATGGATACAGTAAAAATGTTCAAAAGTGGCCTTGATGCCTTCCTGGCATGTAATAACATTTCCAGCTATGGCTACTAGACCACTGGAAGGAGTTAAACAGGCTGAACTGGATGGACTAAAGTCTTTATTCAGCCTTACATACTATGTTACTATGTTATCATGTAACTGCCCACCAATCATTACGCTTCTCAGAACATTAGCAGGAGACAGCACCCCCCGCAGGTAGGAGCACTTGGGTAGAAGGAATCCCGGCTCTGAGCACCGTATGGGCAGCGTTGTGTTAGCCAGGACCTCGGAGGAGAGAGATTTAGTGATACTGATTACTGAAAGCTGCAAGATGATTGGACAGTGTAGCCAGGCAGTGGGAAAAGCAAGCAGGATGCTCGGCTGCATAGCTCGAGGCATCACCTTTATATATGTGACAGGAGGGTATACGTTTCAGGAGGTAAGAGACTTAATGATAAAACAAGCGCCCAACCTGAAGCTGGTTGGGGGGAAGATCAGGAGCAATGTTAGAAAATATTATGTTACAGAAAGAGTAGTAGATGCCGGGACCAAACTTCCAGCAGAGGTAGATGACAGTAAGTGAATGAGCACATGCCTGGGATAAGCCTCCATCTAACCTAAGATACAGAGAACATACAGTATACACATAAGTTAAAAAGGACATACAGTATATACATAAGATACAGAGAACATACAGTATATACATAAGATACAGAGAACATACAATATATACATAAGATACAGAGAGCATACAATATATACATAAGATACAGAGAACATACAGTATATACATAAGATACAGAGAACATACAGTATATACATTAGATACAGAGAACATACAATATATACATAAGATACAGAGAGCATACAATATATACATAAGATACAGAGAACATACAATATATACATAAGATACAGAGAACATACAGTATATACATAAGATACAGAGAACATACAGTATACACATAAGATACAGAGAACATACAGTATATACATAAGATACAGAGAACATACAGTATACACATAAGATACAGAGAACATACAGTATACACATAAGATACAGAGAACATACAATATATACATAAGATACAGAGAACATACAGTATACACATAAGATACAGAGAACATACAGTATATACATAAGATACAGAGAACATACAGTATACACATAAGATACAGAGAACATACAGTATACACATAAGATAAAGAGAATATACAGTATATACATAAGATACAGAGAACATACAGTATACACATAAGATACAGAGAACATACAGTATATACATTAGATACAGAGAACATACAATATATACATAAGATACAGAGAGCATACAATATATACATAAGATACAGAGAACATACAATATATACATAAGATACAGAGAACATACAATATATACATAAGATACAGAGAACATACAATATATACATAAGATACAGAGAGCATACAATATATACATAAGATACAGAGAACATACAATATATACATAAGATACAGAGAGCATACAATATATACATAAGATACAGAGAACATACAATATATACATAAGATACAGAGAACATACAGTATACACATAAGATACAGAGAACATACAGTATATACATAAGATACAGAGAACATACAGTATACACATAAGATACAGAGAACATACAGTATACACATAAGATAAAGAGAATATACAGTATATACATAAGATACAGAGAACATACAGTATACACATAAGATACAGAGAACATACAGTATATACATAAGATACAGAGAACATACAATATATACATAAGATACAGAGAACATACAATATATACATAAGATACAGAGAACATACAATATATACATAAGATACAGAGAGCATACAATATATACATAAGATACAGAGAACATACAATATATACATAAGATACAGAGAACATACAATATATACATAAGATACAGAGAACATACAATATATAAATAAGATACAGAGAGCATACAATATATACATAAGATACAGAGAACATACAATATATACATAAGATACAGAGAGCATACAATATATACATAAGATACAGAGAACATACAATATATACATAAGATACAGAGAACATACAGTATACACATAAGATACAGAGAACATACAGTATATACATAAGATACAGAGAACATACAGTATACACATAAGATACAGAGAACATACAGTATATACATAAGATACAGAGAACATACAGTATACACATAAGATACAGAGAACATACAGTATATACAAAAGATACAGGGAACATACAGTATATACATAAGATACAGAGAACATACAGTATACACATAAGTTAAAGAGGACATACAGTATATACATAAGATACAGAGAACATAAAATATATACATAAGATACAGAGAACATACAGTATACACATAAGATACAGAGAACATACAGTATATACATAAGATACAGAGAACATACAATATATACATAAGATACAGAGAGCATACAATATATACATAAGATACAGAGAACATACAATATATACATAAGATACAGAGAACATACAATATATACATAAGATACAGAGAACATACAGTATACACATAAGATACAGAGAACATACAGTATATACATAAGATACAGAGAACATACAGTATACACATAAGATACAGAGAACATACAGTATATACATAAGATACAGAGAACATACAGTATATACATAAGATACAGAGAACATACAGTATATACATAAGTTAAAGAGGACATACAGTATATACATAAGATACAGAGAACATACAGTATACACATAAGATACAGAGAACATACAGTATACACATAAGATACAGAGAACATACAGTATACACATAAGATACAGAGAACATACAGTATACACATAAGATACAGAGAACATACAGTATATACAAAAGATACAGGGAACATACAGTATATACATAAGATACAGAGAACATACAGTATACACATAAGTTAAAGAGGACATACAGTATATACATAAGATACAGAGAACATAAAATATATACATAAGATACAGAGAACATACAGTATATACATAAGATACAGAGAACATACAGTATACACATAAGTTAAAGAGGACATACAGTATATACATAAGATACAGAGAACATAAAATATATACATAAGATACAGAGAACATACAGTATATACATAAGATACAGGGAACATACAGTATATACATAAGATACAGAGAACATACAGTATACACATAAGATACAGAGAACATACAGTATATACATAAGATACAGAGAACATACAGTATACACATAAGATACAGAGAACATACAGTATATACATAAGATAAAGAGAACATACAGTATACACATAAGATACAGAGAACATACAGTATATACATAAGATACAGAGAACATACAGGATACACATAAGATACAGAGAGCATACAGTATATACATTAGATACAGAGAACATACAATATATACATAAGATACAGAGAGCATACAATATATACATAAGATACAGAGAACATACAATATATACATAAGATACAGAGAACATACAATATATACATAAGATACAGAGAACATACAGTATATACAAAAGATACAGGGAACATACAGTATATACATAAGATACAGAGAACATACAGTATACACATAAGTTAAAGAGGACATACAGTATATACATAAGATACAGAGAACATACAATATATACATAAGATACAGAGAACATACAGTATATACATAAGATACAGAGAACATACAGTATATACATAAGATACAGAGAACATACAGTATATACATAAGATAAAGAGAACATACAGTATATACATAAGATACAGAGAACATACAGTATATACATAAGATAAAGAGAACATACAGTATACACATAAGATACAGAGAACATACAGTATATACATAAGATACAGAGAACATACAGTATATACATAAGATACAGAGAACATACAGGATACACATAAGATACAGAGAGCATACAGTATACACATAAGGGCCGACTAGATGGACCGTATGGTCTCCTGCCGTCACCCGTCTATGTTTCTATGAGTGTGACAAGCTCACTGTTATCACTGTTGCGTTGATCCTTTCTGTATATGAGGACCTGTCACCTGCACAAAGCAAGAAAATAAAAAGGTATCACGGTCATAGTGTGTTCTTCCTTACTTTGTTCTACTTCCCGCAAGTAATAGTGCAAATGCCTGCATTGATTTTTGATAAAAAAAAATACATTCAGTATTGTATAGTTTTTCTTTTGCTCGGCACCAGGCATAGGGGCTGGTAAACCAGGGCTCAGGGGTTAAAGGCCTGGCCACTGGCTCTACTGTTTAAGCCATACCTTCCAACTTGAGATAAAGAGGGACAATTACATTGGAACATTGAGGGATGGATGAAGCCACACCCCCTTATTAAGGGATGGATGAAGCCACGCCCCCTCATTGAGGGATGGATAGTAGATACATTGTAACAGTTACAACAATAGAAACACTTTGAATAGGCAAATTAATCATTAATTGCTGGAGATCTGCGATCCTTTTTCTTACATTATTGGTAACAGTATCTCAAGAAGTTCACACCCCAGCGGCGGCGCGCCATCACAGGCCTTCCAGGTCCCCCTGCTCCGTTGGCGAGTTTGGCGGCCATTTTTTTAACCCTCTGATCTGAGAACAGGGCTGTGTTCACCCTTTATATCGTCTGCAGTAGTTTTGTAGCTGAAACAAAATCCCCTCTTGTCAGGCGGCGGCTTTGCTGAGAAATAATCTCGGTGTCTGGTGTGAGGGGCCCCATCGTACATCTCCAGTGTGGTTGGCACCTGATGGCGATTGGCAGAGGGTGCGCGGGGATTAAGGGTTGGGCGCGCTGACATTTTCCAGAATTCGGAATAACCAGCGAGCGTCAGAATGTGGCAACTGACACCAAAACCACAGCGATCTGCGTCTATGTGACATCAGTGAGACGCTTTACCAAGAAAAGGAAACGTCCGCTTCCTCTGCCCCCCGATGACCACAAGTCAAGTGGCTGATACAACCAAGGTAAGTCCAGAGTCTCGGGTAAGTGATGCCGCGCTCTCATACAAACGCAATATTAGGGTTGATTAAGAGCCCCTTTCTCATCATTTTTTGCGTGAAAATTTCTGTTCTCGTCCATTTTTCCCCCTCATCTGATTCAGCGAAGCCTTTTTTCTGCAATCATTTTTATGTGAAATGTTTTCTTTTTTGTGTGATTTTTTGTTTGCTATTCATACCTCCCAAAAAATGTTGAGAAAGGGGATCGGAATCAACCCTATTATGCTGCGGCCATTCATGCAGTGATACATTCATGGACCATTCGGAGAACTAGCTACAGACCTGTAACAAGTATCGCCCCCTGCTGTTTGCTTCAGGACCAGCACATGTATCACACAGACATAAAGAGCAATATTCCTCCAAAAATGCAGAGAAACCATCATGAAGCTCATCATATGAGAATAGCGTATTGGATAACAGTCCACCCATCCGCAGTATTTCCCAGCTGCTGCTATTCCCATATGACAAGCAATACGAGCATCATGATTTCCATCCTATCCTGAGATGACAGTCCTGGTGGTAGAATAAGTCCCTATGCTGAGCAGGGTTTAGGTTGAACAGTTCTGATGCAGGATGTCTCTCTTTTTAATGGCCACTTTGGCCCGGTGTTCAGATTACATGGGAGCTACCAGGGGCGGACTGGCCATAGGAAGACCAGGTGGTCTGCACTGCGTTAGGGCCAGTTGGGCTTCTGCTTTTAACACCCACATTCCATCCCTGCCCCCCTTAGTCTCACTCTCAGCCCCCTGTACCCACAAGCCAAGGAACCCCAGACCCACTGTACCCACAAGCCAAGGAACCCCAGCCCCCTACCCATCCCCACTGTACCCACAAGCCAAGGAACCCCAGCCCCCTACCCATCCCCACTGTACTCACAAGCCAAGGAACCCCAGACCCCTGTACCCAGACCCACTGTACCCACAAGCCAAGGAACCCCAGCCCCCTGTACCCAGACCCACTGTACCCACAAGCCAAGGAACCCCAGCCCCCTACCCATCCCCACTGTACTCACAAGCCAAGGAACCCCAGCCCATTACCCATCCCCACTGTACCCACAAGCCAAGGAACCCCATCCCCCTACCCATCCCCACTGTACCCACAAGCCAAGGAACCCCAGCCCCCTACCCATCCCCACTGTACCCACAAGCCAAGGAACCCCAGCCCCCTACCCATCCCCACTGTACCCACAAGCCAAGGAACCCCAGCCCCCTACCCATCCCCACTGTACCCACAAGCCAAGGAACCCCAGCCCCCTACCTATCCCCACTGTACCCACAAGCCAAGGAACCCCAGCCCCCTACCAATCCTCACTGTACCCACAAGCTAAGGAACCCCAGCCCCCTACCAATTCTCACTGTACCCACAAGCCAAGGAACCCCAGACCCCTACCCATCCCCACTGTACCCAAAAACCAAGGAACCCCAGCCCCCTACCCATCCCCACTGTACCCACAAGCCAAGGAACCCCAGCCCCCTACCCATCCTCACTGTACCCACAAGCCAAGGAACCCCAGACCCCTACCCATCCCCACTGTACCCACAAGCCAAGGAACCCCAGCCCCCTACCCATCCCCACTGTACCCACAAGCTAAGGAACCCCAGACCCTACCCATCCCCACTGTACCCACAAGCCAAGGAACCCCAGCCCCCTACCAATCCTCACTGTACCCACAAGCTAAGGAACCCCAGCCCCCATCCATCCCCATTGTACCCACAAGCCAAGGAACTTCAGACTTTACATTTTTTAGATTTTATGGTATAGATTGTTGCTTTGTTCTTTGACGTGCTCTTACTTGGAGGTCTTACAAAACTGGGGTTGACCTATACCCGGTACAATACTTTTGGTTGATCAATAACCAGACTGACCCCGTGTTTTCAGTTTGATAGATCCACGCGTCCGTTCTTTGGTAACTGACCCCTAAACTTTAAGCTCATTTGGCCTGATGCAGAGCCTCCCCCGATCTGACCTTATTTTGTTCCGTTTCTCTGAAGTCCTGTTTTCATTCCGTTTGTCTCGATGTCCAAATGTGATTCAGAGCCGCCGTCGGGAGAGCTCCGATACTGATCCGTTTATGTGTCTTCTTTCCGGAATTGTTTTTTCCCCTCTCTGGTGCTTTCCGTGTGGTCGTGGGTTCCGTTGCCGTTCACACGGACGATCCGTTTTTGCCTCCTTTTTAATGCGTTTCCAAACATAGCTTCTTGCCATCTGTTTCCGTTTTCACCCCGATTCCGACAGTTTTTCCGTGTATACTTACATTTCCATGGATTTCCTGTTGACAATCTGGGTCCACGCAAGCGCACATCCCTCGTCCTCCCTCAAGCTTTCCTCATACAACAAACTGACACTTTTAGCAACACCAAAACTTACCTTAAACTAATGTCCTTCATCATCTTCTTCTTCCTCCTCCCTGTGTTTAATGCTTACCTTAATCTCTTCTTTTTCTTCTTATTCTTCTTCTTCCTATTCCTTGTCCCATATACTTACCTTTTGGGACATGTAACTGTATAGTTATGTTGTGAGAACGTACAGTGCCAGGAAAGAGAACACACCACACAATTTTGTTTTTTATTTTTTTTTAAAAACTGTAAATTTTTAAAATGTAATAAAAAAATAAAATAGGGCTCAGCCACCCAGGAGGGCCTTCTTGTTCTTCATTTTGGCCCTTGTCTTTGATCTGTGAATGAAAAACATCATCAGTTTTCCCTTGTAAGTATTTCTTGCTTATCTAGGGGTTTTGGTTTGGGCCATTTTTAGAGTTAATGTGGGCCAAAGTTATTTTATTAATGTGTCTTGGACCATGTTTTGGTTGTTTTGGGCAGGAGTTTTAACTACATGCATGATATATTGAACAAACTTACAAGGCTTACAAGTCCTGGAGAGAAACGCGGTTAAGGCGGGTGAGCTCGAATAGCTCAAGGTCATGCATGCCATCGATGTCTAGACGTGTGCGGTGCAGCCGGGTTTCTGCCATGCTCAAAAGAACCAGGCCGCGTAGCTGACACCTTTGATGCTCACGCACAGCAGAATGCATTTCCAAGTCACAAAGATCAAATACGGCTGCTAAGACTGCCCGTAAGTGAAGCGTCGACACCCTCGTTAAATTGGGCTTGTTTCAATCGGAAATCAAGGCTCTGAATCAATTAAAAAACGGACCAATCAACGGCCAGTCCGTTTTCACAGAGTTCAGCCTCTTGCGAGCCGTCAATCGGAAAGGCGCATGCCGACACACCTGAGCGCATACACGCACACAAGAAGCAACGTAGCACCCTTTCCTGACCCGATCACAGCACAGAAACTACAGGAAAACGCACGGGATAGCTGAACGAAGAGGCTCTGCATCAGGCCAATTATCTCTATATATACTTTGGCTTAGGTCCACCCCCCTCCACTCCCTGTTTGACTCTCCTGCCCTACCCCACCCGGTTACATATCTACATATGCCCCAAAATAGAAGTTCTTGCTCTAAATAATCCCTGAGCGCTGGAACTTTCAGGAAGTAATCTCTGTAGTTGTACCTCATGTTCCCATGACAATATTTAATAAGCACACGGCTTATCATCCCATGAGACCTTATTAGGTTCTGTTAAGTGTACAATCTGTTACATTAGATATGTTTTATTGATTTGTTCTGGATATATTATACAATTAAGCAGATTACTGTACTGTGTATTTGGAAGAAGCTGTATACCTCAGAACTATTAGTATGCATCTCATCTATGTTTTCCAGTATGCTTTTTTTTCTATATGTATACTGTGTATCTTATGCAAACTTCAATAAAAATTTTGTAAAAGAGATTAGGTTTGCTTGGTTCTTTCTGCCCTGTCTGACATTTTAACCTGGCCACAGATCACATGATCATGATGGAACCAATCGTAGCTGGTGATCAGGTCTCATTCATCCAGATGTAACAGTTTAATAGTGTTACACTCAGAATTCTAAGCTACAATCAATTATCGGGGTCAACGATGCCACCCCACTAATCCATGAGCCCAGAACTAGGACCACAGCAGCCTGGCAATGGGCCGGAGGGATTTCTCCTTGTGGTGTCGAGGGAAACTGGAGTGTTGCCCCCTTCTGGGACCTCACTTGAAAGACGTCTGAGTAGCTAGTGTTTTACCACCTTAAAGCGGACCAACACCCAGGGGGGCTTAGCGGGGCATCCAAAATCAGGATGCCCCGCTGTGTGAAACCCCCCAGGACGCCCACAAACCTTACCTTACTCCCGTTCCAACGGCGCATGTGCGGGCCGCGGCTGCATCTCAGGCTTTTCTCTAGCAGGGTGGCCGCTTGTGAATGGCCAGCGCGGGCGCGCTCCCTGTTAGAAGGAAGTGCAAGAGGCGGCCTCCAGTCTGCTCAGAGCCGCTGTGGTTGTCCGTACATTCCACAGCGGCTCTGGGCGCTCTGATTGGACGAGCGCTCGCGCATGCACCGTAGGAGCGGGGTGAGGTGAGTTTGTTAGGGCGATCTGGGGGGTTTCAAGCAGCGGGACACCCCCGATCTGGGTGCCCCGCGGAAGTGGACCAAAACCCAGGATATGGAGAATCCTGGGTGTTGGTCCACTTTAAGGCCCAACCTAACTGGGCAGGTTGATCCCCCTGCACAAGATCTGTGCAGCCCATCTCTGCTCAACACAGGGACTTATACTACACCCAGGGACAGGGCAGGTGTCAGCACTGGGCGTAACAGGGCAGGTGCCGGGGCCCCTACACCTTAGAAGGGCTCCACCTCATTCCCTCTACTCTGGGCTGCCCCTATCCAGGATGCAGGGTTGTGCAGTAACCAGGACTAAGCAGCGTCAGACAGAGCCAGACTGGCTATTGCCAGAGACTTTCTTTCCCTATATTATTTTCTTTCATTTATTCCATCTATTCTTTCTTTTATCTTTATTTTTTTCTGCCATTCCATTTCTTTCTATCTTTATTATTTCCTTCTATTATTTATGTAAGTCCTATTCTTTGTTTCTTGCCTTCTATTCTATCTGTTCTTTGTTTCTTTCTTTCATCCTTTGTCTGCCATTCCTTTACTTTCTTTTTTTGTTCTTCCCTTTCTTCTCTCTCTCATTTTTGCCTGCAATTCAATCTCTATAAAATCCCGTTTTCTTTTCCTGTTATCGCGTTTATTCTTTCTTTTCTTTTTTTTCTGTCATTCATTCATTCCCTTTCTTTCTTTCTTTCTTTCTTTAATCCATTATTTTCATCATTTTCTTTCCTCCTATTGTTTTTTGGTCATTCCTTTTCTCTCTTTCATTTTGCTTTCTTTTTTTCTGTGATTTCATCCTTTCTTTCTTTCTGCTTCTATTTCTTATTTATTCTACACTTTCTTTCTAATTCCTTCTATTATTTTATTTTTTCTATTCCGTGGCAATATTCACCCTACCTGCAACTTTACTACCAAGTATAGGAGTATCATAGAAGACTGCAAGGGGCCCACTGAGACTCTATCACCCAGGGGCCCACAGAAACCTGGAGCCGACCCTGGCCAGGACCCTGTGAGCCCAGAATTTGAAAAGGATTTGAGATAAAAAGCTGTTTTGATGTAATATTATATATATATATATATATATATATATATATATATACAGCCCTTGCAAAGCTTGCAAAGCATTTCTCCTCAGTAAGAGATAAAGATCAAACAGCGACATAAACCACATGATAACTTCCTCTGCTTTACCCTGGAATTCGCACCCACACGTGACAGCGCCCCGGGGAGGCCCCCCCCCCATTGTGACTCCTGGTAATGGGGAGAGCCGGTCACCTCTGCTCCTCATATCTGATGGGGCTTTATCTGGAGCCATATGGACGCCGCCAATAAATGTCCGGATTCCAATGGGGAAAGGCTATCAGAAGATAATTTGTACTATTTCCCAAAACCATCACAACCGTCATCACAAATGCACACTCTGCCTGAGGAAGTGACGTGACGTCACGAAACGCGCTGCAGGGCCTTTTGTGGGGGTTCCAGTGGTGGCAAGCACTTAGCACTTTATGGATGAGTAAGTTATTTAGTAGTGTATTTATTGTGTGATTTGTACTTACCTCATATTATTAGTGTTATCTACACGGCTTAACCCAGTTGTACTTGATTTTGATGCACTTTAAAAGCACTTGACACTTTTTTGTATTTGTATATTTATAAAGTATATATTATTTATTTTATAGTTTATAGATATATCTATCTATATATCTATATATATATCTATATATTCATCAAAAAATCATGCTCAAAAAATTCTCGCACTGTGAAATGCATGTTTAAACCCCAGAGCGCTGGCGGCGATGTGTTAAAAGTAGTTTTTTAACCCCCAAACAACCATATTTTTGGAAACCAAAAAAAAAAATTTTTTAAAGAATGAAGTAATATGAATACAATAATATCAGACCTGTAATATCAATTCTGCACACATTTTTTTATTTTTTTTTTTAACCTTAAAAAAATTATCTAACATGGCAGAAGTGGTCACAGAATTTTTCACATTAAAAAAAAAAGAAAAAAAAAATTATTAACAATGAATTATTAATATTTAAAGATTGTTCCATTAAAATGCATTGGAGAGCGCCAGGTAGCGAGAGGTCATACCTGTCGCTGTTCAAGGTCGGACGCTGGCGCTGTGGGCTGAGGCTGGAATAATGATGAATGAGTCGCTATATGGCGCTATCTCAGTCGCTAAGCAGGATCGGCTTGATAAATGTGTGATTGTGGTGGGGAGCCGGCCGTTCACCAGTCGCTACCTGTCGCTATTCCTTTATAAATTAGGGCCAAAGAAACAATTCATAAACTTGGTACAAAGACAGAGACTTATTAGCTGGTCAGGGAGCTACAATGACCACGACGGGGGTTCTCCCAGGGTGACACTCACAGGCTGATTCATTACTAGCGCCAGGTGGCGACAGATGAGCGTCTGTAGAGAGGATTTCAGAGCGACCGCTAGTAGTCGCTGCGCTCGGCCGTGGTTCGTAGTTTCAGAGCTCCTCAGTCGCTGGCGGGCATTGATGAATATGTTGTGTGATTCGCAGTACTAAGCTTTATGGGAAAGAATGGTAGCGCCAGCTCAGTGCAACTGACTTACACCACATTCATCAAAAAAACAGCGTTGGCGCTCAAAATCGGGTCGTTGTAACCCATAGTGCCAGACACTGTGTGATTAAAGTCTGATTTGGAACATGTATCCACCAGTAACAAAGCGAAAACACATGGAATGACATTGTTATAACATTGTAACATGAACACTAGACATGTCAGGACAATTCTGCATAAAAATATAAAAAATCAAAAAAGTTTTCAAAAATTGAATTTTCTTGCCCAGGAGACATGTCAGAAAGATTTGAGTTTTTAAAAAAATCAGGAAAGGGATTTAAGGATCGTCCATAGAAATGTATGGGAGACGGCAGGTAGCAACAGGTAAGACGTAGGGGTTTGGCAAGACTGAACGCCAGCGCTGTACGCTGAGCCAGGGATAATGATGAATCGGGCGCTACATGGCGCTGTTCCAGTTGCTCAACCAATTCTGCTTCATAAATGTGGAATTGCTGCCGTGTCCGGCGTTCATCTGCTGCTACCTGGCGCTGTACAGGCGCTACCTGGCGCTAGAGCTACATGAATAAGGGCCTCAAGGTAGTTGAACTGACCCAGGGGAGGGGCCCTGTGGTTTTCCCCTACTGAGTACGCTTAGCAGCCTTTTGGATAGGATAGAGTATACGAGCTGTCCTTAAAGGGGGATTGGGGGGATTCTGCACACTGCCTGTAACAGGGTGTTGGGGGATTCTGCACACTGCTTGTTATAAGGTGTTGGGGGGGTTCTGCACACTGTCTGTTATAGGGAATTGTGGGGATTCACCACCCTTCCTGTTATAAGGGTTTGGGGCTGGAGGAATTTTGCCACACTGCCTGTTATAGGAGAATGGGGGCGGGTGAATTCTGCAACAATGTCTGTTATGGGACACTGCTTGTTATAGGGGAAGGGGGGTTCTGCCACAATGCCTGTTATAGAAGGATTGGGGGGATTCTTCCACACTACCCTTTATAGAGGGATTGGGAGGGGAATTCTTCCACACTGTCTGTTATAGGGGGATTGGGGGAATTCTTCCACACTGCCTGTTATAGAGGGATTGGTATGGAATTCTGCCACACTGCCTGTTATAGGGGGATTGGGATGGAATTTTTCCACACCGCCTGTCCTGGGGAGATTGGGAGGGGGATTCTGCCACACTGCCTGTTATAGAGGGATTGGGGGGATTCTGCCACACTGCCTGTTATAGAGGGATTGGGGGGAATTCTGCCACACTGTCTGTTATAGAGGGATTGGGGGGAGCCTGTAAAGATTAAGTAGGTGATTTCCAGGATCTAGCAATTGTTTGCTGCACTAACTATAAAAGATATAAGGACCCATTGGTGCCTGGGGACCTCATGCCCCCCTCCCCCCACTCGACGTTTCTCTTTCTATGTATATATATAGCGTATATATGTGTATTTATATTTTAAACCTATTTTTGAATTGTAGCCACTGAAGTTTTAGTGTTACTATATCTTACATCTCTAATATTAGTCACAGAGAGCGTGAGGAGTTTCTGGATATTCACGTGACACATAAGCCGCACACCGACACCAAACATGTGAGTATTGGGTGTAATACAGCTACAAACCATCTAAAACCTAATGTACCCCTAGGACCCACCTACCCACCAGGAATTCCTATTTCACTGCCTGTCCACATGACTCTGGGCACACACCCGCCCACATCCAAAGATCTGCTGAAGGAAAGTATGTGGAGAAAGAGCTTGCCCAAAGTATTCACGCCTAAAATTCAGGCATCCCGCGGATTTCTGGCAACCAAAATCAGGGTGTTCTGGGGGCCCAATACAGGAAATCTTACTTGGAGGTCCTCTTTAGGAACGCATCTAAACATCATTTTTTAGAGATGAGCAAACTTTTAAAAAATTCGATTCGACTGATTCGACGAATTTTCCGACAAAAATCGATTCGACCCGAATTCATTCGCGATGAATCGCTATCAAAAATGGCTATTTCTGAGCCTCAATAGGGTTGTAAACCATTCTGCCTTGCTGTAACACGCATAGAATGTGTGCTGGGTTAGTGAAATAATACTGTAAATAATTAGGACATGCAGATCAGAGGCATCGCTATTAGAATCGCAGAGCAGCACAATTGCAGAGAGTTGAGGTGGCATCACTATGAGGGGCCCCTATATTGCCTGAAAAACACACCCTGGAGCTGGCAGCAGCAGGAGCCCAAACATTGGCTCAAAGAGACACTGGAGTTGGCAGCAGTAGCAGCAGGAGGCCAGAAATTGGCTGAATGACACTCTGGAGTTGCAAGCAGCAGCAGCAGCAGCCCAAACATAGCGTGTAAGAGACACTGGAGTTGGCAGCAGGAGCCCAAAAATTGGATGAATCACACCCTGGAGTTGCAAGCAGCAGCAGCAGCCCAGACATAGCTTGAAAGAGACACTGGAGTTGGCAGCAGAAGCCCAAAAATTGGATGAATCACACCCTGGAGCTGCAAGCAGCAGCAGCAGCCCAAACATAGCTTGAAAGAGACACTGGAGTTAAAAGCAGGAGCCCCCAAAAAAATGGATGAATCACACCCTGGAGTTGGAAGCAGCAGCAGCCCAAACATTGCTTGAAAGACACACTGGAGTTGGCAGCAGGAGCCCAAAAAATGGATGAATCACACCCTGAAGTTGCAAGCAGCAGCAGCAGCAGCAGCCCAGACATAGCTTGAAAGAGACACTGGAGTTGGCTGCAGGAGCCCAAAAATTGGCTGAATGACACCCTAGAGTCACAAGCAGCAGCAGGAGCCCAAACATTGCTTGAAAGAGACACTGGAGTTTGCAGCAGGAGCCCAAAAATTGGATGAATCACACCCTGGCGTCGCAAGCAGCAGCAGCAGGAGCCCAAACATAGCTTGAAAGAGACACTGGAGTTGGCTGCAGGAGGCCAAAAATTGGATAAATCACACCCTGGAGTTGCAAGCAGCAGCAGGAGCCCAAACATTACTTTAAAGAGACACGGCCTAGTGTTTTGGCAGCAGACCAAAAACCAGTTCAAAATGCAATAGTTTGATTAAGCTGAGGATGAACAAACGTATTTAGTATAACAGATAGGGTGCAAAGTGCAGGTTTGGGATGCCCATGTGGGCTGGTGTATTTAAAGCAGGCCAAAAAATATTAAAACTAAATTATAACTAATCCAGTTTTTAGAAATGCTTGTGTGTAACAGATAGGGTTAAATATGACACTGCATAGACGGGATGCACAGTGGCAAGGCAGATTTACAGCACAAAGAACTGAAATTGAATTGAAAACTGATCTGGCTAATGAAAAAAAAATGTCCCTGTCACTTCAATGCTGTCCCTGCCTGGATCGTTCCGGTTTTTCCCTATCTTTCACTATCTTTCCCTGGCTCTGTCTGCCTCTCTGACTCTCCCTACCCATCTCTAACTCTCTGTCCCTGTCTGTAACCAGCTGTGCTCTGGCCGCAATAGAACGCTGAAATGCGCACAAGGAAGATGGCCGCCGGTTTATATAGCACGGTGACGTCACCGGGCTTCCTGGCTGCTGATAGGCTGCATGTGACTTTCCCAGGATACCTTGCCCCAGGGGATATGTCCAGGCATGTGCTTCCACCATTTTAGAATGCCTGTAATTGAAATAAATGGAGTTTAAAGGAAAACTTCGATTGATCGAATCGCGGGGAAATTCGGATTCGTTCAGAATTGAATTTTTCATTAAATGCGGAACGAATCCGGGTTCGTCCGGATCGATTCGCTCATCCCAAATAATTTTGTTCTAAACCAAAGGCAAGACCAGTTTCAGTGTCTGGGAAAATCCCAAGATTTCTCTGCAAAGTGAGTTTTCACAAGTTTCAGGCTAGCGAAACTGGAAGACAAGCCTGGACATCAAAGGAATATCGGGGTATAACTGAACGGGGGCGAGAATCTTAGGAAGAGCTGTAGGAGGAGGAAACTAGGAACAGAGGTGACCAGGGCAGTACTGATGACAGGACTGTTCAGGGGCAACTATTTTGTGTCTGTATAAGGGGTGATCATGGTTTGAGGGGTTATGCTGTACCATTAACCAGTTCTTTCTTTCCCATACATGTATGACTGATGCTCTGTATAATGTACTAACTGTGTTCCTCTGCATATAGTTTTCTGGTACCCTGAGTGTCTGCTAATAGTGTTATACATAATAATATAAACTGCTTTCCTTCTCATAGGATCAGGTGGTGCCCATTCATAATGTATTAACCCACTCAGGATTTGATTATGTGCCTGTATACTATTAATATTGCCCCTGATTACCATCCTGTTCTGAACTATTTTTACGGGCTCATGACTTTTATGAGCTGCCTAATTTCCTTGTGTAGATTATAATTGTATTATATGTATGTGTGCTCATATATATGTGTATATATATATATATATATATATATATATATATATGTATATATATTTATCACTGTCCATCTCCTCTTAGGGTTGTCAAACCTCTACATTGGGAATATTAACTGACTCTTCATAACTGGTGTTCGGCGAGTTCATGTGTGTGAGGGGTCAATATATATATATATATATATATATATATATATATATATATATATATTCATATTAAGGATGGATAACGGGGTGGCAGGTGAGTTTTGATCAATATGCTAATTGGGAAGCTCTAGCCATGGATACACAATCAATTAAGCGACCAACTAAACGTTGTAGCCAACCCTTCCAATAAGGGTTGACAATAGACAATGGCAGAAGGAGAGAGTAGAATCCATTGGAACCCCCTGTCCTGCGCTTACTGTCCCCAAATCTGTGGTTCGAGGATTGGGCTTTCAACAATCTTGATGGGCTTCATCCTCGTTTCAAGTCAATGCTGATGAGGATACCTCTTCCTGGTGCCATTTATTCACTGGATAGTGACATATTTTGGCCACAACATTTAAGCACCTTTGTTTGGACGATACTGATGTTATTGATGGTTCTGTGAACCTTCTGGTAATCGAAAAGAAAAATGTTAGATCAGTTTATCACTAAAAATTTTAGCGGCTTTAACAATATGCTCAAAAATCTTGTTTTTTTTGGGGGGGGGGGGGGCTTTCTGTGTAAAAGTCCATGTCACATTTCATGAGAAACTTCACAACTCACTGTGTGGTCTTTTCAGGGGGTGGAGTTCAGCGCCTGGACAAAACTGATCAGCATGCCACAGCATAGACCTACAACCAACTTTCTGTGATGACCCAGAAAGCGCTGCTGCTGCTGAGCCTGCTTACAGGTATGTTGGGGCAATAGGGGGTCCCATCTACATAAATGCTGAGACTGCTTACAGGTATGTTGGGGCAATGGGGGTCCCATCTACATAATTGATGTTTTTCATGTCTGATTGCACCAGCGAGTCATATTTTGTATGGCTTCAGGTTAAAGATGTATTCAAACCTGAAATTTGCAGATTTGTCTCGATTCGATCAGAAAAGGAATTTAAAAATAGTTTACCTTTAATCTTTTAATCGAAATTGTATTTTACAATAAAGTTAAAAGAAAACAGATAATGTCATTGGTTACGTTATAGACATATTCGAGGGTCATGCAAAATATCTGGTGAAGCCTGTGCGTGTGCTTTCAGGTCTGATCATTCCCAAATCGAACACGTTATTCAGCCCTTGATGCCAAGTTTGGCCACTTTTTGGAGTGTTTTGTCAGGAAAGCTGTAGCAGCAGCAGGAGCTGTAGCAGAACCAGTTGTTGATCTTTGATGATAGAAGAGGTTATTTGTGTTTGCATTGATGTCTCAGTGCTTGGAAATTGGCTTTATTTGCTCTTGTGAATAATTTGATTGTATCCGTGTGATAAATGTGTGACACACATACTATAGTCTTAAGGAAATTCGATCAAATAAAATGTATTTCAGATCTGCTGATCATCAGGTTCTGATCACTGCCATGTCTACTGTCCTGAGAGATTTGCAGAGCATCCACTAATGCTAAGCTGTGAATGAACTGTTTAGGGGAAGAGTTGGCTTAGCTTGGGGGTAATAGAGGTTGATGTTAAAAGTGGAACAAACCCCAGGGCCGGCCGTTGGGATGCCCCACGATGTGAAACCCCCTAGGTCACCGGTATTCACCCATCTTTCCCCTAATAGACAGGAAATTGCCAGCTCTGAATTGCTGATCTGGATCAAACCGCGAGAAGCTGCACGGCCAAGAGCGCTCACCTCTTATGTGGTCAACACCATACAACAATAGGGCCAGCCGACATCCGGTTTGTAGATAAAAACATCCAATTTTATTTGAAGTCCAATTTAAAACGATCCATCCAAAAACGATACAACAGGCATTAAAAATATGAAAGGTGTCGACGCGTTTCGGGCAACATGCCCTTAATCATGACAATTTTTATAAGAGTGAAACCTCCAATATATATACAAATCTGTGAACATTAATTGGCAATCTTATTTACCTAATTATACAACACTTATCACATGGGGAACATACCTGCATAGTAATCTATGTATAATGGCCGCCGCTTGCTTCCTATCTGTTTCATTTTCCTGCGCGCTCTTCTACGCTCGGTCACTGAAACTATAGACCAATAGTATATGTTCAGTGACGTGCGCGGTTACCATTGGCCCTCATCATGCCACATCATCAGAAGGGCAAAAAACCGCCATCATATAGATAGGAGAGAGGGCAGAAGTATAACAAAACCAACAGAACCGGAAGCAAGATGCCGCCACATATCCTCAGAGAGAACCATCATCAAATAGGTAAATAGAGCTACAACAAAGCTCCATACGCTGGGGACACGATAATTAACCGCAGAGTTACACATATATATATATATTAGCTAAGTGTTACTCTCGTCACAACATGTGATCATTACTTGTTGTCTAAACGTATCATATTCTCATCAACTAAAAAAGTGAATATTACAATAATATAAACAAACATTTTTACGATGCATAGCTAAATATTTATCTCGCGGCAACATATTATCATTAACTGTTTATATAAATGTATCATGTCCTACTCAGCTAAGAAATAGATGTTACAATAGTATAAACAAACATTCTTGCAGTACATAGTTCCCATTTCATTATTTCATTCAAACCTACTTGCAGCAAATATTACATGATTACGTGGTTATTATATAACATGGAGGACCTCAAGAAAGAGGAAGTGGACAAATGATAATAATAATTATTGTAATAAAGCTGAACCAAACCTAGAATAAAGCTGGAATGAAAAAGCTCCTAAAAAAGCTAAAGAGAATGGAGAGGAAAAGATGGAGGGGGGAAAGAAGGGGGAATAAGGCCATCTAATCACAGGGGAACAAATTAATCTCGCAAAAACAGATCCACATCCCATCTGGAATTAAGTCCAGACGGGATGCGGGTCTGCAACTTAAAGATCCCAAAAACTTCTCTTTGAAACATCCTCGCCTGTAAATCCCCACCTCTAGGTCCTAACCTCACTTTTTCTATGGCCATACACGAGAAACTGGAAAAATCTCCCGCATGTCGATTGCAAAAATGACGATTCACATTGGATGCTGTGTTCAGGCGTTCTGGGTGCGGGGTGACTAAATGCTCCGCCATTCTTCTTTTGAAGAGTCTGGTGGTGCATCCCACATATTGGACATTGCATGCCTTACATGTTATTAAATATATAAGATTTTTAGTATTGCAATTCATAAAATCCTCTATACAGAATCTGTCTCCAGTGACCAGAGACCTAAACTCACTCCCTTGACATACATATTTACAAATATTGCATCTTGCCCCGTTACATCTAAAAAAGCCTTTACAATGTAGCCATGTAGACGAAGCTTTAGCTTCTTTGCTGAAAAGGCTTGGGGACAGTTTTTTGCCTAATGTAGGTGGTTTCCTACTAATCACTTTAATACCCTGTTGTACCACTTCTCTTAATTGGGGATCTCCATATAATATGGGAAGATGTTTTAAAATGATCCCACGAATCCTAGAAAATTCCACACTATATGTTGTAACCATAGTCACAGTATTATTTTTATTGTATGAGAAAGATGATTTTTTATGAGTTTCTTTCCTATTGTGGCCTTTTTTAATCATAAGCTGTCTATTCTTAGACTTCGATCATTTCTCCAATGGGGATGGTCCTAATTGTGTGTGCAGGATGGCAACTCTCTGCTCTCAATATTGTATTACCAGAAGTTAACTTTCTGTACGTGGCGGTCTCTATCTTGTTACCATCTATAGGTACCTGAGGCAAAAGATCTAGAAAGGGAATTGTGTTCAGATGGCATTCCGATGTAAATCTCAGATTTAATTCGTTAGTATTTAAATAAGACACAAACTTATCCTTAGACTCTGATGTCCCCTGCCAAATAATGATAATATCGTCGATATACCTGCCATAATATTTTATGTTAGATATAAAAGGGTTGGAATGATGGTAAATATATTTCTCCTCCCACCAACCCATATAAAGGTTGGCAAGGGAAGGTGAAAACGGTGCTCCCATCGAGGCACTGCATCTTTGCAGATAAAATTGGCCCGAGAATAAGAAAAAGTTGTGTCCCAAAAGATATTCCAGCGCTAAAATCAAGAATTCTGCCAAATCCTTAGGGTAAGCAGAATACGTATTCAAATGGAAGTATATGGCTTGAAGGGCCAGGTCATGTGGTATCACCGAGTATAGGGAAGCCACATCACATGTGAGCCAAAGGCAATCCCACTGGATGTCAGTCAGATGTAATATGACATCCCTGGAATCCTGGAGGAAACCAGGGAGCCTCTGGACAAGAGGAAGTAGATGCAAGTCCACCCATTGCCCCAACCTCTCATTCAACCCCCCAATCCCGGCCACAATGGGTCTACCACAAGGTGGACGTTGTGGTTTATGGATTTTGGGGAAATGATGAAAGATTGGGGCAATGGGCGAAGTCACATCCAGAGCCTCCGCCTCCACATTACTCAGAACACCTAGAGCTTGTCCTTCTGCTAAGAGATTCCTTAAATCTAGTTTAAACCGAGAAGTAGGATCACTATCCAATTTGGTGTAAGTCTCAGAATCTTCCTCATAGTCTACACTATTTAAAACCACCACACTCCCTCCTTTGTCCGCTGCACGGATAATAATATCCTTATTTTTTGCTAGACTATCCAAGGCCTTTCTCTCCTCAAAGGTTAAATTAGATTTCTCATTCCTTCTATGGGGGGAGATTTGAGAAGCCAACTTAGTCAGGTCCCTTTCCACTGCCTCCTGGAAAACATCCAGAATTGCAGTTCTAGCATTTACTGGATAAAATTTAGTATTAGAAAACTTAGATATCACTGGAGGTAGAATTTTTGAGGTACAATGATCTGATAAACTATCTAACATCTTTAAACATGCAATGTCCTGCACCGAGGATAAATTCTCCTCGCGGTCTGGAAACGACCGCAGGGGAAAATCATCCTCCAATTCTATTGACTCCACCTCTCCACACTCTTTATCCATAAAAAAATGTTTTCTTAATGTTAAATTGCGGACCAATTTATTGACATCCAAAATTGTGTCACAAAGATTGAAATGAAATGTGGGCGCAAATGAGAGCCCTTTGGACAAAATTTCTACCTCATATTTTGAAAGAGTGTATGTGGATAAATTGATAACACTATCTGCTTGGTTTAAGTCCTGCGTCCTCTCAGAGGGTACCGGGCACCTTGATCTATGTTTTCTTCCCGATCGATGTTTTCTCTTTGGCCTCTTTTCTTTCTTGCTTTTATTGTTGTCTTCCGTTGAAAATCCCGATTCTCTGACTCAATGTCAGAGCGATCACTGCTGGAAGACCAGTCCGAGGAATCAGTAGTAAAAGAGATCATCTTTTTCCCAGATGAATTTTTTAGGATTGATCTTTCCCCTAACAGTACATGTGTAGGCTCTTGTCCAGTCAGAGCATGACCATGTCATTTGGCAAATGCCTTTTCATTGATTTCAGTAGGAAGCGTAAGTGGCCACATTCCCTACATCCTCGGGCTGTGCACATGCTCCCGTCCCAACCATTCAGATAGGCTGGGGCAGGAGTGCACGCTTTACTGGACATCCTCCCACTCTTGCTCCACATTAAAGCCTATTGGACGAGAGCCAGCACATGCACCGTTGGACTGAGAAGAGATGAGTTGTACTGGGCTATCCGGGGGATTTCACACAGTGGGGCATCCCAATTCCAGATGCCTCTGGGGAAGGAACAAAACCCGGGATAGTCCCGCTTTAAGGCTTTTAGGGAATGTTAAGGAAATGCTTAAACTTTGGAAGGCATAGATTTATGGAGGGTACAATCAACAGAAGTTGAGTTTGGGTACTAAATTATTCCAATGATTAGAGCTGCCTGTAGACTTACATACAGTATAGGCTGTGTCTGGTAATAGTGTTATACATAATATTCTAAACTGTGTTCCTACACATAGGATCAGGGGATACCCTGTGCATATATATATATATATATATATATATATATATATGTGTGTGTATGTGTGTGTGTGTGTGTGTGTGTGTGTGTGTGTGTATATTTTACCCAATAATAACACAATCTTTGGATATGCATTTTTCTTATGCGTTAAAATCTAGGTGGTCTCATAAAGCGAGAGTGCAGAGGTTATTGAACTATTTTTTTTATTACACCTACCTGAAAAGTCCCCTGGAACTCCACAGCCCTTGTCTTCTCCTGACACTTCAGGCCTCTGGCAGATCTATAGAATCATTTGGCATATGCCAGGGGCTAACAAGGTGCCCATTGCCGTGCCCATCTGTTGGCCTCTACCATATTTTATAACAGGCAGTGTGGAAAACTTGTCTTATTATTGTCAGAATGCTTGCTATGAACGCCATGTCACCTGCCAGTCACAGTCACACAAGCATCTCCAAACTAACTAGAATTCTGGCAGCCTGGGGAGTTTTTAGGAAAGTGATCCAGTCATATGTTGCTCTCTAGCCCTTACTTAGCATACAAACAAGATTCCCATTGCAATGCTATCACTTTGCATTTACCACCTTTCATCATAACCAGTGTATCTGGTGTCTGCAGCCTATATATATGGGAGTTGTACAATTCGAGAATTGTCAGGATTTTACCCAATAAAAATGACAATATTTTTACATACTGTACATTTTCTTAATTCTTTAAATTCTTCCACATTTTTTGGTGGTCCCATAATGCAAGAGTGCAGTGGTTATTGAAATACACAATTATCTACCTGAGCAATCCCCTAGGTCACCACAGCCTTTATTTCTTCTGACACTTCAGGGCGTTGGCAGATCCATAGAAAAAAGTTTCCGGGTGACCTCAGGGTTTCATACAGTGGGGGATCCCGATACTGGATGCCTGGGGGGGGGGGGGATCTATAAGATTCCAGGGCAGTTGGGGCATGGGATTTGGTCCACTTTAAAGATGCTAGGCTGGTGGTGGCTCATTCTTAAATTGGACCAAACATCCTTCTGGGCCAGGTAACTAGCCGGCAGATTAAGTAACTGGCCAAAATGGGATGCCCCACTCTTTGAGCACCCCCCAGCTTTTACTCACCTTTTCCAAGTCTCCCATGTCATGCCAGCTGTGGTTGCATCCCTGACACCCCTGTAGCCTGTACCCATACAGCCCTTGTGAAGGGGGGTTTCATGCAGTGGGGAATGCCAAACCGGGATGGTGAAAATCCCAGGTTTTTGATCCACTTTAAGTGAAAATGATGTGTATAGATGAGCAGAGTGACGTCTCTCTGTGTTGTTGCACAGGTGCCAGTGCGGTGATGGTGACGCAGCATCCCGGGGAGCTCCATGTATCTGTGGGGGAGGATGTCAGCATCTCCTGCCAAGTGACAAAGGTAACGAGGACCGCCCGTATTTATTGGCATGTGACCGGATCCCAGGAGTCTCTGAAGAACACATCGCGGGTGACCATCAGGAACACGTACGGAGAGCGCGTCATGGTGAGCTCTCTCCTGATATCCCCGGTCACAGCCAATGACAGCGGCCTCTATACCTGCACACTGAGGGAGGACAGAATTATTGCACACCAAGGCAATGGCACCAATGTGTCTGTCACAGGTAAGGAGCAGAGCTGTGAGGGTGGCTGTTCACTTCCAAGCCCCCCCTCTACTAACCTCATCGGTCACTTTAAATGAACCCTTCCTGTAGAGTTTTTTCTTTTTTAATACATATGTAAAAATGAGCGCACCCACGCTGAAAATGTTTTTCACAAACTCCAAAAAACTCAGCAGAAAAGCAGAAGCTGATGTGACCAATGCCAGGGGCGCGCTTACCATGAGGCTGGATGAGAAGGAGGCTTGGGGCGCACCTACCATGAGGCCGGATGAGGAGGCAGCTTAAAGAAAGCAGGAGGCAGAATTTGCAGGGTCTGTTTTCTTTTTTTTTTTCATTAGTTCATTAGTGTTGTTTTTTTAATTTTTTTACGTATTTAATCATTGGTAGCTCAGCGGCCTTGCCCCCACCACTGGCCAACAGGACTCCATGCAGCATAATTTTTGCTAGACAGCTAGTGGAGCGGGAAGAGTCTCCTTTAAGACAGCAGAGGCAAGCTTCATCGCCGACTTAAGCTAGATAAGGCATGACCAGCAGTCACGGCCTAGTGGTTAGGGAATTTTTATTTGGGATGCCCCTCTGTGCTTATCCCCCCATGGATCACCCAGGAAACTCACCTTTCCGGCATCCCCGCGGTCCGGGGCCATTCAGCCAATTAGCAGTGTGAGGGAATAAAAGAATAACTGGTCTTACAATTGCCAGAATGCCTGCTATGATAGATATGTCACCTGCCAGGGAAGGTTACATGAGCATTTCCAAACTAATTAGAATTGTGGCAGCCTGGGGAGGTTTTTAGGAAAACGATCCAGTAATATGTTGCTTTCTACCCCATTACTTAGCATACTGTATGTGGGGGCAAAAAAGATTACCATTACGGTGCCATTGCTCTGCTTTTACCACCTTTCATCATAATCTGTGCAAGATTATTTGAGATTGCCAATCTCACAAGTGTTAGAGTACCTGCACTGAAAGTCATGTCACTTGCTAGGAGCAGGGCCGGCGTCAGCACCCAGCAAGGCAGGGCAGCTGTCGGGGGCCTCCGGCCTCTAGGGGGGCCACTGACAGGGCCGGACTTTGGGCTGTGTGACAGCGCTTGATCCACGGCAGACTGGAAGTGGCAGTAGTTCTTTTCCCCACCGGGCGGGGACAACAGTATGCGGCAATAAGGTTCCACTGCCTGTGCTGTTCCCACTCGGGAGAGAGGAAGTGGATTTAACACCATGTGACAGGCGCACCGGCGGGCTGCAGGCGATCAAACAGCAGACAGCAGGTGGCAACAAGGAGACCGGGAGTGCATGCCGGGAGGGAAAGCACTGTAGAGGTAAGTTGTTTTTTTTTAAAGAAAGTTCCTTTTTTTTTAATTTTGATCCTTAGGGGGCATCCAGATTTAATATGTTCCTCAGCATCAAATCACGTGACACTTCATCACAAATGGGCCCACTGAGACCCAAGGACCCACATAAACTTGAAGCCGGCCCTGGCTAGGAGGGTCACATGGCTCACAATTGGGGTGGTCCAGCGAACTCTTCAGGAAAAGGATGCAGTCATATGCTGTTCCCTTCCCAATATACTTAGCATATGTTGGGGCAAGCAAGGTTCCCATAGCTGTGCCTTGTCTGCCTCTCAGTCAGTGCGAGTGGATGAGTTTAGTACTCACACTAAAAGTCACCTGCCAGAGGAGTCAAATGATCATACGGCTGCTGCTTGCACATGAGCCATTGGACCAGGAAAAAAGCTGAGTTTCCGGGTGACCTGGGGGTTTCACACAGTGGGGCATCCCGATTCTGGATGCCCTGGATGGGAAGGGAATCTATAAGATTCCAGGGTTGTTGGGGCATGGGTTTTGGTCCACTTTAAAGATGCTAGGCTGGTGTTGGCTCCTTCTTAAAGTGGATCAAGCACCCGTCGGGGCCAGGTACCTGGCCGGCAGATGAAGTAACTGGCCACTTCAGGATGCCCCGCTTGGTTCCAACATTATTGATGTCCTCTAACTGCCCACACAGTCACTACTGCCCTCCGGTTTAAGCACTGGTGGCTTTGATGACAATAGGGGGATTCTATCCCGGCCCTAACCTAAATTCCTGCTGTGTATTCTGTTCTATGTAAAGCAGCCAAATGGCTCTAAACTGCTGGAAACGAATGAATGTATTATTTATAATTCCCCATTTAATGTCTTTAAAAGATCTGTATGTAAGGCTAGGGGTCTACTTTAACAGTGGGTGACTGAGGATAAGGTAAGACATATGGGCATTCTGGGGGGTTATGTGCAATGGGGTTCCAGGATGCCACTCCCACATACTGTCATTTAGTGGCAGTGGCACGGCACAGGTGTTGGTCTGAAAAGTCAGAATTTCATGGGTTTTGGTCCTTGCCCCTGCTGTGTGGAACCCCCCTGGTCGCCCAATCTGACTCACCCTTCCCCAATCGTATGGCTCATGCACGGCCTCTTGTCCAATCAGCCCGCTCAGATCTGCACCCACCTCCTCGTCTAAGAGCTCATCTAAGGCGAGAGGATCTGAGCGCACTGGTAGCCGCATCCCCAACTAACGTCTAACAGGGAGCACGCCCGTGCTGGCTATTTGCAAATGCCTGTTGCGGGCACGTGCCCTGCTACAGGAATAGCAGGGATACGGCTGCTGCTTGCACATGAGCCGTTGGACCAGGGAAAAAGTTTCCGGGTGACCTGGGGGGTTTCACACAGTGGGGCATCCCAGTTCTGGATGCCCCGGAGGGAGAGGAAATCTATAAGATTCCAGGGCCGTTGGGGCATGGGATTTGGTCCACTTTAAAGATGCTAGGCTGCAAGTGTCTCCTTCTTAAAGTGGATCAAGCAGGCCGCATGAGGAGGAAGCTTGAAAAAGCAGGAGGCAGCAATTGCCGGGCCTGTTTTATTATTTTTTTTCATTAGTTCATTCGTGTTGTTTTTTAAATTTTTTTCATCTATTTAATCATTGGTGGCTCAGTGGCCCCGCCCCCCCCAGTGGCCAACCGGACTCAATGCAGCATCATTTTTGCTAGACAGGTAGTGGAGCGGGAAGAGACTCCTTTAGGCTGGAGAGGCGAGCTTCACCACTGACTTATGCTAGAAAAGGCATTAGCAGCAGTCACGGCCTAGTGGTTCAGGAGTCCTGATCAGGGATGCCCCTCTGTGCTTATACCCCCATAGATCACCAAGGTAATCCTGTGACATCATCGATGCTCGGTTTCGTCCATTGCTCCTCTGCTATGTAAGGCAAAACCCAAGGCTCTTGTGGTGCAGTTGCAGGTTCTCTTTTAATTATGTGGACCTCAGAGTTCTTCCTTTAGACAGGGAGTCCTGATTTGGGATGCCCCCTCTGTGTTTATAGCCCTTATGGATCACCCAGGAAACTCACCTTTCCGTCATCCACTGCCCTATGGTATGTACGCCCCTGAGCACAAATTCCTATGCATGCACAAGCACAAAAATGGTGAATTAAAGAGGACCGGTTTAAAAGACTCCAGGGCCATCTAAGTCCCGCTCCCTGGGGCATCCTGAATCGGGATGCCCCTCTGTGTGAAAGACCCCTCCAGATCGATACCGCATCCCCAGTGCACCTCTATCTGTGTGGGGGGGGGGGGGGCATGCCAGGCCTTTGTGAATGGCTGGTGTGGGCACAGCAAGCGGCGAGCGGAGGATCCAGCCGGCCCAATGCGGCTCGTCAGCTGCTGTAATGTCACAGCGGCTTGCAGGACCGGACCGCTTGGATCCCGGAAAGGTGAGTATCCTGGGTGATCCATGGGGGGGATAAACACAGAGGGGGCATCCCAAATCTGGACTCCCCATCTTAAGGAAGAACTCCGAGGTCCACATAATAAAAGAAAACCTGCAATTGTACCACAAGAGCCTGGAGTTTTGCCTGACATAGCGGAGGAGCAATGGACGAAACGAGCGCCTTTTATTTTCCAGTTTAGGAGCATCGATGATGTCACTGGATTTTAAGGGTTAAATGTATTTACAATTATCTTTTGTCATCTGGGGGCGTGGCCCATTCGTCACCAGGGGGCGTGGTCCATTCATCACCAGGGGGCGTGGCTTAGCAGCTCATAGAACTAGGTAGAGTAAAGGGTCAGTCATTTCCCAGGCCCACCACCTGCTCTGCCATAGTCTCCGGGGCTCTAGAGAGAAAGCTGATTGGTCTGAGCACCGCAGGAGCTTACACTCTAACGCCCCCTATGACCGGCACATGTACATAGGCGGATGTTTGGGGGGGTGTTATATACATAGATGAAGCAATTCGTTCTGTTTCCAGGTTCCACAAATTCCTCCGCCCCCGGTGATGGCTCCTCCCCTAATTATTCGCACCTCCTGCCTCTGCTGGGCCTCGCCCCGCTCCTATTGGTGGTTTTACTCTACAGAAGAGGTGAGCGTCCCCCGAATCCTGATCATGTGATTCCTGCTATAGAATGTGACTCACTAACAACCTTTATCTCCAGCAGGGACACGCCCACCAACCCCCGGGGGCGGAGACTCAAAGGAGGCGGAGAAACAGGTAAGTGTCAGCTCCTGACAAGTCACCCGCCATCATCTGTGCATGTGCTGGGGGAATAAGTCCTCCACAGGGGGCCCCGGGGGGTTCACCTGAGATGGGGCAAAGTACTCACCTGTCTGCAGCAGGAGGCACAAACCAGGGGCAGTTCCAACCTCAGAATGCCCCTCCCTTTTCCCCAAGGCACAAACCGGGGGCAGTTCCAACCTCGGGATGCCCCTCCCTTTGCCCCAAGGCACAAACTGGGGGCAGTTCCAACCTCGGGATGCCCCTCCCTTTGCCCCAAGGCACAAACCAGGGGCAGTTCCAACCTCGGGATGTCCCTCCCTTTGCCCCAAGGCACAAACCGGGGGCAGTTCCAACCTCGGGATGTCCCTCCCTTTGCCCCAAGGCACAAACCAGGGGCAGTTCCAACCTCGGGATGCCCCTCCCTTTGCCCCAAGGCACAAACCGGGGGCAGTTCCAACCTCGGGATGCCCCTCCCTTTGCCCCAAGGCACAAACAAGGGGCAATTCCAACCTTGGGATGCCCCTCCCTTTGCCCATCCCCTTTATTCAGACATAGACATAGCCAGCTTCTCACCACCACTCTCCTAGGAACTTTCCTAGCCCTGCCCCCTTCCATGGGTCCCTCTTATACCCTCTGAAAACTAACCAATCAGAGGAGGGCGTTGTACTCCAGTTAACCCCTGTGCACAAGGAGGTATTTCTATTAAACTACCTATTCTATGCCTTAGCCAATGGGGACATCTAGTGGCCTCCTAATGTAATTACAACTAATCTAATCTAAACTACTAAATCTACAGTCTAATCTAATCCAACCCCACCCCGGGGTATCCCAGGGCATCATCCCATCCCCCAGGGACCCACCTCCCAGATAGATTCCTAACCAGGGGACTATACTGTTACAATAGGAGCGCGCTCCCTCTAGTGGTCAGTGTGCGCTATTACATAACACTGTTGTGTTTCTTGTCCCCCAGCAGGATGTACATTACGCCGCCATTTTCCACTGAGCGGCCGCTGGACGGAGCGCGGAGAAGAGAAGGGGGAGTGGCCAGGAGGTGGAATACGCCATGCTGAGGACAGGCGCCCCCTGCAGGTGAAAGACTGAACGCAGCATCTCCTGTGTTATCTCCCATCGGGCTCAAGATGCGGCTGCACGCCCCCGCAGGAGACAAGGGGACTGACTGACGGCTTATTCATGGACCGAGTAACATGCACAGAGGCAATTTCTTTACTTCTTCAGGCTCGGCTCCCTGTCATTGCGCTCTCCTCCCCTGATGAAGCTGGACCTGGCATCCCCGGGAGCATGCGCAGGTTCTGGTGCTATGCTCCGCCTCTCTATTATAATATTCTACAATACTGCAAATGTCATAATAAAGCTTTAGACCCACCTGCAGGATCCGCCTTCTTCTTCCGACCGGAGACACAGAGCTAAAGGGACTCAGCATCGCCAGCCAGGCCCCGCCCCTTTCCTTCACTTAAAAAATGCCGTGCTACAGATGACTGCGGGTCCCCCCTCCTAATACTGCTCCTATGCTCCGATACCCTCTGTCTTACTTCACGTGTCGTTTGGCCCACATATGCCATCCTGCACGGGCACTTTAAGAGATATATTACAAAACTTGAGGAACAGTTCATAAAGTCTCTGATCTCATATTTTTTTTCCAGTTCTAGGGTGGAAAAAATACTGGCAGTATTAGGAGGGGGGACCCGCAGTCATCTGTAGCACGGCACTTTTAAGTGCGGGACATAATATCTCCCAATTAAGGTATTCTGTTATTGAGAAAATTAAACCCATAAAAAGGGGAGGAGATATGAAACGAAGACTCTCACAACGAGAGTTATATTGGATATATGAATTAAAAACGTTTCCCCGTTTGGGATGAATGAGGACTGTGATTATACCTCTTATTTGTGAAAAATAACTTTGAAAAGGTTTTCCAGTAAATTTAATTGTAAAAATGCAAATATTGTATTGAGTATTTTGGTCTACCTGAGAGTTGGGGAAGTGGGGGGATATTTGTGGATGTGTAGTACCGTGTTTCCCTGAAAGTAAGACAGTGTCTTACTTTCTTTTTATCCCCAAAAGCCCCACTACGTCTTACTTTCGTCTTACTGTCTTATATTGGAAAAAACCCACTTTTTGGGGAATCCTTCAACGATGTCTTCTCTCACACGCTGCTCCTTCCCTCACACAAAGATGGCGGGCTCGCTCACTCCCTTAAATACGCCGGATGACGTTGGTGAGCGAGCCCGTCATTTTCATGTGAGGGACAGAGCAGTGTGAGAGAAGGCCTTGCTGGCCAATAGGGGGAGACCTAGTAATTACATCAGGTGGAGGGGCGGGGTTTACAAAGCCGCAACAACTCACAGCGACAGCAGCTGTGAGCGGCGGTGCCGGCCGCCGTGGACTTCACTTGACTAAGTATTTTTTTTTTCTTTGCCGACAAAAATGCGCGGCCGCGCGCGCGCGCAGCTTAGAGGGAACGCTGGCGGCGACGTAAGGAGAGGGGGACGGTGCGGACGTGGGCAGGAGGCGGCGCGCAGCTAGATGAGAGGGAAGATGAAGGCGTCTTCGTCAGTCCCCTCCGGGAACCGCCGCAGACCTCAGCGGGTGAGTTAGCAGGTCGGCTTGCAGGTTAATGGGGGGGGGGGCTATATCGCTTCCCTCAGCCCCGTTCGGCAACAATGTTATTTCCCCGAAAGTAAGACATATGTCTTACTTTCGGGGTACGGCTTATATTAGGCGACCCCTCTGAAACTCCCCATACGTCTTACAATCGGGGGTGTCTTACTATCGGGGAAAGACGGTATGATGGAGATCTTCACAAGGCGCAGTATAGTAGCAAAATGTGGATTTGGTGGGAAATATGAGATTTTTTGTGCCAAATAAAGGAATAACTGGATTATATTTCTTTCAGGTACGCTGAGAATAATAGGAAGCTGGTGTGCAGCATTTCTCCCCCTAAAGTTTGAGAATTTTGGACATAAGCCTTCTCTGTTTCCTGTCTTGTTTGTGGACATTTAAAGGCTGTTTTAGCTATTTGTAGTAATTGTAGAGGTAACTTTGATTGGTTCAAGATAGGCTCGGGAGGAGACGGCCCCGTGCGCATGCGCGCTCATAGACTGTGAAGCGCTGGCCGCAGTCTGGTTGGCGGGCATGCCGGGACCGCCGACATCCGGGTTGTGACGAGGAATGTTGCGGACTATGCGACGCGTCATTTTCTGTCACGCGGCGCCAGGGGAGAAGTGCCAGGTGGGATATTTAAAAGCGTACATCTGGTTCATAAGAATAGCGTACCTCTGATGAAGGGTTGTTGTAACCCGAAACGGCCGTAAGGAGTATGGTAATTATGCTTTCCACTGCTGTGTAAGGATGTGTATTATTGTTTAAAGTTGAATACTGTTTCTTTGAAATGTATATAAGCTAGAGGAGACACTTCCTTATTGTGCAGTATGTTACATTGGGTTGTTACCTATGAAGTGCAACATGTTACAAACTTAAATGACAAATGAATTAATTCTTAGTATGTCACACACCCCGCTTCAAGAATCCATAACATGTGGGTAATATCGTCCTGAAGAGGGCGTTCCTGCAGAGATGATAGCAAAAGAAAGCCCCTCCCTGATCCATAAATACCTGGGACCTCCCACTCACTACCCAGTTTTCCATCTCTGCAGACGGCGAGCAAGTCAGAAGATGATGGCTCCTCCTTGCACAGGGGGATTTCAGGTAGCCGGGGTAACTCCCGGCCTCTTATGTTGTTTATTCCGCTCGGACCCCTTTTGTCCCAAAAATTTACCTCAGATTACATGCCTCCACAGTCTTGGCTGCTGGCCCGAGCGAAGGTACATTGGCACCTCTGGTGCTGAGGAGCAGAGCTCCACCGTGAGACCCTAAATGAGAGGGTAGGCGGTCATACCGGGTAGGTGATCCCGGTTTGGGATGCCCCGTCCCTTGACCTTTCCCCTGGGGGGGGGGCCCTTCCCTTTACCAATTATGGGGGCTGGGGGTTCCTCTCATAGGGGTTAGCTTATTCACTTTCTCTTTATTACTGTCTCTTGTTACTATGTCCCAGCACCGCGGCTGTCATTGCAGCCGGGTGCCGGGGTTTTTCATTCTGTGAGGTGATTTTTCACCTCACGCGCGTTGGGGGGGCGGGGCTGGCACTCGGCGCTCTGCCGCGACCAGCCCCCGTTCTCTCCTTCACTCCTCGCCGCAGCGAGCGGGGCGGGTGCTCCGCTAGTGATAGCGGATGCACCCGTTGTCATGCAGCCGGCGCCGCGGTTGTCGGCGGCGCCGGTCTCTGGGCTGGTGCGTGAGGGACTTCTTCCCTCACGCTTCATTCACACTGGCAGGGGGGGCGGAGCCGGGCTTTCGGCGCGTCGCCGCGGCTCCGCCCTCCTCTGTACTGGCGCCGCTGCGGAGCTGAGCTCCCTGTCACTAGGCAGCTCCCTGTTACTAGGCAGAAGGGGGCACAGATCAGCTTTGCGCGGGCTGCGCAGACCACGCCCCTGGCACGGCCGTGCTTCTTCTCTTCACTTCACCTCAGAGATCGCCACACAATTGTTCTGAGGCGGATCGTTCACCGCAGCGTATGTGAGTGGCCCTGTGGGCCTCATTTATTTCTTTATCTGTTAAGTTTTATTGTAGGGTCTTATGGGTCTCTCTCTTTGTCTTTTAGGTGAAAGTTATCCAGGAGGATCTTCTGTAGTATTGGAAGGTCTCTCCTGATCCTGGGTCCCTGGGTCCATTTTAGCATCACAAATCCTCCCACTCGGGACATTAAAGGGGCATCCCGGGTTGCCTAACTGGGTCATAGCGACCACTCAAAATTCACCTTATGGAGGCATCCCCGGATACTGGGACTGGGACCCCTTCGGGGCATCCCAAAAAGTGTATGTTGTGTGGGATTTCCATTACTGGGGATGATGTGTTACTGTGTATACCATGTGCACAGCAAACTATTACGCGGCAGTCCGAACCCCAAGCGTCGGGGTCAGCACAGCCGGCCACCTCAACTCCCCCTCCCGCCTTGACTCGTGCCCCGTGTGACGTGGTCATGGGCAGGGATCTGCAATCCGAGATGTGTGCCAGATTGGCTAGCCTTGAGAAAATGCTCTCTAGCTCGGTCGCCCGTAAGGCTCCGTCTAAGAGAAAGCATTTGTCGCCGGCTCCGCCGGTGGATGATCTTGATGACAGAGATAATCTGGATTGGTCTGATTATCCCCAGCTAGAGGAGGGGGAAGTTGATGAGGGTTCAGAATTTTCGGATGATGAGCAGTCTGCTGGCGCTGATGCCGAGCTTTCTGATTTAGGGAGATCCTTGGACTCTCCTCACGCTCTGTCTCTCATGCTGGAAGTTCTGAATATTTCCCCTCCCGAGGAGGCGTCACAGCAGAAAGGTGAATTGTTTGAGGAATCCAGGCCGCGCCTGGAGTTTCCTACGCAACGCCATTTTGATAGAATCATGGACAAGGAATGGGATAGGCCGGCTCGGCTCCCTGGCATACCTCAGGGGTGGGATAGGAAATATCCCTTTCCTTCTGAGGCGATCAAGCGCTGGGCATCTCCCCCCGAGGTGGATGCACCGGTTTTGGGGTTGTCTAACTCCTCGGTGTTAAACAGACCTGATTGTTCCACTCTCAAAGATGGAGAGGATAAACGTATTGATCAGATGGCTTCTCATGGCTTTACTAGCATTGGGTCGGCCATCCGGCCTGTGTGCGCTTCGGAGCTAATGGTGTTGGCCACCAGGTCTGTGGTCAGGGACCTGTTGACTTCTTCCGGGCTTCGTCCTGGTAGTAACGAGTTCCTTAGCCTTAAACGGTGCGAGTTGTTTCTATCCTTTGTGTTGACCGCCTTGGATGATACTTTGATGATGTGTGGTAGGACTTCGGCTCTGCTTGTGGCTATTCGGCGGTCGGTGTGGCTGCGCCAGTGGGCGGCCGATTTTATGTCCAAAAAATCACTGACGGCTTTACCCTTTGTTGGTCTACGGCTCTTTGGAGAGACATTGGACTCTGTCACCAAGGGTGGTAGGTTACCTCAACGTAAGAAACAACGCCGCCCCTTTCGGGGGGCGCCTGCCTTTAACCCCTCCTTTCGGGGGGCCAGATCTGGCAGGGGTTCTGCATTTCCCTCTTCCAGAGGAGATTTCGGAAACAGGGGCAGAGGACGTGCCCGTTCTGGATACAGTTGGGGCTCTAAGCCCAAACCGGCTGCTAAGCCGGCTCAGCAATGAGGGGGCGCCCTCACCCATGCGGGTGGGGGGACGGCTGCAGCACTTCTCTCAGATCTGGGATCAAGAGGTCTCGGACAGATGGATCCGGGAAGTGGTGTCTTCCGGCTACAAGCTGGAGTTCGAGCTCCGCCCCCCTTCCAGATTTGTCAGGTCTCGGATGCCGTCGGAGCCTCTAGCGGCGCAGGGGCTCCTGGTGGCAGTGGAGAATCTTCTGGACATGGCTGTCATTTGCCCAGTGCCCCCTTCAGATCGGGGCAGGGGCTTTTATTCCAATCTGTTCACGGTTCCCAAGAAGGATGGGTTGGTCCGACCCATCTTGGATCTGAAGTTTCTCAACCGGTTCATCCGGCCGAGGAAATTCCGCATGGAAACGCTGCGTTCGGCCATTCACTCTCTTCGTCAGGGAGACTTTCTGACGTCCATAGACATCAAGGATGCTTATCTACACGTTCCGGTTTTTCCAGCACACCAGAGGTTTCTCAGGTTCGTGGTGGAGGATCGGCACTTTCAGTTTGTGGCACTTCCTTTCGGTCTCACCTCAGCGCCTCGGGTGTTCACCAAGGTGCTAGCGGGGGTGATGGCTCTGCTCAGAGGTCAGGGTATCCGCATCGTGCCCTATTTGGACGATCTACTGATCATGGCCTCTTCCTTCAACCAAGCGGAGTTGGACACCAGAGCGGTGGTGTCCACTCTGGAGAGGTTCGGTTGGGTGATCAACCACCCCAAGTCTTCTCTTTCCCCGTCCAGAATTCTGACCTTTCTGGGAATGTCTCTGGACACTTCACAGGCCAGGGTGTTTCTACCCCAGGCCAAGGTTCTTTTGATTCAGGAGTTAGTTCGGCTTCTCTTGTCAACCCCTCATCCGATCATCCGGTTAGGGATGAGGCTGGTGGGGTTAATGGTGGCCTCATTCGAGGCAGTTCCCTTTGCGCAGTTTCACACAAGGACGCTTCAGCTTCATCTGTTGAAGGTTTGGGACAAGTCTCCTCTATCGTTGGATCAGTCCTTCCTGATGACTCCCCGAGTTCGTCGATCCCTGCAATGGTGGTTGGGGTCGGTCAATCTGTTGAAGGGCAGATCTTTTCTGGCTCCGCGTTGGGAAACAGTTACCACGGATGCCAGTCTGTCAGGTTGGGGGGGTGTTTGGAAGGACCTCCAGTTTCAGGGTCTGTGGGGCCCGCGGGAGGCTCACGAGCCCATCAATGTTCTGGAGTTGAGAGCCATCAGGTTGGTTCTGTTTCGCTTGACTCATCAGTTGAGAGGCCTGCCAGTTCAGGTCCGGTCGGACAACAGAACGGCGGTTGCTTACATCAATCACCAAGGAGGGACTCGCAGCAGGAGTGCCCTCAGGGAAGTGTCTTTGATTCTGGACTGGGCAGAGACCCACGTCCCGTGTATATCAGCAGTCTACATTCCGGGAGTGGAGAACACGGAGGCGGACTTGCTGAGCAGGGCCTCCTCTCGTCAGGGGGAGTGGTCTCTCAGTCCCAAGGTGTTTCGTTCGATATGTCTCAGGTGGGGGTTCCCAGCGGTGGACCTCTTTGCTTCTCGTCACAATCACAAGCTTCCAGTCTTTGTGTCTCTCTCGCGGGATCCTCTGGCTCTGACAGTGGATGCCATGTCTTTAAACTGGAGGGATCTGGGGTTCCTTTACCTGTTTCCTCCGTTCCCAATGCTAGCCAGAGTGCTGCGCAAACTGGCCTTGGATGGTGCGTCGGCGATTCTGGTGGCCCCAAGGTGGCCAAGGCGAGTTTGGTTCGCAGACCTCGTAAGACTGGCAGAGGATCAGTTCGCCCTGCCTCTGCTGCCGGACCTGCTCACCCAGGGTCGGCTGCGCTATCCCAATTTACCATCGCTGGCTTTGACGGCATGGCTGCTGAAACCGCCATCTTGAAGGAAGAAGGTCTTTCTGACGCGGTGATTCAGACTCTTATCCGTGCCAGGAAGCGCTCTTCCTCTTCTATTTACTACAGGACTTGGAGGGCCTATATTGACTGGTGTGAAAGTAGGTCTTTCTCTTGTCGAGAGTTCTCCATTCCTAGAATTTTGGAGTTTCTCCAACATGGTCTAGATCTGGGGCTCCAGCTTAGTACATTGAAAGGGCAGGTTTCTGCCCTGGCGGTGTTCTTCCAAAGGTCTTTTGCACTTCATCCCTTAGTCAAGACCTTTTTCCAAGGTGTTACACATGTTCGGCCTCCTAGGAAGCCTTTTGTTCCAGTTTGGGATTTGAACCTGGTTCTTTCTGCTCTCCAGGGCCCTCCGTTTGAGCCCTTGAATGAGATAGCTTTGTCTTCTCTTACGCAAAAGGTGGCCTTTTTGGTGGCTATCACTTCGGTTAGGCGTGTTTCTGAGTTGGCAGCTTTATCCATTACAGCTCCGTACTTCGAGAAACATCAGGACAAGGTTGTCTTTCGTTTCAAGCAGGATTTTCTTCCTAAGGTGGTCTCGGAGTTTCATCTGAATCAGGACATTGTGTTGCCTTCTCTTTGCCCAAATCCCAGCGACGACAAGGAAAGGGCATTGCATTCCTTGGATGTAGTTCGTGTTGTGGAACATTATCTGGAGGTTACGTCTTCCTTTCGTAAGACTGGTGCTTTCTTTGTGGTGCCCTGCGGGCCTAGGAAAGGTTTGGCTCCTGCCAATTCTTCCATTAGTAAATGGATTCGTCAGGCCATCATTGGGGCCTATTCTGCCAAGGGGAGGAGTCCCCCTTTTCGTGTTACTGCTCATTCTACTCGTGCAGTTGGTGCGTCCTGGGCTTTTCAGCACCAGGCTTCTGTTGAGCAAGTTTGTAAGGCCGCTACCTGGTCTTCTGTTCACACCTTTTCCAAGTTTTACAAGGTTGATGTTCGGGCTTCAGCGGATGCTGTTTTTGGCCGCAAAGTTTTGCAAGCTGTAGTGGTTTAAAGTTGTGCATTGTTGCCTAGTTTTGGATCCCCGCCCTTGTTATGGACACTGCTATTGGATGTCCCACATGTTATGGATTCTTGAAGCGGGGTGTGTGACATACTAAGAATAATACCATTTTGTGAATACTCACCTTGTAAAATGGGTATTATGAGTATGTCACACACCCCGCTTCAACCCGCCCTTTTGTATTCAGGATCCTCTTTATTGCGAACTTTGCGTGGTTGTTGTTTATTTTTGCCTCTTCCTGGTCCCTTACCTTACTGCTTCTGTATACTGGGTAGTGAGTGGGAGGTCCCAGGTATTTATGGATCAGGGAGGGGCTTTCTTTTGCTATCATCTCTGCAGGAACGCCCTCTTCAGGACGATATTACCCACATGTTATGGATTCTTGAAGCGGGGTGTGTGACATACTTATAATACCCATTTTACAAGGTGAGTATTCACAAAATGGTATTTTTTCTACTTAATCTGACAATAATATATGTATGCACTTTATTTGGAAACAATGATGGTATTAAATTAATGACAGTTATATTGAAGTGCAATATGCTACTGTAGAGATTGTTTTCTTGTATTCTGTGGTTGTTGATAGAGATGAGCGAACCGGTTCGGACGAACCGGAATTCGCTCCGAATTTCAGGAAATATTCGATTCGGCCCGAACCCGAATATTTTGTGGTTCGTGCCAATCGCATTTTTCCTGAAATAAAAAAAAAAAAAATGCCGGCATGGCGGGAGCCGGCCGGCGGGCCGGTAAAGCCGGCCGGCCCGCTCCCACCATGCCGGCATTTAAAAAAAAAAGCAAACACTTACCTGCAGGTCCGGAGCGTGGAGGCCGGCGCCGCTCTCAGCTGTCATCTGAGGGCGCGTCATCAGAGGCTGAGAGATGACAGCGGCCCGCTCCCACCATGCCGGCATTTTTGATGGGGAACTTCGCAAAAGTTCGATTCGGCAGAACCCGAATTTCTTTGTGAAATTCGGCGAATCGGCCGAATCGAACTTTTCAAAAGTTCGCTCATCTCTAGTTGAGATGCTGCTGCATGCTTTTGATAGCTGCTATATGCACTATTTAGGCACTTTCATAGCACAGACTTATAAGCTTTGCTCTATTTGCACATAGGGGCGTGTGTCATGATCTTTAAATGAATTTTATATCTTTGATAGTGTATTGTGTCTGAAGAAGATTTTGTTATATTATATATGTGTTGTGCATATTGTTACATGTGAAATTAAAATCAACTTAGAATTTATTACTGAAAAAGAGTGCGCACCTTTATTTAATATATTGTATGTAGTTGTAGGAGGTAAACTGAACACCTCCATTTAAAGGAGCCGCACTATTTGTGGAAAATAGGGATTTATTTCCCTTTAGCTATAAAAATCACTAATTAACTCTAAATGAGTGCTGAACCAGTAACTAATTAATCCCATATCAGGGCTCCCCATATCAGGTGCAAAATAAAAGTTACTGTGTATCAGTTTCTTTTTATATGCAAATTAGCAGATTATAACTCCCATAAATCCTGCAGATTGCTTAAAGGGAAATGACCACCCCTACAGTCTATAAAACTCTTGGGGCAGTGATCTACCTCTATATGGGGCATCCCAAATCCGCGGTGGTCGCCCCATCATCTCGCCCCTTCCCCAAACCTTCGATACGTCACTCTGCAGTGGCCACACTCCAGTTATCCCTCTAGCTGGCCGCCTGTACAAGACCTTTGTGAATTGCTGGTGGGGGTGTGGCCAGCGGGGTTTGCTCCAATCAGATTTCATTGCCACTATAAGTTCAGAGCTGCAAAGGAAATCTAAGTGGGTCACTGGACTGCACTCAGCATGCTTACCTCCCGAGTGTCCCTGATTTGGAGGGACTGTCCCTCATGTAAGTCCCTGTCACATGCAGATCTGCAGCAATAAATGATTCATTTGCCTATTCAAAATGTTTATATTGTAACAACCAATTAACCACAAATAATGAAAAGTAGAGGCGTGCTCACCAATTTACTCAGCTATACAAGATTAGATGGGACCTGGGATATGTACCCCCAGGGCCACCAGTAAGGAAGCACAACCAATAAGAAATATAATAATATCATTTTATTTCAAAATATTTTCACAAATATATATATATATATAAAGTGTCTTTATTGTTGGTTTTAAATGTTGTTTGTGAGAATATTTTGAAATAAAATTTGTATATTTCTTATTGGTTGTGCTTCCTTACTGGTGGCCCCTTGGGGTACATATCCCAGGTCCCATCTAATGTTGTATGTTTCTATTGTAACTGTTACAATGTATCTCCTATCCATCCCTCAATGAGGGGGTGTGGCTTCATCCATCCCTCAATGAGGGCGTGGCTTCATCCATCCCTCAATGAGGGGCGTGGCTTCATCCATCTCTCAATGAGGGGGCGTGGCTTCATCTATCCCTCAATGAGGGGCGTGGCTTCATCTATCCCTTAATGAGGGGCGTGGCTTCGTTCATCTCTCAATGAGGGGCGTGGCTTCATCTATCCCTCAATGAGGGGCATGGCTTCGTCCATCTCTCAATGAGGGGCGTGGCTTCGTCCATCCCTCAATGGGGGGCATGGCTTCATCCATCTCTCAATGAGGGGGCGTGGCTTCATCCATCTCTCAATGAGAGAGTGTGGCTACATCCATCCTTCAATGAGGGGCGTGGCTTCATCCATCCCTCAATGAGGGGGCGTGGCTTCATCCATCCCTCAATGAGGGGGCGTGGCTTAAATTAACCCATGTCCCTTTTTCCTACCATGACACATTGGAAGGTAAGCCAGTGTTTTATTGGCTGCATCCAGCACGGTGATAGCGCTCAGTGTCCTGCTGCAGAGCATTGCTGGGGCTGCCATCACCTCCTGGGAGACAGTCAGCACCTCATCCATCAGCAAATGGCTTATAGCCCAGCAGGGCATCCCGATTTGGGGGGAACCCCAACGCGTTTATCCCCACATTTACTCACCTTTCCCACGATCGCCGCTCCTCTCTGTCGGCTTCCTTGTGCGCCCGGCTAACAGACGAGCACGTTCAGATGTGACCAAAGGATTTCTGTTTGAAAGGACGCGCAGCACACCTAGCGCATAGAGCTTTGCGTATAAAATGATATTGAAAAAATTCTACATATGTTCAATCAATCAAGCGTTCAATAAATTTGTCGCAAAAAAAGGATACAATAGGTCCAAATTCAGTGGGACTGTGGTACCTCATAACCCCAGGAGAGTAGTGCACCTTATAAATGTAAAGAAAGAATTAACTAGTAACATAAAAAGTAACATACACTATGGCCCTTATTTAAGAAGGGATAGCGCCATGTAGCGTCTGATTCATCATTTTCACAGCCTCAGCGAACAGCGCCAGCGTTCAGCCTTGCACAGCGCCAGGTATGACCTCTCGCTACCTGTCGCTCTCCCATACATTTCAATGGACGATCCTTTTCTTCTCTTTAAACCGGGTTTTTGTTTTTTTTGGCCAAAAAATCACAAATAATTCTGTGACCTCTCCTGACATTGAATAAGCTGTTTTTTCTCAATTTTTTCATGTTTTATATATTTCCTCAGAAATGACATCACAGCTCTGCCATTAAAGTGTCATGTTACAATGTTGTTACAATGTAATTCCATATGTTTTCGCTTTGTTACTGGTGGATAGATGCTGAAAAACAGACTTTAATCACACCGCCTCCTGCGCTCTGGGCTTCAGAGAAGCATTTTTCAGCGCCAGAGATTTGTGAGGCTGTTTTTTGCTGAATATGGTGTGAGTCGGTCGCTATGAGCAGTCGCTAACATGCGCTCCCATACAGCGCTGTACTGGTCAAATAGCGACTCCTCGCAATGTATTCAACATTACTGAACAGAGACTGAGTCGCTATGAACTAGCGACCCACGGCCGAGCACAGCGACTACTAGCAGGCACTCTGAAAATGCCGCTACAGACGCTCATCTGTCGCTACCTGGCGTTAGTGATGAATCAGCCTGCCCGTCGCTATAAACTAGCGACCCACGGCCGAGCACAGCGACTACTAGCGGGCGCTCTGAAAATGCCGCTACAGACGCTCATCTGTCGCTACCTGGCGCTATTAATGAATCAGCCTCTAGGTAAAAAGGAATGACCAGGTTGCTGTATCACGTATCACTTAGGGTCCTCCTGAGGGTTATGCTGGCTATGAGGGTATAGTCACGGAACACACAGTATCTGACCGTTATGTAATATTTGCATTAAATAGCATCCAGTGTAAATATGTCCAGCACTTCCCTCCTATAGTTTGCCCATATGCAGAGTTATATAATGTCAATAAAGCAACGAGAACACAAACAAAACAAATAGAACAAAGACAAACAATGCAACACACGTGTATAACAACATATAGATCGCTAGTTATCAGCCAGTGATCCCGCCCCCGAGGAAATGGCCCTGAAACGTTGGCTGATAACTAGCCATCCAGCTTGCCAGCATAACCCTCAGGAGGACCCTAAGTGACACCTGATACAGCAGCCTGGGAATTCTTTTTTACTTAGGCCCTTATTTATCAAGGGATAGCGCCAGGTAGCGAATGGTGAGCGAACGGTAATGACTGTCACCGCCACGAGAACGCCGGCTCCCCTCCGCAATCACACATTTATCAAGCCGATCCTGCTTAGCGACTGACAGAGCGCCAGATAGCGACTCATTCATCATTATTCCAGCCTCACCACACAGCGCCAGCGAGTGACCTTGAACAGCGACAGGTATGACCTCTCGCTACCTGGCGCTCTCCAATGCATTTCAATGGGACAATCTATTATTATTCATAATTAAATGTTAATAATGTTTTTTTTTGTTTTTTTTTAAATGTGAAAAATTCTGTGACCACTTCTGCAATGTTAGATATTTTTTTTAAGGTTAAACAAAAATAAAAAAAAAATGTGTGCAGAATTGATATTACAGGTCTGATATTAATGTTTCATATTACAAAATGTTTTTAAAAACGTGTTTTTTTTTTTTTTAAATATGGTTGTTTGGGGGATAAAAAACTACTTTTAACCCATCGCCGCCAGCGCTCTGGGGTTTAAACAAGCATTTCACAGCGCGAGAATTTTTTGAGCGTGATTTGTTAATGAATATGCTGGGAGCCGTTCGCTCTGGCCATTCGCTATCATGCGCTCCCATACAGCGCGGAACCTGTCAAATAGCGACTCCTAACCCCGTATTCAACATTAGCGCACATCGACTGAGTCGCTATCAACAAGCGAACAACGGCCAAGCACAGCGAATACTAGCAGGCGCAGTGAAAATCACGCTACAGTCGCTCATCTGTCGCTACCTGGCGCTATTACTGAATCGGCCTCCCCGTGTATGTTACTTTGATGTTACTAGTTAATTCTTTCTTTACATTTATAAGGTGCACTACTCTCCTGGGGTTATGAGGTACCACAGTCCCACTGAATTTGGACCTATTGTATCCTTTTTATGCGACAAATTTATTGAACGCTTGATTGATTGAACATATGTAGAATTTTTTCAATATCATTTTATTCGCAAAGCTCTATGCGCTAGGTGTGCTGCGCGTCCTTTCAAACAAAAATCCTTTGGTGTAAAGTTTGCTTGCAGACTGCGGCAGGGACGGTCTGCGACTGAAGAGCGCCCACCTCTTTACTATTACTCTAATTGTGAATAAGGTGTGCGATTACCGATCATACTTCCATTCATGTTTAGATGTGATCCTGGGCAGAAACACAGACACATCTCTGAACAGCTGATGGAAAGGGAAAAATATTTCATTGCATTCTCCCTTGCTGTGGATAAGAGCAGCGACATAGAGGCTGATTCATTAATAGCGCCAGGTAGCGACAGATGAGCATCTGTAGCGGCATTTTCAGAGCGCCCGCTAGTAGTCGTAGTGCTCGGGCGTGAGTCGCTACTTCATAGCGACAAAGAGGCTGATGTATTAATAGTGACATGTAGCGACAGTTGAGCGACTGTAGCGGTATTTTCACAGCGCCCGCTAGTAGTCGCTGTGCTTGGCCGTTGTTCGGTTGTTGATAGCGACTCAGTCGGTGTGCAGTAATGTTGAATACAAGGTGAGGAGTCGCTATTTGACAGGTTCTGCGATGTATGGGAGCGCATGATAGCGACTGGTTAGAGCGACCGGCTCCCACTGTATTCATCAAAAAATCAGACTCAAAAAATTCTCGCGCTGTGAAATGCATGTTTAAACCCCAGAGCGCTGGCGGCGATGTGTTAAAAGTAGTTTTTTAACCCCCAAACAACCATATTTTTGGAAACCAAAAAAAAATAAAAAATTTAGTAATATGAATACAATAATATCAGACCTGGAATATCAATTCTGCACAAATTTTTTTCCCTTAAAAAATTATCTAACATTGCAGAAGTGGTCACAGAATTTTTCACATAAAAAAAAAAAAAAAAAAACATTAATAACAATTAATTATTAATATTTAAAGATTGTTCCATTGAAATGCATTGGAGAGCGCCAGGTAGCGAGAGGTCATACCTGTCGCTGTTCAAGGTCGGACGCTGGCGCTGTGGGCTGAGGCTGGAATAATGACGAATGAGTCGCTATATGGCGCTATCTCAGTCGCTAAGCAGGATCGGCTTGATAAATGTGTGATTGTGGTGGGGAGCCGGCGTTCTCGTGGCGGTGCCCGTCATTACCGTTCGCTCACCAGTCGCTACCTGTCGCTATTCCTTCATAAATAAGGGCCTCAGTCGCTGCTCAGTAATGTTGAATACATTGTGAGGAGTCGCTATTTGACCAGTACAGCGCTGTATGGGAGCGCATGTTAGCGACTGCTCATAGCGACCGACTCACACCATATTCAGCAAAAAAACAGCCTCACAAATCTCTGGCGCTGAAAGCCCAGAGCGCAGGAGGCGGTGTGATTAAAGTCTGTTTTTCAGCATCTATCCACCAGTAACAAAGCGAAAACATATGGAATTACATTGTAACAACATTGTAACATGAACACTTTAATGGCAGAGCTGTAATGTCATTTCTGAAGAAATATAATAATAATATAAATAAAAATGAAAAAAATTTGAAAAAACTGCTTATTCAATGTCAGGAGAGGTCACAGAATTATTTGTGATTTTTTGGCAAAAAAAAAACCCGGTTTAAAGAGAAGAAAAGGTTCGTCCATTGAAATGTATTGGAGAGCGACAGGTAGCGAGAGGTCATACCTGGCGCTGTGCAAGGCTGAACCCCGGCGCTGTTCGCTGAGGCTGGGATAATGATGAATCAGACGCTACATGGCGCTGTACCAGTCGCTAAACAGATTCTGCTTGATAAATGTGTAATTGTGTGCCGTGTCTGGCATTCACCAGTCGCTATGTGTCGCTACCTCTCATTAACCAGCCGCTACCTGACGCTATCCCTTCTTAAATAAGGGCCTAATTGTGAATAAGGTGTGCTATTACCGATCATACTTCCATTTATGTTCAGATGTGATCCTGGGCAGAAACACAGACAAATCTCTGAACAGCTGATGGAAAGGGGAAAATATTTCTTTGCATTCTTGCTGTGGATGAGAGCAGCGACATAGTCCTGGGGGCAATCGTGTTGGGGGGTGTAATGACTCCTGGCAAACGGGGGCCTGACTATAGGGGAAGATGGCGGTGTTACATTGGGGGGTTGGCATCTGACATTAGGCTGCTGCTCGGCTGGGCATTACAACGTATCTATGTCAGTAACTATTCTATCAAGGTTGGCCGACAACTATGTAAATGACGTTTTTAATTTTGTCCCCCTGTGTATTTGAGTTTGATTCCCCTGCACTAGAGGATAGTCACCGCAAAATATCCAAGGAGTTCACATTGGGGGCAAGGCTTCACTATTGGAAAAGCCACTGATCTAAACAGCAGCTCCCAGCCGCTCGCTCGGAAGGGGCCCAAACAATAAGAGGTGGGCCCAAAATTGGGTTTCCATCCATGTGTATGTTTTTGCCTCTCATAACCACTCCCAACCCTGTGTCTCATGTGGGGCTGATCCACATGTTAGGCATGGCGGAATATATTTGTTACCCGCAGCAGGGGCGTAGCTAGGGGGATCCAGGGGGGGGGGCACTTGCCCCGGGTGCAACAGGTCTGGGGGGGGCACCAAAGAGGGGCCCTAGGAACAGGTGGGGGGGGCGCCACCAGTTCTGTCTGTAACTTGTTGTTCACATAATTTCCTTCAAGAGGGAAGGTCACCTTTCACCCATTTTCAATATGTACTTATTATCTCTTATGCAGAGGTGGGTTATCTCGTTATCTCACTACTGCCATCTAGAGTCTAAATTGCATTGCTACAATTCATAATGAACCTCCATAGAAATACACAGGGATTCCTATTTATACTATTTAACTAACAACCTACTGATGTTAAATTTAGGGCCTACTCCTTAAAGTGGACCAAATTCCAGCTGGATCATTCCCCCCAAAATCGGGATGCCCCGCCGTGTGAAACCCCCCAGGTCGGCCGCGACACTTACCTTAATCCTGGTCCGCAGCCGCATCCCCGCTAGGGCGCACAATTCACAAATATTCATGTTATAGGGAAGCGCGAAATGTGGCCACCAGCGCTCTCAGAGCCGCTGAGCTAAGACGTCGCTCAGCACGCTGATTGCATGAGTGGCCGCGCATGCGCCATAGGACCGCGGTGAAGTGAGTGGATGCGGGAGATCTGGGGGGTTTCACATAGCAGAGAACCCCCGATGGGAGTGCCCCGGGGGGGGGGGGGGTGGACTAAAACCTGGGATAATCCTGGGTTTTGGTCCACTTTGAATCGAAGCAACACCCATTTTTGTCTGTAACAGGTTGGTCCCGCAGACAGCTAATTATAACAAGCCCAAGGGGGCATCTAGAATGCTGGAGCTCCCCTGCACATAACCCCCTCAGAATTGCCAATATCCTTACCTTAGCACCGGGAGTTCCAGGATTGGTCACCAGCGCACACGTGGATCATGGCCACTTCGTCGGCACCGGCCGCTGGAACCCCCCCCCCCCCCCGCTCACAACCCATGCCCATGACCGCCCACCGGCCAATCACAAGAATCCGTTCCCAGTGCTGGCTCGTAGTAAAGGTGAGGATATTGGGTGTTCTGGGGGGTTATGACCAGGGGGGGTTCCAGCATTCTGGATGACCGCCCCAGCTTGCGTAGATTAGCCGTCTGCAGGACCAACGCCTGTAAAAGTTGAACAAAACCCAGGATCTTGATATTCCTAGGTTTGGGTCCTTGCCCTCAGGGCACAGCGATCGGGGATGCCCCCCGCTGTGTGAAACCCCCCAGATTGCTGAAAGCAACTCGCCTCTTCCTGATCCTACAGCGCATGTGTGGCCGCTTGTCCAATAAGCGTGCTCGGAGCCACTGACATCACATCATCTAAGCCTTCGCCCAAGGCCAGCGGCTCCAAGCGCACTGACGGCCGTATTTCCCGCTCCCCTCTAACAGAGAGCGTGCCCGCACCGGCCACTCACAGATGCCGGTTGCGGGCATACGCCCTGCTAGAGGGATAGCGGGGATGCGGCTCGTGTATACGCCCTTGTTAAGTGTATGGGGCGACCTGGGGGGTGTCACACAGCGGGGCATCCCGATTTTGGATGCCCCGGGGAGACGGAATTGATCGCCTGAGAGCGCTTAGGGGCAGTGGCCTTACATGGCGTGACGTCAGCGGCTTCAAAGCACGCTGATTGGACGAGCGCCCGCACTTGTGCCGTAGGAGCAGGTACGGGTGAGTTGTGCTAGACGATCTGGGATGCCCCGGGGGAAAGGACCAAAACCTGGGATAGTCAAAATTCCTGGGTTTTGGTCCACTTTAATGAAGAACTCTCCTTTGGCAAGAAAATAAACACATTTGTCTGAATGAAGCTATAGCATTTTATTGAATTATATTTTCTGTTATATAAGTGATTAATAACACAGCAATACACACAAATATATATCGAATAGACTAAAGAGATCACTAAGGAGAATGGTGGAGGGGAGAAAGAGGCCAGCGAGCGATGTACGTCCACTAGAGATTTGGTAAAAATACGTTCCAGGTGATTCCCACCGGAAGTCCATGCAACCGCCTGCTTACTTACGGCAGCGATGACATTGATCATCAGTCAGTAAGGCGAAGGTAACGCCATAAGAACTAACTAATTAATGCCACCAGTCTCTGATTAATACTCCCCCCTTCAATGTTCTCAATGGGTCTTTAATTAATGCTTCCCCCCTTCAATGTTCTCAATGGGTCTCTGATTAATACTCCCCCCTTCAATGTTCTCAATGGGTCTCTAATTAATACTCCCCCCTTCAATGTTCTCAATGGGCCTCTGATTGATGCTCCCCCCCTTTAATGTTCTCAATGGGTCTCTGATTAATACTCCCCCCTTCAATGTTCTCAATGGGTCTCTGATTAATACTCCCCCCTTCAATGTTCTCAATGGGTCTCTGATTAATACTCCCCCCTTCAATGTTCTCAATGGGTCTCTGATTAATACTCCCCCCTTCAATGTTCTCAATGGGTCTCTGATTAATACTCCCCCCTTCAATGTTCTCAATGGGTCTCTAATTAATGCTTCCCCCCTTCAATGTTCTCAATGGGTCTTTAATTAATGCTTCCCCCCTTCAATGTTCTCACTGGGTCTCTGATTAATACTCCCCCCTTCAATGTTCTCAATGGGCCTCTGATTGATGCTCCCCCCCTTTAATGTTCTCAATGGGTCTCTGATTAATACTCCCCCCTTCAATGTTCTCAATGGGTCTTTAATTAATGCTTCCCCCCTTCAATGTTCTCAATGGGTCTCTGATTAATACTCCCCCCTTCAATGTTCTCAATGGGTCTCTGATTAATACTCCCCCCTTCAATGTTCTCAATGGGTCTTTAATTAATGCTTCCCCCCTTCAATGTTCTCAATGGGTCTTTGATTAATACTCCCCCCTTCAATGTTCTCAATGGGTCTTTAATTAATGCTTCCCCCCTTCAATGTTCTCAATGGGTCTTTAATTAATACTTCCCCCCTTCAATGTTCTCAATGGGTCTCTGATTAATACTCCCCCCCTTCAATGTTCTCAATGGGTCTCTAATTAATGCTTCCCCCCTTCAGTGTTCTCAATGGGTCTCTGATTAATACTCCCCCCCTTCAGTGTTCTCAATGGGTCTCTGATTAATGCTTCCCCCCTTCAATGTTCTCAATGGGCCTCTAATTAATGCTTCCCCCCTTCAATGTTCTCAATGGGTCTCTGATTAATACTCCCCCCCTTCAGTGTTCTCAATGGGTCTCTGATTAATGCTTCCCCCCTTCAATGTTCTCAATGGGTCTCTGATTAATGCTTCCCCCCTTCAATGTTCTCAATGGGTCTCTGATTAATGCTTCCCCCCTTCAATGTTCTCAATTAATGCTTCCCCCCTTCAATGTTCTCAATGGGTCTCTGATTAATACTCCCCCCCTTCAGTGTTCTCAATGGGTCTCTGATTAATGCTTCCCCCCTTCAATGTTCTCAATGGGTCTCTGATTAATGCTTCCCCCTTCAATGTTCTCAATGGGTCTCTGATTGATGCTTCCCCCCTTCAATGTTCTCAATTAATGCTTCCCCCCTTCAATGTTCTCAATGGGTCTCTGATTAATACTCCCCCCCTTCAGTGTTCTCAATGGGTCTCTGATTAATGCTTCCCCCCTTCAATGTTCTCAATGGGTCTCTGATTAATGCTTCCCCCTTCAATGTTCTCAATGGGTCTCTGATTGATGCTTCCCCCCTTCAATGTTCTCAATTAATGCTTCCCCCCTTCAATGTTCTCAATGGGTCTCTGATTAATGCTTCCCCCTTCAATGTTCTCAATGGGTCTCTGATCAATGCTTCCCCCTTCAATGTTCTCAATGGGTCTCTGATTAATGCTTCCCCCTTCAATGTTCTCAATGGGTCTCTGATTGATGCTTCCCCCCTTCAATGTTCTCAATTAATGCTTCCCCCCTTCAATGTTCTCAATGGGTCTCTGATTAATGCTTCCCCCCTTCAGTGTTCTCAATGGGTCTCTGATTAATGCTTCCCCCCTTCAATGTTCTCAATGGGTCTCTGATTAATGCTTCCCCCCTTCAATGTTCTCAATGGGTCTCTGATTAATGCTTCCCCCTTCAATGTTCTCAATGGGTCTCTGATTGATGCTTCCCCCCTTCAATGTTCTCAATTAATGCTTCCCCCCTTCAATGTTCTCAATGGGTCTCTGATTAATGCTTCCCCCCTTCAGTGTTCTCAATGGGTCTCTGATTAATGCTTCCCCCCTTCAATGTTCTCAATGGGTCTCTGATTAATGCTTCCCCCCTTCAATGTTCTCAATGGGTCTCTGATTAATGCTTCCCCCTTCAATGTTCTCAATGGGTCTCTGATTGATGCTTCCCCCCTTCAATGTTCTCAATTAATGCTTCCCCCCTTCAATGTTCTCAATGGGTCTCTGATTGATGCTTCCCCCCTTTAATGCTCTCAATGGGTCTCTGATTAATGCTTCCCCCCTTTAATGTTCTCAATGGGTCTCTGATTAATGCTTTCCCCTTCAATGTTCTCAATGGGTCTCTGATTAATGCTTCCCCCTTCAATGTTCTCAATGGGTCTCTGATTGATGCTTTCCCCTTCAATGTTCTCAATGGGTCTCTGATTAATGCTTCCCCCCTTCAATGTTCTCAATGGGTCTCTGATCAATGCTTCCCCCTTCAATGTTCTCAATGGGTCTCTGATCAATGCTTCCCCCCTTCAATGTTCTCAATGGGTCTCTGATCAATGCTTCCCCCTTCAATGTTCTCAATGGGTCTCTGATCAATGCTTCCCCCCTTCAATGTTCTCAATGGGTCTCTGATCAATGCTTCCCCCTTCAATGTTCTCAATGGGTCTCTGATTGATGCTTCCCCCCTTCAATGTTCTCAATGGGTCTCTGATTGATGCTTCCCCCCTTTAATGTTCTCAATGGGTCTCTGATTAATGCTTCCCCCCTTCAATGTTCTCAATGGGTCTCTGATTGATGCTTCCCCCCTTCAATGTTCTCAATGGGTCTCTGATTGATGCTTCCCCCCTTCAATGTTCTCAATGGGTCTCTGATTAATACTCCCCCCTTCAATGTTCTCAATGGGTCTCTGATTAATGCTTCCCCCCTTCAATGTTCTCAATGGGTCTCTGATTGATGCTTCCCCCCTTCAATGTTCTCAATGGGTCTCTGATTGATGCTTCCCCCTTCAATGTTCTCAATGGGTCTCTGATTAATACTCCCCCCTTCAATGTTCTCAATGGGTCTCTGATTGATGCTTCCCCCTTCAATGAAGAGTCCTGCGGCTTAGTGTCTTTTTGGGTACTAGTATAAGAGGCCTTATTAGTATAAGGTTCTCATCGTTAATTATTGATTGGGGGAGGTCCAAGACAATGGGGGTCGATTCAAAACCAAGAGCAAGCCATTCTGACGGCAAATAACATCGCTGGGAGTTCAAGGTGTGCTGGGCAATTCCTGGTTTTCTGGAACGGAACTCGGGACAGGGAGGAAGCTCTCATCCAGGCGGTTAATCATACCTCCCAAGTGTCCCTGATTTGGAGGGACTGTCTCTCTTTGGAGTCTATGTCCCCCTGTCCATCGTTGTTCTCATTTGTTCCCTCTCTGGGGTGTAACATGCAGATCTGCAGCAATAAATGATTCATTTGACTTTTAAGTCTTTCTAGTGTTGTAACTGTTACAACCTATCTCTTAGCTTTCCCTCAATGAGGGGGCGTGGCTTCATCCATCCCTCGATGAGGGGCGTGGCTTCACCCATCCCTCGATGGGGGTGTGGCTACACCCATCCCTCAGTGAGGGGGTGTGGCTTAATTTACATATTGTCCCTCTTTGAGGTGTAACATGCAGATCTGCAGCAATAAATGATTCATTTGCCTATACAAAGTGTTTCTATTGTTGTAACTGTTACAATGTATCTCCTATCCATCCCTCAATGAGGGGCGTGGCTTCATCCCTCCCTCAATGAGGGACGTGGTCTAATTTAACACATGTCCCACTTTCCCACCCTGAAAAGTTGGTAGGTATGAGTTAATTCCTCCCTGGAGGTCATAGTCAGGGGACAAAGGAAACTAGGAGGTTACTGGGAACAGAAACAGAAACCAAAATCTGCCCTGAGCTCCGATGGCACTCTGATGAAGGGAACCCATCTGCACCCTAAGGAAAGAGGACAGGAGACCAGCCAGGGTGTCAGACCACTGCTGCGCTGGATCATGCCTCTGGGCTCAGGGCTCGGCATGGCTTGGCTTAAATCTTAACCTTAGCAAAAACATTGTACGAAGATGCTTGCCATTAACCCCCGGCCCCACCAATTACCTGCCTCCCCAAAGGCCGGGGGGGGGGGGGGAGAAGAGCCCAGGGCCACGGAGGCTATGCAGGTTTGTAGCCGGCAGAGCAGGGGGCCAACAAATCTGGCCCCTGTGCCCTGTTCCTACAAGCCCCCACAGCTGGTCCCGGGCTGGTTATGCTTGGTAAAGGGGACCTCATGCCATTTTTGGATGGATTTCTAAGGGTTTTTAACCCTTAAAATTCCAAAGAAAAATGGGATTCCCCACCCCGGGAGGGGGGACCCTATAGCCTTGATTTAGAGAGACACAAAAAACTTCCGTTTTCGTGGCGATCTGTTTTTTTTTGTGAAATGTTTCCGTTCTCGTATGAGCGTACGAGCGATTCTATGCATGCATTGAAAAGCTTCTGTAAAGTTTCCGTCCGTTCATACGGCAGATTACGAATTACGAGGATGTCATTTTCCATCCAGACTTTTCCGTTTCATTTCCACATGTTACAACGTCGGCTTTCGTTTTTGCCCTTTTCCCATCTTATCCTCCAACGAATCCTTTACGTTTCCTGATAGATTCTGTTTCCATTTTTCAAAAAATAATCGTCCAGACGGAATCCTTACGATCTTGCGCCTGCGCACTACAAACTTAACTCATTAAAGTGCTCGCCTACATATTTGCCACCCTCACTTCTACTACAATGTTTAGCTAAACCACTTAGCACTCCATCTTCTCTTTTGGAACCTTAAAGCTCACCCAAATCACTTCTCGGCCATGTGAATATTCATCTTTAAATATTTCTGGGTCCATTAGTTTTGTGTTAATGTATTTTGTAAATGAAATGACACTGTAACATTTTTTTTGGGATGCCATCATAAAATATAAAATGTATCAAAATTTCGAACATTTTACATTTTTACAACTATAAAAAACAAAATACATAGCAATGGCAGGCCACAGAACATTATTCTTCATCTGTGGTCCCCAACGAGTTGCGCAGCTCCTGCATCTCGCCCACCAACTGAAGGACCCTGACACTCAGTTGTGCCACTCTGGCACGTGTGGTCCCTGTTATTGGTATAACCTTGTTGGGGTCATACTGCAGTGCCCCCCCCCCCCCCCCGTATGGTCCAAACACCTAAATCTGGACTTCAAAAGCCAGAGGGTCCTCGCCACCACGGCCTGGGTTTTGCATAGTGCCCGATTAGAGAACCCCTGGCCCGCATTCTGCAGGCAAAGAGCGGGCATCAGGAGCAAGGGCGAGTGGCACATCTTGCAGTTCCTGCAACCAAATATAAAATAATTACACAAAGCAAAGGTAACCGACTAAAACAATAACTCCTACAACACATTAAGATTCAAGTTCAACAATCCAAATATAATTCACAAAGGACATAAGTCTAAAAAAATATAGCAATTATATGGATGTGTGGGAAAATAAATGTTTACATGCTAAGGACTAATTTAGGTCAGCATTAAAATGCATCTATAAGGCATACATGAAATGTATTGATTCAGGTATGCATTGCTATACAATTTATGGCCTCGGCCATGCTGATACATGCAATGCCTTGGTGCTAAAGGCGCGCAGACTCCTGCACATAGCCGCAAAACATGTTCAACAATAGCAATCCGAGACCTCAGAGGTCTCGTAAGTGGATCGGAAATGAAACGGATTTATAGGGTGGTGATCCGTCGGAAATCAGCTCTCTGAATCAGACAGAAACCATCCCAACAACGGAAGTTTTCTGAACGAACGGAAAATTTCCGATTTTGTTTGGAAATGTTCCGATTTGCTTCCGTTCATCGAAAGAGCATATACACATGCTCCCGAACGTTCGTGCGAGTAGAAAATGGACGAAAAAAAGCAAAAAAAAGACTAACACCCCCAAAAACTTTCACAGACAGCTACGGAAGTCCGGACGAATGTGTCTTTGAATTGAGGCTCATGTCATATGTCATTTTTTAACCCCTTATGTTCTGCACCCAGCAGCTATAAAAGGCTTCCAGCAGCAGGAGAGCAGAAGCCAAAGTGATCAGCGAAGGACACAGTGCTCCGGGATGGGTGGGAGGTAGGTATTAAAAATAATAAAATATCTGTGTGTGTTTATTTTTACACCTTAACCCTTTGTGAACTGGTATAGGATCCATGACATCCCTATACCAGCTCACAAGGCTTAGGGGCTGGCAAGTCACCTGCCGCTAGCGGGAGACTTGCCATTAACCCAGGCCCCACCAATTACTTGCCTCTCCAAAGGCAGAAGAGCCTGAGCTCATGGAGGCTATGAGGGTTTGTAGCCGGCAGGGTGGGGAGGCCACCAAATCTGGCTCCTGTGCCCTGTTCCTACAAGCTCCCATAGCTGGTCTTGGGCTGGTTATGCTGGGTGGGGGGCAGGGGGGGCATATCATTTTTTTTCTGGATTTTTACGTTTTTTAACCCTTAAAATCCCCCAAAAATGGGGTTCCCCCCCCCCCCACTCCCCCCACCAAGGGGGCCATATGTATTTTTTTTTTTTTTTTTATTAACCCCTTATATGTTCTGTCGGCCAGAAGATTTGAAAGGATTCCAGCAACAGCAGGAGTGCAGAAGCCAAAGTGATTGGAGAGGTACAGAGTGCGGGATGGATGGGAGGTATTAAAAAAAAAATAATAATAATTTTCTGTGTGTTTGTGTTGTTTTTTTGTTTTTTTTTTACATTCAGCCCTTTGTGAACTGATAAGGGGTCCAGGAGACACCTATACCAGTTCGCAAGGCTTAGGGTCTGGCAAGTGCAGGTTTCTAGCCTGCAGGGTGGAGGGGCACAGAGGCTGGCTCTTGCACCCTGTTCTATGTCATGAAATTTATAGATCCCTGACCCTTGACTAACCACCGCAAAGGGGCCCACATGCCGCCCGAGGGCCCACATAAACCTGAAGCCGGCCCTGGGGGGCCTGATATGATGTGGGGGGCCCTGCTATGAGGGTGTGTACACCCCTGGTTACAGATGACGTTTGATGAAGCCACCAAACGCCCCACCCTGCACTCTATCCAAACTTATAAAGACAACCCCTCAATCATATAAACGATGCAATAAATCAGCAAAATATCTGGTTCATTATCAGAAGCAATATTTGCGCCATATGTTGATGAGCAGAGTGATACCGAGTGTTACACAGCAGAAGGTTCCGAGAGGCCGGACTAGAGAGGACATCTTCCCAAATGTATAACAGCTTCCACAGCCATACACACATAGCCAGGGGAGGAGCAGGTCACAGGGTCAGGGCTTTCCCCTCCACGTGTAACCAGACCACCTAGAGGACCTCCTTCTCCCGTCTGCAGATGCACTGACACGGACACATCCGTTACAGCGGCAGGTGCAGTTCTATGTATTACATCTGGGTTATAGGCTCCGCCTACGAGGAGTTTGGTTCGGTATACAGCCCCAACACAAGAAGCACTATTATTGGAAAGTGCTGCAGATTTTGTTGGCACCATATACGTAAAGATTATTAGTAGAGTAGAAAAGCAGAAACGCGGAATAGGAAGTATCAACTCGGCATCACGTTTGCGGGTTTCACGGGTCGCCACCGCCGCCATCCACATGAATAGTAGAGGTTCCATCTGCAACGAGAGAAAAAACTGATCAGAAGTGATTGCGTAATAATATAGGCCCCGGTGTGTTACCTCCAACCACATCCAGTGAAGGGCATCCCTCATTGCAGCCAGGGAACGGCATCCCTTATTGCAGCCAGTGAAGGGCATCCCTCATTGCAGCCAGGGAACGGCATCCCTCATTGCAGCCAGTGAAGGGCATCCCTCATTGCAGCCAGTGAAGGCCATCCCTCATTGCAGCCAGTGAACGGCATCCCTCATTGCAGCCAGTTAATGGCATCCCTCATTGCAGCGGCATCCCTCATTGCAGTCAGTGAAGGGCATCCCTCATTGCAGCCAGTGAAGGGCATCCCTCATTGCAGCCAGTGAAGGGCATCCCTCATTGCAGCCAGTGAAGGGCATCCCTCATTGCAGCCAGTGAAGGGCATCCCTCATTGCAGCCAGTGAAGGGCATCCCTCATTGCAGCCAGTGAAGGGCATCCCTCATTGCAGCCAGTGAAGGGCATCCCTCATTGCAGCCAGTGAAGGGCATCCCCCATTGCAGCCAGTTAATGGCATCCCTCATTGCAGCCAGTGAAGGGCATCTCTCTTTACCTTGTAATAAAATCTTAATGCAATGATTATGTCTGAGTATAAATTTATTTTTCAACATTCATCTTTCTTACTTAACATTGGTATTGGACACATATTTTACCATCACATATTTTTACCAAGTAACACCAATTTTTTTCAATATTTTACAATTTCTTTTTTGTGTTTCCACATATTACATATAGTGCAGCGCAACAGTTTCAGTTTGTAGCAATTTTGTGCTCTGCACAGGTTTGTAGCAAGACCTGTTGCGCTGTCTCGTTGTGATTGATCAGGTTCGGGGCATCTGTTCCTATCGTATAGTTATGCAAACGTTTCGCTGGTGATCCAGCTTCTTCAGTGCACTATTTTTTCTGATTCAAACATATAAAAACAGTGGTAAAAAGTTATTTACAGAGTATGTGTCATGTAATGAACTTAGGGCCTTATTTATCAAGGGCTAGCGCCAGGTAGCGAATGGTGAGCGCCAGGTAGCGCCAGCTATCGGCGGCTACCGACTCAAGTACGCCCGGCGGCGCTCACAATGACGCATTTATCACACTAAATGAGGCTAGCGCCGGCGAGAGCGACAGCAAGCGCGGGATTCATCATGAAGCCGCCTGGAACGAACAGCGCCGCTGCAAAATCCATCACAGCGCCAGGTATGACCTGTCGCTCCCTGGCGTTGTCCAATGCATTTCAATGGAGCAATCTTTAATTAATCATAATTAATTGATATTAATTTTTTTATTTTTTTTTTTTAATGTCAAAAATTCTAAAAAAAAAAAAAAAATTTTTGTGCAGAATTGATATTACAGGTCTGATATTAATGTATTCATATTACAAAATGATTCATAAAAACATGTATAATTTTACAATCCAAAAATATGGTTGTTTAGGGGTTAAAAACTAGTTAACACACATCGCCGCCAGCGCCCTGGGGTTTAAACAAGGAATGGACAGCGCCAGCACATTCGGAGCGTGATTTGTTAATGAATATGAAGCTAGCCGTTCGCTCTGGCCATTCGTTGTCAGGCGCTCACATACAACGCTGGACCTGTGAAACAGCGACCCCTAAGCCCGTATTCAACATTACCGCACACCGACTGAGTCGCTGTCATCAAGCTAACGCCGGCCAAGCACAGCGAATACTGGCTGGCGCTGAGAAAATCACGCTACAGTCGCTCATCCGTCGCTACCTGGCGCTATTACTGAATCGGCCTCTAAATTTGCATTAGACTGGGTGCACTTACTTCCCAGATGCCTTATTCCTGAGGCTAGTAATGCTCTATCAATAGTGGCCCCTAGTATACAGCTGAGTGGGCCGCCTAGAGGGGGATGCGCCTGCGCACGCATTGCGTCTGGCATCATCCCCCTCCCTGCCTGTCATGGGCGCAGAACGGGCGGAGGGTGGGACAACCGCCTCAACCCGTCACAGGCGGCTCTAACAGAGTTGAATGGGCCACCAAGAGGGGGATGCGCCTGCGCACTCAGAGCGGCTTGCGTCATCCCCCTCTTTGCCTATCACAGGCGGACAATGGGCGGAGGGCGGGACAACCGCCTTAAACCGGTAATAGGCGGCTCCAGCGCTGCAGCCGGCAACAGTTAGACTCCGGACGGAGCAGGTTTGGTCACAAGGGCGCATAAAGAGGGACGCTAAGCGCCACATGAGAGCGGCGCACCAGGGGACCCCGGATACTGGACACTGAGGGGTCTACACAGCTTACAGAAGCCCGCCCAAGGTAAGCGCCAGTGAGGAGAGTTTAACAGTAATATTGAGCTAGGATCACATTACAGTAACCCAGCACTCAAACTTTTTCCCATTCCTATATACATAGACACGGGCATAGCGGCTCCATAAAGAGGAAGCACACCTACCTGAATAACATACCAAAAAGCACTACTTATGAGAGGAGAAATAGCCCTATGAAGAAAAAGGTACTTCATGATAAATTCTTACAGCAGAGATAAATGATACACTGGGGATTAACATAGTTCTAACTACACTCAATATCTATTTCTAGGGGCCACTATTGATAGAGCATTACTAGCCTCAGGAATAAGGCATCTGGGAAGTAAGTGCACCCAGTCTAATGCAAATTTAGTTCATTACATGACACCTACTCTGTAAATAACTTTTTACCACTGTTTTCATATGTTTGAATCAGAAAAAATAGTGCACTGAAGAAGCTGGATCACCAGCGAAACGTCTGCATAACTATACGATAGGAACAGATGCCCCGAACCTGATCAATCACAACGAGACAGCGCAACAGGTCTTGCTACAAACCTGTGCAGAGCACAAAATTGCTACAAACTGAAACTGAAACATATTACACTATCCCCTCGATTCAAAGAGCAAAAGTTAATTGATTTCGGATGGAGAATGGTAAGTTTGGGTGGGTGTTAGTCATTTTTTCCTGTTTTTTTGGCCATTTACGACTCGCACGAGCCTACGTACGAATGCGTATATGCTCTTACGATCATCGTAAGTTCGTTCCTAAATTTTAGGATCAAAACGTAAAACTTAGGATCAAATCCTAAAACTTAGGATCAAAACGTAAAACTTAGGATAATCGGATGTGTTTAGGTGTGATTCAGAGAACAGTTTTCCAACCTCTAAATCCGTTTTAATAGAAAGCCACTGGCGACACCTTTTAGCAGTCGTATTGCTGTTCTTGAACAGGTTTTTTGGCTATGTGGAGGAGTCTGCGCGTCTTGAGCTCCAATGAACTGCATGTATCAGCATGGCCGAGGCCATAAATTGTATGGCAATGCATACCTGATTCATGTATGCCTTATAAAAGCATTTTAATGTGGACCTTAATTAGTCCTTTGCATGTAAACCTTTATTTTGCAATCTATTTGCGTTAATTAAAGAAACTTATGTCCTTTGTTATTTATTTTTAAATTGATGTACTCGAATAATATTTTTAGATTGCATTTATTGGTGTAGTTGTTTACCTTTGCTTTGTTTAATTATTTAAACACATCTTTGGTCAGATGCATCACACTTACTGAGGAGAGGAGAGCGGGATAAAGTGCAGGATGTGGGTTACTGCTGTATTTTGCACAGACACAGCAGAGCTGGGGGCACGGAAAGGTCAGAAAGCAAAGAATGCAGAGCAACACAGTCACAAGGCCCTTTCTGTTTGCAGGCTGCCCGAGAATACCTGAGCCGCCATCTTGGCTGTTTCTAGACTCATAACATGCAGAAGTTGCTGGGTGTTTTTTTATATTTGAGAGCAATCTGTATGTAGAGGGTGTGGGTAACCACACACAAAATTTTAAGTTGTACTATTTGAAGCCAAAATATTAAAATTAAATCCACAAGTAAAAAATGCAAGTTAACTAAAAATTAAACAAAGTAAGATTTACTTATGCAAATGCATTCATTAATGGTTGGTTACTACAAAATGAATGAAATAAAGAAAAATAAAAGACCAAATATTTAGAATGCACTTTAATGAGGTAAGTTTGTAGTGCGCAGCCGCAAGATCAGAAGGATTTACGTCCAGACAAAAAAGGAAAAAGGGCAAAACCAATGTTGCAACCTGAGAAATGAAACGGAAAATTCAGGATGGAAACTGACATAGGTCTGATTCCCGAACTGCCATACGAACGGACGGACATTTTAGGATAGAAACGTATTTGCTTATAGAATCACTCGCAAGTTCATACGAACGCACGAGCGGACGGGAAAAATAGGATGATCGGCACCAAAATCAAAGCTTTAACATGTTGCTTTGAATCGACCCTTATATGTAATATGTGGAAACACAAAAAAGAAATTGTAAAATATTGAAAAAAATTGGTGTTACTTGGTAAAAATATGTGATGGTAAAATATGTGTCCAATACCAATGTTAAGTAAGAAAGATGAATGTTGAAAAATAAATTTATACTCAGACATAATCATTGCATTAAGATTTTATTACACTGTTACCAAGAGAAAGCAAAGTCCAGGAAACTACTCCATACAGGGTTAGTAAGCCCACCCAAGGGCTCTAACCTCTCCCCCCCAAACCTCTTCAATTTCAAAAAGGAGTAGGGACTTTCCATACCCATAGGAATCCAGGATCCATACTTAGTGGAGCTTTTAAAACTCCACTATCCCCCCCAACATCTCTCTTTACAACCAGTTAGGGGTGACACAGACACAAACACATACACAGACACACACACACATAGATACACAGACAGACACACATGCACATGCACACACACAGACACAGACACACACACACACACAAAGACACGCACACAAAGACACACAGATACAGACACACACACAGATACACAGACAGACACACACACACATAGATACACAGACAGATACACATGCACATGCACACACACAGACACAGACACACACACACACACAAAGACACACAGATACAGACACACACACACAGATACACAGACAGACACACATGCACACACACACACACACAGACACACAAAGACACGCACACACAGACACACACAGATACACACACACACACACACACACATACAAACACACTCACCAATTTGGCGATTTCCTCTCCTGTGCGAGGCTCCTTCCTTTAGTCCCGCCCCCACCCAATGAACCACCATTGAAATAAGAGAAAAGAAAAATAAAACCTGCCTCTCAGACTCAAGTGCATGTGCCGCGGGACCAAATGGTAAAAATCAGGACAGTCCCGGGAAAATCAGGATGGTTGGGGGGGTATGCATCCAGGCCAATGACTAGGTCCCAGTGTGTTACCTCAGACCACATCCAGGCCATCAGGCCTCTTGGCTACAACCATGGAAAAGTAGACTTCTGACAAGTAGCGAGGGCTGGACGGAGCTCCAGCTCTGGGGGTGCAGCATGGAAATATAGTTCAATTAGACAAATCAGAGAGGGCTGGTAAAGTCCGATAAACAAATCCGAGTTCCGGGGCTGGCAGCAAACAGGCAAAGTCCAATACATAAATACCAGTTCCGGGGCTGGCAGCAAACAGGCAAAGTCCAATACATAAATACGAGTTCCGGGGCTGGCAGCAAACAGGCAAAGTCCAATACATAAATCCGAGTTCCGGGGCTGGCAGCAAACAGGCAAAGTCCAATACAAGAATACGAGTTCCGGGGCTGGCAGCAAACAGGCAAAGTCCAATACATAAATACGAGTTCCGGGGCTGGCAGCAAACAGGCAAAGTCCAATACATAAATCCGAGTTCCGGGGCTGGCAGCAAACAGGCAAAGTCAAATACATAAATCCGAGTCCTGGGGCTGGCAGCAAACAGGCAAAGTCAAATACATAAATCCGAGTCCTGGGGCTGGCAGCAAACAGGCAAAGTCCAATACATAAATCCGAGTTCCAGGGCTGGCAGCAAACAGGCAAAGTCCAATACATAAATTCGAGTTCCGGGGCTGGCAGCAAACAGGCAAAGTCTGATAAACAATTCCAAACCATGTCCAAAAAAGGGCACATGCCACAAAGCTCAAAGCTTAATACTGACTGTGTGTGATCCTTCCCCTTCGTTTCCACCCCTCATCCTTTAGACTGTAAGCTCCTCAGGGGCAGGCCACAGGTCAATCCAGAAAGACAATTAGGAAACTTAGGAAATGCAGGAAACAGGAATCACAGTTTCCAGGAACTGAGCTGATAACACAGCAATGAAAACAGGCCAGCTGTCCACTCTTACTTTGCAGGTGGCAGCACTCCTGCTTTCCAGGTGGTGGCACTGCTGCATGGCAAGCAGTGGCAGCAATCCTGATTTCTGGGTGGTGGCACTGCTACTTGGTAAGCACTGGCAGCACTCCTGCTTTCCTGGTGGTGGCACTGCTCCTTGGCAACCACTGGCAGCATCCCTGCTTTCCAGGTGGTGGCACTGCTGCATGGTAAGCAGTGGCAGCAATCCTGATTTCTGGGTGGTGGCACTGCTACTTGGTAACCGCTGTCAGCATCCCTGCTTTCCTGATGGTGGCACTGCTGCTTGGTAACCACTGGCAGCATCCCTGCTTTCCAGGTGGTGGCACTGCTACTTGGTAAACGCTGGCAGCATCCCTGCTTTCCTGATGGTGGCACTGCACCTTGGCAACCACTGGCAGCATCCCTGCTTTCCAGGTGGTGGCACTGCTACTTGGTAAACGCTGGCAGCATCCCTGCTTTCCTGATGGTGGCACTGCACCTTGGCAACCACTGGCAGCATCCCTGCTTTCCAGGTGGTGGCACTGCTGCATGGTAAGCAGTGGCAGCAATCCTGATTTCTGGGTGGTGGCACTGCTACTTGGTAACCACTGGCAGCACTCCTGCTTTATGAGTGGCACTGCTGCTTGGCAACCACTGGCAGCACTCCTGTTTTACGAGTGGCACTGCTGCTTGGCAACCACTGGCAGCATCCCTGCTTTCACGGTGGTGGCACTGCTGCTTGGTAACCACTGGCAGCACTCCTGCTTTACGAGTGGCACTGCTGCTTGGTAACCACTGGCAGCACCCCTGCTTTCACGGTGGTGGCCCTGCTGCTTGGCACCCACTGGCAGCATCCCTGCTTTCACGGTGGTGGCCCTGCTGCTTGGCACCCACTGGCAGCATCCCTGCTTTCACGGTGGTGGCACTGCTGCTTGGTAACCACTGGCAGCACTCCTGCTTTCACGGTGGTGGCACTGCTACTTGGTAACCACTGGCAGCACTCCTGCTTTCGCGGTGGTGGCACTGCTGCATGGCAACCACTGGCAGCATCCCTGCTTTCGCGGTGGTGGCACTGCTGCTTGGTAACCACTGGCAGCACTCCTGCTTTCGCGGTGGTGGCACTGCTGCATGGCAACCACTGGCAGCACTCCTGCTTTCCGGGTGGTGGCACTGCTGCTTGGTAACCACTGGCAGCACTCCTGCTTTCGCGGTGGTGGCACTGCTGCTTGGTAACCACTGGCAGCACTCCTGCTTTACGAGTGGCACTGCTGCTTGGTAACCACTGGCAGCACCCCTGCTTTCACGGTGGTGGCCCTGCTGCTTGGCACCCACTGGCAGCATCCCTGCTTTCACGGTGGTGGCCCTGCTGCTTGGCACCCACTGGCAGCATCCCTGCTTTCACGGTGGTGGCACTGCTGCTTGGTAACCACTGGCAGCACTCCTGCTTTCACGGTGGTGGCACTGCTACTTGGTAACCACTGGCAGCACTCCTGCTTTCGCGGTGGTGGCACTGCTGCATGGCAACCACTGGCAGCATCCCTGCTTTCGCGGTGGTGGCACTGCTGCTTGGTAACCACTGGCAGCACTCCTGCTTTCGCGGTGGTGGCACTGCTGCATGGCAACCACTGGCAGCACTCCTGCTTTCCGGGTGGTGGCACTGCTGCTTGGTAACCACTGGCAGCACTCCTGCTTTCGCGGTGGTGGCACTGCTGCATGGCAACCACTGGCAGCACTCCTGCTTTCTGGGTGGTGGCACTGCTACATGGCAACCATGGGAGACACTATGTACCATGTCCGTTGCCCTCCAAATCATCCCCAGCACTGCACTTGCCTAGCAGTTCCATGAGCTGGCACGTCAGCTGGTTATAGGTGGCTAATGCTGAAGCCATCTCCAGGACCAGCAGGGTGCACCACCTAAATTGTCAAGCTGCCGCGCTGTTGCGATCCTGAACGGGTTCTGATGGTGACCCTGCCACACCTGGAGCTCCCGCCCCCGTCGTTCTTTCACATTGACTAATAAGACTCAGCACGACTTACCTGAGATGACGGCGCGCACTTTCCTGTGGAATTTCCCTTCCTCAATATCACAGATGTACTGCTCGTTCTTCTCCACGTCGGGCAGCACCTTCTTCATCCTGTCGCCCAGATCGGTGATCGTAAGCGTCGCTTGGCCGGACAACTCCTCCATGTCTTGTCTGAACCACAGGACGCGCGGCTCCCGAAACAAACCGCGGCCGATGCATTTCAGATCGCGACTCCCGTCCTTATGGATCGATGTGACGGTCGGATCCTGCGCTTCCAGACCTAAAAATCAAAGTAAACACAAGACACCGTCACATATAAAAAACTATTTGTGACCAGGGAATAACTACAATTAGAGTTTGATACTAATTGTTTTATTGGTAGGGATTAGTTTTTTAGGTATTTTTATAGACTAATTTTATGAGTATAAAAAAATTAATTTGTATATAGTAATCTAGGATTTTGTTGTACTGTATAAGCGCCGATATTTTGAGGTATGTTTATGTTAAAAGTTAATAGATTGATTTTTTAATAGATGTTTTTATTAATTTTGTATATATGTATTTATTAAAACGAGATTAATTTTTAGTTATAATAGCTCTGTTTGTACGTTTTATAGAATGTGTTTAATTACTATGTAAGTGCTGATAGATATTGCCTTTTAACTTTAATTGGTTTAAGAAAATGAAGGACCAATTAAGCTAATATATTTACTGTAAGTATTTGCACTTTGTTACTTGTTAAAATACATAAATGCCAGTTTCTAAAGTTAGTGATTAGCAGATTCCTGGTTTGAAAAGAACCGCATTAATGCTTTGTCATTTAACCCCGGTTATGAAAGAGTTAACCCTCCAAGGAGACGTCACAGAGTGAGGTGAATAAATAAGTGACAATGTGGTGGGCCCGCAGCCTAATGAGTAAGTCGGAAGAGACGAAACGCGTTGGGCGGGGCTTCACCACATCGTCAGTACGCTCTATCTGGCAGCTGCGCACCTTTAATCTCGCTTTTACAGCCCACGGCCGGGGCTGAGAGGCATTAAGGATTTACCCTTTCGTCAAGAGGGAATACAAGGCAAGATCTATTGGCACTGAGGACAGTGTTTTGATATTGATGTTACGTGTTGGAAAAAAAAAGTGTTTATGGGTAAGAGCAATAATACCATTTTGTGAATACTCACCTTGTAAAATGGGTATTATGAGTATGTCACACACCCCGCTTCAAGAATCCATAACATGTGGGTAATATCGTCCTGAAGAGGGCGTTCCTGCAGAGATGATAGCAAAAGAAAGCCCCTCCCTGATCCATAAATACCTGGGACCTCCCACTCACTACCCAGTATACAGAAAGCAGTAAGGTAAGGGACCAGGAAGAGGCAAATATAAACAACAACCACGCAAAGTTCGCAATAAAGAGGATCCTGAATACAAAAGGGCGGGTTGAAGCGGGGTGTGTGACATACTCATAATACCCATTTTACAAGGTGAGTATTCACAAAATGGTATTATTCTTAGTATGTCACACACCCCGCTTCAAGAATCCATAACATGTGGGACATCCAACAGCAGTGTCCATAACAAGGGCGGGGATCCAAAACTAGGCAACAATGCACAACCTTAAACCACAACAGCTTGCAAAACTTTGCGGCCAAAAACAGCATCCGCTGATGCCCTAACATCAACCTTGTAAAACTTGGAAAAGGTGTGAACCGAAGACCAGGTAGCGGCCTTACAAACTTGTTCAACAGAAGCCTGGTGCTGAAAGGCCCAGGACGCACCAACTGCACGAGTAGAATGAGCAGTAACACGAAAAGGGGGACTCCTCCCCTTGGCAGAATAGGCCCCAATGATGGCCTGACGAATCCATTTACTAATGGAAGATTTGGCAGGAGCCAAACCTTTCCTAGGCCCGCAGGGCACCACAAAGAAAGCATCAGTCTTACGAAAGGAAGACGTAACCTCCAGATAATGTTCCACAACACGAACTACATCCAAGGAATGCAATGCCCTTTCCTTGTCGTCGCTGGGATTTGGGCATAGAGAGGGCAAAACAATGTCCTGATTCAGATGAAACTCCGAGACCACTTTAGGAAGAAAATCCTGCTTGAAACGAAAGACAACCTTGTCCTGATGTTTCTTGAAGTACGGAGCTGTAATGGATAAAGCTGCCAACTCAGAAACACGCCTAACCGAAGTGATAGCCACCAAAAAGGCCACCTTTTGGGTAAGAGAAGACAAAGCTATCTCATTCAAGGGCTCAAACGGAGGGCCCTGGAGAGCAGAAAGAACCAGGTTCAAATCCCAAACTGGAACAACAGGCTTCCTAGGAGGCCGAACATGTGTAACACCTTGGAAAAAGGTCTTGACTAAGGGATGAAGTGCAAAAGACCTTTGGAAGAACACCGCCAGGGCAGAAACCTGCCCTTTCAATGTACTAAGCTGGAGCCCCAGATCTAGACCATGTTGGAGAAACTCTAAAATTCTAGGAATGGAGAACTCTCGACAAGAGAAAGACCTACTTTCACACCAATCAATATAGGCCCTCCAAGTCCTGTAGTAAATAGAAGAGGAAGAGCGCTTCCTGGCACAGATAAGAGTCTGAATCACTGCGTCAGAAAGACCTTCCTCCTTCAAGATGGCGGTTTCAGCAGCCATGCCGTCAAAGCCAGCGATGGTAAATTGGGATAGCGCAGCCGACCCTGGGTGAGCAGGTCCGGCAGCAGAGGCAGGGCGAACTGATCCTCTGCCAGTCTTACAAGATCTGCGAACCAAACTCGCCATGGCCACCTTGGGGCCACCAGAATTGCCGACGCACCATCCAAGGCCAGTTTGCGCAGCACTCTGGCTAGCATTGGGAACGGAGGAAACAGGTAAAGGAGCCCCAGATCCCTCCAGTTTAGAGACATGGCATCCACTGTCAGAGCCAGAGGATCCTGCGAGAGAGACACAAAGACTGGAAGCTTGTGATTGTGACGAGAAGCAAAGAGGTCCACCGCTGGGACCCCCCACCTGAGACATATCGAACGAAACACCTTGGGACTGAGAGACCACTCCCCCTGACGAGAGGAGGCCCTGCTCAGCAAGTCCGCCTCCGTGTTCTCCACTCCCGGAATGTAGACTGCTGAGATACACGGGACGTGGGTCTCTGCCCAGTCCAGAATCAAAGACACTTCCCTGAGGGCACTCCTGCTGCGAGTCCCTCCTTGGTGATTGATGTAAGCAACCGCCGTTCTGTTGTCCGACCGGACCTGAACTGGCAGGCCTCTCAACTGATGAGTCAAGCGAAACAGAACCAACCTGATGGCTCTCAACTCCAGAACATTGATGCCTCATTGAGCCTCCCGCGGGCCCCACAAACCCTGAAACTGGAGGTCCTTCCAAACACCCCCCCAACCTGACAGACTGGCATCCGTGGTGACTGTTTCCCAACACGGAGCCAGAAAAGATCTGCCCTTCAACAGATTGACCGACCCCAGCCACCATTGCAGGGATCGACGAACTCGGGGAGTCATCAGGAAGGACTGATCCAACGATAGAGGAGACTTGTCCCAAACCTTCAACAGATGAAGCTGAAGCGTCCTTGTGTGAAACTGCGCAAAGGGAACTGCCTCGAATGAAGCCACCATTAACCCCACCAGCCTCATCCCTAACCGGATGGTCGGATGAGGGGTAGACAAGAGAAGCCGAACTAACTCCTGAATCAAAAGAATCTTGGCCTGGGGTAGAAACACCCTGGCCTGTGAAGTGTCCAGAGACATTCCCAGAAAGGTCAGAATTCTGGACGGAGAAAGAGAAGACTTGGGGTGGTTGATCACCCAACCGAACCTTTCCAGAGTGGACACCACCGCTCTGGTGTCCAACTCCGCTTGGTTGAAGGAAGAGGCCATGATCAGTAGATCGTCCAAATAGGGCACGATGCGGATACCCTGGCCTCTGAGCAGAGCCATCACCCCCGCTAGCACCTTGGTGAACACCCGAGGAGCTGAGGTGAGACCGAAAGGAATTGCCACAAACTGAAATTGCCGATCCTCCACCACGAACCTGAGAAACCTCTGGTGTGCTGGAAAAACCGGAACGTGTAGATAAGCATCCTTGATGTCTATGGACGTCAGAAAGTCTCCCTGACGAAGAGAGTGAATGGCCGAACGCAGCGTTTCCATGCGGAATTTCCTCGGCCGGATGAACCTGTTGAGAAACTTCAGATCCAAGATGGGTCGGACCAACCCGTCCTTCTTGGGTACCGTGAACAGATTGGAATAAAAGCCCCTGCCCCGATCTGAAGGGGGCACTGGGCAAATGACAGCCATGTCCAGAAGATTCTCCACTGCCACCAGGAGCCCCTGCGCCGCTAGAGGCTCCGACGGCATCCGAGACCTGACAAATCTGGAAGGGGGGCGGAGCTCGAACTCCAGCTTGTAGCCGGAAGACACCACTTCCCGGATCCATCTGTCCGAGACCTCTTGATCCCAGATCAGAGAGAAGTGCTGCAGCCGTCCCCACACCCGCATGGGTGAGGGCGCCCCCTCATTGCTGAGCCGGCTTAGCAGCCGGTTTGGGCTTAGAGCCCCAACTGTATCCAGAACGGGCACGTCCTCTGCCCCTGTTTCCGGAATCTCCTCTGGAAGAGGGAAATGCAGAACCCCTACCAGATCTGGCCCCCCGAAAGGAGGGGGTAAAGGCAGGCGCCCCCCGAAAAGGGCGGCGTTGTTTCTTACGTTGAGGTAACCTACCACCCTTGGTGACAGAGTCCAAAGAGCCGTAGACCAACAAAGGGTAAAGCCGTCAGTGATTTTTTGGACATAAAATCGGCCGCCCACTGGCGCAGCCACACCGACCGCCGAATAGCCACAAGCAGAGCCGACGTCCTACCACACATATCAAAGTGTCATCCAGGCTAAGGAACTAAGGCTAAGGAACTCGTTACTACCAGGACGAAGCCCGGAAGAAGTCAACAGGTCCCTGACCACAGACCTGGCAGCCAACACCATTAGCTCCGAAGCACACACAGGCCGGATGGCCGACCCAATGCTAGTAAAGCCATGAGAAGCCATCTGATCAATACGTTTATCCTCTCCATCTTTGAGAGTGGAACAATCAGGTCTGTTTAAAACCGAGGAGTTAGACAACCCCAAAACCGGTGCATCCACCTCGGGGGGAGATGCCCAGCGCTTGACCGCCTCAGAAGGAAAGGGATATTTCCTATCCCACCCCTGAGGGATGCCAGGGAGCCGAGCCGGCCTATCCCATTCCTTGTCAATGATTCTATCAAAATGGCGTTGCGTAGGAAACTCCAGGCGCGGCCTGGATTCCTCAAACAATTCACCTTTCTGCTGTGACGCCTCCTCGGGAGGGGAAATATTCAGAACTTCCAGCATGAGAGACAGAGCGTGAGGAGAGTCCAAGGATCTCCCTAAATCAGAAAGCTCGGCATCAGCGCCAGCAGACTGCTCATCATCCGAAAATTCTGAACCCTCATCAACTTCCCCCTCCTCTAGCTGAGGATAATCAGACCAATCCAGATTGTCTCTGTCATCAAGATCATCCACCGGCGGAGCCGGCGACAAATGCTTTCTCTTAGACGGAGCCTTACGGGCGACCGAGCTAGAGAGCATTTTCTCAAGACTAGCCAATCTGGCACACATCTCGGATTGCAGATCCCTGCCCATGACCACTTCACACGGGGCACGAGTCAAGGCGGGAGGGGGAGTTGAGGTGGCCGGCTGTGCTGACCCCGCCGCTTGGGGTTCGGACTGCCGCGTAATAGTTTGCTGTGCACATGGTATACACAGTAACACATCATCCCCAGTAATGGAAATCCCACACAACATACACTTTTTGGGATGCCCCGAAGGGGTCCCAGTCCCAGTATCCGGGGATGCCTCCATAAGGTGAATTTTGAGTGGTCGCTATGACCCAGGGAATTACGCCAGTTAGACAACCCGGGATGCCCCTTTAATGTCCCGAGTGGGAGGATTTGTGATGCTAAAATGGACCCAGGGACCCAGGATCAGGAGAGACCTTCCAATACTACAGAAGATCCTCCTGGATAACCTTCACCTAAAAGACAGAGAGAGACCCATAAGTCCCTACAATAAGACTTAACAGATAAAGAAAAGAAGAAATAAATGAGGCCCACAGGGCCACTCACAAACGCTGCGATGAACGATCCGCCTCAGAACAATGGCGATTTCTGAGGTGAAGTGAAGAGAAGAAGAACTGCCTTGTCAGGGGCGTGGTCTGCGCAGCCCGCGCAAAGCTGATCTGTGCCCCTTAAGCTGCCTAGTAACAGGGAGCTGCCTAGTAACAGGGAGCTGCCTAGTAACAGGGAGCTCAGCTCCGCAGCGGCGCCAGTACAGAGGAGGGCGGAGCCGCGGCGACGCGCCGAAAGCCCGGCTCCGCCCCCCCTTCCAGTGTGAATGAAGCGTGAGGGAAGAAGTCCCTCACGCACCAGCCCAGAGACCGGCGCCGCCGACAACCGCGGCGCCGGCTGCCATGACAGCGGGTCACTAGCGGGGCACCCGCCCCGCTCGCTGCGGCGAGGAATGAATGAGAGAACGGGGGCTGGCCGCGGCAGAGCGCCGAGTGCCAGCCCCGCCCCCCCAAAGCGTGTGAGGTAAAAAATTTACCTCACAGACTGAAAAACCCCGGCACCCGGCTGCAATGACAGCCGCGGTGCTGCAACATAGTAACAACAGTGCAACCAACGCTCCACATCAACAAGAGAAAGTGAATAAAGAGAAAGAGAATAAAGCTAACCCCTATGAGAGGAACCCCCAGCCCCCATAGTTGGTAAAGGGAAGGGCCCCCCCCCCAGGGGAAAAGTCAAGGGACGGGGCATCCCAAACCGGGATCACCTACCCGGTATGACCGCCTACCCTCTCTTTTAGGGTCTCACGGTGGAGCTCTGCTCCTCAGCACCAGAGGTGCCAATGTACCCTCGCTCGGGCCAGCAGCCAAGACTGTGGAGGCATGTAATCTGAGGTAAATTTTGGGACAAACAGGGGTCCGAGCGGAAATAGACAAAATAAGAGGCCGGGAGTTACCCCGGCTACCTGAAATCCCCCTGTGCAAGGAGGAGCCATCATCTTCTGACTTGCTCGCCGTCTGCAGAGATGGAAAACTGGGTAGTGAGTGGGAGGTCCCAGGTATTTATGGATCAGGGAGGGGCTTTCTTTTGCTATCATCTCTGCAGGAACGCCCTCTTCAGGACGATATTACCCACATGTTATGGATTCTTGAAGCGGGGTGTGTGACATACTAAGAATAAACCTTTTTCTAAGGCTTTGACACAAACGGTGTTACGCTACGTTTGGCTTTTCTGTTTCTCCCTTATAATGTGTTTGTAGTTATACCTACGGAGAATGACAAAACGGGATTGAGAGTTGATTGATCAAATATCACTACATCACTTATACCTATATGACGGGCTTGATTACAAGAATCTATCTGGTACGTGCATTAGAATTTTGGTGGCTGGTCACATAGTGAAGGTTTTTTTGAGCATGAAAAAAGAGAGGACTAATTAACCTCTGGTATCCCGCGAAGTCTGTCTATGTTCCTCTACATAGGCCCTTATTTATAAAGGAATAGCGCCAGGTAGCGACTGATGAGCGGCCGGTAATGACGGGCACCGCCACGAGAACGCCGGCTCCCCACCACAATCACACATTTATCAAGCCGATCCTGCTTAGCGACTGAGATAGCGCCATATAGCGACTCATTCATCATTATTCCAGCCTCAGCCCACAGCGCCAGCGTCCGACCTTGAACAGCGACAGGTATGACCTCTCGCTACCTGGCGCTCTCCAATGCATTTCAATGGAACAATCTTTAAATATTAATAATTAATTGTTATTAATGTTTTTTTTTTAATTCTGTGACCACTTCTGCCATTTTAGATTTTTTTAAGGGAAAAAAAAATTGCCCAGAATTGATATTACAGGTCTGATATTATTGTATTCATATTACTCAATTATTTAAAAAACTTTATTTTTTTGGTTTCCAAAAATATGGTTGTTTGGGAGTTAAAAAACAACTTTTAACCCATCGCCGCCAGCGCTCTGGGGCTTAAACATGCATTTCACAGCGCTTGAATTTTTTGAGCCTGATTTTTTGATGAATATGGTGGGAGCCGGTCGCTTTGACCAGTCGCTATCATGCGCACCCATACATCGTGGAACCTGTCAAATAGCGACTCCTCACCTAATATTCAACATTACGGCACACCGACTGAGTCGCTATCAACAGCCGAACAACGGCCAAGCACATCGACTACTAGCGGGCAGTGTTCCCTCTAAGGTGCGCGCCTGCACGGTCGCGCACTGCCTTCTGCACCCCCGCGCACATTATAGCTCAGCCCGCGCAGCAAAAGCAGCTAGGTTGAGACTAACCTTGGGTTGTGGCATTTCTCTGAATATCCCTTCCAGGAGTGAGATGAAGATCAGTCAGCAACTTGAACAGAGGCATTTTTTGTGGTAGACAGGCATTAGCAAAAAGCATTTTTTTTAGCCAGATGCCAGCCAGGGACTATTTCTTCTGTTTCGGGCGCATTGATCTGTTCTCTTCAGCAGCCTCAGAGCTCTCCCCTGCCTGTGTAATAAGATCATGAAGGGGAGGGGCGGGGCCAGCTACAGCGCGGCATTGCAGGGGACAGACCACTGAAGGGGAGGGGTGGGGCCAGCTACAGCGCGGCATTGCAGGGGACAGACCACTGAAAGGGAGGGGTGGGGCCAGCTACAGCGCGGCATTGCAGGGGACAGACCACTGAAGGGGAGGGGTGGGGCCAGCTACAGCGCGGCATTGCAGGGGACAGACCACTGAAGGGGAGGGGCGGGGCCAGCTACAGCGCGGCATTGCAGGGGACAGACCACTGAAGGGGAGGGGCGGGGCCAGCTACAGCGCGGCATTGCAGGGGACAGACCACTGAAGGGGAGGGGCGGGGCCAGCTACAGCGCGGCATTGCAGGGGACAGACCACTGAAGGGGAGGGGCGGGGCCAGCTACAGCGCGGCATTGCAGGGGACAGACCACTGAAGGGGAGGGGCGGGGCCAGCTACAGCGCGGCATTGCAGGGGACAGACCACTGAAGGGGAGGGGCGGGGCCAGACCAGAGAATGGCTCTTCATTCTGCAGAAAGCTCGTGTGGAGAAGTTATAGAGAGACAGCCCCTGCCAGACAAACAGATAGACAGCAGCATTTCCTGACTCCAGGGATGAAAGGTCAGGCTGAGCAACAAATGCTTGTGTCTCATTCACTCTAGTAGTGCCTGGTGTAAACTCATTGTAGTAGTTCTATTGAGGCAGGTAAAGTTAGGTCAGTTAAAACTAGGGTGCCTGCAAAAGTTTAGATTGTAGTTTGGTGGCTTTCTATTCTCTTTCCACCATTAACAGGTGCTCATGGCTCCCGGTCTGACTGACTTCTGACCTTATAGCAGACCAAATCCCAGGAATTTAACTTACCTAGGTTGCATTAGTCTGCATTATAGAGGTATCCCAATTTTGGATGCCCCTGTCTGTGAAACCCCCGGATAAGCTGTTTACCTACCTTGATCCCCACTAGCACAGTGCATGCACAGACTCTCATCCATTCAGTGCATATTGGCTGGCAATCTATTTTGAATGAACAGATGGCTGAATGCTATCGACTGGCTGCTCTCTGCTGTGCACATATCAGCAGTGCATACCCGGGGATTATAAAAAGATCAATACAAGGGGAATATAGGGGTGCTCCAAGGAGTTTCTCACAGTGGGGGCATCCCAGTCCAAGATGCATTTAGAGTGGACCACTGTTATGATTTACATATTTTTTTCTGGCAGAAGTCCCATCCAAACCAATCTAACCTGTAGTCAGCCTGTAATTGTACCTATTGTACGATCCCATGGTGCATGTGCAGGACAGGTTTTGCAGTGGCATCACTACTACATATGCCCTGAGTGCGTACACTGGCTTCCAAGCCTAGTGGGCGCAGGGAGCGCGCACATCAGCAGGTGCTTGCGAGGCTTGGGCATGTGCTGTTGGATTGCAGAATTCAGTCAGGCTCACAGGCAAACAGGCAAAGTGAACCAAAACCCATTTTTCCCGTTAACTTGAGTTTTGGTTCGCTTTACTGGGGGATCCCTGGTTGCGAAGCCCTGCTGTGTAAAATGTCTGGGATCACTGCTTTTCTTGCCTTACTTTACACTCCCAAGAGAACTTAGCCCCCTACCAATCTATTCTGATGAAAGGAGTGCTCTCCCACCGCTTGCTCTCCACACCCACTTTGCCAGTCAGTTTTATGGCCGTCTCGCCCAGCTCCCTCAGTGCTCCGCACAACTGCTGCTAGGGCTTAGAGGGAACACTACTAGCGGGCGCTGTGAAAATAACGCTACAGTCGCTCAACTGTCGCTACATGTCGCTATTAATAAATCAGCCTCCCCGTTGTTTTCCCTTATTATTAATTGAGACCGGACTGACGCAGTTTTTGACTCCCTGCACAGGATTACAATTGTATTTATTTTCTAATTTTTTAGATTAAATTGTGATTTTATGTGATTTTATTTTTTTAAAAACTAGCGCGGCTTTAAAAGTGAGAGAATTTTCTCTCACTGATCCAGTTTTATTACAATTAGAACCGGCTCAGAGGAGTAGCCCTGAGAAAGACCATATACAGCGCTGTACTGGTCAAATAGCGACTCCTCACAATGTATTCAACACTACTGAACAGCGACTGAGTCGCTATGAAGCAGCGACCCACGGCCGAGCACAGTGACTACTAGCGGGCGCTCTGAAAATGCCGCTACACACGCTCATCTGTCGCTACCTGGCGTTAGTGATGAATCAGCCTGCCCGTTTATGAGGGGTGACAGAGTCTGTCACCCGAGATGTCCTCTTCCTTCCATTAAAATAAAAAAACAAGCCTGGCTGGATATTTCCCGATACCAGGTGTATAAGTGACCCATCAATCACCCTGCGGTCAGCCTGGAAGCCTAATCCTTTGCAACTTTCTGCAACTTTTTTTGTTGATCTCTGTTATGCTATTATTATTATTATTATTATTGTTATTATTATTGTTTATTTATATAGCGCCATCATCTTCCGTAGCACTTTACAAAGTATTGATTTCCATGTTAAAGGGACAAAGTACAATGAATGACTGCTCCTGATCCTGACTATTCTCTATGAGGCCGATTCAGTAATAGCGCAAGGTAGCGACAGATGAGTGACTGTAGCGTGATTTTCTCAGCGCCAGCCAGTATTCGCTGTGCTTGGCCGGCGTTAGCTTGATGACAGCGACTCAGTCGGTGTGCAGTAATGTTGAATACGGGCTTAGGGGTCGCTGTTTCACAGGTTCAGCGTTGTATGTGAGCGCCTGACAACGAATGGCCAGAGCGAACGGCTAGCTGCATATTCATTAACAAATCACGCTCCGAATTTGCTGGCGCTGTCCATTCCTTGTTTAAACCCCAGAGCGCTGGCGGTGATGGGTGTAAAACAGCTTTTAACCCCTAAACAACCATATTTTTGATTGTAAAATTATACATGTTTTTTGAATCATTTTGTAATATGAATACATTAATATCAGACCTGTAATATCAATTCTGCACATTTTTTTTTTTTTTTTTTTTTTTTAACTTAAAAAAAAAACATAACATTGCAGAAGTGGTCTCAGAATTTTTGACATAAAAAAAAAAAAAAAAAAAATATCAATTAATTATGATTAATTAAAGATTGCTCCATTGAAATGCATTGGACAACGCCAGGGAGCGACAGGTCATACCTGGCGCTGTGATGGAATTTGCAGCGGCGCTGCTCGTTCCAGGCGGCTTCATGATGAATTCCGCGCTTGCTGTCGCTCTCGCCGGCGCTAGCCTCATTTAGTTTGATAAATGCGTCATTGTGAGCGCCGCCGGGCGTACTTGAGTCGGTAGCCGCCGATAGCTGGCGCTACCTGGCGCTCACCATTCGCTACCTGGCGCTAGCCCTTGATAAATAAGGCCCTATATCTCTACCTTATTGGGTTGATTCAAAGAAACATGTAACAGCTTGGATTTTGGTGCCGATCATCCTATTTTTCACGTCCGCTCGTGCGTTCGTATGAACTTGCGAGTGATTCAATAAGCAAATACGTTTCTATCCTAAAATATACGTCCGTTCGTATGGCAGTTCGGGAATCAGACCTATGTCAGTTTCCATCCTGAATTTTCCGTTTCATTTCTCAGGTTGCAACATTGGTTTTGCCCTTTTTCCTTTTTTGTCTGGACGTAAATCCTTCTGATCTTGCGGCTCCGCACTACAAACTTACCTCATTAAAGTGCATTCTAAATATTTGGTCTTTTATTTTTCTTTATTTCATTCATTTTGTAGTAACCAACCATTAATGAATGCATTTGCATAAGTAAATCTTACTTTGTTTAATTTTTAGTTAACTTGCATTTTTTACTTGTTGATTTAATTTTAATATTTTGGCTTCAAATGGTACAACTTAAAATGTTGTGTGTGGTTACCCACACCCTCTCCATACAGATTGCTCTCAAATATAAAAAACACCCAGCAACTTCTGCATGTTATGAGCCTAGAAACAGCCAAGATGGCGGCTCAGGTATTATCGGGCAGCCTGCAAACAGAAAGGGCCTTGTGACTGTGTTGCTCTGCATTCTTTGATTTCTGACCTTTCCGTGCCCCCAGCTCTGCTGTGTCTGTGCAAAATACAGCAGTAACCCACATCCTGCACTTTATCCCGCTCTCCTCTCCTCAGTAAGTGTGATGCATCTGACCAAAGATGTGCTTAAATAATTAAACAAAGCAAAGGTAAACAACTACACCAATAAATGCAATCTAAAAATATTATTCTAGTCCATCAATTTTAAAATAAATAACAACGCAAAATAATTAACGCAAATATATTGCAAAATAAAGGTTTACATGCAAAGGACTAATTAAGGTCCACATTAAAATGCTTTTATAAGGCATACATGAATCAGGTATGCATTGCCATACAATTTATGGGCTCGGCCATGCTGATACATGCAGTTCATTGGAGCACAAGACGCGCAGACTCCTCCACATAGCCAAAAAACCTGTTCAAGAACAGCAATCCGACTGCTAAAAGGTGTCGCCAGGGGCTTTCTTTTAAAACGTATTTAGAGGTTGGAAAACTGTTCTCTGAATCACACGGAAACACATCCGATTATCCTAAGTTTTACGTTTTGATCCTAAGTTTTAGGATTTGATCCTAAGTTTTACGTTTTGATCCTAAAATTTAGGAACGAACTTGCGATGATCGTAAGAGCATATACGCATTCGAACGTAGGCTCGTGCGAGTCGGAAATGGCCAAAAAAACAGGAAAAAATGACAAACACCCACCCAAACTTACCATTCTCCATCCGAAATCAATTAACTTTTGCTCTTTGAATCGAGGGGATTGTCTATTGATTTGTATGATCTCTTGTACACGCCGCATATAAATATCCCCTTGTTTGGGTCAGTATTGTTGGTCCATAGAACCCTTATCTGCACTGTTATTAGATTATGAATTACACTTCATTGTACGATTCACTTATGAGCATTAAAACATGAACTTTATCGCATAACTTCTTTTGATGTTCATTCTTCCCATTCTTATATATGGTTGACCAGGGAGGGACTGGGGCAAATAAACGGCCCGGGACATTCTGGGGCACGCCGGCCCCGCTGCACGGTTCTTAAAGGAGCAGTATCGCGAAATTTGCATTAAAAAAGATAAATAATTAAATAGCCACACAATAGCTTCTAACATGTGTATGAATAATCTGGCGATAGAAAATGAAAAAAATATATGCCTCTCTTTTAAATTGTATAATTAAAATGGCTCAGTCCATTTGCTGAATAGGGGGATCTGCTGGGTTGTATTTAGTGAGCTGCTTCATTTAGCCCACTGGTCTCCTAGCAACACTTTACCTCAGAGGCTGACACTGTAATCAGTGGTAACGGCTGTGTGTGTGTGAGGTGCTGCTTTTGTTATGAGACCAGGTGACTCAAATGTGTAGAATCTATACAAAATAAACTAAACTGACTGAAAATAACTGAAATTCTTCTTTGAATAACTGTGCAGGAAAATCTAAAGGTATTAAAGTGGAACAAAACCCCATTCTAAATCAGGATGCCCACTGTGTGAAACGACCCCTGGATAACCACAGATCCCCCCATTTTTCTGGCGCTCACGCAGATAGTCATTTAGACAGGCCGGGCGGCCAGGAAGGTTACTGCTCAGGCTCCCCATCTGCGTGTAAACAGAGCTGATTGGATGAGAGCCCGCGCATGCGCTGTGGGACAGGGAAAGGTACGTTTTCACAGGCGAACTTGGGGATTTCACATATCAGGGCATCCCAAGTCAGGATGCCCCTAGGGGCACAAAACAAAACTCCAGATAGTGAAAATCCTGGGTTGGACTTTGCTCAAAACACACAAAGCTGAAAGAAAGATCATATGGAAAAATGAAAAATAAGAACATGAAAGAGAAAATGGTAAACTGAAAGATTCTGCAGCAGAGCCAACATGAAGGGAAAACTGTCAAAATCAGCTAAATGACTTCCAGAGCTTTTCTCTCTGTTTTATATATATATATAAGTTCTGGCCAGGCAATGTTGCAATGTTGTTATCTGATGCTGGACGGCTGCCAGCACTGAACAGCTGAGACTTTGATACATTCTCCTCAGCGTGGAACTGATACATTGTTTCCCCCTCTCCTCAGCATGGAACAGGCCAGAGTGTCAGGTCCCGACACTCAGCAGACATAAACATGAGCTATTAGTCTCCAGCTGTTCAACACACACACCATTTTTTTTTCTACATTTGTAATTCTTACTCCAACACTTATCTACATTCCAAGTACCATTTAAATATAAGTCACCAAGAAAAATTCGTGATACTGCTCCTTTAATGTCACTATATACACAGACCTTATTTTTGTTCCATAAGATGCTCCCAGGGTTTAAAGGACTAAAATAAGAAAGAAAATATTCTGGACCAAATGCTGTGCTTAAATTCCCCCATTCAGTGCGCAGAATCACCCCATTACAATAAAAGCAGTGGGGGGCATGCCTCAGTACAGCCACTGGGGGCATCCCTCAGTACAGCCAGTGGGGGCATCCCTCAGTACAGCCAGTGGGGGCATCCCTCAGTACAGCCAGTGGGGGCATCCCTCAGTACAGCCAGTGGGGGCATGCCTCAGTACAGCCAGTGGGGGCATCCCTCTGTACAGCCAGTGGGGGCATCCCTCTGTACAGCCAGTGGGGGCATCCCTCAGTACAGCCAGTGGGGGGCATGCCTCAGTACAGCCAGTGGGGGCATCCCTCAGTACAGCCACTGGGGGCATCCCTCAGTACAGCCAGTGGGGGCATCCCTCAGTACAGCCAGTGGGGGCATCCCTCTGTACAGCCAGTGGGGACATCCCTCAGTACAGCCAGTGGGGGCATCCCTCAGTACAGCCAGTGGGGGCATCCCTCTGTACAGCCAGTGGGGGCATCCCTCAGTACAGCCAGTGGGGGCATCCCTCAGTACAGCCAGTGGGGGCATCCCTCTGTACAGCCAGTGGGGGCATCCCTCAGTACAGCCAGTGGGGGCATCCCTCAGTACAGCCAGTGGGGGCATCCCTCAGTACAGCCAGTGGGGGCATCCCTCAGTACAGCCATTAGGGGCATCCCTCAGTACAGCCAGTGGGGGCATCCCTCAGTACAGCCAGTGGGGCATCCCTCAGTACAGCCAGTGGGGGCATCCCTCAGTACAGCCAGTGGGGGCATCCCTCTGTACAGCCAGTGGGGGTATCCCTCAGTACAGCCAGTGGGGGCATCCCTCAGTACAGCCAGTGGGGGCATCCCTCAGTACAGCCAGTGGGGGCATCCCTCAGTACAGCCAGTAGGGGCATCCCTCAGTACAGCCAGTGGGGGCATCCCTCAGTACAGCCAGTGGGGGCATCCCTCAGTACAGCCATTAGGGGCATCCCTCAGTACAGCCAGTGGGGGCATCCCTCAGTACAGCCAGTGGGGGCATCCCTCAGTACAGCCAGTAGGGGCATCCCTCAGTACAGCCAATGAGCGGCATCCCTCAGTACAGCCAGGACCAGCCTCACCCTCCATTTTACTGTGACTTGTGATTTGATGCGGTGCATTTCCTGTCCCCCAGCGGCGTGGGCACCTGGAATGGAAGGCGATGGCAGCAGGACTGGCAGAGCATGAGGCAGCAGCAGCGAACCGGCAACGCCGCCGCCGCTCTCACACACACACACACAATAACACACATACATGCTTACCGGCACTTCCCGGCTGTTGCGCGCCGGTTGGTGGGCGTGCCCCATATGGCCAGTGTCCATTGTTTTCATTGGACGCCGCCCATATGGGGCACGCCCACCGACCAGCGCGCAACAGCCGGGAAGTGTGGGTAAGCATGTATGTGTGTTATTATGTGTGTGTGAGAGCGACAGCGCCAGCAGGAACCGCAGGGCCGGGCTGCTCCTCCAGCCTCCAGCATCTTTTCCATGGGGTCGCCGCCCTCCCTGGCACCAGCCTACCGGGATTTTGCCCGGTATGCCCTATGGCCAGCCCGTCCCTGTGGTTGACTTCAGTACATGTTTAGGCAGAGGTACTGGGGAGTATTGAACCCACGCCTTTTGGTCCTTTTCTATATACCCTATGCTGCTAATCTTTACATTATATTCAGAAAGCGCTGTCCCTTTAAGGAGGGAAGCCCACATGACTGGCCTGCGTTCCTGTCCGGAGGCAAACCAGCCATGGGGGGAAGTGACCTCAGGGGGGAAGTGACCTCAGGGGGGAAGTGACCTCAGGGGGGAAGTGACCTCAGGCGGGAAGTGACCTCAGGGGGGAAGTGACCTCAGGGTGGAGGGGAATATAAAAGGGACATTTGTCCCCCTTCCCTTCCTCTTTGACCCCCAGCGTGGATAGACGAGTAGTCCCACCCGCCCGTCCTGTTTTTGGTTATGTTTGGGTTTTCGGGCCACAGTCCTGGGGGGGGTGTGAATATGTGTTAAGGTTTTGTATGGTTGTTATTTATTGTAATAAAAAAAAAAAAAATTAAAATGAAAAATTAAATTAAAAAAGAAAAAAATAAGTATTTTGTGATATGTCTGTGGGCACCTGTTGGGAGTGCCGCACTATTCTGTTATTTATTTTTGTGAAGTATGTTGTACTAAAAAAAAAAAAAAAGAAGGAGAATGTGTCGTACTTTGTACATATATTAATGTATTGTTATTTATCTTTGTTAAAGTGGACCAACACCCAGGATTTTGACTAACTTTGGTGGGGCACCCTGATCGGGGGTGCCCCGCTGTGTGAAACCGCCCAGAAAGCCCCAAAAACTCACCTCTCCCCGCTCCCACGTGACTCGCTCGTCCAATTGCCGCCGACGGACAAGCTGAGCGTGAGCCGCCGCCTCCTCGCCATTCGCAAAGGGCCGGCGTGGGTGCGCTCCCTGCTAGAGGGACGTGCGGGAGGTGGCGGCGGCCCGCGCTGCTGGAACGAGGATCAGGTAGGATTTTCGGGGATCTGGGGGGTTTTCATACAGCGGGGCACCTCCCATCAGGGTGCTCCGTAGTCAGGGAGCTGATCGGTCCGGGAATCTTATAGATGAGGGTGTTGGTCCACTTTAAGTTTTGGTTTTCTGTGGAAATTTGTATTGTAATTGTCACAGCCGTTGGGCGGGTCTCCTCTCGGGTTTCGGGTCTGAGGAGGCATTTCCATGGGTCGGGTACGCGGCTGTTTTGTGGAAACCGGCCAGGACGAGTTGGTTAAAGAATTTCGGATGGTTGGGGTTCTGGTAGGGAAAGGGATGTTTTGGCCACTGGCATTTAGCCCGATTAAAGCGGACCAACACCCAGGATTTTAACTATCCTGGGTTTTGGTCCACTTCAGTGGGGCACCCCGATCCCGCTGTGTGAAACCCTGCAGAAAGCCCCAGAAACTCACCTCTCCCCGCTCCCATGTGACTGCTGCAGCCAATCTCCGCTGACGGACAAGCGGGAGACAAGAGAGCGCACCCGCCACCGCCTCCCGCACATCACTCTTACAGGGCGCGTGCCTGCGACGGCCATTCACAAACGGCTGGCGCGGGTGCGCGTCCTGCTAGAGGATCGAGGATCAGGTAGGGGTCAGGGGTCTGATCGGTCCACGAATCTTATAGATGGAATCATGGGAGGGTGTTGGTCCACTTTAAGCCCCCTGGCCTAGGAGGTTTTGCGGCCGAGTTTATGTTGGCTTCCGCTTGGCGGGGGGTCGGGAAGGTAATTTTGTTCCCTCCCTTCCCTTCATTCTTGGGATCCTCGGCTTCTCAGACCCGGAACAATGGGGGGGGGACTCTATTCTGCTTGTACATATGTTTATTATATGTTGGGCTGTGGCCGATTAAATTTAGAGGCCGATTCAGTAATAGCGCCAGGTAGCGACAGATGAGCGCCAGTAGCGTGATTTTTTCAGCGCCAGCCAGTATTCGCTGTGCTTGGCCGGCGTTAGCTTGATGATAGCGACTCAGTCGGTGTGCGGTAATGTTGAATACGGGCTGGGGGGTCGCTGTTTCACAGGTTCAGCGTTGTATGTGAGCGCCTGACAACGAATGGCCAGAGCGAACGGCTAGCTGCATATTCATTAACAAATCATGCTCCGAATTTTCTCGCGCTGTCCATTCCTTGTTTAAACCCCAGAGCGCTGGCGGCGATGGGTGTAAAAGAGCTTTTAACCCCTAAACAACCATATTTTTTGATTGTAAAATTAAACAAGTTTTTTGAATCATTTTGTAATATGAATACATTAATCTCAGACCTGTTGGATCAATTCTGCACAATTTTTTTTTTTTTTTTTTACCTTAAAAAAAGAAGTAGTCACAGAATGTTTGACATTAAAAAAAAAAAAAAAAATTAATATCAATTAATTATGATTAATTAAAGATTGCTCCATTGAAATGCATTGGACAACGCCAGGGAGCGACAGGTCATACCTGGCGCTGTGAAGGAATTTGCAGAGGCGCTGTTCATTCCAGGCGGCTTCATGATGAATTCCGCGCTTGCTGTCGCTATCGCCGGCGTTAGCCTCATTTAGCTTGATAAATGCGTCATTGTGAGCGCCGCCGGGCGTACTTGAGTCGGTAGCTGCCGATAGCTGGCGCTACCTGGCGCTCACCACTCGCTACCTGGCGCTAGCCCTTGATAAATAAGGCCCTTAATCTTTCCAACGACATGGTGGTCCAGACTTGAGAGGTATGACGCAGGGCATATTGCAACGCTGGCCCAGTCAAGTGCGCTACAACCTTTTGTAATGATTTCGAAAGGCTGGCAGATGGAAACGCGCGACATCTCTTATTTCAGCGCACGCACATTCCTCCGTTATAAGGTTCGAGAACTTACCACTTACGGAGAGCTCCACCTTCCTGTCTCCGTGATGTCGCTCGTTGGCGGCTCGGCAGTAGTAGGTTCCCTCATCGGCGAAGACGACATCTGACAGAGTGAGGCCCAGATTCCCCCGGGAAAAATCCTCGGAAAGCTTCGTGCGCCACCTGTACTGAGGATCTTGCTCCGAAAGATCATGGCGGCCATTCGTAAGCTTGTGAAGCAGACGCTTTGTTCCGTCTTCTTCCACCTTCTCCCAGATCATGTCCAGGGAGCTTGGTCCAAACACAAAAGGGAATTTACACGGCAGGAGGACATCGCTGTAGAGGTTTGTGGTGACGTTCTCCTCTCCTGTGTGGAGAAAAAGCAAAGAAATATCACCAACCGGAGCTCATCCATGTCGGCCCCTCATCCACCTACCAGACAATTAAACCGGACCTTCAGCAGGATTTAAAGTGGACCAACATCCAGGACTTTGACTATCCCGGGTTTTGGTCCACTTCGGTGGGGCACCCCCGATCCCTGCTGTGTGACACCCCCCAGAAAGCCCCTAAAACTCACCTGTCCCCGCTCCCACGTGACTCGTTCCACCAATCTCCGCCGCCGCTGAACTCACGCATCCCTCTAGCAGGGCGCACGCCTATTCACAAACTGCTAGAGGGATGCGCAACCCAGGGCAGAGGCTCACGCATGCGCCGCTGGATCCAGGAAGAGGTAAGGATTTCGGGGCTTTCCGGGGCGTTTCACACCCCCGATCTTATAGATTCCCGGGCCGATCAGCATCGGGTGTTGGTCCACTTTAATGAAAAGCCCAAACCCTATTCACCAGCATCTAAAATTATTATATTTTAAGTTTTTAGTCTGTTCAGGACTCTAGGATACGGGCGCCACCATCTTGACTCAGAAGCATCACATACTGAGGAGAGGGGGGTGAAGTGCAGGGGGGCGGGGTTATAGATGTGCTTTGCAAAAGTTGGGGTCAGGGAAAGGTCAGCAATCCCAGAATACAGAGCGATACAGTCAGAAGACACTTCCTGTTTGCAGGCTGCCTGATGCTCCATGAGCCGCCATCTTGGATGTTTAAAGGCTCATAACATGCAGTAGGTGCAGGTAGGATGATTTTTAATGTGAGCAATCTGTATGTACAGGGTGTGGGAAACATATAAGATAGGCTCTTATTCAGGGTGAGGGTCCGGATTAATGTGGGCAGTCTGTATGTACAGGGTGTGGGAAACATATAAGATAGGCTCTTATTCAGGGTGAGGGTCCGGATTAATGTGGGCAGTCTGTATGTACAGGGTGTGGGAAACATATAAGATAGGCTCTTATTCAGGGTGAGGGTCCGGATTAATGTGGGCAGTCTGTATGTACAGGGTGTGGGAAACATATAAGATAGGCTCTTATTCAGGGTGAAGGTCCGGATTAATGTGGGCAATCTGTATGTACAGGGTGTGGGAAACATATAAGATAGGCTCTTATTCAGGGTGAGGGTCCGGATTAATGTGGGCAGTCTGTATGTACAGGGTGTGGGAAACATATAAGATAGGCTCTTATTCAGGGTGAAGGTCCGGATTAATGTGGGCAATCTGTATGTACAGGGTGTGGGAAACATATAAGATAGGCTCTTATTCAGGGTGAGGGTCCGGATTAATGTGGGCAGTCTGTATGTACAGGGTGTGGGAAACATATAAGATAGGCTCTTATTCAGGGTGAGGGTCCGGATTAATGTGGGCAGTCTGTATGTACAGGGTGTGGGAAACATATAAGATAGGCTCTTATTCAGGGTGAGGGTCCGGATTAATGTGGGCAGTCTGTATGTACAGGGTGTGGGAAACATATAAGATAGGCTCTTATTCAGGGTGAGGGTCCGGATTAATGTGGGCAGTCTGTATGTACAGGGTGTGGGAAACATATAAGATAGGCTCTTATTCAGGGTGAAGGTCCGGATTAATGTGGGCAATCTGTATGTACAGGGTGTGGGAAACATATAAGATAGGCTCTTATTCAGGGTGAGGGTCCGGATTAATGTGGGCAGTCTGTATGTACAGGGTGTGGGAAACATATAAGATAGGCTCTTATTCAGGGTGAGGGTCCGGATTAATGTGGGCAGTCTGTATGTACAGGGTGTGGGAAACATATAAGATAGGCTCTTATTCAGGGTGAGGGTCCGGATTAATGTGGGCAGTCTGTATGTACAGGGTGTGGGAAACATATAAGATAGGCTCTTATTCAGGGTGAAGGTCCGGATTAATGTGGGCAATCTGTATGTACAGGGTGTGGGAAACATATAAGATAGGCTCTTATTCAGGGTGAGGGTCCGGATTAATGTGGGCAGTCTGTATGTACAGGGTGTGGGAAACATATAAGATAGGCTCTTATTCAGGGTGAGGGTCCGGATTAATGTGGGCAGTCTGTATGTACAGGGTGTGGGAAACATATAAGATAGGCTCTTATTCAGGGTGAGGGTCCGGATTAATGTGGGCAGTCTGTATGTACAGGGTGTGGGAAACATATAAGATAGGCTCTTATTCAGGGTGAGGGTCCGGATTAATGTGGGCAGTCTGTATGTACAGGGTGTGGGAAACATATAAGATAGGCTCTTATTCAGGGTGAAGGTCCGGATTAATGTGGGCAATCTGTATGTACAGGGTGTGGGAAACATATAAGATAGGCTCTTATTCAGGGTGAGGGTCCGGATTAATGTGGGCAGTCTGTATGTACAGGGTGTGGGAAACATATAAGATAGGCTCTTATTCAGGGTGAGGGTCCGGATTAATGTGGGCAGTCTGTATGTACAGGGTGTGGGAAACATATAAGATAGGCTCTTATTCAGGGTGAGGGTCCGGATTAATGTGGGCAGTCTGTATGTACAGGGTGTGGGAAACATATAAGATAGGCTCTTATTCAGGGTGAGGGTCCGGATTAATGTGGGCAGTCTGTATGTACAGGGTGTGGGAAACATATAAGATAGGCTCTTATTCAGGGTGAAGGTCCGGATTAATGTGGGCAATCTGTATGTACAGGGTGTGGGAAACATATAAGATAGGCTCTTATTCAGGGTGAAGGTCCGGATTAATGTGGGCAATCTGTATGTACAGGGTGTGGGAAACATATAAGATAGGCTCTTATTCAGGGTGAAGGTCCGGATTAATGTGAGCAATCTGTATGTACAGGGTGGGGGAAACATATAAGATAGGCTCTTATTCAGGGTGAAGGTCCGGATTAATGTGGGCAATCTGTATGTACAGGGTGTGGGAAACATATAAGATAGGCTCTTATTCAGGGTGAAGGTCCGGATTAATGTGGGCAATCTGTATGTACAGGGTGTGGGAAACATATAAGATAGGCTCTTATTCAGGGTGAGGGTCCGGATTAATGTGAGCAATCTGTATGTACAGGGGGGAAACATATAAGATAGACTCTTATTCAGGGTGAAGGTCCGGATTAATGTGAGCAATCTGTATGTACAGGGTGTGGGAAACATATAAGATAGGCTCTTATTCAGGGTGAAGGTCCGGATTAATGTGAGCAATCTGTATGTACAGGGGGAAACATATAAGATAGGCTCTTATTCAGGGTGAAGGTCCGGATTAATGTGAGCAATCTGTATGTAGAGGGTGTGGGAAACATATAAGATAGGCTCTTATTCAGGGTGAAGGTCCGGATTAATGTGAGCAATCTGTATGTAGAGGGTGTGGGAAACATATAAGATAGGCTCTTATTCAGGGTGAAGGTCCGGATTAATGTGAGCAATCTGTATGTACAGGGTGTGGGAAACATATAAGATAGGCTCTTATTCAGGGTGAGGGTCTGGATTAATGTGAGCAATCTGTATGTACAGGGTGTGGGAAACATATAAGATAGGCTCTTATTCAGGGTGAGGGTCCGGATTTATGTGGGCAATCTGTATGTACAGGGTGTGGGAAACATATAAGATAGGCTCTTATTTAGGGTGAAGGTCCGGATTAATGTGAGTAATCTGTATGTACAGGGTGGGGGAAACATACAAGATAGGCTCTTATTCAGGGTGAGGGTCCGGATTAATGTGGGCAATCTGTATGTACAGGGGGGAAACATACAAGATAGGCTCTTATTCAGGGTGAAGGTCCGGATTAATGTGAGCAATCTGTATGTACAGGGGGGAAACATATAAGATAGGCTCTTATTCAGGGTGAAGGTCCGGATTAATGTGAGCAATCTGTATGTAGAGGGTGTGGGAAACATATAAGATAGGCTCTTATTCAGGGTGAAGGTCCGGATTAATGTGAGCAATCTGTATGTAGAGGGTGTGGGAAACATATAAGATAGGCTCTTATTCAGGGTGAAGGTCTGGATTAATGTGTGCAATCTGTATGTACAGGGTGTGGGAAACATATAAGATAGGCTCTTATTCAGGGTGAGGGTCCGGATTAATGTGAGCAATCTGTATGTACAGGGTGTGGGAAACATATAAGATAGGCTCTTATTCAGGGTGAGGGTCCGGATTAATGTGAGCAATCTGTATGTACAGGGTGTGGGAAACATATAAGATAGGCTCTTATTCAGGGTGAGGGTCCGGATTAATGTGAGCAATCTGTATGTACAGGGGAAACATATAGGATAGGCTCTTATTCAGGGTGAAGGTCCGGATTAATGTGAGCAATCTGTATGTACAGGGTGTGGGAAACATATAAGATAGGCTCTTATTCAGGGTGAAGGTCCGGATTAATGTAGGCAATCTGTGTTTTCCACACCCTGTACATACAGATTGCTCACATTAAAAATCATCCTACCTGCATCTACTGCATGTTAAGACCCTTCAAACATCCAAGATGGCGGTTCATGGAGCATCAGGCAGCCTGCAAACAGGAAGTGTCTTCTGACTCTGCATTCTGGGATTGCTGACCTTTTACTGACCCCAGCTCTGCTCTGTCTGAGCAAAGCACAGCTGTAACCCCGCCCCCTGCACTTTATCCCTCTCTCCTCAGTATCTGATGCTTCTGAGTCAAGATGGCGGCGCCCGTATCCTAGAGTCCTGAACAGAGTTGCAGCCCAGTGGGGGAAAGAATAATAAGTAAGTGACTAAAAACGTAAAATATATTGATGTTAGATGCCGGGGAATCGTTTTATAGGGTTTGGGCTTTTCATTATATCCTGGTGAAGGTCCGGATTAAATAATCTGCAAGTTATAAAATACATGTTTGCGATTGTTTAAGTGACCAGCAGATGGTGCTGTTTGCAATATGTTACAGGCACCTTGTGCAGGCAATTGTATAGGGACAATATGAAGTACCAGTAATTGTCACAGTGTTGTAGCACAAGAATGACTATGTGACCTAAAGTCCAATACATCATATATCATGACAAACAAGGGACTGACCTGATGATGTCACCCAAAGTCCAATACATCATATATCATGACAAACAAGGGACTGACCTGATGATGTCACCCAAAGTCCAATACATCATATATCATGACAAACAAGGGACTGACCTGATGATGTCACCCAAAGTCCAATACATCATATATCATGACAAACAAGGGACTGACCTGATGATGTCACCCAAAGTCCAATACATCATATATCATGACAAACAAGGGACTGACCTGATGATGTCACCCAAAGTCCAATACATCATATATCATGACAAACAAGGGACTCACCCAATGATGTCACCCAAAGTCCAATACATCATATATCATGACAAACAAGGGACTGACCTGATGATGTCACCCAAAGTCCAATACATCATATATCATGACAAACAAGGGACTGACCTGATGATGTCACCCAAAGTCCAATACATCATATATCATGACAAACAAGGGACTCACCCAATGATGTCACCCAAAGTCCAATACATCATATATCATGACAAACAAGGGACTGACCTGATGATGTCACCCAAAGTCCAATACATCATATATCATGACAAACAAGGGACTCACCCGATGATGTCACCCAAAGTCCAATACATCATATATCATGACAAACAAGGGACTCACCTGATGATGTCACCCAAAGTCCAATACATCATATATCATGACAAACAAGGGACTCACCTGATGATGTCACCCAAAGTCCAATACATCATATATCATGACAAACAAGGGACTCACCCGATGATGTCACCCAAAGTCCAATACATCATATATCATGACAAACAAGGGACTCACCTGATGATGTCACCCAAAGTCCAATACATCATATATCATGACAAACAAGGGACTGACCTGATGATGTCACCCAAAGTCCAATACATCATATATCATGACAAACAAGGGACTCACCTGATGATGTCACCCTAAGTCCAATACATCATATATCATGACAAACAAGGGACTGACCTGATGATGTCACCCAAAGTCCAATACATCATATATCATGACAAACAAGGGACTCACCTGATGATGTCACCCAAAGTCCAATACATCATATATCATGACAAACAAGGGACTCACCCGATGATGTCACCCAAAGTCCAATACATCATATATCATGACAAACAAGGGACTCACCTGATGATGTCACCCAAAGTCCAATACATCATATATCATGACAAACAAGGGACTGACCTGATGATGTCACCCAAAGTCCAATACATCATATATCATGACAAACAAGGGACTCACCTGATGATGTCACCCAAAGTCCAATACATCATATATCATGACAAACAAGGGACTCACCTGATGATGTCACCCAAAGTCCAATACATCATATATCATGACAAACAAGGGACTCACCCAATGATGTCACCCAAAGTCCAATACATCATATATCATGACAAACAAGGGACTGACCTGATGATGTCACCCAAAGTCCAATACATCATATATCATGACAAACAAGGGACTGACCTGATGATGTCACCCAAAGTCCAATACATCATATATCATGACAAACAAGGGACTCACCCAATGATGTCACCCAAAGTCCAATACATCATATATCATGACAAACAAGGGACTGACCTGATGATGTCACCCAAAGTCCAATACATCATATATCATGACAAACAAGGGACTCACCCAATGATGTCACCCAAAGTCCAATACATCATATATCATGACAAACAAGGGACTCACCTGATGATGTCACCCAAAGTCCAATACATCATATATCATGACAAACAAGGGACTCACCCGATGATGTCACCCAAAGTCCAATACATCATATATCATGACAAACAAGGGACTCACCCGATGATGTCACCCAAAGTCCAATACATCATATATCATGACAAACAAGGGACTCACCTGATGATGTCACCCTAAGTCCAATACATCATATATCATGACAAACAAGGGACTCACCTGATGATGTCACCCAAAGTCCAATACATCATATATCATGACAAACAAGGGACTCACCCGATGATGTCACCCAAAGTCCAATACATCATATATCATGACAAACAAGGGACTCACCTGATGATGTCACCCAAAGTCCAATACATCATATATCATGACAAACAAGGGACTGACCTGATGATGTCACCCAAAGTCCAATACATCATATATCATGACAAACAAGGGACTGACCTGATGATGTCACCCAAAGTCCAATACATCATATATCATGACAAACAAGGGACTCACCTGATGATGTCACCCAAAGTCCAATACATCATATATCATGACAAACAAGGGACTCACCCGATGATGTCACCCAAAGTCCAATACATCATATATCATGACAAACAAGGGACTCACCCGATGATGTCACCCAAAGTCCAATACATCATATATCATGACAAACAAGGGACTCACCTGATGATGTCACCCAAAGTCCAATACATCATATATCATGACAAACAAGGGACTGACCTGATGATGTCACCCAAAGTCCAATACATCATATATCATGACAAACAAGGGACTCACCCAATGATGTCACCCAAAGTCCAATACATCATATATCATGACAAACAAGGGACTGACCTGATGATGTCACCCAAAGTCCAATACATCATATATCATGACAAACAAGGGACTGACCTGATGATGTCACCCAAAGTCCAATACATCATATATCATGACAAACAAGGGACTCACCTGATGATGTCACCCAAAGTCCAATACATCATATATCATGACAAACAAGGGACTCACCCGATGATGTCACCCAAAGTCCAATACATCATATATCATGACAAACAAGGGACTCACCCGATGATGTCACCCAAAGTCCAATACATCATATATCATGACAAACAAGGGACTCACCTGATGATGTCACCCTAAGTCCAATACATCATATATCATGACAAACAAGGGACTCACCTGATGATGTCACCCAAAGTCCAATACATCATATATCATGACAAACAAGGGACTCACCCGATGATGTCACCCAAAGTCCAATACATCATATATCATGACAAACAAGGGACTCACCTGATGATGTCACCCAAAGTCCAATACATCATATATCATGACAAACAAGGGACTCACCCGATGATGTCACCCAAAGTCCAATACATCATATATCATGACAAACAAGGGACTCACCTGATGATGTCACCCAAAGTCCAATACATCATATATCATGACAAACAAGGGACTGACCTGATGATGTCACCCAAAGTCCAATACATCATATATCATGACAAACAAGGGACTGACCTGATGATGTCACCCAAAGTCCAATACATCATATATCATGACAAACAAGGGACTCACCTGATGATGTCACCCAAAGTCCAATACATCATATATCATGACAAACAAGGGACTCACCTGATGATGTCACCCAAAGTCCAATACATCATATATCATGACAAACAAGGGACTCACCTGATGATGTCACCCAAAGTCCAATACATCATATATCATGACAAACAAGGGACTCACCTGATGATGTCACCCAAAGTCCAATACATCATATATCATGACAAACAAGGGACTCACCTGATGATGTCACCCAAAGTCCAATACATCATATATCATGACAAACAAGGGACTCACCTGATGATGTCACCCAAAGTCCAATACATCATATATCATGACAAACAAGGGACTCACCTGATGATGTCACCCAAAGTCCAATACATCATATATCATGACAAACAAGGGACTCACCTGATGATGTCACCCAAAGTCCAATACATCATATATCATGACAAACAAGGGACTCACCTGATGATGTCACCCAAAGTATTTGAAGGAAAAGCAACCTGGAAACCTGGAATGGAAGACGGCAGCGTGATCACAACACCTGGATTATGGGAACAAACGTAGGAAAAATACCATTTTGTGAATACTCACCTTGTAAAATGGGTATTATGAGTATGTCACACACCCCGCTTCAAGAATCCATAACATGTGGGTAATATCGTCCTGAAGAGGGCGTTCCTGCAGAGATGATAGCAAAAGAAAGCCCCTCCCTGATCCATAAATACCTGGGACCTCCCACTCACTACCCAGTATACAGAAAGCAGTAAGGTAAGGGACCAGGAAGAGGCAAATATAAACAACAACCACGCAAAGTTCGCAATAAAGAGGATCCTGAAAACAAAAGGGCGGGTTGAAGCGGGGTGTGTGACATACTCATAATACCCATTTTACAAGGTGAGTATTCACAAAATGGTATTATTCTTAGTATGTCACACACCCCGCTTCAAGAATCCATAACATGTGGGACATCCAACAGCAGTGTCCATAACAAGGGCGGGGATCCAAAACTAGGCAACAATGCACAACCTTAAACCACAACAGCTTGCAAAACTTTGCGGCCAAAAACAGCATCCGCTGATGCCCGAACATCAACCTTGTAAAACTTGGAAAAGGTGTGAACCGAAGACCAGGTAGCGGCCTTACAAACTTGTTCAACAGAAGCCTGGTGCTGAAAAGCCCAGGACGCACCAACTGCACGAATAGAATGAGCAGTAACACGAAAAGGGGGACTTCTCCCCTTGGCAGAATAGGCCCCAATGATGGCCTGACCTTTCCTAGGCCCGCAGGGCACCACAAAGAAAGCATCAGTCTTACGAAAGGAAGACGTAACCTCCAGATAATGTTCCACAACACGAACTACATCCAAGGAATGCAATGCCCTTTCCCTGTCGTCGCTGGGATTTGGGCATAGAGAGGGCAAAACAATGTCCTGATTCAGATGAAACTCAGAGACCACTTTAGGAAGAAAATCCTGCTTGAAACGAAAGACAACCTTGTCCTGATGTTTCTCGAAGTACGGAGCTGTAATGGATAAAGCTGCCAACTCAGAAACACGCCTAACTGAAGTGATAGCCACCAAAAAGGCCACCTTTTGGGTAAGAGAAGACAAAGCTATCTCATTCAAGGGCTCAAACGGAGGGCCCTGGAGAGCAGAAAGAACCAGGTTCAAATCCCAAACTGGAACAAAAGGCTTCCTAGGAGGCCGAACATGTGTAACACCTTGGAAAAAGGTCTTGACTAAGGGATGAAGTGCAAAAGACCTTTGGAAGAACACCGCCAGGGCAGAAACCTGCCCTTTCAATGTACTAAGCTGGAGCCCCAGATCCAGACCATGTTGGAGAAACTCTAAAATTCTAGGAATGGAGAACTCTCGACAAGAGAAAAACCTACTTTCACACCAATCAATATAGGCCCTCCAAGTCCTGTAGTAAATAGAAGAGGAAGAGCGCTTCCTGGCACAGATAAGAGTCTGAATCACTGCGTCAGAAAAACCTTCCTCCTTCAAGATGGCGTTTTCAGCAGCCATGCCGTCAAAGCCAGCGATGGTAAATTGGGATAGCGCAGCCGACCCTGGGTGAGCAGGTCCGGCAGCAGAGGCAGGGCGAACTGATCCTCTGCCAGTCTTACAAGATCTGCGAACCAAACTCGCCTTGGCCACCTTGGGGCCACCAGAATTGCCGACGCACCATCCAAGGTCAGTTTGCGCAGCACTCTGGCTAGCATTGGGAACGGAGGAAACAGGTAAAGGAGCCCCAGATCCCTCCAGTTTAGAGACATGGCATCCACTGCCAGAGCCAGAGGATCCTGCGAGAGAGACACAAAGACTGGAAGCTTGTGATTGTGACGAGAAGCAAAGAGGTCCACCGCTGGGACCCCCCACCTGAGACATATCGAACGAAACACCTTGGGACTGAGAGACCACTCCCCCAGACGAGAGGAGGCCCTGCTCAGCAAGTCCGCCTCCGTGTTCTCCACTCCCGGAATGTAGACTGCTGAGATACACGGGACGTGGCTCTCTGCCCAGTCCAGAATCAAAGACACTTCCCTGAGGGCACTCCTGCTGCGAGTCCCTCCTTGGTGATTGATGTAAGCAACCGCCGTTCTGTTGTCCGACCGGACCTGAACTGGCAGGCCTCTCAACTGATGAGTCAAGCGAAACAGAACCAACCTGATGGCTCTCAACTCCAGAACATTGATGGGCTCGTGAGCCTCCCGCGGGCCCCACAAACCCTGAAACTGGAGGTCCTTCCAAACACCCCCCCAACCTGACAGACTGGCATCCGTGGTGACTGTTTCCCAACACGGAGCCAGAAAAGATCTGCCCTTCAACAGATTGACCGACCCCAGCCACCATTGCAGGGATCGACGAACTCGGGGAGTCATCAGGAAGGACTGATCCAACGATAGAGGAGACTTGTCCCAAACCTTCAACAGATGAAGCTGAAGCGTCCTTGTGTGAAACTGCGCAAAGGGAACTGCCTCGAATGAGGCCACCATTAACCCCACCAGCCTCATCCCTAACCGGATGGTCGGATGAGGGGTAGACAAGAGAAGCCGAACTAACTCCTGAATCAAAAGAATCTTGGCCTGGGGTAGAAACACCCTGGCCTGTGAAGTGTCCAGAGACATTCCCAGAAAGGTCAGAATTCTGGACGGAGAAAGAGAAGACTTGGGGTGGTTGATCACCCAACCGAACCTCTCCAGAGTGGACACCACCGCTCTGGTGTCCAACTCCGCTTGGTTGAAGGAAGAGGCCATGATCAGTAGATCGTCCAAATAGGGCACGATGCGGATACCCTGGCCTCTGAGCAGAGCCATCACCCCCGCTAGCACCTTGGTGAACACCCGAGGAGCTGAGGTGAGACCGAAAGGAAGTGCCACAAACTGAAAGTGCCGATCCTCCACCACGAACCTGAGAAACCTCTGGTGTGCTGGAAAAACCGGAACGTGTAGATAAGCATCCTTGATGTCTATGGACGTCAGAAAGTCTCCCTGACGAAGAGAGTGAATAGCCAAACGCAGCGTTTCCATGCGGAATTTCCTCGGCCGGATGAACCTGTTGAGAAACTTCAGATCCAAGATGGGTCGGACCAACCCGTCCTTCTTGGGTACCGTGAACAGATTGGAATAAAAGCCCCTGCCCCGATCTGAAGGTGGCACTGGGCAAATGACAGCCATGTCCAGAAGATTCTCCACTGCCACCAGGAGCCCCTGCGCCGCTAGAGGCTCCGACGGCATCCGAGACCTGAGAAATCTGGAAGGGGGGCGGAGCTCGAACTCCAGCTTGTAGCCGGAAGACACCACTTCCCGGATCCATCTGTCCGAGACCTCTTGATCCCAGATCTGAGAGAAGTGTCGCAGCCGTCCCCCCACCCGCATGGGTGAGGGCGCCCCCTCATTGCTGAGCCGGCTTAGCAGCCGGTTTGGGCTTAGAGCCCCAACTGTAACCAGAACGGGCACGTCCTCTGCCCCTGTTTCCGGAATCTCCTCTGGAAGAGGGAAATGCAGAACCCCTACCAGATCTGGCCCCCCGAAAGGAGGGGGTAAAGGCAGGCGCCCCCCGAAAAGGGCGGCGTTGTTTCTTACGTTGAGGTCCAATGTCTCTCCAAAGAGCCGTAGACCAACAAAGGGTAAAGCCGTCAGTGATTTTTTGGACATAAAATCGGCCGCCCACTGGCGCAGCCACACGGACCGCCGAATAGCCACAAGCAGAGCCGAAGTCCTACCACACATCATCAAAGTATCATCCAAGGCAGACAACACAAAGGATAGAAACAACTCGCACCGTTTAAGGCTAAGGAACTCGTTACTACCAGGACGAAGCCCGGAAGAAGTCAACAGGTCCCTGACCACAGACCTGGTGGCCAACACCATTAGCTCCGAAGCGCACACAGGCCGGATGGCCGACCCAATGCTAGTAAAGCCATGAGAAGCCATCTGATCAATACGTTTATCCTCTCCATCTTTGAGAGTGGAACAATCAGGTCTGTTTAACACCGAGGAGTTAGACAACCCCAAAACCGGTGCATCCACCTCGGGGGGAGATGCCCAGCGCTTGACCGCCTCAGAAGGAAAGGGATATTTCCTATCCCACCCCTGAGGGATGCCAGGGAGCCGAGCCGGCCTATCCCATTCCTTGTCAATGATTCTATCAAAATGGCGTTGCGTAGGAAACTCCAGGCGCGGCCTGGATTCCTCAAACAATTCACCTTTCTGCTGTGACGCCTCCTCGGGAGGGGAAATATTCAGAACTGAGCATGAGAGACAGAGCGTGAGGAGAGTCCAAGGATCTCCCTAAATCAGAAAGCTCGGCATCAGCGCCAGCAGACTGCTCATCATCCGAAAATTCTGAACCCTCATCAACTTCCCCCTCCTCTAGCTGAGGATAATCAGACCAATCCAGATTGTCTCTGTCATCAAGATCATCCACCGGCGGAGCCGGCGACAAATGCTTTCTCTTAGACGGAGCCTTACGGGCGACCGAGCTAGAGAGCATTTTCTCAAGGCTAGCCAATCTGGCACACATCTCGGATTGCAGATCCCTGCCCATGACCACGTCACACGGGGCACGAGTCAAGGCGGGAGGGGGAGTTGAGGTGGCCGGCTGTGCTGACCCCGCTGCTTGGGGTTCGGACTGCCGCGTAATAGTTTGCTGTGCACATGGTATACACAGTAACACATCATCCCCAGTAATGGAAATCCCACACAACATACACTTTTTGGGATGCCCCGAAGGGGTCCCAGTCCCAGTATCCGGGGATGCCTCCATAAGGTGAATTTTGAGTGGTCGCTATGACCCAGGGAATTACGCCAGTTAGACAACCCGGGATGCCCCTTTAATGTCCCGAGTGGGAGGATTTGTGATGCTAAAATGGACCCAGGGACCCAGGATCAGGAGAGACTTTCCAATACTACAGAAGATCCTCCTGGATAACCTTCACCTAAAACACAGAGAGAGACCCATAAGTCCCTACAATAAGACTTAACAGATAAGAAAAGAAGAAATAAATGAGGCCCACAGGGCCACTCACAGACGCTGCGGTGAACGATCCGCCTCAGAACAATGGCGATTTCTGAGGTGAAGTGAAGAGAAGAAGAACTGCCTTGTCAGGGGCGTGGTCTGCGCAGCCCGCGCAAAGCTGATCTGTGCCCCCTAAGCTGCCTAGTAACAGGGAGCTCAGCTCCGCAGCGGCGCCAGTACAGAGGAGGGCGGAGCCGCAGCGACGCGCCGAAAGCCCGGCTCCGCCCCCCCTTCCAGCGTGAATGAAGCGTGAGGGAAGAAGTCCCTCACGCACCAGCCCAGAGACCGGCGCCGCCGACAACCGCGGCGCCGGCTGCCATGACAGCGGGTGCTCCCGCTATCACTAGCGGAGCACCCGCCCCGCTCGCTGCGGCGAGGATGAATGAGAGAACGGGGGCTGGCCGCGGCAGAGCGCCGAGTGCCAGCCCCGCCCCCCCCAAAGCGTGTGAGGTAAAAAATTACCTCACAGACTGAAAAACCCCGGCACCCGGCTGCAATGACAGCCGCGGTGCTGCAACATAGTAACAACAGTGCAACCAATTCATTGAAGGATTACTTCCAGACGCTCCACATCAACAAGAGAAAGTGAATAAAGAGAAAGAGAATAAAGCTAACCCCTATGAGAGGAACCCCCAGCCCCCATAGTTGGTAAAGGGAAGGGTCCTTCCAGGAGTAGGATTGGTAGGAATTAGAATGACCCCCCCTAATGTCACTGGGTATTCATCATTTAAGGTTTTAATGGGAAGACCATTCCCCACCCCCTGGGCTAGGGTGCCCCTTTATGTTAGAAAGAGGGGACCTAGACCTGATATAGGAAGAATATGTGAGGAAGCTGATTAAAACTTTGGAAAATGTTGAAAGAAATATGGCTTGCACCTCTCTGTCCCGTATCTCTCCTTTTCTTCACAGATGTCCCTCATCCATCCATCCATCCTTCTGAAGTAGGTGCCATGGTTGTGATCCAGTAGCTGAATCGCAGAAAGAAGCAAGGCTGCCACGGTGATCGCAGTGACTAGAAACAGTCCTAGTGGAGGATTGCCAGTCGTGGGTGCAGAGTGAAGAAGAGCACAGGAAAAGCATGAAGATGATGACTAATGCGGGGGATCTAGGGTCCCCGAAGATGGAAGAACAGACGAAGCCCTTAACCAGGCCTTATTTGCTGGACTCTGGGGCTGAAATGGCTAAACTTTTGATACTTGCTTTTATTCTTTTTGTGACAATATATGTGCTTACTTTATGCATTTATGACCCACAGGTGTTAGGCCCCACTCAAGGTATATGTGGGAAAAGTAAAATTAGAGAAATTAGGTAAAAGAGGGACAAGTGAAGGTGACCTCCTAATATGCTACTTCTAAAGTTCATAGATGCCTATGCCTGAAAGTCAAGTGTTGGATCTGTAGTAAATTACACCCTGAAATATTACAGGTCATTTGATATCTAAAAAAAGATTTTGAAAAAAAAAAACGCAAACATTTGTTATAGTGTTTGCAGACAAGTGTTGTTATATTTTACAAAGGAGAACTGCTCAACGTGCTATGGCCCAAATATCCCAGTAGGTCCAAGGTTGACATATAGTGATGTGGCACAGAGCAAAATAAGAATAGGCCGCTTAGAGCCCCTGCGTATCCAAAAGTGTCCAAACAATGAATCCAACGTTGATAGCTATGCCTTTAAATCTCATTCAGACCTTTAATTTATAAAAACCAAATGAGAAATGATTGGGTTTCAGATATAAGACCCACAACCCAGACTGCTGGTTTTAAGTTTGGGAAATCTAATAGGGAAGTAAAAATCCCATTCTTAGTTTAATATTTCTAAGCCAGCTGAGAGCAATGCCCAGTACAACACAACTGGCTGGAATTTCATTTTGATTAATCTGTAATCTGTAATCTGCCTAACTGAATTTCTTATAATTTCTGCATTTCTTATAATGTTCTTCATGAAGGAGAATATAAAGGAAATTTAGAAATAAGAGCATAACACAAGATATGAGCTTGTGTAATAACATCTACATTTGTTGTGGGGAAAGTGTGTTACCCCTGGTTCCCACTAGAGCTGAAAGGATGGTGCTATATGGCTGTCCTAATCCCTGTAAATGGTCTTCTTAGATCTTAAAGATCATGAGGGAAAGTGTTATTTTGAAATTAGTCAATATCAATACTAGTCAATACTTTTAATAATTCAACTTTTATATTTGCTGTTTAAAATGTTTATGTGTATGATAGGGATAAATAGGGATGGGATTCCCACCCCACATATCTGCCGCTTTCAGGCCAAAGGGAGAGATCCCTGCTCAACTTTTCCCCTCACTATAGGAAATCCTTCCCCCTCAGACAATGGGACCTATTGGTTTTTTGTTCCTGAAAAAATATCTGCCCCTATTACTGGCAGACACCTAAGAGCGACTCCCACTGAGTCCTCTACCTGGGATTACCTTATTTGTCTGTAGACCAGAGTTACCTTCACACTTCGGAATTCCGGAGCCCACACCAAGCGCAAGAAAGACACATAACAGCTATTCTCGGTGTGAACTCTTTATTTTAGCGTGGGTTACAGCATAAAAAGCAAAATCAAGACATAGGCGGGGAAAAGGCAATAGACTATCCCAATCAGTTCTTGATTGGTTCAATTATGTCAATATATTGATGTCCGGGGTGTGTATGGGGTGTGTATAAGGTGTGGCCATACATTGGTTCATGGCACGTCATTACACGTGAGGGAATATTCCAAGAACCAACCTAACCAAGGACTTCTCAGGAAACAGTTGTTTGGGTTCTCTACCAAGGTTTTCACAGGAAAGAATTGTTATGTTCTCATGTTCTTGTGGCCAACACATTCCTAGCACCCAGATAACGGACACTGCACTGTTCTCACAGTTTGAACCTTAAAGCGACAGTTTTCTAAATGTAAGCCTTGTAGCAGCCATTTTGTTACCAAGCCTTGCAGCAGCCATTTTGTTACCTCAGCACCCTTTCACCCCCCCCCCCAGGGGAAAAGTCAAGGGACGGGGCATCCCAAACCGGGATCACCTACCCGGTATGACCGCCTACCCTCTCTTTTAGGGTCTCATGGTGGAGCTCTGCTCCTCAGCACCAGAGGTGCCAATGTACCCTCGCTCGGGCCAGCAGCCAAGACTGTGGAGGCATGTAATATGAGGTAAATTTTGGGACAAACAGGGGTCCGAGCGGAAATAGACAAAATAAGAGGCCGGGAGTTACCCCGGCTACCTGAAATCCCCCTGTGCAAGGAGGAGCCATCATCTTCTGACTTGCTCGCCGTCTGCAGAGATGGAAAACTGGGTAGTGAGTGGGAGGTCCCAGGTATTTATGGATCAGGGAGGGGCTTTCTTTTGCTATCATCTCTGCAGGAACGCCCTCTTCAGGACGATATTACCCACATGTTATGGATTCTTGAAGCGGGGTGTGTGACATACTAAGAATACATAGAAAAAATGCATTTAAAGCCAAACTAAACCCAGGAATTCGACTTCTCTGGGGTTTTGTTCCATGTCCCCCGGGCATCCCAAATAGGGGCAGAGCCTAGTCCCCATTGGTTACCCTTTTATATAGGTGATTTCATTGTGTGTATTATGCTTTGTTCCTTGAGACAGGAGATCAAGTGACTGCTTCTATGTACAGCGCTGTGGTATATGTCAGCGCTATATAATGTATAATAACAGTGTGTGAGTGCGGGGGAGACATTAGAGTGTGAGCTCTGAGGGACAGGAAGTCTTTAGTTCGGGTTGTTGAGGTGTAGTGCAGTGCAGACAGTCTGTAGTTTTAGGACCTACCCAAACATTGCGCAGGAGACGAGCCGCCATTTTGTTGCTGATCCTTCACCTGTGAGACAAATAATATATCAATATATATATATATATCAGAAACAGATCAACATCGGCCGTGTTAATAAATCATCACATAAACCAATTACTTGTTGATAAGTGGACCTAACCCCCCCCCCCCCCGAGTCACAGGAACACTAAACTGACCTGACCCCCCTCACACCATCAGTGACCCTGCATTACAGAGATACTCACTTTATCCTAGCAGAGCTCCATCTGATGGGGGACAGGAAACTCCTGCACCTCACACCATCAGTGAGGCCTGTGTTGCATCTCTGCGAGGTCAGACCCCCAGGACATCTCTATGTGTGGGTGCGCCTGCGCCAGGCCTTTCAGGGTAATGCGGGAGCGCCCACAGCTAGAGGCAAAGTGCGGGGATGTGGCTGGATGACTCAGCGCGGCAATGGAAATTTGAATGGAAAAAGTGCCGCTGAGCGTCCCGCGTAAGGATCCCGAAAAGGTGGGTGAGGTGACCCTGCCAAAGAGGAATAACACTCAATAAAGTCATTTTCTTGGGTGTTGTCCTTCCTAAAGCAGAACAAGCCCCTGCTTGGCCAGTCCTATAATCTTTTTTTATTTTAAGTTTTTATTTTGCAATAAACAGACAGACAAAACAATACAAGTCATCTTGTAAAGCAATTAAGGTGCCGCAGGCAGCCAACTTCATAAATGGCATATAGACTAACAACACTGACCACCATTCACACATCTTTCATTCCGGACTCCGGGGACTCTTGCTACCATCACGGTTCAGGCAAAGGACAGAGAGGCTGATGCACACCAGTTATTAGACGGGGCGTACATGTTCTAAATTCCCTCCCACTTCTCATTGGTCAGGTTCCAACACCCGGCCCAAGCCTCTTAAAATATAATATAAATATCAGACTTGACCCAAGATACTCCCTGCCAGGCCCTACTCCCAGGCTCACTCATCATCAGACGCTGACTCTTGGCTCTGCAGCCATGGGTCCCAGACCTTTTCGAACTTATCCGGCACCCCCCTTGCGGCGTATGTCAATTTATACATAGTGAGTTTCTGGTTAACTAACCTTTTCCAGGCTTGCACTGAGGGTTTAGCGGGGTGTCTCCAATTTATCAGAATGCACTTCCTGGCGTAAAAGAGCAGCAGACGCATCAAGGCCTTCAGAGCTCTCAGTTCCGACAGTGGTTCAACTACCCCCAGAAGACACAGTGAAACAGATCCCTGCATCCGAAAACCCACAACTCTACTGATCAGACCCATCACACCCTCCCAGAAGACCGTCAGGGCTTCACATGACCAGATCATGTGTACCCATGTGCCACTGCCCCTCTCACACCTAGGACATATATCAGTATCAGTTAGGCCCATTCTGTGCAGACGAACCGGGGTGATGTAGGCCTGATGAATCCACTTGGTTTGGATGAATCTATCTCTGGCTTCCACTACCGATGCATGGAAGTTGTCCATTATCTCCTCCCAGTCATCCTGGCCCAGGTTTGGGTCTAAGGCCTGCCATTTAGTCTCAATCTTGCTTCTAGGGGATTCCAGCTCTCCCAACAAGCACTTAAACAGAGTGGAGACGGGTTTTGTTAGGCTCCTGTCTCTGATTGCGTTCTCCGTGCTAGACCCAGTAATCCTCGGGCCCTCCCTGTGGAACTGGGCGTGTAGTGCGTGCCTGAGTTGCAGGTAGCGGAAAAAATCTCGATGGGATATATGAAACTCCTCCTTAATCTGATCAAAGGACACCAGCACCCCCCCCCCTATATAATTGCCCAATCCGATGAATGCCTTTTCTTGTCCAGAACAGCGGGTCCTGCATAGCACCCAGTTCTGGTAACCTAGGGTTGTCCCACAAGGGGGTATAAGGGAACCAAGCCGGGTTCTTATCCGACCTTACCCCTAGCTTAGCTGCCCTCTCCCAGATGTTACTAGCCGCCCTCATACACGTGGTCGCCTCTCGGATCCCTCTCGTACCCCTGTATGCTAGGGAGGCCAACCGTTTGGGGGAGCCCAGCAATGCCACTTCTACCACTGGATTATCCCTCGGCTGGCAGAGCCACCAATGAACAAACAAAAGCTGTGTTGCGTAAAAGTACATTTGCATATGTGGCACCGCCAGAACCCCCGTGTCTATTTGCGCCTTCATTATTTGTCGATTTAGCCTTGGGGGAGATTGTCCCCATATAAAGCTAAAGATGATTGACTCCAGTGCTTTAAAGTGGGAGATAGGAAGCAACACTGGGGAGGCCTGGTATATATACAGGAGTTTTGGAAGAAAGATCATCTTGAATACATTGACCCTGCCCATGACCGACAATGGGAGGCTCGCCCACTGAGTGACTCTCTGCTTCAGTTTCGCCACTACTGGAGAAATATTAAGAGGGATAAACTCATTAGTCTGCTTACTGATCATAATCCCCAGGTATTTAAATTGTTGGACTACCTTCAACCGGGATCTTGGGGAGATATCCCGAGGGTTTGGGCGCACCTACTTGCATCAGGCTAGATTTATCCCAGTTAACTTCCAGGCCGGAAAATCTCCCAAACATCACGATGGTATCCAATGCAGCCTCCAAGGACTCACAGCTGTCCGCTAGGTACAGCAAGGTGTCGTCAGCGTAAAGTGAAATTTTCTCCTCTATCTCCCCCAGCTTCCATCCAGCGATAGTTGGAGAGTTCCTGACAATAATCGCCAACGGTTCAATGGCCAATGCGAAGAGTAATGGCGAGAGTGGGCAACCCTGCCTGGTCCCTCTACTTAATACAAATGGGTCAGAGTAGCATCCATTGACCCGTACTCTGGCCGTCGGACGGCCGTATAACAGCCTGATGATATGAAACCTGCAGGGAGCCCGAATCTGGCCAGCACTGCCCAAAGATAGGTCCACTCAATTGAATCAAAGGCCTTCTCATTGTCCAGTGAAGCAATCGCCCGACTACCATAATTGTCATGCACTATCTGAAGGTTTGACATCAGTCTGCGCAGATTTATCCCCCTAGTGCGTCCCGGCATAAAGCCTGATTGGTCAGGCCCAATCAATTGTAATATGACCCTGTTCAGCCTGATAGCTAGGATTTTAGGCAATATTTTGGCATCTTGATTTAATAAAGAAATGGGTCTATAGGATGCACAGACATCAGAGGGCTTCCCTTCTTTGTGAATAAGAACCACGTGCGATTCATGGAAGGAGGCCGGGAGACTCATTATCCAGCGCCTGTTTCAGAACATCCCAGAGTCTAGGGGTGATCTGTTCTATTTCCTGCTTGTACCACTCGGCCGGCAATCCGTCAGGCCCTGGTGCCTTCCTACTGGGAAGTGCTCTTATCGCAGTCATAACTTCCTCAATAGTGATGGGGGAGTCAAGGGTCTCCCGATCAGCCAGAGTCAATTCTGGGAACTTAATCTGATCCAGATAGTTCTCTAGATCTTCCGTCCCGTAGTTGATTATAGAGGAGTACAAGGCCGAGTAGTACCTGAGGAACTATTGTGCAATTTTATCTCCCTCTGTTACTGTTTCCCCCGCCACCACTATCCCAGCAATACTATTTGACTTGTTCTCAGCCCTTGCTAAATAAGCCAGAGTCTTACCATTCTTATCCCCCTTGTCAAAGATCGTCGCCTGCTTGTATAATAATAGTTTCCTGGTCGATAGTAGCAGGTTATATTCCCGCTTAAGAGACATCAGCATCGAATGGGCCCTATTGTCAGTTGAGGCAATGACTTCCTCTCCGCGTCCGCTAGTTTACTTTCGAGATCTGCCCTTTTCTTCCCCCTCTTTTCCCTAACCGCCGCTATAGCGCTTATGGTGCATCCCCTAGTAACCGCTTTAAAGGCGTCCCGTCTCACCCCAGCAGTCGTCTCATCCGCGTTACACTCCCAGAAGACCTCCGCAGCGGAGGCTAGGCTACCCTTGACTTCAGGGGTCTCCAGCCACAGGGAATTTAGGGTCCATCCCACCCGGCTTGCCCGCGTACGTAATAACCCAACCTCTACTAGCATAGGCGAGTGATCCGAGATGCCTCTCGGGAGATAGTTACAGGTCGTCACCCTTGCCAGTAGGTCAGGTGATGAAATGCGAGGTCTATCCTGGACAAGGATCTATGTGGGACCGAGTGACAGGAGTATGCCTTGTCAGTTGGGTGCTTCCACCTCCACAGCTCCTGTAGGCCCATCGCCTCTGCCCAAGACGCCAATTGCATCCTAGGGCCTGGGCTCCTGTCCAGTCTATCCAACGCTGAGTCCAGCACCATGTTAAAGTCTCCCATCAGCAGTATCGGGGCCGGGGGGTAATTAACTACTTTCTCCATGATCCGGTGCAACACCTGTACACAAAAAGGCGGGGGAATATAAATGCCTACAATAATTATATCCGTATTCATAAGCTTGGCGTGGAGGATCACATAACAACCCTCCCGGTCCATCTGCACAGAGTACAACACGAATGGGGTTCCCTTGGAGATCAGCACGGAGACCCCCCTAGAGTAGGCCGAGAAGAGAGCATGAAATGAGTCCTGGATCCAGGGTCTCCTCAGAGCGAGTTCCCACCGCCCCACCAGGTGAGTCTCCTGGAGGATCACCACATTGGGTCTATATCTCTTAATAAACTGGAGGACTGTAGACCGCTTGATTTTATCATTTAGCCCCCTGACATTCCAGGAGAGGATCCTACAATCACTCATTCTCATAAATCAGAATACAATCCCCATGGTCAAATGTCAATCTCCACTGATAGGCCTGCCCCTCCACCTGTGACCACCCGGCCTTTAGGGTCCGGCTTCCATTCATCTCATTCATACCAACATAACGACATACAATATATAAACTGTTAAACTCTACATTATACATACAATTACCATTCCCAACCACCCCCACCCTGCTCCACCATTTCCCAACTTTGGCGAGCTTCATACCCCCCCAACAATACAATACAACAATGGTGTAACTAGTTGCACCCGGGGTGCAGAGACCCATCGCCTATGGGCCCATAACATAAAATTACTATAACCATATACAGGTTGGCGGCTAGCCGCCAAGGATTCCCAGGGGCGCTTGGAGGTAATCAGGAGCGACAGGAAGGAGTGACCAGGGAGGGGGGGAATGAAGGCAGGGGGGGGGGAGGGAGGGCAATTTAGGCAAGGGAGGTTAACAAGAGCAATAGGATAGTGAAGGGAGGTTCAGGAGGGGGGGTGACCAACACACCATGGGAATCCAGAGCCACAGCTCTCCTGTAGTGATCAGATCAGGATACATTGTAACTAGAGCAGCCAGAACAGGTTTCAACAGTTTCAACAGCCATCAAACAAACGAGACAGAGCGAACTCTGCTTCTGGGCGGAATCTAAACACCTGGCCCCAGCGCCAACAGGGCCGCAGCGGAGGGAGGAGCCCCCCGTCAAGGGACATAGTTATCAACACAAATACTGGTAGATTCAGAGAGCGGCTTTCTCCAGCCTGAGCCCAGTTTGTCAAGCCCCTGGCAGAGAGTCCAGTCATGTATTAGCGTCCTCAGCCAAAGTGAAAAATCTGGTCGCCTCTCCATCTTGCACGCGTAAGTGCGCAGGGAACATCATGGCATATTTTATTTTTTTCCTTCTGAGCCTCTCTCTTACGCCATTGAAGGAGCGCCTCAGCTTTTGGACCTCTGAGGTAAAATCCGGGAATAAGGATAACCGGGCGCTATCTAAGGTCACCACCCCCTTCACTCTAGCTGCAGCCAGGATAGTGTCCCTGTCCCTGTAATGGAGGACTTTGAATATAAAGGGCCTTGGTGGGGCCCCCGGTGGGAGGGGTCTCTTGGGGATCCTGTGCGCTCTCTCCACTGTAAAGAACTTAGGTTCACCAGTGCCAGAGTCTCCGTTATGAGATTTTCTACAAACTGCTCTATAGAGGTTCCCTCCGCTTTTTCGGGCAGACCCAGGATCCGGATGTTATTCCTCCGATTTCTATTTTCGGCATCCTCGGCCCTCCCCATGAGAGTGGTCACCTGCCTCCTCAGGGTGGCGATTTCCCCTGCATGGGTGGGAAGCTGATCCTCTGCGTCTCCGATCCTCCTCTCCGCCTCTCCAGCGCGGTCTCGGATTTTATCCAGATCATGGCGGAAGTAATTAAATTGTTCCTGGATGGTGTCAAATTTAGCTGTGAGGGCACTCTGCTGCAGTATCAGGATTGGAGGTCCCCTGCTCAGCCACGTGCGGGGTCTCCATTGTTTGCAACAACAGGTGACCACAACTGCTTTACGCTTCTTGTTGCCTCTCATATGTAGGGGGCCCCCCGGCAGGATCAGCTCAGTAGGGTTCAGAGGGTTGAACTGCGCTCCTGTGATATGGTCAGTCACTGCAGCCTAGGGTCTTATCGTCTCAGGACAGGGATGTGTAGGGAGCACCCGGGTTACCCCAAACAGTTGTGGGGTAGGTGCCGATAGTAAGGGCTTACCACCCACTCTGAGCACTCAGGATTCTCCTGTGCAGGGATACGGGGAACAGCAGAGCGTTCAGGCAATCCCAAACCAGCCCCACAAGCAGGGGAAGAGGTCTTGCCCCCAGGGCAGCGTTATATGTATTATGGCCCCTTCTGATATGCTTCAAGCTTGCAGGGTAAGTATCTATGCTGTCATGGACAGGGAGCACCCGGGCACTCCGATCAGTCGCGGGGTAGGAGCTGATAGCAGGGGCTTACCTGCCCTCTCTGAGCACGTAGTATTCTCTTGTGCAGGGGATACAGGGAGCAACAGAGTGGGGTAGGAGGTTTCGCCCTCAGGGCAGCTTTTCTATGTATTGTGGCCCCTTCTGATATGCTTCAAGCTTGCAGGGTATCTGTGCTGTCACCCCTCTCCTCCCTTGATTTCTGCCTGAGCTGAGATTAAGCACCAGGGGAGGAGGGGAGGAGAGGAGAGGGCAGGATTGGAGAGGGGAAGAGAGGAGAGGGGAGGAGATGGAGGAGAGCAGAGGAGAAGGCAGGAGTGGGAAGGGAGAAGAGGGGGGAGAGGGGAGGAGTGGAGATGGGAGGAGAGCACAGGAGAGGGTAGGAGAGGGGGGAGAGGAGAGGGGTGGAGAGGGGAGGAGAGGGAGGAGAAGAGAGGGAGGAAAGGGCAAGAGAGCAGAGGAGAGGGCAGGAGAGGGGAGGGGAGGAGAGGATAGGGCAGGAGAGGAGAGGGTAGAAGAGGGTAGGAGAGAGAAGGGGAGGAGAGGAGAGGGGAGGGTAGGATAGGGGAGGAGAGGAGAAGGGAGGGGAGGAGAGGGCAGGAGTGGAGAGGGGAGGGTAGGAGAGGGTAGGAGATGAGAGGAGAGGAGAGGGGAGGGTAGGAGATGAGAAGGGAGGGTAGGAGAGGGGAGGAGAGGATAGGGGAGGAGATGAGAGGGGAGGAAAGGGGAGGGGAGGAGAGGGGAGGAGAAGAGAAGGGAGGGTAGGAGGGGGCGGAGAGGGGAGGAGAGGGGGGGAGGGAAGGAGAGGGCAGGAGAGTGAGGAGAGGAGATGAGAGCAGAGGAGATGGTAAGAGAGGGGAGGGTAGGGTAGAAGAGTGGAGGAGAGGGAGGAGAGGAGAGGGTAGGAGATGAGAGAAGAGGGGAGGAGAAAGGAGGGTAGGAAAGGGGAGGGTAGAAGAGGGTAGGAGAGGAGAAGGGAGGGGAGGAGAGGGTAGGAGATGAGAGAAGAGGGCAGGAGAGGGGAGGGTAGGAAAGGGGTGGGTAGAAGGGGTAGGAGAGGAGAAGGGAGGGGAGGAGAGGGAAGAGATGAGAGGGCAGGAGAGGAGAGCAGAGGAGAAGGGAGGAGAGGGGGTAGAGGAGAGCAGAGGAGAGGGCAGGAGTGGAGAGGGGAGGGCAGGAGTGGAGAGGGGAGGGGAGGAGAGGGCAGGAGAAAAGTGGAGAGGGTAGGAGAGCAGAGGAGAGGGGAGGAGAGGTGAGGGTAGGAAAGGGGAGGACAGGAGAGGAGAGGGGAGGGGAGGGCAGGAAAGGGGAGGGAAGGAGAGGGGAGGAGAGGGAGGAGATGAGAGGAGAGGGGAGGGGAGGGAAGGAAAGGGGAGGGAAGGAGAGGGGAGGAGATGAGAGGAGAGGGGAGGGGAGGGCAGGAAAGGGGAGGGAAGGAGAGGGGAGGAGATGAGAGGAGAGGGGAGGGTAGGAAAGGGGAGGACAGGAGAGGAGAGGGGAGGGGAGGAGAAAGTAGGGGAGGGGAGGGGAGGGTAGGAAAGGGGAGGACAGGAGAGGAGAGGGGAGGGGAGGGCAGGAAAGGGGAGGGAAGGAGAGGGAGGAGATGAGAGGAGAGGGGAGGGTAGGAAAGGGGAGGGTAGGAGAGGAGAAGGGAGGGTAGGAGAAAGGAGGGGAGGGGAGGAGGAGAGGAGAAGCGAGGGTAGGAGAGGGGGGAGAGGAGACGCGAGGAAAGGAGAGGGTAGGAGAGGAAAGAGAGGAGAAGGGAGGAGAGGGGTGAAATACACAAACACAAATGGTTAAATGTGTGGCTGGCACACAGGAAATACTAGACGTCACCTATTGCCAAAAACACAAAGTTTATTGAGTAACTATATATATATATGCAGCACATACATCACACCCTTCTCCCCATTGGATACAATAAAAAGCAATATTGCTAGTAACTAAATGTTAAAGTGAAATAAGTCACCTGAATTCCTAACACTCAAAATAGGGCGTGTGCTGGAAGTCCTACCATGTCTATGGTAAACAGATCATGACAATAGACACCCATTCACACCTAACTGGCAACAAGCTGGACTTTTGAAAAGGAATCCTTGAATTCTTAATAAGGTCTCCTGACCCAGACATTTCAATAAACGTTGGAAATATGGGCATTGGATGATATTTCTGGGAAGTATTGTAATTCTTGTAATATGTCAGTTATGACTATATATTAACCCTTTAAATGCCAAGCACGTAGTTTCTACGTGGTTGCTTCTCCAACCGTTAAGTGCCAAGAACGTAGAAACTACGTGCTTGGCATTTACCTACCTTATGGCCATCGGGGGTCCCTGGGGCCTGTGTAGATCGTGTCCAGCGCCATCTTGGGGTCAGGTCCGGGTCACAGGAATGACGCTCCTGTGACCCGGATTCTCAGGAGCCAATGAGAATGCAGCCCCCACGTCATCAGCCGGCGCCTGCACTAGCTGTATAAATAGCCGTGTGTTCAGGTAAGGAGGTTGTTCTGGGGGTGGGGGTGGTGATCGGCGGCGGCGGCGATCGTGGCCGGTGTGCCCACTAGAATAAGTTGTGGTGGGGTGGGGGGGGGCGTTGGTGGCGATAGGCAGCGTGTAGCGATCGGCGGGGGTGGGGGGGCGGCGGCGATCGTGGGCGGTGTGCTCACTAGAATAATTTGTGGTGTGGTGGGATGGGGGGGGCGTTGGTGGCGATAGACAGCGTGTCGCGATCGGCGGGGGTGGGGGGGCGGCGGCGATCGTGGGCGGTGTGCTCACTAGAATAAGTTGTGGTGGGGCGGGGGGGGGGGGTCGGATGGCGATAGGCAGTGTGGCATGCCCCTCCTCCCACTCCCCATCCCCAGTGTCGCGATCGGCGGCGGGGGTTGGGGGGGGCGGCAGCGATCGTGGGCGGTGTGCCCACTAGAATAAGTTGTTGTGGGGTGGGGTGGGGGGGGGGGCGGTGGCGATAGGCAGTGTGGCATGCCCCTCCTCCCACTCCCCATCCCCAGTGTCGCGATCGGCGGCGGTGGGGGGGCGGCGGCGATCGTGGGCGGTGTGCCCACTAGAATAAGTTGTGGTGGGGTGGGGGGGGGGGTCGGGTGGCGATAGGCAGTGTGGCATGCCCCTCCTCCCACTCCCCATTGTGGCATGCCCCTCCTCCCACTCCCCATCCCCATTGTGGCATGCCCCTCCTCCCACTCCCCATCCCCAGTGTGGCATGCCCCTCCTCCCGCTCACCATGCGCTCTGGGGGGGTTGGTGCCCCTCCTCCCGCTCCCCATCCCCAGTGTGGCATGCCCCTCCTCCCGCTCACCATGCGCTCGTAGGGGTGGGGGGGTTGGTGCCCCTCCTCCCACTCCTTATCCCCAGTGTGGCATGCCCCTCCTCCCGCTCACCATGCGCTCTGGGGGGGTTGGTGCCCCTCCTCCCGCTCACCATGCGCTCTGGGGGTGGGGGGGTTGGTGCCCCTCCTCCCGCTCCCCATCCCCAGTGTGGCATGCCCCTCCTCCTGCTCACCATGCGCTCTGGGGGGGTTGGTGCCCCTCCTCCCGCTCACCATGCGCTCTGGGGGTGGGGGGGTTGGTGCCCCTCCTCCCGCTCCCCATCCCCAGTGTGGCATGCCCCTCCTCCTGCTCACCATGCGCTCGTAGGGGTGGGGGGGTTGGTGCCCCTCCTCCCACTCCCCATCCCCAGTGTGGCATGCCCCTCCTCCCGCTCACCATGCGCTCGTAGGGGTGGGGGGTTGGTGCCCCTCCTCCCGCTCCCCATCCCCAGTGTGGCATGCCCCTCCTCCTGCTCACCATGCGCTCTGGGGGGGTGAGGGGGTTGGTGCCCCTCCTCCCACTCCCCCATCCCCAAGTGTGGCATGCCCCTCCTCCCGCTCACCATGCGCTCGTAGGGGTGGGGGGGTTGGTGCCCCTCCTCCCACTCCCCATCCCCAAGTGTGGCATGCCCCTCCTCCCGCTCACCATGCGCTCGTAGGGGTGGGGGGGTTGGTGCCCCTCCTCCCACTCCCCATCCCCAGTGTGGCATGCCCCTCCTCCCGCTCACCATGCGCTCTGGGGGGGTGGGGGGGTTGGTGCCCCTCCTCCCGCTCCCCATCCCCAAGTGTGGCATGCCCCTCCTCCCGCTCACCATGCGCTCGTAGGGGTGGGGGGGTTGGTGCCCCTCCTCCCACTCCCCATCCCCAGTGTGGCATGCCCCTCCTCCCGCTCACCATGCGCTCTGGGGGGGTGGGGGGGTTGGTGCCCCTCCTCCCGCTCCCCATCCCCAAGTGTGGCATGCCCCTCCTCCCGCTCACCATGCGCTCGTAGGGGTGGGGGGGTTGGTGCCCCTCCTCCCGCTCCCCATCCCCAGTGTGGCATGCCCCTCCTCCCGCTCACCATGCGCTCTGGGGGGGGTGGTGCCCCTCCTCCCGCTCACCATGCGCTCTGGGGGTGGGGGGGGTTGGTGCCCCTCCTCCCGCTCCCCATCCCCAAGTGTGGCATGCCCCTCCTCCCGCTCACCATGCGCTCGTAGGGGTGGGGGGGTTGGTGCCCCTCCTCCCACTCCCCATCCCCAGTGTGGCATGCCCCTCCTCCCGCTCACCATGCGCTCGTGGGGGTGGGGGGTTGGTGCCCCTCCTCCTGCTCTCCAGTGTGGCATGCCCCTCCTCCCGCTCCCCATGCGCAAGTGTGGCATGCCCCTCCTCCCGCTCCCCATGCGCAAGTGTGGCATGCCCCTCCTCCCGCTCCCCATGCACAAGTGTGGCATGCCCCTCCTCCCGCTCCCCATGGGCAGTTTGTACCTGCTGCCACTGATTTTTTTTGGGGGGGGGGTGATCCTGTCATGCCTGTGATGGGGGGTTGCTGCCCCATTGCCTGTAACTAATCTTTCTGTTCACTTTCTTCATAGCCTGTGGATCGCTGTCGCCTTCTGTGGATCGCTGTCGCCTTCTGTGGATCGCTGTCGCCTTCTGTGGATCGCTGTCGCCTTCTGTGGATCGCTGTCGCCTTCTGTGGATCGCTGTCGCCTTCTGTGGATCGCTGTCGCCTTCTGTGGATCGCTGTCGCCTTCTGTGGATCGCTGTCGCCTCCTGTGGATCGTCGTCGCCTCCTGATCGTTCCTCCTCTTTGGTACCCAGTCCCCCTCTTTTCTCCTATTCCCCTCCCCCACATGAAGCTGCACCGGACTCCACCGCTTCGCATTGTAACATATTGGACATACACACACATAAGTTTATGTTTTTTTTTTTTTACACTTTAGCTACACAGTGCACTTTTTTTTTTCTTCAATTTAGGTACACTTTTTTTTGTAATAAACTGACTGCATTTTGATTTGTTTGTTTTTCTTCCTTAACATTGGTACAAAAAAGTTGCAATTCATTTGATCCAGTTAGCAACTTTTAACAGCTTCATTGTCTTCAAGGCAGCCGTACCAGGCTCCAATTTGACCTTTATCCAGTACCAGCAGCAGTTACTCCCTGCTTTGCTTTTTGGGCATGGTGAGGAGCCACCAGACTTAGCTGGTAGTGACAATGAGTGCAGGCTAATTGGAAAGCACTTTATAAAGTGCATTCCCTCCACCAATAAAAAAAAGTATTCCCAAAAGGCCTGCAGGGTATGTAGGAAGCGTGGCATTAGGAAGGATGCGCGGTACTACTGCCCGACATGTCCCAGCCAACCAGGTCTGTGTTTTGATAATTGTTTTGAAATTTATCATACTCAGTTGGATTTTTGATTTATTTTATTTTTTTTTCTGCATACCCCTGCCCTGCCACGCTCCGCTGAAACTGAAGCAGGATACAGGTTACAAAGGCAGAAAACACTTACCTCGCCTGCAGGCAAGCGCCAGCTACTTGGTGGCCAGTACGACCGTCCCAGTGGTCGTACTGGCCCCGGGGAACGGCACTAAACGGTGGGCGTTGTAAGGATTTTATTTTCTCTGTAACTCCCCGCCTTAGCACCAGGGGAGGGTGGCAGGGTTAGCCTGAGACTGGACCTCCACTATAATGTTTACGCTCTGTATGGTCAGTATATAAAGCGCTGGAGCAAGAGCATCTTGTATATTTGTGACACATGATGATTAAAATGTGGGCCCAGTTTCAGGATCTTGATAACTGATCTTATAATCTGATGTCACAGCTACTATATCCTAATTGCATTGGGTTGTTTTGTGTGTCTTTTATAGAACATGCTATACTTTTGGGTTGTTCGGAAACCCTAACCTTGAAAGTAGCTTTGCATGTTGGATATTGTTCTGTTCAGTGGACCTTGCAGTTTCAGATTTAGCTAGTTTTTGCATATTGATTTTTTTTTTTAATTAAAATGTGGTGTGGATTGTGCTTTTTTTAGTATTTTTGCAGGGAAATGCTGTACATGCACGTGACACCTGTTTTGAAAGAAAACATCTCCCACTACAATTAAGCCAGAGTACTCTAAAGCTTGAGGTATGTACTTTCAAAGCATATATGGTTTGTGGGGGGTATTTTATATGTAAAGGGTCGTTTTGGTTAAAAAAAGTGTAAGGTGCGCACTTTGTCAGCAAAGCTGAAAAAATGATGTGAAATGACCTTTACGCGCATGCTTTCGTTTTGGGTGTTTGGCGACCCTACCCTGCGAAGTAGCTATGCATGTTGGGTGGTGTCCTGTTCAGGGGACCTTGTGCTCTCAGATTTAGTGTGTTTTTTCTTGTTGGCATATTATTTTCTTTAGAAGAATGTGGTTTTGATTCTGCTTATTTATATTTTTTAAGGAAAACCCGCTGCAATCAAGTTATTTGCCGTAGGACTACTTGAAGAAAGCTCTGCACATAACAACAAGCCTGGTACTCCTTGAAAGCTTGAGGTGTGTACTTTCATGGAATATATACTTTGGGGGGTGTATTTCAAAAGTAAAGAGTTGTTTTTCTTGAAAAACTGCAAGGTGCTCATAGCAGTTGTATTTTATCTGAAAATCTCCTAAAGCACTGTCTCAATTTGGGGGAGTCTCCTGGGCAGGAAAGGGTGTCTACCAATACATATGTGGTACCATTGTAACCGGGAGAAATTGGGCTTTTACACGCAATACAATTTTATTGATAAAATGAAATTTTTTACTTACAAAAAACACTACACAATGTAAAAAATAGCATTTTTTTTACCACATATTTCACCCCAAAATATTGCTTAAGTACTGAAAAAAATTACAAACAGGCTATTCTATGTTAAAGCCCAAATTGTGCCAAAAAAATATATATAATTTTCCTAGGAAATCCCCAAACATTCCTTCAAAAATTACACTTAAACATGCGGAGCACAAAATGTTGAAAAATGGTCTGGCAACAAAGGGTGACAAAATCTCCAGGTAGGCTGGCACTTAAAGGGTTAATGAGGGTCTCATTCAGGACTATAAGACCTTTCATTTGATATTAAACATGGTCTACATATATTGTCCAGAGCCTGATAATCCACATAGTAACCGACCCTGGATGATATACATTTGGTGTTTAGGTTCATTTAACTAAGAAATTAATGAATTTCTTGGTTACAATATGATAACATGCATATTGTGGGAGTTATACCCTCTATGAAATATACATCTAATCTCATAGAGACCGGATGTGGGACGACCTTGGCAGACACTCCCACGAGGCGGGCAATGCTGGCCACTCCCCCTATTGTTCAATACATTAAGCTGTACAGGGGGGAGACAGTCAGTCATTGGATAATGTGCTAAGTATCTCTATCTGTCTCTGCATTATCTCTCTCTATATCCACTATAACATATATTGTACTGTAACTAATGTATAACTTACTCCATAAGTATCTCTATCTGTCTCTGCATTATCTCTCTCTAACCATTATAACATTAAGGCCCTTATTTATGAAGGAATAGCGACAGGTAGCGACTGGTGAGCGGCCGGTAATGACGGGCCCCGCCACGAGAACGCCGGCTCCCCACCACAATCACACATTTATCAAGCCAATCCTGCTTAGCGCCTGAGATAGCGCCATATAGCGACTCATTCATCATTATTCCAGCCTCAGCCCACAACGCCAGCGTCCGACCTTGAACAGCGACAGGTATGACCTCTCGCTACCTGGCGTTCTCCAATGCATTTCAATGGAACAATCTTTAAATATTAATAATTAATTGTTATTAATGTTTTTTTTTCTGTGACCACTTCTGCCATGTTAGATAATTTTTTTAAGGTAAAAAAAAAAAAATGTGCAGAATTGATATTACAGGTCTGATATTAATGTATTCGTATTACTAAATTATTTAAACATTTTTTTTTTTTGGTTTCAAAAAATATGGTTGTTTGGGGGTTAAAAAACTACTTTTAACACATCGCCGCCAGCGCTCTGGGGTTTAAACATGCATTTCACAGCGCGAGAATTTTTGGAGCGTGATTTTTTGATGAATATGGAGGGAGCCGGTCGCTCTGACCAGTCGCTATCATGCGCACCCATACATCGCGGAACCTGTCAAATAGCGACTCGTCACCTTGTATTCAACATTACTGCACACCGACTGAGTCGCTATCAACAACCGAACAATGGACAAGCACAGCGACTACTAGCGGGCACTGTGAAAATACCACTACAGTCGCTCAACTGTCGCTACATGTCGCTATTAATGAATCGGCCTCTTATTGTACTGTAACTAATGTTTAACTTACTAATTTATGTAACAACTGCTTATAATAATACCATTTTGTGAATACTCACCTGTAAAATGGGTATTCTAAGTATGTCACACACCCCGCTTCAAGATATCCATAACCTGTGGGTAATACCGACCTGTAGAGGGCGATCTGCAGAGATGATAGAAAAAAGAAAGCCCCTCCCGGTCCATAAATACCTGGGACCTCCCACTCATTCCCCAGTATAAATATAGCAGTAAGGAAAGGGACCAAATATAAGTCATAACAACGCAAAGTTCACAATATGAAGGATCCAGAATACCAAAGGGCGGGGTGAAGAGGGGTGTGTGACATACTTACAATACCCATTTTACAGGTGAGTATTCACAAATTGGTATTATTCTAAGTATGTCACACACCCCGCTTCAAGATATCCATAACCTGTGGGACATCCAATAGCAGTGTCCATAAAGGGCGGGGATCCAAAAGAAGGCAACAAGGCACAACTTAAACCACTGCAGCCTGCAGAACTTTGCGGCCAAAAACAGCATCCGCTGAGGCCCGAACATCAGCCTTGTAAAACTTGGATAAAAGTGTGAACAGAAGACCAAGTAACGGCCTTACAAACTTGCTCAACAGAGGCCTGGTGCTGGAACGCCCAGGACGCCCCAACCGCACGAGAAGAATGAGCAGTAACACGAAAGGGGGGACTCCTCCCCTTAGCAGAATAGGCCCCAACAATGGCCTGACGAATCCATTTACTAATGGAAGACTTGGCGGGCGCCAAACCCTTCCTAGGCCCAAAGGGCACCACAAAAAAAGCATCAGTCTTACAAAAGGAGGACGTCACCACCAAATAGTACTTCACAACGCGAACCACATCCAAAGAATGTAGAGACCTCTCCTTGTCGTTGCTGGGATTAGGACACAGAGAGGGCAGAACAATGTCCTGATTTAGATGAAAAGCAGAAACCACCTTAGGAAGGAAATCCGGCTTAAAGCGAGAAACCACCTTGTCCTGATGCCTCTCGAAGTACGGAGCTTGAATGGACAAAGCCGCCAACTCAGAGACACGCCGAACAGAAGTGATAGCTACCAAAAAGGCCACCTTCTGCGTAAGCGAAGACAAGGCAATATCCTGCAAGGGCTCAAACGGAGGACCCCGAATGGCAGAAAGAACCAAGTTCAAATCCCAAACTGGAACCAAAGGCTTCCTAGGAGGCCGAACATGCGTAACCCCCTGGAAAAAAGGTCTTGACCAAAGGATGAAGCGCAAAGGACCTTTGAAAGAACACCGCCAGGGCAGAAACCTGCCCCTTCAGAGTACTAAGCTGGAGCCCCAGATCCAGACCATGTTGAAGAAACTCCAGGATTCTGGAAATAGAAAATTCCCTACAAGGGAAAGCCCTGACCTCACACCAATCAATATAAGACCTCCAGGTCCTATAGTAAACGGTAGAGGAAGACCGCTTCCTAGCGCTAATAAGGGTTCGAATCACCGCATCAGAAAGACCTTCCTCCTTCAAGATGGAGGTTTCAGCAGCCACGCCGTCAAAGCCAGCGATGGTAAATTGGGATGACGTAGCCGACCCTGGGTGAGCAGGTCCGGCAGCAGGGGCAGAACGAACTGATCCTCTGCCAATCTTACCACGTCTGTGAATCAAACCTGTCTTGGCCACCTTGGGGCCATCAGAATTGCTGACGCGCCCTCCAGGGCCAGCTTGTGAACCACTCTGGCTACCATTGGAAACGGAGGGAACAGGTACAGAAACCCCAGATCCCTCCAGTTCAGGGACATGGCATCCACTGCTAGAGCCAGTGGATCCTTCGAGAGAGACACAAATACCGGAAGTTTGTGATTGTGACGAGAGGCAAGGAGGTCCACCACCGGTGACCCCCACCTGAGACAAATCAAGCGAAACACCTTGGGACTGAGAGACCATTCCCCCTGGCGAGATGAGGACCTGCTCAGAGAGTCCGCCTCCGTGTTCTCCACTCCCGGAATGTAAACTGCCGAGGTGCACGGGACGTGGCTCTCCGCCCAGTCGAGAATCAAAGACACTTCCCTGAGGGCACTCCTGCTGCGAGTCCCTCCCTGGTGATTGATGTATGCAACTGCCGTCCGATTGTCCGATCGAACCTGAACCGGCAAGCCCTGCAACTGATGAGTCAAGCGAAACAGAACCAACCTGATGGCTCTCAATTCCAGTACATTGATGGGCTCGTGAGCCTCCTGAGGCACCCACAGACCCTGAAACCGAAGATCCTTCCAGAAACCCCCCCATCCTGATAGACTGGCATCCGTGGTGACCGTCTCCCAACAAGGAGCCAGAAAGGATCTGCCCCTCAACAGATTGATTGGATCCAGCCACCACTGAAGGGAGCGCCGAACCCGGGGGGTCATCAGGAAGGACTGATCCAACGATAGTGGAGACCTGTCCCAAACCGCCAACAGATGAAGCTTTAGCATCCTTGTGTGAAACTGAGCAAAGGGAACTGCCTCGAATGAGGCCACCATCAATCCCACCAGTCTCATCCCTAGCCGGATGGCCAGACGAGGGATGGACAAGAGAAGCCGAACCAACTCCTGAACCTTGGACTGAGGAAGAAACACCTTGGCCTGGGAAGTATCCAGAGACATTCCCAGAAAGGTCACTACCCTGGACGGAGAAAGGGAGGACTTGGGGTAGTTGATCACCCAACCGAATCTCTCCAGAGTGGATACCACCGTCCTGGTGTCCAACTCTGCTTGGCTGAAGGAAGACACCATAATGAGAAGATTGTCCAGATAAGGCACAATGCGTATACCCCGGGCTCTGAGTAGAGCCATTACCCCAGCCAGCACTTTGGTGAAAACCCGTGGAGTCGAGGTAAGACCGAAAGGAAGTGCCACCAACTGAAAATGCCGATCCTCCACCACGAACCTGAGAAACCTCTGGTGCGCTGGAAAGATCGGAACATGCAGGTAAGCGTCCTTGATGTCTATGGACGTCAGAAAGTCCCCCTGACGAAGAGAGTAGATAGCTGAACGCAGCGTTTCCATGCGGAATTTCCGCGGGCGGACGAACCTGTTGAGTATCTTCAGATCCAGGATGGGTTGAACCGAGCCGTCCTTCTTGGGTACCGTGAACAGATTGGAATAAAAGCCCCGGCCCTGGTCTGAAGGGGGCACTGGGCAAATGACAGCCATATCCAGAAGACTCTTTACTGCCGCCTGGAGCCCCTGCGCGGCCAGAGGGTCCGAAGGCACCTGAGACCTGAAGAATCTGGGAGGGGGGCGGAGCTCGAACTCCAGCTTGTAGCCGGGAGTCACCACTTCCCGGATCCATCTGTTCGAGACCTCCCGATCCCAGACCTGGGAGAAGTGTTGCAGCCGTCCCCCCACCCACATGGGTAAGGGCGCCCCTCATTGCTGAGCTGGTTTAGCAGCGGGTTTGGGCTTAGAGCCCCAACTGTATCCTGGACGGGCACGTCCTCTGCCCCTGTTCCCGGAATCTCCTCTGGATGACGGGAAAGCAAATCCCCTGCCAGCTCTGGCCCCACGAAAGGAAGGAGCAAAGGAAACCGCCCCCTGAAAGGAATGGCGTTGTTTCTTGCGTTGAGGTAACTTACCACCTTTGGCGACGGAATCCAATTTCTCTCCAAAGAGCCTTAATCCTACAAAAGGGAGAGCCGTCAGCGACTTTTTGACACAAAATCGGCCGCCCACTGGCGCAACCAAACCGAATGCCGAATAGTCACTAGCAGAGCCGACGTCCTGCCACACATCATTAGAGTGTCATCCAAGGCGGCTAGAACAAATGACAAAAACAATTCACACCTTTTAAGGCCAAGGAACTCGTCACTACCCGGATCAAGTCCGGAAGAAGTCAACAGGTCCCTGACCACCGACCTGGTAGCCACCACCATCAGCGCCGAAGCACAAACGGGCCGCATGGCTGACCCAACACTGGCAAAACCATGACAAGCCATCTGGTCAATGCGTTTATCCTCACCATCTTTAAGAGTGGAACAATCAGGGGTATTTAAAACAGCAGTGTTGGACAACCCCAGAATCGGTGCATCCACCTCGGGAGGGGACGCCCAATGCTTAACCGTATCCAAAGGGAAGGGATATTTTTTGTCCCAACCCTGAGGAATACCTGGGAGCCGAGCAGGCCTCTCCCATTCCTTAGCAATAATTCCATCAAAATGCTTTTGATTAGGAAATTCCAAGCGCGGCCTGGATTCCTCGAAAAACTCCCCCTTTTGCTGTGGAACTGCCTCAGGAGGAGAAATAGCCAAAACCTCAAACATCTGAGCCAGAACGTTAGGAGTATCCGAGGATCTCCCCAAGTCCCGCTCGGTATCAGTGCCAACAAACTGCTGATCGTCTGAATTATCTGATTCCTCATATACCTCCCCTTCCTCCAGTGGGGAGTAATTGGACCAATCAAGATTATCCACATCATCAAAGTCAACCACCGGTGACAAGTGCTTTCTCTTAGCCGGGGCCTTTTGGGCGACCGCGCTGGAGAATAATTTTTCAAGGTTGGCCAATCTGGCACACACCTCAGATTGCAGCTCCCCACCCATGACAATGTCACACGGGGTACGTATCAAGCTGGGAGGGGGAGGGGAAGTGACCGGCGGTGCTGACCCAGACGCCTGGGGTCCGGACTGCCGCGTAATAGTCTGCTGTGCACATGGTATACACAGAAGTACATCATCCCAAGTAAGGGATGCCCCACACCCCATACACTTCCGGGATTGCCCAGAGGGGAGCCCGAGCCCAGTATCTGGGGACGCCTCCATACGGTGAACTTATAGGTAGTCGCTATGACCAAGGGAATTACGCATATAAGCAACCCGGGATGCCCCTTTAATGTCCCAAGTGGGAGGATTTGCAATAAGCCAATTAAGAACCCCGGGACCCTAGGACCGGGAGAAACCCCCTAACACCACTGTAGGTTAAATCTGAAAAACATAATAAAAAGGCTAATAAGAAAAGCGGAGTATAGAATAAATATATATATATGACATAAGAATATATAATTATAGGTGATGGAACAGAAGGGTGGGGCCCACCGGGCCACTCACTGTGGTCCTGAAGACAGCTTCCTCTCACCGTGAGGTAAAGAGCAGCTCTGAGGAGAGAAGGGGGCGTGGCCAGGGCACAGAGCGCGAAGCGCCAAGCTCCGCCCCCTTCTGAGGAAACAGGCACAGAGAAAAAGCACCTCAGCAGTGTCTGTGACACAGGGGCGGGGCCGCAGCACTGGAAAGCCCGGCCCCACCCCCAAGAGTGAAAGCATGAGGGGAGAATGCAAAAAGCCCGGCCCCGCCCCTTTTACCTCAGGGAAAAAGCCTGCATAAGAATGGCGGCCACAGCGCCGTTTTGACAGAGAAATACACGCTGTTATGAAGTAATAAATAAGTTAATAACTATTGGGAAAATAATTTAATAAATTAATACATTAAAACATTATTAAGGGAGGGGGGCGTGTCCCGACATGCTGGTGGACGGACGCACCTAGAGGCTCTCCTGCTCTCCCTATCCCGTTTTCCCATTTATTTGGCGTCTGGGACCCGGGGAAAGAGATGTCCAAAAAGCAGAGGAGACAGGGAAGAAATAGGAGCGGCGGTGGAACCCCCTCAGGCCGTGGGGACTCCTCCAAAACTAAACATCGAGAGGTCACCGAGAGGACCAAGATGGCGGCCGAGGAGATAGCACGCTGGCGCGGTGGCAGAGAAGGTGACCCGGCGGCTTCCTCCTCCCCTGAGTGCTCTGGAAGGGAGGACGAGTTGGAGCTATGCCCCGTACGCGCTGCGGGGGCGAGATCGCCGAGGGCGACAGCGGCGGGAGAAGTGAACCGGCAGGGAGGTGAGGAGGCTGAGGCCGGGTGCAGCAAGATGGCGGCCGGCGCCCGCCCGCCGGCTCGACCGGGCCCTGCGAGCTCTGTGGACAGAGACCTGGAGGATGACGGGGATGGGGAGACCCACCTGGCGGGACTGCCCGGAGCCGCTGGCAGTGCGGTCGTTCCACCTCAGGCGCTGGCACAGGTATGCGGGTCTGCTGGGGTGGAGGGCTGGAGGAGCAAGTTGGAGACTGCTGCCCCGGATCTGAGCTCCATAGCGTCGCCTGCTCCCGGCGCCTTAAAGGGACAGCGCCCAAACTGTGTGTCCTCACACAGACATCCATCAGACCCTGGGGATCAGGTCCTGGCCCCTGAGGATTCACCCCCCGACCACAGCCACTCCACTTGGGCTGACCGCCTGAAAGGCCCACCCGATTTAATGGGCCCACCCCTGCCCCTGATCCGAACGACAGTCTTGAGCCCCAGCCCCACGGGCAACACTACATGCGCCCCGGATGACAGTATGCCGCAGCCTCACAATCCGGATGCATCCCGGCGAGCCACTGGGTGTATAAACAAAATGCCGCACCCCTCTAGACCTGAGCGAAAGCCCCCCGCGCACCTGGGCAGGTTCGCTTACACCCCCCATGAAGGGAACAGACTGTCGGAAGCCCCACTTCCTCCTTTGCGACACATGGAGGGGGATCAGCGAGCCAGTCACCAAGTGCCTCCTCAGAGGCTAGAGAGGCTTAGACCTCCAAGGTGGGGCGCCAGTGAGCCCACGGGTGGCCGGGACGCAGGGCTGGGGTCACCCGTCTCACCACTCCGGCCCTCACCAGTTAAAGACCAGCTAGCCCAGGATGGCAGCCCAGAGCTGATGACGCCCGCTGCCTCGCCCACGGCGCATGCCTCAGAGGAGCCGATAAACTGGAGCATACATGCACAAGTTGAAATTCCAGCTGAGGAGAGGCCCTCCGAGAACCAGATTCATTTGGAAACTATCTCTCTCCTGAGAGGCATCCCTTCCAGAGGCGAGATTGAAGACCTAATTGCCAAATACGAGGCGAGTTATAGACGAGAGATCCAGGTGGTCCGCCGAGAGGTGGCCGAAGTAGAGACCAGAGTTCGGACCTTGGAGGCGGCGGGACCCTCCTACGCTGACCGTCTGCAGATCCTAGAGACGAGGTGTAACCATCAAGAAGCAATGTTGTCCGCCTGCCAATTACACCTCGATGATCTGGAAAACCGAAACAGAAGAAACAACCTTCGGATCAGAGGGATTCCAGAATCACAAGGCGCCGAAGACGTTAAAGCGGTAGTAACCTCTATCTTTAACGAAGTCTTGGACAGAGACCTCTCTACCCCCATTGAGCTGGACAGAGCTCATAGGGCCCTGGGCCCCAGGAGTACGGATCCAGCGTTCCCTAGGGACATTGTCTGCAGGGTCCACCTATTTTCCCTGAAAGAGAAAATTTTGAGAAAAGCTTGGGACAAGAGCCCACTCATCTACCAGGGGGCGCCGTACAAGATTCTGCAGGACTTATCCAAGCGGACTTTACAGATGCGTAGAGTGTTAAGGCCTCTCCTCGACACCATCGGCTCCGCGGGGGCGTCGTACAGATGGGGCTACCCGTTCCACCTAATTGTCAGGGGCGAGAGTGGGGTCTTTGTCTTGAAAAAGCATCAGGATCTGGGAGACCTATTTGCCTTTCTGAAATGTGACCCTGTGGACATCCCTGATTGGCTCACCCTCGAGGGGACTCTGCCGCCCTCTGGCCCACCCAGAAGGAGAAAGCGGAATCTGAGGAGCTTCCGGGACCTCGAACGTCTCAGGGGCCCGCCCAGGCGGCCATCGGCGGACTATGGAACGCTGCCCAGATTGGAACCTGTGCCGCGCGCCTCGGACGGCACCGGCGGGATGGGGGTTCGGTCTGGCCCCCGCTCTCCGCTGGCCCGTCCGTCGGGGCGTGGGAGAGGTCGAGGCCCGCCTCCTGATAGCTGACTTGTTTACAACTCACGCTCGCCATAGCTTTTTTACCCCCGTTTGATACAGTGATTTTATCTCTCTCTGTTCTGTTTTGGATTGTTACGTTTACAGGTTTGCGTTAAATGTTGTACTGACTCTGTTTTTCCATGCTTAAACCTTTATTGTGTGGGGGCCTGGGGCCCCGTCCATGGATCCTTCGGGCCTGTGGGCTGGGTCCCCCGCCCCTTCCCCCCCCCCCGGCCTCCCATGTCTGCCGAATTATTAAGTGTTTGGCACCATTAAAGGGGGGGAGAGTTCGGAATTGGGTTCCCGTTGAGTCCTCCCACTCTTGCCGGACACAGCACCCCCCAATAGGCTGGTCTTCCGGATATCTGTCCCACGTTGACCGTAGTTACCCCGTTTTTAGGGGTCCGTTAGTGTTTGCTCCCTCCTCTGTGTAGGCTAGAGCCTCCACAACCCTTCTCTCTTACCTTCCGGTTCTTTCTCCCCCCTCTCTCCCATTCCCTCCCCTTCCCTAAAAGAGAAGCGAACCGGCTCGGTCCCCCCCCCCCCCCCTTTTTCTTTCTTCCCCTCTCCTCTGGGTTGAGAGACCCGTGGGCATCCTCGGCGGATGCTCGGGCCACCCCGGCGGCCTGTCGCACCCCCCGACATGACAGAAATACAGATTGTATCGTTAAATGCTAAGGGACTTAACAACCCAGAAAAGAGATCCCTCATACTTAGGAACCTTAGGGGCCTTAGAGCCCAGGTGGCCTTCCTCCAGGAAACCCATTTTAAGGCAGGCAAATCGCACTCCCTAGGTGACAGGAACTACACAAGGGCATACCATAGCTACTCTACGGACTCCAGGTCGCGTGGGGTTAGCATTCTCCTAAGCGCGTCCCTTCCTTGGGAACTGGATGATTTTATAACGGATGAGGAGGGGAGGTGGATCTTCCTGAAAGGGAGGATTGCCTCCTGTAGCTACACCTTTGCCAATGTGTATCTTCCTAACACCAATCAGGTGGCCTTTCTGGAGTCGGTCCTCAGCTCATTGGCCGCCTTCAGGGAGGGAGAATTGGTGATGGGTGGCGACTTTAATTTTGCCCCCGACCCCCTCCTAGACATATCGGGCGGAAGCCCCCATGAACCATACAGGAGGCTTAGAAGGTTGAAGAAACTGCTCTCTCTTCACCAATTAATCGACCCATGGAGAGTCTTACACCCCAACGAGAAAGATTTCTCGTTCTATTCTGCCCCGCACCAATCATACTCCAGGATTGATTGGTTCCTGGTGCCCCAGGCCTCCCTATGTCGGATTTCGGATGCTACCATTGGCCACATCACGTTGTCGGACCATGCCCCCATCACTTTGACAGTTTCCTGCCCTGTACCGATACCGAAGTGTTGGTCATGGAGGCTTAATGCTTCCCTACTGGAGGACCAAAACATTTTGGAAGAAATACAGGCAGAAATCAAGAATTATTTCCGACTCAACTCTTCCCCTGATATTGGCCCAGGGACTCTGTGGGAGGCACATAAATGTGTCATTAGAGGCATTTTTATAAAGATTGGGGCCAGAATCAAAAAAGAGAAGGCTAAACAAGTGCAGGACCTATTAGTTGAAATCGGGAGAGTCGAGAGGTTGCACAAAAAATCCCTGGCCGCAGACTACCTACCTACCCTCATTTCTCTGAGGGAAAAGCTCAAGACGTTGGGTTGTGACAAAATTAGGGCACAGATAAGTAACTGCCGTAGGATCTATTATGAATCGGGAGACAAATGCGGCAGACTGCTGGCTAGGGCCCTGAGGGAGGAGCGGTCTAAAACATATGTCCCTAAGATAGCTACCCCGGGTGGGCGGGTCACTCATCTTTTTGATGAAATTGGGGAAAGCTTTAGGAAATTTTACGAGCAGCTCTACAACCTCCCGAAGGACAGAAGCCAAGGGGTGCGAGACACCATTGAAAAGTATATCTCGGAGTCTGGCCTCCCTAGATTACCCAGAGAGATTCTTGAGGGCTTAGAGGATCCCCTGACTATCGCTGAGCTGCATAAAGCAGTTTTTAGTTCGGTGGGTGGGAAGGCCCCCGGCCCAGATGGTTTCAGTATGCCATATTACAAAAAATTTTTCCCTCTCCTCGCCCCGAAGCTCCTGGCTGCCCTTAACTCGATCAAGGACGGGAAGGCCCTCCCTCCAGACGCCTTGAGAGCACATATAGCGGTCATCCCGAAAGAGGGAAAGGATCCGGCACAATGTGCAAGCTACAGGCCGATATCCCTACTGAACTCCGACCTGAAATTGTTTGCAAAGGTATTGGCTACAAGACTGGCCCCTCACCTACATCACGTAGTGGGCCTTGAACAGGCCGGGTTCATGCCACACAGGGAGGCCAGGGATAACACTATTAAAGTGTTAAACCTGGTCCATCTGGCCCATCAGAAAGGAACCCCAACCCTTCTCCTGGCAACAGACGCCGAGAAGGCTTTCGATCGGGTCAACTGGGACTTCATGCTTGCCACGCTCAGACATATTGGGCTTGGACCGAACGCCATGGGCTGGATAGGTAGCTTATATGGGGCCCCCTCAGCTGCAGTCCGGGTTAATGGGGTATTGTCCGACTCCTTTGGGATTTCGAACGGGACGCGCCAGGGGTGTCCGTTGTCGCCCCTTATCTTTATACTTACACTAGAGCCCTTCCTATGCAGGATTCGCCAGAATCAGAGTATTGCAGGCCTCTCGATCAACTCTCAACAGTATAAAGTCGCAGCATATGCTGATGATTTAATCTTTAGCCTGTCTTGCCCTGAGGTATCTCTCCCCAATCTTGTATCCGAGTTGAAATTATACGGAGATCTATCCGGATACAAGATTAACTATCAAAAATCGGAAGTTCTGAATATTAATATTCCGGTTCGGCGATTCACTGTACTTCGTGACTCCTTCCCGTTCAAATGGGCCAGGGATAGTATCACCTATTTGGGGACTAAACTTTGTAGCGACCTGACAAAAATCTTTGACTTAAATTTCCCGCCCCTGCTGAAGAAGTTTGAAGAGGAGACGAGGAGGTGGTCAAAGGGTTGGTTGTCTTGGTTTGGGCGGTGCAACGCGGCCAAAATGAACTTGCTTCCCCGGTTGTTGTACCTACTCCAGGCTCTCCCAGTGAGAATCCCACAGAGCTTCCTGAGAAATGTTAGAGGGGTCTTCACCAGATTTGTGTGGGGGGGCAGGAGACCTAGACTCAATGCAAAGCTACTGTCACTTCCCAAGGAACGGGGCGGTCTGGGATTCCCCGATCCTCTTTTATATCATGCCGCGGTCCACCTCAGTCGGATTGTCGACTGGTGTCTTCATAGGGGGCACAAACAGTGGGTAGAGTTAGAGCAGGGCTCCACTGGCTACCACATGGCGGGACTAGCATGGGTCGATCCCCAGGACATACCGGGTGCCATGAGGCATCCTACAGTGGGCGCCACCATCAAAATCGCCCAGAGACACCTTGATCACCCTGATATATCCCCTGGCCCCTCCCCAATGATTCCTGTCCTGGGCAATCCCAAATTTCCCCCGGGGGGGGAGGGACTTACCCCGAGGGCTTGGCTCAAAGCGGGTATTTTCAGGGCATGCCACTTCAGGGAGGGAGCTGACTGGTTGGATTTGCGCTCACTGGCCCAGACTAGGGGCCTTCCGGTTTGGACAGACTGGCAGTCGGTCCAAGTGGCCAGCTTCCTTCGGTCTCTGAGGATCCCTGTTGGGGGCCTGCGGGCTCCATCCCCATTCGAGTCTCTCTGCTCCAGCCCGGGAGCGGTCCAGCACACCTTATCCTACACGTACAAATTACTCACTTCCCCCCGGGAGGGAGAGAGACCCTTGTATGTTGGCAAGTGGGAAGCCGACTTGGGGATCTCCCTGGCTCCTGATCAGTGTCGGAAACTCTTGAGCATGCCGCATAAAACCTCTATATGTACCCGTATCCAAGAATGCAATTTTAAGATTCTCTCTAGATGGTATAGGGTCCCGGCGGTTATCAGTAAATGGTCGCCAGAGACCCCAGACACCTGCTGGCGCTGTAACGGAGATAGAGGTGATATGCTTCATGTTTTCTGGTCATGCCCGGTGCTGGGGGGTTTCTGGGGCTCGGTAAGGGACATTGCGAGCAGGGTGACGGAGGAGGATGTGCCAGCTGATCCCGCCTCCTGCCTCCTACACCTGACCAGTGTTCCTTTAAAAATCTATAAAAGATCCCTGCTATGTCACCTACTCAACGCAGCTAAGATGTGCATCCCCCTTAAGTGGAAATCTCCAGATCCACCCACGGTGGCGATGTGGATTTTGAAGGTTAATGAAATCATGAGATATGAAAGTGTAATCTTATCGCGAGACAACAGATTTGATTCCTTTACAAAGACCTGGTATAATTGGCTATGTTTTTCTGAATCGGCGGATTGTTCTGTTCTCTTGGGTGATGCCCAGGATTCCTCTGCCTAGTCCCCCCCTCCTCTTTTCTTTCTCCCCCCCCTCCCCCCTCCACCTCCTCTCTCCCCCCCGTATCCCCCCCCCTCACATTCTCCCCCCCCCCCTCCCCCCCACCTACCCACTTACCCCCACCCCACCCCTTACCCCCCCATCCCTTACCCCCCCTCCCCCTCCTCCCCCCTCTTCTCTCCACCCCCTCCTCCTCCTCCCCCCCCCCTTCCCTCTCTTTCTCTTTCCCTCCCCTCTTCCCCCCCCCTCCCCTCCCTTCCTCTCCTTTCGTTCTGTCATTCCCCCCTCCCCCCCCCGTTTCTGCCACATAAAACGTTCCTGACTCAGACACTCGAGTTGGGCTTAGAATGATTTTATTCTTAGTGTACCTTATTGTTTGATTCGCATGACAACTCCTTGGTAATGTCTGTATCGATATTTTCTGGTTCTTATTACCTGTGGCTTACATTCAATGTATGTTTACTGTTTTGAAAAACTCATAAATAAAGAATTTAAAAAAAACATTATTAAGGATTAATGATTACAAAATTTGGACCTAACACCGAATAAGGGGCCCTGCTCCTACCCTCTGCTATCCTGCTAGAGAGAGGGACATTACCCAAAGGGGGGGACCACCCAAAGTGTAAGGCCAAGGGACGGGGCATCCCAAACCGGGGTCACCGTCCCAGATGACCGCCTACCCTCTTATATAGGGTCTCACGGGAGAGCATTTGCTCTTAAGCACCTAGGGTGCTTTTCTACCCTCACCCGGACCGTCAGCCTAGGCTGGGAGGCATGAGGTAACAGGAAAAAAAGGGATCCGGGTGGAAATAGATAACTAAAAGGGTCGGGAATCATCCCAGCTACCTGAAATCCCCCTGTGCAAGGAGGAGGCATCATCTTCTGACTTGCTCGCCGTCTGCAGAGATGAAGACTGGAGAGTGAGTGGGAGATCCCAGGTATTTGTGGACTGGGAGGGGCTTTCTTTTTCCTATCATCTCTGCAGGACGCCCTCTTCAGGTCGGTATTACCCACATGTTATGGATATCTTGAAGCGGGGTGTGTGACATACTTAGAATATATGTTAGTTACGTTGCTCCGGTTCAACCTGTAATAAAGATTATGTTAATATGTGCAGAGTCCAGTGGGTCTGAACTTCAGAGATCCTGTCAGTAATTCTCTGGACTTGTAGATTTCTGGCTGCTGTTGATGGTAAGCTCGGTTTCACTGAAGCCCTCTGTGAGACTGGATCCAGATTGGGGAAGATCTCTCTCACAGATGATTCTTTATAAGCCAAGAGATGTTCTGTTCCTCCTGAGTGGGGGATGGGTCTGGAGCTTACATGGGGCAATCACCCCGGGGCAAGTTCACAGTTCCAGTGGCTCAGCTATCTGCTCTGGAGGTTTTATAAGGGGCTCCCACAGGTACTGCTCCAGGGGATAGAGCACAGCAGGCTTGAATGCTGGCTAGGCTGATGGCAGTGAAAGTGGGAGGTAGTTGTTCCCACACCGTGCTCCAAACCCCAACTTGATGGCCTGTGTCCCTCAATCCAGACACCAGGGGCTTCAGCAGGCTTCTCCCAGGGGGGTCCTTTTGGTGTGTGTCCTTATGAGGTGGGACAGGGACAGTGTATCCCTCTTTTGGCAGTTCCTTGCTAGGTCCCCCCACAGCACCAATCCCCCTACCTTCTGCCAGCCTCGGATGGAAATGTCTGGTGACCTCTGAAACAGTGCAGGCTGGATTTCTCGTCCACCGACCTGCAGTCTGTCCTCCTGGCACGCTCCCGCAGGGTGTCTTGTCTTCTGTGAAACTCAGCAGAGGGGGGGTGTCAAGGTCTCTCCAGGAGGTGTCGAGTGATTCCCCCCCTGGTTAGACAGAAAGGGTGTCTGGCTAGGGTTAAGTGTTTGACAGCCTCTCACTCTTTGTCCTTCTCCCGCACCAGCAATGAGGGGGAGGAGGGGGGGGTCAGCTACGAGGCTCTGTCTGCTAGGGTAAAGGTCACCTTCCTTCACAGAATCACACGCTGATTATCTCCTAGGTGATCCCAGTAGCTCAGGTCAGTGAATGAGTCGATGAGGGGATAATTGTAAACTATTTGTTCAGTGTTGATGGGCTCTGCCCCTGCTTCCCTGATATCAGGGAGCCTTGCAATGGCCGGCCGTTATCACGTGTAGTGAGGCTCGGTGTTGCAGCTGCAGGCAGGGACCTCCGGGCAGTAAAAGGAGGGCATAGATCAGTACTGAGTCTGAGTCTGTCCTCTTTGTTCTTTGTGCTCCTTTCTCTCTGATGACAGAGATTCCATACGATTTTGTCCTGTGATGAGGGAGCACTTATAAAATGCGGCCATGCTGCTTGGCTCCGCCCCCGGAAGTCCTGGGGCATCCCAATTTGATGTGTGAAACCTCACTGGACACACAAAATGTGGTTTATTTAATAAGTTAAATTTTTTGTAACGCAACCTCACTTTTTCATTGTTTAACTATAACATATACTGTAAATAATGACAGCACATATACAACTATAACATATACAACTATAACATATACAACTATAACCTATACAACTATAACCTATACAACTATAACATATACAACTATAACATATACATCTATAACTTATACATCTATAACCTATACATCTATAACCTATACAACTATAACATATACAACTATAACATATACATCTATAACATATACAACTATAACATATACATCTATAACCTATACAACTATAACCTATACATCTATAACCTATACAACTTTAACATATACAACTATAACATATACATCTATAACCTATACAACTATAACATATACAACTATAACATATACAACTATAACATATACAACTATAACATATACATCTATAACATATACAACTATAACATATACATCTATAACATATACAACTATAACATATACAACTATAACATATACATCTATAACATATACAACTATAACATATACAACTATAACATATACAACTATAACATATACAACTATAACATATACTGGTAACAGGTAGCCACACAAGGCTATTTACTGCTTTTTATAAAGAAAATACCATTTTGTGAATACTCACCTTGTAAAATGGGTATTATAAGTATGTCACACACCCCGCTTCAAGATATTCATAACCTGTGGGTAATACTGACCTGTAGAGGGGCGATCTGCAGAGATGATTGGAAGAAAGTAAGCCCCTCCCGGTCCATAAATACCTGGGCTTAACCGTATCCACAGGGAAAGGGTATCTTTTATCCCAACTCTGAGGAATGCCTGGGAGCCGAGCCGGCCTCTCCCATTCCTTAGAAATAATATTATCAAAATGCTTTTGATTAGGAAATTCCAAACGCGGCCTGGATTCCTCATAAAACTCCCCTTGCTGTTGAGGAACAGCCGCTGGAGGAGAAATAGCCAGAACCTCAAACATCTGAGCCAGAACATTAGGAGTATCCGAGGAACTCCCTGACCCCTGTTCGGAATCAGCGCCAACACTTTGCTGATCATCAGAATTATCCGAATCCTCAAATAACTCCCCTTCCTCCGGAGGGGAATAATCTGACCAATCCAGACCATCCGCATCATCATATTCAAAATGAGTAACCGGTGACAAATGCTTTCTCTTAGCCGGTGCCTTCTTGGCGACCGCAGTAGAAATACATTTTTCAATACTGGCCAATCTGGCACACACATCAGATTGCGACTGCCCCCCCATGACAACATCACACGGGGCACGGGTCAAAATGGGAGGGGGAGGGGATGAAGCCAGCGGTGCTGACCCAGAAGCCTGGGGTCCGGACTGCCGTGTAATAGTCTGCTGTGCACATGATATACATAGGAACAAATAATCCCCGGTTAGGGATACCCCACAACCCAAACACTTCCGGGATTGTCCCGAGGGGAGCCCGGAATCCTGGGATGCCTCCATAAGGTGAACTTGAGTAAGTCGCTATGACCGAGGGAATTACGCTACTAAGCAACCCGGGATGCCCTTATAGTGTCCAAGTGGGAGGATTTGTAAAATATAATAAAAATACCCAGGGACCCTAGGACCGGGAGAAACCCCCTAAATATCCCTGAAGATTCCACCTAAAAAACACAAATATACTCAATGAGAAAACTTATGCTAGTATCAGAGTCAAAAAAGGGGGGGAAAGGGCCCATAGGGCCACTCACAGTGCCTCCGGGATCCAGATGCTGCGTCCATACAGCCGGAGGTAAGAAGCAGAGCGGGAGACGAAGAAGGGGGGCGTGGCCAGCGCGGACCGCGCGCTTGACCTGCTCCGCCCCCTTTCACAAGTCAGTTATGAGGAGCGAGCTCGGAATTAGAGGGGGCGGGCCGCGGCGATGCGCCGAAAGTCCGGCCCCGCCCCCAAACTAAACGCGTGAGGGGAGAAGCTCCCCTCCGCTGTATCTCCCAGCGAGCCGGTGTCGCGGCAACCCGCGGCACCGGATAAGCAGGAAACAAGCGGTAGCGGCCATGCTACAGCAGGCTCTCAGTGTAAAGGGAGCGGGCCGCGGCCTCGCGCCGAAGGCCCGGCCCCGCCCCCAACAGAAGAGCGTGAGGGGAGAAACTCCCCTCCGCCTTCTGAGGTAAAAAGCAGCGCCGCGGCGGCAATGGCGGCCGCGGTGTCTGTCAGTGAGTAATGTGAAGTCCCCCTGATACAGTAACAACAACACACACACACAAATAAACACATTCATAAGAATAAAACCTAAAACTGAGGAGAGGACCCCCGACCCAAGCTAGGAAGGTGGAAATGGGCCAAATAGGAAAAAATTGCCAGTGGACAGGGCATCCCAAACCGGGGTCACCAACCCGGTGTAACCGCCTACCCTCTTATATAGGGTCTCGCGGCGGAGCATAGCTCCTGAGCACCCGTGGTGCTAATATACCTTCGCCCGGACAACAGTCAAGACTGGGAGGCATGTATATACACAGGATCAATAAGGGGAAAAGAATGAGTCCGAACGGAAATAAATAATATTGGCCGGGAGTCATCCTGGCTACCTGAAATCCCCCTGTGCAAGGAGGAGACATCATCTTCTGCTTGCTCGCCGTCTGCAGAGATGAAGACTGGGGAATGAGTGGGAGGTCCCAGGTACTTATGGACCGGGAGGGGCTTTCTTTCCTCCAATCATCTCTGCAGATCGCCCTCTACAGGTCAGTATTACCCACAGGTTATGAATATCTTGATGCGGGGTGTGTGAAATACTTAGAATATACAATTAATATTATGCAGAATTGAGTTCCACAATATTTTTAGTTTCTCACCACGTTCCCCCCCCCCCCCCGATTTAGGAGGACAATGTGGCTGTACTCACCTGCTTTGAGGATCTTCTTTATAAAGAATATATAGATGATGAGCAAGACGAGGAGGGGGATGAGGATGAGTAGGATGGCAATGCTGGGCACAGTCACAGCTGGAACCAAAGCTGGATCTGTGGGATAAAAATACCATTTTGTGAATACTCACCTTGTAAAATGGGTATTGTAAGTATGTCACACACCCCGCTTCAAGATATTCATAACGTGTGGGTATATACTGACCTGAAGAGGGCGATCTGCAGAGATGATTGGAGGAAAGAAAGCCCCTCCCAGTCCATAAATACCTGGGACCTCCCACTCATTACCCCAGTATAAAGAAAGCAGTAAGGCAAGGGACCAGGAAGAGCCAAATATAAGTCATAACAACGCAAAGTTCACAAAATGAAGGATCCAGAATACAAAAGGGCAGGTTGAAGCGGGGTGTGTGACATACTTACAATACCCATTTTACAAGGTGAGTATTCACAAAATGGTATTATTCTAAGTATGTCACACACCCCGCTTCAAGATATTCATAACCTGTGGGACATCCAATAGCAGTGTCCATAAAGGGCGGGGATCCAAAACAAGGCATAAAGCACAACTTAAACTACTGCAGCCTGCAGAACTTTGTGGCCAAAAACAGCATCCGCTGAGGCCCGAACATCAACCTTGTAAAACTTTGAAAAAGTGTGAACAGAAGACCAGGTAGCAGCCTTGCAAACTTGCTCAACCGAGGCCTGGTGCTGAAAAGCCCAGGAAGCCCCAACCGCACGAGTAGAATGAGCTGTAACACGAAAAGGAGGATCTCTCCCCTTAGCAGAATAGGCCCCGACAATGGCCTGACGAATCCACCTGCTGATGGTAGACTTTGTGGGTGCTAGACCCTTCTTGGGCCCATATGGCACCACGAAAAATGCATCAGTCTTGCGAAAGGCAGAAGTTACCACCAAATAGTACTTCACAACACGAACCACGTCCAAAGAATGCAGGGCCCTCTCCTTGTCATTGCTAGGATGAGGACACAGAGAGGGCAGAACAATATCCTGATTTAAATGAAAGGACGAAACCACCTAGGAAGGAAATCCGTCTTAAAACGGAAAACCACTTTGTCCTGATGTCTTTCAAAATACGGAGCATGAATAGACAGAGCCGCCAATTCAGAAACACGTCTAACAGAAGTGATAGCTACCAAAAAGGCTACCTTCTGTGTAAGGGAAGACAAAGGAATATCATGCAAAGGCTCAAAGGGGGGACCCTGGAGAGCAGAAAGAACCAAATTCAAATCCCAAACTGGAATCATAGGCTTCCTAGGAGGCCGCACATGTGTAATCCCCTGGAAAAAAGTCTTAACCAAAGGATGAAGCGCAAAAGACTTTTGGAAAAACACAGCCAGGGCAGACACCTGTCCCTTCAGAGTACTGAGCTGGAGCCCCAGGTCCAGACCATGTTGCAAAAACTCCAAAATTCTAGAAATAGACAATTCCCTGCAAGGGAAAGACCTAGATTCACACCAGTCAATATAAGACCTCCAAGTCCTATAATACACAGACGATGAGGACCTTTTCCTAGCACTAATATGAGTCCGAATCACAGCATCCGAAAGACCTTCCTCCTTCAAGATGGAGGTTTCAGCAGCCACGCCGTCAAAGCCAGCGTTGGTAAATTGGGGTAACGAAGAAGACCCTGTGTAAGTAGATCTGGCAGCAGGGGCAGAACGAACTGATCTTCTGCCAACCTTACCACGTCTGCGAACCAGACCTGTCTTGGCCACCTTGGAGCCACCAGGATTGCTGTTGCTCTCTCCAGAACAAGCTTGCGCACTACTCTGGCCACCATGGGAAACGGAGGGAACAGGTACAGAAACCCCAGATCCCTCCAGTTCAGAGACATGGCATCCGTTGCAAGAGCCAGAGGGTCCTTCGCCAGAGACACAAATGCCGGAAGTTTGTGATTGTGACGGGAGGCAAATAGATCCACCGCCGGTGACCCCCATCTGTGACAAATTGAGTGAAAGACCTTGGGATTGAGAGACCATTCCCCCTTGCGGACTGACATTCTGCTCAGAGAGTCCGCCTCCATGTTCTCCACTGCCGGGATGTAAACTGCCGAGATGCACGGGACATGGCTCTCCGCCCAGTCCAGAATCAGAGACACTTCCTTGAGAGCATTCATGCTGCGGGTCACTCCCTGGTGATTGATGTAGGCCACCGCCGTCCGATTGTCCGACCTGACCTGGACCGGCAAGCCTCGCAGTTGATGAGTCAAATGACAAAGAACCAACCTGATGGCCCTTAATTCCAGAACATTGATATGCTCGTGAGCTTCCAGGGGACCCCACAAACCCTGAACTTGCAGATCCTTCCAAAAGCCCCCCCATCCTGAGAGTCTGGCATCCGTGGTGACTATCTCCCACTGAGGAGTCCGAAAGGATCTGCCCCTCAGCAGGTTGGTTGAGTTCAGCCACCACCGAAGCGAGCGGCGGACCCGGGGGGACATTTGAAAGGATTGATCCAGCGACTGAGGAGACCTGTTCCAGACCGACAACAGATGGAGCTGTAGTGTCCTTGTGTGAAACTGAGCAAAGGGGACTGCCTCGAAGGAGGCCACCATCAAACCCACCAGTCTCATCCCTAGTCGGATGGACGGTCGAGGAATAGACATGAGTGACCGAACCAACTCCTGAATCAGAACCTTGGACTGAGGAAGGAACCCTCTGGCCTGATCTGCATCCAGAGACATTCCCAGAAAAGATACTGTCCTGGACGGGTGGAGTGAGGACTTGGGGTAGTTGATCACCCAGCCGAACCTCTCCAGAGTGGATATCACCGTCCTGGTGTCCAATTCTGCCTGGCTGAATAACGGTGCCATGATGAGAAGGTAGTCCAGATACGGCACTATGCGAATCCCCTGCGCTCTGAGGAGAGCCATCACCCCAGCAAGCACCTTGGTGAAAACTCTTGGAGCTGTGGTGAGACCGAAGGGAAGAGCCACAAACTGAAAGTGCCGATCCTCCACCGCGAACATGAGAAACTTCTGGTGCGCGGGAAAAATGGGAACATGGAGGTAAGCATCCTGGATGTCTATGGACGTCATGAAGTCCCCCTGACGAAGAGATTGAATAGCCGAACGTAACGTTTCCATGCGAAATTTTCGCAGCCTTACAAACCTGTTGAGAATCTTTAGGTCCAGTATGGGCCGGACGGAGCCATCCTTCTTGGGGACCGTGAACAGATTTGAGTAAAAACCCCGACCCCGGTCTAATGGGGGTACTGGGCAAATGACTGCCATTTCCAGAAGACTCGATACCGCCGCCCGGAGCTGCTGCGCAGCCGGTGCATCCGGAGACACCCGAGTCCTGAAGAAAAGAAGGACAAAAATACCTCACATTGTTTTAGATCACGAAATTCATCACTGTCCGGATTCAAACCGGAGGAGGATAACAAATTCCTGACCACCTTTCTGGTAGCCACCGTCAACAGCGATGAGGCACAAACAGGCCGTATGGCTGCCCCAAAACTGGCAAAACCATGACAAGCCATCTGGTCAATGCATCTATCCTCACCATCTTTAAGAGAGGAACAATCAGGGCTATTCAACACGGCTGAGTTGGATAACCCTAAAATTGGGGCGTCCACCTCTGGGGGGGGGGGGGGGGGGGCGCCCAGCGCTTAACCGTATCCACTGGGAAAGGATATCTTTTATCCCAACTCTGAGGAATGCCTGGGAGCCGGGCAGGCCTTTCCCATTCCTTAGAAATAATATTATCAAAATGCTTTTGATTAGGAAATTCCAAGCGCGGCCTGGATTCGTCATAAAACTCACCTTGCTGTTGAGGAACCTCTGCCGGAGGCAAGATAGCCAGAACCTCAAACATCTGAGTCAGAACATTAGGCGTATCCAAGGAAATCCCTGACCTCCGATCGGAATCAGCGCCAACAATTTGCTGATCATCAGAAATATCTGAATCCTCGCATAACTCCCCTTCTTCAAGAGGGGAATAATCTGACCAATCCAGGCCATCCGCATCATCATCATAATCAAAATGATTAGTCGACGATAAATGCTTCCTCTTAGCCGGTGCTTTCTTGGCAACCGCAGAAGAAATAAACTTTTCAATACTGGCCAATCTGGCACATACATCAGATTGCGACTGCCCCCCCGTGACAACATCACACGGGGCACGGGTCAAAAAGGGACGGGGAGAGGATGAGGCCGGCGGCGCTGACCCAGAAGCCTGGGGTCCTGACTGCCGTGTAATAGTCTGCTGTGCACATGAAATACATAGGAAAAAATCATCCCCTGTTAGGGATACCCCACAGCCCATGCACTTGCGGGATTTTCCCGAGAGAAGCCCGGAATCCAGTGATGCCTCCATAAGGTGAACTTGAGTAAGTCGCTATGAGTGAGGGAATTACGCTATTAAGCAACCCGGGATGCCCTTATAGTGTCCAAGTGGGAGGATTTGTAAAAATAATAGTAAAAGTACCCAGGTACCCTAGGACCGGGAGAAGCCTAAAAACCCCTGAAGATTCAGCCTAAAAGACACAGAAAAATAGTATGAGTCTCAAATCCTTATATATATTGTATATATATATGTATAAGTATAATGAAGTGTGTAAATAAAAAAGGGGCCCTCAGGGCCACTCACGGAACCTGCAGGTGTCAGAAGCGCTGCGTCCTCTGCCTGAGGTAACTCAGAGCAGTGCGGGAGACTAAGTAGGGGGGCTTGGTCAGCGCGGACCGCGCGCTGAAAGGCTCCGCCCCCCCCCTCGCAAACGGGCATGAGGAACAAGTTCCTCAGCAGTGCCAGTGACTAGAGGGGGCGGGCCGCGGCAACGCCCCCCGAGTCCGGTCCCGCCCCCACAGCTAAATCATGAGGGAAAGCTCCCCTCCATTGTGTAAACGCGCGCGCCGGTGCCGCAGGGACCCGCGGCACCGGGCGCATAATAAAGAACAGCCGGTAGCGGCCCGCAGTGCATGCGGAGCCGCTCACCGCTCGAGCCACGCTACAATATTTCAGAACATAAAGGGCGCGGGCCGCGGCCTCACGCAGAAGGCCTGGCCCCGCCCCCACACGGAAGAGCGTGAGGGGAGAAACCTCCCCTCAGCTCTTCTGAGGTAAAAACCAGCACCGCGGCTGCAATGGCGGCCGCGGTGTCTGGCAAGGAAAAAAAGTGACAGAAAAGCGACAGAAAAATGACTCATTCATACCACAGACAACATTAAACAATGCACACATAAATAGAAGGATTACTTCTAGACGCCCTACGTCATGTAAAACACCAAAATCAGAGGATAGGGCCCCCAACCAAGATAATAATGTGGGGAAAGGCCAATTAGGGGAAAACATTTTTCTCATGGACAGGGCATCCCAAACCGGGGTCACCAACCCGGTATAACCGCCTACCCTCTTAATAGGGTCTCGCGGCGGAGCATAGCTCCTGAGCACCAGTGGTGCTAATATACCCTCGCTCGGACATCAGTCAAGACTGGGAGGCATTCAAATATATATATATATATATATATATATATATATATATATATAATATTCATAGGAAATAAAGAGTCCGAACGGAAATAAAAAGTAATGGCCGGGAGTCATCCGGCAACCTGAAATCCCCCTGTGCAAGGAGGAGATATCATCTGCTGCTTGCTCGCCGTCTGCAGAGATGAAGACTGGGGAATGAGTGGAAGGTCCCAGGTATTTATGGACTGGGAGGGGCTTTCTTTCCTCCAATCATCTCTGCAGATCGCCCTCTACAGGTCAGTATTACCCACAGGTTATGGATATCTTGAAGCGGGGTGTGTGACATACTTAGAATATAGAGGAGGATGATTATCAGAGATCACAGAGGTGCAGCTCTGCTGGACAACCACAGGGGGGCGGAGCTTCTCAGGTGCCGTGCTGCTCATTAGAGACATTAGAGACTCTAAGCTCAGCTGCAGGCCGCTCCTCTAAAATCATCTGTAGGCCCCTCCTCTAAGCTCAGCTGCAGGCCCCTCCTCTAAGCTCACCTGCAGGCCCCTCCTCTAAGCTCACCTGCAGGCCCCTCCTCTAAGCTCAGCTGTAAGCCCCTCCTCTAAGCTCAGCTGTAGGCCGCTCCTCTAAGCTCAGCTGCAGGCCGCTCCTCTAAGCTCAGCAGCAGGCCCCTCCTCTAAGCTCAGCTGCAGGCCGCTCCTCTAAGCTCAGCTGTAGGCCGCTCCTCTAAGCTCAGCTGCAGGCCCCTCCTCTGCAGGCACTGCTGCAGCCACCTATTTGGGGCTTTCCAGTAATCATTGCTGGAGTAGAGGACTGAAGGTCCTCAAGAAGCTGTCTGCAGTGGTGTCTGCTGGACGCATCTCAGGTCTATGCGGTGCCCATAGATTTCTATGAAAGCACGTTGCTGTTGCATGCACCCTCCTTTACATCCGTGATGTGTCCTCACCCTCCTATACAGCCGTAATGTGTCCTCACCCTCCTATACAGCCGTGATGTGTCCTCACCCTCCTATACAGCCCTGACGTGTCCTCACCCTCCTATACAGCCGTAATGTGTCCTCACCCTCCTATACAGCCCTGATGTGTCCTCACCCTCCTATACAGCCCTGATGTGTCCTCACCCTCCTATACAGCAGTGATGTGTCCTCACCCTCCTATACAACAGTGATGTGTCCTCACCCTCCTATACAGCAGTGATGTGTCCTCACCCTCCTTTACAGCAGAGATGTGTCCTCAAACTCCTTTACAGCAGTGATGTGTCCTCACCCTCCTATACAGCCGTGACGTGTCCTCACCCTCCTTTACAGCAGTGATGTGTCCTCACCCTCCTATACAGCAGTGATGTGTCCTCACCCTCCTTTACAGCAGTGATGTGTCCTCACCCTCCTATACAGCCGTAATGTGTCCTCACCCTCCTATACAGCAGTGATGTGTCTTCACCCTCCTATACAGCAGTGATGTGTCCTCACCCTCCTATACAGCAGTGATGTGTCCTCACCCTCCTTTACAGCAGTGATGTGTCCTCACCCTCCTATACAGCCGTAATGTGTCCTAACCCTCCTATACAGCAGTGATGTGTCTTCACCCTCCTATACAGCAGTGATGTGTCCTCACCCTCCTTTACAGCAGTGATGTGTCCTCACCCTCCTATACAGCAGTGATGTGTCCTCACCCTCCTTTACAGCAGTGATGTGTCCTCACCCTCCTATACAGCCGTAATGTGTCCTCACCCTCCTATACAGCAGTGATGTGTCTTCACCCTCCTATACAGCAGTGATGTGTCCTCACCCTCCTATACAGCAGTGATGTGTCCTCACCCTCCTTTACAGCAGTGATGTGTCCTCACCCTCCTATACAGCCATGATGTGTCCTCACCCTCCTATACAGCCATGATGTGTCCTCACCCTCCTATACAGCCGTGATGTGTCCCCACCCTCCTATACAGCCATGATGTGTCCTCACCCTCCTATACAGCCATGATGTGTCCTCACCCTCCTATACAGCCGTGATGTGTCCCCACCCTCCTATACAGCCATGATGTGTCCTCACCCTCCTATACAGCCATGATGTGTCCTCACCCTCCTATACAGCCATGATGTGTCCTCACCCTCCTATACAGCCATGATGTGTCCTCACCCTCCTATACAGCCGTGATGTGTCCTCACCCTCCTATACAGCCATGATGTGTCCTCATCCTCCTATGCAGCCATGATGTGTCCTCACCCTCCTATACAGCCATGTGTCCTCACCCTCCTATACAGCCATGATGATTCCTCACCCTCCTTTACAGCAGTGATGTGCCCTCACCCTCCTTTACAGCTGTGATGTGTCCTCATCCTCCTATACAGCCGTGATGTGTCCTCATCCTCCTTTACAGCAGTGATGTGTCCTCACCCTCCTATACAGCAGTGATGTGTCCTCACCCTCCTTTACAGCAGTGATGTGTCCTCACCCTCCTATACAGCAGTGATGTGTCCTCACCCTCCTTTACAGCAGTGATGTGTCCTCACCCTCCTATACAGCAGTGATGTGTCCTCACCCTCTTTTACAGCCATGATGTGTCCTCACCCTTCTATACAGCTGTGATGTGTCCTCACCCTCCTATACAGCCGTGATGTGTCCTCACCCTCCTATACAGCCGTGATGTGTCCTCACCCTCCTATACAGCTGTGATGTGTCCTCACCCTCCTATACAGCAGTGATGTGTCCTCACCCTCCTATACAGCCGTGATGTGTCCTCACCCTCCTATACAGCCGTAATGTGTCCTCACCCTCCTATACAGCCGTAATGTGTCCTCACCCTCCTATACAGCCGTGATGTGTCCTCACCCTCCTATACAGCCGTAATGTGTCCTCACCCTCCTATACAGCCGTAATGTGTCCTCACCCTCCTATACAGCCGTGATGTGTCCTTACCCTCCTATACAGCAGTGATGTGTCCTCACCCTCCTATACAGCAGTGATGTGTCCTCACCCTCCTATACAGCAGTGATGTGTCCTCACCCTCCTATACAACCCTGATGAGTCCTCACCCTCCTATACAGCCCTGATGTGTCCTCACCCTCCTATACAACCCTGATGAGTCCTCACCCTCCTATACAGCCCTGATGTGTCCTCACCCTCCAATACAGCAGAGATGTGTCCTCACCCTCCTATACAGCAGTGATGTGTCCTCACCCTCCGATACAGCCGTTATTTATCCTCACCCTCCTTTACAGCCCTGATGTGTCCTCACTCTCCTATACAGCCGCGATGTGTCCTCAACCTCCTTTATAGCCGTAATGTATCCTCTATAAAGGCTGTATAGGAGGGTGAGGGCACATTATGGCTGTATAGGAGGGTGAGAACACATCACGGCTGTATAGGAGGGTGAGGACACATCATGGCTGTATAGGAGGGTAAAAACACATCACTGCTTTATAGGAGGGTGAGGACACGTCACTGCTTTATAGGAGGGTGAGGACACATCACGGCTGTAAAGGAGGGTGAGGAAACGTCACTGCTGTATAGGAGGGTGAGGACACATCACGGCTGTAAAGGAGGGTGAGGACACATCACGGCTGTAAAGGAGGGTGAGGACACATCACGGCTGTAAAGGAGGGTGAGGACACATCACGGCTGTAAAGGAGGGTGAGGACACATCACGGCTGTAAATGAGGGTGAGGACACATCACGGCTGTAAAGGAGGGTGAGGACACATCACGGCTGTAAAGGAGGGTGAGGACACATCACGGCTGTATAGGAGGGTGTGGACACATCACGGCTGTAAAGGAGGGTGAGGACACATCACGGCTGTATAGGAGGGTGAGGACACATCACGGCTGTATAGGAGGGTGAGGACACATCACTGCTGTATAGGAGGGTGAGGACACATCACGGCTGTAAAGGAGGGTGAGTGACTCCGAGTGGCAGGGGTGTGCGGGCTGTGATTGGCTGGGGTGCGGCGGGTTACGACTCACCTCTCTCGTAAAGGATGGTAATAGAACTTCTGTTCTCAGACACTTCATTAGAGGCAACACAGGTGAGGACGACTTCCTCTCGTGGTCGGGGTGCAGTGTACTCCTGTCCTTTGGCCACTTCTTGGCCGCCCTTCTCCCACCTGTAGAGCACAGCGTCTCCGCCGGCCTCGCACGTCACATTTATGTCCTTTGCGGTTGTATGGTTAGTGATTGTGGGAATAGGAACTGGATCTGCAAGAGAAGAACATGACACGGCAACGTGAGATGCAACAACCGCAACCAGAGGAAAGAAAAACAACCGCAACCAGAGGAAAGAAAAACAACCGCAACCAGAGGAAAGAAAGACAACCGCAACCAGAGGAAAGAAAAACAACCGCAACCAGAGGAAAGAAAGACAACCGCAACCAGAGGAAAGAAAAACAACCGCAACCAGAGGAAAGAAAGACAACCGCAACCAGAGGAAAGAAAAACAACCGCAACCAGAGGAAAGAAAAACAACCGCAACCAGAGGAAAGAAAGACAACCGCAACCAGAGGAAAGAAAAACAACCACAACCAGAGGAAAGAAAGACAACCACAACCAGAGGAAAGAAAGACAACTGCAACCAGAGGACAGAAAAACAACCGCAACCAGAGGAAAGAAAGACAACCGCAACCAGAGGACAGAAAAACAACCGCAACCAGAGGAAAGAAAGACAACCGCAACCAGAGGACAGAAAAACAACCGCAACCAGAGGAAAGAAAGACAACCGCAACCAGAGGAAAGAAAAACAACCACAACCAGAGGAAAGAAAGACAACCATACCCAGAGGAAAGAAAGACAACTGCAACCAGAGGACAGAAAAACAACCGCAACTAGAGGAAAGAAAGACAACCGCAACCAGAGGACAGAAAAACAACCGCAACCAGAGGACAGAAAGACAACCGCAACCAGAGGAAAGAAAAACAACCGCAACCAGAGGAGAGAAAAACAACCGCAACCAGAGGACAGAAAAACAACCGCAACCAGAGGAAAGAAACACAACTGCAACCAGAGAAAAGAAAAACAACCGCAACCAGAGGAAAGAAAAACAACCGCAACCAGAGGAAAGAAAGACAACCGCAACCAGAGGAAAGAAAAACAACCGCAACCAGAGGAGAGAAAAACAACCGCAACCCGGGGGAAGAAAGACAACCGCAACCAGAGGAAAGGAAGACAACCGCAACCAGAGGAAAGAAAGACAACCGCAACCAGAGGAAAGAAAAACAACCGCAACCAGAGGAAAGAAAAACAACCGCAACCAGAGGAAAGAAAGACAACCGCAACCAGAGGAAAGAAAAACAACCGCAACCAGAGGAAAGGAAGACAACCGCAACCAGAGGAAAGAAAGACAACCGCAACCAGAGGAAAGAAAAAATACCATTTTGTGATTACTCACCTGTAAAATGGGTATTGTAAGTATGTCACACACCCCACTTCAGACATTGATTCATTAATCATGGGTACTCACCGCTAGGTGGCGCTGCATTGCAGAGAAGTCCAGAAAAAGCAAGCCCCTCCCGGTCTATACATACCTGGTACCTCCTAACAATTCCCCAGTATTCAAACAGCAATAAAGACAAGGTACCAGGAGACCAAACAAAAGTAACCCTCAACCGTGAATAAAACAACTTCACCATATAAAGAACCAGGATACCAAAAAAGGGCGGGTGAAGTGGGGTGTGTGACATACTAATAATACCCATTTTACAGGTGAGTAATCACAAAATGGTATTATTCTAAGTATGTCACACACCCCACTTCAGACATTGATTCATTAATCATGGGACATCCAACAGCAGTGTCCAAAATGGGGGGGGTATCCAACCAGGCAATAATGCAGAAAAACTCAAACCACTGCAGCCTGCAGAACCTTGCGGCCAAAAACAGCATCCGCTGAGGCCCGCACATCAACCTTATAGAACTTTGAAAAGGTGTGCACCGAAGACCAGGTAGCAGCCTTACAAACTTGTTCAACAGAAGCCTGGTGCTGAAAAGCCCAGGACGCACCAACTGCACGAGTAGAATGAGCAGTAACACGAAAAGGGGGATCCTTCCCCTTGGCAGAATAGGCTCCAACAATCGCCTGACGAATCCATTTGCTAATAGAAGACTTAGCCGGAGCCAAACCCTTCCTAGGCCCACAGGGCACCACGAAAAAGGCATCCGTCCTACGAAAAGAAGCCATAGTACGCAGATAGAACTTGACACAACGTACAACATCCAAGCAGTGCAACGCACTCTCCTTGTCATTCTTAGGCTTAGGACACAAAGAAGGAAGAACAATGTCCTGATTAAGATGGAAAGCAGAGACCACTTTAGGAAGAAAGTCCGGCTTGAATCTGAAAACCACCTTGTCCTGATGTTTCTCAAAATAAGGGGCCTGAATCGACAGGGCCGCCAACTCTGAAACACGCCGAACCGAAGTGATGGCCACCAGAAAGGCAACCTTCTGAGTCAGAGTAGACAAAGCAATATCCCGCAAAGGCTCAAAGGGAGGAGCCTGAAAAGCAGAAAGAATCAAATTCAAATCCCAAACAGGGAGCAAAGGCTTCCTAGGAGCCCGCAAATGCGAAACCCCCTGGAAAAAAGTCTTGACCAAAGAATGGCTTGCAAATGACCTCTGAAAAAAGATAGATAAGGCAGAAACCTGCCCCTTCAAAGTACTCAGCTGAAGACCAGAGTCCAGCCCTGACTGAAGAAAATCCAAAATCCTAGAAACGGAAAAGACCCGACAGGGCAAAGATCTAGATTCACACCAGTCAATATACGATCTCCAAGCCCTATAATAGATGGAAGAAGAGGATCTCTTCCTAGCACTGATAAGAGTCCGAATGACCGAATCCGAAAGACCTTCCTCCTTCAACATGGAGGTTTCAGCAGCCAAGCCGTAAAAGCCAGCGTTGGTAAACTGGGGTAACACAGCTGACCCTGAGTGAGAAGATCTGGCCGAAGAGGCAGATCGAACTGATCCACTGATAAAGAAACCCCAGGTCCCTCCAGCTCAGGGCCATGGCATCCGCCGCCAGAGCCAGAGGATCCCGAGACAGAGACACGAATGTCGGAAGCTTGTGATTGTGACGAGAGGCAAACAGATCCACCTCACACATCGACCGAAACACCTGGGGATGGAGAGACCATTCCCCCCGGCAAGACGAACACCGGCTCAGAAAGTCCGCCTCTGTGTTCTCCACTCCTGGAATGTAAACTGCCGAGATGCAAGGGACATGAGTCTCTGCCCAAACTAGAATCAGAGACACCTCTCTGTGGGCACCCAGACTGCGAGTCCCTCCTTGGTGATTGATGTAAGCAACCGCCGTCTGATTGTCCGATCGAACCTGAACCGGCAGGCCCCGTAAATGATGCGTCAAGTGAGACAGAACCAACCTGATGGCTCGCAACTCCAGAACATTGATGGGCAAGTGGGCTTCCTGAGGGTCCCACCGCCCCTGAAACTGAAGATCCTTCCAGAAACCTCCCCATCCTGACAAACTGGCATCCGTGGTGACAGTTTCCCAAAGCGGGGTCAGAAACGACCTGCCCTTCAGAAGATTGTCCGAGACCAACCACCACAGAAGGGACTGCCGAACCCGAGGGGACATCCGGAAGGACCGAACCAACGACCGCGGGCGCCGGTCCCAAGACGCCAGAAGATGAAGCTGAAGCGTCCGCGTGTGAAACTGCGTGAAGGGAACTGCCTCGAACGAGGCCACCATCAACCCCACCAGTCTCATCCCTAGCCGAATGGACGGGCGAGGATTGGAAAGAAGAAGCTGAGTCAATTCCAGAATCAAAAGAACCTTGGCCTGAGGGAGAAACACTCTGTGCTGGCAAGAGTCCAAGGACATCCCCAGAAAGGTCACCACCCTGGCCGGAACCAGAGAGGACTTGGGGTAATTGATCACCCAGCCAAACCTCTCCAGCATAGACACCACCATGCTGGTGTCCCCTTCCGCTTGACTGAAGGAAGGCGCCATGATGAGAAGATCGTCCAGGTAAGGCACAATACGAATCCCCTGAGCTCTGAGCAGGGCCATCACTCCCGCCAACACCTTAGTGAACACTCTCGGAGCAGAGGTGAGGCCGAATGGAAGAGCTACAAACTGAAAATGCCGATCCTCCACCACAAAGCGAAGGAACCTCTGATGAGCTGGAAAGATCGGAACGTGAAGGTAAGCATCCTTGATGTCTATGGACGTCATAAAGTCCCCCTGCCGAAGCGAACCGATCGCAGACCGCAGGGTTTCCATGCGGAACTTCCGGGGACGAATAAACCTGTTGAGAAACTTCAAATCCAGGATCGGACGAAACGACCCATCCTTTTTGGGTACAGTGAAGAGATTGGAATAATACCCGTGACCCACCTCCGAAGGAGGGACCGGGCAGATGACTGCCAATTCCAGAAGATTTCTTACCGCCGCCAGGAGCCCCTGCGCGGCCAAAGGATCCGATGGTACCCGAGACCTGAAAAACCTTGGAGGAGGACGGGAATCGAACTCCAGCTTGTAACCGGCCGACACCACCTCCCGGATCCACCTGTCCGAGACCTCCTGGTCCCATACCCGGGAGAAGAGTCGCAACCGTCCCCCCACCCGAACGGGTGAGGGCGCCCCCTCATTGCTGAGCGGGCTTGGCAGCTGGCTTGGGCTTGGCGCCCCAGACGTGAACGGGACGGCCACGGCCTCTACCCCTATTCCAACTGGCGCCCCTGGAGGCCGAGAAGCCCGCACCCCTGCCGGCTCTGGCTTTACGAAAGGATGGATTGAAGGAGACCGCCCCCCGAAAGGAACGGCGAAATTTCTTGCGCTGAGGCAACTTGCCTCCCTTGGCAACAGAATCCAGCTTTTCACCGAAAAGCCTCAAACCCAGAAAGGGAAGAGCCGTGAGCGATCTTTTAGACTTAAAATCAGCCGTCCACTGTCTCAGCCACACTGAACGACGAATAGCCACCAACAGAGCCGTAGCCCTGCCACACATCAACATGGCATCCTCCTGAGCGGCCAGAATAAACGACAAAAAGGATTCACAACGCTTAAGAACAAGAAACTCATCACAGGTAGGATCAAGATCCGCACATAAGTCCCTGACAATGGACCTAACCGCCAATGACAAAAAAGCAGAAGCACAAACAGGCCTCAAAACTGAACCCGCACAGACAAACCCATGACGGGCCAACTGATCAATCCGGTGATCCTCGCCGTCCTTGAGAGAAGTAGTGTCAGGAAAATGAACAGCCGCCGTATTAGACAGCCCCAAAACAGGAGCATCCACCTCGGGAGAAACAGACCAACGTTTCAACAAATCCGCTGGAAAAGGATACTTCTTGTCCCAACTAGGCGGAACCCCGACAAGACGCGTAGGCTGCTCCCACTGCTTAAGGACAACGTCCTCGAAATGCTGCTGACTGGGAAACTCCAAGCGCTGCTTGGACCCCCCAAAAAGCTGACCCTTAGGCCGAGGAGTAACTTCCGGAGGATCCAAATCCAAAACCTCAAACATTTGGGCCAGAATAGTGGGCGTATCAAGGGGAGGCCCCTTATCCAGGTCTCCCTCAGCGCCCGGCAACTGCTGAACCTCGGAATCCTCTACCTCCTCAACAAGCTCACCCTCAAGGGGACGATCCGACCAATCCAGAACCTCAACTTCCTCATCTGAGTCCTGCGGAGGCGGAGACAGATTTCCGCTTGGCTGGAGCCTTCTGAGCGACCACTGCGGAAAACATTTTCTCGAGGCTGGCCAAACGGGCGCATACCTCAGATTGCGAATCACCCCCAACGACCACGTCACACGGGGTCCGGAACAGGCGAGGAGGGGAGGGAGAAGGCGCGGTCGAAGAAGTCCCAGGCACCGAGGTGTCGGACTGGCGCTCAATGTTCCGCAGTGCACATGGAACACAAATGATTACATCATCCCCTGGGAGCGGAGTCCCACACCCCCCACACAGCCTGGACTGCCCCGAAGGACTAGTTCCGGTATCTCTGGTAGCCTCCATATGGTGAATTTATGGTATTTGCAGACCCCAGGGATTTACGCAGGAAGCGACCCGGAATGCCCCTCTGGGATTTTACTGTCAATATATATCTATATATATATATATATATAAATCTATATACAAATGTTACACTAGCCCGACCAGAGAATTAGCCAGATGGACTATAACAACAAAACCCCAGGAACCAGGTATATAGGACCGGGAGAGTCCCGTACGATGTAATCCCGGGATCTGAAAGACAAAAAACAACAGTCAAAACAGGCACACACAATCACGCCAAAACAAACTACTGACAAGAGAACTACGAGGCCAAGCATAAACAAACACATGGGCACAAGAAGACACTTCCAGTCAGCATGCCCAAAAAACCACGGCTGAGGCACCCTGCCATCACCCCCACGGGAGGGGGAGGGTTGAGAAGGGTCATATGCCCTGATGCCCTGTAAGCCATAAATGCCCCCTAAAATGAACGCTGTCCCTTTAACAGCGCTGAAGCCGCACAAACACAGGCCCTGAATGTCAAAAAAACGCAGCCTACCTTAACAATGGCGCCCGCCGGCCAGAGGACGCGAGGGAGACGAGGGGCGGGCCGCCCGAAGCGCGGGCCTCTGTAGCCACGCCCCCCCCAACAAGCCAGACACAGCGCGGGCCGCGCCAGACGCGGCCCCGCTCCCTACAACCGCGCGAGCACCGAGCGTCGCATATGGCGCCGGCAGAGGCCGTCAGGCGGACCGGCGGCCCTCATGCCGCCCGTCCCGCCCGCACAAACAACCGCCAGCGGGCTAACAGCCCACGGCACTTTCGCACCCAGGCGGGCCGGCGGCGCAGCGCACCATCAGGCCCCGCCCACCGAGGTACACACACACACAGCCCAAAAAGAAATAAAGAACGAAAGGTGCCTAACATGGCGCCCGCCAACACAGTCCTGAAAAACGGGCGGCGGGCCACGGAACCCCGCCGCCTGCCGGCCCCACAGTGTCATCCAGGTCCCCCACAAAGGCACAGAGGCTAGCAGCCCCCAAGTCCCAGTCAAAAAACACACATACACACACACATACAGTTCAAGGAATGGGATAGAGACAAGGATGGGACAAACGGAAAGGGAAACTAAAGGGGGACAGTTAGGGCTGGGGCATCCCACTTCCGGATCACCAAAAACCGGATCACCACTATGCCCCATAATATGGGGACGAGTGGAGGAGCTAATCTCCTAGGCACTCTGAGTGCCATCTACCCTTGCCTGACCTACAGCCTAAGCTGGGAGGCTACCATTAATCAGGGGATAAGAAATAAAAGAGCCGGGCAGAAATAGACCGTAGGGGGGGGGGGGCGGGGTGATACCCCGGCTACCTGCAAGCAGGAGACTTCATTCTTCTGTATTGTCGCCACTTTGCAGAGAAGAACACTGGGGAATTGTTAGGAGGTACCAGGTATGTATAGACCGGGAGGGGCTTGCTTTTTCTGGACTTCTCTGCAACGCAGCGCCACCTAGCGGTGAGTACCCATGATTAATGAATCAATGTCTGAAGTGGGGTGTGTGACATACTTAGAATACAACCGCAACCAGAGGAAAGAAAAACAACTGCAACCAGAGGAAAGAAAAACAACCGCAACCAGAGGAAAGAAAAACAACCACAACCAGAGGAAAGAAAAACAACCACAACCAGAGGAAAGAAAAACAACTGCAACCAGAGGAAAGAAAAACAACCGCAACCAGAGGAAAGAAAAACAACCGCAACCAGAGGAAAGAAAAACAACCGCAACCAGAGGAAAGAAAAACAACCGCAACCAGAGGAAAGAAAAACAACCGCAACCAGAGGAAAGAAAAACAACCGCAACCAGAGGAAAGAAAAACAACCGCAACCAGAGGACAGAAAAACAACCGCAACCAGAGGAAAGAAAAACAACCGCAACCAGAGGAAAGAAAAACAACCGCAACCAGAGGAAAGAAAAACAACCGCAACCAGAGGAAAGAAAAACAACCGCAACCAGAGGACAGAAAAACAACCGCAACCAGAGGAAAGAAAAACAACCGCAACCAGAGGAAAGAAAAACAACCGCAACCAGAGGAAAGACAACCGCAACCAGAAGAAAGAAAAACAACCGCAACCAGAGGAAAGAAAAACAACCGCAACCAGAGGAAAGAAAAACAACCACAACCAGAGAAAAGAAAAACAACCGCAACCAGAGGAAAGAAAAACAACCGCAACCAGAGGAAAGAAAAACAACCGCAACCAGAGGACAGAAAAACAACCGCAACCAGAGGAAGGAAAAACAACCGCAACCAGAGGAAAGAAAGACAACCGCAACCAGAGGAAAGAAAAACAACAGCAACCAGAAGAGAGAAAAACAACAGCAACCAGAAGAAAGAAAAACAACCGCAACCAGAGGGAAAAAAAACAACCGCAACCAGAGGAAAGAAAAACAACAGCAACCAGAAGAAAGAAAAACAACCGCAACCAGAGAAAAGAAAAACAACCACAACGAGAGGAAAGAAAAACAACCGCAACCAGAAGAAAGAAAAACAACCGCAACCAGAGGAAAGAAAAACAACCGCAACCAGAGGAAAGAAAAACAACAGCAATCAGAAGAAAGAAAAACAACAGCAACCAGAGAAAAGAAAAACAACCACAACGAGAGGAAAGAAAAACAACCGCAACCAGAAGAAAGAAAAACAACCGCAACCAGAGGAAAGAAAAACAACCGCAACCAGAGGAAAGAAAAACAACAGCAATCAGAAGAAAGAAAAACAACCGCAACCAGAGGAAAGAAAAACAACCGCAACCAGAGGAAAGAAAAACAACAGCAACCAGAAGAAAGAAAAACAACAGCAACCAGAAGAAAGAAAAACAACCGCAACCAGAGGAAAGAAAAACAACCGCAACCAGAGGAAAGAAAAACAACCGCAACCAGAGGAAAGAAAAACAACCGCAACCAGAGGAAAGAAAAACAACAGCAACCAGAAGAAAGAAAAACAACCGCAACCAGAGGAAAGAAAAACAACCGCAACCAGAGGAAAGAAAAACAACAGCAACCAGAAGAAAGAAAAACAACAGCAACCAGAAGAAAGAAAAACAACCGCAACCAGAAGAAAGAAAAACAACAGCAACCAGAAGAAAGAAAAACAACCGCAACGAGAGGAAAGAAAGACAACCGCAACGAGAGGAAGGAAAGACAACCGCAACCAGAGGACAGAAAAACAACCGCAACCAGAGGACAGAAAAACAATTCTTGTTTCAATTCAATTCCGCATTATTGACCCTTGTCCCGTGTAGCGGTGGACCCTGCGTAGCGGGTCGCCATCCTCCCTCGTTTCCCCCAGTGGTTAGGGGGAAAAGAAAGGGGGGGGGGGTATGTGTGTGGCAGTACCAGTGTACTCTAATGTCACGCTTATGGCCAAAGTATTGCCCTTGATTTACATCTGGGTGTCAGAGCCGCGCTTCTTGCTCCTTATTATTATTTGGCTGCCGCCGTACGTGTGTCCCTACTTTTCTGAATAGTGTGCTGCGTGGGCGGCGGCTTCTTATAGACGCTGCGGCATCTTCCTTTTGCAAGGCTTATATTAAGTGATTTTATCCTTTGCGTGTTTGACGACTACCTCAGAGCATCGCGCTCTTCGGGGTGGGAGGGGACTTGGCTTGGCGCTCTCCGCGTCACGGCCAAAGATTGGGCCAACCCTTCGAGGTTCACTGGGCGCCATTTTGATGATCTTCGCTCGCGCGCGCGCGTGGTGGTGGTTCCCCTCCTTCTTGGTCTGTAAGTGCCCTCGCGGGCGATTCTTTATTAAATATTTTACCAGCTGCGCATGGCCCTGACACCTCTTATTCCCTTTATGTCTTTCAGAAGTCAAGTCTCCAGTGGCTTCTCCAGGCCTCATATATCTATATATATTTAGCGGGCTTCCCTACTATTCTCCCACATTAATCAGCGGGTCTTGGGGCATCCGGGTTGCCTATTGCGTAAATCCCTATGGGCATATTGTGCCTAGATAATCACCATATGGAGGCATCTCAGAGTTATGTGACCGGGGTCCCTCGGGGACAAGACCGGCTGTGTTCAGCGTGTGGACAGCCCCATGCTGATGCTGACAGAGCACGGGTCTGCGGACCGTGTGCTGAACAAGTACTGGCCCTGCAATCAGGGTTGCCAGTGGCTGCACCTCGGTTAAATACACCTGTTTCCCCGTGCTTAAATCTCACGCCTGATGAGTCGCATTGGAGCGGGGATGACCAGCAAGTCGTGCATTCTGCCTACGGCTGATCAGGTTATCTCGAGGTTGGCAGCGCGCTTGGGCCCTGGAAAGAAGCGGTTCCTGACGCCTCCAGTTTCACCCCTTCCTACTGAAACTGAGGAGTTCGCTGCTCCGCGAGGTTTTGCTCCTTCTGATGAAGGTGAGCTGTTCTCCGACTCGGACTTCCCTGACGAGGGGCCGAGGAGTCATGATGATACTGGTCCTGCTTCCTGGTGCCTATTGCTGATAAAAATTTTTGAGGTATTGTCTATCTCTCCCTCCCGGTTGAGGTTCCCAGGCCTCGAGGAGAGAGTTTCCACACAGCGACACCGCGCTTGGAATTTCTGGAGCAGGATCATTTCCAGGCTCTAATATCCAAAGAATGGGAATCCCCTTGTAAACTTCCAGGTTTTCCAGGGGAATGGGATTGGAAATACCCTTTTCCCCCTGATGTGGTTAACTGTTGGTCATCACCTCCCCTGGTGGATGCACCGATCATAGGGGTTCTTAACCCCCCCTTCATTGCAGCCCCTTCTTATCGTACCCTTCAGGATGCTGAGGACCGGCGCATTGATAGGCTGGCTTCCCATGCTTTTTCTTGTGCAGGGACGGCGCTGCGCCCGGTCTGTGCCGCGGCCATCACTGCAGTGGCCGCTAGAACCCTCATCAGAAAGATGATTGACTGTGACAGACTCTCTGCCCCTTTGGACTTTACACAGGTTCATTACTTTCCTTTTCTTAAGCATGTTACAGACTGCCAGTGTATTGATTGATTACGTTATTCATTGTTCTGACTGCCATTGTATTGATTGATTACGTTATTCATTGTTCTGACTGCCATTTTATTGATTGATTACGTCACAGACAATGGCATTGTTCGGATTGAGTGTATTACAGACGTCTATTGTATTGCTGATTGCGTCACCGGCAGAGTTGAGGGATTGTGTGCCCTGCTGCTATTGGTCGGTGTGTGTGTCATGCAATGGAGACTTGTGTATATAAGGCCTAGAGTGGCACTAATAAAGTCTACTTCACCTTCACCCTCAATACTGAAGTTCTGTCTCTTATTGGAGGAAACGCTATATTACAATTCACTAGCCCTTGTAAGGGCTGTTCCTGTTTCCTCACGGACGACTCTGGAATTCCAGCAGCACCTCTTACGATTGGGAAAAGGACGTCTCGGGCGAGGAAGCCCTCCGGCGATAAGGGTTATCGCTACAATTGGTGGCAAGCGGTCGGATGGTCCTTTCTACCCAGAGAGAGTGCTACCCTGATGGAGAGTCAGTATGACAAGTTGAAAGGGCGGACCCTGAAGGATCTACTCGAGAGCCGGGGAAGGTCAGCTAGCAACCGCCCACGTCAGGAACTGATAGCCGAGCTGATCGAAATGGATCGTGCAGCAGTGAGGACCGAAACCAATATAGAGATCGATGAAGACGCTGCTCTCGTTCAAGCGGTTCGGAACAGATTGTCGGTCTATGGCCGAATCCATCACAAGAACTGATCGACCAAGTCTTCGCCGCAGCGGAGGCAGAGGCCAGTAAGCGAAGGGAAGCTTGGCGACTCGCAACCCAGCAGCCTCTCAGCCTCAATTACACTGGGGGGAAAAAAGATTCCATTTGCAGCATTTAAGTCCTTCCAGGAAAGTGACGATGAGATTGACGGATTTTTGGCCAATTTTGAACGGCAGTGCGCTTTACACCGGGTACCCACGGAGGAATGGGTCACCATATTATCAGGGAAACTATCTGGGAAAGCTTCCGATGCTTTCCGGGCCATCCCTGATGCGGACTTACCACACTACCATCTGGTAAAGGAGGCTTTGTTAGCCCGGAACGCTGTCACCCCGGAAGCCTACAGTTGTTTCTACTAGAACGTTTTCTCAATGCCTTGCAACCAGAGCTAAGAGAGTGTGTATACAAGACCAGCACCCTGTGAGCACATGTGTGTGTACAAGACCAGCACCCTGTGAGTACATGTGTGTGTGTACAAGACCAGCACCCTGTGAGTACATGTGTGTGTACAAGACCAGCACCCTGTGAGTACCTGTGTGTGTACAAGACCTGGGACAGACTTGGGGCATCCGGGTTGCCTATTGCGTAAATCCCTATGGGCATATTGTGCCTAGATAATCACCATATGGAGGCATCTCAGAGTTATGTGACCGGGGTCCCTCGGGGACAAGACCGGCTGTGTTCAGCGTGTGGACAGCCCCATGCTGATGCTGACAGAGCACGGGTCTGCGGACCGTGTGCTGAACAAGTACTGGCCCTGCAATCAGGGTTGCCAGTGGCTGCACCTCGGTTAAATACACCTGTTTCCCCGTGCTTAAATCTCACGCCTGATGAGTCGCATTGGAGCGGGGATGACCAGCAAGTCGTGCCGTGCATTCTGCCTACGGCTGATCAGGTTATCTCGAGGTTGGCAGCGCGCTTGGGCCCTGGAAAGAAGCGGTTCCTGACGCCTCCAGTTTCACCCCTTCCTACTGAAACTGAGGAGTTCGCTGCTCCGCGAGGTTTTGCTCCTTCTGATGAAGGTGAGCTGTTCTCCGACTCGGACTTCCCTGACGAGGGGCCGAGGAGTCATGATGATACTGGTCCTGCTTCCTGGTGCCTATTGCTGATAAAAATTTTTGAGGTATTGTCTATCTCTCCCTCCCGGTTGAGGTTCCCAGGCCTCGAGGAGAGAGTTTCCACACAGCGACACCGCGCTTGGAATTTCTGGAGCAGGATCATTTCCAGGCTCTAATATCCAAAGAATGGGAATCCCCTTGTAAACTTCCAGGTTTTCCAGGGGAATGGGATTGGAAATACCCTTTTCCCCCTGATGTGGTTAACTGTTGGTCATCACCTCCCCTGGTGGATGCACCGATCATAGGGGTTCTTAACCCCCCCTTCATTGCAGCCCCTTCTTATCGTACCCTTCAGGATGCTGAGGACCGGCGCATTGATAGGCTGGCTTCCCATGCTTTTTCTTGTGCAGGGACGGCGCTGCGCCCGGTCTGTGCCGCGGCCATCACTGCAGTGGCCGCTAGAACCCTCATCAGAAAGATGATTGACTGTGACAGACTCTCTGCCCCTTTGGACTTTACACAGGTTCATTACTTTCCTTTTCTTAAGCATGTTACAGACTGCCAGTGTATTGATTGATTACGTTATTCATTGTTCTGACTGCCATTGTATTGATTGATTACGTTATTCATTGTTCTGACTGCCATTTTATTGATTGATTACGTCACAGACAATGGCATTGTTCGGATTGAGTGTATTACAGACGTCTATTGTATTGCTGATTGCGTCACCGGCAGAGTTGAGGGATTGTGTGCCCTGCTGCTATTGGTCGGTGTGTGTGTCATGCAATGGAGACTTGTGTATATAAGGCCTAGAGTGGCACTAATAAAGTCTACTTCACCTTCACCCTCAATACTGAAGTTCTGTCTCTTATTGGAGGAAACGCTATATTACAATTCACTAGCCCTTGTAAGGGCTGTTCCTGTTTCCTCACGGACGACTCTGGAATTCCAGCAGCACCTCTTACGATTGGGAAAAGGACGTCTCGGGCGAGGAAGCCCTCCGGCGATAAGGGTTATCGCTACAATTGGTGGCAAGCGGTCGGATGGTCCTTTCTACCCAGAGAGAGTGCTACCCTGATGGAGAGTCAGTATGACAAGTTGAAAGGGCGGACCCTGAAGGATCTACTCGAGAGCCGGGGAAGGTCAGCTAGCAACCGCCCACGTCAGGAACTGATAGCTGAGCTGATCGAAATGGATCGTGCAGCAGTGAGGACCGAAACCAATATAGAGATCGATGAAGACGCTGCTCTCGTTCAAGCGGTTCGGAACAGATTGTCGGTCTATGGCCGAATCCATCACAAGAACTGATCGACCAAGTCTTCGCCGCAGCGGAGGCAGAGGCCAGTAAGCGAAGGGAAGCTTGGCGACTCGCAACCCAGCAGCCTCTCAGCCTCAATTACACTGGGGGGAAAAAAGATTCCATTTGCAGCATTTAAGTCCTTCCAGGAAAGTGACGATGAGATTGACGGATTTTTGGCCAATTTTGAACGGCAGTGCGCTTTACACCGGGTACCCACGGAGGAATGGGTCACCATATTATCAGGGAAACTATCTGGGAAAGCTTCCGATGCTTTCCGGGCCATCCCTGATGCGGACTTACCACACTACCATCTGGTAAAGGAGGCTTTGTTAGCCCGGAACGCTGTCACCCCGGAAGCCTACAGTTGTTTTTACTAGAACGTTTTCTCAATGCCTTGCAACCAGAGCTAAGAGAGTGTGTATACAAGACCAGCACCCTGTGAGTACATGTGTGTGTACAAGACCAGCACCCTGTGAGTACATGTGTGTGTGTACAAGACCAGCACCCTGTGAGTACATGTGTGTGTACAAGACCAGCACCCTGTGAGTACCTGTGTGTGTACAAGACCTGGGACAGACTTGGGGCATCCGGGTTGCCTATTGCGTAAATCCCTATGGGCATATTGTGCCTAGATAATCACCATATGGAGGCATCTCAGAGTTATGTGACCGGGGTCCCTCGGGGACAAGACCGGCTGTGTTCAGCGTGTGGACAGCCCCATGCTGATGCTGACAGAGCACGGGTCTGCGGACCGTGTGCTGAACAAGTACTGGCCCTGCAATCAGGGTTGCCAGTGGCTGCACCTCGGTTAAATACACCTGTTTCCCCGTGCTTAAATCTCACGCCTGATGAGTCGCATTGGAGCGGGGATGACCAGCAAGTCGTGCCGTGCATTCTGCCTACGGCTGATCAGGTTATCTCGAGGTTGGCAGCGCGCTTGGGCCCTGGAAAGAAGCGGTTCCTGACGCCTCCAGTTTCACCCCTTCCTACTGAAACTGAGGAGTTCGCTGCTCCGCGAGGTTTTGCTCCTTCTGATGAAGGTGAGCTGTTCTCCGACTCGGACTTCCCTGACGAGGGGCCGAGGAGTCATGATGATACTGGTCCTGCTTCCTGGTGCCTATTGCTGATAAAAATTTTTGAGGTATTGTCTATCTCTCCCTCCCGGTTGAGGTTCCCAGGCCTCGAGGAGAGAGTTTCCACACAGCGACACCGCGCTTGGAATTTCTGGAGCAGGATCATTTCCAGGCTCTAATATCCAAAGAATGGGAATCCCCTTGTAAACTTCCAGGTTTTCCAGGGGAATGGGATTGGAAATACCCTTTTCCCCCTGATGTGGTTAACTGTTGGTCATCACCTCCCCTGGTGGATGCACCGATCATAGGGGTTCTTAACCCCCCCTTCATTGCAGCCCCTTCTTATCGTACCCTTCAGGATGCTGAGGACCGGCGCATTGATAGGCTGGCTTCCCATGCTTTTTCTTGTGCAGGGACGGCGCTGCGCCCGGTCTGTGCCGCGGCCATCACTGCAGTGGCCGCTAGAACCCTCATCAGAAAGATGATTGACTGTGACAGACTCTCTGCCCCTTTGGACTTTACACAGGTTCATTACTTTCCTTTTCTTAAGCATGTTACAGACTGCCAGTGTATTGATTGATTACGTTATTCATTGTTCTGACTGCCATTGTATTGATTGATTACGTTATTCATTGTTCTGACTGCCATTTTATTGATTGATTACGTCACAGACAATGGCATTGTTCGGATTGAGTGTATTACAGACGTCTATTGTATTGCTGATTGCGTCACCGGCAGAGTTGAGGGATTGTGTGCCCTGCTGCTATTGGTCGGTGTGTGTGTCATGCAATGGAGACTTGTGTATATAAGGCCTAGAGTGGCACTAATAAAGTCTACTTCACCTTCACCCTCAATACTGAAGTTCTGTCTCTTATTGGAGGAAACGCTATATTACAATTCACTAGCCCTTGTAAGGGCTGTTCCTGTTTCCTCACGGACGACTCTGGAATTCCAGCAGCACCTCTTACGATTGGGAAAAGGACGTCTCGGGCGAGGAAGCCCTCCGGCGATAAGGGTTATCGCTACAATTGGTGGCAAGCGGTCGGATGGTCCTTTCTACCCAGAGAGAGTGCTACCCTGATGGAGAGTCAGTATGACAAGTTGAAAGGGCGGACCCTGAAGGATCTACTCGAGAGCCGGGGAAGGTCAGCTAGCAACCGCCCACGTCAGGAACTGATAGCCGAGCTGATCGAAATGGATCGTGCAGCAGTGAGGACCGAAACCAATATAGAGATCGATGAAGACGCTGCTCTCGTTCAAGCGGTTCGGAACAGATTGTCGGTCTATGGCCGAATCCATCACAAGAACTGATCGACCAAGTCTTCGCCGCAGCGGAGGCAGAGGCCAGTAAGCGAAGGGAAGCTTGGCGACTCGCAACCCAGCAGCCTCTCAGCCTCAATTACACTGGGGGGAAAAAAGATTCCATTTGCAGCATTTAAGTCCTTCCAGGAAAGTGACGATGAGATTGACGGATTTTTGGCCAATTTTGAACGGCAGTGCGCTTTACACCGGGTACCCACGGAGGAATGGGTCACCATATTATCAGGGAAACTATCTGGGAAAGCTTCCGATGCTTTCCGGGCCATCCCTGATGCGGACTTACCACACTACCATCTGGTAAAGGAGGCTTTGTTAGCCCGGAACGCTGTCACCCCGGAAGCCTACAGTTGTTTTTACTAGAACGTTTTCTCAATGCCTTGCAACCAGAGCTAAGAGAGTGTGTATACAAGACCAGCACCCTGTGAGTACATGTGTGTGTACAAGACCAGCACCCTGTGAGTACATGTGTGTGTGTACAAGACCAGCACCCTGTGAGTACATGTGTGTGTACAAGACCAGCACCCTGTGAGTACCTGTGTGTGTACAAGACCTGGGACAGACTTGGGGCATCCGGGTTGCCTATTGCGTAAATCCCTATGGGCATATTGTGCCTAGATAATCACCATATGGAGGCATCTCAGAGTTATGTGACCGGGGTCCCTCGGGGACAAGACCGGCTGTGTTCAGCGTGTGGACAGCCCCATGCTGATGCTGACAGAGCACGGGTCTGCGGACCGTGTGCTGAACAAGTACTGGCCCTGCAATCAGGGTTGCCAGTGGCTGCACCTCGGTTAAATACACCTGTTTCCCCGTGCTTAAATCTCACGCCTGATGAGTCGCATTGGAGCGGGGATGACCAGCAAGTCGTGCCGTGCATTCCGCCTACGGCTGATCAGGTTATCTCGAGGTTGGCAGCGCGCTTGGGCCCTGGAAAGAAGCGGTTCCTGACGCCTCCAGTTTCACCCCTTCCTACTGAAACTGAGGAGTTCGCTGCTCCGCGAGGTTTTGCTCCTTCTGATGAAGGTGAGCTGTTCTCCGACTCGGACTTCCCTGACGAGGGGCCGAGGAGTCATGATGATACTGGTCCTGCTTCCTGGTGCCTATTGCTGATAAAAATTTTTGAGGTATTGTCTATCTCTCCCTCCCGGTTGAGGTTCCCAGGCCTCGAGGAGAGAGTTTCCACACAGCGACACCGCGCTTGGAATTTCTGGAGCAGGATCATTTCCAGGCTCTAATATCCAAAGAATGGGAATCACCTTGTAAACTTCCAGGTTTTCCAGGGGAATGGGATTGGAAATACCCTTTTCCCCCTGATGTGGTTAACTGTTGGTCATCACCTCCCCTGGTGGATGCACCGATCATAGGGGTTCTTAACCCCCCCTTCATTGCAGCCCCTTCTTATCGTACCCTTCAGGATGCTGAGGACCGGCGCATTGATAGGCTGGCTTCCCATGCTTTTTCTTGTGCAGGGACGGCGCTGCGCCCGGTCTGTGCCGCGGCCATCACTGCAGTGGCCGCTAGAACCCTCATCAGAAAGATGATTGACTGTGACAGACTCTCTGCCCCTTTGGACTTTACACAGGTTCATTACTTTCCTTTTCTTAAGCATGTTACAGACTGCCAGTGTATTGATTGATTACGTTATTCATTGTTCTGACTGCCATTGTATTGATTGATTACGTTATTCATTGTTCTGACTGCCATTTTATTGATTGATTACGTCACAGACAATGGCATTGTTCGGATTGAGTGTATTACAGACGTCTATTGTATTGCTGATTGCGTCACCGGCAGAGTTGAGGGATTGTGTGCCCTGCTGCTATTGGTCGGTGTGTGTGTCATGCAATGGAGACTTGTGTATATAAGGCCTAGAGTGGCACTAATAAAGTCTACTTCACCTTCACCCTCAATACTGAAGTTCTGTCTCTTATTGGAGGAAACGCTATATTACAATTCACTAGCCCTTGTAAGGGCTGTTCCTGTTTCCTCACGGACGACTCTGGAATTCCAGCAGCACCTCTTACGATTGGGAAAAGGACGTCTCGGGCGAGGAAGCCCTCCGGCGATAAGGGTTATCGCTACAATTGGTGGCAAGCGGTCGGATGGTCCTTTCTACCCAGAGAGAGTGCTACCCTGATGGAGAGTCAGTATGACAAGTTGAAAGGGCGGACCCTGAAGGATCTACTCGAGAGCCGGGGAAGGTCAGCTAGCAACCGCCCACGTCAGGAACTGATAGCCGAGCTGATCGAAATGGATCGTGCAGCAGTGAGGACCGAAACCAATATAGAGATCGATGAAGACGCTGCTCTCGTTCAAGCGGTTCGGAACAGATTGTCGGTCTATGGCCGAATCCATCACAAGAACTGATCGACCAAGTCTTCGCCGCAGCGGAGGCAGAGGCCAGTAAGCGAAGGGAAGCTTGGCGACTCGCAACCCAGCAGCCTCTCAGCCTCAATTACACTGGGGGGAAAAAAGATTCCATTTGCAGCATTTAAGTCCTTCCAGGAAAGTGACGATGAGATTGACGGATTTTTGGCCAATTTTGAACGGCAGTGCGCTTTACACCGGGTACCCACGGAGGAATGGGTCACCATATTATCAGGGAAACTATCTGGGAAAGCTTCCGATGCTTTCCGGGCCATCCCTGATGCGGACTTACCACACTACCATCTGGTAAAGGAGGCTTTGTTAGCCCGGAACGCTGTCACCCCGGAAGCCTACAGTTGTTTTTACTAGAACGTTTTCTCAATGCCTTGCAACCAGAGCTAAGAGAGTGTGTATACAAGACCAGCACCCTGTGAGTACATGTGTGTGTACAAGACCAGCACCCTGTGAGTACATGTGTGTGTGTACAAGACCAGCACCCTGTGAGTACATGTGTGTGTACAAGACCAGCACCCTGTGAGTACATGTGTGTGTACAAGACCAGCACCCTGTGAGTACGTGTGTGTGTGTGTGTGTGTACAAGACCAGCACCCTGTGAGTACAACTGTATGTGTGTGTACAAGACCAGCACCCTGTGAGTACGTGTGTGTGTGTGTGTGTACAAGACCAGCACCCTGTGAGTACAACTGTATGTGTGTGTACAAGACCAGCACCCTGTGAGTACCTGTGTGTGTACAAGACCAGCACCCTGTGAGTACAACTGTATGTGTGTACAAGACCAGCACCCTGTGAGTACAACTGTATGTATGTGTGTGTGTATCATCTTCACCCTCAATACTGAGTTCTGTCTCTTATTGGGGGGAAAAGACAAGACCAGCACCCTGTGAGTACAACTGTATGTGTGTGTGTGTGTGTATACAGGCCCGGTACACAAAACGGTAATGCAGATGGATTATCCCGGCAAACAGAACTCTGCCCCTAACAAGAGTCCGGACAGCCCCACGTTAACCCGAACAGGGTCAATCCGGGTCTGCCGGGTGTTCCACAAAAAGGGGGCATTGTGACAGACTCTCTGCCCCTTTGGACTTTACACAGGTTCATTACTTTCCTTTTCTTAAGCATGTTACAGACTGCGAGTGTATTGATTGATTACGTTATTCATTGTTCTGACTGCCATTGTATTGATTGATTACGTTATTCATTGTTCTGACTGCCATTGTATTGATTGATTACGTCACAGACAATGGCATTGTTCGGATTGAGTGTATTACAGACGTATATTGTGTTGCTGATTGCGTCACCGGCAGAGTTGAGGGATTGTGTGCCCTGCTGCTATTGGTCGGTGTGTGTGTCATGCAATGGAGACTTGTGTATATAAGGCCTAGAGTGGCACTAATAAAGTCTACTTCACCTTCACCCTCAATACTGAAGTTCTGTCTCTTATTGGGGGAAACGCTTTATTACAATTCACTAGCCCTTGTAAGGGCTGTTCCTGTTTCCTCACGGACGACTCTTGAATTCCGGCAGCACCTCTTACGATTGGGAAAAGGACGTCTCGGGCGGGGAAGCCCTCCGGCGATAAGGGTTATCGCTACATTGACCATCAACCTGAGGATCTTCCCTGTGAGGTATTTAACGTACTCTCCAGTTGCAATGTATTTGTAAGGTTTATCCTTTTAGCGCTGGATGACACCATTAGGATGTGTGCAAGAACTTCTGCCCTTGTGGTAGCTATACGTCGCTTGCTCTGGCTGCGACAGTGGGGTGTTGGCGATGCTACAAAAAAGACTCTTACTGGGCTTCCCTTTAAAGGGTGACGCCTATTTGGGGCCTGTCTGGACCTTTTTGGAAAGAAGGGCAAAACACCCCTATGCAGAAGGCTGTCTCGGCCTCCTCGGGGCAGGGGCACCCCTCCTCCCCCCTATGTTAGTGTCAAACAGGAATCATGGGTGTGATTCCAGCTATTTGGTGTAGATTCCTGTTCCAGGATTGGCAGACAACGCCCTGGCCCCTCCGGCAGGACTAAGTCCAAATCTTTCACCAAAACTCCCCAAGCATGATGGGACGCCCTCGCCCTTCTGGGTGAGGGGATGGCCGCAGCACCTTGCTCCTATCAGAAGCCGTCATGCCTCTTTCTGGTGGATTCAGGAGGTAGTTTCCTCTGGATGCAGGATAGAGTTGCTGGGCGGTCCCTTTCCATGATTGTCAGGGTGCCTTTGGTCCCTGTCTCTCTTCAGGTGTTTGTGCAGGCCTTGCTCGGCCTGCAGGGTCTGGGGCCACTTGCAGGTTGCCCTTAACAGGCAGAGGCAGGGGCTTCTACTTCTACCTTTTTCCACATTTCCTCCAAAAGGATGAGGCAGTCTGGTCCATTCTGGCCTTCCATAGGTTCGGCAATTTTACGTTCACTGGCAGTTTCTGCGTGGTTCTCTGAGTTGGGCCGCCAGCGTCCTACGCTCAGGGGCCTCTTGCCGTTTGTGGAGATCTAAGATGCTTATTTCATTTCCACTGTGTATTTATGGACGCTGAGGCTCTAACAGTTTTGTGTTGGAGGTCCAACACTGTTGATTGTGGCCTTGTTACCTGGCCTCTCTTCTGCTCCCTGAGTGTTCGCCAAGGCGCTGACAGGGGTGATGTCTCTGCTGAGACCCAGGGGCGTCCGCGCGAAGAACTACCCGGTCGTCCTTCCTTGCTTCCCAATCTTTACGTCAGGCCGAGTTGGTTACTCGGCTGGTGGTGTCCTTTGGGAGTCCTTGGTTGGGTGCGCTATCACCTCAATTCCTCTTTGTTCCCTTATTTGGTATTTACATTTCTGGGGTTGAATTTGGATTTGGTTCAGGCGAGAACCGTCATCCTTGCATTCAAGTGGACAATCTGGTTATATGGGCTCTGTTCCTCATTGCTGTCCTCGTTTCTGCACCAGGCAGGAATGCAGCTGGTGGGCCCTTGCTCAGACTTTTACTCGGTGCCCTTGGGCTCTTCTGCTACTTATATTGTTAATGCTGGTCAGATTCCAGCTTCCCTGGATCTGTGTATCTTCCCCCTTGGTAAGGTGGTTTCTCCTGAGACTGTGGTACTCAAGGAACCAGTCAGGGGGCACCCCTTCTTGGCGTTTTTTTCTGTAGATGGATGCCATATCTATCCGGTTGACAGGGAGAGGAGTTTCCTTCAAAAAATCCCCTGTGGTTCCGAGGTAGGGCCCTTAGGGGGCCCATACATCTATTGGATTTTGAAACAGTGAACCTTCGGGTTGGCTCTATCTGGTTGGCCTATCCCTCTTCTGGACCTTCTCCTTGAGGGCTCTTGGTCTGTCTGCTGATGGTGACCTGTACTGATTATCTGTGTGGGACTCGGAGCAGGATGATTCTTCTGGAAGGTATCTATCCCCGATCTGGGCGGAGGACTACGTTCCCTGCCTGTCAGTTGTTAGGGCGAGCGCTGCGTCTTCCCCGCGCAGCGCCCCCCTCCGTGCCTCTCCTCGGGCGAGCGCTGCGTCCCCTTCCCGCAGCGCTCCCCGCTTCACCGCCATCCGGGCGTCTGCTGCTGGCCCCCCTGGCTGCGGTTCCCCCTTACCTGGTCCCCGCGCTTCCTCCTCTGACCGGCATGGCCGCCGGCTTCCTCCTTCTCTGTCTGTTCCGTCCTCCCTGCGCGCACGTCCCCGGCCACTAGGGGGCGCGCGCGTCAACCTCCCCAGATTTAAAGGGCCAAGGCCCTGTTAATTGGTCTCTGCCATCCAATCTCTTTTTTGCGCTTCCTATAAATGAAACCCTGCCTTACTTCCTGTGCCGGATCTTCGGTGTTGTTCCCTGAATGATTATCGCTGTATTGCTTGATTCCTCGTGTATGACCTCGGCTCTCCTATTGACCTCCGAACCTGTGCTGCCCGTCCCGACCTCGGCTTGTCTCACCGCTATTGAACCCGCGCTGCCAGTCCCGACCTCGGCTTGTCTCACCGCTACTGAACCCGCGCTGCCAGTCCTGACCTCGACCTTCTCCTCCGACCACTGTTTGTCTCTGCTGCACGTCACTTCAGCAGTTTGTGGAACTGTGCCGCTGTTGGGGGGTAGCGACCTGGGAGTCACCTGCCGCACAAGACCATCCCGCCTTGCGTTGGGCTCTGGTGAAAACCAGTGGCTCCTTAGACTCCGCTCCCCTGACGCGGTACCTGCCAAAACAGTTCTGCAGACCCTGCGGGTCCACTTCTTCGCACCTGGTGCGTAACAGTAAGATCCGGCGATGGATCCCGCTGAGGTGCCCTTGCCGGAGACTTCCGAACTCCCAGCGCTGGTGGCTTTGCAGTCTCGGCAGATTAATCAGCTTACCGCTATGATGCAGCAACTTTTGACCCAGCAGCTGTCGCCTTCTCCACCGCCACCGGTGCCGCCACCGCAGTCTCCAGCAGCTTCCTCATCCAGAATCCGCCTCTCCTTACCAGCAAAATATGAGGGGGACGCGAAGTTGTGCAGAGGCTTTCTAGCCCAGTGCTCTATGCACCTGGAATTATTGTTTGATCAATTTCCCACCGAACGCTCTAAAGTGGCCTTCATCATTAGTCTGCTCTCCGGAAAAGCCTTGGCTTGGGCCACTCCCTTGTGGGACCGTAACGATCCTCTCACCTTCACCGTTCAGGCCTTTGTTACTGAATTCCGTCAGGTTTTTGAAGAACCCGCTCGGGCCTCATCTGCCGAGTCCGCTCTATTGAATTTAACGCAAGGCGATCTTTCGGTGGGTGAATATGCTATTCGATTCCGTACTTTGGCCTCCGAGTTAGCATGGAATAATGAGGCCCTCTGCGCTTGTTTTAAGAAAGGTCTTTCTAGCAAGATCAAAGATGTTCTAGCGGCCCGAGAGATACCTGACTCCCTTTCTGAACTCATTCATCTTGTCACTCGCATTGACATACGCTTTGCTGAGAGGCGTGAGGAACTTCGCTTGGAGAGAGATTCCCAACGTGACAGGAGGATGTTCCGTTTGGCTCCCACCTTTCAGAAACCTTTGTCTGTACCATCTTCTCCAGAGGTGGAAGCCATGCAGGTCGGCCGCTCTCGCCTAACCCCCGTGGAGAGGTCTCGCAGGAGAAATGAAAATCTCTGTCTGTACTGCGCCAGTCCTGATCATTTTCTAAGAGATTGCCCCATTCGTCCTTCTCGACTGGGAAACGAGCGCACCTAGACTCGGTGGGAGAGGCGTCTCTGGGTGTGTGTGCTTCCTCTCCAAGATTTACCGTACCTGCACAGCTTTGTCTCTCATCTGCCTCTGTGCTTAATTTGCCGGTCTTCCTGGATTCTGGTTCGGCGGGCAATTTCATAGAGGCCTCCCTGATCAAGAAATACGACATAGCAGTTAACCGCTTGGCCAAACCGTTATTCATCGCCTCAGTTAATGGAGATAGACTGAATTGTATGGTGCAGTACCGTACCAAGCCTTTGCTCCTTAAGATTGGCCTCTTTCACCAGGAATACTTGGAACTCTTTGTGTTACCCCATTGTACTTCCCCAATCCTATTGGGTCTTCCTTGGCTTCAGCTTCATAATCCTACCCTAGACTGGGTCACTGGGGACATCAAGGCGTGGGGTACAACCTGCTTCAAGAATTGCTTGAAAGCTTTACCAGTTCGAACCGATCATCCTACCACATCTCTACCGGGCCTACCCGAAGTTTACCGGGCTTACGCTGATGTCTTCTGTAAGAAGCAAGCTGAGACTCTTCCGCCTCATCGCCCTTATGACTGCCCGATCGACCTCCTGCCTGGGACCACTCCTCCTCGTGGCCGTATCTATCCACTATCCGTCCCCGAAACTCAAGCAATGGCTACTTACATACAAGAAAATCTGCAGAGGGGCTTCATCCGGAAGTCCTCTTCTCCCGCTGGGGCTGGCTTTTTTTTTGTACAGAAGAAAGACGGTTCTCTCCGACCCTGTATCGACTATCGGGGTCTTAACAAGATCACGGTAAAGAACCGATACCCCTTACCCTTAATTCCAGAACTCTTCGACCGTCTTCGTGGCTCCAGGATCTTTTCCAAACTGGATCTCCGAGGAGCCTACAATCTGATCCGCATCCGCAAGGGAGACGAATGGAAGACTGCCTTTAATACCCGTGACGGTCATTTCGAGTATTTGGTGATGCCCTTCGGGCTTTGTAATGCCCCTGCCGTATTTCAAGAGTTCGTCAATGACATCTTCCGGGACTTGTTGTACTCCTGTGTCGTGGTCTATTTAGATGATATCCTCATCTTCTCTTCTTCCCTCGAAGAGCATCACCGGCACGTTCGTCTGGTACTATCCCGCCTTCGGCAGCATCATCTTTATGCCAAATTAGAAAAGTGTCTCTTTCACCAAACCGCTCTGCCCTTTTTGGGTTATACTGTTTCAGCCCAAGGACTACAAATGGACCCTAGCAAATTGAGAGCGGTTTTAGATTGGCCTCGGCCTGTTGGTCTGCGTTCCATTCAACGATTTCTGGGCTTCGCCAACTATTACCGTCAATTCATACACCATTTTTCCACTATCGTGGCCCCCATTGTGGCTCTCACCAAAAAGGGAGCCAACCCCAAGTCATGGCCTCCACAGGCGGAGGCAGCCTTTTTAACTTTGAAAAAGACTTTCTCTACGGCCCCGGTGCTCACCAGACCAGACCCTTCTCGTCCTTTTTCTCTAGAGGTTGACGCTTCTTCCATCGGAGCAGGAGCTGTTCTCACACAGAGGTCTCCTTCAGGGAAAAATCATACTTGTGGGTTCTTTTCTAGGACTTTTTCTTCCGCGGAGCGAAATTACTCTATTGGGGATCGTGAACTCCTGGCTATCAAATTAGCTCTTGAAGAGTGGAGACATCTTCTAGAAGGGTCGCTTCACCCCATATCTATTTTTACCGACCATAAGAACCTTTTGTATCTTCAAACTGCTCAACGCTTGAATCCTCGCCAAGCTCGTTGGTCACTATTCTTCGCGCGGTTTAATTTCCGCATTCATTTTCGACCTGCCTCTAAGAACATCAGGGCAGATGCTCTATCTTGCTCCTCGGACGTCACAGACGTGGACGCTGCTCCTCAGTTCATTATATCTCCTGATCATTTGGTTCATTCCGCTCCAGCCTCCCTAGTGCAGGCTCCGCCTGGGAGAACCTTTGTCCCGGCTCGCCGACGCCTCCAAATATTAAAATGGGGTCATGCTTCCCGTATTGCCGGGCATGCTGGTATCAAAAAGTCTAACGCAATTATTGCCAGATATTATTGGTGGCCCTCCATTGAGAAGGATGTGGCAGAATTCGTGCAAGTTTGTACCACCTGTGCACGTAATAAAACGCCTCGCCAAAGACCGGCGGGTCTTCTTCATCCTCTTCCTATTCCTGAAATCCCTTGGTCTCACATCGCTATGGACTTTATCACGGATCTTCCTCCATCTCAAGGCAATACAGTGATCTGGGTTGTTGTGGATCGTTTTTCAAAAATGGCGCACTTCGTTCCGCTTCCAGGACTCCCATCCGCTCCTCAGTTGGCTAAGAACTTTTTTAAACATATTTTTCGGCTCCATGGACTTCCTTCCCATATTGTCTCCGACAGGGGAGTTCAATTTGTTTCAAAATTCTGGAGGGCTCTCTGTACTCAGTTAAAGGTGAAATTAGATTTTTCCTCGGCTTACCACCCCCAGTCCAACGGCCAAGTGGAGAGGGTCAATCAGGTTCTAGGACAATATCTACGTCACTTTGTTTCGGCCCGACAAGACGACTGGGTCGATCTCTTGCCATGGGCGGAGTTCTCTTATAATTTCAAAGATTCTGAAGCCACAAAGAAATCTCCATTCTTCATTGTTTATGGCCGCCAACCTTTGCCTCCCCTACCCTTACCTACACAGTCGGGTGTACCCGCCGTGGATGACTTAACACAGTTTTTTTCCTCTATCTGGCGTGAAACACGACATTCTCTTGTTCTAGCCTCTACCCGCATGAAGAGCAGCGCTAATAAAAGAAGGAGAATCGCTCCTGTTTTCTCTCCTGGAGATAAAGTTTGGCTTTCAGCCAAGTACATTCGTTTCAAGATACCCAGTTATAAATTGGGCCCTCGCTATTTAGGGCCTTACAGGATCAAGCAACAAATTAATCCGGTCTGTTACAAACTTCATTTGCCAGCCTCCTTACGTATTCCCAACTCTTTTCATGTTTCTTTATTAAAACCTCTGACGACTAATCGATTCTCTTCTAAAACGTTGGAGCCACTTCCGGTCGCGGGTACCGAAGATGCCTTCTCGGTGAGAGAGATTCTGGCTTCCAAAACATCCAGAGGGAGACGATACTTTCTAGTGGATTGGGAGAATTGCGGTCCTGAAGAGAGGTCCTGGGAACCTGAGGAGAATATCCTCGATCGGAGCCTTATTTCAAACTTCCTCGGTCCCAAAAAGAGGGGAAGACCTAAGGGGGGGGGTACTGTTAGGGCGAGCGCTGCGTCTTCCCCGCGCAGCGCCCCCCTCCGTGCCTCTCCTCGGGCGAGCGCTGCGTCCCCTTCCCGCAGCGCTCCCCGCTTCACCGCCATCCGGGCGTCTGCTGCTGGCCCCCCTGGCTGCGGTTCCCCCTTACCTGGTCCCCGCGCTTCCTCCTCTGACCGGCATGGCCGCCGGCTTCCTCCTTCTCTGTCTGTTCCGTCCTCCCTGCGCGCACGTCCCCGGCCACTAGGGGGCGCGCGCGTCAGCCTCCCCAGATTTAAAGGGCCAAGGCCCTGTTAATTGGTCTCTGCCATCCAATCTCTTTTTTGCGCTTCCTATAAATGAAACCCTGCCTTACTTCCTGTGCCGGATCTTCGGTGTTGTTCCCTGAATGATTATCGCTGTATTGCTTGATTCCTCGTGTATGACCTCGGCTCTCCTATTGACCTCCGAACCTGTGCTGCCCGTCCCGACCTCGGCTTGTCTCACCGCTATTGAACCCGCGCTGCCAGTCCCGACCTCGGCTTGTCTCACCGCTACTGAACCCGCGCTGCCAGTCCTGACCTCGACCTTCTCCTCCGACCACTGTTTGTCTCTGCTGCACGTCACTTCAGCAGTTTGTGGAACTGTGCCGCTGTTGGGGGGTAGCGACCTGGGAGTCACCTGCCGCACAAGACCATCCCGCCTTGCGGTGGGCTCTGGTGAAAACCAGTGGCTCCTTAGACTCCGCTCCCCTGACGCGGTACCTGCCAAAACAGTTCTGCAGACCCTGCGGGTCCACTTCTTCGCACCTGGTGCGTAACATCAGTGGTATTCGCTCCTATGGTTATCCTTCTGAGACAGGATGAGCTAATCCTTTTGTCTCTTTGAGATCCAACTTGTGTGGTTCTGTTGGGGGCCCGTCACTATCACTAGTTCTTGGCCTTCTTTTCTCTGTCCTAGTATTCCTGACTGAGGTCATGAGGCTTACTTGAGTTGTGCCAGGACATTCTATGCTTATGTCTTATCTTCATTCACCCTGCTAGGCGGGGATCTGTGCAAGTTACTCTGGAAGGGGGGACCAGTGATTCTGGTGGCCCCTGGGTGGCCTAGGGGAGTGTGGTTTGCAGTCGTGGTGCTGAGGACTGCGGACCTGTACGTGCTTTCAGGTGTGCTGATCTGCTCACTCCGGGCCCTTTTATGTCACCCCAATCTACAGGTTCTGGTCTAGACGACCTGACAGCTAATTCTTCCAGCTTGCTGGAGACAGGCTTATCTTCTCGGTGACTGTGATTATGGGAAGTCTAGGACCAAGCCTTTTCTTCTTCCTCCGTCTACTACAGGGTATGGCTACCCATATTGATTTGTGTGAGTCTAGGGCTTCCCTGTTGGGCGTTCTCTGTTCTCAGGGTTATAGCGTTGTTGCTGCATGAGTTGGCTCTCCATCTCGATACTCTGAAGGTTCAGGTTCTGCCCTGTCCGCCTTCCTATAGAAGTCTTTTGCTCACTTTTTTCCTTGGTTGAGCTTTCTTTTGGGGATTACTCATGTGCATTCCCCACATAATTCTATGATCCTCTTTGGGACTGCTTTTTCATCTGTTTGCCTTGCGGGGCGTTCTCTTTGGACCTATTCCGGATGCTGTCTGCCTGTTCTTACCTTCCAGTTGTCCTTCTGGGGGCTGTTACTTCAGTCAGACGTGTGCCTGAGCGGGCGGCTCTGTTTAGCTAGCCCTCATTTAATGATATATATACACCATGATGAGGTGGTGTTCCGCTTTACGACGGTCCTTCTGCCTAAGGTGGTGTCTTATGCTTATGTATTCAGGACGTTGTCTTTCTTCTGGGCATTATCCCTTGTAACGCTGAAGGAAAGGGGGTCTACATTCCCCTGTGCCTGATCTCATCTGCCTTCAGGGGTTACGAGGCCTTTTGGCCTGGTCTTTGCTTGGATGGGTTGTCCCTTCTGGTCCTAGGAAAGGTTTGGGCTTCTGCCAAGACTACTGTTAGCGTTTGGACTGGTCAGGCTGTTTCTCAGGCCTGTTCTTTTAAGGGGAAAAATCTTCTCCTTTCTTTATTCTGATTCTATTGGTGCTTTGGTTCTTGGGCCTTTCAGCGCCAGGCTTTGGTTGAACAAGTTTGCTAGACCGCAACTTGTTTTCTGTTTATACCTTTTCCAAGGTTTTTATGAGGTTGACGTTGGAGCCTTTGCTCACGTAGCTCTTGGTAGCAAGGTTGCAGGTGGCAGTGCTTTTAACTGTCTGCTGTGCCTTTTTTGTTGGGGATCCCACCCTATTTTATGGACACTGCTATTGGATGTCCCACGTGTAAGTATTATATCTGGAGCAGGACGTACTGTATACTTAGAATAATACAATTCTGTGAAATACTCACCTGTAGAATTGGTATTATACGTATACAGTACGTCCTGCTCCACCCCACCCTGGTTTTTACATTATCCTGGATCCCCTGTATGATGATTGTTATCATTATTATTATTACCAGTTTTTGGTGGTTGGTTTCTCCCGGTTTCTTTTTCTCACTGCTTTTCAATGCTGGGGATTTGTGGGAGGTCCCTGGGTATATGAGGGGCCAGGAGGAGCCTGTTTTTGCATGTCTGCAGTGCACAGCGCCATCTGGCGGAGGATTACCCACGTGTAAGTATTATATCTGGAGCAGGACGTACTGTATACGTATAATACCAATTCTACAGGTGAGTATTTCACAGAATTGTATTTTCACTACCGCCTGAAGCACCTTTCAGCCAAAGACAGCATCAGCTGAGGCCCTAACATCAGCCTTGTAGAACTTTGTAAAAGTATGAACTGAAGACCAAGTTGCGGCTTTACAAACTTGTTCAACCGATGCCTGGTGCTGAAAAGCCCAGGAGGCACCAATAGCTCTGGAGCAGTGATCCGAAAAGGGGGTTCCTTTCCCCAGGCAGAATATGCTTGCACCGCCGCCTGTCTGATCCACTTACTGAGAGTGGACTTGGCTGGAGGCAAACCTTTTCTAGAGCCTTCTGTTAGGACAAAGAGCAAATCCGATTTCCTGAAGGATTCAGTCGCAACCAGGTAATACTTAATGGCTCTGACCACATCCAAGGCATGGAGGGTCCTTTCCTTAGAATTAGTCGGTGCTGGACACAAGGAAGGCAGGACAACTTCCTTATTAAGGTGAAAGGGAGAAACGACCTTAGGCAAAAAATCAGGTTTAAAGTGAAAAACCACCTTATCCTTATGCCGCTCAAAATATGGAGGCTTCATACAAAGCGCGGCCAGCTCTGATACACAACGCACCAAAGTGATTGCTACCAAAAAGACCACTTTGAGAGTCAAAATAGGCAATGCAGTATCGCACATTGGTTCGAAGGGAGGACACTGAAGAGCAGACAGTACTAAATTCAAGCCCCACACCGGTATAACTGACTTACGCGGCCGGACATGGGTGACTCCTTGGAAAAAGGTCTTGATCAACCTATGATTGGCAATGGATCTCTGGAAGAAGATGGCTAAGGCCGAGACCTGGCCTTTCAGGGTGCTCAGCTGGAGACCCAAGTCTAAGCCGTGTTGTAAAAACTCCAGAATCCTAGAAATAGAAAAAGTGCCACATAAAAGACTCTTAGACTCGCACCAAGCAATATAGGCGTGCCAAACTCTGTAGTATATCATGGAGGAAGACTTCTTCCGTGCCTGAATCATGGTATGGACAACCGTTGCCGACAGCCCCTTTTCCTTCAGGATTGAGGTTTCAATAGCCAGGCCGTCAAAGACAGCGTCCGTAAATTGGGGTGCCGCAGCGACCCCTGAGTGAGAAGCCCTGGATCGTCGGGCATGATGTAGCGATCTACTGACATCGGAACTATGTCCGAAAACCAACTCCTTCTTGGGCAGCGAGGAGCCACCAGGATAGTCGGTACACCTTCCTGGGCTATCTTGCGCAGCACTCGGCCCAGGAGTGGAAACGAAGGGAAAGCATAACGGAATTTGAACTCCGTCCAAGGAATCGCCAGAGCGTCTGTGGCAATGGCCAGAGGACCTCTTCAGAGGGAGACGAACCTTGGGAGCTTGTGATTGTGTCTGGACGCAAACAGGTCCACATTCGGCTGATCCCAGCGGAGACACAGAGCGTGAAAGGTCTTGCTGCTGAGAGACCATTCCCCCAGACGCGAGGTGCTCCTGCTCAGGGAGTCTGCCTCCAGGTTTTCCAACCCGGGGATGTAGACCGCTGAGATGCAGGGAACATTCTCCTATGCCCAAGACAGAATCCCACCCTGCTGATTGATGTAGGCGACAGCCGTCTGATTATCCGAGCGAACCTGGATCGCACAACCCCTTAAATGTGGAGTCAAAAGAAGAAGCACCAACCGGATCGCTTTCAGCTCCAGGAGATTTATGGGTAAGCGGTTCTCCTGCGGACCCCACTGACCCTGGATCTGCTGAGACTGTCAAACGCCTCCCCAGCCGGTCAGACTGGCATCCGTGGTAACTATCTCCCAACGGGGAGTCAGGAAGGACTTGCCCACCAACAGGATCCAGGAGTCCAACCACCACAAGAGGGACTGCCTGGCCAGGGAAAATTCCAGTTCCAGCGACTCCTGCATCCGGTCCCAGCCGGTCAACAGATTCAGTTTAAGAGGTCTCGTGTGAAATTGGGCGAAGGGCACAGCCTCAAAGCATGACACCATTAGGCCCACCAATCTCCTCCCCAGACGGATCGATGGCCGCTGACAGGACAGCAAGGACTGCACCTGCGTCGGCAGAAAGACCTTGAGAGGTGTCTATCGTCATGCCCAGGAAGGACCTCACTGTCGAGGGAGTGATAAAGGACTTTGGGTAATTGATTACCCAGCCGAAGGCCTCAAGAGTGGACAACAATGTCCGGGTATCGCTCTCGGCCCGCTGAAGAGACTGGGCCGCAATCAGCAAGTCGTCCAGATAGGGCAACACACGAATGCCCTGATTCCTCAGGATGGCCATGATGCCCGCCAGCACCTTGGTGAAGACGCGGGGCGCTGAGGAAATCCCGAATGGCAGAGCCACAAACTGGTGGCTCTGCCATTCGGGAGCAAACCTCAGGAACTTCTGATGCCCCTGGAATATCGGGATGTGCAGATAAGCATCCCTGATGTCCACCGTGGTCATGAAGTCACCGGGCCGAAGCGAGCTCACCGCCGACCGTAAGGTTTCCATGCGAAAATGTCTGACTCTGACAAACCTGTTGAGACCCTTCAGGTCCAGGAACAGGTTGGAGTAAAAACCTTGACCCTGTTCCTGACGAGGTACAGGACAAATCACACCTAACTGCAGGAAGTGTTGCACGGCCATTCTCAAACCCTGCGCCTTCAATGGGTTTTGGGATATCTGAAACCGAAGAAATTTGGTGGGCGGCCTGACTGACAGCTCTATTTTGTAAACGGCACCACCTCCTGAATCCACCGATCCGAGATGTGCCGTCTCCAGATATGAGCAAATAGCAGAAGCTGCCCCCCCACCCGAATGGGTGAGGGTGCCCCCTCATGCCTGAGGGGACTTGACAGGGGGTTTAGACTTGGCTCCCCAAGGGATTGGGTCGGCCGCGGGACCTACCTCTACCCCAGGGATCTGGGGTAGAGATAGGTCCTCTACCATGGCGGGGGCGTAGGTCCTCTACCACGGCGGAGGCCACCTGAAATTGAAGAGACTCTTCCTACTCGAAAAGAGCGATAGGCAGATGAGTTCCGAAAGGGCCAAGCAGGCCTCCGTCTCTGAGGGAGTCTACCATCCTTGACCAGGTGGTTCAGACGCTTCCCGAACAACCAGTGCCCCACGAAGGGGATACTAGTAAGCGACTTTTTGTCTGCGGCATCAGCCGACCATTGCCGCAACCAGAGCGAGCGGTGAAGTGCAACAAGCAGGGCCGAAATCCTGGCCCCAAGCCAGGCCCCATCGTCCATGGCAAAGACAAAAAAGGCAATGAAATCCACGCAGGCCTTGAGGTCCTTATACTCCTCCGCCTGCTTGCTTAGCGCTATCCACAAGGCGTCTCACCTTCTTTCTGATGGCCAGAGAGACAATAGCCGCGGCGCACACATGGCGAAACAAGGCACCAGCAAAGGTTAAGGCATGACAGACCAGTCGATCGATGTGCTTGTCAGCTGGGTCACATAAGGAAGCGGTATCAGGTGAAGGCATAATAGTAGAGTTGGACAACCCCGACACAGGAGCATCCCCTTTGTGAGGACGAGACCATAGCCGGACCAGCTCCTCAGGGAAGGGATACCGCCTATCCAGGCCCTTAGGCACCGACGGTAGCTTGTTAGGCCTTTCCCATTCCTTGAAAATCATATTAGAAAAATAGGCCTGCTCCGGAAAGACTCACCTCTGTCTTTCAGGCCTAAACAAATCACCCTGCTTCTTCTTAGCCGCTCTGGGAGGGACAATGTGTAAGGTCTTAAAAACAAGCAACCTCTCCGTATCATCAGGGAGCCACGCATCTTCATCCGAGGAAGAACCAGACAAACTGTCATCTCCAGCAGAATAATCCGCAGTGGAACGGGAATCATCTGGCAACTCACCTTCCTCCACAGAGCCCAGACCATCAAAAAGATCGTCATTATCCGAGTAGACGGGCTCGATGTGCTGCCTTTTACTCGTGGCCTTTTTAGGAGCCGTTCGCGAGATCTGTCTCTCGGGACTGGCCACCCTATGCGCCAAATCAACCTGGGACCCCCGGCTGGCTTCCCCCTCACTGAGGGCTGAGTGCAGCAGTGGAGGGTCCTGAGAAGCCATAGGCAGTGAAGGGCTAGGAGCAGGGATGCCCGCCGGTCATGGTCCAAAAAGATTCTCTTGGCGCAAGTAGTACAAACAGTGCTGAATCCTCCCAAAGGACTGGCACTGCACAAGGGACAGAGCTTCACCCACCCAGATGGGGCCCCCAGCTCACTATCCCCAGATGCCTCCATTATGGTGATTAGAAAAAAATGTGCAATGCCGGTTACAAGGCACTAACGGCCCAAACCTATGTGATCCCTCTTAATAAAGGAAGAGGGGACAGGGAGGAACCACAACCCTCAACCACTAAGCCCACGACCTATGCAAGACAAAAGAGGAAAAGGACCATCAGATCCCTAAACCGAGATATGCATGAGAAGTAATATTAAAACATTCAAAAGGGGGCTCACAACACTGACAGGTCTCGAGGGAGCGATGCAGGCAGCAGCAGCAAGACGGCAACGGGGACAGCGCAGAAATGCAGCACAGCTTCCAGTTTGTTCCTCGAGGGGTGGGCCGCATCGCGATGACGCGATCCGCGTCATCGTGCGGCTCCGCCCCCCGCCGATGGCGAGCGAAAAGCGCCCTCCCACCCTTACAGCGCGGCCAATATCTCCTTACGAGGGGCAGCAGTGAGGGCCACCATGACAGAGAAAACCTTGCGATCCGTGCGAGCGGCGTCCCCCCCACCCCATCACAGCGTGACGAGTCAGGATGGAGGGAGAACAGACACAGCTAGCTCAGGAGAGACCGCGAGGGAGCGAGGGAGGTAAGATTAAAGCCTATGGGCAGGGAGGGTAATACAGGCACAAATAAGCCCTAGCAAGTGGTTCCCCCCTTTGGCTCGCCATAAGCCTATGGCCGACTAGACAGGGTCTGCAGCCCAGAGCCTAGCTCTGCCGAACGCCTGACCCCGGTGTTCTCCCTACCGTCACGATCCCGTAGCAGCCAGTGTCTGGAAGGCAAAAATGGGTCTGCCAGGATCAGTGGAAATAGGACCCGCAGCGGCCGACGGGCTAGGAGGCCCCGCTCTGCTGCCGAAATCCGAGAGAGAGTATCCAACGATCTTCAGCAGCCAGACTGCAAGATGAACACTGGGGAATAATAGAGGGACACCTGCCTTTATAGGGGGCCGGGAGGAGCGACAGCTTTTGATCTTGCAGTCGAGCGCCCCCTGGGGGCGGAATACCCACGTCATCACTGGGACGACCTGGACTGGATATAGGGAGAAACAAATGTAACCTAATCGTGGCACTGGGTGGCTAATTGTGGCACTGAGTGTTCATTCATGGCACTGCGTAGCTAATCGTGGTGCGACGATTAGCCACACAGTACAACGATTAACCGTCCAGCGCCACGATTAGCCACACAGTACAACGATTAGCCGCCCAGCAACACGAATAAACACTCAGTGCCATGATTAGCCGCACAGTACAACAATTAGCGAACCAGCGCCACAAATAAACACTCAGTGCCACAATTAGCCGCCCAGCACCAGGATTACCCACCCAGCACTACGATTACCCACTCAGCGCAACAATTAGCCACCCAGCGCCACGATTAGCCATCCAGCACCACAATTAGCCATCCAGCACCACAATTAGCCATCCAGCACCACAATTAGCCATCCAGCACCACAATTAGCCATCCAGCACCACAATTAGCCATCCAGCACCACGATTAGCCATCCAGCACCACGATTAGCCATCCAGCACCACGATTAGCCATCCAACGCCACGATCAGCCACCCAACGCCACGATCAGCCACCCAACGCCACAATCAGCCACCCAGGGCCACGAGTAGCCACCCAACACCATGATTAGTCTCTCAGCCCCACGATTAACTACCAAGCACTATGATTAGCTGCCCAGTGCCATGATTAACCACCAGGCTCCACGAGTAGCCGCCCAGTGCCCTAATTAGCCGCCCAGCGCCATAGTTAGTCGCCCAGCACCACGATTAGCTGCCCGCCGGTCCTCTGTATACAGACACTTACCCAGCACACGGAGCTCTATGCTGGTGGCCTCGGGTCCTCTGTATACAGACACTTACCCAGCACACGGAGCTCTATGCTGGTGGCCTCGGGTGCTCTGTATACAGACACTTACCCAGAACACGGAGCTCTATGCTGGTGGCCTTGGTCCTCTGTATACAGACACTTACCCAGCACACGGAGCTCTATGCTGGTGGCCTTGGTCCTCTGTATACAGACACTTACCCAGCACACGGAGCTCTATGCTGGTGGCCTCGGGTCCTCTGTATACAGACACTTACCCAGCACACGGAGCTCTATGCTGGTGGCCTCGGGTCCTCTGTATACAGACACTTACCCAGCACACGGAGCTCTATGCTGGTGGCCTCGGGTCCTCTGTACACAGACACTTACCCAGCACACGGAGCTCTATGCTGGTGGACTCTATCTTCTGCTTGTTGTCGATGGTGACCTGCATCTCTGCCATGTAGGGTCCCGATTCGGCCTTGGTCAGGTCCATTATGGTCAGAGCCAGGGTGGCGTTATTGAGGGCGGCCCGGTCTCCGAGCTCATAAAACTTTAGATACGGGGGGTCCACATCCATCTCCACAACCTTGTCCTCATAGAACTTCCACACCACGCTGGAGACGCTGCCGCTGAACCTCGGGGTCAGAGTCACACTGCCACCAACTGTTGCTGTGATCTGAGCTGCAGAGAGAGAGAGAGACAGAGGTAAGTGAGGAGAAGCCTGAGCTGCAGAGAGAGACAGAGGTAAGTGAGGAGGAGCCTGAGCTGCGGAGAGACAGAGGTAAGTGAGGAGGAGCCTGAGCTGCGGAGAGACAGAGGTAAGTGAGGAGGAGCCTGAGCTGCGGAGAGACAGAGGTAAGTGAGGAGGAGCCTGAGCTGCAGAGAGAGACAGAGGTAAGTGAGGAAGAGCCTGAGCTGCGGAGAGACAGAGGTAACTGAGGAGGAGCCTGAGCTGCGGAGAGACAGAGGTAACTGAGGAGGAGCCTGAGCTGCGGAGAGACAGAGGTAAGTGAGGAGAAGCCTGAGCTGCAGAGAGACAGAGGTAAGTGAGGAGGAGCCTGAGCTGCAGAGAGAGACAGAGGTAAGTGAGGAGGAGCCTGAGCTGCGGAGAGACAGAGGTAAGTGAGGAGGAGCCTGAGCTGCAGAGAGAGACAGAGGTAAGTGAGGAGGAGCCTGAGCTGCAGAGAGACAGAGGTAAGTGAGGAGGAGCCTGAGCTGCAGAGAGAGACAGAGGTAAGTGAGGAGGAGCCTGAGCTGCAGAGAGACAGAGGTAAGTGAGGAGGAGCCTGAGCTGCAGAGAGAGAGACAGAGGTAAGTGAGGAGGAGCCTGAGCTGCACAGAGACAGAGGTAAGTGAGGAGGAGCCTGAGCTGCAGAGAGACAGAGGTAAGTGAGGAGGTGACGCCCCCTCATTGGGGGATGGATGAAGCCACGCCCCCTCATTGAGGGATGGATAGGAGATACATTGTAACAGTTACAACAATAGAAACACTTTGAATAGGTAAATTAATCATTTATTGCGGCAGATCTGCATGTTACACCCCAAAGAGGGACAAATAAGAACGAGGGACAGGGGGCAATATGTAAATTAAGCCACACCCCTCATTAAGGGATGGGTGAAGCCACACACCCTCATTGACAGATGGGTGAAGCCACGCCCCCTCATTCAGAGATAGATGAAGGCACATTCTCTCATTGAGGGATGGATAGGAGATACATTGTAATAGTCACAATAGAAACACTTTGAATGGGACAGGGGGCATGGACTCCAAAGAAGGACAAATGGGAATAACGAGGGACAGGGGTGGCGTGGATTCTAATGAGGTACAAATGAGAACGAGGGACAGGAGGACATGGACTCCAAAGAGGGACAAATGAGAACGAGGGACAGGGGGACATGGACTCCAAAGAGGGTGATGGCTGGGGCAATAGGCCTCATGCCAGATATAGTTACATGCAAGGCTTTACAAGATAGAATATTTTGCAGGTTTCTTAGTGGAAATGTTATTGCAGAAATGTATGCCAGCGAGATCTAACTGTCAAACCACAATAACAGCTAAATAGAGCAACGTCTCGCTAACTACGTACCTGGTGACCTTCTTGTATGAGGAACCTGTAGGTTGCACTTCTCTGTGGTTTTTACCTATCTGTTGTAAATATGGAACAAGTACACACTGTGTCTGTGGTTTCTTGCTTTATAAGTCCACCCCAAAGCGGAAGTAAAGTAGAGTTTGCACAGAGACCCTTTGTGTGTCGTTATTATGCGTCTCAGTGCAATTCTCTCAGATATCTGAAATCACACATAAGACTTATCGCAATTACAGCGTGCCTAAAGAGGATCCAGAGAGATCGCTCCAGAGCAAACAGGCTCATTCTTTCACCTATACAGCCGTGACGTGTCCTCACCCTCCTATACAGCCGTGATGTGTCCTCACCCTCCTATACAGCCGTGACGTGTCCTCACCCTCCTATACAGCCGTGACGTGTCCTCACCCTCCTATACAGCCGTGACGTGTCCTCATCCTCCTATACAGCAGTGACGTGTCCTCACCCTCCTATACAGCCATGACGTGTCCTCACCCTCCTATACAGCCGTGACGTGTCCTCACCCTCCTATACAGCCGTGACGTGTCCTCACCCTCCTATACAGCCATGACGTGTCCTCACCCTCCTATACAGCCGTGACGTGTCCTCACCCTCCTATACAGCCGTGACGTGTCCTCACCCTCCTATACAGCCGGTGTGTGTCCTCACCCTCCTATACAGCCGTGATGTGTCCTCACCCTCCTATACAGCCGGTGTGTGTCCTCACCCTCCTATACAGCAGTGATGTGTCCTCACCCTCCTATACAGCAGTGATGTGTCCTCACCCTCCTATACAGCAGTGATGTGTCCTCACCCTCCTATACAGCCCTGATGTGTCCTCACCCTCCTATACAGCCGTGACGTGTCCTCACCCTCCTATACAGCCATGATGTGTCCTCACCCTCCTATACAGCAGTGATGTGTCCTCACCCTCCTATACAGCCCTGATGTGTCCTCACCCTCCTATACAGCCGGTGTGTGTCCTCACCCTCCTATACAGCCGTGATGTGTCCTCACCCTCCTATACAGCCGTGATGTGTCCTCACCCTCCTATACAGCCGTGATGTGTCCTCACCCTCCTTTACAGCCGTGATGTGTCCACACCCTCCTATACAGCCGTGATGTGTCCTCACCCTCCTTTACAGCCGTGATGTGTCCTCACCCTCCTTTACAGCCGTGATGTGTCCTCACCCTCATTTACAGCCGTGATGTGTCCTCACCCTCCTTTACAGCCGTGATGTGTCCTCACCCTCCTTTACAGCCGTGATGTGTCCTCACCCTCCTATACAGCCCTGATGTGTCCTCACCCTCCTATACAGCCGTGACGTGTCCTCACCCTCCTATACAGCCCTGATGTGTCCTCACCCTCCTATACAGCCGTGACGTGTCCTCACCCTCCTATACAGCCGGTGTGTGTCCTCACCCTCCTATACAGCCGTGATGTGTCCTCACCCTCCTATACAGCCGTGATGTGTCCTCACCCTCCTATACAGCCCTGATGTGTCCTCACCCTCCTTTACAGCCGTGATGTGTCCTCACCCTCCTTTGACTCCGTGATGTGTCCTCACCCTCCTTTGAAGCCGTGATGTGTCCTCACCCTCCTTTACAGCCGTGATGTGTCCTCACCCAACATAGGTCTATCTGCTTTACAATGGGGATGTTTGTTTTTTTGATTGTTTTTGTTCACATTACAATATATTGCTTTATTTGATCGGAAAATTTGGGATTCAGTTGCCATTTATTTTGGTCCTTATCGCACTTTGGTTTTGGCACTTGATTGTGGTTAAATATTTTTGTCATGTTTAATTTTGCATGACTTTCACATAGCGGTAATAGTTAGGGACATATAGGTTTCACCATGGTTGGTTTTTACAGATTTTTATTATGATTTTATTTCATTCATTTTTTCACTCGATTATTAATATTTTTTATAGGTTATTTATCTTTTTTTTTGTTTTTTATCTTTCAGTTCACTTTGATTGTATGGGGCTTTACAAGTGGTATGGATCAACTTATCAAGCAAGTTTGGAAGTTTGTGTCATCATTGCCCGCCCACTTCCATTTGTTCTCACAATAATTGTGTCAAAATACTTATGACACCCACCTATTGGTCATGTTATATATGCCTTGTAGGTTGCTATCATAGCAGTATTGTTGTGTCCGAACACCATTACAAATAAGGGCATATATGGCCAATCTAGTCAGGTCAATATTAATGAATATTGATATTGTTGTCATGAGGGTCATGTGTTTTTCATAAACTTTGGTAGATATATGATCTTTTGAAAAAAAGTCTTCTAATGTGGGAAATTAGCTGTGTTTTGGAAGCCATATTGGGTCAGCCATATACATCCCTATGTGAGGTCTCTAATTATAGTACCAGCAATTTTGTGCGGTTTGAGATTGTGATATTTTGTATTCATGTGACCACTTGATATAAACTGGGGGTAGTTATAGTCTTAGGACCTTCATTATTGCGCACATCTAGGTGTGTCCATATATGTGTATATTTGACACACTTTCTGTGTGTATGCAGAGACACATATATAGATGTGTTCAATATATAGACTCATGGTTTAGTATTAATGTCTGGCATTATGATCATTATGTAGTTGGAGGCTCTTATTTTGCTTTTATGGTTTTGTTTTTTTAGGTTTGAGATTGAATAAATGTTTTCATGGCTATGTTATTAGATTATTGGAATTTAGGATAATTTATTAATATGTATATATTTTCTTGTATTTACAGAGTATTATTCATGGGCATATTGTTTATTATTGTTGTGTCCACCCTTTTGTGCTTGCCTTCTCTGGCGAGTTTTACATCCACCCCTAGTTGTGGTGCCCCCTGGTATAATGGCCTCTTGCTGTTATTTCAGCACTATGCTTGTTGCTTACAGCTACATTGTGGCTGTGGCACGGAGCGCGCTGTTTCGTCTGTCACTCGCACTACAGGGGGCGCATGCGCAGTCTATCTGGGCTGTGTAGACGTCACCACCCCCCGGCAATACTCGCGCAGCTGTGGCTACATGCCCCCGCTCTACAGTGGCGCCTGCGCAGTGTCTTGCTGGGAGGGGGAGGCACGTTTTGATGAGGCATTTCCGGGGGACACCTGCAATACACCGTTCAGACGACCGCATGCTATCCGGATGTCGGTGGGGGGGTGTTGCCTCCCGGCGTTTTGTGAGTACTTAAGGGGGGCAGTACAGGCATTTAGATAACCCTCACCCTTGAAGCAGCATGGGAGTTTTTTTACCACTTTTGACCCTGATGTATATACCCATGGTGGCCCAGTACATGTGAGATTTACTGTCTTTTTGTTACCGGCATTGTTACTACATTATTGTGATCTAATTATATATAATCTATGTCCATTTGGTATGTTTTTTTGGGCAACATAAGCTAGGTTTCTGATTAGGATAATTTTATAGAGTAGATCAGGTTTACAGGAATATTGGTGGTTTGTATATTACATGTATTTATTTATTGATTGTTGTTATTCACAATAGTAGTAGTTTATATATGTTTATTGCATCACGGTGTGTATATATGTATTTGTATATATTGTATATGTATATATTTGTATATATACACATTTTTTTGCACTATAACACTTTATTTTTAGGCTTTTAGTATATACTCCTGTAGCGATAACCCTTATCGCCGGAGGGCTTCACCACCCGAGACGTCCTTTTCCCAATCGTAAGAGGTGCTGCTGGAATTCCAGAGTCGTCCGTGAGGAAACAGGAACAGCCCTTACAAGGGCTAGTGAATTGTAATATAGCGTTTCCCCCAATAAGAGACAGAACTTCAGTATTGAGGGTGAAGGTGAAGTAGCTTTATTAGTGCCACTCTAGGCCTTATATACACAAGTCTCCATTGCATGACACACACACCGACCAATAGCAGCAGGGCACACAATCCCTCAACTCTGCCGGTGACGCAATCAGCAACACAATAGACGTCTGTAATACACTCAATCAGAACAATGCCATTGTCTGTGACGTAATCAATCAATACAATGGCAGTCAGAACAATGAATAACGTAATCAATCAATACAATGGCAGTCTGTACATGCTTAAGGAAAGGAAAGTAATGAACCTGTGTAAAGTCCAAAGGGGCAGAGAGTCTGTCACAATGCCCCCTTTTTGTGGAACACCCGGCAGACCCGGATTGACCCTGTTCGGGTTAACGTGGGGCTGTCCGGACTCTTGTTATGGGCAGAGTTCTGTGTAAGGACAAGTCTGCACATAGTGAGTAACCGGACTAAACATTGACGTGGGCTGTACATAGGAATCGGTCATGGGTGGGGTCCAAACACTGGGATATTGTGGCGTTGGTGAGTTCAGCACCAAAGTCTTGGTTGGATGTGTGCACAGGTGCTTTGCTTTCTTATAGCTGGCCCAAGTTTCAATCTCTTTCCATGGAAGCTGATCGGAGAATCCACAATCTTCTGCACATCTACATCGTCGTAAAAGTAGACAAACCATAACCCTTAGAAACGCCAGAGGCATCCCTAATAATTTTGACATTCTTTACAGCGCCATACTTTGAAAAAATCTCCTTAATTTCAGGCTGATTAATCCGACGGTCAATGCCCCCAACAAAAATAGTGTTTGGCATACGTTTCCCTTCTGGAAGGACGTAACCTGATGGCTGATCCTCTTCTTGGCCTCTTGTAACAGACATGACGTGATGCAGACGAAACCCCTGGGTCTCCCCGACCAGTGGGCTGGAGTCGGCAGCTCGGGCTGGAGACCGGGTTGTAACAGGGTTGATGCTGGCTGGCCCAGAGGTAGCGTAGGCAGAAGTCATTGGTCCTAGATCATTTCCCAATAGTACTTCTGCTGGTAAGTTGTCCATAAGTCCCACATGTACCCTGCCGGATCCAGCTCCCCAGTCAAGATGTACTCGGGCGGTGGGGAGTCGAAACACAGCTCCTCCTGCCACCCTTACTGCAACGGTGTGTCCGGTGCGGTCTTTGTTCTTGACCAAATGAGGTTGGAGCAAGGTAAGTGTGGCTCCGGTGTCGCGTAATCCTTGCGCGGTGCGCCCATTGACTCGTACCTCCTGGCAATGGTGCTGTCGGTTGTCTTGGATGGCCGCTTGTACGGGATCGGCTTCATACAGTACCCCCAGATACTCTTCCGAACTGCTCTCAGCTTCCAAACAGTGTGCCACAGGAGTACGGGAGGTGGAAGGTTGCTTTTGCCCCCACGTGTTTCGGGGAGGCTCTAAGGCGCAATCCCTGCGATAATGTACCGATTGTTTGCAACGATGGCACTGAACTGTGGAGAGGTTCGGTTGCTGCGCTGGCCTATGTGGCCCAGAGTCACGAGTTGGCGCTGAAGCCACAGGTGCTTGAAATTTGATGGGAGGTGGTGGTTTTGGAGCGGACTGTTCTGTCCGGCGAGCATCGGTGTACTCGTCGGCTAGACGAGCAGCCACAGGTAGCGTTAGAGGCCTCCGGTCACGTACCCACTCTCTTAGCTCTGGTTGCAGGGCATTGAGAAAATGTTCTAGTAAAAACAACTGTAGTACATCCTCAGCGGTCATGGCTTTGCATCCCGTGACCCAGTGTGATGCTGTACGATGGAGGCAACATGCCCACTGCGTGTAAGAATCCCCTCCCTTCTTTTGGGATTTCCAAAATCGTCGCCTGTAGGCTTCCGGGGTGACAGCGTACCGGGCTAACAAAGCCTCCTTTACCAGATGGTAGTGTGGTAAGTCCGCATCAGGGATGGCCCGGAAAGCATCGGAAGCTTTCCCAGATAGTTTCCCTGATAATATGGTGACCCATTCCTTCGTGGGTACCCAGTGTAAAAATGGCAGTGAGAACAATGAATAACGTAATCAATCAATACAATGGCAGTCTGTAACATGCTTAAGAAAAGGAAAGTAATGAACCTGTGTAAAGTCCAAAGGGGCAGAGAGTCTGTCACAACTCCTACATAGTGGTATATAGGACCCTTGTGATATAATTATAAATATATAAAGATATATGAGTTTCTATATAAATAGGATTTTTTGTGCCGGCACAAAAAGGGATTTTTGGGGTGACGATATTGTTGGTCAGGTTTCATGTGGTATTGATTGGATATGCCCTTTTGGGCACCTCATACAGTACTATATTTGGTCAGATTGGTTGTTTTTTTTTTTTTTTTTTTATATTCTTTATTTGTCATTTTCACGATTTATAATACACAAAAGGGAAAACATGGGTATTCCACAAACATCAAAGTCACAGCATCCTCAGGTACAAAACACAATCAGACAGTACAAATGCATTCAAAAGATATGACCACTGCCATAGCCTCACCCTCGGGTAACTAAAGCTCTTCAGAGGAGGCTACCAAGGCTCGCTCCCATATTCCGACTCTCGGTCGATTCTATATCCCTCATATAAGGAGAACCGGGCGTCAGCAGCTCCTATCACCTCACGAGGGGTGGGGGGAGATGACCCCAGCTCTTTAACTGTAGAACTGAGGATCGTGGAAACCAAAACCGAATGCAGATAGGAAAAGAGGAGGGGGTGGGAAAGTGGGGGTAGGGAAAGCAAGGAAAAGGGGGAAGAGCTGCGCGTCTGACGGCCGCTACTGACTGTCCGCCAACAGCCCTGCAAATTCACTAGAGACCGCAAACATATCCCAACCAGCCCACTTAATGCGGTGATCTTCCAAGGCTTCATTTTTTGCTGCAATAAGGCCTTCAAACCTCTCGATCTCTGCCACCTTGTTCAGCCACATAGGGATGTCAGGAGGGGTTTTGCTCTTCCACAGCGAGGGGACACAAGCCCTAGCAGCATTCACCATTTGGCAGAGAACCGACCTCTGGTACCTTTTAGTGGGGAGCCCCGAGTGGTGGAGAAGGAAGAAGGCCGGACCCTCAGGGACCTCCCAGTCTGTAATATGTCTCAGTGTGTCTCTGACCGTTGCCCAGAAATTTGTCAGCTTCGGGCACGACCAAAAGATATGGAGAAGGTCACCATCAGCACTGCCACATCGCCAGCATGTGGGGGAGACATTAGGGAACCATTTGTGCAGTAGTGTAGGTACTCTGTACCATCTCATGAGAATTTTATAATTGCATTCCTTGTACCTGGTACAAGTGGCTGTTTTGTGAGCCAGGCGTATAATCCATTTCCTGTGCTCCTCCGAAAAGGTAGTTCCCAGATCTCTCTCCCATTTTGCAAAGGACGGTACAGACTCTTGTTCCTGATGGTTTACTAATAGTTTATAGGTGAACGATAACATGTGCCGGGCAGGCCCCCTCTCAGTACATATCCTCTCAAACAGCGTATGTTCTCTGATCTGCCGAGTCTGCTGCCAGCTGCCAAATCGTGGGAGCTCTTTGGAATCAGCAATCGCGTCCAGCGACACCAAACCGTTTCGGCCATAAAAATCACTGATCCTATTTACTCCCTTCCGTAACCAACTGTCCGCAGTCCCCCCCCCTCGCTCCGGGTGGGAGCGCTGGGTTCCCCAAGACCGGAAACAAGGGAGAGAAACCCGGCGATAACTCGCTAAATGAGAAATATTTGTGACATATCTTTAGGGAAGCTCCCAGCATGGGATGTTTTATTTCTGAGGTTAAAGCCTGCCGCGGCAGCCAGGGGAGAGACACCAATGGGAGCGTCGTGGCTCCCTGCTCTATCTGGACCCACTGTTTATGCTGAGAGTGTCTGCACCAGTCCACTATTCTGGTTAGGTGCGTGGCAGCATAGTATAGACTTGGGTCAGGAAGGGCAATCCCCCCATTGTCTCTAGTTCTAATCAGGATCTTTCTGCTTATTCTGGGAGTTTTCCCCAGCCAGATAAATTTAGAGAACAGCGTCCCAACTCTTTTAAGGAACGCATTCGGAACCACAACAGGTAATGCCTGGAATACGTAGAGAAGGCGGGGAAGCACATTCATTTTAAGGGCGTTACATCTCCCAAACCACGAAAGTCTTTTGGGAGACCAGGCCTCTAAGTCCTTTGTGAAAGCTTGTAACAAGGGGGGGGGGAGTTCAAGGAGTAAATCTTCTCCAAAGACCTGCCCAGCTTCGTACCCAGGTATGTTATGTGGTCCTTAGCCCAACTAAAGGGGAAGGATTGTCTGAGGATTTCTGCCCTCTCTGCCGTAACATTCAGATTCAGTGCCTTAGACTTCTGCATATTAACCTTATAGTTGGACAGGTTGCTAAATGTCTCTAATTATTTTATAAGGTTAGGGACCGTAACCTCAGGGCCGGTTGTAAAAAAAGGCAAATCGTCGGCGAATGCCGCAACTTTGTATTGACCTGACGGGAGGGAAATACCCTGTATATCCGGGTTTTTCCTTATTCTGCACAGCAGGGGCTCCAATGTCAGTATGAAAATTAATGGGCAAAGAGGGCATCCCTGCCTCGTCCCGTTTCCGATGTCAAAGGGTTCCGACAGGGCACCATTAACTCTCACCCGAGCCGTCGGGTGCTGATAGAGATTCGCAATCCAAGAAGTCATGTGAGGCCCCAGGCCAATATGATCCAGGACCCCAAACATGAAATCCCACTGTACCCTGTCGAACGCCTTCTCAGCATCAGTCGCCAGGAGGATCGCAGGCAAGTTCTTCTCAAGGGCCCTGTGGATAAGATTCAGCGCCTTAGCTGTATTATCTCTAGCCTCTCTATGGGGCATGAAACCTACCTGGTCAAGATGGATAATCTGATGTAGATGGGGGGAAAGGCGACTGGCAAGAATTTTGGCGAAGAGCTTAATATCAGCATTGAGAAGAGATATTGGCCTAAAACTGGAACTCAAGGTGTGGTCCTTCCCTTCCTTTGGCATCACAGAATTGTGGGCACGCAGACTGTCCGTCGGGAGGACATTATCTGCAATAAGGGAGTTGAGTACCCCAAGAAGCCTGGGCGAGAGTGGGTCTGCAAATGTTTTGTAATACAGCAAGGGGAGACCATCCGGACCCGGAGCATTCCCGTTAGCCGAACCTTTAATGGCCAGTGCAAGTTCCTCAGCCGTAATTGGGGTCTCCAAGTCCTCAAGCACCGCCTGTGATAATTTGGGCATACCTGATTGTTGAATATACTCGCTGATGTCAATCGGGCCAGGGCCCGGGTGGGCGGGGGGGGATGTTATAGAGGGATTGATAGTACTCCCTAAAAACCCCTGCTATGTCTCTATACTTATGGACCAAGTTTCCCTCTCCATTCCTAATTCGAAGAACATATGTCCTAGCCCTTTCTCCCCTCAGAGCGGCGGCCAACAGGCGGCCACACTTGTCTCCTGACTCATAGAAGACTTTCCTGCTCTTAATAATCTGGAGTTTACATCTCTCAGAGTATATACCCTTCCCTCTCTGAGGGAGGTCAGGGAGGCTAGTTGTGCAGCCGCCAAAGACTGCTTGTGTAAGGTTTCTATTTTCCGGATTTCTGCGAGAAGTTCACCTATTTGTTTGCTTCTTTCTTTCTTAATTCTGGACCCATGCTCGATAAGGAGACCCCGAACAACACACTTATGGGCCTCCCAGATCATGGGAAGACTGGAATCAGGGGTGGTATTGTCAATGAAATATTCCTGGAGTTTTTTCCTAACATCTTCCCTGATTATAGGGTCCTGTATTAGGGCACTGTTCAGCTTCCAAGTCCAGGGCCTCGGCTCTTGGTCCTGTGTCACGAGTCTGAGAGATACTGGCGCGTGGTCCGATATGGTAATGTTACCAATCGAGGCGGCTTCAATCCGCGGCAACAAATAGTGCGGAATCAGGAAAAAGTCTAGCCTCGAGTATAAATTGTGCGGTGCTGAGAAAAATGAATAATCTCTCGCACTAGGGTTAAGGACACGCCAAGGATCTATCAGTTGGTGAGAGTGTAAAAGCTTTTTGATTCTCCTAAGTTTGGGGTAGGAAATATAAGAGTGGCCCTTTGAGGTATCCAGCAAGGGCTCCAGGGCGAGGTTGAAATCCCTGCCCACTATCAACCTGCCTTCAGCAAACTCGGTCATCTTATCAAATACCTCCTCCAGAAACGTGACCTGTCCAGTGTTAGGGGAATATATGTTAACAAAAGTGTACAACTCAGGGCCTATCCTCCCCTTAACAAACAACCATCTCCCGTCTCCACCACTCAGGACACCCACCTCCTCCCAAGGAGTAGATCTGGCCAGCAGAATACTAACCCCTCTAGACCGCGAGTCCGGGGATAGACTATGATACGAGGTCGGAAATACCCTGTTCTTGAGTGCCGGGGGGTTCGCAACCCTAAAGTGGGTCTCCTGAAGAAGAGCCACCTGCGCCTTCAGTGCTTTAAGGTTGTTTAGGACCAGAGATCTCTTCTCTGGGGTGTTCAAGCCCTTTACATTAAAAGATATCAGGTTAAGATCATTCATGATAGCAATAGTGCGTCAGCTATATACGGGAGAAGAGAAATGCCAAAGGTCTGCGGAGGCGGGAGGGGGGGGGGCAAAATAGGAGGGAAAGGTATGACAGGGAGGGAGGGGGACAGTAAGACAAACAGGGATAGAACAAACAGTCAATACAAAAGCACCAACATTTAGCTCAAAACTGAGCAGGGGGAAAACAAACTAATAGGCACTGCCCTAGGTTTCAACTCGCCCCTGTATAGAGGGGAGTTGAGACCAGCCTAAGTGGGGAACGATGTCCAACGACGAACAGAGAAGCAATTGTCGCCCGAGTCTACCGGGCATTACATTTCTATTAGGCAACTGGATTTATGAACAAGCAACTGCTAAACGAGAGAACAAACTAACAGAGGAAATTAAACTGTAACGCCCATTGTGACAGGCGTCCGGCTGACCGACCGAGCACGCCGAGCACCAGCAGAGCCGCAAAGACCGGCATTTCTCAGGGGGATTTCCGGGGCCATACAGACCTCTACGTCTCCACCAGTACTTAAAGTGCAGAGTGCACAACAGCTCCACCGGTGCCCGGCCAAGCCCCGCACGCCAGCCGGCCACACAACAACTTAAACGTTATGAATACTAAGCATTTGCAAAAGACTGAGGCTAAATGTATAAGACAAGGAGACAGTCCTCTGATTGAATATTGGGAGATGGATCAGGGCTCGCTCTCTGTCGGTCCAAGGCGCCTAACGTTTCGGGCCCTAGGTCTGGCAGCTCTGGATCGCCGAGAGGGCTCCATCCGTGGTCTCGACATGCCTGACTCCGGAACCGAGAGGAGCCAGTTAGGCACCGAAACCGGGTCACACACCAGAAAGGAGAAAAGACCCTCCAAGTCTCGATAGGTCTTGAGGAAATATGTATCCCGATTCTTAGTAATTATCAGGTGGAAGGGGAATCCCCAGCGGTATGAGGCACCTGAGTCCCTGATAGCGTCCAATACGGGCCTCAACAGTCGTCTCATTTGAAGCGTACGCCTGGACAAGTCCGGGAGGATTTGTATTTGAGCGCCATCAAATTCCACGGGGCCATGTCTCCAAGCCCTGCGAGCAATTTCTTCTTTGACTCTGAAGTAATGCACCCTACAAATCACATCCCTAGGGCGTGCCGGATCTGGACTACGGGGACCCAAAGCCCTATGCGCCCTGTCGATTTCAATCGGGGCATCAATATTTCTCTCAAGAAGTCCATTGAAGATGGTAGTGATAATTTGCTTCACATCTTCTGCGCCAGATGCCTCTGGAATGCCTCGGAGCCGAAGATTATTGCAGCTATGTCAATTTTCTAGGTCATCATGCTGTAGCTGCAGCTGGAGAATTTGGGCGTTCTGCGCCTCAATTCGGGCTTACAAGTCGGCGAAGGCCTCCTGGTTGGCTGACTGGTGTATTGTGACTCTAGAATCGATGGTCTGGATATGCCCCCGTACTTCCGCGATGTCCTTCTTGTACGTCTCCTCGTATTTTGCTATGGGCGCCTCAAAGTCCGCTCTAGTAGGAATGGATCTTAAGAAGGAGAGGGTTTCTGTGTGGATGCTACTAGCACGGGTCGCGCCCTCGCTACCGTCACCCTGGTTTGGTGGCCGAGCCGGCGAGCAGAAGGGAGCAGGGGATGGAAGGGCAACCTCCCCGTTAAAGGATAAGTCTCTTGATGTGGGGGAAACTCCTCCTGCGAGAATGCCAGCACGGTTGTGAGACCAAGGACTGTAGAGCCTCCCGTGTTCTGCTGTGACACAGAAAAATCACATGTGGATATTAGTGGGCTGGATGCAAGCATAGCTGGGCCGGGCGGCAATATGGCGCAGGGTCCCCACCCCCTGTCCGGCCTGGAGTGGCTTTCTGAGCTCGGGACTCTCTGAGGGAGGGCGTCAGCTGGAGGTGGGAGTATGGTGCAGGATGGCTCCAGCGGCACACCCGAGGGTCCCTGGCCACCGGGGTCTCCAGAATCAGGGGCAAAGGCATATTTTCCCAGCCTGTCAGCGGCCACCTCCCTCCAGCCGACACTTTGGGGTATGAGGGAACCATGAGTATACGGGGGCACTTGTTTCCCAGCAACATCCACAGAGAGGACAAACCTGGATCCCTCTGGGATTTCTTCTATGGGGCTTATAGTGCCCCCCCCCTCGTACCTTGGTTCAGATGAGCTGCGGCTGCTGCCTGTGCCATCACCTCCAGTCTTCACAGCCGCCATTTTCATTGGCCTTCGTGCCGGCAGTTCTGCTCCGTGCTGGCGCTGGGCCCCGCCATGCAACACTCCAGGTCCGCATCTGTGGAAGCCTGCAGCATCTCCCCTCCCGCCGACAGCCGCGGGGCCGCTTCCCGGCACCTCCCACTCGACAGACATGGCGGGGTTCGTCTGCCCCCCCCCCCCCCCAGCGCTGGCCCCCACACTGGGTACAGGAGCCTCTGCTGACCGCACGCCGCCGCCGCCGCCTCCATCTCCACTTCTCCCGCGGACGGCGGGGATGCCGGACTGCCCGCCCGCCGCTCCGCAGCCGGTGAGTGCTCCTTTTCAGCTGCCGATGACCCCGATGAGGGGGATGCTGTAAGCGCTGCCACGTGCTCCATCTCGCCCGCACTCCGGACGGCCGGTGGTCTCCCCCCCCCCCGGTCCGTTGCTTGATCGGACCTGGCGGTTCCCCTTGTCCTTCTTCCTAGGCTTCCTCCCCTTCATGCCAACGGTCGATTTGCTCTAGGAAAGCCCTGATAAATTTAGATAAGCCCTGGGTCACTCGGGAGCTCAGGACAACGCGTCTACTCCATTCAGCGGTTAGGCCACGCCCCCCAGATTGGTTGGTTTTTTAATATGTCTTGTGGTATGTGTCTTTTAGCCCAATTGTGTATTAATAAGGTTTTTTGTACATTGTGATAATTGATGAAGTGGTGCTTCTTCTTTAGAGAAAGGTGTGCCTTAGTGTACGTCCACTCTGTTTTTTGGTTTAGATATGTATTTGAGTGAGCACACGTTATTATTCCCTTTGCTATAGGCGGTGCACCCGTTTTCTATTTCTAATAGAGAAAAGAAAAACAACGGCAACCAGAGGCAAGAAAAACAACGACAACCAGAGGAAAGAAAAGCAACTGCAACCAGAGGAAAGAAAAACAACCTCAACCAGAGGCAAGAAAAACAACGACAACCAGAGGAAAGAAAAGCAACTGCAACCAGAGGAAAGAAAAACAACCGCAACCAGAGGAAAGAAAAACAACCGCAACCAGAGGAAAGAAAAACAACCGCAACCAGAGGAAAGAAAAACAACCGCAACCAGAGGAAAGAAAAACAACCGCAACCAGAGGAAAGAAAAACAACCGCAACCAGAGGAAAGAAAAATACAATTCTGTGAAACTCACCTGTAGAATTGTTTTTGAGTATATCCAGTCCAGATCGTCCCAGTGATGACATGTGGGTATTCCGCCGCCAGGGGGCGCTCGACTGCAAGATTAAAAGCTGTTGCTCCTCCCGGCCCCTTATAAAGGCAGGTGTCCCTCTACCATTCCCCAGTGGTTAAAAAGCAGTAAAAGAGGAGGGAGGCCAATAAACCATGTTACTTCACATAGCTTCAGCTTGTACTCTCTCTAACAAAACTTAAGGACTCAATCCAAGAATAAAAAATGGTAATCACCATAACAGGCAAACAAGAGATAAAGAACAAGGGCAGGGTGGGACGACCTAGACTGGATATATTCAATAACAATTCTACAGGTGAGTTTCACAGAATTGTATTTTTCTCCTCCATCCATTCCAGGACGTCCAGAAGTACTTACAGATGGGACATCCAAAAGCAGTGTCCATATGGGCGGGATCCCCAGTACGGAACAGCATGTAGTTCATTTCACTATGGCCTGAAGCACCTTTCGGCCAAAAGCAGCGTCAGCTGAGACCCTGACATCAACCTTGTAGAACTTTGTAAAAGTATGAACAGAAGACCAAGTGGCTGCCTTACAAAAGTGTTCAACCGATGCCTGGTGCTGAAAACCCCAAGAGGCACCAATAGCTCTGGTAGAATGAGCTGTGATCCGAAAAGGGGGTTCCTTCCCCCTGGCAGAATATGCTTGCACCGTCGCCTGTCTGATCCACCTACTGAGAATGGACTTGGCTGGTGGCAAACCTTTCCTAGAACCTTCTGCTAGGACAAAGAGCAAATCTGATTTCCTGAAGGATTCAGTCGCAACCAGGTAATACTATGGCTCTGACCACATCCAAGGCATGGAGGGTCCTTTCCTTAGAATTAATCGGTGCTGGACACAAGGAAGGCAGGACTCCTCCCTCATTAAGGTGAAAGGGAGAAACGGTTTAAAGTGAAAAAAATCAGGTTTAAAGCGAAAAATCACCTTATCCTTATGCCGCTCAAAATATGGAGGCTTCATACAAAGCGCGGCCAGCTCTGATACACGACGTGATTGCTACCAAAAAGACCACTTTGAGAGTCAAAATAGGTAATGCAGCATCGCACAATCGTTCGAAGGGAGGACCCTGAAGAGCAGAAAGTACTAAATTCAAGTCCCACACCGGTATAACTGACATGGGTGGGGAAAAAGTTCTTGATCAACCTATGATTGGCAATGGATCTCTGGAAGAAGATGGCTAGGGCCGAGACCTGACCCTTGAGGGTGCTCAGCTGGAGACCCAAGTCTAAGCCGTGTTGTAAAAACTCCAGAATCCTAGAAATAGAAAAAGTGCCACATAGAAGACTCTTAGACTCGCACCAAGCAATATAAGCGTGCCCAACTCTGTAGTATATCATGGAGGAAGACGTCTTCCGTGCCTGAATCATAGTCTGCACAACCGTGGCCGACTGCCCCTTTTCCTTCAGGATTGAGGTTTCAATAGCCAGGCCGTCAAAGCCAGCATCCGTAAATTGGGGTGCCGCAGCGACCCCTGAGTGAGAAGCCCTGGATCGTCGGGCATGATGTAGCGATCTACTGACATCGGAACTATGTCCGAAAACCAACTCCTTCTTGGGCAGCGAGGAGCCACCAGGATAGTCGGTACACCTTCCTGGGCTATCTTGCGCAGCACTCGGCCCAGGAGTGGAAACGAAGGGAAAGCATAACGGAACTTGAACTCAGTCCAAGGAATCGCCAGAGCGTCTGTGGCAATGGCCAGAGGATCTCTTGAGAGGGAGACGAACCTTGGGAGCTTGTGATTGTGTCTGGACGCAAACAGGTCCACATCTGGCTGATCCCAGCGGAGACACAGAGCGTGAAAGGTCTTGTTGCTGAGAGACCATTCCCCCAGGCGCAAGGCGCTCCTGCTCAGGGAGTCTGCCTCCAGGTTTTCTACCCCGGGAATGTAGACTGCCGAGATGCAGGAAACATTCTCCTCTGCCCAAGTCAGAAGCTGGGTCACCTCCTTGAGGGACCTCTTGCTCTGAGTCCCGCCCTGTTGATTGATGTAGGCGACAGCCGTCTGATTATCCGAGCGAACCTGGATCGCAGGACCCCGTAAATGGGGAGTCAAGTGAAAAAGCACCAACCAAGAGATTTATGGGTAAGCGGTTCTCCTGCAGACCCTGGATCTGCTGAGACTGCCATACGCCTCCCCAGACGGTCAGACTGGCATCCGTGGTAACTATCTCCCAACGGGGAGTCAGGAAGGACTTGCCCACCAACAGGTTCCTGGAGTCCAATCACCACAAGAGGGACTGCCTAGCCAGGGGGGACAGTGAAAATTCCAGTTCCAGCGACTCCTGCATCCGGTCCCAGCCGGTCAACAGGTTCAGTTGAAGAGGTCTCATGTGAAATTGGGCGAAGGGCACTGCCTCGAAGCATGACACCATTAGGCACACCAATCTCATCCCCAGACGAATCGATGGCCGCTGACAGGACAGCAAGGCCTGCACCTGCGTCTGGAGACCCAAAACCTTCTGCTGTGGCAGAAAGACCTTGACCTGAGAGGTGTCTATCGTCATGCCCAGGAAGGACCTAACTGTCGAGGGAGTGATAAAGGACTCGAGAGTGGACAACACCGTCCGGGTATCGCTCTGGGCCCGCTGAAGAGACTGGGCCGCAATCAGCAAGTCGTCCAGATAGGGCAGCACACAAATGCCCTGATTCCTCAGGATAGCCATGATGCCCAGCAGCACCTTGGTGAAGACACGGGGCGCTGGTAATGCTGGTCCTCCAGAGCAAACCTCAGGAACTTCTGATGCCCCAGATAAGCATCCCTGATGTCCACCGTGGTCATGAAGTCACCGGGCCGAAGCAAGCTCACCGACGACCATAAGTTTCCATGCAAAAATGTCTGACTCTGACAAACCTGTTGAGACCCTTCAGGTCCAGGTCCAGGAACAGGTTGGAGTAAAAACCTTGACCCTGTTCCTGACAAGGTACAGGACAAATCACACCTAACTGCAGGAGGTGTTGCACGGCCGTTCTCAAACCCTGCGCCTTCAATGGGTTTTGGGATATCTGAAACCGTGCCGTCTCCAGATATGAGCAAATAGCCGAATGGGTGAGGGCGCCCCCTCATGCATGAGGGGACTTGACAGGGGGTTTAGACTCGGCTCCCCAGGCGGGATTGGGTCGGCCGCGGGACCTACCTCTACCCCAGGTATCTCTGCGGCCACCTGAAAATGAAGAGTCTCTTCCTACTCGAAAGGAGCGATAGGCAGACGAGTTCCGAAAGGGCCGAGCAAGCCTATGTCTCTGAGGGAGTCTACCATCCTTGACCAGGTGGTCCAGACGCTCCCCGAACAACCAGTGCCCCACGAAGGGGATACTAGTAATCGACTTTTTGTCTGCGGCATCAGCTGACCATTGCCGCAACCAGAGCGAGCTGTGAAGTGCAACAAGCAGGGCCGAAATCCTGGCCCCAAGCCGGACCCCAACTTCCATGGCAGAGACAAAAAAGGCAATGAAATCCACGCAGGCCTTGAGGTCCTTATACTCCTCCGCCCGCTTGCGAGACTTAACGCTATCCACAAGGCATCTCACCTTATCTGATGGCCAGAGAGACAATAGCCGAGGCACACACAGGGTGAAACAAGGCACCAGCAAAGGTGAAGGCATGACAGACCAGTCGATCCATGCGCTTGTCAGCTGGGTCACGTAAGGAAGAAGTAACAGTTGAAGGCATAATAGTAGGGGTGGACAACCCCGACACAGGAGCATCCACTTCGTGAGGACGAGACCAAAGCCGGACCAGCTCCTCAGGGAAGGGATACCGCCTATCCAGGCCCTTAGGCACCGACGGTAGCTTGTTAGGCCTTTCCCATTCCTTGAAAATCATATTAGAAAAATAGGCCTGTTCCAGAAAGACTGGTCTCTGTCTTTCAGGCCTAAACAAATCACTCTGCTTCTCTCTGGGAGAGACAATGTGTAAGGTCTCAAAAACTGAGGCAAGCAACCTCTATCATCAGGGAGCCACGCATCTTCATCCGAGGAAGAACCAGACAAACTGTCATCTCCAGCAGAATAATCCGCAGTGGAACGGGAATCATCTGGCAACTCGCCTTCCTCCACAGAGTCGTCATTATCCGAGTAGACGGGCTCGATGTGCCGCCTTTTACTCGTGGCCTTTTTAGGAGCCGTTCGCAAGATGTGTCTCTCGAGACTGGCCACCCTATGCGCCAAATCAACCTGGGACCCCCGGCTGGCTTCCCCCTCACTGAGGGCTGAGGGCAGCAGTGGAGGGTCCTGAGAGGCCATAGGCAGTGAAGGGCTAGGAGCAGGGACGCCCGCCCGGTCATGGTCCAAAAAGATTCTCTTGGTGCAAGTGGTACAAACAGTGCTGAATCCACCCAAAGGACTGGCACTGCACAAGGGACAGAGCTTCACCCGCCCAGATGGGGCCCCCAGCTCACTATCCCCAGATGCCTCCATTATGGTGATTAGAAAAAAATGTGCAATGCCGGTTACAAGGCACTAACGGCCCAAACCTATGTGATCCCTCTTAATAAAGGAAGAGGGGACAGGGAGGAACCACAACCCTCAACCACTAAGCCCACGACCTATGCAAGACAAAAGAGGAAAAGGACCTCAGATCCCTAAACCGAGATATGCATGAGAAGTAATATTAAAACATTCAAAAGGGGGCTCACAACACTGACAGGTCTCGAAGGAGCGATGCAGGCAGCAGCAAGGCGGCAACGGGGACAGCGCAGAAACGCAGCACAGCTTCCAGCTTGTTCCTCGAGGGGCGGCTGACGTGTTAGAAGGCCCCGCTCTGCTGCCGAAATCCGAGAGAGAGTATCCAACGATCTCCAGCAGCCAGACTGCAAAATGAACACTGGGGAATAATAGAGGGACACCTGCCTTTATAGGGGACCGGGAGGAGCGACAGCTTTTGATCTTGCAGTCAAGCGCCCCCTGGGGGCGGAATACCCACGTCATCACTGGGACGACCTGGACTGGATATAGGGAGAAACAAATGTAACGTAATTGTGGCACTGGGTGGCCAATTGTGGCACTGACTGTTTATTCATGGCGCTGCGTGGCTAATCATGGTGCAACGATTAGCCACACTATACAACGATTAACCGTCCAGCGCCACGATTAGCCACACAGTACAACGATTAGCCGCCCAGCAACACGAATTAACACTCAGAGCCACGATTAGCCACACAGTGCCACGATTAGCCACACAGTGCCACGATTAGCGAACCAGCGGCACAAATAAACACTCAGTGCCACAATTAGCCACCCAGCGCCACGACTAGCCACCCAGCACCACGATTAGCCATCCAGCGCCACGATTAGCAGCTCAGTACCATGATTAGCAGCTCAGTACCATGATTAGCCATCCAGCGCCACGATTAGCAGCCCAGCACCATGATTAGCTGCCCAGCGCCACGATTAGCCATCCAGCGCCACGATTAGCTGCCCGGCGCCACGGTTACCCACCCAGCACTACGATTACCCACCCAGCACCATGATTAGCCATCCAGCGCCACAATTAGCCACCCAGCGCCACGATTAAACATCCAGCACCACAATTAAACACCCAGCACCACTATTAGCTGCCCAGCGCCAAGATCAAACACAAAGCGCCACGATTACCCACCCAGCGCCACCATTAGCCATCCAGCGCCACGATTAGCCATCCAGCGCCACGATTAGCCATCCAGCACCACGATTAGCCACCCAACGCCACGATCAGCCATCCAGCACCATGATTAGTCTCTCAGCCCCACAATTAACTACCAGGCACTATGATTAGCAGCCCAGTGCCACGAATAACCACCAGGCTCCACGAGTAGCCGCCCAGCACCAGGAATAGCCGCCCAGCACCATAATTAGCTGCCCGCCGGTCCTCTGTATACAGACACAGACACTTACCCAGCACACGGAGCTCTATGCTGGTGGCCTCGGGTCCTCTGTATACAGACACTTACCCAGCACACAGAGCTCTATGCTGGTGGCCTCGGGTCCTCTGTATACAGACACTTACCCAGAAAACGGAGCTCTATGCTGGTGGCCTCAAGTCCTCTGTATACAGATACTTACCCAGCACAAGGAGCTCTATGCTGGTGGCCTCGGGTCCTCTGTATACAGACACTTACCCAGCACACGGAGCTCTATGCTGGTGGCCTCGGGTCCTCTGTATACAGATACTTACCCAGCACACGGAGCTCTATGCTGGTGGCCTCGGGTCCTCTGTATACAGACACATACCCAGCACACGGAGCTCTATGCTGGTGGCCTCGGGTCCTCTGTATACAGATACTTACCCAGCACACGGAGCTCTATGCTGGTGGCCTCGGGTCCTCTGTATACAGACACTTACCCAGAAAACGGAGCTCTATGCTGGTGGCCTCAAGTCCTCTGTATACAGACACTTACCCAGCACACGGAGCTCTATGCTGGTGGACTCGGGTCCTCTGTATACAGACACTTACCCAGCACACGGAGCTCTATGCTGGTGTACTCGGTCTTCTTCTTCTTGTCGATGGTGACCACCACCTCTGCCAGGTAGGTTCCCGATTCGGCCTTGGTCAGGCCCGTTATGGTCAGAGCCAGGGTGGTGTTATTGAGGGTGGCCCGGTCTCCGAGATCATAAAACTTTAGATACGGGGGGTCCACATCCATCTCCACAACCTTGTCCTCATGGAACTTCCACACCACGCTGGAGAAGGTGCCGCTGAACCTCGGGGTCAGAGTCACATTGCCACCAACTGCTGCTGTGATGACGGCCGGAGCCTGAGCTGCGGAGAGAGACAGAGGTAAGTGAGGAGGAGCCTGAGCTGCAGAGAGAGACAGAGGTAAGTGAGGAGGAGGAGCCTGAGCTGCAGAGAGACAGAGGTAAGTGAGGAGGAGCCTGAGCTGCAGAGAGACAGAGGTAAGTGAGGAGGAGCCTGAGCTGCAGAGAGACAGAGGTAAGTGAGGAGGAGCCTGAGCTGCAGAGAGACAGAGGTACGTAAGGAGGAGCCTGAGCTGCAGAGAGACAAAGGTAAGTGAGGAGGAGCCTGAGCTGCGGAGAGACAGAGGTAAGTGAGGAGGAGCCTGAGCTGCGGAGCGACAGAGGTACGTAAGGAGGAGCCTGAGCTGCAGAGAGACAGAGGTAAGTGAGGAGGAGCCTGAGCTGCGGAGAGACAGAGGTAAGTGAGGAGGAGCCTGAGCTGCGGAGAGACAGAGGTAAGTGAGGAGGAGCCTGAGCTGCGGAGAGACAGAGGTACGTAAGGAGGAGCCTGAGCTGCAGAGAGACAGAGGTAAGTGAGGAGGAGCCTGAGCTGCGGAGAGACAGAGGTAAGTGAGGAGGAGCCTGAGCTGCGGCGAGACAGAGGTAAGTGAGGAGGAGCCTGAGCTGCAGAGAGACAGAGGTAAGTGAGGAGGAGCCTGAGCTGCAGAGAGACAGAGGTAAGTGAGGAGGAGCCTGAGCTGCGGAGGGACAGAGGTAAGTGAGAAGGAGCCTGAGCTGCAGAGAGACAGAGGTAAGTGAGGAGGAGCCTGAGCTGCAGAGAGACAGAGGTAAGTGAGGAGGAGCCTGAGCTGCAGCGAGACAGAGGTAAGTGAGGAGGAGCCTGAGCTGCAGAGAGACAGAGGTAAGTGAGGAGGAGCCTGAGCTGCAGAGAGACAGAGGTAAGTGAGGAGGAGCCTGAGCTGCGGAGGGACAGAGGTAAGTGAGAAGGAGCCTGAGCTGCAGAGAGACAGAGGTAAGTGAGGAGGAGCCTGAGCTGCAGAGAGACAGAGGTAAGTGAGGAGGAGCCTGAGATGCGGAGAGACAGAGGTAAGTGAGGAGGAGCCTGAGCTGCAGAGAGACAGAGGTAAGTGAGGAGGAGCCTGAGCTGCGGCGAGACAGAGGTAAGTGAGGAGGAGCCTGAGCTGCAGAGAGACAGAGGTAAGTGAGGAGGAGCCTGAGCTGCGGCGAGACAGAGGTAAGTGAGGAGGAGCCTGAGCTGCAGAGAGACAGATGTAAGTGAGGAGGAGCCTGAGCTGCAGAGAGACAGATGTAAGTGAGGAGGAGCTCGAGCTGCAGAGAGAGAGACAGAGGTAAGTGAGGAGGAGCCTGAGCTGCAGAGAGAAAGAGGTAAGTGAGGAGGAGCCTGAGCTGCGGAGAGAAAGAGGTAAGTGAGGAGGAGCCTGAGCTGCGGAGAGACAGAGGTAAGTGAGGAGGAGCCTGAGCTGCGGCGAGACAGAGGTAAGTGAGGAGGAGCCTGAGCTGCAGAGAGACAGAGGTAAGTGAGGAGGAGCCTGAGCTGCAGAGAGACAGAGGTAAGTGAGGAGGAGCCTGAGCTGCGGAGGGACAGAGGTAAGTGAGAAGGAGCCTGAGCTGCAGAGAGACAGAGGTAAGTGAGGAGGAGCCTGAGCTGCAGAGAGACAGAGGTAAGTGAGGAGGAGCCTGAGCTGCGGCGAGACAGAGGTAAGTGAGGAGGAGCCTGAGCTGCAGAGAGAAAGAGGTAAGTGAGGAGGAGCCTGAGCTGCAGAGAGACAGAGGTAAGTGAGGAGGAGCCTGAGCTGCAGAGAGATAGATGTAAGTGAGGAGGAGCCTGAGCTGCAGAGAGACAGAGGTAAGTGAGGAGGAGCCTGAGCTGCAGAGAGAGAAAGAGACAGAGGTAAGTGAGGAGGAGCCTGAGCTGCGGAGAGACAGAGGTAAGTGAGGAGGAGCCTGAGCTGCAGAGAGACAGAGGTAAGTGAGGAGGAGCCTGAGCTGCAGAGAGACAGAGGTAAGTGAGGAGGAGCCTGAGCTGCAGAGAGACAGAGGTACGTAAGGAGGAGCCTGAGCTGCAGAGAGACAAAGGTAAGTGAGGAGGAGCCTGAGCTGCGGAGAGACAGAGGTAAGTGAGGAGGAGCCTGAGCTGCGGAGCGACAGAGGTAAGTGAGGAGGAGCCTGAGCTGCGGAGAGACAGAGGTAAGTGAGGAGGAGCCTGAGCTGCGGAGAGACAGAGGTAAGTGAGGAGGAGCCTGAGCTGCGGAGAGACAGAGGTACGTAAGGAGGAGCCTGAGCTGCAGAGAGACAGAGGTAAGTGAGGAGGAGCCTGAGCTGCGGAGAGACAGAGGTAAGTGAGGAGGAGCCTGAGCTGCGGCGAGACAGAGGTAAGTGAGGAGGAGCCTGAGCTGCAGAGAGACAGAGGTAAGTGAGGAGGAGCCTGAGCTGCAGAGAGACAGAGGTAAGTGAGGAGGAGCCTGAGCTGCGGAGGGACAGAGGTAAGTGAGAAGGAGCCTGAGCTGCAGAGAGACAGAGGTAAGTGAGGAGGAGCCTGAGCTGCAGAGAGACAGAGGTAAGTGAGGAGGAGCCTGAGCTGCGGCGAGACAGAGGTAAGTGAGGAGGAGCCTGAGCTGCAGAGAGACAGAGGTAAGTGAGGAGGAGCCTGAGCTGCAGAGAGACAGAGGTAAGTGAGGAGGAGCCTGAGCTGCGGAGGGACAGAGGTAAGTGAGAAGGAGCCTGAGCTGCAGAGAGACAGAGGTAAGTGAGGAGGAGCCTGAGCTGCAGAGAGACAGAGGTAAGTGAGGAGGAGCCTGAGCTGCGGCGAGACAGAGGTAAGTGAGGAGGAGCCTGAGCTGCAGAGAGACAGAGGTAAGTGAGGAGGAGCCTGAGATGCGGAGAGACAGAGGTAAGTGAGGAGGAGCCTGAGCTGCAGAGAGACAGATGTAAGTGAGGAGGAGCCTGAGCTGCAGAGAGACAGATGTAAGTGAGGAGGAGCCTGAGCTGCAGAGAGAAAGAGGTAAGTGAGGAGGAGCCTGAGCTGCGGAGAAAAAGAGGTAAGTGAGGAGGAGCCTGAGCTGCAGAGAGAAAGAGGTAAGTGAGGAGGAGCCTGAGCTGCGGAGAGAAAGAGGTAAGTGAGGAGGAGCCTGAGCTGCGGAGAGACAGAGGTAAGTGAGGAGGAGCCTGAGCTGCGGCGAGACAGAGGTAAGTGAGGAGGAGCCTGAGCTGCAGAGAGACAGAGGTAAGTGAGGAGGAGCCTGAGCTGCAGAGAGACAGAGGTAAGTGAGGAGGAGCCTGAGCTGCGGAGGGACAGAGGTAAGTGAGAAGGAGCCTGAGCTGCAGAGAGACAGAGGTAAGTGAGGAGGAGCCTGAGCTGCAGAGAGACAGAGGTAAGTGAGGAGGAGCCTGAGCTGCGGCGAGACAGAGGTAAGTGAGGAGGAGCCTGAGCTGCAGAGAGACAGAGGTAAGTGAGGAGGAGCCTGAGATGCGGAGAGACAGAGGTAAGTGAGGAGGAGCCTGAGCTGCAGAGAGATAGATGTAAGTGAGGAGGAGCCTGAGCTGCAGAGAGACAGAGGTAAGTGAGGAGGAGCCTGAGCTGCGGAGAGACAGAGGTAAGTGAGGAGGAGCCTGAGATGCGGAGAGACAGAGGTAAGTGAGGAGGAGCCTGAGCTGCGGAGAGACAGAGGTACGTAAGGAGGAGCCTGAGCTGCAGAGAGACAGAGGTAAGTGAGGAGGAGCCTGAGCTGCGGAGAGACAGAGGTACGTAAGGAGGAGCCTGAGCTGCAGAGAGACAGAGGTAAGTGAGGAGGAGCCTGAGATGCGGAGAGACAGAGGTAAGTGAGGAGGAGCCTGAGCTGCGGAGAGACAGAGGTAAGTGAGGAGGAGCCTGAGCTGCGGAGAGACAGAGGTAAGTGAGGAGGAGCCTGAGCTGCGGAGAGACAGAGGTACGTAAGGAGGAGCCTGAGCTGCAGAGAGACAGAGGTAAGTGAGGAGGAGCCTGAGCTGCGGAGAGACAGAGGTAAGTGAGGAGGAGCCTGAGCTGCGGAGAGACAGAGGTACGTGAGGAGGAGCCTGAGCTGCAGAGAGACAGAGGTAAGTGAGGAACAGCCTGAGCTGCAGAGAGACAGAGGTAAGTGAGGAGGAGCCTGAGCTGCGGAGAGACAGAGGTACGTGAGGAGGAGCCTGAGCTGCAGAGAGAGACAGAGGTAAGTGAGGAGGAGCCTGAGCTGCAGAGAGACAGAGGTAAGTGAGGAACAGCCTGAGCTGCAGAGAGACAGAGGTAAGTGAGGAGGAGCCTGAGCTGCGGAGAGACAGAGGTAAGTGAGGAGGAGCCTGAGCTGCGGAGAGACAGAGGTAAGTGAGGAGGAGCCTGAGCTGCGGCGAGACAGAGGTAAGTGAGGAGGAGCCTGAGCTGCAGAGAGACAGAGGTAAGTGAGGAGGAGCCTGAGCTGCAGAGAGACAGAGGTAAGTGAGGAGGAGCCTGAGCTGCGGAGGGACAGAGGTAAGTGAGAAGGAGCCTGAGCTGCAGAGAGACAGAGGTAAGTGAGGAGGAGCCTGAGCTGCAGAGAGACAGAGGTAAGTGAGGAGGAGCCTGAGCTGCAGAGAGACAGAGGTAAGTGAGGAGGAGCCTGAGCTGCAGAGAGACAGAGGTAAGTGAGGAGGAGCCTGAGATGCGGAGAGACAGAGGTAAGTGAGGAGGAGCCTGAGCTGCAGAGAGACAGATGTAAGTGAGGAGGAGCCTGAGCTGCAGAGAGACAGAGGTAAGTGAGGAGGAGCCTGAGCTGCAGACAGAGGTAAGTGAGGAGGAGCCTGAGCTGCGGAGAGACAGAGGTACGTGAGGAGGAGCCTGAGCTGCAGAGAGACAGAGGTAAGTGAGGAGGAGCCTGAGCTGCGGCGAGACAGAGGTAAGTGAGGAGGAGCCTGAGCTGCAGAGAGACAGAGGTAAGTGAGGAGGAGCCTGAGCTGCGGAGGGACAGAGGTAAGTGAGAAGGAGCCTGAGCTGCAGAGAGACAGAGGTAAGTAAGGAGGAGCCTGAGCTGCAGAGAGACAGAGGTAAGTGAGGAGGAGCCTGAGCTGCAGAGAGACAGAGGTAAGTGAGGAGGAGCCTGAGCTGCAGAGAGACAGAGGTAAGTGAGGAGGAGCCTGAGATGCGGAGAGACAGAGGTAAGTGAGGAGGAGCCTGAGCTGCAGAGAGACAGATGTAAGTGAGGAGGAGCCTGAGCTGCAGAGAGACAGATGTAAGTGAGGAGGAGCCTGAGCTGCAGAGAGAAAGAGGTAAGTGAGGAGGAGCCTGAGCTGCGGATAGAAAGAGGTAAGTGAGGAGGAGCCTGAGCTGCAGAGAGAAAGAGGTAAGTGAGGAGGAGCCTGAGCTGCGGAGAGAAAGAGGTAAGTGAGGAGGAGCCTGAGCTGCGGAGAGACAGAGGTAAGTGAGGAGGAGCCTGAGCTGCGGCGAGACAGAGGTAAGTGAGGAGGAGCCTGAGCTGCAGAGAGACAGAGGTAAGTGAGAAGGAGCCTGAGCTGCAGAGAGACAGAGGTAAGTGAGGAGGAGCCTGAGCTGCAGAGAGACAGAGGTAAGTGAGGAGGAGCCTGAGCTGCGGCGAGACAGAGGTAAGTGAGGAGGAGCCTGAGCTGCAGAGAGACAGAGGTAAGTGAGGAGGAGCCTGAGATGCGGAGAGACAGAGGTAAGTGAGGAGGAGCCTGAGCTGCAGAGAGACAGAGGTAAGTGAGGAGGAGCCTGAGCTGCGGAGAGACAGAGGTAAGTGAGGAGGAGCCTGAGCTGCGGAGAGACAGAGGTAAGTGAGGAGGAGCCTGAGCTGCGGAGAGAGAAACAGAGGTATGTGAGGAGGAGCCTGAGCTGCAGAGAGAGAGACAGAGGTAAGTGAGGAGGAGCCTGAGCTGCAGAGAGAGACAGAGGTAAGTGAGGAGGAGCCTGAGCTGCAGAGAGACAGAGGTAAGTGAGGAGGAGCCTGAGCTGCAGAGAGAGAGACAGAGGTAAGTGATGAGGAGCCTGAGCTGCAGAGAGAGAGACAGAGGTAAGTGATGAGGAGCCTGAGCTGCAGAGAGACAAAGGTAAGTGAGGAGGAGCCTGAGCTGCAGAGAGAGACAGAGGTAAGTGAGGAGGAGCCTGAGCTGCAGAGAGACAAAGGTAAGTGAGGAGGAGCCTGAGCTGCAGAGAGACAGAGGTAAGTGAGGAGGAGCCTGAGCTGCAGAGAGAAAGAGGTAAGTGAGAAGGAGCCTGAGCTGTGGAGAGACAGAGGTACGTGAGGAGGAGCCTGAGCTGCGGAGAGACAGAGGTAAGTGAGGAGGAGCCTGAGCTGTGGAGAGACAGAGGTACGTGAGGAGGAGCCTGAGCTGCGGAGAGACAGAGGTAAGTGAGGAGGAGCCTGAGCTGCAGAGAGAAAGAGGTAAGTGAGGAGGAGCCTGAGCTGCAGAGAGACAGAGGTAAGTGAGGAGGAGCCTGAGCTGCGGAGAGACAGAGGTAAGTGAGGAGGAGCCTGAGCTGCAGAGAGACAGAGGTAAGTGAGAAGGAGCCTGAGCTGCGGAGAGGCAGAGGTAAGTGAGGAGGAGCCTGAGCTGCAGAGAGACAGAGGTAAGTGAGGAGGAGCCTGAGCTGTGGAGGGACAGAGGTAAGTGAGAAGGAGCCTGAGCTGCAGAGAGACAGAGGTAAGTGAGGAGGAGCCTGAGCTGCGGAGAGACAGAGGTAAGTGAGGAGGAGCCTAAGCTGCGGAGAGGCAGAGGTAAGTGAGGAGGAGCCTGAGCTGCAGAGAGACAGAGGTAAGTGAGGAGGAGCCTGAGCTGTGGAGGGACAGAGGTAAGTGAGAAGGAGCCTGAGCTGCAGAGAGACAGAGGTAAGTGAGGAGGAGCCTGAGCTGCAGAGAGACAGAGGTAAGTGAGGAGGAGCCTGAGCTGCGGAGGGACAGAGGTAGGTGAGAAGGAGCCTGAGCTGCAGAGAGACAGAGGTAAGTGAGGACGAGCCTGAGCTGCAGAGAGACAGAGGTAAGTGAGGAGGAGCCTGAGTGGCAGAGAGACAGAGGTAAGTGAGGAGGAGCCTGGGCTGCAGAGAGAGAGACAGAGGTAAGTGAGGAGGAGCCTGAGCTGCAGAGAGACAGAGGTAAGTGAGGAGGAGCCTGAGCTGCGGAGGGACAGAGGTAAGTGAGAAGGAGCCTGAGCTGCGGAGAGACAGAGGTAAATGAGGAGGAGTCTGAGCTGCAGAGAGAGAGACAGAGGTAAGTGAGGAGGAGCCTGAGCTGCAGAGAGACAGAGGTAAGTGAGGAGGAGCCTGAGCTGCGGAGGGACAGAGGTAAGTGAGGAGGAGCCTGAGCTGCAGAGAGAGAGACAGAGGTAAGTGAGGAGGAGCCTGAGCTGCAGAGAGACAGAGGTAAGTGAGGAGGAGCCTGAGCTGCAGAGAGAGAGACAGAGGTAAGTGAGGAGGAGCCTGAGCTGCAGAGAGACAGAGGTAAGTGAGGAGGAGCCTGAGCTGCGGAGGGACAGAGGTAAGTGAGAAGGAGCCTGAGCTGCAGAGAGACAGAGGTAAGTGAGGAGGAGCCTGAGCTGCAGAGAGACAGAGGTAAGTGAGGAGGAGCCTGAGCTGCAGAGAGACAGAGGTAAGTGAGGAGGAGCCTGAGCTGCAGAGAGAGACAGAGGTAAGTGAGGAGGAGCCTGAGCCGCAGAGAGACAGAGGTAAGTGAGGAGGAGCCTGAGCTGCGGAGAGACAGAGGTAAGTGAGGAGGAGCCTGAGCTGCAGAGAGAGAGACAGAGGTAAGTGAGGAGGAGCCTGAGCTGCGGAGAGACAGAGGTAAGTGAGGAGGAGCCTGAGCTGCGGAGAGACAGAGGTAAGTGAGGAGGAGCCTGAGCTGCAGAGAGAGAGACAGAGGTAAGTGAGGAGGAGTCTGAGCTGCGGAGAGACAGAGGTAAGTGAGGAGGAGCCTGAGCTGCGGAGAGACAGAGGCAAGTGAGGAGGAGCCTAAACTGCAGAGAGACAGAAAAAGTGAGGAGGAGCCTGAGCTGCGGAGAGACAGAGGTAAGTGAGGAGGAGTCTGAGCTGCGGAGAGACAGAGGTAAGTGAGGAGAAGCCTGAGCTGCGGAGAGACAGAGGTAAGTGAGGAGGAGCCTGAGCTGCAGAGAGACAGAGGTAAGTGAGGAGGAGCCTGAGCTGCAGAGAGACAGAGATAAGTGAGGAGGAGCCTGAGCTGCAGAGAGACAGAGGTAAGTGAGGAGGAGTCTGAGCTGCGGAGAGACAGAGGTAAGTGAGGAGGAGCCTGAGCTGCAGAGAGAGAGACAGAGGTAAGTGAGGAGGAGCCTGAGCTGCGGAGAGACAGAGGTAAGTGAGGAGGAGCCTGAGCTGCGGAGAGACAGAGGTAAGTGAGGAGGAGCCTGAGCTGCAGAGAGAGAGACAGAGGTAAGTGAGGAGGAGTCTGAGCTGCGGAGAGACAGAGGTAAGTGAGGAGGAGCCTGAGCTGCGGAGAGACAGAGGCAAGTGAGGAGGAGCCTAAACTGCAGAGAGACAGAAAAAGTGAGGAGGAGCCTGAGCTGCGGAGAGACAGAGGTAAGTGAGGAGGAGCCTGAGCTGCGGAGAGACAGAGGTAAGTGAGGAGGAGCCTGAGCTGCGGAGAGACAGAGGTAAGTGAGGAGGAGCCTGAGCTGCAGAGAGACAGAGGTAAGTGAGGAGGAACCTGAGCTGCAGAGACAGAGGTAAGTGAGGAGGAGCCTGAGCTGCGGAGAGACAGAGGTAAGTGAGGAGGAGCCTGAGCTGCGGAGAGACAGAGGTAAGTGAGGAGGAGCCTGAGCTGCAGAGAGACAGAGGTAAGTGAGGAGGAGCCTGAGCTGCAGAGACAGAGGTAAGTGAGGAGGAGTCTGAGCTGCGGAGAGACAGAGGTAAGTGAGGAGAAGCCTGAGCTGCGGAGAGACAGAGGTAAGTGAGGAGGAGCCTGAGCTGCAGAGAGACAGAGGTAAGTGAGGAGGAGCCTGAGCTGCAGAGACAGAGGTAAGTGAGGAGGAGCCTGAGCTGCGGAGAGACAGAGGTAAGTGAGGAGAAGCCTGAGCTGCGGAGAGACAGAGGTAAGTGAGGAGGAGCCTGAGCTGCAGAGAGACAGAGGTAAGTGAGGAGGAGCCTGAGCTGCAGAGAGACAGAGGTAAGTGAGGAGGAGCCTGAGCTGCAGAGAGACAGAGGTAAGTGAGGAGGAGCCTGAGCTGCAGAGAGACAGAGGTAAGTGAGGAGGAGCCTGAGCTGCAGAGAGACAGAGGTAAGTGAGGAGGAGCCTGAGCTGCAGAGACAGAGGTAAGTGAGGAGGAGCCTGAGCTGCAGAGAGAGAGACAGAGGTAAGTGAGGAGGAGCCTGAGCTGCAGAGACAGAGGTAAGTGAGGAGGAGCCTGAGCTGCAGAGAGACAGAGGTAAGTGAGGAGGAGCCTGAGCTGCAGAGAGACAGAGGTAAGTGAGGAGGAGCCTGAGCTGCGGAGAGACAGAGGTAAGTGAGGAGGAGCCTGAGCTGCAGAGAGACAGAGGTAAGTGAGGAGGAGCCTGAGCTGCGGAGAGACAGAGGTAAGTGAGGAGGAGCCTGAGCTGCGGAGAGACAGAGGTAAGTGAGGAGGAGCCTGAGCTGCAGAGAGAGAGACAGAGGTAAGTGAGGAGGAGCCTGAGCTGCGGAGAGACAGAGGTAAGTGAGGAGGAGCCTGAGCTGCGGAGAGACAGAGGTAAGTGAGGAGGAGCCTGAGCTGCAGAGAGAGAGACAGAGGTAAGTGAGGAGGAGTCTGAGCTGCGGAGAGACAGAGGTAAGTGAGGAGGAGCCTGAGCTGCGGAGAGACAGAGGCAAGTGAGGAGGAGCCTAAACTGCAGAGAGACAGAAAAAGTGAGGAGGAGCCTGAGCTGCGGAGAGACAGAGGTAAGTGAGGAGGAGTCTGAGCTGCGGAGAGACAGAGGTAAGTGAGGAGGAGCCTGAGCTGCAGAGAGACAGAGATAAGTGAGGAGGAGCCTGAGCTGCGGAGAGAGACAGAGGTAAGTGAGGAGGAGCCTGAGCTGCAGAGAGACAGAGGTAAGTGAGGAGGAGTCTGAGCTGCAGAGAGACAGAGGTAAGTGAGGAGGAGTCTGAGCTGCGGAGAGACAGAGGTAAGTGAGGAGGAGCCTGAGCTGCAGAGAGACAGAGGTAAGTGAGGAGGAGTCTGAGCTGCGGAGAGACAGAGGTAAGTGAGGAGGAGCCTGAGCTGCAGAGAGACAGAGGTAAGTGAGGAGGAATCTGAGCTGCGGAGAGACAGAGGTAAGTGAGGAGGAGCCTGAGCTGCAGAGAGACAGAGGTAAGTGAGGAGGAGCCTGAGCTGCGGAGAGACAGAGGTAAGTGAGGAGGAGCCTGAGCTGCGGAGAGACAGAGGCAAGTGAGGACGAGCCTAAACTGCAGAGAGACAGAAAAAGTGAGGAGGAGCCTGAGCTGCGGAGAGACAGAGGTAAGTGAGGAGGAGCCTGAGCTGCGGAGAGACAGAGGTAAGTGAGGAGGAGCCTGAGCTGCAGAGAGACAGAGGTAAGTGAGGAGGAGTCTGAGCTGCGGAGAGACAGAGGTAAGTGAGGAGGAGCCTGAGCTGCGGAGAGACAGAGGCAAGTGAGGAGGAGCCTAAACTGCAGAGAGACAGAAAAAGTGAGGAGGAGCCTGAGCTGCGGAGAGACAGAGGTAAGTGAGGAGGAGCCTGAGCTGCGGAGAGACAGAGGTAAGTGAGGAGGAGCCTGAGCTGCGGAGAGACAGAGGTAAGTGAGGAGGAGCCTGAGCTGCGGAGAGACAGAGGTAAGTGAGGAGGAGTCTGAGCTGCGGAAAGACAGAGGTAAGTGAGGAGGAGCCTGAGCTGCAGAGAGACAGAGGTAAGTGAGGAGGAGCCTGAGCTGCAGAGAGACAGAGGTAAGTGAGGAGGAGTCTGAGCTGCAGAGAGACAGAGGTAAGTGAGGAGGAGCCTGAGCTGCAGAGAGACAGAGGTAAGTGAGGAGGAGCCTGAGCTGCAGAGAGACAGAGGTAAGTGAGGAGGAGCCTGAGCTGCAGAGACAGAGGTAAGTGAGGAGGAGCCTGAGCTGCAGAGAGACAGAGGTAAGTGAGGAGGAGCCTGAGCTGCAGAGAGACAGAGGTGAGGAGGAGCCTGAGCTGCAGAGAGACAGAGGTAAGTGAGGAGGAGCCTGAGCTGCAGAGAGACAGAGGTGAGGAGGAGCCTGAGCTGCAGAGACAGAGGTAAGTGAGGAGGAGCCTGAGCTGCAGAGAGACAGAGGTGAGGAGGAGCCTGAGCTGCAGAGAGACAGAGGTGAGGAGGAGCCTGAGCTGCAGAGAGAGAGAGGTGAGGAGGAGCCTGAGCTGCAGAGACAGAGGTAAGTGAGGAGGAGCCTGAGCTGCAGAGAGAGAGACAGAGGTAAGTGAGGAGGAGCCTGAGCTGCAGAGAGACAGAGGTAAGTGAGGAGGAGCCTGAGCTGCAGAGAGACAGAGGTAAGTGAGGAGGAGCCTGAGCTGCGGAGAGACAGAGGTAAGTGAGGAGGAGCCTGAGCTGCGGAGAGACAGAGGTAAGTGAGGAGGAGCCTGAGCTGCAGAGAGACAGAGGTAAGTGAGGAGGAGCCTGAGCTGCGGAGAGACAGAGGTAAGTGAGGAGGAGCCTGAGCTGCAGAGAGACAGAGGTAAGTGAGGAGGAGCCTGAGCTGCAGAGAGACAGAGGTAAGTGATAAGGAGCCTGAGCTGCAGAGAGACAGAGGTAAGTGAGGAGGAGCCTGAGCTGCAGAGACAGAGGTAAGTGAGGAGGAGCCTGAGCTGCAGAGACAGAGGTAAGTGAGGAGGAGCCTGAGCTGCAGAGAGACAGAGGTAAGTGAGGAGGAGCCTGAGCTGCAGAGAGACAGAGGTGAGGAGGAGCCTGAGCTGCAGAGAGACAGAGGTAAGTGAGGAGGAGCCTGAGCTGCAGAGAGACAGAGGTGAGGAGGAGCCTGAGCTGCAGAGACAGAGGTAAGTGAGGAGGAGCCTGAGCTGCAGAGAGACAGAGGTGAGGAGGAGCCTGAGCTGCAGAGAGACAGAGGTGAGGAGGAGCCTGAGCTGCAGAGAGAGAGAGGTGAGGAGGAGCCTGAGCTGCAGAGACAGAGGTAAGTGAGGAGGAGCCTGAGCTGCAGAGAGAGAGACAGAGGTAAGTGAGGAGGAGCCTGAGCTGCGGAGAGACAGAGGTAAGTGAGGAGGAGCCTGAGCTGCGGAGAGACAGAGGTAAGTGAGGAGGAGCCTGAGCTGCGGAGAGACAGAGGTAAGTGAGGAGGAGCCTGAGCTGCAGAGAGACAGAGGTAAGTGAGGAGGAGCCTGAGCTGCGGAGAGACAGAGGTAAGTGAGGAGGAGCCTGAGCTGCAGAGAGACAGAGGTAAGTGAGGAGGAGCCTGAGCTGCAGAGAGACAGAGGTAAGTGATAAGGAGCCTGAGCTGCAGAGAGACAGAGGTAAGTGAGGAGGAGCCTGAGCTGCAGAGAGAGAGAGACAGAGGTAAGTGAGGAGGAGCCTGAGCTGCAGAGACAGAGGTAAGTGAGGAGGAGCCTGAGCTGCAGAGAGAGAGAGAGACAGAGGTAAGTGAGGAGGAGCCTGAGCTGCAGAGAGAGAGAGACAGAGGTAAGTGAGGAGGAGCCTGAGCTGCAGAGACAGAGGTAAGTGAGGAGGAGCCTGAGCTGCAGAGAGAGAGAGAGACAGAGGTAAGTGAGGAGGAGCCTGAGCTGCAGAGAGACAGAGGTAAGTGAGGAGGAGCCTGAGCTGCAGAGAGACAGAGGTAAGTGAGGAGGAGCCTGAGCTGCAGAGAGACAGAGGTAAGTGAGGAGGTGACGCCCCCTCATTGGGGGATGGATGAAGCCACGCCCCCTCATTGAGGGATGGATAGGAGATACATTGTAACAGTTACAACAATAGAAACACTTTGAATAGGCAAATTAATCATTTATTGCGGCAGATCTGCATGTTACACCTCAAAGAGGGACAAAAAAGAACGAGGGACAGGATGGCAATATGTAAATTAAGCCACACCCCTCATTGAGGGATGAAGCCACGACCCCTCATTGAGGGATGGGTGAAGCCACGCCCCCTCATTCAGAGATAGATGAAGCCACACTCTCTCATTGAGGGATGGATGAAGCCACGCCCCCTCATTGAGGGATGGGTGAAGGCATGCCTCCTCATTGAGGGATGGGTGAAGCCACACCCCCTCATTGAGGGATGGGTGAAGCCACGCCCCCTCATTCAGAGATAGATGAAGCCACGCTCTCTCATTGAGGGATGGATGAAGCCACGCCCCCTCATTGAGGGATGGATGAAGCCACGCCCCCTCATTGCGGGATGGATGAAGCCACGCCCCCTCTTGAGGGATGGATAGGAGATACATTGCAATAGTTACAATATAAACACTTTGAATGGGCAAATGAATCATTTATTGCGAGAGACAGGGGGCATGGACTCCAAAGAGGGACAAATGAGAACAACGAGGGTCATGGACTCCAAAGAGGGACAAATGAGAACAAGGAGGGACAGGGGGGGTGGATTCTAATGAGGGACAAATGAGAGCAACAAGGGACAGGGGGCATGGACTCCAAAGAGGGATAAATGACAACAAGGGATAGGGGGACATGGACTCCAAAGAGGGACAAATGACAACAACGAGGGACAGGGGGCATGGACTCCAAAGAGGGACAAATGACAACGAGGGACAGAGGGACATGGACTCCAAAGAGGGACAAATGACAACAACGAGAGAAAGGGGGACATGTGCTCCAAAGAGGGACAAATAACGAGAGACAGGGGCATGGACTTCAAAGAGGGACAAATGATAACGAGGGACAGGGGCATGGACTTCAAAGAGGGACAAATGATAACGAGGGACAGGGGGACATGGACTTCAAAGAGGGACAAATGAGAACAACGAGGGACAGGCGGACATGAACTCCAAAGAGGGACAAAAGACAACAACGAGAGACAGGGGGACATGTGCTCCAAAGAGGGACAAATAACGAGGGACAGGGGCATGGACTTCAAAGAGGGACAAATGATAACGAGGGACAGGGGGACATGGACTTCAAAGAGGGACAAATGAGAACAACGAGGGACAGGCGGACATGGACTCCAAAGAGGGACAAATGACAACAACAAGAGACAGGGGGACATGTGCTCCAAAGAGGGACAAATAACGAGGAACAGGGGCATGGACTTCAAAGAGGGACAAATGATAACGAGGACAGGGGGACATGGACTTCAAAGAGGGACAAATGAGAACAACGAGGGACAGGGGGACATGGACTCAAAAGAGGGACAAATGAGAACGAGGGACAGGGGGCATGGACTCAAAAGAGGGACAAATGAGAATGAGGGACAGGGGGACATGGACTCAAAAGAGGGACAAATGAGAACGAGGGACAGGGGGGCATGGACTCCAAAGACGGACAAATGAGAACGAGGAACATGGACTCCAAAGAGGGACAAATGAGAACGAGGGACAGGGGGCATGGACGCCAAAGAGGGACATATGAGAACGGGGAACATGGACTCCAAAGAGGGACAAATAACGAGGGACAGGGGGCATGGACTCCAAAGAGGGACATATGAGAAATTGGAACATGGACTCCAAAGAGGGACAAATGAGAACAAGGGACAGGGGGACATGGACTCCAAAGAGGAACAAATGAGAACGAGGGACATGGACTCCAAAGAGGGACAAATGAGAACGAGGGACAGGGGGACATGGACTCCAAAGAGGGACAAATAACGAGGGACAGGGGGCATGGACTCCAAAGAGGAACAAATGAGAACGAGGGACATGGACTCCAAAGAGGGACAAATGAGAACGAGGGACAGGGGGACATGGACTCCAAAGAGGGACAAATAACGAGGGACAGGGGGCATGGGCTCCAAAGAGGGACCCATGAGAACGAGGGACAGGGGGCATGGACTCCAAAGAGGGACATATGAGAACGGGGAACATGGACTCCAAAGAGGGACAAATGACAGCGAGGGACAGGGGGGCGTGTATTCTAATGAGGGACAACCCCTTTTAATGAGGGACACTTTGGAGGTACGCACGCGGGTGTGTGAGACATATAATGGCGCCGCTTTCTTCATACACCGAATGCACTAATATCCCGCACACAGCGGCTACACAGGGCGTGACGTCACCAGCGCCTGGCCTCAGGCCGCCATTTCCCGCCCATTTTCCCCTCAGGCAGCGCATGGCGGCCTCTCCTCAGCACTTACCCCGACACCCGGCCATTAGCAGCAGCAGCAGCATCAGGGAGGTGATGGGGCCACACGGGCAGCTTCTCCTCACCGCCATCGCCTTACCGCACCCGAACATGGCGGCTGTTGCGGGAACTCCGCCCGGCCTATAGTGAAAGTGAAAGAGAAAGCTGACATATGGCGGCTTGCCAGGGAATTCCCCTCAGAGGACACCGCTCCCTGCCTGAGCTATGGCGGCCTGCTGTTGTTAGGGAAATTTAGGTCACCTCAGTCACCATTATACCCGGTTGTCATGGCGGCCTGCTGTGTCCTCAGTCACCATTATACCCGGCTGTCATGGCGGCCTGCTGTGTCCTCAGTCACCATTATACCCGGCTGTCATGGCGGCCTGCTGTGTCCTCAGTCACCATTATACCTGGCTGTCATGGCGGCCTGCTGTGTCCTCAGTCACCATTATACCTGGCTGTCATGGCGGCCTGCTGTGTCCTCAGTCACCATTATACCCGGCTGTCATGGCGGCCTGCTGTCTCCTCAGTCACCATTATACCCGGCTGTCATGGCGGCCTGCTGTCACCTCAGTCACCATTATACCCGGCTGTCATGGCGGCCTGCTTTCACCTCAGTCACCATTATACCCGGCTGTCATGGCGGCCTGCTGTCACCTCAGTCACCATTATACCCGGCTGTCATGGCGGCCTGCTGTCACCTCAGTCACCATTATACCCGGCTGTCATGGCGGCCTGCTGTCACCTCAGTCACCATTATACCCGGCTGTCATGGCGGCCTGCTGTCACCTCAGTCACCATTATACCCGGCTGTCATGGCGGCCTGCTGTCACCTCAGTCACCATTATACCCGGCTGTCATGGCGGCCTGCTGTCACCTCAGTCACCATTATACCCGGCTGTCATGGCGGCCTGCTGTGTCCTCAGTCACCATTATACCCGGCTGTCATGGCGGCCTGCTGTCACCTCAGTCACCATTATACCCGGCTGTCATGGCGGCCTGCTGTCACCTCAGTCACCATTATACCCGGCTGTCATGGTGGCCTGCTCTCACCTCAGTCACCATTATACCCGGCTGTCATGGCGGCCTGCTGTGTCCTCAGTCACCATTATACCCGGCTGTCATGGCGGCCTGCTGTCTCCTCAGTCACCATTATACCCGGCTGTCATGGCGGCCTGCTGTCACCTCAGTCACCATTATACCTGGCTGTCATGGCGGCCTGCTGTCACCTCAGTCACCATTATACCCGGCTGTCATGGCGGCCTGCTGTCACCTTAGTCACTGTTATGGAAATTTTGGGTAGCCTTCAGAAGACTGCGTCAGAAGTCCTGTGCTTAAAATCCTGGGTATTGGTCCACTTTGACTGTCCTGGGTGACGGTCCACTTTAAGTGAAGTCCGAATTCTTGAGAAGACCTCTAGCGCCCAAAGACACACAGACACAAGAAGTTCCGTATTCCCCTGATCAAGGCTTCTGCCGTCCTTTGAAACAGGGTCTTTTTTATTCGATTTTACCAGGCAAACTGTATAGCAAATATGGTCATATCCTTCGTCCAATCACAAATTGACAATCTAAAGAGGAGAAATTTCGGGGTGCCCTATACCCCTACAGGGTAATCACCAAGGAAACATATAACACATACAAAACACTAATCTGCCGCCAGGGGGCGCTGTTATCCCGTGCTGCTGGAAATCCATTCATATATTCATAAATAAAGAAAATTCTGTCTCATCAATGTGTAACCGCAGTGTATATACCATGCCTCCCAACTGTCCCGATTTTCCCGGGATTGTCCCGATTTTCGCAAAGAATCCCGCGGTCCCGGAACATTAACAAATGTCCCGGGACGCCCTGCGCCGTGGCAGTGTGCCCAGGGGCGCAACGACGCCGGCGCGAAGATACTAACTTCCTGGCGTGTGGGGTGAGAGAGTGGGGCGGGCACACGGGGGGGCGGGCGCATGGGGGTGGGTGGGCGGTATGCTGGGTTGGGGATAAAAAAAACGTACGCATGCAGGGGTGAAGGCAGCCGACATTGCTGGAGCTGGAGAGCGTGACGGGGGTGTGGCCGGGGCGTGACAGGGGTGTGGTTGGGGCGTGACGGGGGTGTGGCAGGGGCTTGACAGGGGTGTGGTTGGGGCGTGACGGGGGTGTGGCCGGGGCATGACATGGGTGTGGTCGGGGCGTGACGGGGGGTGGCCGGGGCGTGACAGGGGTGTGGTCAGGGCGTGGCCGGGGGCATTGCTTGTCCCGCTTTGACATTTTCAGAAGTTGGGAGGTATGTATATACATTAAAAATATATCAAAAACAATTATTTACACATAAGATAAAGTGCATTGTGCATTGTGCATCCATCTATAACAAAACAACTGCGCCAATATTCATCAAATACCAAGGAGACCATAAATCAGGAAAGAAGTAAACCAAGTGCCACTTATGTTATACAGCTGGATAGTAACAGTAGCCACGGGCAGCCCCCTGCAGAGCCCACGCGTTCCGAGCCCACGCTCTTTCTCAAGGCAGGAAATACACTAACCTGATTGTGTGTGATCCAGGTTATATACACACCTTCATTACGCTCCCCCGCCGCCGCAGATGAACGGCTGGTGTGCTGGAGACACAGCTCTGACAGTCTCCTGTAACACGACGGCGTCCTCTGACAGTCTCCTGTAACACGACGGCGTCCTCTGACAGTCTCCTGTAACACGACGGCGTCCTCTGACAGTCTCCTGTAACACGACGGCGTCCTCTGACAGTCTCCTGTAACATGACATCAGTCCCCCCTTTGGCTGCCAGCCTACCTGCAGCATTTGCCACTCCCTGTTGCCAGACGATGTTTCACTATTTTGCGCTACACATGTTCAAATGTGATTTTTGAAGGGATTTCCCAGGAAAATTATATATTGTTTTTTTCAGCAGAGTCTGAGCTTTAACATAAAATGTCTTGTTTGTATTTTTTAGGTGTATTCTCAATATTTTTGGGGTGAAATATGTGAAAAAAAAATTATTCTAAGTATGTCACACACCCCGCTTCAGATATCCATAACATGTGGGTAATACCGACCTGAAGGGGCGTTCCTGCAGAGATGATGCAAAAAGAGAAAAAGCCCCTCCCTGATCCATAAATACCTGGGACCTCCCACTCATCACCCAGTTTTCCATCTCTGCAAGACGGCGAGCAAGTCAGAAGATGATGCCTCCTCCTTGCTCAGGGGGAGTTAAGGTAGCCGGGGTTGCCCCCGGCCCATTTAGTTTTATATTTCCGCTCGGCCTTATGTTCACCTAGGGGTCCCTAGTTTTATTAAGTTACATGCCTCCTCAGCTTTGGCTGCGGGCCCGAGCGAGGGTATGAGAGCACCCATGGTGCTGAGGAGCTGCGCTCCCCCCCCCCCCGTGAGACCCTATCAGAGAGGGTAGGCGGTGGTCCGGGTTGGTGATCCCGGTTTGGGATGCCCCGTCCCTGAACTTTATCCCGGGGGGGGGGGGAAGGGGGGGTCCTTCCTTAGTTCCCTTTGGGGTTGGGCTTCCCTTTCCTTTCCTTCCCTCCTCCCTATCCCCTGTGTGAGTGTTAGTTTTATACTTTATTTTTTATTCTGTTTGGCACTTTAAGACAGCGCTGGTGCGCTTAAAGAGGACCAACACCCAGGGGTGATCGCCGAAGTGGACCAAAACCCAGGATAGTCAAAATCCTGGGTGTTGGTCCACTTTAAGCTCTGTCAGGCGTGAGGTAAATTACCTCACGCCTGTGTCTAGGGGGGGGGCGGGGCCGGGCGGCGGCGCGTTGCCACGGCCCGATTCCCCTTACTGCTAGACTATTTGCCAGCGGGTGCTCCGCTTTGCGGAGGCACCCGCCGGGTACCTCACTACCGGCGCCGCGGCGGCGCCGTTTCACTCAGAGGGAACCTGGCCCGCATTGTTCCTCTCATGGTGGAGGGGGGGGGGCGGGGCCAACTCGCGGCGCGTCACCGCGATCCCGCCCCCTTCTACCCTTTGCCTCTGCGCTGGTGCGCTTCATTGTGCTTGATGGGGGGGGGGGGGGGGTGAGCTGCGTGCTGGCGCTTATCGCGCCTTTTTTTTTTTCCTGGCCACGCCTGTGCTTCTTCCTCCTCCCTGCCTTCTCCTCAGAGGATCCTTCCCGCGTTTTTGGCACACAGATTCATGACTCCAAAACTGTGAGTGGCCCAGTGGGCCCTGTTTGATTCTGTTATTCATATTTCATAGGTGACATTATTCCAATAGGGGTCCCTTGTGTTTTTCAGGCGGAGGTCGTCTGGGAAGCCTCATCATCTGGGATTAGAGGGTCCTTCCCGGTCCTAAATTCCTGGGTTCCATTATACTAATCCTCCCACTCGGGACATTAAAAGGGGCATCCCGGGTTGCTTACTGGCGTAATTCCCTGGGTCATAGCGACCACACAAAATCACCTATATGGAGGCATCCCCTGATACGGGGGCGGGCACCCCTTCGGGGCATCCCAAAAAGTGCATATTGTGCGGTGTGTCCATTTCGGGGGACGATGTACTGCTATGTATTCCCTGTGCACAGCAAACTATTACACGGCAGTCCGGATCCCAGGCTTCGGGATCAGCACCGCCGGCGGATTCATCTCCACCTCCCACCCTGACGCGGGCTCCGTGCGACGCGGTCGTGGGCAGGGACTTACAGGCTGAGTTGTGCGCCAGATTGGCCGCCCTTGAAAAGATTGTTTCCAGCTCGGCCGCCCGCAAGGCTCCGGCTAAGAGGAAACATTTGTCCCCGGCTCCGCTGGGGGATGACGGAGATGATTGTAATAATCTTGACTGGTCCGATTATTCTGTTCCGGAGGACGGAGAGGTGTCCGATGGTTCAGAGGTTGCTGACGATGAGTATTCTGCGGGCGCTGATGCCGAGTTTAGTGAGTTGGGAAGATCGTCGGACTCCCCTCAAGCCCTGGCCTTGATGTTGGAGGTTCTGAATATCTCTCCTCCTGAAACGGCATCGCAGCAGGAGGGTGAGCTGTTTGAGGAATCCAGGCCGCGCTTGGAATTTCCTACGCAGCGGCATTTTGACAAAATCATTGACAAGGAATGGGACAGGCCGGCTCGGCTCCCGGGTATCCCTCAGGGGTGGGATAGGAAATATCCCTTTCCTGCTGAGGTGGTCAAGCGCTGGGCATCCCCGCCCGAGGTAGACGCTCCGGTTTTGGGGTTATCAAATTCCTCGGTCCTAAATAGACCGGATTGTTCCACCCTCAAGGATGGGGAGGATAAACGCATTGATCAGATGGCTTGTCATGGTTTTACTAGCGTTGGGTCGGCCATACGGCCTGTCTGTGCCTCTGAGCTTATGGTGTTGGCGGCCAGATCCTTGGTTAGGGAACTGCTGACATCTTCCGGACTTCGTCCTGGGAGTAATGAGTTCCTTAGTCTCAAACGCTGTGAGCTGTTTTTATCCTTCGTCTTGACAGCCCTGGATGACACCTTAATGATGTGTGGTAGAACATCGGCCTTACTGGTGACTATTCGACGGTCGGTATGGTTGCGCCAGTGGGCGGCAGACTTTATGTCCAAAAAGTCTCTGACGGCCCTACCCTTTGTGGGGTTGAGGCTCTTTGGAGAAACCTTGGACTCAGTTACTCAGGGCGGTAGGCTACCGCAGCGTAGGAAGCAGCGTCGTTCCTTTCGGGGGGCGACCGCTGCTGCCCCTTCCTTTCGTGGGGCCAGACCTGGAAGAGGATCTACATTTCGTTCTTCCAGAGGTGACTCGGGGAGCAGGGGCAGAGGACGTGCCCGCTCTGGATACAATTGGGGTTCCAAGCCCAAGCCGGCTATCAAGCCAGCTCAGCAATGAGGGGGCGCCCTCACCCTTGCGGGTGGGGGGACGGCTCAAGCACTTCTCCCAGATTTGGGATCAAGAAGTTTTGGACAGGTGGATTCGGGAAGTGGTGTCTTCCGGTTACAAGCTAGAGTTCGAGCTCCGCCCCCCCTCCAGTTTTCTCAGGTCTCGGTTGCCTTCGGAGCCCCTGGCGGCACAGGGGCTCCTGGTGGCAGTAAAGAGTCTTCTGGACATGGATGTCATTTGCCCCGTGCCTCCATCAGAGCAGGGCAAGGGCTTCTATTCCAATCTGTTCACGGTTCCCAAGAAGGACGGGTCGATCCGTCCTATCTTGAACCTCAAGCTTCTCAACAGGTTTGTCAGGCCGCGCAAATTCCGCATGGAGACCTTGCGCTCGGCCATTCAGTCTCTTCGTCAGGGAGATTTTCTGACGTCCATAGACATCAGAGACGCTTATCTACACATTCCGATTTTTCCAGCACACCAGAGGTTTCTCAGGTTTGTCGTAGAGGATCGTCACTTTCAGTTGTGGCTCTTCCTTTCGGTCTCACCTCGGCACCTCGGGTGTTCACCAAGGTGCTGGCGGGGGTGATGGCACTGCTCAGAGTTCAGGGCATTCGCATTGTACCCTATCTGGACGATCTGCTGATTAGGGCAGATTCCTTCAGCCAAGCGGAGTCGGACACCGGTGTGGTGGTGTCCACTCTGGAGAGGTTCGGTTGGGTGATCAACCACCCCAAGTCTTCCCTTTGTCCGTCCAGGATTGTGACGTTTCTGGGGATGTCTTTGGACATCTTGCAGGCCAGGGTTTTTCTGCCCCAGGCCAAGATTCTTTTGATCCAGGAGTTAGTGCGGCTACTCTTGTCAGCTCTTCACCCGTCCATCCGGTTAGGGATGAGGCTGGTGGGATTAATGGTGGCCTCATTCGAGGCGGTTCCCTTTGCGCAATTCCATACGAGGATGCTTCAGCTTCATCTGCTGAAGGTTTGGGACAAGTCGCCACTGTCGTTGGACCAGTATTTCCGGCTGACCCCTCAAGTTCGTCGATCCCTACAATGGTGGATGGGGTCTGTCAATCTGTTGAAGGGCAAATCCTTCCTGGCCCCGTGCTGGGAGACGGTCACCACGGATGCCAGTCTATCAGTCTGGGGGGGTGTTTGGAAGGATTGCCAGTTTCAGGGTCTATGGAGTCCGCAGGAGGCTCACGAGCCCATCAACATTCTGGAATTGAGAGCCATCAGGTTGGTTCTGTTTCGCTTGACTCATCAGTTGAGGGGCCGGCCAGTTCAGGTCCGGTCGGACAACAGGACGGCGGTTGCTTACATCAATCACCAGGGGGGGACTCGCAGCAGGAGTGCCCTCAGGGAGGTGTCTTTGATTCTGGACTGGGCGGAGGCCCACGTCCCGTGTATCTCAGCAGTCTACATTCCGGGAGCGGAAAACACGGAAGCGGACTCGCTGAGCAGGGCCTCATCTCGTCAGGGGGAGTGGTCTCTCAGTCCCAAGGTGTTCCGTTTGATTTGTCTCAGGTGGGGGTTCCCTGCGGTGGACCTCTTTGCCTCTCGGCACAATCACAAGCTTCCAGTCTTTGTGTCGCTCTCGCAGGATCCTCTGGCTCTGGCGGTGGTTGCCATGTCTCTGAACTGGAGGGATCTGGGCTTGCTGTACCTGTTTCCCCCGTTCCCGTTGCTAGCCAGGGTGGTGCGCAAGCTGGCGCTGGAAGGCGCATCAGCGATCCTGGTGGCCCCGAGGTGGCCAAGGCGCGTTTTGGTTCGCAGATCTGGTAAGGCTGGCAAAAGACCAGTTCGTGCTGCCTCTGAGTCCGGATCTGCTCACTCAGGGTCGGCTGCGTCATCCCAATTTACAATCGCTGGCTTTGACGGCGTGGCTGCTGAGTCCACTATCTTGAAAGAGGAAGGTCTTTCTGATGCTGTTATTCAGACACTTATCAGTGCCAGGAAACGGTCTTCATCAACCATTTATTATAGGTCATGGAAATCCTATATTGACTGGTGTGAGGGTAGGTCCCTTTCTTGCCGGGAGTTCTCTATTCCCAGGCTCTTGGAGTTTCTTCAACATGGTCTGGATCTGGGGCTCCAGATTAGTACCTTAAAGGGGCAGGTTTCTGCCCTGGCGGTTTTCTTTCAAAGGTCCTTTGCACTTCATCCCTTAGTCAAGACCTTCTTCCAAGGAGTTATGCATATACGGCCTCCTAGGAAGCCTTTTGTTCCGGTTTGGGATTTAAACTTGGTTCTTTCTGCTCTTCAGGGGTCTCCGTTTGAGCCCATGCATGAGGCTGCCTTGTCGTCCCTTACTCAGAAGGTGGCCTTTTTGGTGGCTATCACTTCTGTTCGGCGTGTTTCTGAGTTGGCAGCTTTATCCATTAAAGCTCCGTATTTTGAAAGGCATCAGGATAAGGTTGTTTTTCGTTTCAAACCAGATTTCCTTCCTAAGGTGGTTTCGGCCTTCCATTTAAATCAGGACATTGTTCTGCCCTCTCTTTGTCCCAATCCTAGCACCGAGAAGGAGAGGGTGTTGCATTCCTTGGACGTTGTCCGCGCTGTGAAATATTATCTGGTGGCTACGTCTTCCTTTTGTAAGACGGGTGCCTTCTTTGTGGTGCCCTCTGGGCCTAGGAAGGGTTTGGCTCCTGCCAAATCTTCTATCAGTAAATGGATTCGTCAGGCCATCATTGGGGCCTATTCTGCCAAGGGGAGGAGTCCCCCTTTTCGTGTTACTGCTCATTCTACTCGTGCTCTTGGAGCGTCCTGGGCCTTCCAGCACCAGGCCTCTGTTGAGCAGGTTTGTAAGGCCGCTACTTGGTCTTCTGTTCACACTTTTTCCAAGTTTTACAAGGTTGATGTTCGGGCCTCAGCGGATGCTGGTTTTGGCCGCCTGGTTTTACAAACTGTTGTGGCATAGGTTGTGCCTTGTTACCTTGTTTTGGATTCCCGCCCTTTTATGGACACTGCTGTTGGATGTCCCATGTGTTATGGATATCTGAAGCGGGGTGTGTGACATACTTAGAATAATACCATTTTGTGAAATACTCACCTGTAAAATGGGTATTATAAGTATGTCACACACCCCGCTTCACCCGCCCTTGTTTGGTACTCTGGATACTCTATATTGGGCATTTTGCGTGGTTCTTGGTTTTACTGTTGCCTCTTCCTGGTCCCTTACTTACTGCTTCTGTATACTGGGTAATGAGTGGGAGGTCCCAGGTATTTATGGAGCAGGGAGGGGCTTTTCTCTTTGCATCATCTCTGCAGGAACGCCCCTTCAGGTCGGTATTACCCATGTGTTATGGATATCTGAAGCGGGGTGTGTGACATACTTATAATACCCATTTTACAGGTGAGTATTTCACAAAATGGTATTTTACAAATATTTTTTTACAATTTTTTTAGTGTTTTTTTGTAATAAAAAATGTAAGTTTGTCAATAAAATCGTATTGCGTGTGAAATCCCAATATCTCTCGGTTACAGCGATACCACATATGTATAGATAGACACCCTTTCCTGCCCAGGAGACTCCCCCAAACTGAAACAATGCTTTAGGGGATTTTCAGAAAAAATACAACTGCGCTATGCACACCTTGCAGTTTTTCCAGAAAAACAACCCTTTACATTTGAAATACCCCCAACAAACTGTATATTCTCTGGAAGTACACACCTCAGGCTTTCTAGGTGTACCAGGCTTGTTGATGTGCCCATAGTTTTCTGGAAGTAATTCCTAAATGTATTCTTTGGTTGCAAAGAGTTTCCCAAAAAAAGGATAAAAAAGCAGAATCAAAGCCACATTTTACTAAAAAAAACTATATACAAACAAGAAAAAACAAGTATAATCTGAAAACGCAATATCCCCCGAACAGAACGATACCCAACATGCATTGCTACTGTCAGGGGATGAGTTGCCAAACACCCCAAAGTAAAGCATGAGCATAACGGTAATTTTTCTTGAAAATTTCAGCTCTGCAGACAAAGTGCGCACCTTGCGATTTTTCAACCAAAACAACCCTTTACATTTGGAATATCCCCCATAAACCATATATTACCTGAAAGTACACACATTAAGCTTTCTAAGCGTACCCAGCTTGTTCTAGTGGGCTCATCTTTCTGGAATTAATTCCTCAAAGAATTCTTTGGTTGCGCAGGGTTTCCCTAAAAAATTTATAAAAAAGCTGAATAAAAAACACCTTTTCCTAAAATATAAATATGCAAACCAGAAAAAACAAGCTAAGTCTGAAAGTGCAAGGTCCCCCGAACAGAACAATACCCAACATGCAGAGCTACTATTAACCCTTTTAATTGCCAGCTTACTTGAGATTTTGTCACCCTCTGTTGACAGGCCATTTTTCCCCATTTTGCGCCATGTTTTGCGCCATTTTTGCTGTAATTTTCAGGAAAATTATATTTATATTTTTTTGCAGCAGAGTTTAGGCTTTAACATGAAATGTCTTGTTTGTAAATTTTATTTTGTTTTTTACAATATTATTAAGTAAAAAAATAAATAAATAAATAAATAAAAACATTTTTAGAAAATTGCCTCCATTATTTTAAATAAAAGATTTATTTTATTAAGAAAAACCATATTGCATGTGAAAGCCCCATTTCTACCGATTAGAACGGTACCACATATTTATCGGTAGCCCCCTGTTCCTGCCCAGGAGACCCCCTAACTGAAACAAGTACTTTATAACATTCACAAATAAAATACAAATACCATCCACACTACAAAGGGTTAAATCGAGAAAAAAAATGACATAGAGTCCCCCCCCCCCCATTTTTTGTGGGGATTTTTAAGGGTTAAATCAAAAAAGGGCAAATCGAAAAAAAAATTGACGTGGGGTCCCCCTTACCCAAAGTAACCAGCCCGGGACCAGCTATGTAGGGCTTGTAGGAACAGGGTGCAGGGGCCAGCTTTTGTGGCCCCTGGCCCTGCAGGCTACAAGCCCGCATAGCCCGTGGGCCCGGGCTCTTCTGCCCCCCCTGGCCTTTGGGGAGGCAGGTAATTGGGGGTGCCAGGGTTAATGGCAAGCCACCCGCTAGTCGCAGGTGACTTGCCATCCCCCCAGCCTTGTGAACTGGTATAGGGGTCATGGACCCCTGCAGCCGGAGGAGCCCCAATCGGCGATCGGAGCCCCTCTGGCTGAAGAGGAGACCCGGCCGGATCGAAAGAGGGGTCAGGTAAGTGACTTTTTTTTTTACTATTTTAACTATTTGTTGGGAAAGCCAGCCACGTAAAATTTACGTGGCTGGCACTTAAGTGACAGAGAGGCAACCACGTGAATTTTACGTGGCTGGCATTTAAAGGGTTAATATGATTGAGGTCTTCTTTGTTCTCTATACAATAGGGTCCAATTTTATGTATTTTTTCAAATTTTTTATCATGTTCTTTTAATTGAGGTCCCCTTTAATGCTCCATATCAATTTGGGTCCTGCTTTAGTTCAGCATGGGAGGCCTGCTGTTATATGCAGCGCTTGATCCCTCCACTTTGGACCTATTAGTTCTTTTATCGCTCTTTGGTCTTTTTTTGTGTGACCCCTTTTAAATAAAAAAAAAGAAAAAATAATAATTTTTAGGACTGAAGGGGTTAATTACCTCCGCTGTCTCTTTCTGGAGACTGGGAGATAGGACTTCTACTATTGTGCCTGTTCTCAGCATGTCAGGTGACTAGATTTGGAGTGCTACAACAAAAGAAGAGCATAGGTATGCACAGCCAATTAATCAATGGTAAAGAACAGATTTGGAGTGCTGGGAGCTCTGCCTTTCTATATGAGAGAGCAGAATGCTGTCTTATTGGCTAACTAACTGCTGATGATTTTAGCCATGCCCACCTCCTTGGACATAAATAGAATTCATCCTCGCCGCGCTGGCTTACCTGGTTAAAGTCGCGGAAGGCGACGAAACGCGTTGGGAGCCGGCGGGATACTTCTTTTCATCCCTCTAAAAACAGAAGGGGATCCAAGCAGCGTGAGTTGGCCAGTTGGCCATTTTGGATATGCGAGATTTTTTCTGTTTGATTGTGAGTGTTTTCTTGGTGCCAAAATAAATTCTGTGTGATTTTAAGCAATATTGCGCTATGGATCTGTCCTTTTTAATTTTTTACATGCTCTTTTGGTGAGATCATCCTGTCTAATTGAGCACCCACTGGGATTGGGATCAACGCCTCCCTGAGTGTGAGAAATCCCATATCTGTGATCTATCAAATATCTTCTGCATCCATTGAAGTCTGGATTAACATCTCCTTGAATGTGGATTCAACATTGGGAAACCTTATATATGCGAGTTAATGATTGCCCTCTGGTAAGAGCAATATATTGGTGATGGGAGCACATTGTTGATTGATATCCACGGTGAAGCTAAGGATCTGCCGTTACACTAAAGAGGACTTAAATTAATGTCTGATTTACATTGCGGTTTTGGGACTTTAATGAGGACCTAAATAGGTGTTAGTAGCTCTGTGTATTTGTTGATTATTTGAATGTTTGACTTATTGGTGAGATTTAGGTCTACACGTGGAGCTTTAGGTGTGCACAGTATATTGTAAATTTAGAAAAAAAAAAAATTAGCGCGGGTTTTCTTCACTTATACAGGACAAATCACACCTAACAGCAGGAGGTGTTGCACGGCTATTCTCAAACATGAACCTTCAATGGGTTTTGGGATATCCGAGACCGAAGAAATCTTGTGGGCAGCCTGACTGCCAGCTCTATTTTGTAACCGGAGGCCACTACCCCCTGAATCCATCTATCAAAGACATGCCGTCTCCAAATATGAGCAAATAGCAGAAGCCGTACCCCCGACCGGATGGGTGAGGGCGCCCACTCATGCCTGAGGGGACTTGGCAGGGGGTTTAGACCTGGCTCCCCAGGCGGGATTGGGTCAGCCGTGGGACCTACCTCTACCCCAGGTATCTCTGTGGCCACCTGAAAAAGAAGAGCCTCTTCCTCCTCGAAAGGAGAGATAGGCAGATGAGCTCTGAAAGAGCCGAGCAGGCTTCCATCTCTGCGGGAGTCTACCATCCTTGACCAGGAGGTCCAGACGCTCCCCGAACAACCTGTGCCCCACGAAGGGGATACTAGTAAGTGACATCTTGGCCGCGGCATCATTGCCGCAACCAGAGCCATCGTCCATGGCAGAGACAACAAAGGCAATGAAATCCACACAGGCCTTGAGGTCCTTATACTTCTTCGCCCACTTGAGAGCCTTAGCGCTATCCACAAGGCGCCTCATCTTCTTTCTGATGGCCAGGGAGACAATAGCCGTGGCGCACACAGGACGAAACAAGGCACCAGCATGACAGACCAGCAGATCCATGCGCTTGTCAGCCATGTCATGTAAGGAAGAGCTATCGGGTGAAGGCATAACAGTAGTGTTGGACAACCCCGACACAGGGGAATCCATTTCAGGAGGACGAGACCATAGCCGGACCAGCTCCTCAGGGAAGGGATACCGCCTATCCAGGCCCTTAGGCACCAACGGTAGCTTGTTAGGCCTTTCCCATTCCTTGAAAATCATATTAGAAAAATGGGACTGCTCCGGAAAGACTCGCCTCTGTCTTTCAGGCTTAAACAAATCACCTTGCTTCCTCTTAGCCGCTCTGGGAGGGGCAATGTGTAAAGTCTCAAAAACTGAGGCAAGCAACTTCTCCATATCATTAGGGAGCCACGCATCCTCATCCGAGGAAGAACCAGACAAACTGTCATCGCCAGCAGAATAATCCGCAGTGTAATCAGGTCATGGTCCAAAAAGATGCTCTTGGCGCAAGTGGTACAAACAGTGCTGAATACGCCCAGAGGACTTGCACTGCACAAGAGACAGAGCTTCACCCGCCCAGAAGGGGCCCCCAGCTCACTATCCCCAGATGCTTCCATTATGGTGATTAGAAAAAATTTGCAAATGCAGGTTACAAGGCACTAACGGGCCAAACCTATGTGATCCTTCTTAATAAAAGGAAGGGGGGATCGGGAGGAACCACAACCCTCAACCACCAAGCCCACAACCTACGCAAGACAAAAAGAGAAAAAAGGACCATGAGACCCCTAAAGCGTGAAATGCAGAGAAGCAATATACACATTCAAAAGAGGAACTAATGACACCGACAGGTCTCAAGGGAGCAATGCATGCAGCAGCAAAGCGGCAACAGGGACAGTGCACTACACGCAGCACAGCTTCCAGATCGATCCTCGAGGGGCGGGCCGTGTCACAATGACGCAATCCGCATCATCAAACAGCTCCCGTCAATCCTCACAGCGCAGCCAGAATCCCCTCACAAGGGGAAGCAAGTGAAGGCCACCATGTCTGGGAACACCGTGGCCCCGCCATACAGAAAGCCGCGCGGACTCATGACAACGCCGCTTGCCCGCCAAAACGCGCCCCCCCCCCATCACAGCGTGACTGAGTCAGGATGGAGGGAGCTCCAGGGTAGTAGAGCCAGCGAGGAGCAGTGCAAGTAAACAACACACAGCAAACAATATTAAAGCTTGTGGGCAGGGAGGGTAATCCAGGCACAAATAAGCCCTAGCAAGTGGTTCCCCCATTAGGCTCACCATAAGCCTATGGTCGGCTACCCTTTAAACAGGGTCTGCAGCCCAGAGTCTAGCTCTGCCGAACGCCTGACCCCGGTGTTCTCCCTAGCGTCACAATCCTGAGGCAGCCAGCGGCTGGGAGGCAGAAATGTGTCTGGCGGGATCAGTGGAAATAGGCCCCACAGCGGCCGACTGGCTAGGAGGCCCCGCTCTGCTGCCGAAATCCGAGAGAGAGTATCCAACGATCTTCAGCAGCCAGACTGCAAGATGAACATTGGGGAATGATAGAGGGACACCTGCCTTTATAGGGGGCTGGGAGGAGCGACAGCTTTTGATCTGGCAGTCGAGCGCCCCCTGGGGGCGGTATACCCATCACTCATGTCATCACTGGGATGATCTGGACTGGATATAGGGAAAATATAGAGCAGCGATGGCAAACCTGAGAGCGAATGCACAGACTGCAACCCAAAACTTTATTTAAAGTGGACCAATCACCAAGATTTTGACTGTCCTGGTGATTTGTCCCTGCCCCGGGGGCATCCCGATGTAGGATCTCTCAGATCAGCCACTTTCACTCACCTTTCAGCTGTCCGACATAGGTGCATCAGTGGCCGCATTCCCTGCCCCCTGTGGAGTGCGCACTCCTGGCCTATCTGAATGGCTGGGCATTGGGGCATGCACAAATATAGAGAATGTCACACTCATAATATCCATTTTACAGGTGAGTACTCACAAAACGGTATTATTCCAAGTGTGACATACACTCCGCTTCCACAGTCATGACATCTGGAACATCCAATAGCAGTGTCCATCATGTGTGGTGCACCAACTTAAACCACTGCAGCTTGCAGAACCTTGCGGCCAAAAACAGCATCCGCTGAGGCCCGCACATCAACCTTGTAAAACTTGGAAAAGTATGAACAGAAGACCAAGTAGCAGCCTTACAAACTTGTTCAACAGAAGCTTGGTGCTGAAAAGCCCAGGACGCACTAACAGCACGAGTAGAATGCGCAGTGACCTTAAAAGGGGGAGTCCTCCCCTTAGCAGAATAGGCCCCAACAATGGCCTGACGAATCCATTTGCTAATGGTAGACTTGGCGGGCGCCAAACCTTTCCTGGGCCGGCAGGTCACCACGAAAAAGGCGTCCGTCTTGTGGAAAGAAGAAGTAGTCACCAAATAGTACTTGACACAGCGAACAACATCCAAATTGTGCAAGACCCTCTCCTTGTCATTGCTAGGCTTAGGGCACAAGGAAGGGAGAACAATATCCTGATTGAGATGGAAAGCAGATACCACCTTAGGAAGGAAATCTGGCTTAAAGCGAAAGACCACCTTGTCCTGGTGTCTTTCAAAGTAAGGACCCTGAATTGACATAGCCGCCAACTCAGAGACACACCGAACAGAGGTAATAGCCACCAAGAAGGCAACCTTTTGAGTGAAGACAGAAAGAGCAATATCCTGTAACGCTCAAAAAGGAGGACCCTGGAGAGCCGAAAGAACCAAATTCAAATCCCAAACAGGAACCATAGCCTTCCGAGGGGGCCAAACATGAGTGACCCCCTGGAAAAAAGTCTTAACCAGCGGGTGTAAAGCAAAAGATCTTTGGAAGAAAACCAACAGAACAGAAACCTGCCCTTTCAAGGTACTAAGCTGGAACCCAAGATCCAGACCTTGCTGAAGAAACTCCAAAATCCTAGGAATCAAAAACACCCTACAAGGCAAGGCCCTAGCCTCACACCAGTCAATATAGGACCGTCAAGTCCTATAGTAAATGCCAGAAGAGTACCGCTTCCTAGCTCTAATCAAGGTCTGAACAACAGCTTCCGACAAACCTTCCTCCTTCAGAATGAAGGTTTCAGCAGCCAGGCCGTCAAAGCCAGCGTTTGCAAATTGGGGTAAAGTAGTAGACCCTAAGAAATCAGACCCGGAAACATGGGAAGCCGGTACTGATCTACCGCCAGCCTTACAACGTCTGCGTACCAAACCCTTCTTGGCCACCTTGGAGCAACCAGAATTGCTGGTGCCCCTTCCAGAACCAGTTTGCGAACTACCTTGCCCACCATGGAGAAAGGAGGAAACAGGTACAGGAACCACAGATCCTTCCAAGCAAGGAACAAGGCATCCACTGCCAGAGCTAGAGGATCCTGAAATAGAGACACAAAGGCCGGGAGTTTGTGATTGTGCCGTGAGGCAAAGAGATCCACCTCCGGAGTCCCCCACTTGTGACAAAGGGACCGAAAAACCCCAGGGTTGAGAGACCACTCCCCTTGGCGAGAGGACCCCCTGCTCAGGGAATCCGCTTCCATGTTTTCCACTCCCGGAATGTAGACCGCCGAAATGCAAGGAACATTGCTCTCCGCCCAATGCAGGATCAGAGAGACTTCCCTGAGGACACTCCTGCTGCGAGTCCCTCCTTGGTGATTGATGTAGGCTACCGCCGTCCGATTGTCTGATCGAATCTGAACCGGTAGACCCTGTAAGTGCGACGTCAGCCGTGCCAGTACAAGCCGGATGGCTCTGAGCTCTAAGACATTGATGGGGGTGTGAGCCTCCTGAGGACCCCACAACCCGCTGAACTGATGACTGTTCCAGAAACCTCCCCAGCCCGACAGGCTGGCATCCGTGGTAAGCGTCTTCCAGCAAGGGACCAGAAAGGATCTGCCCCTCAACAGGTTGCTCGATTCCAACCACCACCGAAGGGACTGCCGAACCCTGGGAGACATCCTGAACAGATGATCCAAGGACTGCGGACACCTGTCCCAATGCGTCAATAGGTGAAGTTGGAGAGATCTCATGTGAAACTGAGCAAACGGGACTGCCTCAAAGGAGGCCACCATCAATCCCACCAGTTTCATCCAAAGTCGGATAGAGAGACAAGGATTGGCCAGAAGAAGGCGGATCAGATCCTGAATGCCCTGCACCTTGGTCAGAGGCAGAAACACTCTGGCCTGAATAGTATCCAGATTCATGCCCAGAAATGAAATCTCCCTCGATGGAGAGATGACTTGGGACGGTTGATCACCCACCCGAACCTCTCCAGGGTCGACACCACCAGGTGGGTGTCCAGCTCCGCCTGACGGAGGGAAGAAGCTGAGATCAGCAGGTCGTCCAGGTACGGCACAATGCAAATGCCCTGAGCTCTGAGCAGTGCCATTATGCCCGCCAGAACCTTGGTGAAGACCCTCGGCGCTGAAGTCAACCCGAAAGGAAGGGCTACAAACTGAAAATGTTGATCGTCCACCGCGAACCTGAGGAATCTCTGATGCGTTGGAAAAATAGGAACATGCAGATACGCATCCTTGATGTCTATGGATGTCATAAAGTTCCCTTGACGAAGGGAATTGATGGCCGAGCACAGAGTCTCCATGCAGAACTTCTTGGTTCTGATGAATCTGTTGAGGATCTTCAGGTCCAGAATGGGTCTCACGGAACCTTCCTGTTTGGGAACCGTGAAAAGATTGGAGTAGTAACACCTGCCTCTCTCCGAGGGAGGCACCGGGCATATGACTCCCATGTCCAGAAGATTCTTTACTGCTAACAGGAGCCCCTGTGCAGCCTGAGGGTCCGAGGGCACCCGAGACCTTAAAAATCTTGGAGGAGGCCAGTACTTGAACTCCAGTTTGTACCCTGAGGAGACCACTTCCAAGATCCATTTGTCTGTGACCTCCCGGTCCAAGACCTGGAAGAGGAGCTGCAGCCGTCCCCCCACCCGTACTGGTGAGGCGCCCCTTCATTGTTGAGCTGGTTTAACCGCGGGCTTAGGCTTGGAACCCCAGGCCGAAGCGGGACAGGCCCGACCTCTGTCTCTGTTCCAGGAAGAACCTCTGACACCCGAGAAGGCCAAACCTCTGACAGCTCTGGCACCTCAAAAGGAAGGATTGAAGGAGCCTGCCCCCCGAAAGGGACGGCGCTGCTTCTTACGCTGAGGTAACTTACCTCCCTTTGCCACAGCATCCAACTTGTCTCCAAACAGCCGCGTACCCAAGAAGGGAAGAGCTGTGAGCGATTTCTTGGCCGCAAAGTCCGCTGTCCACTGGCAGAGCCAGACCGATCGGCGCATGGCCACCAATAGGGCCGAAGTTCTACTACACATGACAATAGTGTCTTCCATAGCAGCCAAGACAAAATCCATGAACAATTCACATCTTTTAAGAGTAGTAAACTCAGCGCTGGCCGGATCAAGGTGAGCGTCATTTAACCAGTCCCTGATCAGAGACCTAGTAGCCACTGATGCTAGTGCAGATGCACACACAGGCCGCAGAGCCGAACCCACACTGGCAAAGGCATGGCAAGCCATCTGATCAAGGTGCTTATCCCCGCCATCCTTAAGGGAAGTGGCGCCTGGGGTGTGAATCACTGAGGTGTTAGTCAATCCCAAAACTGGCGCATGGACCTCGGGAGGAGAAGACCAGCGCTTAACCGCTTCCACCGGGAAAGGATACTTCTTATCCCATCCCTGAGGAACACCCGGAAGCCGACTAGGTTTCTCCTATACCCTAAGGATCAATGCATCAAAGTGACCTTGGGTAGGAAACTCCAAACGAGGCTTGTGAGAACCAAAAAATTCCCCTTTTTTGAGAGGGGGTGCCTCAGACGGGGCAATATCCAAAACCTCCAAGAGATGTGTCAAAACCTTGGTAGTGTCAATGGCATCCCCCAGCGCCTGCCCAACATCACAAAACTGAACATCGTCAGCCTCAGACTCCTCATACAATTCTCCCTCCTCTAACGGGGAATAATCCGACCAATCAAGGGGATCATCATCAACATCCCAAGCCTGGGCCTTCTTGCCCACCGCGCTAGCAGTAAATCTCTCGATGCTGGCTAACCTAGCGCAACCTAGCGCAAACATCAGAGTGCGACTCCCCGCTAGCAACAATGTCACTTGGGGTACGGATAAGGTGGGGAGGGGAAGGTGATGAAGCTGGGGGTGCCGACCCAGAAGGCTAGGTACCCAACTGCCGCGTTATGGCCTTTTGTGCACATGGTATACAAATAAGCACATTCTCACCGGTAAGGGATACCCCACAACCCACACATGGCCGGGATTTTCCCAAAGGGAGCCCGAGCCCGGTATCCTGCGGAGCCTCCATATGGTGATTTTTTGGGGTCAGTCGCAAGACCGTAGGGGATTTAAGCAGTAAGCAACCCAGGATGCCCCTTTAAAGTCCCAGTGGGAGGATTTGTAGTGAGCAATTTAAGTCTAGGGACCCTAGGACCAGGAGCAACAGCAGAACGCCAAAATGGCCACCGGCGCCGAGCCTCATGTAAAGAAGGGAAGGAGAAGGGGGGCGGGCCAGCGCAGAACGAGCACTTGTCAGGCGAAGCCCCCCTCCCAGAGAGACAGGCAATGCAGATCCCAGCCGTGGGCTGGCCGCATCAGAGCGCCAAATGAAGGGGAGGGGCGTCCGTGGCGAGGGCCCGGCCCCGCCCCCGAACGCGGCCTGAGGGAGAGAAGCTCCGCAGGCTGAACAATAAATAAGAAAAAACTACTGTCCGCACAAAGCACACAATACAGTCAGCACCAAACACTCCTGTGCACAACACCACACGCACACTACCTGTACAATAAATGAGGAAAAACAGCCAACCGTGGGAAAGACCACCCCCCCTTGGAGGGTAAGGAAGGGGCCCAGAAGGGGGATAGTCCAAGTCAGAATCTGGGCATAGAAAAAGTAAGGGACAGGGCATCCCAAACCGGGATCACCAAACCGGACGACCGCCTACCCCTTGTAATGGGGTCTCATGGGGGAGCAAAGCTCCTTCAACACCAACAAGGTGCTGCCTACCCTCACCAGGACCTGTAGCCAAGGCTGGGAGGCTCAAATAGGGTTAATTTAGAAAAGGTCCTGGCAGCAATAGGGACAAAAATGGCCCGGCTTACCTGCAAGTAAGAGTTCCTGCAGAGAAGGAACTGGGGAATTAGTGGGAGGTCCCAGGTATTTATGGATCGGGAGGAGATAGTTTTTTTTTTTGCATTCATCTCTGCAGAAGTTCGCCCTCTACTGGAGAATACCCAGATGTCATGACTGTGGAAGCGGAGTGTATGTCACACTTGGAATAGATACAAAGCTGCATCCCCGGGGTCCGCGTGCGCTGCCACTGCTCATTCACTTGAACAGACGGGCGGAAGTGTGCATGGAGCTGGGGGGTGTGGCTCTTTCTCAGCCAAGCATCCGGAGTGCCGGGGCTTTTTTTATTTGTAACCCCCCCGTCCTGCTTCAGTGCCAAGGTTGAGTGGCAGGGAGGAGGAGTCATTAGACAACTTAAGTTCTGCTTTAAAGGGCCAAGCTGATGGTTCTGGTGCAAATATGCGTGTACTGGAAAGATGGTGGGTGCCCACAGATTGGGCTATGTGTGCTGCAGGTTTGCCACCACTGATATAGACGATCCTCGCCCGTGGTATTAAATCAAACAACTATAGCGAGCAAATGAATTATTTAAACATCCTACACAGAGATTTTTGGTATTTTTTATTTTTTTTATATATTCTCTCACAATTTAAGTGTCCCTTCGATAAAAAAAGACAGAGCTCTCCATCGCAATACTGCTTTCCCCTCTATGTGTTACATTCATACACACCTAAACACAGACATAAATATAAAGCCCTTCCCCCCCGATACATTCTGAGATTACACTCTGCAGAGAAACAAGGCCACGGAAAGATGGCGGCACAGGCAGAAGTGAGGTCACATGGTGCAACGCTTCATAATGGCGGAGCTATCTCTCTCATTCTATCATTCTCCAGGAGAGGGAAAGATGGCGGCACAGGCAGCGGTAAGGTCACATGCTGAAATTCTTCATAATGGCGGAGCTATCTCTCTCATTCTATCATTCTCGAGGACATGGAAATATGGCGGCACAGGCGGCCGTGAGGTCACATGGTGCAACGCTTTAGAATGGCGGAGCTGACTCCTTCATTCTATAATTCTCCAGGACACGGAAAGATAGCGGCACAGGCGGCAGTGAGGTCACATGGCGCAACGGTGGAGTGGCCTCCTTCATTCTATCATCAGGGTTCTGCCACAGCCGCCCAGCAAGCTCCATTTCCTCCCACAATCATTAAAGTGACCCACACCCTGATGGCCCTGGAATCTATAAGATTCCCTCCCCCGAGGGCATCCAGAATCGGGATGCCCCGCAGTGTGAAAACCCCCAGGTCTCCCGGAAACTCTCCTCCTTTCCTGGTCCGCCGGTGCATTACACAAGCAGCACCCCGCGCCCCCCCCCCCCCCCCCGAGTGGCCAGACTGCAACCCAAACCTTTATTTAAAGTGGACTATTCACCAAGGAGGCCCAGGACAATGCCCAGTCGGCCGCACTGCTTTAGGGCCCCCTTAGTGTCTCTCTCAGCCCCCTGTACCCACAGGCACCCTACTCATCCCCACTGTACCCACATAGTTAATAAAGTTGAAAAAAGACATATGTCCATCAAGTTCAACCAAGGGGCGGGGTTGGGGAAGTTATTTATTTACTGATACCCGCTAATAGTTCCAGTAATATTATTTTCTTCTAAATAAGCATCTAATCCTTTTTAAAGCTGTCAGCGGTTGATGCTGTAACAAGCTTCTGTGGGAGGCTATTTCAAAGATTTATAGTTCTTATGGTAAAGAATAATTGTCACCTCTGGAGATTGAATCTTATTTTTTCCAGATGAAGGAAGCGCACGCTTGTCTTTAGAGAGGATTTTACCTGAAATAGTGTTCCCCCATATTTTTTGTATGGGCCATTTATATATTTATACAAGTTAATCATGTCCCCCCTCAGCCGTCTCCTCTCAAGACTAAACAGATTTAATTCCCGTAATCTTTCCTCATAACTAAGATCTTTCATTCCCTTTATTAGTTTGGTGGCTCCTCTGCTCCCTTTCCATGGTCACAGCGTCCTTTCTATGAATGGGAGCCCAGAACTGGACGGCATATTCCAGGTGAGGGCGCACCAGGGCCTTGTATAGAGGCAAAATTACATCTCTATCCCGTGATTCCAGGCCTCTATTAATACATGATAATATCTTGGTGGCCTTGGAAGCAGCTGCTTGGCATTGCATGCTGTAATTTAGCCTGTGATCTAACAGTGCCCCCAGATTCTTCTCAACAAGTGACTCTCCCAGTTTTACTCCCCCGAGGACATATGTCGCCTTCAGGTTATTAGACCCCAAGTGCATGACTTTACATTTCTCCACATTGAAGCTTGTTACCATCTTCAATAGGCACTTGCTATATATCTTTGTGTCATCTGCAAAAACACAGACAGTGCCTTTAATTGCATCTTCTATGTCAGCCCCAGTCCCCTACCCATCCCCACTGTACCCATAAGCTGAGGAACCCAGGACCCCTGTATCCAGCCCCACTGCACCCACAAACCAAGGAACCCCAGCCCCCTACCCGTCTCCACTGTACCCACAAACCAAGGAACCCCAGACCCCTACCCATCCCCACTGTACCCACAAGTCAAGGAACCCCATTCCCCAATGCTATAGCCCCGGCATCATGGTTGGAGGGGCCTCAGCAGGGATGTCTCAGGCCGGCCAGGATCTGGTAAGAATCCAGGGCTGATTTTTGACCCCAGTCCGCCACTGACTACAGGGAAGCCGGGGATGCAGTCAAGTAAGATTAACAGCGCCCCAGGGGGTTTCACACAGCAGGATTGCGTCCAGCCCTGGAATTTTAGATTCCACGCCGGCTGCAGGGGGGAGTGATTGGACTTAAACGGAACTTCACTCATCTAAAAGTGAACATCCTGGGTTTTGGGCCACTTTAAGATAAATAGGGCCGCAGCCCTTCACAGTTACAGGCCCATCCTTCCTTCCCAAAAGAGGTTTTGTGATTGTGCAGTCATGCAGCATAATAATGAGGCACAGGAGCTGGCAAGCCGGGTATTGGGCACACGGAGCACACAGCAGTCATGAGCCATAATAATGAGGCACTGGGAAGCTGGGTATTGGGCACATAAAGTATTGGGCCCCATAGCACACGCACACACACGACACTATAAAAAAAAATAGTGGTCAAAATATAGAATGTGGTCCAGTTAATACATGTGATCGAGAGCGGGACTGGCCCGGATGAGCTTAGCTGCAGGTGAGTTGTGCTCCCCGGCTCCGTATAATGCAGCAGCAGCAGTCCGGTCACCGCTCATCCCATGGCAGTTTATCACAATCCGCTGAGAAGCTTCTCTCTTGCAGAGATGGAGGATCCAGGAGACGTGCATGTGCAGTCCTCCGGGTTTTGGGTTGGGAAGCTCCTCCTCCGGGGAAGGCATCACAGACCTGCAGGGAAGCACATGAGAATACTCGCACTATGTACAGGGAACAAAGTAAATATGTCCGACTTCTGTAACAACATTGGGCACCACTTGCCCGTACTCTCACCACCCTCCGCTACGGCACGGCAGCCAGGAAATGGACATCATTTAGAAGACAATAGGTATGATAAGAGTCACTTACAGAGGACCTTCAGTAAAAAAAAAATACAATTCTGCAATTCTCACCTATAGAATGGTTATCTCTTCCATATCCACTCCAGGCCGTCAGCATTCAGTAGGGCGTGGACTGCAAGACAAAGGTGTGGCTCCTCCCGGCCTATATACATTAGGCTGCACTTTCACAATCGAGTAATTTTAAAAGCAGTAGAAACAGCTACCCGGGAGGAATAAGCCAACCCTATATCTTTGTTAGAGACAAAAGGGGAGACAAGACCTCTTCTCTACCACCTTCCATTTCTTTTCTTTTTTTTGATCAATTATTTATACATAAACTCCCCTGGGGTTAGGCATCTGAAGCATAGATATAGTAACCTAGCAGAAAGGGAGGGTCTGAAGACCTGGAGTTTTGGAAGAGAAAACAATTCTACAGGTGAGAATCACAGAATTGTATTTTCTATCCCAATCCACTCCAGGCCGTCAGCTTCAGAAACGAATGGGACCTCCAAAAGCAGTGCCCTACTTCAGGGTGGGATCCCAAAAATTAATGAAGAGTGGGCTACTGTAAAACAAAAAACATCTTTGCTTATTACTGCCAGTCATACCTTCCTATCAAATACGGCATCTGCTGAGGCTCTAACATCTACCTTATAGAACTTGGTAAATGTAAGATCTGAAGACCGAGTAGCAGCTTTGCAACGCCCAGGACAGTCCGATAGCTAGTGTAGAATGAGCTGTAACCCGAAAAGGAGGATTTCTCCCCTGGGATACATAGGCCCTTATTATCACCTGTATAAACCATCGGCTGATGGTGGACTTAGATGATGGTAGACCTTTCCGGGGCTCCTCAGTTATAACATATAAGGAGTCCAACTTACGGGAAGCTTGTGTAGCAGTGATATATTTCAATGCTCTCACTACATCCAGGGAGTGAAGAACCCTTTCCTTATCGGTAACCGGAGCAGGACATAAGGAAGGCAAAACCACCTCTTCATTAAGATGAAAAGGGGAAACCACTTAGGAAGAAAGTCCTGTTTTAAAACGAACATAGCCTTGTCGTTATGTTACACAAGTGAGGAGGCTTAACCGATAAAGCTGCTACTTCAGAAACCCGTTGTATGGAAGTCATTGGCACTAAAAAGTGTCATTAAGCTTAATGACTCGTCTGCTAAAAGGTTAGTGATGCTCTGGTTCAAAAGGAGGACCCTGAAGAGCTGATAAAACTAAGTTCAGGTCCCAGACAGGCAGAAGAGGCTTACGAGGAGGCTGCACATGAGTGACTTCCTGTAAAAAAGTCCTAATAAATTTATTCTCAGCAATGGGTTTTTGAAAAAAAGATATATAAAGCAGATATCTGTTCCTTTAAAGGGCTCAATAGAAGACCTTCATCAAGACCTTTCTGCCAAAATTCCAATATTCTGGAACCGGAAAAAGCTGTACAAGCGAACCCTCTGGATTCGCACCAAGCGATAAATGCTTGCCAGACTCTATAGTAGATCATTGATGAAGACTTCTTCCTGGCCTGAATCATAGTCTGGATGACTCTGGCAAGATGAAGGATTCAATAGCCAGGCCGTCAAAGCCAGAACTCGTGAACTGGGATGCCTTAGAGGCCCCTGTGTGAGAAGATCTGGATCATCGGGTAACCTCTATGGGTCGCCCTCTGACACATTACTACCAAAATGGTTGGAACTACCTCGCGAGCTATCCTTTTATAGTACTCGACCCAGTTGTGGAATCAGAGGGAACGCGTAAAGAAGCTTGAATGCTGACCACAGAAGAGTAAAGGCATCTGTTGCTATTGCTAGAGAATCCCTGGGCCGGGACACAAATTTTTGAACCTTCCGATTGTGCTGGGACGCAAAGAGATCTACGTCTGGGGTCCCCCAGCACATGAAAAGGGACTGAAAGACCATCTGACAGAGAGACCATTCCCCCTGATGCAGGACCGCTCTGCTTAGATGATCAGCCTGCAAGTTGTCTACTTCAGGTATGTGTACAGCCGAGATCCATGGAATCTGTAAAATCCGGCTTACTTTCTTGAGAGCTTTCCTGCTTCTGGTGCCCTACTGGTGGTTGATATATGTGGCCGCCCGATTGTCTGTTTGAATCCTGATAGGATAACCCCTCAGATAGGATGTCCAATGTTTGAGAGAGAATAGAATCGCTCTCAGGTCCAGGGAGTCTGCTCTCCTTCGGTCCCAACTGTGCATGGATTGTCTGTGACCCCAAGACACCCCCCAACCTGTTAGACTGGCATCTGTGGTGATTTTCCACTGTACCGGAAGAAAAGATTTGCCCATCTGAAGAGGCTGAGGACTCAGCCACCAAGTTAGGGACGAATGTGTCGTGAAAAAAGAAGCGATTCAGTTTCCGTGGTTCGATCCCAGATCGGGAGGAATTCCATCTGCAGGGGTCTTGTGTGAAACAGACACATTCCCTGACAAATTGTCAGGTGAGGGCAGGAAAAGAGATCCTGTGCCCTGGCCTGAAGCGAAACCTTGGCCTGAGTTGTGTCTAATGACATTCCCAGGAAAGAAATAACTCTTGAAGGAATGATATTCGACCCTTGATAGCTGACTATCCAGCCAAATTCTTCTAATGTCGATAAGACAATCTGTGTATACTACTGAATAATGGGGCCCATATCAACAGATCATCTAAGTAAGGGATTATACGTTTTCCCTAATTTCTCAGAAAAGCCATGAGACCTGCCAACAACTTGGTAAACACCTTGGTGCAGAGCCACAAACCGAAGATGTAGACCATCTACTGCAAACCTCAGATATCTTGGATGCCCCGGATAAATTGGAATGTGTAGGTACGCATCCTTTATATCCTCATAAATTTTCCCAGCTGGAGTGACATCACTGTGGATCTTAAATATTCCAAGCAAATTTTTTTCTCAGACGGACGAACCTGTTGGGGCCCTTGGTGGAGGTATGTGGCCAGGAAAGCTAACCCGCAATTGGAGGAAGCTGGACGAAGTGAAGCAGATGTGAGCCGCAAGCCGGAGAGAGAACCGGCAGCGTGGATGGAGGGAGAAGCCCCGCTCATGGGGGAGATGAAAGCCGCAACTAGAGAGAGAATCGGCAGCACAGCTGGAGAAGAGGCCCCGCCCATGGGGGAGATGAAAGACGCAACCCGGAGAGAAAAGCAGCAGCACAGCTTGGAGTAGAGGCCCAGCCCATCTGGGAGATGAAAGGCGCAACCCGGAAAGAGAACCGGCAGCACAGCTGGAGAAGAGGCCCCGCCCATGGGGGAGATGAAAGACGCAACCCGGAGAGAACTGGCAGCACAGCTGAAGAAGAGGCCCCGCCCATGGGGGAGATAAAAGCTGCAACCCGGAGAGAACCGGCAGCACAGCTGGAGGAGAGGCCCCGCCCATGGGAGAGATAAAAGCCGCAAGCCGGAGAGAGAACCAGCAGCGTGGACAGACAAGAGGCCCCGCCCATGGGGAAGATGAAAGCCTCAACTGGAGAGAGAATCGGCAGCACGGCTGGAGAAGAGGCCCTGCCCATGGGGGAGATGAAAGCCACAACCCGGAGAGAGAACCGGCAGCACAGCTGGAGAAGAGGCCCCTCCCATGGGGGGAGATGAAAGACGCAACCCGGAGAGAGAACCGGCAGCACAGCTGGAGAAGAGGCCCCTCCCATGGGGGGAGATGAAAGCCGCAACCCGGAGAGAGAACCGGCAGCACAGCTGGAGAAGAGGCCCCGCCCATGGGGGAGATGAAAGCCGCAACCCGGAGAGAGAACCGGCAGCACAGCTGGAGAAGAGGCCCCGCCCATGGGGGAGATGAAAGCCTCCGGTAAATCCTATAAACACAAATTAAATGAAAGACAGGAGCTCCAGATACACCTCACAGTCCAGTTCCAACTGCAAGAATGAAACTGGATTGTGAAAGTGCAGCCGGAAGATTATAGAGGCCGGGAGGAGCCACGCCTTTGTCTTGCAGTCCAAGACAAAGGCTAACTCCCTGTTAGATGGAAGCACAAGATGCGGCCTCGAGTGAACACGGAGCCGCTGAGCTAAGACGTCGTTTAGACACGCTGATTGGACGAATGGTCGTGCGTGCGCTGTAGGACCGCAGTGAGGTCAGTTGATGCGAGCAATCTGGGGGGTTTGGGCAGTGGACCAAAACCCAGGATAGTCAAAATCCTGAGTGTCGGTCCACTTTAAACTGGATGAAAGCCCACGGATATCAGCCCAGGAATCTATAAGATATCTAGGCCAATCGATTCCTTCCCCCCGGAGGCATACAAGATCGGGATGCTCCGCTGTGTGATACTCCTCAGGTCGCCCCATACACTTACCTTGTTTCCTGGTCCAACAGAGCATGCACGAGCCACATCCCCGCTTCCCTCTAGCAGGACGCGTGCCAGCGTGCTCGGATACACTGGCCTTAGACGAGCTGATGTCAGCAGATCCGAGCGTGCTGATTGGGCGAGAGGCCGCACATGTGTAGGACTGAGGAAGGGTGAGGCCTGGGAGGGGTTCACACAGTGGAGCATCCCCCATCGGGGTGCCCCAGGGGCAGGGACCAAAACCCAGGATTGTCAAAATCATGGGTTTTGGTCCACTTTAAATTGAATCTTATCATACTGGTTGCTCCTGTTGTCTTCTAAATGATGCCGGTTTCCTGGCTGCGGCGCCGTAGCGGAGGGAGGTGAGAGACTATGGGGTAAGCGGTTTCTCTAATAGTGACTAAGCGGTTTCTTTACTGATGACTCAGCAGTTTCTCTAATGGTAACTAAGCGGTTTCTCTAATAGTGACTAAGCGGTTTCTCTAATAGTGACTAAGCGGTTTCTTTACTGATGACTCAGCAGTTTCTCTAATGGTAACTAAGCGGTTTCTCTAATAGTGACTAAGCGGTTTCTCTAATAGTGACTAAGCGGTTTCTTTACTGGTGACTAAGCAGTTTCTCTAATAGTGACTAAGCGGTTTCTCTAATGGTAACTAAGCGGTTTCTCTAATAGTGACTAAGCCGTTTCTCTAATAGTGACTAAGCGGTTTCTCTAATAGTGACTAAGCGGTTTCTTTATTGGTGACTAAGCGGTTTCTCTAATAGTGACTAAGCGGTTTCTCTAATAGTGACTAAGCGGTTTCTCTAATAGTGACTAAGCGGTTTCTCTAATAGTGACTAAGCGGTTTCTCTAATAGTGACTAAGCGGTTTCTCTAATAGTGACTAAGCGGTTTCTCTAATAGTGACTAAGCGGTTTCTTTACTGGTGACTAAGCGGTTTCTTTACTGGTGACTAAGCGGTTTCTTTAATGGTGACTAAGCGGTTTCTTTACTGGTGACTAAGCGGTTTCTCTAATAGTGACTAAGCGGTTTATTTACTGGTGACTAAGCGGTTTCTTTACTGGTGACTAAGCGGTTTCTCTAATGGTGACTAAGCGGTTTCTCTAATGGTGACTAAGCGGTTTCTCTAATGGTGACTAAGCGGTTTCTCTAATGGTGACTAAGCGGTTTCTCTAATAGTGACTAAGCAGTTTCTTTATTGGTGACTAAGCAGTTTCTTTACTGGTGACTAAGCAGTTTCTTTACTGGTAACTAAGCGGTTTCTTTACTGGTGACTAAGCGGTTTCTCTAATAGTGACTAAGCGGTTTCTTTACTGGTGACTAAGCGGTTTCTTTACTGGTGACTAAGCGGTTTCTTTACTGGTGACCAAGCGGTTTCTTTACTGGTGACTAAGCGGTTTCTTTACTGGTGACCAAGCGGTTTCTTTACTGGTGACTAAGCGGTTTCTTTATTGGTGACTAAGCGGTTTCTTTACTGGTGACTAAGCGGTTTCTCTAATGGTGACTAAGCGGTTTCTCTAATGGTGACTAAGCGGTTTCTCTAATAGTGACTAAGCAGTTTCTTTATTGGTGACTAAGCAGTTTCTTTACTGGTGACTAAGCAGTTTCTTTACTGGTAACTAAGCGGTTTCTTTACTGGTGACTAAGCGGTTTCTCTAATAGTGACTAAGCGGTTTCTTTACTGGTGACTAAGCGGTTTCTTTACTGGTGACTAAGCGGTTTCTTTACTGGTGACCAAGCGGTTTCTTTACTGGTGACTAAGCGGTTTCTTTATTGGTGACTAAGCGGTTTCTTTACTGGTGACTAAGCGGTTTCTCTAATAGTGACTAAGCGGTTTCTTTACTGGTGACTAAGCGGTTTCTTTATTGGTGACTAAGCGGTTTCTTTATTGGTGACTAAGCGGTTTCTGTAATGGTGACTAAGCGGTTTATTTACTGGTGACTAAGCGGTTTCTCTAATAGTGACTAAGCGGTTTCTCTAATGGTGACTAAACGGTCATGTGTTTTTCTCTGCACTGCTCTTGATAGATCTGGGCCTGTACGACCCCGCGACACCTCGGTGACCTCACCTTTTTATTGGTTGTCCGCTGCATCTTGGCCTCCATTTTGTTTTTCAGGCTCCGTGTCGGTGATTCCTTGAAAATACAAGAGTATTAGTTAATTCAGATGCAGCCTCTGCACGCCAGGAGGCCAGCCTTACAATCTAAAAGATTACAATCTAAAAGATTCCAGGGCTGGCTGCTGGCTTTCCTGCATCTCCCAGCCCAACCAATGAGATGGGTCACTTTGTAGCAGCTGCAGCTCTGGGGTCTCACCTCCGGGGTTGGTCGCAGACTCTGATTTTCCGGCGTTTTCAGGCGCTTTTCTGGTTTCTCCTCCAGTGTGATTGTTGGACGGTTCATCTAAAATGTATTAAAGATCAGTTTATCAAAATGTTAGAGTGAAAGATAAAAGCTTGGCAGCGTATAATCTGTATAATCTCTGCATTGTATAGTCTGTATAATCTCGGCAGTGTATAATCTCGGTGGTGGTGTATAATGTGTATAATCTTAGTGGTGCATAATCTGTATAATCTCTGTGGTGTAAAATTAGTATAATCTCTGCGGTGTATAATCTGTATAGTCTTGGCAGTGTATAATCTGTATCACCTCTGTGGTGTATAATTTCGGCAGTGTATAATATGTGTAATCTTGGCAGTGTATAATCTTGGCGGTGTATAATCTCGGAAGTGTATAATCTGTGTAATCTCAGGGAGTGTATAATCTGTATAATCTTGGCTGCATATAATCTGTATAATCTTAGCGGCATATAATCTGTATAATATTGTGGTGTATAATCTGTATAATCTCAGTGGTGTATAATCTGTATAATCTCGGCGGTGTTTAATGTCAGTGGTGTATAATCTCAGTGGTGTATAACCTAAGTGGTGTATGATCTCGGCGGTGTATAATCTGTATAATCTCTGCGTTGTATAATCTGTATAATCTCTGCGGTGTATAATCTGTATAATCTCAGCAGTGTATAATCTGTATAATCTCTGCGGTGTATAATCTGTATAATCTCGGCAGTGTATAATCTCGGTGGTGGTGTATAATGTGTATAATCTTAGTGGTGTATAATCTGTATAATCTCGGTGGTGTGTAATCTCTGTGGTGTAAAATTAGTATAATCTCCGCGGTGTATAATCTGTATAGTCTTGGCAGTGTATAATCTGTATCACCTCTGTGGTGTATAATTTCGGCAGTGTATAATATGTGTAATCTTGGCAGTGTATAATCTTGGCGGTGTATAATCTCGGAAGTGTATAATCTGTGTAATCTCAGGGAGTGTATAATCTGTATAATCCTGGCTGCATATAATCTGTATAATCTTAGCGGCATATAATCTGTATAATCTTGTGGTGTATAATCTCAGTGGTGTATAATCTGTATAATCTCAGTGGTGTATAATCTCGGCGGTGTTTAATGTCAGTGGTGTATAACCTAAGTGGTGTATGATCTCGGCGGTGTATAATCTGTATAATCTCGGTGGTGTATAATGTCAGTGGAGTATAATCTCAGTGGTGTATAACCTGTATAATCTAAGTGGTGTATAATCTCTGCAGGGAATAATCTTGGCGGTGTATAATCTGTATAATCTTGGTGGTGTATAATCTCTGCGGCGTATAATCTCAGTGGTGTATAATATGTATAATCTGTATAATCTCTGCAGATTATACACCTGAGAGGTGTCTATCGTCATGCCCAGGAAGGACCTCACTGTTGAGGGAGTGATAAAAGACTTTGGGTAATTGACTACCCAGCTGAAGTCCTCGAGAGGACAACACCGTCCGGGTATCACTCTCGGCCTGCTGAGGAGACTGAGCCGCAATCAGCAAGTCGTCCAGATAGGGCAGTACACGAATGCCCTGGTTCCTCAGGATGGCCATGTTGCCCGCCAGCACCTTGGTGAAGACACAGGGGGCTCAGGGTATCCCGAAAGGCAGTGCCACAAACTGGTAATGCTGATCCTCCAAAGCAAACCTGATGTCCCTGGAAAATCGGAATGTGCAGATAAGCATCCCTGATGTCCACCGTGGTCATGAAGTCGCCGGGTCGAGGCGAGCTCACTGCGGACCACAAGGTTTCCATGCGGAAATGTCTGACTCTGACAAAGCTGTTGAGACCCTTCAGGTCCAGGATAGGCTTCAACATTCCGTTCTTCTTGGGAACCGTGAACAGGTTGCAGTAGAAAACTTGACCCTGTTCCTGACGAGGTACAGGTCAAATCATACCTAACCGAAGGAGGTGTTGCACGGCCATTCTCAGGCCCTGAGCCTTCAATGGGTTTTGAGATATCCGAGACCGGAGAAATCTTGTGGGCGGTCTGACTGCCAGCTCTATTTTGTAACTGGAGACACCACCTCCAGAATCCACCGATCCGAGACGCGCTGCCTCCAGATTTGAGCAAATAGCAGAAGTTGCTCCCCCACCAGGATTGGTGAGGGTGCCTCCTAATGCCTGAGGGGCCATGGCAGGGGGCTTGGACTTGGCTCCCCAAACGGGATTGTGTCGGCCGCGGGACCTACCTCTTCCCCAGGTATCTATGCGGCCACCTGGAAATGAAGAGCCTCTTCCTCCTCGAAAGGAGAGATAGGCAGATGAACCCCGAAAGAGCCGAGCAGGCTTCCGTCACTGAGGGAGTCTCCCATCCTTCGCCAGGAGGTCCAGACGCTCCTCGAACAACCTGTGCCCCACGAAGGGGATACTAGTGAGCGACTTTTTGGCTGCGGCATCAGGCGACCATTGCCGCAACGAGAGCGAGTGGCGAAGCGCAACAAGCAGGGCCGAAATTCTGGCACCGAGCCGGACACCATCATCCATGGCAAAAACAACAAAGGCAATAAAATCCACACAGGCCTTGAGGTCCTTATACTCCTCCGCCCGCTTGCGAGACTTAGCGCTATCCACAAGGCGTCTCACCTTCTTTCTGATGGCTAAAGAGACAATAGCCATGGCACACACAGGGCGAAACAAGGCACCAGCAAAGGTGAAGGCATGACAGACCAGCTGATCCATGCTCTTGTCAGCCGGGTCACGTAAGGAAGCGGTATCAGGTCATGGCATAACAGTAGTGTTGGACAACTCCGACACAGGGGAATCCACCTCGGGAGGACGGGACCATAACCGGACCAGCTCCTCAGGGAAGGGATACCGCCTGTCCAGGCCCTTAGGCACCGACGGTAGCTTGGTAGGCCTTTCCCATTCCTTGAAAAACATATTAGAAAAATGGGCCTGCTCCGGAAAGACTCGCCTCTGTCTCTCAGGCCTAAACAAATCTCCCTGCTTCCTCTTAGCTGCTCTGGGAGGAACAATGTGCAAAGTCTCAAAAACTGAACCTCAGCCTCTCACTGATATCCAGGGGTTTCACACAGCGGGGCACCCCCTGATCGGGGTGCCCCACAGTCAGGGAGCTGATCAGTCCGGGAATCTTATAGACTCCCGGCCGATCGGGGGGAGGGTGTTGGTCCACTTTAACAATCCAAACACATGGAGGTATCACAAAGTGACCTCCATATTCTCTATCTAAAGTGCACAGCAATATATCTAATTACAAGTGTCCAACAAAAGGGGGATATGCCCTTATATACAATCCTATAGTAATCTTTATAAAGTGCAAGTGCTATAATTTAAAGGTGAAAAAAAAAATAAAAAATATAAATATCCAAAAGTGACAGGATGCAACAAATGCAAAACAATATCAGACCTAAATACTTGAGCTAACAGTGAAATCAGTGAGGAAAAATCCCTACAAAGTGGTTTAGATTAATCAAACAAGCACAGCACATAAATAGCAGCATAAAGGGGAGACAATCAGAGAGATATAGGTAGAGGAAGCTCCAAAATGGCCGCTAGCTTTCTTTTCCAACTGTGCCGGGCTGCTGGTCCGCTTTAATGTGAATGAGGGGCCTTCATACATCGAGGTCACTTTGTATCGAACGCAGGTCTCACCTGATGCGACTTCCACATAATGTAGCTCTTGACTGGTGTGAACCGAAAGCGTTGTTATGTTTATTCCTTTTATTTTGTGAAAAGAAAAAAAATGACAGGTTAGAAACTTGTACAATCTCCCTAAAGTGTATTAAAGATGTATTTATGGTATTTGCACAGTAAAAGATAACAAGCGTCCGGTGGTACCTCGTCCCGCAAAGGATTCACAAATTCTGCCCCTCCTACCCGCGGGAATGCTTCAGAGGCTGCGGGGCCCCCGGGACTTATTTCCACACTTGGTGGGACTGCAGGATAGTGAAACAATTTTGGACTATAGTCCTTTACGTTATTAATAAGGCCACCGGGGCTAAGGTTGGGTCTATCTCCTCAGTTGTCCCTCCTTAAAGTGGACCAACACCCAGGATTTTGACTATCCTGGGTTTTGGTCCATATCGGTGGGGCACCCCCGATCAAGGTGCCCCACTGTGTGAAACCCCCCCAAACGCCCCAAAAACTCAACTGACCCCGCTCCCACGCGGCCGCGCCGTCCAATCGGCGCCGACGGACAAGCGGAGTGACAGAGACGGACAAGGGGCTCGTCCGCCACCGCCTCCCGCGCATCACTCTTGACGTGCGCGCCGGCCATTTACAGACAGCCGCCGCAGGCGCGCGCACGCACATCTAGAGGGGCGCGAGGGAGGCAGCAGCCGCCACCAAAGACTAGGTAAGGGGTTTTGGGGGTTTTGGCGGGGTTCACCCCACGGGACATCCCGATCTCGGATGTCCCGCGTGGAGGGAGGTGATCGGCCCGGGAATCTTATAGATTCCCGGGCCGATCACGGGAGGGTGTTGGTCCACTTTAACTTGAAGACCCCCATTGCACAAGAACCCAGTTTGACCTCATAAGACACATTAGTACGGCAGCCAAATTGATTATAGCCCAGTCGTGGAAGAAACCAATTATTCCCAAGGGAAGCCTCATCACTCGGGTTAACGAAGTCATGATGTTTGAGAAGATGGCAGCCACGATAAAGGGGGATTTTGCCCCCTTTTTGTCCACCTGGGAAAGCTGGATTTCTCACTTTCACCCGGGAGGTCTTAACTGCGTTCTTCTTACAATTTAGAACCCTGCCTTGTCTCTCCTCGCGGTACGAATGGAGGCCTGGAACCCACCTTCTACCCTTCCTCTTGTCTCCCCCTTTTCCCCTTTCTTTCTCTTTGCTTCACATCTTTCATTTTCTCTCTATGGGTTTCTCTTGATAATGCTTGAGAGTTGTTCTTTTTATCTTTCTGGGTAATTTTTCTGTTTTGTCGGTGTTCTGTTTATAATGGTCGTATCCTTCTGTACGATTGCAAATTAATGGCACTTTTGTATGGCCTCTTGTGCAATGTGGAAAATGCCCAGACTGTAGTACTATGCTGTTTGTATAAAAGCACTTTAGCACTAGGTCACTTTATTTGCATATGTTTGCACATAAGAGATTCAAAGTGTTGTATATATTGGTATTGTTGGATTGCACATTTAAAGAGGACATGACCACTGGAAGAGATGTTTTTAATATGGAAAGTTTTGTATGTTTTGTCTTAGATGGAGTATTGTAGGTATATATATGTTTTTTAACTAAATAAATGATGATGATGATGATTTGATCATATATAGCTTACTCAATTCTTTTGTGCTGGCCTTAAATCTGTGGTAACTGGAACCACTCTTTCTAAATACAATTGTCTGCAGTTTATGCATTGGTATAGATTTCTTGGGCCGGGCATAATCATATTATACATATTTAAGGTGGTGCAGGATTGTTCGGCTGTTTTTTCGCTGTTCATTGCAGCGTGACCCAGATTGTGTAACTAGCAAATATTAAAGTGATACTAAAATTGTCCCATTGTCTCGGGCTACAATGTTGCACCGTCCCAGGCTTCAATCTGTTTTAAAATAGACCCTGTAGCTCCTAAGTTATTAATAAGGTATTTGTCGGGCTCCACGCAATTTGGGCGTCTTCCATTGATCTCTGAAATCCAAGAATGGACCCTGCACCACACAATGTACTAAGATAGGTGCTGGCAAAGGCAAAATGCCTCAACAAAGAGAACTGTATAACAATAACTAAATGTGTGGACCAGCCACACAGAAAACTTCTACCCAAAAGATTATGCCGCACACTAGAGGTACTGAATTAAAATATAGATATTTTATGGGGGGGCAATTACTTACACTATCAACAAATAACACATACATTTAAAATACAATAAAAATGCCAGTGCATCCGGGGTAGGATAATATAGGTCTAATAATATAATATTGACAGAAGTCATAAGAATGTTATTAATTGTGCAAAAATGCCAGAAAAAATTATATATAAAGTGACAGTGCTTGTATAACAATGTGTTAACAAAAAAAAAACCCTAATACAGTTATAGAGGCAGATTGTATTTATCTCTATGCTGTATACTCATACAAAGTGACCAGTGCTATAAAGTGACAAGTGCTGTGAGTGATATATACTGAGAAATACTAGAAAAAATGTGCCTGCTGCAAGTAAACTATAAACAATCCATTATGACACAAAAGATCCTGATGAAGTGGTGGGGTTGCCACCACGCAACGCACCATGGGTGTCTGTAGTAAAAGACAGCTCCAACAATCTGGTGATGTACTGATACATATTGGTTGATAGTTCCCGTGTTATTAGATTTGCATACACTTTGGTGTCATAATGGATTGTTTATAGTTTACTTGCAGCAGGCACGTTTTTTCTAGTATTTCTCAGTATATATTACTCACAGCACTGGTCACTTTGTATGAGTATACAGCATAGAGATAAATACAATCTGCCTCTATAGCTGTATTAGGGTTTTTTTGTTGTTAACACATTGTTGTACAAGCACTGTCACTTTATATAGAATTTTTTATGGCATTTTTGCACAATTAGAAACTTGTGATAAATAGGGAACCTTCTTATTACTTTTGTCAATATTAGATTATTAGAGACCCGTCCTACCCCAGATGCACTGGGATTTTTATTGTTGTATTTTAAATGTATGTGTTATATGTTGATAGTGCCCAATAAAATATCTATATTCAATTCAGTACCTCTAGAGTGTGGCTGGTCTGGTGGTCCACACATATAGTTATTGTTATACAGTATTCCATTGATCTCTGCACTCAGCCGCAGAAGTGCTTTGGGTGTTAGATTCTAGACCTGGCTATTCACCCATTGCACTGCTCAACAGCGCCACCTGGTTTTCGGCTCACTGCAACTGCACGAAGCCTAGAGCGTAAGCTCTTGGGCTTGTTTTTTACTTCTGGGTTTTCCTTGGCCTGTGTACAGGAAGTGACCTCACTCAGACTCTGAAACATCCCTCTCTGCTCTAATTGATAGCCATATTTAAATGGACAGAAGGCCTGTATTCCTTGCTGTGTTATCAGCTCAGTTCCTGGAAGCTGTGATTCCTGTTACCTGCAACTCCTGACTGTTATACTGGATTGACCTGACCTGCTTTCCGATCAGATACTGGATTAACCCTCACACAAATTACATGGTTAGAGTTTGGGATTGTTTATTAGACTTTGCCTGTTTGCTGCCAGCCCATGATCTCAGATTGTTTAATGGACTTTGCCTGTTTGCTGCCAGCCCATGATCTCAGATTGTTTAATGGACTTTGCTTGTTTGCTGCCAGCCCATGATCTGATTGTTTAATGGACTTTGCCTGTTCGCTGCCAGCCCATGATCTCGAATTGTTTAATGGACTTTGCCTGTTCGCTGCCAGCCCATGATCTCGGATTGTTTAATGGACTTTGCCTGTTTGCTGCCAGCCCATGATCTCGGATTGTTTAATGGACTTTGCTTGTTTGCTGCCAGCACAATATCTCGGATTGTTTAATGGACTTTGCCTGTTTGCTGCCAGCCCATGATCTTGGATTGTTTAATGGACTTTGCTTGCTTGCTGCCAGCCCATGATCTCGGATTGTTTAATAGACTTTGCCTGTTTGCTGCCAGCCCATGATCTCGGATTGTTTAATGGACTTTGCCTGTTCGCTGCCAGCTCATGATCTCGGATTGTTTAATGGACTTTGCTTGTTTGCTGCCAGCTCATGATCTCGGATTGTTTATTGGACTTTTGCCTGTTTGCCGCCAACTCTGGAATCTGTATTTGGTTTGTCGCCAGCCTCTGAACACAGATTACTTAAAGTGGACCAACACCCAGGGGGGATCGGCCCGGGAATCTATAAGATTCCCGGACCGATCAGATCCCTCTCCGCGGGGCATCCGAAATCGGGATGTCCCGCGGGGAGGAACCCCCCGGGAGGCCCACAAACCTTACCTGACCGGCGATCCAACGGCGCAATCCTGGGTGTTGGTCCACTTTAATGGACTTTGTCTGTCGTCAACCCTGGAATCTGTATTTGGTTTGTTGCCAGCCTCTGAACACAGATTGTTTATAGACTCTGCCTGTCTGCTGCCAACCCTGGAATTTGTATCTGTTATCGGCCTTTATTAAGCCCCTGAACTCTGTTCTGTCTTATTGACCTTCATAGGCCACAAAGGGGATGAGACCATAGGGTGACAAAGGGGATGAGACAATAGGGCCAAAAAGGGGATGGGACAATAGGGTGACAAAGGGGATGAGACAATAGGGTGACAAAGGGGATGAGACAGTAGGGTCACAAAGGGGGTGAGACAATAGGGTGACAAAGGGGATGAGACAGTAGGGTCACAAAGGGGGTGAGACAATAGGGTCACAAAGGGGATGAGACAATAGGGACACGCTCTTATCCTGCAGCATTTCTCGCCCCCTTTTTCTGGTCACACTATGTGCTGGCAGGCTGGAGACGTTCTTAGCCTGCAGCATCTCTCGTCCCTTTTTTCTGGCCACACTATGTGCTGGCAGGCTGGAGACGCTCTTATCCTGCAGCATCTCTTACCCCCTTTTTCTGGTCACACTATGTGCTGGCAGTAATAACTAGAGCCACAACAATGCACTTATTTTTTTTCCTATGCTATACACACAGTGTGCTTACATCACATCGCTGTTGCCACACCCACTCTTTCTATGAATCTCCAATGCTCTAATACTTTACTAATAATACTTTACTAATACTTTACTAAGTACTAATAACTTAGGAACTACAGGGACTTTTTGAAAACGGATTGAAGTTTGGGTCGGTGCAACGTGTAGCCCGAGACAATAGGACAACAATCAGGTGCTTAACTTTAGTATCAGTTTAAGAAAAGAGTCTTCGGAAGTTGCTTGGTACTCTTCCCTGTTTATACCTATGGCCCACTTATAAATTTACCTCTCAGACCCAGATCTCTCTTCACATCTACCTCCTGCTCCGTTACTGCCTAACAGCTCTCTCTGCAGTTATGCAGATCTCACACAGAACTGTCATCTTCCCAGCATGCAATTCTGCTCCTGTCTCCAACAGAACAATAGGGCTGATTCAGAGCCCCTTTCTCATCATTTTTATGGAGGTCTTGCTACCAAATAAAAAATCATGCAAAAATGAAAACATTTCACACTAAAGTTCTTGCAGAAAAAAGGCTTTGCTGAATCAGACGAGGGGAAAAAATGAGTCTCAGAGCTTACAATAACGGCCGGGTGTTATACTGGTCTCCTCTCTCTCGTTACACCTCACATTCATCTCACACCACTAACGATCTGATCATCTCCCGAATAGACTACTGCAACCCACAGCAACCCATAGTCAGTTATGCAGCATTACCAATAATTCCCCCACCCCCTCATTTCACACCCATCATTGTCATGCCCCGAGAACACGCTTACCTTTTTTGCAGCTGAGGTGCCTATCGATCCCACTGCCGATTCGTTCCAGCTTTGAATCTAGAAAAGATCAAGAGAGTCACTGAGCGGCACTTTTCTGGCTACACTCGGAGTATAAATCTAAGAAGAGGGATCAGCACTACCCCTATAATTATTAGTAATAGGGAGTGCACTGAATAGCTCCAAACCACAATACAATCAAGAAAATGTTCAGCAAAAATACAGAGCTTCAGATGGTCAGCAGATTAAGATTTTCTCCTCTTGTTTGAGGATCTTCAAACAGAGAAACTAGTGATCCCACGGTGTGCAGATAAATCAACATTCAGTGCAAGCCGCCACCAGTAATAAATGGCCTCTTACCCAAATCAATCAGGAGGTGAGCTTTGTATAATCATGCATAGGTGCATCACTGCACAATTTCCTCACATCGATAGCTGCCCTCCTTAAGTTAGATCTTCACAAGGCAAGGCTTAATTCATCTCATAAAAATCAAATTTATGATTCAATGCATAGAAGAAAGAAGAAAAGATCTCTAGTGTGACACCATTTAAGATAGAAACACCGCTAAGCTCCAACGCATTTCATCCCCGACTGGGACTTTGATTTATCTGCACACCGTGGGATCACTAGTTTCTCTGTTTGAAGATCTTCATACAAGAGGAGAAAATCTTAATCTGCTGACCATCTGAAGCTCTGTATTTTTGCTAAACATTTTCTAATCATTGAGAGGAAGGACTTTCTGTTTATACGTTGAGCTTTGGACTTATTTATTTATTTGTATTCATTTGTGTAGTGCAGTAATTTCCAATGTTTGCACATTACAATCAAACCACCCTGCGGAGCTAAACTGAGGGCACTACAACCCAATAATTCAAAAATTCATTCTATTGAGATTACTAAATCAAGAAAAAGCCGCCATTGCAATAAAGACACAAAAATAACACACATAAGACAAAGATAAAAACCTACAAAACCTGTCTACCCTGGACCCAATGTTGTTGCTCAATAATAAGTATATATGGGTAGAGTACCCTTCAGCGGACTCAAAAACAATCGGATATCCGCCGACAAATTTCTTTTCAATAAGTGGATTCCTCCTTATTTTTGCAATAAATTAACAAAAAATAACCTCCCACAGCTCAATAAGTAAATTAATAAAGAGCAATAATATATCTACTTTATACTAATAATGGTCTTAATAAATATGTGCAAAAGGGTAAATAATTAATTAGTGATTAGTAAATCCTATGGTGCTATTAGCAATACCTATATTAAATTGTAAAGCCCCAAAACTATATAACAAGTTATTCTAATAATACACAATCAGGTTTATAATGCAGCTGCCTTGTGAAGATAACACAGCAAAAAAAAATAAAGGACAAACCAGAGAAGGGGAGAAACAAAAAACTTGTGGAGGGGAGGAGAGGGTAACCAAGGAGTCAAAAGAAAAGACAATCCATGATCTCAAATAGGGAATAAATACCGCCCATTAGTCCTCTGTATAGGGGTCCAGGTTGGCAGGGATGCTGCCCCGCGCGCTCAGCTGCGCGCCCACAGCTTCTGGAGGGGTAAGATTCAATAATCTCAATAAAATGAATTTTTAGACAAAAAGGTGGGTGCAGTTGGAGCTTGCTACATCCGCAAGCCGGCTTGACTTAGTCATTTGGAACAGGGAGATAAGTATCCCTGAGGTCAGAGCTCACCCAACCATATCGGCCACCATTTGGGTCTTCCAGAACTATAGAGAGCAAGCGGGAATATCCCCCTGGCCGTCTCCAGTGGTCCCAATTGTGGACAACCCTTTCCTGCACCTGAGACACTTTAGAGTGGATCTACAAGAGTGGGGAGGGCTACACCATCTGAGAAGTGGGGATTTGATATCTAGAGGAGGTTGGGTCCCTTTGATGGAGCTGAGGGCTAAGTTTGGAAATAATAACTTAGACCCATGGACCCTCCTCCGCTTTCAATATCTCCTGTCACGGCTAGGGGTTCAGAACGGAGAACAGCAGAGAGTTAACAGAACTTGAGAAGATATGTCTGGGGGATCAGCCATTTCCACACCTAATATCTGCAATATACTCCCTACTTGTTAATGACCAAACAACATACCCAGCCTTTTGGGATGAATGGGAAGCTGACCTGGGCAGGCCACTGAGCGAGAAGCAGAGGGAGAAAAATACCATTTTGTGATTACTCACCTGTAAAATGGGTATTATTGGTGTGTCACACACCCCGACTCACATTAAATAATTACAGTAGGGTAATACTCACCACAAGGTGACGCCGTGCAGAGAGAAGTCGAAAACAAGCCCCTCCAGGTTATACCTGGGACCTCCCACTCAATTTCCCAGTGTAATCGAAAAGCAGTATACAAGGTACCAGAAGTTAAAGGACCCTCAACAAAACCAACGGCTCACCATATAGAGGATCCAGGATACCAAAAAGGGCGGGGGTGAGTCGGGGTGTGTGACACACCAATAATACCCATTTTACAGGTAAGTAATCACAAAATGGTATTATTCTTTGTGTGTCACACACCCCGACTCACATTAAATAATTACAGTAGGGACATCCAAAAGCAGTGTCCACAAAAGGGCGGGTATCCAAAAGGCAATGAAGAAATTCAAACCACTGCAGTCTGCAGAATCTTGCGGCCAAACGCAGCATCCGCTGAAGCACGCACATCAACCTTGTAAAACTTCGAAAAGGTATGAACCGAAGACCAAGTAGCAGCCTTACAAACTTGTTCAACCCAAGCCTGGTGCTGAAAGGCCCAAGACGCCCCAACAGCACGAGTAGAATGAGCAGTGTTACGAAAAGGGGGGACCTTCCCCTTGGCAGAATAGGCTCCAACAACCGCCCTACGAATCCATTTACTAATGGAAAACTTAGCCGGAGCCAAACCCTTCCTAGGCCCGGAGGGCACAACGAAAAAGGCATCAGTCTTACGAAAAGAAGAAGTAGTACGCAGATAGCACCTAACACAGCGAACAACGTCCAAACAGTGCAAAGCCCTCTCCTTATTCTTAGGGCACAAGGAGGGAAGAACAATGTCCTGATTCAAATGAAAAGCAGAGACAACCTTAGGGAGAAAGTCAGGTTTGACACGAAAAACCACTTTGTCCTGATGGCGTTCCAGATAGGGCACCTGAATAGACAATGCCGCCAATTCCGAGACACGCCGAACCGAAGTAATAGCCACAAGGAAGGCAACCTTCTGAGTCAAGGAAGAGAGAGCGACATCCGACAAGGGCTCAAAAGGCGGAGCCTGTAGAGCAGAAAGAACCAAATTCAAGTCCCAAACAGGGAGCAAGGGCTTCCTGGGAGGCCGCACATGCGTAACCCCCTGGAAAAAGGTCTTGACCAAAGGATGAAGAGCAAAGGCCTTCTGAAAGAAGATAGACAAGGCAGACACCTGCCCCTTCAAGGTACTCAGTTGGAGACCAGAGTCCAAGCCCGACTGAAGAAAATCCAACACTCTGGACACAGAAAAGACTCTACAAGGCAAAGAACGAGCCTCACACCAATCAATGTAGGCCCTCCACGTCCTGTAATAGATGGTCGAAGAAGACCTCTTCCGGGCACAGATAAGAGTCCGAATAACAGAATCTGAAAGACCTTCCTCCTTCAGGATGGAGGTTTCAGCAGCCAGGCCGTCAAAGCCAGCGATTGTAAATTGGGGTAACGCAGCCAGCCTTGAGTGAGAAGATCCGGCCGCAGAGGAAGGACGAACTGGTCCTCCGCCAGCCGAACGATGTCCGCGAACCACATCCTTCTTGGCCACCTTGGGGCCACGAGAATGGTGGACACCCCTTCCAGAGTCAGCTTTCTTAGAACTCTTCCGAGCATGGGAATCGGAGGAAACAGGTACAGGAACCCCAGTTCCCCCCAGTTCAGAGACATGGCATCCACTGCCAGAGCCAGAGGGTCCTGGGACAGCGACACAAAGGCCGGAAGCTTGTAATTGTGACGAGACGCAAACAAGTCCACCTCCGGTGTCCCCCACCGGAGGCACAGAGACCGAAACACCTGAGGATGGAGAGACCACTCCCCCAGCCGGGAAGAGCTTCTGCTGAGAAGATCCGCTTCCGTGTTCTCCACCCCCGGAATGTAGATTGCCGACAGGCAAGGCACATGGGCCTCCGCCCAGGTCAGGATCAGGGACACCTCGCTGAGAGCGCCCAGACTGCGAGTCTCTCCCTGATGATTGATGTAGGTAACCGCGGTCCGGTTGTCCGACCGTACCTGAACCGGAAGACCCTGAAGATGCAAGGTCAGCTGAAAGAGAACCAGCCGGATGGCCCTCAGCTCCAGAACATTGATGGGCAAGTGGGCCTCTCGAGGCCCCCACTGCCCCTGGAACTGAAGATCCATCCAGAAACCCCCCCCCCAACCCGACAGGCTGGCGTCCGTGGTGACAGTCTCCCAGAGCGGAGGCAGGAATGACCTGCCTCTCAGAAGATTGGCCGAAACCAACCACCATTGAAGAGACTGCCGGACCCGGGGGGACAGCTGGAAGGGCCGATCCAACGACCGTGGTCGTCAGTCCCAAGACGCCAACAGGTGAAGCTGAAGCGTCCGCGTGTGAAACTGAGCAAAGTGAACCGCCTCGAAGGAGGCCACCATCAATCCCATCAGCCTCATCCCCAGACGGCTGGGCGGCCGAGGATTGGCAAGAAGCAGCCGAGCCAAATCCCGAATCAGGAGGATCTTGGCTTGAGGCAGAAAGACACTGTGCCGACAAGAGTCCAGCGTCATTCCCAAGAATGACACCACCGAGGCCGGGGTCAGAGAGGACTTGGGGTAGTTTATCACCCAACCAAAGCTTTCCAGCGTGGAGACCACCGTTCCGGTGTCCATCACCGACTGATCGAAAGAAGGGGCCATGATAAGAAGGTCGTCCAGATAAGGCAAAATCCGAATGCCTTGCACTCTGAGAATGGCCATGACCTCAGCCAACACCTTGGTGAAGACCCTCGGAGCTGAGGTAAGGCCAAACGGAAGAGCTACGAATTGAAAGTGCCGATCCTCCACCACGAACCGGAGGAATCTCTGATGAGCTGCGCAGATGGGGACATGAAGATAAGCATCCTTGATGTCTATGGACGTCATGAAATCCCCCCAGAGAATTGATGGCAGACCGCAGCGTCTCCATGCGAAACTTCCGTGGCCGGATGAACCTGTTGAGGAATTTGAGATCCAGAATGGGACGAACCGAACCGTCCTTCTTGGGAACAGTGAACAGGTTGGAGTAGTATCCCAGGCCCACTTCCTCGGGCGGCACCGGACGGATGACCGCCAGTTCCAGAAGATTTCTTACCGAATCCCAAAGCCCTTGAGCAGCAGAAGGATCGGCGGGCACTCGGGACCGGAAAAACCGTGAAGGAGGACGAGACTCGAACTCCAGCTTGTAACCGGCCGACACTGCCTCCCGGACAATTGTCCGGGACCAGCCGGTCCCAGACCTGGGAGAAGAGTCGTAGCCGTCCCCCCACCTGCACGGGTGAGGGCGCCCCCTCATTGCTGAGTGGGCTTGGCCGCAGGCTTGGGCTTGGCGCCCCAAGCATGACCTGGCCGGCCGTGGCCCCTTCCTCGATTCCAACCGGAGCTTCTGGAGGCAGGAAAGGAACCACGGCCCGATCTGGCTCCCCGAAAGGAGGGACTGAAGGAAGCCACACCCCGAAAGGAACAACGCGGTTTCTTGCGCTGAGGCAACTTACCGCCCTTGGTGACTGAATCCAACTTGTCTCCGAACAGCCGAGGCCCAAAAAAGGCAGGGAGGTCAGAGACCGCTTAGCACCAACATCAGCCGTCCATTGACGCAGCCAAACAGACCGACGGATAGCCACAAACAAGGCAGAAGCTCTGCCACACATGGCCATAGCATCATCAAGGGCCGTCAAGGCAAAAGAAGCAAAGGCCTCACACTGCTGAAGAGTAGCAAACTCATCACAAGACGAGTCCAAACCAGAGCTCAAGTCCCTGACCAAGGACCGAAGAGCCATAATGACAAGCGAAGAGGCACAAACCGGCCGCAAGGCCGAACCAACACTGACGAAACCATGGCGGGCCAGCTGATCGACACGGCAATCCTCGCCATCCTTGATGGTAGTGGTATCCGGAGAATGCAAAACCGAAGTATTGGAGAGCCCCAGCACCGGGGAATCCACAACAGGGGGCACACACCAAAGTTTGACCAGGTCCTCCGCAAAGGGATACCGCTTATCCCAGCTGGGAGGAGCCCCAACAAGGCGCGTGGGTTGTTCCCATTCCTTAAGCACAACACGTTCAAAATGTTGTTGCTTGGGAAAAACCAAACGCGGCTTAGGTAAGTCGTAAAGCTCACCCTTAGGCGGAGGGGCTGCCGCCGGTGGGTCCAGGGATAAAACCTCATACACCATAGGTAAAACAGCAGGAGTATCAATAGGCACAACAGTAGCCGGATCTCCAGAAGCATCCGAAGAGCCCAAATCGTGCTCTTCCGAATCCTCATAGAGATCCCTTCCTCAGAAGGCGGACCTTCAGACCACTCCGCCAAGGTGTCGGCGGGCAAGATTGGAGGGACAGCAAGGTGTTTGCGCTTAGCCGTAGCTTTCTGGGCTACCGAAGCGGTCAATAATTTCTCGAGAGCAGCCAGGCGACCGCACAACTCGGAATGCGAATCCCCACTCGTGACCAGGTCACCCGGGGTCCGGAACAGGTGAGGTGGTGTGGGAGAAGACTGAGGTTGCGACGAGCCAGAAGCATTGTTATTGGTCAGACGCGCAAGATTCTGTTGAGCGCAAGGCGCGCACAGAAAAACATCATCACCAGGGAGCAGAGCCCCGCAACTCCCACACAGCCTGGATTGCCCCGAAGAGCTGTTTCCGGTATCACTGGAAGCCTCCATAACGGTGAACTTGTATGGTGTTCGCAATCACCAGGGGATTTACGCAGTAAGCTACCCGGGATGCCCCTTTAATTAATGTCCCGGGAGTGGGAGGAAAAATTTTAGGCCCCTAAATTATTTCAAATATTTCAAAAGGAAAGGGAATAAGGGTAACAAATCTCAGTTTGCAGTGGTGTATATGTGCAGGGTTGGTACCGGCAATCGGGATGCCCCCTGAATAGATATTACAGGTCATAATCTGCGCTGCTGCTGACTGGCAAACTGATTCATATGCAAATATCACTCTGCAATAGTATGAGCCATGTGACCTTCGAGTCCCTCCTCCTGCTAAAGCAAACGTGTGTATCATCAGGTCCTGGCGGGTTCTGAGCACACTTTGAGACCATCACTCTGTAACAGAATGAGCCATGTGACATTCGAGTCCCTCCTCCTGCTAAAGCGAACGTGTGTATCATCAGGTCCAGACGGGTTCTGGGCACACATTGAGACCATCACTCTGTAATAGAATGAGCCATGTGACCTTCGAGCCACTCCTCCCACTAAAGCGAACGTGTGTATCATCAGGTCCAGACGGGTTCTGAGCATACATTAAGACCATCACTCTGTATTAGAATGAGCCACGTGACCTTCGAGCCCCCCCTCCCGCTAAAATGAACATGTGTGCCATTAGGTCCAGACGGGTTCTGGGCACACTTTGAGACCATCACTCTGTATTAGAATGAGCCATGTGTCCTTTGAGCCCCCCCACTAAAACAAACTTGTGTGCCATCAGGTCCAGATGGGTTCTGGGCATATTTTGAGACCATGCACTAGAATGCACCATGAGACCTCAATGCTCTTCTCCTGCCATCTTCCAGCTAAAAACGAATGTGTACCACCAGGTCCAGACGGGTTCTGGGCACACTTTGAGAACATCAGTCTGCACTAAAATTGCGCCATGAGACCTCGGTCTCCTCCTGCCATCTCCCACGTAAAAACTTCTAAAAACTAATATGTTCCATCAGGTCCAGACGGTTCTGAGCACACTTTGAGCCCATCACTCTGCACTAGAATGTGCCATGAGATCTGGATGCCCATCCTCCTGCCATCTCCCAGCTAAAAACTAACATGTGTACCACCAGGTCCAGACGGGTTCTGAGCACACTTTGGGACCATCACTCTGCACTAGAATGCACCATGGGATCTCGGTCCCTTCCTCTAGTCATCGCCCGGCTAAAAACTCACAAAAACTAATGTGTACTATCAGGTCCAGACAAGTTCTGAGCACACTTTGAGCCCAAACACAGCTACCCTATCTCATCCTCTTAGGGTGCTGGGGTAGCAGGAGACCCACCCATGCATGCAGAACAATATGATGGTTCTGATAATGGGGCCAGTTTCTGTTTAATATTCAGTGGATTGCCATAATTATATGTAAAGTAGTGGTGTCAGTAGGTCTGTGGGATTTCTTTGAAATTTCCCATGATCGCAGGTTTCCTGCTGACCAGCAATGGCTCACGGACTCACAGCCTCCTGGCAGCAGGTTCCCTGCTGACCAGCTATGACCTCGGCCGAGCCGTCACGGGTGTGAACTGTAGCCACGAGGTCCTTTGAGGCTTTCTGCTGCTGAGGAGGCCATGCAGAAGGAACAGAGTTCACTGGGAAGAAATATAAAGCAGACTGAATGAAAGACTAATGTCACCCGCTGGCTGGACTGGCCCTTTCCTGATCCTGGTTTTAAAGTGGACCACAACCCGGGAATTTAAGTATCCCAGGAAATTGAACCGAAGACCAAGTAGCGGCCTTACAAACTTGTTCAACAGAAGCCTGGTGCTGCAAGGCCCAAGAAACACAAATAGCCCTACTGGAGTGAGCTGTAACATGAACAGGGGGTTCCTTCCCCTTAGCAGAGTACGCTTGCACCACCGCCTGTCTAATCCATTTGCTGATTTGCTAGGCCCGGACGGAAGGACAAACAGAGAATCAGACTTCCGAAAAGACTAAAATTTTTGGAAAAGATTGCCAAGGGTGAAACCTGTCCCTTGAGAGTACTGAGTTGTAGACCCGACTCCTGACCATGTTGTAAAAACTCCAGAATCCTGGAAAAGGAGAAGGTGCTCCAGACTTGCACCAGGCAATGTAAGCATGCCAAACCCTGTAGTAAATCATAGAAGAGGATTTCTTCCGAGCCTGAATCTTAGTATTGACGACCGAAGCCGGTAATCCCTTACTCATCAGGATGGAGGTTTCAGCAGCCAAGCCGTCAAAGCCAGCGTTTGTAAATTTGGATGGCACAGCTATCCCTGAGTGAGAAGCCCTGAATCGTCGGGCATGACGAACTGATCCACCGCCATCTGGACGACGTCCGCGAATCATACACTCCTCGGCCAGCGGGGGGCCACCAGGATGGTAGGAACCCCCTCCTGGGCTATCTTGCGCAGCACACGACCCATCAGAGGAAAGGGGGGAAATGCATAGAGGAGCCGAAACTCCACCCAGGTAATTGCCAGAGCGTCCGTGGCGAAGGCTAGAGGATTTGAAAGAGAGACGGATCTTGGAAGCTTGTGATTGTGATGGGACGCAAACAGGTCCGGCTGACCCCAGCGACAACATAGGGCGTGAAAGACCTTGTTGCTGAGAGATTATCCACTCACATGAGAGGACCCCCTTCTTAGGGAGTCCGCCTCCTGGTTCTCCACTCCAGGGATGTAAACCGCCGAGATGCAGGGAACTTTCTCCTCCGCCCAGGATAAGATCAGGGACACCTCCTTGAGGGCTCGCTTGCTCCGAGTCACGACTTGATGATTGATGTAGGCGACCACCGTCTGATTGTCCAAGCGGACCTGAACCGCACGACCCCGCAGATGGGGAGTCAACTGTAAAAGAACCAACTTGTTCGCTCTCAGCTCCAGTATGTTGATGGGCGAATGGGCCTCCTGAGGGCCCCACTGGCCCTGGAACTTCAGTGATTGCCAAACCCTCCCCCGCAACCGGTCAGACTGGCGTCCGTGGTGACAATCTCCCAGCACAGAGGCAGAAAGGACCTGCCCACCAGAAGGTTTCTCGAGTCCAACCACCAAAAGAGGGACTGTCTGGCCAGAGGGGACAGAGCGAACTCCTGCTCCAAGGAATCCTGACTCCCAAGGGTCAAGAGCTTCAACTGAAGAGGCCTCATGTGAAACTGAGTGAAGGGCACCGCCTCGAAGCAAGACACCATGAGACCCAGCAACTGCATCCCCAGATGGATGGAGGGGTGAGGGCACAATAACAGGGCCCGTGCCTGCATCTGAAGGCCCTCCACCTTCTGCCGAGGAAGAAACACCTTGGCGTGAGAAGTATCCAGCGTCATGCCCAGGAAGGACTTCACCAAGAAAGGAGACAGTGAAGACTTGGCATAGTTGATCACCCAACCGAAGGACTCGAGGGTGGACACCACCAACTGCTTATCCCTCTCGGCCAGATCGTCCAGGTAGGGAAACAAGGAAAATAGTTATATTGATGGAGATAAGGCTGTGGCTGACCATCTGTGTAGCTACTTTTGTTCGGTATTTTCAGATAGTAGTAGGCATGGCCATAGCACAGCATCCAGCTGGAAGGGCACAGCTCCGAAGTTTCTGGAGGCTGATGTCTTAGCTGAGCTGCACATCTAAAGGTAAGGCGATGGGTCCAGATGGAATACACCCCAGAGTTCTAAGGGAACTTAGGTTTGTGATTGCAGCCCCTCTGACTGATTTACTTAACCATTCCCTTTCAACTGGTGACGATCCAGATGATTGGAGAATGGCAAATGTCGTACCAATCTATAAAAAGGGGAGTAGAGAAGAAGCCGGTAATTACAGGCCAGTTAGTTTAACATCTATAGTGGTCAAATTATTGGAAAAAACAGATAATTTCCCATCTAAAAATGTATGACCTGTTGGACCCAAAACAGCGGCTTTACTGAGGGCAGATCATGTGACCAATCTTATTGATTTCTTTGACAATGTCACTAAAGTGTTAGATGAAGGTGGTGCTGTGGATATCACCTATCTGGATTTTAGCACTTTTTGACACTGTACCACATAAAGAGCTCATAGATAAGTTATTGAAGGTAGGACTCAATCCCTGGATAGTTCAGTAGATTTCCAGTTGGCTGAAGGATCGGTATCAAGAGTGTTGTTGTTAATGGTGTGAAATCTGAACAAAGGCGAGTTACAAGTGGTGTGCCGCAAGGCTCTGTCCTGGGCCCCATTCTTTTTAAAATATTTGTAAGTGACATGGGAGAAGGCTTGGTAGGAAAAATTTGTCTGTTTGCTGATGATACAAAGGTTAGTAATAGGGTGGATATTCCTGGAGGTGTCTGCAACATGGAAAATGATTTAGCTTTACTGGATAGATGGTCAAAACTGTGGAAACTAGAGTTTAATGTCTCTAAATGTAAAATCCTGCACTTGGGTAGAAGGAATCCCGGCTCTGAGCAGCGCTGTGTTATCCAGGACCTTGGAGGAGAAAGATTTAGGGACACTGATTACTGATAGCTGCAAGATGATTGGACAGTGTAGCCAGGCAGTGGGAAAAGCAAGCATGATGCTCGGCTGCATAGCAGCTGCATAGCTCGAGGCATCACCAGTAGGAAGAGGGAGGTTGTGATGCCGCTGTATAGAGCCCTGGTGAGGCCACAGCTAGAATACTGTGTGCAGTTCTGGAGACCCTACCTGCAGAAAGACATTATTCAAATAGAACAGGTCCAAAGGCGGCCAACGAAAATGGTGGAAGGACTTAAACTTAAAATCAGGAGAGACGGGGGGCGTGGCCGGCGTTGAGAGTGTGAGGACGTCCACCATTTGAGCTTCCTCTGGCCGACCCAGCTTTTTCACACTTTTACGGGCTTCTAACCACCCAAACCCGGCGCCTGATGCTATGGCTAAGGGGCGGAAGATGAGGAGTAAGCCATCCCCTCCCCACAGGAAGATTAGCACCTACCTGGCCCCGGATCGCGTGAGGGGCGGAAGAGACGGGACTCCCAAGATGGCGGCGGTGGAGCGTGGAGGGGCCGTGTCCGGCGGTGTGTGCGGCGATCCCCCGGAGCAGGCGGGAGGACCGTCAGCTTCTACGCCGGTGAGTGTGCCGGCTGAGGCGGGGAGTGCCCGACCCTCGGCGGGGGGGTCCGGTGCCCTCGATGGTGCCGCTGACAGTGCGGTGAGAGACGCCGGAGCGCAGTGCTGGCCTGTGCTGCCTCCCGCAAGAGCTGATGGTGGCGGCGGCGGCCGTGAGGAGGCAGCTGAAGACGGGGAGCAGCGGCGGCCTGGATGGGGCTGTGCAGGCAATGCTGGCTGCCCGGATCGTGCGGGCCTCGGTGGCATATGCGCTCCTCCGCTGGCTGAGACGGGAGAAGTGTCTGTCAGCCCAACGTGTGCCACTGTTCAGAGGGGGCGACACTCACCATTAACCCCTACGTCCCGTGCAGCTGCAGGAGATCAGGGGTGGGGGAGCCCGGTCCCATCGGGTCACGCAGTGGCTGAGAGGCAGTCTGCCCACATTCCCACAGCCCAATCTACATCCATCTGCCCCAGCCCTGACTGCCCTCCTTCACCACAGCTTGGGGGACGCCTGGACGGGTCCCCAGGTGTCTCACCCATGGGCACCCCCTCCCCGCTGTCATGGAAAGGGCCACTTGAGATGGGGTTCAGCCCTGGCCCGGATTTGGACTCCATGCTGGAATTCCCTCAGCTTCGAGATGTGCCGACTTCTGCTGGTGCCTCGCCTGGCGCAGCCGCAGCACTTGCCTCCCCAAGTCTGCAGGGGGCCTGGATTGATCATGGGGCCTCGCCTGGGATGCCGTCGTCCACTGCGTGGCAACAACGGAGTGGCCCCTCTTCCTCTACCTGACCCCGCGGCCACACCCCAGTGGAGAGGAGGGGGGTTGTGGTGGCCCCTTGTAGCGACGGTGCGCCCGTGCCTCCCCAGATTGTTGCCCACCCGACCTGGCTTCCGGCGCCCGCGAGTTTGGGATGCCCCTGAAACCTGACACTGTGCAGCTCCTCGGCTGTGGGGGAGGCGCTGGCACCTCCAGAGATTGCCTCGCGGGCCCTGCTTGATCCCCAGTCGATAACGTCTTCTCCTCTGGATCCCATCCTCGTGGCCCTGAAGGCAGAGTTGAAAATGTTGCCAACCAGAGACGACCTTGAATCCTTCATTCACAGGGTGGAGAGCTCGTTTAAGAAGGACATTTCTGATCTGCAGCAGTCGGTGGGCGGTCTTGATGCCAGAGTCGACTCACTGGAGCAGTTTCGGTCCTCGACTACCCAGAGGCTGGAGGCGTTGGAGCGGGACCTGACCCAGCAGAAGGCTGTCACGCAGATGGCGGTCTTGCACTTGGACGACCTGGAAAACAGGAGCCGTCGCAATAACATCCGTATTAGGGGCCTCCCCGAGGCGACGGGCCCGGACCAGCTTCGGCCCACCATCATCGGCATTTTCAACGAGTTACTCTGCAGCCCCCCAGACACCGAGATAGTGATTGATCGGGTCCACAGGGCCCTTGGCCCCAGATCTTCCGACCTCGCTTGCCCGCGGGACGTTATCTGCCGCCTGCACTATTATACCGTGAAGGAGGACATTTTGGCGAAGGCTTGGGCGCATGGCCAGATTTGTTTTGATGGAGCGTCTCTGCAGTTGTTCCCTGATGTCTCGCGACGGTCCCTTTTGATGCGGCGGGTCCTGAGGCCCCTGTTGTCTAAGATCCGGGAGTGCGGCGGTTCATATCGTTGGGGATAACCTTTTCATCTTGTGGTCCGCAGGAACCAGCGTACTTTTACTGTGAAAACCCAAGCGGACCTTCCAGATCTTTTCATCTTCTTGGACTCCCCCCCGGTGGAGATCCCGGTTTGGCGTGATGTCTCCCTCTCTTTTGGCCCGCCTCGGCCCCCGGGGGGGCAGCCACAACGGATCCGTCGAGAGCGGGGTGGAGCCGAGGCTCGCAGGGGACTTGGCGGCGGGCCGGTGAGAGCTCCCCGTCGCTTGGCCAGTGAGGACTAGGCGAGCCCCGCTGGTGTCAGCGGTATTTACAATCGCTGTTCTTGCCTTACTTATTGCTCATTCAACTGTGTGAATTTGATTACTGCGCTTCGGGCTCGCTGGGCTGATCCTCCCTTACTTTACTTTACTCGGCTTGCCTTCTGAGTCTGTGTCTCGGGGGCTCCTGCTGAGGTGTCATGTGCCTTTCTCCTGGACTGGCCTCCCGCGATAGGCTCTTGCGTGAGGGGGCTTGTCACCTGGGATCGGCCTCCGGCGAGCTCCGAACCCTGTTATGCTATTGTTTAACTGTTTATACCATCTCTTTTGCTTGTATGTTTGCAATTGGATATTCGTATTACTTCACTTTGTAAATTAATGGTTGCACTACATACATCTGTTCTTTATGCTTCAGGGTCGCTGGATTGCTACCCCCCCTTTTTCTCTTTGCGCTCTCCCCGTGAAGAGGGGGGGGGGCATGGTGTGGCGCGCTGCACGTGGCGCTCCATCTCTTCGTGCTTAACTCCCCGCTCTAGGTGAGCCCTCTGGGGCCCTGGGGGCTGCACCATGGAGGTGATCCTGGCGACTCTCGAACCTTTTTTGTATTTTGTTTAGAGTAATAGCTGCATATATACATGTTCCTGTGGCCCACCGGCCCGACCGCTCGGATTGGCCTCTGGTTTGTGGGCCCCTAGGGCCGCTATCGGGCCCTTCGCTGCGTGGCGGGTCGATGGGCTCGGGGGGGGGGGTTTCGTTGAATTCTTTACGCTTATATCCCTGTGGGTGTTGCCCTGAGTTGGGGTTATCTTTTGCTATTATACTTTAGGGTGGATGCCCTGCAGACAATCTAATCTAGGGTCGGTTGGGGGGACCTCCTCTGCCTCTCTGACCCGTTTCGCCCTCACCGTAGGTTGGGACCCTGTGGCGCTCTGGGCCCGCTTTCTGCTAGCCTCGGGCGCCGAGGGTTCTTTTTTGGGACAGGACGATTCCTTCCCCATTTAGATCCCCTTGAGTTTTAGTTTCTCTTTCACCTTAGTTTTTATCCTGTAAGTGTTTTAGTTCACTGTGTGTTTTCTCCTTTTGTGTTTCCCTCCCCTTTCCTGTGGTTGTCTCCCCTTGTCGCTTACTGTTCTTTCGGTTTTCTCGTTCCTCTCCCTCGCATTCTCTTACTGGTCCTCCCACCCTCCTCCTTGGTCTCTTTGTTGACTCGAGAACTTCCTCCTCTCTGCATCTTCTGTCCTTGAGATAGGAGTAGTAGGCCCTGCACTGCCATGTCCAAAGTCCAGTGCACTTCGCTAAACGTCAAGGGCCTAAACTCCCCTGTAAAGCGTGCTTCTGTCCTGGGTGAGTTGAAGCGCTTGGGATCGGGGATTGCTTTTCTTCAGTAAACGCATCTTAAGGTGGGGAGGGTGCATAATGTGTCTAGCCGTCACTTCCGTCATCAGTACCATGGCCTTTCCCCTGACTCTAAGTCTCGGGGGGTGGCCATCGTCCTGGCGGGCTATCTTCCTTGGACGTTGGAGGAGGTGGTCCATGACTGCGAGGGTAGGTACCTTTTTGTTAGGGGTTCTCTCTATACACAGAAGGTGACTCTTGCGACTTGCTACTGCCCAAGCTCGAATCAAGCTAGCTTCTTGAGGTCTACCTTGGAAAGGCTGGCGGAGTTTACTGCTGGCATTCTCCTTTTGGGAGGGGATTTTAACTGTGTACTTGACTCTCAAATTGATACATCTAGGGGGACTTCTAGCGTCCCTTATTCGGCTATCAGGAGGGTTAAGGCTCTCCTGTTTGATCATCAACTCCTTGATGTGTGGAGGATTGTTAACCCCAGGGGGAGGGATTATACTTATTTTTCCCCTCCTCACAACACCTATTCACGTATAGATTGGTTCTTGGTACCCCATAGGTATGTACATCTTATCTCGCGGCCATCCATCGGTTCGATCTCAATCTCGGACCACGCTCCATCACCTTGTCGGTTCCTGACTCTCCTCCCCCTTCGGGGCATTGGAGGCTTAATAGTTCTCTCTTGCAGGACCCCACGTTTAAGGCGGAAATTCGGTCGGCCATCACCGAGTTTTTCTCCAATAACGACGCTCCTGACGTGTCACGTATGACTCAGTGGGAGGCCCATAAATGTGTGATCCGGGGCCTCTTAATTAGATGGGGCACCTATCTTAAGAAAGAAAGGGGAAAACAAACAGCTCTCCTGCTTCAGGAGCTGTGGACTCTAGTGACTAGACATAAACAGTCTCTGGACCCCGCGATGTCTGCCAAATTGATCAAATTGCGTGAGTCCCTCCGAGATATAAGCTTTGTCAAGGTTAGGGGCCAAATTGCGAGATGTCGTAGGTTTTTCTACGAGTTTAGCAACAAAAGTGGTAGGGCTCTTGCTAGAGCCTTGCGGGGATAGCGTTCTAGGAATTTTATTCCCAGCATCCTTGACCCCGGAGGTGCCAGGCACTATAAGATAGGGGATATAGCTAAAACTTTTAGGGACTTCTACGATGGCCTGTACAATTTACCGCAAAATGGGTCTCTGGCGCATCTGCAAAAGGTGAGGGCCTACATACAGAAGTCGGACCTTCCCCGGCTTGGGCAGAGCGTGGTGGAGGCCTTGGAGGAGGAGATTGACGCGGGGGAGCTTGTTAAGGCCATCAAGAGCATGAAACCTGGAAAAGCACCTGGCCCAGATGGATACAGTCTGGAATATTATAAGGAACTGGCGGGCACTTTAGGCCCACACTTCATTTCCTCTTTCGGCTCTTTGAGCGATGGTCTTCCTCCCCCTCGGGACACCCTGCGGGCTAACATTGCGGTTATCCCTAAGCCGGGTAAGGACCCAGCGCAGTGCGGTAGTTACAGGCCCATTTCTCTGCTGAATTGTGACCTCAAGATCTATAATAGAATTCTGGCGGACAGACTTGCCCCCCTCCTCCCGGACCTCATTCATTGGGATCAGGTGGGCTTCGTTCCAAATCGCGAGGGGAGAGATAATACCACTAGAGTCATGAACGTGATCCACCACGCACGACAGATGGGGGAGGCTGCGTTGCTTCTCTCCACGGACGCCAAGAAGGCTTTTGACAGAGTGAGTTGGGTCTTCCTCGAGGAGACCTTGCGTCACATAGGGTTAGGCGACAGGATGCTTAATAGGATCCTGGCCTTATACACTTGCCCCTCGGCGTCCGTGGTGGTGAATGGCCTGCCTTCTCAGGCTTTCAACTTATTTAATGGGACGCGACAGGGCTGCCCACTCTCCCCCCTTATCTTTATACTCTCGTTGGAGCCATTTCTACGCTTGATTAGGCAAAGCGTTGACGTTTCGGGAGTGAGGGTGGGGGGGACTGAGCACAAGGTAGCGGCTTACGCCGATGATTTGATGTTTTTTGTTTCAAAACTGGAGATCACTTTGCCAAACCTACTCGCCGAGCTCAGGAGCTTTCAGGAGCTATCAGAAGTCCTCTGCCCTAAACATTAATATCCCTGCGGAGCGCCTAAGACACATCACGGATAACTTTCGTTTTAAATGGGAGCAGGAGGCTGTCACTTACTTGGGTACACGTGTCCCTTCCAGGCTACAGAACACGTATGCTTTAAACTTTCCCTCCCTGTTGAAAAGGTTGGAGGAGGACCTCCTTAAGTGGAACAAAGGGGTGTATTCTTGGTTTGGAAGGGTCAGTGTCATCAAGATGAACATCCTCCCTAGGGTACTATATCTATTTCAGGCCCTTCCAATAGACATCCCTCCTACCTTCTTTAAGCAGCTTGCAGGTCTATGTACTAGATTTGTTTGGGTGGGTCGCTCCCATCGTATGGCGGCCTCTCTTCTGACGGTCTCCAAATCTGGGGGGGGTTTGGGTCTCCCGGACTGGAGGCGATACCACGCAGCGGCTCATCTGAGCTGAGTAATTGATTGGTGCCGACACTCTGCTCTGAAACAGTGGGTTCAGATGGAGCAGGATGCTTCCTCTTGCCCTCTCCCTGGGCTGCCGTGGATTCCACTGAATAGGCTCCCACAGCTGAATACACACCCTACAGTTGACCCGTCTAGGAGGGTGGTGGACAGGTTTCTGATTGGGTCGGGCCTCTCTCCCTCTCCCTCCCCTCTGACGCCCGTTCTGGGGCACCCTGATTTCCCGGTAGAGATAGCGGGAGGTCCCTTCAGAGCGTGGATCATGCAGAATTGTTACAGGAGACTTCATATGCAGGATGGTGGCGCGTGGAGGGGGCCGGGGACCCTGGTCGCAGACCTTGCACTCAGACCTATTACGCAGTTACAAACCCTTCAACTCTTGCATTATCAGCGGTCTGTGGAGTGCGCGGCGTCTAGGCAGTTGACGCAATTTGAACGCACCTGTTTAGACTCTGGTCATTTTAGGGGTGCCCTGTCATACTCCTACTCGCTGCTGATGGAGCCTCTGGAGGACTTGGTTCCCTCTTACATGAGGGGATGGGAGAGGGAACTTTGCAGGACCTTTACAGATGAGCAACGACTGGCTATGTTCCAGTTGGCCCATAAGAGTTCCATCTCCTGTAAATATCAGGAGACTAATTTCAAAATTTTATCACGCTGGTACCGGGTCCCGGCGGTGTTAGCAAAAATGTTTCCCTCCTCCTCCCCCCTCTGTTGGAGGTGCTCGCGGGCCAGGGGGACTATGACACACGTCTTTTGGGAGTGCGAGAAGCTGACCATCTTTTGGGTGGGGGTGAGAGAGATTGTCAAGAAACTGACGGATGTTGACTTGGGGGAGGACCCCGCTTGTTATCTGCTTAACCTTGCACCGGTTTCTATGAGATCCAGGCGCAGGTCCCTTCTTGCCCCCCTCTTGAGTGCTGCTAGAACATGCGTTCCGGCTAAGTGGAGGTCCCTTGACCCCCCCACAATAGCGCAGTGGTTGGCCGTTGTTCAAGACATTTGTAGGATGGAGGAGCTTACTGCTTCGCTGAAGGGGACTCTGGAGAAGCACAGGAGAACCTGGCAGATATGGGATAGTTTCACTTTCTCCCCTGATTTCCTCCTCTATAGGTAGCTTGGTTCCCACAGCCTCTTTTGTCTTTCCTTCCCTGTGTTTTCCCCTTGATGTGCCTGTTTTTGTCTGTCTCTCTTTTCCCTTTTCCCCTCCTACGTTATTCTCTCCTAATAGTTCTGTTTCTTGTTATTCCTTGTTCTTTTACCCGTTTATAAAAGGTTGGGGGCATGGGTTGCAGCTGCTGTATCTGATTGTTAAGCGGAATTGCAGTCTATAACACTTGGAACAGGGCTCAATGTGGCTCTGCATTTTCTCTTGCCGTCCTCTTGTATGCTTTTGGTTGATTGATGGTATTTAATTTTGTAGGATGCTACCCTATTTGATGGCTGTAATACATGCATTTCATTTTCTTGGCACTACGTTGCTAAGCGCTGTAACTATTGCTTTCTTTCAATAAAAACATTTAATTGCAAAAAAAAAAAAAATCAGGAAAGACTTAAAGAACTTAATTTGTATAGTCTGGAGGAAAGAAGGGAGAGGGGGGGACATGATTGAGACCTTTAAATATGTGAAAGGATTGAATAAGGTTCAGGAGTGAAGTGTTTTTAAGAAGAAACTTAATGATAGAACAAGGGGGCACAACCTGAAGCTAGTCGGGGGAAGATCAGGAGCAATGTTAGAAAATATTATTTTACAGAAAGAGTAGTAGATGCTTGGAACACACTTCCAGCAGAGGTAGTTGAAAAATCAACAGTCACTGAATTTAAACATGCCTGGGATAAGCACACATTTATCCCAAGATAAAGAGAACATACAGTATACACATAAGGGCAGACTAGATGGACCGTATGGTCTCCTTCTGCCGTCAACCTTCTATGTTTCTATGTTTAAGAATGCGAATGCCCTGACTCCTAGGAAGGGCCATGACACCCGCCAGCACCTTGGTGAAGACCCTGGGGGCCGACGTGATACCGAACTGCAAGGCCACAAACTGGTAGTGTTGATCCTCCAGAACGAACCACAGGAACCTGTGATGACACGGGATAATAGGAACGTGCAGATAGGCATCCTTGATGTTCACCATGGTCATGAAGTCGTCTGGCCGAAGGGAACTCACCGCCGACCGTAAGGTCTCCATGCGGAAGTGTTTGAACTTGACAAATCTGTTGAGACCCTTCAGATGGAGGATAGGTCTCAGAGAGCCGTCCTTCTTGGGCACCATGAACATGTTGGAGTAGAACCCCCGACCCCGCTCTTGAAGAGGGACAGTGCAGTCAACTCCGGATGACAGAAGATGTTGGCCAAGTTACCAGCTCTATCTTGTAAGCAGAGGACACCACCTCCTGAATCCACCGGTCCGAGACTTGTTGCCTTAATGGAGGGTTTGGGCTTGGAGCCCCAGGACAGACCGGGGTGACCACGGGATCTTCCTCGTCCCCAAGAGTCTCTACGGCTACCTGAGAAGGGGGGGGGGCGTCCCCCACGGGAAGGACGAAAGAAAGAAGACCCCCGAAAGGGCCGAGAAGGCTTCCTACGCTGAGGGAGCCGACCATCCTTGGCCAATGCATCCAGACGCTCCCCAAAGAGGCGCAGTCCCATGAATGGAAGCCCAGCGAGGGACTTTTTAGCAGCAGCGTCAGCCAGCCACTATCGCAGCCAGACAGACCTACGCATGGCCACCAACAGGGCCGAGGCCCTACCGCCGAGCCGGACGGCATCATCCATTGCAGATAACACGAAGCCAATAAAATCAGTACAAAGCAGAAGTTCCTTGTACTCATCTGCATGCTTGCGAGACATAGCAGCCTCCGCAAGGCGTCTGATCTTCTTCTTGATGGCAATGGAAACAAAAAGAAACACTTGGTAAAACAACAATGGAGAAATACAATTCTGTGATTACTCACCTGTAGAATTGGTATTATATGTATACAGCTCATCCTGTTCCAGAATATTCCTTACTCCCGGGTAATACATCCACAAGATGGCTGGACTGCAGAAAACAGCTTGTGGCTCCTCCCAGCCCTATATAAGTCAGGGACCTCCCACAAATTCCCCAGTATTGACAAGCAGATAACAAGAAGCAGGGAGAACAATAATAACAATAATTCAAAAATGAACATATGAACAATCACCATACAGAGGGAACTAAGAATAATGATAACAAGGGTGGGATGGAACAGGACGTGCTGTATACCGTATATACTCGAGTATATGTTGACCCGAATATAAGCCGAGGCACCTAATTTTACCACAAAAAACTGGAAGCCTAGGGTGGGAAATGCAGCAGCTACCGGTAAGGGGCAGGCTGGGGATAAGTGCAGATGGGGGGAAGTGAAAGGGGCAGGCTGGGGATAAGTGCAGATGGAGGGATCAGGTCCTCCCCTGCATTTCAGCTTCCCAGGGGGCCAGAGAAGAGTCCCGCCCACTCTGGAGGGTGCCCGCCATCTGCATTGCACAGCCAATTCATTGGCTGTTACACTTGTCGTGCAGCCTAGTGTTGCCAGCCGGACCGCGTTTGCAGGCTGCCAGGCCTGTCTTAACGTAGGGGCCAGGAGCGGCAGCTCCATCCGCCCCTACGTTAATCCGGCCCTGCCCAGCGGTATGGCCCTGCCCCTTTTTCTCCTCCAATTTTCACTGACTCGAGTATAAGCCGAGGTGGCTTTTTTCAGCCCAAGAAGTGGGCTGAAAAACTCGGCTTATACTCGAGTATATACGGTACATATAATACCAATTCTACAGGTGAGTAATCCAGAATATTCCTTACTCCTGGGACATCCAATAGCAGTGTCCGTAGTAACAGCGGGCAGTTTAAACCATTGCCGCCTGCAGAACTTTGTGACCAAAAGCAGCATCAGCTGAGGCCCTAACATCAACCTTGTAAAACATAGAAAAAGTATGTACCGAAGACCAAGTAGCGGCCTTACAAACTTGTTCAAAAGAAGCTTGGTGCTGAAAAGCCCAAGAGGCACCAATAGCATGAGTAGAATGACCAGTAAGGCGGAAGGGAGGTTCCTTTTCCTTAGCAGAATAGGCTTGTACCACAGCTTGATGGATCCACTTGCTGATAGTGGACTTAGCTGGAGCCAGACCCTTCTTCGGTCCAGACGGGAGCACAAAAAAGCATTAGTCTTCCTGAAGGATTCAGTAGCCACCCAATAGAACTTCAGGGTCCTGACCACATCCAGAGAGTATAAAACCTGCTCCTTAGGGTTACTAGGATTAGGGCACAGAGAAGGCAAAACAACGTCCTGATTGAGATGAAAAGCAGACACAACATTAGGCAGAAAACGAAACACCACCTTGTCCTGGTGTCTCTCAAAGTAAGGGGGTTTGATGGAAAGCGCCGCCAACTCAGAAACACGCCTAACAGAAGTGATGGCCACCAAAAACGCTACCTTAAGAGTCAGAATGGAGCAAAGGCTCAAATGGAGACCCCTGCAGGGCAGATAAGACCAAGTTCAAATCCCAGACTGGTAACATAGGCTTACGTGGAGGACGCACGTGAGTAACCCCCTGGAAGAAGGTATTGACCAGACGATGGTGAGCAAAGGGTCTTTGGAAGAAAATGGCCAAAGCAGAAACATGACTTTTGAGGGTACTAAGTTGAAGACCCAAATCCAAACCATGTTGCAGAATTCCAGAATCCTAGGGATAGAAAACACCAGACAGGCAAGCGACTTAGACTCACACCAGTCAATGTAAGCATGCCATACCCTATAGTAGATGGATGACGAGGACTTTTTCCTAGCCCGAATCATGGTTATAAAACAAGAGAGGCAGGCAGCCCCTTTTCCATCAAAATGGAGGTTTCAGCAGCCAGGCCATTAAAGCCAGCGTTTGTAAATTGGGGTGGCGTAGCTGCCCCTGAGTGAGCAGGTCTGGAACCTTGGGCAGGATGTACTGATCTACTGCCAACTGCACAATGTCTGCGAACCACGCTCTTCTTGGCCAACAGGGGGCCACCAGAATGGTTGGCACCCCTTCCTGGGCTATTTTGCTTAGCACCCTGCCCAGCAGAGGAAAAGGAGGGAACACATAGAGGAGCTGAAAGCTCTTCCAAGACATTGCTAGTGCATCCATGGCCAAGGCCAGAGGGTCCTGCGACAGAGAGACAAAGACTGGAAGCTTGTGATTGTGACGGAACGCAAACATATCCACATCTGGCTGACCCCAACGGTGACACAGGGAGCGACCCACCTTTCTTGTAAGGGACAATTCTCCCAGAAGAGAAGTCCCCCTGCTTAGGGAGTCTGCCTCCAGATTTTCCACCCCCGGGATGTACACAGCTGAGATGCAGGGAACATTCTCCTCCGCCCAAGACAGTATCAGGGACACTTGCTTGAGGGCCCTCTTGCTCCGGGTCCCTCCCTAAAGATTGATGTAGGCCACCGCCGTCTAGTTGTCCGAGCGGATCTGAACAGCTTGACCCCGAAGGTGTGGAGTCAATTGGCCAAGAACCAACCTTATCGCCCTCAGTTCCAGAATGTTGATAGGGGTGTGGGCCTCCTGAGGGCCCCACTGACCCTGGAATTTCAGGGATTTCCAGAAGCCCCCAACCTGTCAGACTGGCATCTGTGGTGACTGTCTCCCAGCAAGGGTCCAGAAAGGATCTGCCCACCAACAGGTTCCTTGAGTCCAGCCAGCACGAGAGACCGTCTGGCCAGAGGGGATAGAACAAACACCTGATCCAGGGACACAGGGTCCCGATCCCATACTGACAAGAGGTGAAGTTGAAGAGGTCTCATGTGGAACTGAGCGTATGGAACCGCCTCGAAGCAAGACACCATCAGGCCCACCAGCTGCATTCCCTGCCAGATGGAGGGATGAGGGCAAGGCATAAGAAGCCTGGCTTGAGCTTGAAGACTCTCCACCTTGGCCTGAGATGTATCCAGAGTCATGCCCAGAAAGGACCTCACCATTGACGGTGACAGGGAAGACTTGGGGTGGTTGATCACCCAGCCGAAGGACTCCAGTGTGGACACCACCAACTGGGTATCCAGCTCGGCTGAGAATGTTGTCCAAGTAAGGAAGGATGCGAATGCCCTGAGATCTCAGCAGAGCCATTATGCCCGCCAGCACCTTGGTGAATACCCTGGGAGCCGGGGTGATACCGAAAGGCAAGGCCACAAATTGGTAGTGCTGATCCTCCAGAGTGAACCTGAGGAATCTCTGATGACCTGGAAAGATTGGTACATGAAGGTAAGCATCCTTGATGTCTACAGAGGTCATGAAGTTGCCCGGGCGTAGTGAATTAACAGCTGAACGCAGAGTCTCCATGCGAAAGTGTTTGAATCTGACAAATTTGTTGAGGCGCTTTAAATCCAGGATGGGTCTGAGGGACCCGTCTTTTTTGGGAACAGTGAAAAGATTGGAATAATAGCCTCTGCCCCTTTCCCTCAAAGGCACCTGGCAGATGACCCACAACTCCAGAAGGGTTTGGACAGCAAGGCACAGACCCTGAGCCAACAGGGGGTTTTAAGCCAACCTGGGATTTGATGAATCTTGGGGGCGGCCAGGCTGCAAACTCTATCTTGTAACCGAAGGACACTACCTCCTAAATCCGCCGGTCTGAGACGTGAAGCCTCCAGACGTGAGCAAAGAGCCGAAGCCGTCCCCCAACCCGGATGGGTGAGGGCGCCCCTTCATGTCTGAGGGGGCTTGGGTGAGGATTTTGGCTTGGGACCCCAGGAGAGGCCAGGATGGCCACGTCCTCTGCCCCTTCCCCAATGATCTCCACGGGCCCCAGGAAAGGAGACTCCTCGGCCAGTTCTGGAACCACGGAAGGATGGGAGAAAGGCACCCATCCCCCGAAAGGACCAGGACGGCCTCCTACGTTGAGGTAACCTACCGCCCCTGGCAAAATCCAAGCGTTCACCAAAGAGGTGCAGGCCCTTGAAAGTGAAACCAGTGAGAGCCTTCTTAGCAGTATTATCAGCTACCCACTGACGTAGCCAGACACAGCGGCATATAGCCACCAACAGGGCAGAAGTCCTACCACACATTCTAATGGCATCATCCATGGCAGAGAGAATATATGCAATAAATTCCTCACAAAGCAGGAGAGATCTATACTCTTCTCTACCAGCATCCTCAGATGCCCCATCCAAGAGACACTTAAGCACCCCTTTAACGGCAATAGCCATAATAGCAGAGGCACAAACCGGGCGCAGCACCGTCCCCACACAGGCAAAGGCATGACATGCCAGTTGGTCCAAGCGCTGGTCCTCACCATCCTGCAGGGTAGTATTATCAGGAGGATGCATGACAGATGTATTGGACAAACCTAGAATGGGCGCATCCACCTCGGGAGGACATGACCAACGCTTAACAACATCAGCAGGAAAGGGATACCTCTTGTCCCAACTCTTAGGCACCCCTGGCAGCTTGTTAGGCCGTTCCCATTCCTTGAGCACTAGATTATTAAAGTGAGACTGCTCAGGGAACTCCCAGCGTGGCTTAACCGTATGAAAAAGCTCACCTGCTGCTGCAGAGCCACTGCCGGGGAAGAAATACAAAGCACCTCAAAAATGAGTGTCATCAGGGGACCACGGGTCTTCCCCAAAGGGAGTCCCAGTACCACCGTAATTCTTAGGTTGTTCCTCAGAGGATTCAGAATCAGAAAATAATTCCCCCTCCTCAAGGCGGTAGGGAACTGAGAGTGAGTAAGGGCCCTCATCTTCTACCGGGAAGAGGGAAACCGCAGGTGATAAATGCTGATTCTTAGCAGAAGCCTTAAGCAGGGCAGACCCAGCAAGATGTTTTTCAATGCTGGCCACCCGTGCAGCTAAATCAGGTTGAGACTCCCCACTAGTATGCCCCTCACAGTGGGGGTCAGATGTAAGCGGGGGGTAGGTGAGGCCAGAGGGGGCACCCCCCCAGTAACAGACAGCCCAGACTGCAGCGCAAGTACCTGCTGGGCACAGGATACACATACCCTGACATCATCACTTATGGGGGATACCCCACACGCAACACATAGCCGGGTTTGTCCCAAAGGAACCCCAGGCCCATTATCCCCAGACTCCTCCATATGGTGATTTGAGTGGCCAGTAAGGCTTAACACTAAAGAGCTACCCGGGATGCCCCAAGAACCCCAACAGAAAAGGGACCACCAGTATGGCCCTAAACACAAAGACATCATGATGAGATCCTGATTGGATGCCCCTGCTCTCCTTCACCACCTGTGTTTACATTTCTGGGAAAGACATGAAGAGTTAACAGATGTACACATCCCGGACATGCGCCTTGGGACAGCTGGTGGTGTGACCGTTTTACCAACCTCCCCACTCCCGTGTGTTGACAGCACCCTAAGAGCTCTTTTCAAGTGTCTAGTGAACATACTGCCTGGCAATATATTTGAATTAGAAGCTCGCCCCCTCTGCTGCGCAGATCATTACTCTTGCTGAATGTTTAGTGGCATTTTTGCGGCAAGCAATGCCACCATTGATGTTAGTCTAAATTATCAGCCTCCTTACTATTTAATGGTTGTATTGTGTTTTTGCTCATGTAGAGTTAGGATGTTATCAGGTAGTCCCACAGCCTTTTTTATGGGACACTTTTGCCCTCCTCTATTGTATTACCTCTAATGGGATTTACTCACATAGGGATTATCTGATGCAAATAGTGTCCAAGTACTCTGAGCTGTGCTGATTCAGGTGCCCATTTGCATAGTTCCTCACAATATAATATATTATATTATATTAATTATTTGTAAGGTAATTATTCATTCATGCATGTAGATATACCTTTCACAATACACATCACATGTTTTGTTGTTATTGTTATTCTTCATACATCGACATTTGGCCCATTCCACGGTAGCTCTCTTATCTCCCTCCTCCCTAAGCCCCGCTGTGCACATATCACAGCTGCCGGCGGGGTGGGAGGGCAGGGTGCCGTGCGGCGCGCGCACAGCTGCCTGGAACCATGGACCGGTCACCTCACACTGCAGGGGAGCTATGCGGGGGTTGTGGTTAGAAGGGCGCATGCGCGCGTCGCCCGGCATGCCTGCGGTGTCTTTGGATGCGCTGCGGCCGATGGGAGGGGCGGGGCCGGCCATGTACCCCTACCATGACCCGGAAGGCGATGCGGACGGGGTGTGGCTGGTTGCGCTTCCCGTTCCTGTCGGCACAGCAGCGTGTTTTTCAATCACCAGGGAGCATATAAAGAGGACTCAGTGTTGAGCGGGCATACACCCTGAGGAAGTGGGAATTTGAGCGCCCACGGAACGCGTCGGTGTTTCTCTGTGCCGGGGGTCACCAGGTGGGGACGGATGATCTTATTTACATGGTGATGTAATTATACTAACTTCAGCCTTTTATTTGTTCATGTATATATCCTATTATCATATTGCTGCTATTCAGTTAAACACATAGCACTTGTTATTTTGTCTCAGTTGTTACCTTGCACTTTCAGATATTTGTTTGCACATGGGGGGGGGGGGGGGGATAATATAGGTATTAGTTTATAGTAGTTCACCATTTTGGGTATATTATCTAACTGTAACACATCTTAGTGACAGTGAGTCACTTGCACTATTCTTTTGTAAACAGCAGCATTCCAATATATGAATTGTACAGACAGGGCTGCATTTTTTATTGCTTATTTATAGTCCCATTATCCTGGGTCTCTCCCGCACAGTGTCTTGTATGTTTTTTAATGTGTCATATGTATTTGTATAATATGTGTTTGGTGTGTGTTATAGTGATTAGATTTTAATCAAATAAATTTGTATATTTTTTCAAAATGTTTTGATGTGCGGCTGAATGCTTTGGCAGGGGTCTTGTGTTTAGGGCCATACTGGTGGTCCCTTTTTTGTTGTGGTTGTATCTCTAGCACAATTTACCCCAGCCTGCACTCTTATACATCATTATTCTTGAATACTTGCGGGTACGGCTGTGCTGAGCCATCTTGTAGTTTCGTATGCCCCAAGAACCCGCTAGGGAAGTGGGAGATAGTGAGGGGAGATGGCCGGGAGAAACCACGGTGCCGAAGTTTTAACCCGCCTGAAAGACATAACAAAACATTCCCGAGGTTACTCACGGACCGCAGGGAGCCAGCAGCACACGCAGCTAAGGACAGTCAAAATGGCGTCCGCAGACCTCGAGGGCCATCTTGTGGATGTATTACCCAGGAGTAAGGAATATTCTGGAACAGGACGTGCTGTATACTTGGAATAGGACCTAGGGGTTTTAGCTGACAATAAGCTCAACTGTAGTAATCAATGCCAGGCAGCTGCTGCCAAAGCAAATAGGATCATGGGGTGCATCAGGAGGTGCATCATAGGTGCTCATGACCAGAGCATCATGTGACCCCTCTATATGGGGTGCATCAGGAGGGGCATAGGTGCTCATGACCAGAGCATCATGTGACCCCTCTATATGGGGGCATCAGGAGGGGCATAGGTGCTCATGACCAGTGCATCATGTTACCCCTCTATATGGGGGGCATCAGGAGGGGCATAGGTGTCCATGACCAGAGCATCATGTGACCCCTGTACAAGTCACTGGTCAGACCCCATATGGAATACTGTGTACAGTTCTGGGCACCTGTGCTTAAGAAGGACATATCAGAACTGGAGCGTGTTTAAAGAAGGGCAACAACGTTAATAAAAGAAGTGCAGGGACTAGAGTACCCTGAAAGATTGTCACAGTTAGGTTTATTTAGTTTAGAAAAAAGACGCCTGAGGGGTGATCTAATAACTATGTATAAATATATTCGGGGTCAATACAAAGATCTGTCCCACAATCTATTTATACCCCGGAGTGTAACCATCACCCGGGGGCATCCACTAAGGTTAGAGGAAAGGTGCTTTCTCCACCGACATAGGAGAGGATTCTTCTCTGTAAGAGCTGTGACACTATGGAACTCGCTGCCAGAGGAGGTAGTAATGAAGGATACAGTAAAAATGTTAAAAAGTGGCCTTGATGCCCTCTGTGCATGTAATAACATTACCAGCTATGGCTACTAGACCACTGGAAGGAGATCTATAGTGGCCGGGATGCCCTCCTTGCATGTAATAACATTACCAGCTATGGCTACTAGACCACTGGAAGGAGATCTATAGTGGCCGGGATGCCCTCCTTGCATGTAATAACATTACCAGCTATGGCTACTAGACCACTGGAAGGAGATCTATAGTGGCCGGGATGCCCTCCTGGCATGTAATAACATTACCAGCTATGGCTACTAGACCACTGGAAGGAGATCTATAGTGGCCGGGATGCCCTCCTTGCATGTAATAACATTACCAGCTATGGCTACTAGACCACTGGAAGGAGATCTATAGTGGCCGGGATGCCCTCCTGGCATGTAATAACATTACCAGCTATGGCTACTAGACCACTGGAAGGAGATCTATAGTGGCCGGGATGCCCTCTGTGCATGTAATAACATTACCAGCTATGGCTACTAGACCACTGGAAGGAGATCTATAGTGGCCGGGATGCCCTCCGTGCATGTAATACCATTACCATCTATGGCTACTAGACCACTGGAAGCAGATCTATAGTGGCCGGGATGCCCTCCGTGCATGTAATAACATTACCAGCTATGGCTACTAGACCACTGGAAGGAGATCTATAGTGGCCGGGATGCCCTCTTTACATGTAATAACATTACCAGCTATGGCTACTAGACCACTGGAAGGAGATCTATAGTGGCCGGGATGCCCTCCGTGCATGTAATAACATTACCAGCTATGGCTACTAGACCACTGGAAGGAGATCTATAGTGGCCGGGATGCCCTCCTTGCATGTAATAACATTACCAGCTTTGGCTACTAGACCACTGGAAGGAGATCTATAGTGGCCGGGATGCCCTCCTTGCATGTAATAACATTACCAGCTTTGGCTACTAGACCACTGGAAGGAGATCTATAGTGGCCGGGATGCCCTCCTTACATGTAATAACATTACCAGCTTTGGCTACTAGACCACTGGAAGGAGATCTATAGTGGCCGGGATGCCCTCCTTGCATGTAATAACATTACTAGCTATGGCTACTAGACCAATGGAAGGAGATCTATAGTGGCCGGGATGCCCCCCATGCATGTAATGGAGCGTCCACCTCAGGGGGACAAGACCAAAGACAGACCAACTCAGAAGAGAAGGGATACCTTCTATCCAGTCCCTTAGGAACAGAGGGCAACCTGTTCCCATTCCTTAAGGACCATCTTGGAAAAATGTCCCTGCTCCGGGAACTCTAAACGCTGCCAGTCAGGGGGGAACAGCTCCCCGTTTCCTCTTAGCGGCCTTAGGGGGCGCAATGTGTAGAGAATCAAACACCGCCGACAACAGTCTATCAGTATCATCCGGGAGCCATCAGAGGAGGACACGGAGTTACTATCAAAATTGCCGATTCCAAGTGCCTCCTCTTACTAGAGGCCTTGCCGGCGGCCGGAAGGGCCAACTGCCGCTCAAGGCTGGCCACGCGCAGTGCCAGATCTGAATGGGACCCCCTGCTGGCTTCCCCCTCGCTGGGGGCTACATGTAGTTGAGGGGGGTAGGAGATGCTGCAGGTATTGCAGGACTGGGGAGGGTAGTGCTCGCCCCAACCTGTTCCGCAATGACGCTCTGGGCGCAAAAGACACAAACCGCGCTGTGACCGCTCAAAGGGGATGCCCCGCACATGAGACACAAATGAGCCCCCCCGAGGGGCCCCCAAGCTCCCTATCCCCAGAAGCCTCCTTATGGTGATTATAGAAATTGCAAAAAATAGCAAAAACTAAGCCAAGCATGGGAATTCGGGGCTAAGGAACCCCACCCGGGATGCCCCCAAGTATCCCTTAACAAAAAAGGGAGGGGGGGGAGGTACTGGCCCGGGAGGGAGGGAACTCCGCAAAAGGCCACAACAAAAGAGAATGTGACAGTGACAGAAGCACGAACACACCAATAAAACCCGTGGGATATATACAAAAAGAGAGTGGTTTCTCCCTTCCCCCATTCAGACTCACCATTTGCCTGTGGCCGGCTACCCTTTGGTAACAGGGTCTGCGGCCCGGAGCCAGGCTCACTGAACACCCGACCCCAGGTGTTCCCCTACCTTCACCTGATCCGTCAGCCGGGGCTGGGAGGCAGCAGGGTCCGGAAACAGGTGGGAATAGGCTTACAGGGCCAACGGACTCGGGATGCCCCGCTCGCCTGCAGATAACCGGACAACTGCGCCACCTTGTGGCGGATTACCCAAATGTGAAGAATTGAAATGAAGCAAGCCGTGCTGTACACCAGGAAAAGAGGGGGAGTTTCCGGGCAACCTGGGGGGTTTCACACATCCCAAAATGCCCCAGAGGAAGCGAGTATGCCTGCCCTGGAGGCATAGACACCAGGCTGGGTTTTGGTCCACTTTATTTTCAATAGGGAGCGGGTCCGGTTTCAGTTCAATTTCGGGTACCCGAACCAAAATCCTGTCCAAAGTTCGGGCGAAGTTGCCGAAGCAGAATCCTTAGGGGGTCCCCCGACGCTAGTGATGACATCACACTTCACATACATATACATGTATACACACAGGTGTGAGGCAAACATTTGTGTAGGACAGACCTGAGCATTGTAAGGCCCCAGGGCCACACATGGCCCTTTGATTGGCTCTAACTGGCCCGCGACCAGCGTTCCCTGTAAGGTGCGCGGCTGCACGCTGCCCCCGCCGCTTAGTCCAGCCCACTGTCCACGCAATCTTGCTAGAAAAGATAGTGCCGGGTTTGAACAGCACTTTTCTTTAATGCATGGCACAGCCCGCTTCGGCATTCATAACGGACGGGTATTCCGCCACAAGGTGGCGCAGTAGCACTGCATGTAACCATGTCCCCAGTGTTGTCTCTGCAGTGACACTGTGAAGTTAGAAGATGGCTCTCTCTCTTGCACAGGTGAGCGGGGCAACCAAGCCTACAGCCCTGCAAGTCTATTTCCATCCGATTCTGGACCCTCACTGCCTCCCAGCTTTGGCTGGCAGATCGGGTGAAGGTAGAAGAGCACTAGGGTCAAGTGCTCCTGGAGCGCAGCTCCAAGCCGCAGACCCTGTACCACAAAGGGTAGCCGGCCATAGGCTTTATGGTGAGCCTAATTGGGATGCAAAGTTTCTGTCCTGGCTTCTGAGGGGGGGAGTTGTTGGGGACTGTGTCCCCTCATTTTCCCTTTTGGGGTCCCCCTTTTATAGCCTTTACCCACCGCTGGCCTATTGCGCCTGTATTAATCACCATATGGAGGCTTCTGGGAAATAGTGTGCTTGCGGGGCCTTAGGGGCAAGCCCGGCTATGTTCCATGTGTGGGGTATCCCCTGTGAGTAACGGTGTCACGGTGTACGTGCCGTGCACTGGCTTCACCCCTCGGCTTCACCTACTCCCCCTCTCCTGCAATTGCGCCCCAATGAGGGGACACTAGCAGGGAGTCTCACTCTGATTTGGCTCTGCGGGTGGTCAAAATTGAGAAACAGCTTGCCAAGTCTGTTCCTAGGAAGGCCTCTGGCAAGAAGAGGCACCTGAATCCCAGATCCTCCCCTCTTCCTGATGTATATGTGGGGATTGATGATCTTCTTGGGGAATGTCACCCCCTTGAGATGGGAGAGCTTTCCCAGGATTCTGACTCCTCTGGAAACCAGCAGAAGGGTTGCAATAGTGACACTGGGTCTGCGTCCGGAGAGGATTCATGATACCCTGAGGACACTGATAATCTGCTGTCACATATTTTTGAAATGTTGCACATTGCTGCCCCTGAGGTAGCTAAGAGAAAGCAAGGGGAGCTTTTGTTGCCCTGGTAAACAGTGTCTAGAGTTCCCTGAGCAGGAACACTTCACCTCCCTTGTGCTTAAAGAATGGGAACGTCCTAACAGACTGCCTGCTATGCCCAAGGGTCTGGATAAAAGGTATCCCTTTCCTTCTGATCTTGTTAAGAGGTGGTCATTTCCCCCTGAAGTGGACGCTCCCCTGTCCAATACTTCGGTCATGCCTTCCCCTGACACTACCACTCTGAGGGACAGTGAGGACAGGCGCATGGATCAGCTGGCTTGCCATGCCTTTACCTGTGTGGGGGCTGGTTTGCGTCTGGCCTGTGCTGCCACCATCACTGCTATTGCCCTTAAGAAGCTTCTCAAGCGTCTACAGGATGGCGCTACTGCTGGTAGCGGGGGGGAACATAGGGCCCTATTACTTTGCTCTGATTTTGTGGTCTTTATCCTTACTGCTATGGATGATGTTGCGCGGCTGAGCAGTAGGTCCTCCACCCTTTTGGTGGCTATGTGCCATCTGGGTGGGGGGATGGCCTTGGCTTTTTACTCATATCTGGAGACTTCACATCTCAAACCGGTGGATTTAGGAGATAGTATCCTCCGGTTGCAGGCTTGTAGCCTGGCCGCCCCCAGGATTAATCAAATCCTGGATGCCTTTTAAACCCCCTTTCTAATTATGGGGTGTTTCTTCCGGTTCCTTGAAGAGTCAGGAATATTTCCATAAGTCCCCCAACAGGAAGGTTTTTTGAGGCACATTCTGGCCCTGAAGAGCCTCAAACAAATTGTCAGATTAAAATGTTTTTGCCTAAAGACACTAGGCTGCTGTCAGTACCCTTCATTGGGCGATTTCATGTCCTCTTTGGACATCATGGATGCTTATTTTCCTGTGCCTATCCTTCTGGGTCGTCTAAGGTTCGTGCTAGAGACTAGGCATTACCAATTCACAGTTCTTCACTTTGGTGTCACCCTAGCACCTCGGCTGTTCACCATGGCAATGGCAGGGGTGATGGCTCTGTTTTGGAGCCAGGGCATCCACACCATTTCTGACCTGCACGTCATTCTGATTGTGGTCAAGTCCCGTCCTCAGGTCGAGCAGGTCACTCAGTTGGTGACCTTCTTTATAGAATCCCTCGGCTAGGTAATTTGCCATTCCTAGTTTTCTCTGTTCCCGTCCTGGATGATGTCTTTTCTGGGTATCTCCCAGGTCAGGGTGTTCCTTCCTCACTAGAAGGTGAAGCGTTTTTAGATGCAGGCTTAGGTTCTGCTATTGTGTCCTCATCCCTACATTTGTTAGGGGATGCAGTTAGTGGGCCTGATAGTGTCCTACTTCTGGTAATCTGTCAGGCATATTCATACGGGAAAAGGATCAATTTAATAAACCCCAATAATTTATTGAAAGATACATTTGTTTCATAAAACTAATTTGACCTACATGGCCTGTGGAACTGAAGGTTAGTAAGAATCTTTCACAAGATTAAGAGCCTAACCATTACATTCTGGTCTTAGATGTAAGCAGGCCATGTCACTATTTACTATCCATAAACAAGCCTTGAATAACGAAGGCCATTTGATTACAATGGGTTTCAGGGTCACTTTGTTTACCAAGTTGGTTTTTCACAACGGAATCTCAGTTGACGGACTCAAATGTTTTGGAAATATATATTATTTACTGAAGGGTTTTCCCACATAAAGTTTGTTTACCCGAATTACACCAAAGCTAAGAATCTTGTAGGACTGTCATTGTTCCGAGTTGTGCACTGTTTGTTTAAAGTCAACAAAACACAGACAGGTGTGGGTAACCAAAGTTTCTCAACAACCAGATGAAGGTTGTGACCCCGTTTTAAGCATAGGAAATACCAATCAGTTTTTCTATGTTCCAATGTAATGATATTTAAGGGTATCGTATGAAAATATTTTGGTAGAATATGCCATGTACCATTTTAGTAATTATATATATTAGATTAGATAATGTATGTCTAAATAGAAAAGGGAAAAATAAGGTTATCATATGGGTATTAAATTAAAGAAATTAAATATTTATACCTTTGAAATAATGCATATATGTTATAGGATGTATTGTAAAATTGTATTATTTTAATTTATACGAGATAGGATAAGAATAATACTATGTGTAGTCTTAAATAAGAGACAATTAATTCGTATATATTTGTATTATTAAATTGGCAGGGAAGCTTATAGGTTTATCTCCTTGAAGTCCAATAGGGAGATACATATGAATGTAATGTTTTCAAATGTCTTCAATTGTTTATCAATTATAATTATTCCAGGACATGACAATATATTAGTTATAAATATTTAGTTGTTTAGGAAAAGGGGAGTTATTGAAGATAAATAATTAATAAATAATTAATAGTAGGGACCATAATATAAATTGAGTGGGGATATGTGGTTGCTTGGATGTGTATGTATATATATATACATATCTATATGTATATATATATCTATATATATCTTTATATAGAATCCCAACCAGAGGTTCCAATGTACTTTGAACGAGTATTTACCAAAAATGGATCAGAAGGAATTTCTTGTCCAATTGTGCCCCCTAGTGGTCAATATAGGATGTGACTAAATAAAGAATATCCTTAAACACACCCTAGACATGCCCCTAACACACCCCTGGGTGTTATTATTTGTTATGGGAGGGGGTAGGCAAAGGAAATTTCTACATATAGGTTAGAAGCTCATTCAAAAAGACACACCTTGACCCAACGGCTGGAGAACACCTGCACCACACATCCAGGACATCAGGCAACACACCTGACCGCCCTATTTGATTACAAACCAGTAATCGCTTAGTAAAGTATTAATTTTATTGTTAATCTTTCTAAATTATATAGCTTAAATCAAGCCAAGCCAGATTTCCTATCAATCTCCAATTGGTTATAGATTTTAGGAGCTCTATACGTCCTGGGATAATTATACTAATTCATAATTCCTTATTTCAAATAATGTTATACCTTGTTAGTCATTTTAGGATTAAAAATAATAGTCTACTAAGAATAAGCCATCTAGTGGCCAAATATCAAAATTGCGATTAATGATTTTTTGTTGTTGTTGATTTTGTTGTATATAATAAATTGGTTATTTATCTTTTAAACCAGAAATTTTTATTGTTGCATAATTTTGGTTTTGTACATGGATCTCTTCTAAAACTTATCAAGTGTATTATGTCCACTTGTTTAAGATTTCCTTGAGTTATTTTAATTCATTATATATTTAATTGGTTAATAATTGGTTATCATTTAATTAATTATTGATTAATTAAAAGTACATAAGGCTCTGCCTTATATCTATCTCAACAAATCCCCTTTGCTCGTTTTCACATTAGACCCCTTTTTTCTGTTGATCATCTTGTCAGTATGGCATCCTTTAAGCAGGATTTTGATCTGTCTTCTCTGGCCAGACGGTCTTTCTTGTGGAGACTGGACTCCAGGAACTTTTTGGGGGATAGGTCCTTTCTGCCCCCGTGCTGAGACATGGTCTTTGCACATGCCAGTGTACCGTTTGGGGAGACTTCTGGAAGGCCCTGAGGTTCCAGGGAAGATGGGGCCCACTGGAGGCCCAGGATTCTATCAACTTCCTGGAACTGAGGGCGAACAGGTTGGTTCTTCTTTCCTGACAACTCACCTTCAGGTTGGACTGTTCTGATCCGCTCAGACGTCCAGTAGGCGGTTGTCTATATCAATCGTCAGGGGGGTACTTGGGGCAAGTGAGCAATCACAAATTTTTCAGACTTTGTCTCTGGTTCTGTATGGTCTATGGTCTTCGCTTCGGATACCTTGGCTTTCCCTTGAACGGAGTTCGGTTTCTCTATGAGTTCCCTCTGTTCCTCTCCTGGGCAGGGTTATGTGTACCATAGCCCAGGAGCGGGTACCAGACACCCTGGTGGCCTTCTTGGCTGTTGAGACTTCCATCTTATGGCCTAGCGGTTGCCTGCTTCTGTTGATACCAGGATTAGGGCCAGGAAGAAGTCCTCGTACCTTGTCTATTACAGGGTCTGGCATGCTTTCATTGACTGGTGGAACGCCAAGTCTCTTGCCTGTAGGCTGTTTTCTATTTCCAGGATTCTGGAATTCTTGCAACTTGGTTGAATTTAGACCTTCATCTGTTTTTAGGTCTGGAAAACTCTTTTCCAATGAGCCTTTGCCATTCTCTGGCTTGGGCATGTTTTTTCCAGGGTGTTTCTCACATGCGTCCACCCAGGTAGCCTTGCTATCTGTCTAGGATCTGAATCTGGTGCTGCTTGCTATGCAGGGGCCTCCTTTTGAGTCTATCTGTAAGGCCACCTTGCCCTTTTTTTGGTTCCTAGAGTAGCCCCTTTTTTTATGGCTATCGCTTCTGTAAGGCAAGTTCTGAGTTAGCTGCATTTTTTTTTTCATTAAAACTTCTTATTTTGAGTGTCTTCAGGCTTAGGCGGTGTTAGGCTTAGACCAGATCTTGGCCTATGGTTGTGTCTGCCCTTCATCTCATTCAGGGCATTGTCTTGCCTTCATTGTGTCCCAATCCTGCTAATTCCATGGAGTGGACTCTGTATTCTATGGATGTGGTCTGGGCTCTGATGCTCTAACAGACTTTTAGGAAGTCTGATGTTCTGTTTATTTTCACTTTGAGTCTAGGAAGGGTTTGCCTCCTGCTGAATCCACTGTCGGTAAGTGGATCCGTCAGGCGGTGGTTCAAACCTATTCTGCTAAGGGGTAGATTCCTCCCTTTAGAGTGACTGCTCATTCCACGCGTGCTATTGGGGCCTCTTGGGCTTTCAGCACCAGGCTTTTGTAGAACAAGTTTGTAAGGCCGCTACTTGGTCTTCTGTTCATACTTTTTCTGAGTTTTACATGGTTGATGTTAAGGCCTCAGCTGATTCTGCTTTGGGCTGCAAGTTTTTCAGGTGGTAGTGATTTAAACTACTGGCTGTTACTCATTGGGGATCCCACCCTATTCTGGACACTGCTTTTGGATGTCCCATCTGTTATGAATACCGAAGCAGGCCGTGCCATGCAATAAAGAAAAAAGCTATTCTGTGAGTACTCACCAGTAGAATTGTTTTTGTTCTTGCATGGCACGGCCTGCTTCGCCCCACCCTTGTTATAGTTGTCTCTTTATGGTGATTGTTCCAAGTTAAATTGGGATTTATTAGCTTTTTTTTTTTATTTTTACATTTTTACCTTTATTCTCTCCCAGCTTCTTGTCTTGTTGGTTAATCCTGTTTTTATAGGGAGCCGGGAGCTGCCACAGCTTTCTGCAGTACACTGCGCCACCTTGTGGCGGAATAACCCAACTGTAATGTATACTGAAGCGGGCCGTGCCATGCATTAACAAAAACAATTCTACAGGTGAGTACTCACAGAATTGCTTTTTTGCCCCTCTGTAGTGAGTCTAATGTAGCGGGGGGGCGTGTGTGGATTAGAGCCTGCTCTCCTATTGGACAACTCCCCTCTGCAGGTTTGGCTGTGGGCGAAGTTTTTCTTCCCGCCCTTGGCCTGTACTGTGTGGCCTGTGTCAGTCGCTGCAGAGCTGACGCCGGAGATGGAGGTTCTCCAGCCACTTGTCTGTGCCTCACGTCGCAGGCTGCTGGCACTTGTAGTCCACACGCAGTATGCAGAGCCGGGTGGTGCACTGGCTCTTGTAGTCCATTTCTGGCCAGACCAATGCCTTTGGGAAGGCGGGGGGACCATGCTGCAAGGTAGGAAGGGTTTCACACATCTTTTTATCCAGGCCCCCCCCCTCCGGGCATCCCAAATCAGGGTGCTCCACTTTTTGAAACCGTTTATACTCAGTAGCAACGTGAAAAATGCAGAACAAAAATACCATTCTGTGATTACTCACCTGTAGAATGAACATTATAAGTATGCATCACACCCAGCTCCGGTAATGATTATTCACGTCTGGGTTATAGTCCACAAGAGGGCGCTTTACTGCAGAGATGGCAAAAAAGAGGCCCCTCCCGGTCCATATATATACCCGGGACCTCCCACTCATTCCCCAGTATATGTAAGCAGTAAGGGAACCAGGAAAAGCCAATAACAAAATTAACGGAAAAGAGGGGAAACGGGTATGCACAGCCCCTATGTAAAAGAGCAGTGTAGGTGCAGGCCCTGGGAAAACACTATTTGGACCACAGAGAGAAGGAGCTCCAGAGCTGCTCCCCCAAACCCAGAATAGAGGTCGCACACTCTATCATTTGCAATACAAAATACCATTTTGTGATTACTCAACTGTAAAATGGGTATTATAAGTATGTCACACACCCCACTTCATTTACTCATTATTATTACACTTGGGTTAACTCACCGCTAGGTGGCGCAGTTGCAGAGATCTCCAAAAAAGCAGCAAGCCCCTCCCGGTCCATACATACCTGGTACCTCCCATCAATTCCCCAGTGTTAAAACAGCAGTAAGACAAGGTACCAGGAACAAACAAATGTAACCCTCAACTGTAAATAACAAAACTTCACCATATAAGGAACCAGGATACCAAAAGAGGGCGGGTGAAGTGGGGTGTGTGACATACTTATAATACCCATTTTACAGGTGAGTAATCACAAAATGGTATTATTCTAAGTATGTCACACACCCCACTTCATTTACTCATTATTATTACACTTGGGACATCCAACAGCAGTGTCCAAAAGAGGGCGGGTATCCAAACCAGGCAATAATGCAGATAAAACTCAAACCACTGCAGCCTGCAGAACCTTACGGCCAAACACAGCATCCGCCGAGGCCCGCACATCAACCTTGTAAAACTTGGAAAAGGTGTGAACCGAAGACCAGGTAGCGGCCTTACAAACTTGCTCAACCGAATCCTGGTGCTGAAAAGCCCAGGACGCACCAACCGCACGAGTAGAATGAGCAGTAACACGAAAAGGGGGATCCTTCCCCTTGGCAGAATAGGCTCCAACAATCACCTGACGAATCCATTTGCTAATGGAAGACTTAGCCGGAGCCAAACCCTTCCTAGGCCCACAAGGCACTACGAAAAGGGCATCAGTCTTACGAAAGGAAGACGTAGCACGCAAATAGTACCTAACACAACGCACAACGTCCAAGCAGTGCAACGCACTCTCCTTATCATACCTAGGCTTAGGACACAAAGAAGGAAGAACAATGTCCTGATTAAGATGAAAAGCAGATACCACCTTAGGAAGAAAATCTGACTTGAAACGAAAGACCACTTTGTCCTGATGCTTCTCAAAATAAGGAGCATGAATCGACAAAGCTGCCAACTCCGAAACACGCCGAACCGAAGTGATGGCCACCAAAAAGACAACCTTCTGAGTCAGAGTGGACAAAGCAATATCCTGCAAAGGCTCAAAAGGAGGAGCCTGTAATGCAGAAAGCACCAAATTCAAATCCCAAACTGGGAGCAAAGGCTTCCTAAGAGGCAGCAGATGCGAAACCCCCTGGAAGAAAGTCTTAACCAAAGAATGGCTAGCAAAAGACCTCTGGAAAAAAATAGACAAGGCAGACACCTGCCCCTTCAAGGTACTCAGCTGGAGACCAGAATCCAGCCCTGATTGAAGAAAATCCAAAATCCGAGAAATAGAAAAGACCCGGCATGGCAAAGATCTAGCCTCACGCCAATCAATATAAGATCTCCAGACCCTATAATAGATGGAAGAGGAAGACCTCTTCCTAGCACTAACGAGAGTCTGAATGACCGAATCCGAAAGACCCTCCTCCTTCAAGATGGAGGTTTCAGCAGCCAAGCCGTTAAAGCCAGCGTTGGTAAACTGGGGTAACACAGTTGACCCTGAGTGAGCAGATCTGGCCGAAGAGGCAGATTGAACTGATCCACTGCCAGACGAACGATGTCTGCGAACCACACCCGCCTTGGCCACCTTGGTGCCACGAGAATGGCGGGAACTCCTTCCTGAACTAGCTTTCGCAGAACCCTGCCTAGCATGGGAATCGGAGGAAACAGATACAGGAACCCCAGATCCTTCCAGCTCAAGGCCATGGCATCCGCCGCCAGAGCCAGAGGGTCCCGAGACAGCGACACGAATGTCGGAAGCTTGTGATTGTGACGAGAGGCAAACAGATCCACCTCCGGCGTCCCCCACCGAAGACACATGGACCGAAACACATGGGGATGGAGAGACCATTCCCCCCGGCGGGACGAGCACCTGCTCAGGAAGTCCGCCTCCGTGTTCTCCACTCCTGGAATGTACACTGCCGAAATGCAAGGGACATACGTCTCCGCCCAAACCAGAATCAGAGACACCTCTCTGAGGGCACCCAGACTGCGAGTCCCTCCTTGGTGATTGATGTAAGCAACCGCCGTCTGATTGTCCGATCGAACCTGAACCGGCAGGCCCTGCAAATGATGCGTCAAGTGAGACAGAACCAATCTGATGGCTCGCAACTCCAGAACATTGATGGGCAAGTGGGCCTCCTGAGGGTCCCACTGCCCCTGAAACTGAAGATCCTTACAGAAACCTCCCCATCCTGACAAGCTGGCATCCGTGGTGACAGTTTCCCAAAGCGAAGTCAGAAACGACCTGCCCTTCAAAAGATTGTCCGAGACCAACCACCACCGAAGAGACTGCCGAACTCGAGGGGACATCCGGAAGGACCGATCCAACGACCTCGGGCGTCTGTCCAAAGACGCCAAAAGATGAAGCTGCAGCGTCCTCGTGTGAAACTGTGCGAAGGGAACTGCCTCGAACGAGGCCACCATCAACCCCACCAATCTCATCCCTAGCCGAATGGACGGGTGAGGATTGGAAAGAAGAAGCTGAGCCAATTCCTGAATCAAAATACCTTGTCCTGAGGGAGAAACACTCTGTGCTGGCAAGAGTCCAAGGACATCCCCAGAAAGGTCACCACCCTGGCCGGAACCAGCGAGGACTTGGGGTAATTGATCACCCAGCCGAACCTCTCTAACATAGACACCACCGTGCTGGTGTCCCCTTCCGCCTGACTGAAGGAAGGAGCCATGATGAGAAGATCGTCCAGGTAAGGAACAATGCGAATCCCCTGAGCTCTGAGCAGGGCCATCACCCCTGCCAATACCTTGGTGAACACTCTCGGTGCCGAGGTGAGACCGAATGGGAGAGCCACAAACTGAAAGTGCCGATCCTCCACCACAAAGCGAAGAAACCGCTGATGAGCCGGAAAGATCGGAATGTGGAGGTACGCGTCCTTGATGTCTATGGACGTCATAAAGTCCCCCTGCCGAAGCGAGCCGATCGCCGACCGCAAGGTCTCCATGCGAAACTTCCGGGGACGAATAAACCTGTTGAGAAACTTCAAATCCAGGATCGGACGGAACGACCCGTCCTTCTTGGGTACGGTGAACAGATTGGAGTAATATCCCCGCCCCACCTCTGAAGGAGGGACCGGACAAATGACCGCCAAATCCACGAGATTCTGAACCGCCGCCAGCAGCCCCTGCGCAGCCACCGGGTCCAAAGGAACCCGAGACCTGAAAAACCTTGGAGGAGGGCGGGACTCGAACTCCAACTTGTAACCGGCCGACACCACCTCCTGAATCCATCCTGGTCCCATACCCGGGAGAAGAGTCGCAACCGTCCCCCCACCCGCACGGGTGAGGGCGCCCCATCATTGCTGAGCGGGCTTGGCAGCTGACTTGGGCTTGGCAGCTGACTTGGGCTTGGCGCCCCAGGCGTGAACGGGACGGCCACGGCCTTTACCCCTATTCCAACCCGCACCCCTGGAAGCCGAGAAGCCCGCACTCCTGCCGGCTCTGGCTCCCCGAAAGGACGGATTGAAGGGGGCCGCCCCCCGAAGGGGGCCGCCCCCCGAAAGGAACGGCGAAACTTCTTGCGCTGAGGCAGCCTACCTCCCTTGGCCACAGAATCCAGCTTTTCACCAAAAAGCCTCAAACCCAGAAAGGGAAGAGCCGTGAGAGATCTTTTAGAATTAAAGTCAGCCGTCCACTGTCTCAACCACACGGATCGGCGAATAGCCACCAACAGGGCAGAAGCCCTGCCACACATCAACATAGCATCATCCTGAGCGGCCAGAATAAATGACAAGAAGGAGTCACAACGCTTAAGCGCAAGAAACTCATCACCCGAGGGATCAAGATCCACACATAAATCCCTGACCATGGACCTAACCGCCAAGGCCAAAAGAGCCGAAGCACAAACAGGCCTCAAAACCGAACCCGCACAGACGAAACCATGGCGGGCCAGCTGATCAATCCGGCGATCCTCGCCATCCTTAAGATAAGTAGTGTCAGGAAAATGAACAGCCGCCGAATTAGACAGTCCCAAAACCGGAGCATCCACCTCGGGAGGGACAGACCAAAGTTTCAGCAAGTCCGCCGGAAAGGGATACTTCTTATCCCAGCTAGGCGGTACCCCGACGAGCCGTGTAGGATGCTCCCACTGCTTAAGGACAACGTCCTCGAAATGCTGTTGACTGGGGAACTCCAGACTCTGCTTGGAGCCCCCAAAGAGCTGGCCCTTAGGCCGAGGAGCAACCTCGGGAGGATCCAAATCCAAAACCTCAAACATTTGGGTCAAAATAGAAGGCGTATCAGGGGCGGGACCATCCACCTGGTCCCCCTCAGCACCCAGCACCTGCTGGCCCTCTGAATCATCCAATTCTTCCACAAGCTCACCCTCTTCGAGGGGACGGTCCGACCAATCCAGGTCCTCAATCACTTCCTCCTCCGAGTCCGGCGGAGGCGGAGATAGGTGTTTACGCTTGGCCGTAGCCTTCTGTGCGGACATGGTGGAAAACATTTTCTCGAGGTTGGCCAACCGGGCGCACACCTCCGATTGCGAATCCCCACCCGTGACCACGTCACACGGGGTCCGGAACAGGCGAGGAGGAGAGGGAGATGGCGCGGACGATGACGTACCAGGCACCGGAGTGCTGGACTGGCGCTCAATGCTCCGCTGCGCACATGGAATGCATACAATGACATCATCCCCCGGGAGCGGAGTCCCACAACCCCCACACAGCCTAGATTGTCCCGAAGGATCAGATCCGGTATCCCTGGCAGCCTCCATATGGTGAAATTATGGTATTCGCAAACCTAGGGATTTACGCAGTAAGCAACCCAGGATGCCCCCTTTAATAAGGTCTAGCTAAGAATTTTCACTACCCTGACCACGGGGAAACCTAATAACTTTATATATATATATATCTAGATATATATATATCTATATATCCCAAATTTTATTCCCCCCAACAGGCCAGGTATGTAAGACCGGGAGAGCCCAACAGGAAGGGGTCCCGGGATCTGGAAGACACAAAGAAAGACAACAATCATTCCAGGCACATGCTAACATATGTAGAAAACAACAGGCGAAAATATGTGAGCAAACATATGTACAGTCATGAATATATATAAATATATAAGCAAGCACAATCAAAAGACACCCCGGGCTCCAGAGCCTGCCATCACTCCAAAACGGGAGTGAGAGAGGAAGAGACCAAGGGGATCATCACAGCGTGGGGCTAACAACACTCCCGCCCCACGCAACCAAACCCCACACACAACTCCCAAATGAAGGCAAAGAAGTGGGGAGACCAACCTCACGTGTAAGTGATTGACAATGGCGGCCGCACAGCGCAACTCAGGGGAGAGGAGGAGGAAGAAGGCCGTGTGCAACAAGAACCGTGGGAGCCGATGGGGCCCCGCCCCCCCTGACGTGCTGCCAATCGCGCGAAACCGCGCGTCACCAAGTGACCCGCCCCCCCAACCGCGCCGCGCGTCAGGCCCTGCGAGGGCCGCGCAGCGAACAGCCGGCGGGAAATGACAACGTGCGCACAAAGCCCACACACACACACACAGAGAGAGAGACGCGCTCACTCTCTCTCTCTCTCACTCACAACCCCGCAGACACGAGCAGTACAGCAAGCGCCCGCGGGGCGCGGACCCAAAACACCTCCATATCGCGGTCCCGCGGCGCAAAGCCCCCCGAGGGGGAAAAACCGGCGCCAAAGAGTGTCCCCCCCACGTGAAACAGACCCCCACAGGGCCCCGGGCCCAAAACGCACTCCCGGAACCGCCGCAGGGCATGCCAGATTACTGAAGGAGAGGGGGGGGGAGCGGAGCGGAGCACAAGGACCACAAGCATGCCAAGGAACAACCAGGAATAAAGGCACTAACATTCCCTGACTACCACTAAAGACCAGGGGCATCCCACATCCGGATCACCACTCCGGGAATCCCGCTATGCCCCACAAAATGGGGTCGAGCGGAGGAGCTAATCTCCTGGGCACGACCTACAGCCAAGGCTGGCTGGCATGGGGAGTACACAAAAAGGGTCGGGCAGCAATAGACCATGGGGGGGGGGCCGGGGTGATACCCCGGCTACCTGCAAGCAGGAGACTTCTTTCTTCTGTCTTGTCGCCACCTTGCAGAGAACAACACTGGGGAATTGATGGGAGGTACCAGGTATGTATGGACCGGGAGGGGCTTGCTGCTTTATTGGAGATCTCTGCAACTGCGCCACCTAGCGGTGAGTTAACCCAAGTGTAATAATAATGAGTAAATGAAGTGGGGTGTGTGACATACTTAGAATACACTATTTATTCAATACGTGTATAATTAAAAACAGCAAATGGCTTGATACACATTTAGACTAACATACATGTAAGATTAAAATTGTCCCAATGCCACAATGTACCGTGGTAGGGCCCAAGAAATGTTAAAAACAGATGGTACCAGGCAATAACCCAGACAAAAAAGGGAAAGGAGAAATGGGGAGAAACTGGGGCTGCGTGAATATAATCAAATACTGCACAAATATTATAATATATCTAGCTAGAGAGCCAGTGCCAGGCACTGGACACTTGGCCCAAAGAAGCTAAATGCACGTGAGTGACACCGTGCAGCCAAAGCGGCAGTGGGACCAACGCGCACCAGGCTCAGCCACACCAGTGAAGTGAGCAAGAGAAATACAGTGCAGGTGATAAAGAATGTATACATGGTGAATCAAGCAAGTGGAGAAGGAGTGAAGAAGATAGCAACAAGTGCCAAACAAAGGAAGGGTGTGCATAAAGCAAGCAGGGGGTGTAAGTGAGATGGGAGTGAAGTGAATGACAAAAGTGGGCAAAATGAAGTGAAAACGAAACAAAGAAGTGTGAATGAATCAGGGGCGCAGGGCAACCACAGCCACTAGAGCGGCGCCCGGGTACACATACCTCTAATGAACATTCAAAAATAACCATGAATCAATACATCACCACTCAGGTGCATGAACGGCAAGCCGTATTCTCCCCCGCTCCTCTCAAACACTGACGCGCTGCGTAGTGCTGACACTACTTCTCAAGGGTCAATAACAAAATTAACAACATTAACAAGGAAAAAATTCACCATATAGAGGATCCAAGAATACAAACTCAGGGCGGGACGGAGCAGGGTGTGATGCATACTTATAATATCTATTCTACAGGTGAGTAATCACAGAATGGTATTATTCCAAGTATGCATCACACCCTGCTCCGGTAATGATTAATCACGTCTGGGACATCCAGTAGCAGTGTCCAACAACGGGTGGGTATCCCAAAAAAAAGGCAACAATGCACAGTTCAAACCACTGCAGCTTGCAGAATCTTGCGGCCAAAAACAGCATCCGCTGAGGCCCGAACATCAACCTTGTAAAACTTGGAGAAAGTGTGAACAGAAGACCAAGTAGCGGCCTTACAAACTTGTGCAACAGAGGCCTGGTGCTGAAAAGCCCAAGAAGCCCCAACAGCACGAGTAGAATGAGCAGTGATCCGGAAAGGGGGATCCCTCCCCTTGGCAGAATAGGCCCTAACAATAGCCTGACTAATCCATTTGCTAACGGTAGACTTGACGGGCGCCAAACGCTTTTATAGGACCAGAGGGTACAACAAACAAGGCATCCATTTTCCTGAAAGGCGCTGTAGCCACCAGGTAGTATTTCAAGTTTCTGACGACATCCAGAGAGTGCAGAGCCCTCTCCTTGTCATTACCAGGATTAGGGCACAAGGAAGGAAGCACAATGTCCTGACTGAGGTGAAAGGCAGAGACAACCTTAGGCAAGAAGTCAGGTTTAAAGCGAAAAACCACCTTGTCCTGGTGTCTTTCAAAGTAGGGGGCCTGAATGGACAGAGCCGCCAACTCAGAAACACGCCGGACAGAAGAGATAGCCACCAGGAAGACAACTTTCAAGGTGAGAATAGACAGTGCAGCCTCATGCACTGGTCAAATTGAGGACCCTGAAGGGCAGACAATACCAAATTCAAATCCCAAACCAGCAACATGGGTTTGCGGGGAGGGTACACATGAGTGACCCCCTGGAAAAAAGTTTTGACCAAAGGATGAAGAGCGAAGGACCTCTGAAAGAAAACCGCCAGGGCGGAAACATGCCCTTTCAGAGTACTGAGCTGAAAACCCATGTCCAGGCCATGTTGAAGGAACTCCAGAATCCGAGGGATGGAGGACACCCGACAAGGGAAGGCCCTAGCCTCACACCAGTCAATATAGGTCTGCCAAGTCCTATAGTAGATATTAGAGGAAGACTTCTTCCTAGCCTTGAGCAGAGTCTGAACCACAGCCTCAAAAAGACCCTTTTCTTTTAGGATGGAGGTTTCAGCAGCCAGGCCGTCAAAGCCAGCGTTTGTAAATTGGGGTAACAGAGCCGTCCTTGCGTGAGCAGATCCGGAATCAGAGGCAGCCTGTAATGATCGACCACCAACTGCACGACATCTGTGAACCACACCCATCTTGGCCACCTGGGGGCCACCAGGACAGCTGGCACTCCTTTGTGAACCAGCTTGCATATGACCTTGCCCAGAAGGGAAAACGGAGGGAAGAGTTACAGGAGACCGAACCCCTGCCAGGACAGAGACATGGCATCCACTGCCAGAGCCAGAGTATCCTGGGACAGTGATACAAAAGCTGGGAGATTGTGATTGTGACGAGAGGCAAACAGATCCACATCCAGCATCCCCCACCTGCGACAGAGAGTTAGGAAGACCTCATTGATGAGGGACCATTCCCCCCCCCCCCCCCCCCGGCGAGAGGCCCGTCTGCTCAGGGAGTCCGCTTCCAGGTTCTCCACACCCGGGGTTTAAACCGCTGAAATGCACAGAACATTGCTCTCGGCCCAAGACAGAATCAACTACACCTCCCGGAGGGCACTCTTGCTGCAAGTCCCTCCCTGATGATTGATGTAAGCGACCGCAGTCCGGTTGTCAGAGCGAACCTGAACCGGCAGGCCCTGGAGGTGAGGCGTCAACTGCGCAAGCACCAACCGAACCGCCCTCAGCTACAGAACATTGATGGGGGTGTGAGCCTCCTGAGCCCCTGAAATTGATGGGCTCTCCAGTAGCCACTAAAAACCATATTGCATGTGATAGCCCCATTTATCCCGATTACAACGGTACCACATATGTATCGATAGCCCCCCATTCTTGCCCTGGAGACCCCCCAAAGTGAAAATAGCACTTTAAAACATTTGCAAATAAAATACAACTATTATCCACACTATAAACATGACATAGGGTCCCCCCTCCCGGGGGGGGGGGGGGGGTATTTTTTGGGGGTCATTTTAAGAGTTAGGGTTAGGCTAACCCTAACCCTCAAAAATCCCCCCAAAAATGACATAGGGTCCCCCCTTTTTTGGGTGATTTTTAAGGGTTAGGGTTAGACTAACCCTAACCCTTAAAATTCCCCAAAAAATGGGGAGCCCCCCCTCCCCCTATGTAATTTTTGAGGAATTTTAAGGGTTAGGCTACGTCATGACCTTACGTCATTTTTTTTTTCCTTTAAGGGTTAGGGGGGCTAACCCTAACCCTTAAAATAAAAAAAAATGACGTAGGGTCCCCCCTCCCAGGGGGGGGGAACCCATTTTTTTTTTCAATTTTAAGGGTTAGGGTTAGGCTAACCCTAACACTAATCCTAACCCTTAAAATTTAAAAAAAAAATTGACGTGGGGTCCCCCTTACCCGTCATAACCAGCCCGGGACCAGCTACGGGGGCTTGTAGGAACAGAGTTGGGGGGCCAGCTTTTTTGGCCCCCCACCCTGCAGCCTACTAGCCCACATACCCTGTGTGGGACCGGGCTCTTCTGCCCCCCCCCTGGACTTTGGGGAGGTAGGTAATTTTGGGGGTGCAGGGGTTAATGGCAAGTCACCCGCTAGTTGCAGGTGGCTTGCCAGACCCCAGCCTTGTGAACTGGTACAGGGGTCTCATGGACCCCTTACCAGTTCACAAAGGGTTAACAGTAAAAAAAAAAAAAAAGACAAGACACAATAATTTTATTTATTAAAAAAAAAAAAAAAACTTTACTCACCTCACCCGATTGTCAGCCAGCTGTCAGATGCCCTGGTGATCGCTGGCTAGAGGAGGGGGGGGGGGGGGCAGGGGATCAGAGCATCCCCTGCCCCTCCACTGCTCTGCCCAGCGATCACCAGGGCATCTGACAGCTTAGCAGAGGAGAGCCGGGACGACACCCGGGAGTGACGTCATAAGCCCCGCCCCCCAAAGGGATGGGGCTTAATTTCAAGATGGCGGCGCCCGTCGGGAGCAGAGGGGGAGAGCCCTTTCAGGCTCTCCCCTGAAGCTGAAGAGCCCCCCCCCCCCCCCCGTGAAGAGAAGACCCAGAGGGAGGCAGCACGACTGCAGGTAAGTAAATGTCTTTTTTTTTACAGTTAGCAGCTGCTGCTGCCAAAGCGGGGGGGGCGGCCTATTCCGGGGCCTCTCCAAATTAAAGGGGAGACCCGTCCGGATCCAACGAGGAGTCAGGTGAGTATTTTTTATTTTTCGTTTCGTTCGTAGCAGTGGGGAAAGTCAGGCACGTAGATTCTACGTGCTTGGCACTTAAGTGGAGTGGAAGCAAGCACGTAGACTCTACGTGCTTGGCACTGAAAGGGTTAAAGGGAAGCCCCGTGAGCTCCTTCTTAGCAGCATTGGCAGCTGCCCACTGTCGTAACCAGACCGAGCGGCGGATAGAGACTACCAATGCCAAGGTCCTGCTACACATCCGAATGGTGTCATCTAAGGCAGATAATACATAAGTGATGAAAACTTACATTGTGACAGGGCTCTCAACTCCGCACTAGAAGGATCCTCATGGGAGCCATCCAGGAGGCCCCTGATTAAGGTCCTAATAGCCACGGCCATGATAGCAGAAGCACAAACCGGGTGCAGGGCCGAACCCGTACAAGCAAAGGCATGAGAGGCCAGTTGGTCAATACGTCGTTCCTCACTATCCTTCAAGGTAGTGGAATCAGGAGAATGCACGACGGACGTACTGGACACTCCCAGGACGGGGGCATCCACCTCGGGGGGAGTTGACCAATGTTTGACCACATCAGTGGAAAAGGGATACCTCCTATCCCACCCCTTAGGGATACCAGGAAGCCTGCTAGGCTGTTCCCATTCCTTAAGAATCAGATTGTTAAAATGCGTCTGATCTGGGAATTCCAACCGTGGCTTAACGGTACCAAACAACCCCCCCTTTTGCAGAGGCACCGCCGCAGGAGGGGAAATGGCAAGTACCTCAAATATTTAGGTAAGGAGCCTATGGGTGTCGTCAGCATCCCCATGCTCTGTACCAGCATCAGCGCCAAGGTACTGCTGATCATCAGAGAAATCGGAGTCTGAGATTAATTCCCCCTCCTCAAGTGGGGTATAGTCAGACAAATCAAGAAAATCGTCATAATCGGAAGCAAAGGCCGGCGCAACGTGCGCCATGTGCCGCCTTTTAGCTGGAGCCTTCCTGGCTGCAGAGCTAGCAATCATTTTCTCAATATTGGCCAGTCTAGCGCAAACATCGGATTGTGACTCCCCGCTAGTGTTAATATCACTAAGGGTCATAACCATGCGCGGAGGTGTGGGGGATGAGACCAGCGGAGCTGATCCAGCTGCACGGGGCCCAGATTGCAGTGCAACATGGCACACAAATCTGCACATTATTGCCCACAAGGGATGCCCCACATACCACACACAGCCGGGATTGCCCCGAGGGGACCCAGAGCGCAGAATCCTGGGAAGCCTCCATATGGTGATTAAGGTAGTTGCAATGACCAATGGGAATTACGCTGTTCAGCTACCCGGGATGCCCCTTAAATGTCCGTTAGTGGGAGGATTTAATATGGGCCAATGTTAAAAATGGTACCCCTTAAATTTGCGGGATAGGGCCACAGGACCGGGAGAAACCTCTAATTTGGGTTGTCCCGCCTGGAAGACATAATAGGGAAACCCACATAAGCAAAACAAGCAAGCAACCGCATACAAGTAGTTGTAGTTACAATACTAATACCTGTACAAATGATGCTGCCCGCAGAGCCTTAACAATCGCCTGGCAGCCACAATGACTGTGAAGGAACGATCAGAAACCTCACATATCCAAGTCTAAAGTTCTTCTTTAGCCCCCCTGATTACAAATGCACAAGTATTTTAGCGAGATGCAGGAAGGGATAATTAGCATGTATATGTGAACAGCTCAGCTCACAGACCGCCTGCTGGTCTTGTCACACCTCAAGCTGAGAAGATGCAGGTCAGGCTGTAGCTCAGTAAACCTCCTGCTGTGAATTTGGCCTGGCAAGAATTAAACCACAGACGAAGCGGCACCAACAGAATTTGGACCATAACTGCCCCCCCATGTGTCCTGGCGCCAAACCGATTACAGAATCAGAACCGGCTCACAAAACCGCATAAGGGCATAGTAAATTGCATTCATAGAAACAAAGCAAAAGCCCGTAAACTGAGAACTAAGGTTCTGGTCAGAATAAAAACCCGATTTCAGGACTCATTGCGAGCGTGGCATCCAGCCCGATAGTTTGGTACCGCTTACAAGGCCATGCGACCCCCCTGCTCCGAGTTATAGCTTCTAAAGGGTTCTAGGGCAAAAGCACATTTCAAAACGGTAGGAGGTGCCGGCCAATCCCACAGAGGGGAGGGGGGTGGAGAGCCCTGGCAGCATAAATAGGATGGTCGGAAACCAGGTAAGGGTCACTCAACTGGAGGCGGAGATGCAGCCAGCATACCAGGGGTGTCCATCATCATCATAAGATCTTGACACACCCCCTTGTGGAAGCTCTCATCATTACTACCCTGCAACTGCTTACCAAGGTAACTGCTATTGTTTTCTCTGTGTAACGCACTCTGTCCTGTAACCATCTCAGAATTGCATATTTGTATCACCTGTATCATTTCATATTACTTCATAGTTAAATGCTTGTTAACTCCTAGTGCGCCTAGTGCGCTTACAGCATTAAAACTTATATTTATTTTGAGCGGTCTGCTTTGCCTTAAACCAAAAATCTGTGTGTCCGTGGCTTTGGGCCTGGTAACCCTGATAGGAGGGATCGGACAAAGGGTTTCGGGAACCCAATCGGTGGGCACGGAGGTCCCTGGCTTGTAGTCGGACCTGCCAGCACTAGTCAGCACAAGCACACACACTCAAACACACATACAAGTGAAAGTAAAACAGCATACACAAAATTACAATTGACTGACCGCCCCCACCCCCCACCTAACCGGGAACAGGGAGGCAGGGGGAAAGCCCAAGGTTACATTTGGGTCCATGTAATGAGGGCTAGAAAAAACGGACAGGGCATCCCATATCAGGATTTCCAACCTGAACCGCCTTCCCTTTGGTGGGGGATTTGCAGTGGAGCAAGGCTCCGTTTGTAAAAACACCTCTAATAGGTGCTGCCTCCCATCACCCGGACCCTGCAGCCATAGCTGGGAGGCATTATAAAATGGCCCGGGTGGGAATAGGACAAAAGGGCCGGGGGCTGTGCAGCCAGGCTTACCTGTAAGGAGAGACAGAGCCATCATCTTGACCGTCGACGCCGACTGCAGAGACTAAACTGGGGAATGAGTGGGAGGTCCCGGGTATATAAGGACTGGGAGGGGGCTCTTTTTTGCCATCTCTGCAGTAAAGCGCCCTCTTGTGGACTATAACCCAGACGTGGTTAATCATTACCGGAGCAGGGTGTGATGCATACTTGGAATACCCAGAGCGGCCACTGGTCTTCCCCTGGGTATCCCAGATCAGGATGCCCCACTGTGTGAAACCCTTCCCCCTTAAAGTGGACCAACACCCAGGATTTTGACTTCGGTGGGGCACCCCGATCGGTGCCCCGCTGTGTGAAACCCCCCAGAAAGCCCCAAAAACTCACCTCTCCCCGCTCCCACGTGACCGCTGCAGCCAATCTCCGCCGACGGACAAGAGGGAGGCAGCGACGGACAAGAGAGCGCGCCCGCCGCCGCCTCCCACGCGTCCCTCTTACAGGGAGCGTGCCCGCACCGGCCATTCACAAACGGCCGGCGCGGGTGCGCGTCCTGCTAGAGGGACGCGCGGGAGGCGGGCGCCGCTGGATCGAGGAGCAGGTAGGGATTTAGGGGTTTCTGGGGGGTTTCACACAGCGGGGCACTCCCGATCGGGGTGCCCCGCAGTCAGGGAGCCGATCAGTCCGGGAATCTTATAGATATAGGCTGATTGGGGGAGGGTGTTGGTCCACTTTAAAGTGGAAATGAACCCAGAGCGGCCAATGATCTTCCACCTGGGCATTTGTTCCGCTTTAAGGGAGGGAGTCGGCCATTTTTCATGTTGCTACTGAATAAAAGGGGTGTCACACAGTGGGGCGCCCCGATCTGGGATTTCCAGGGGGGGAGATCAGTGGCCGCTCTGGGTTTTGTTCTGCTTTAAGTGAGGGAATCCGCAATTTTTCACATTGCTACTGAGTAATAAGTGTGAGCAGCGCTGTGTTACTTTAATATTACCATTTTGTGATTATTCACCTGTAAAATGGGTATTATTGGTGTGTCACACACCCCGACTCACCTTAAATAATAACAGTAGGGTAATACTCACCACAAGGTGGCGTTGTGCAGAGAGAAGTCGAAAACAAGCCCCTCCCGGTCAGCTTATACCTGGGACCTCCCACTCAATTTCCCAGTGTAATCGAAAAGCAGTATAAAAGTTACCAGAAGTTAAAAGGAACCCTCAACAAAACCAATGGTTCACCAAATAGAGGATCCAAGATACCAAAAAGGGCGGGTGTGAGTCGGAGTGTGTGACACACCAATAATACCCATTTTACAGGTGAGTAATCACAAATTGGTATTATTCTTTGTGTGTCACACACCCCGACTCACCTTAAATAATAACAGTAGGGACATCCAAATGCAGTGTCCACAAAAGGGCGGGTATCCAAAAAGGCAAAGATGCAATTCAAACCACTGCAGTCTGCAGAATCTTGCGGCCAAACGCAGCATCAGCTGAAGCACGCACATCAACCTTGTAAAACTTAGAAAAGGTGTGAACCGAAGCCCAAGTAGCAGCCTTACAAACTTGTTCAACAGAAGCCTGGTGCTGAAAGGCCCAGGACGCCCCAACAGCACGAGTAGAATGAGCAATGATACAAAATGGGGGAACCTTCCCCTTGGCAGAATAGGCACCAACAATAGCCTGACGAATCCATTTACTAATGGAAGACTTAGCCGGAGCCAAACCCTTCCGAGGCCTGGAGGGCACAACGAAAAAGGCATCAGTCCTACGAAAAGAAGAAGTAGTACGCAGATAGCACCTAACACAACGAACAACGTCCAAACAGTGCAAAGCCCTCTCCTTGTCATTCTTAGGATTAGGGCACAAGGAGGAAAGAACAATGTCCTGATTTAAATGAAAGGCAGAAACAACCTTAGGGAGAAAGTCAGGTTTGACACGAAAAACCACTTTGTCCTGATGGCGCTCCAGGTAGGGCGCCTGAATAGACAAAGCCGCCAATTCCGAGACACACCTAACAGAAGTAATGGCCACAAGGAAGGCAACCTTCTGAGTCAAGGAGAAGAGAGCGACATCCGACAGGGGCTCAAAAGGCGGAGCCTGTAGAGCAGAAAGAACCAAATTCAAGTCCCAGACAGGGAGCAAGGGCTTCCTGGAAGGCCGCACATGCGTAACCCCCTGGAAGAAAGTCTTGACCAAAGGATGAAGAGCAAAGGCCTTCTAGAAGAAGATAGACATAGCAGACACCTGCCCCTTCAAGGTACTCAGCTGAAGACCAGAGTCCAAACCCGACTGAAGAAAATCCGACTCTCTGGACACAGAAAAGACTCTACAAGGCAAAGAACGAGCCTCACACCAATCGATGTAGGCCCTCCACGTCCTGTAATAGATGGTTGAAGAAGACCTTTTCCGGGCACAGATAAGAGTCCGAATAACAGAATCCGAAAGACCCTCCTCCTTCAAGATGGAGGTTTCAGCAGCCAGGCCGTCAAAGCCAGCGATTGTAAATTGGGGTAACGCAGCCGGCCTTGAGTGAGAAGATCCGGCCGCAGAGGAAGGACGAACTGGTCCTCCGCCAGCCTAACGATGTCCGCGAACCACATCCTTCTTGGCCACCTCGGGGCCACGAGAATGGCGGGCACCCCTTCCAGAGCCAGCTTTCTTAGAACTCTTCCGAGCAAGGGAATCGGAGGAAACAGGTACAGGAACTCCAGTTCCCCCCAGTTCAGAGACATGGCATCCATTGCCAGAGCCAGCGGATCCTGGGACAGCGACACAAAGGCCGGGAGCTTGAAATTGTGACGAGAGGCAAACAAGTCCACCTCCGGTGTCCCCCACCGGAGGCACAGAGACCGAAACACCTGAGGATGGAGGGACCACTCCCCCAGCCGGGAGGAGCTTCTGCTGAGAAGATCCGCTTCCGTGTTCTCCACCCCCGGGATGTAGATTGCCGACAGGCAAGGCACATGGGCCTCCGCCCAGGTCAGGATCAGGGACACCTCACTGAGAGCGCCCAGACTGCGAGTCCCTCCTTGATGATTGATGTAGGCAACCGCGGTCCAGTTGTCCGACCGTACCTGAACCGGAAGACCCTGAAGATGCAAGGTCAGCTGAAAGAGAACCAGCCGGATGGCCCTCAGCTCCAGAACATTGATGGGCAAGTGGGCCTCTCGAGGCCCCCCTGCCCCTGGAACTGAAAATCCTTCTAGAAACCCCCCCAACCCGATAGGCTGGCGTCCGTGGTGACAGTCTCCCAGAGCGGAGGCAGGAATGACCTGCCCCTCAAGAGATTGGCCGAAACCAACCACCATTGAAGAGACTGCCGGACCCGGGGGGACAGCTGGAAGGGACGATCCAACGACCGTGGTCGTCGGTCCCAAGACGCCAACAGATGAAGCTGAAGCGTCCGCGTGTGAAACTGAGCAAAGGGAAGGGCCTCGATGGAGGCCACCATCAATCCCACCAGCCTCATCCCCAGACGGATGGACGGCCGAGGATTGGCAAGAAGCAGCCGAGCCAAATCCTGAATCAGGAGGATCTTGGCTTGAGGCAGAAAGACACTGTGCCGACAAGAGTCCAGCGTCATTCCCAAGAATGACACCACCGTGGCCGGGGTCAGAGAGGACTTGGGGTAGTTTATCACCCCACCAAAGCTTTCCAGCGTGGAGACCACCGTTCCGGTGTCCGTCACCGACTGATCGAAAGAAGGGTCCATGATAAGAAGGTCGTCCAGATAAGGCAAAATCCGAATGCCTTGCACTCTGAGAATGGCCATGACCCCAGCCAACACCTTGGTGAAGGCCCTTGGAGCCGAGGTAAGGCCAAACGGAAGAGCTACGAATTGAAAGTGCCGATCCTCCACTACGAACCGGAGGAATCTCTGATGAGCTGCGCAGATGGGGACATGAAGATAAGCATCCTTGATGTCTATGGACATCATGAAATCCCCCTGCCGCAGAGAATTGATGGCAGACCGCAGCGTCACCATGCGAAACCTCCGGGGCCGGATGAACCTGTTGAGGAACTTGAGATCCAGAATGGGACGAACCGAACCGTCCTTCTTGGGAACAGTGAACAGGTTGGAGTAGTATCCCAGGCCCACTTCCTCGGGCGGCACTGGACGGATGACCGCCAGTTCCAGAAGGTTTCTTACCGAATCCCGAAGCCCCTGAGCAGCAGAAGGATCGGCGGGCACTCGGGACCGGAAAAACCGTGAAGGAGGACGAGACTCGAACTCCAGCTTGTAACCGGCCGACACTACCTCCCGGATCCAATTGTCCGGGACCAGCCGGTCCCAGACCTGGGAGAAGAGTCGTAGCCGTCCCCCCACCCGCACGGGTGAGTGCGCCCCCTCATTGCTGAGCGGGCTTGGCCGCAGGCTTGGCGCCCCAAGCATGACCTGGCCGGCCGCGGCCCCTTCCTCGATTCCAACCGGAGCCTCTGGAGGCAGGGAAGGAACCACGGCCCGATCTGGCTCTCCGAAAGGAGGGACTGAAGGAAGCCGCACCCCGAAAGGAACGACGCGGTTTCTTGCGCTGAGGCAACTTACCGCCCTTGGTGACTGAATCCAACTTGTCACCGAACAGCCGAAGCCCAACAAAAGGCAGGGAGGTCAGAGACCGCTTAGCACCGACATCAGCCGTCCATTGACGCAGCCAAACAGACCGACGGATAGCTACAAACAGGGCAGAAGCTCTGCCACACATGGCCATAGCATCATCAAGGGCCGTCAAAGCAAAAGAAGCAAAGGCCTCACACTGCTGAAGAGCAGCAAACTCATCACAAGACGAGTCCAAACCAGAGCTCAAGTCCCGAACCAAGGACCGAAGAGCCATAATGACAAGCGAAGAGGCACAAACCGGCCGCAGGGCCGAACCCACACTGACGAAACCATGGCGGGCCAGTTGATCGACACGGCGATCCTCGCCATCCTTGATGGTAGTGGTATCCGGAGAATGCAAAACCGAAGTATTGGAGAGCCCCAGCACCGGGGAATCCACAACAGGGGGCACACACCAAAGTTTGACCAGGTCCTCCGCAAAGGGATACCGCTTATCCCAGCTGGGAGGAGCCCCAACAAGGCGCGTGGGTTGTTCCCATTCCTTAAGCACAACACGTTCAAAATGTTGTTGCTTGGGAAAAACCAAACGCGGCTTAGGTAAGTCGTAAAGCTCACCCTTAGGCGGAGGGGCTGCCGCCGGCGGGTCCAGGGATAAAACCTCATACACCTTAGGTAAAACAGCAGGAGTATCAATAGGCACAACAGTAGCCGGATCTCCAGAAGCATCCGAAGAGCCCAAATCGTGCTCTTCCGAATCCTCATAGAGCTCCCCTTCCTCGGAAGGTGGACCATCAGACCACTCCAATGCCTCCGCCAAGGTGTCGGCGGGCAAGATTGGAGGGACAGCAAGGTGTTTGCGCTTAGCCGTAGCTTTCTGGGCTACCGAAGCGGTCAATAATTTCTCGAGAGCAGCCAGGCGACCGCACAACTCGGAATGCGAATCCCCACTCGTGACCAGGTCACCCGGGGTCCGGAACAGATGAGGCGGTGTGGGAGAAGACTGAGGTTGCGACGAGCCAGAAGCATTGTTACTGGTCAGACGCGCAAGATTCTGTTGAGCGCAAGGCGCGCACAGAAAAACATCATCACCAGGGAGCGGAGCCCCGCAACTCCGACACAGCCTGGATTGCCCCGAGGAGCTGTTTCCGGTATCACTGGAAGCCTCCATAACGGTGAACTTGTATGGTGTTCGCAATCACCAGGGGATTTACGCAGTAAGCTACCCGGGATGCCACTTTAATTAATGACCAAAGGATGAAGAGCAAAGGCCTTCTGGAAGAAGATAGACATAGCAGACACCTGCCCCTTCAAGGTACTCAGCTGAAGACCAGAGTCCAAACCCGACTGAAGAAAATCCGACTCTCTGGACACAGAAAAGACTCTACAAGGCAAAGAACGAGCCTCACACCAATCGATGTAGGCCCTCCACGTTCTGTAATAGATGGTTGAAGAAGACCTTTTCCGGGCACAGATAAGAGTCCGAATAACAGAATCCGAAAGACCCTCCTCCTTCAAGATGGAGGTTTCAGCAGCCAGGCCGTCAAAGCCAGCGATTGTAAATTGGGGTAACGCAGCCGGCCTTGAGTGAGAAGATCCGGCCGCAGAGGAAGGACGAACTGGTCCTCCGCCAGCCGAACGATGTCCGCGAACCACATCCTTCTTGGCCACCTCGGGGCCACGAGAATGGCGGGCACCCCTTCCAGAGCCAGCTTTCTTAGAACTCTTCCGAGCAAGGGAATCGGAGGAAACAGGTACAGGAACCCCAGTTCCCCCCAGTTCAGAGACATGGCATCCATTGCCAGAGCCAGCGGATCCTGGGACAGCGACACAAAGGCCGGGAGCTTGATATTGTGACGAGAGGCAAACAAGTCCACCTCCGGTGTCCCCCACCGGAGGCACAGAGACCGAAACACCTGAGGATGGAGGGACCACTCCCCCAGCCGGGAGGAGCTTCTGCTGAGAAGATCCGCTTCCGTGTTCTCCACCCCCGGGATGTAGATTGCCGACAGGCAAGGCACATGGGCCTCCGCCCAGGTCAGGATCAGGGACACCTCACTGAGAGCGCCCAGACTGCGAGTCCCTCCTTGATGATTGATGTAGGCAACCGCGGTCCGGTTGTCCGACCGTACCTGAACCGGAAGACCCTGAAGATGCAAGGTCAGCTGAAAGAGAACCAGCCGGATGGCCCTCAGCTCCAGAACATTGATGGGCAAGTGGGCCTCTCGAGGCCCCCCTGCCCCTGGAACTGAAAATCCTTCTAGAAACCCCCCCAACCCGATAGGCTGGCGTCCGTGGTGACAGTCTCCCAGAGCGGAGGCAGGAATGACCTGCCCCTCAAGAGATTGGCCGAAACCAACCACCATTGAAGAGACTGCCGGACCCGGGGGGACAGCTGGAAGGGCCGATCCAACGACCGTGGTCGTCGGTCCCAAGACGCCAACAGATGAAGCTGAAGCGTCCGCGTGTGAAACTGAGCAAAGGGAAGGGCCTCGATGGAGGCCACCATCAATCCCACCAGCCTCATCCCCAGACGGATGGACGGCCGAGGATTGGCAAGAAGCAGCCGAGCCAAATCCTGAATCAGGAGGATCTTGGCTTGAGGCAGAAAGACACTGTGCCGACAAGAGTCCAGCGTCATTCCCAAGAATGACACCACCGTGGCCGGGGTCAGAGAGGACTTGGGGTAGTTTATCACCCCACCAAAGCTTTCCAGCGTGGAGACCACCGTTCCGGTGTCCGTCACCGACTGATCGAAAGAAGGGTCCATGATAAGAAGGTCGTCCAGATAAGGCAAAATCCGAATGCCTTGCACTCTGAGAATGGCCATGACCCCAGCCAACACCTTGGTGAAGGCCCTTGGAGCCGAGGTAAGGCCAAACGGAAGAGCTACGAATTGAAAGTGCCGATCCTCCACTATGAACCGGAGGAATCTCTGATGAGCTGCGCAGATGGGGACATGAAGATAAGCATCCTTGATGTCTATGGACATCATGAAATCCCCCTGCCGCAGAGAATTGATGGCAGACCGCAGCGTCACCATGCGAAACCTCCGGGGCCGGATGAACCTGTTGAGGAACTTGAGATCCAGAATGGGACGAACCGAACCGTCCTTCTTGGGAACAGTGAACAGGTTGGAGTAGTATCCCAGGCCCACTTCCTCGGGCGGCACTGGACGGATGACCGCCAGTTCCAGAAGGTTTCTTACCGAATCCCGAAGCCCCTGAGCAGCAGAAGGATCGGCGGGCACTCGGGACCGGAAAAACCGTGAAGGAGGACGAGACTCGAACTCCAGCTTGTAACCGGCCGACACTACCTCCCGGATCCAATTGTCCGGGACCAGCCGGTCCCAGACCTGGGAGAAGAGTCGTAGCCGTCCCCCCACCCGCACGGGTGAGTGCGCCCCCTCATTGCTGAGCGGGCTTGGCCGCAGGCTTGGGCTTGGCGCCCCAAGCATGACCTGGCCGGCCGCGGCCCCTTCCTCGATTCCAACCGGAGCCTCTGGAGGCAGTAAAGGAACCACGGCCCGATCTGGCTCTCCGAAAGGAGGGACTGAAGGAAGCCGCACCCCGAAAGGAACGACGCGGTTTCTTGCGCTGAGGCAACTTACCGCCCTTGGTGACTGAATCCAACTTGTCACCGAACAGCCGAAGCCCAACAAAAGGCAGGGAGGTCAGAGACCGCTTAGCACCGACATCAGCCGTCCATTGACGCAGCCAAACAGACCGACGGATAGCTACAAACAGGGCAGAAGCTCTGCCACACATGGCCATAGCATCATCAAGGGCCGTCAAGGCAAAAGAAGCAAAGGCCTCACACTGCTGAAGAGCAGCAAACTCATCACAAGACGAGTCCAAACCAGAGCTCAAGTCCCGAACCAAGGACCGAAGAGCCATAATGACAAGCGAAGAGGCACAAACTGGCCGCAGGGCCGAACCCACACTGATGAAACCATGGCGGGCCAGTTGATCGACACGGCGATCCTCGCCATCCTTGATGGTAGTGGTATCCGGAGAATGCAAAACCGAAGTATTGGAGAGCCCCAGCACCGGGGAATCCACAACAGGGGGCACACACCAAAGTTTGACCAGGTCCTCCGCAAAGGGATACCGCTTATCCCAGCTGGGAGGAGCCCCAACAAGGCGCGTGGGTTGTTCCCATTCCTTAAGCACAACACGTTCAAAATGTTGTTGCTTGGGAAAAACCAAACGCGGCTTAGGTAAGTCGTAAAGCTCACCCTTAGGCGGAGGGGCTGCCGCCGGCGGGTCCAGGGATAAAACCCTCATACACCTTAGGTAAAACAGCAGGAGTATCAATAGGCACAACAGTAGCCGGATCTCCAGAAGCATCCGAAGAGCCCAAATCGTGCTCTTCCGAATCCTCATAGAGCTCCCCTTCCTCGGAAGGTGGACCATCAGACCACTCCAATGCCTCCGCCAAGGTGTCGGCGGGCAAGATTGGAGGGACAGCAAGGTGTTTGCGTTTAGCCGTAGCTTTCTGGGCTACCGAAGCGGTCAATAATTTCTCGAGAGCAGCCAGGCGACCGCACAACTCGGAATGCGAATCCCCACTCGTGACCAGGTCACCCGGGGTCCGGAACAGATGAGGCGGTGTGGGAGAAGACTGAGGTTGCGACGAGCCAGAAGCATTGTTACTGGTCAGACGCGCAACATTCTGTTGAGCGCAAGTCGCGCACAGAAAAACATCATCATCAGGGAGCGGAGCCCCGCAACTCCGACACAACTCGATATCTGTAAGACAAAAGGGAAAACAATAAGTCCCCTTATGTAACTGAAGCAGCACCGCATGCACACCAGCCATTCACATATACAGAAAATGAACCATGCACAGTATAATGGAGCTGCAACAGGTCACAAGCAGCACGTGCACAGGAGGATGCCCGCGCGCAGGAAGCCCCCCAGGGGAGAAGGCAAGCCCACAGGGAGGCCGCAGGCAGAACCGCAAAACAAAGATCCTTGTGAGCACTGACTAAATGTGGACTGGAACCCAGCAACCAATGTCCATCATTGCTCAGGAGCCACAGCTCCAACCACCTCGCTATTGCTATGGTGGTTGCAGCCCAGAGATGCGGATCAACCCAGCGAACCTCCCCCCACGAGGCTTCCCCGTGCAGGCATGAGAAAAAAGAGGACTAACCGCACCAAGACAGGAAGAAGATGGCGGAGCCACAGGAGACCGCAGATCAGCAGCAGACCGAGAAGACGGAGGGCGGGGCGAAGAAGCGCGGGAAGCGCGCCGGCCCCGCCCCCCGAACAGCGCGCGCTGGCCACCACTGAGCCAGGCCCCGCCCACTTCTTCCCCGTCTCTAAAGGCATAATGACGGGCAAAAGCGACAAAAACCGGCGCAGCAGCACAGCGCGAAAGCGCGCCCGGTACATGTTACACAAAAAAACGGATACAAAAGTCACAACGATGCGCACAGTCAAACACCCCCCCCCCCCCCCCGCTTTTTTAACCCAGATCAAAGGACAGGGGAAAAAAGTTCAGGGAAGGGAGGGAGGGGGAGTCAACGGGACGGGGCATCCCAAGGTCCGGGTCACCGAAACCGGACATCCACTCTACCCCCACAGGGGAACTAGGGGAGGAGATAAGCTCCTGGCACCTACAGGTGCCGGCTACCATCACCCAGCCCGCAGCCGAGAGCTGGGAGGCTTCCAACAATGACATCCAAACAAGGACTGGGCAGAAATAGACCAGGGTGGGGATGCCGGGGGGTGAACCCCGGCTACCTGCAAGCAGGAGACTTCATCTTCTGTCTTGACTCCATTGCAGAGAGAGAACACTGGGAAATTGAGTGGGAGGTCCCAGGTATAAGCTGACCAGGAGGGGCTTGTTTTCGACTTCTCTCTGCACGACGCCACCTTGTGGTGAGTATTACCCTACTGTTATTATTTAAGGTGAGTCGGAGTGTGTGACACACAAAGAATAATAATGTAAAGGAGGGGAGGGGGGTTATTCCATTCTAACCTGATTTGGTTATGATGTTTTAAAGCAGACCAAAACCCATGTAACCCAGCCCCATGGAGTGTGAGGGGATCCAGGGCTGGCTTACAGGCATCACGCCTCTGAGTGAGACCTCACTGGACACACAAAAATACAATTCTGTGATTACTCACCTGTAGAATTGGTTTTGACTGTGTCCAGTTCAGGTCGTCCCAATAATGATATGTGGGTGATACAGCGCCACCTGCTGGTGGATCGGCCACATGGGACGACCTGAACTGGACACAGGGAAAATGTGGTTTATTTAATAAGCTACATTTTTTGTAAGGCAACCTCACTTTTTCATTGTTTAACTATAACATATACTGTAAATAATGACCACACATATACATATATAACATATACAACTATAACAAATACATATATAACATATACATCTATAGCAAATACTTATATAACATATACAACTAGAACATATACAACTAGAACATATAAACTAGAACATATACAACTAGAACATATATAACATATACAACTATAACATATAGAACTATAACATATATAAGATATACATCTATAGCAAATACATATATAACATATACAACATATACAATATATAACATATACAACTTTTATAAACGACATAGAAGATGGAATTAAAAGCACGGTCTCTATTTTTGCAGATGACACAAAGATCTGTAGCACAGTGCAGTCTATTGAAGATGTTCACAAGCTTCAGGCTGACTTGCACACATCGAGTGTCTGGGCTCCACTTGACAAATGAAGTTCAATGTGGAGAAATGTAAAGTCATGCACTTGGGGTCTAATAATCTGAAGGCCACATATGTCCTCGGGGGAGTAAAACTGGGAGAGTCACTTGTTGAGAAGGATCTGGGGGTACTGGTAGATCACAGGCTAAATAACAGCATGCAATGCCAAGCAGCTGCTTCCAAGGCCACCAAGATATTATCATATATTAATAGAGGCCTGGAATCACAGGATAGAGATGTAATTTTGCCTCTTTACAAGGCACTGGTGCGCCCTCACCTGGAATATGCCGTCCAGTTCTGGGCTCCCATTCATAGAAAGGACGCCCTGACTCTGGAAAGGGTGCAGAGGAGAGCCCCCAAACTAATAAAGGGAATGAAAAATCTTAGTTATGAAGAAAGATTACGAGAATTAAATCTGTTTAGTCTTGAGAGGAGGCGATTGAAGGGGGACATGATTAACTTGTATAAATATATAAATGGACCATACAAAAAATATGGGGGAACACTGTTTCATGTAAAATCCTCTCAAAGGACAAGGGGGGCACTGCCTTCGATTGGAAAAAAAGAAATTTAGTCTCCGGAGGCGACAATCGTTTTTTACCATAAGAACTATAAATCTATGGAATAGCCTCCCACAGAAGCTTGTTATAGCATCAACCGCTGACAGCTTCAAAAAAGGATTAGATGCTTATTTAGAAGAAAATAACATTAACAGTTACTATTAGCGGTTATCAGTAAAATAAATAAATAAAAATAAATTAATAAAATAAATAGCTTCCCCTTTAAAATAAAAAAATAACTTCCCCTACCCCAACACCCTTGGTTGAACTTGATGGACATATGTCTTTTTTCAACCGTATTAACTATAACTAGAACATATAAACTATAACATAACATATACAACTATAAAATATACAACTATAACCTATACATCTATAACATATACTGGTAACAGGTTGCCACACAAGGCTATTTACTGCTTTTTATAAAGAAATACAATTAATATTATGCAGAATTGAGTTCCACAATATTTTTAGTATTCTAAGTATGTCACACACCCCGCTTCACGAAATTCATAACCTATGGGTAGTACTGACCTGTAGAGGCGAACTGCAGAGATGATAGGAAAAAAGAAGCCCTTCCCGGTCCTATAAATACCTGGGACCTCCCACTCATTACCCAGTCTTCATCTCTGCAGATGGCGAGCAAGTCAGAAGATGATGTCTCCTCCTTGCATAGGGGGAATTTAGGACAACTCCCGGCCTTTTTCTTATCTATTTCCGCTCGGACCTATTAAAATCCAGTGTATGTTGATGCCTCTCAGTCTCGGCTGCTGTCCGGGTGAAGGTATACTTGCACCTTGGTGCTCTGGAGCCCTGCTCCACCGCGAGACCCTATATAGAGGGTGGGCGGTTACACCGGGCTGGTGACCCCGGTTTGGGACGCCCTGTCCATTGTCTCATGGCCCCCTTCCACCTCCTTCATTGGGTCGGGGGGTTCCCTCTTTAAGGTTAGTTTTTTTTACTTGTCAGATGCCGCGACCGCCATTGCCGCCGCGGCGCTGATTTTTACCTCAGGATGGAGGGGAGTTTCTCCCCTCACGCGTTCTAGATGGCGAGGCCGTGGCCGGATCCTCTTTTACTGGTACCCGCATTTATCTGCGGGCCGTTAATACCTTCCTTTACTTTTTACTTTATTTAGTTTTTGTTTGCTCGGTGTCGCCGTTGCCGCGACACCGGCTCTTTCAGTCATTCACCTGAGGGCAGCTTCTCCCCTCACGAGTCTAGTTGGGGGGCGGGGCCGGATTCGGCGCGTAGCCGCAGCCCGCCCCTTTTACCTCAGGCACCGCTGAGGAGATTCGCTCCTCACATATGCCTTGGAGCAGGGGGCTGGAGCAGCACGATCACGCGCGCTGGCCACGCCCCTCTTCTTCTCCCGCGCTATCTATTCTCCTCAGAGCAGTGAGGACGCGGTATCCAGACACCAGAGGCACGGTGAGTGGCCCAGTGGGCCCTTTTTTCCCCTCCATTTTTCTTCATATTAGCCTTATCACTCATTTGGCCTCTCTCTTGTGTCTTTCAGAGTGAAGTCTTCAGGGATATTTAGTGGCTTTCTCCCGGTCCTAGGGTCCCTGGGTTTTTAATATCCCTTTACAAAATCCTCCCACTTGGACATTCAAAGGGCATCCCGGGTTGCTTATCAGCGTAATTCTCTCAGTCTTAGCGACTTAAGTTCACTTATGGAGGCATCCCAGGATTCCGGGCTCCCTGCGGGACAATCCCAGAAGTGTATGGGTTGTGGGGTATCCCTAACAGGGGATGACTTTTCTTTGTATTTCATGTGCACAGCAGACTATTGCAAGGCAGTCCGGGCCCCAAGCGACTGGGTCAGCACTGTTGCCTTCATCCCCTCCCCCTCCCATTTTGACCCGTGCCCCGTGCGCTGCAGTCATGGGCGGGCAGTCGCAATCTGAAGTGTGTGCCAGATTGGCCAATATTGAAAAATGTATTTCTACGGCGGTCGCCAAAAAGGCACCAGCTAAGAGAAAGCATTTGTCATCGGTCACTCAAGAATTTGATTTTGATGATTTGGATGGTCTGGATTGGTCAGATTATTCCCCACCGGAGGAAGGGGAGTTATTTGAGGATTCGGAAAATTCTGATGATCAGCAGTTGGTTGAAGCTGATTCTGAACGGGGTTCTAGGAGTTCTTCTGATACTCCTAACGTTCTGACTCAGATGTTTGAGGTTCTGGCTATTTCTCCAGCAGCGGTTGCTACCCAGCAACAAGGAGAGTTTTACGAGGAATCCAGGCCGCGTCTAGAATTTCCGAATCAAAAGCATTTTGATAATATTATTTCTAAGGAATGGGAGAGACCTGCCCGGCCTCCAGGCATTCCTCAGAGTTGGGATAAAAGATATCCTTTCCCTGTGGACACGGTTAAGCGCTGGGCGTCTCCTCCCGAGGTGGATGCTCCAATTTTGGGGTTATCCAACTCAACCATTTTGAATAGTCCTGATTGTTCATCTCTTAAGGATGGTGAGGATAAACGCATTGACCAAATGGCTTGTCATGGTTTTGCCAGTATTGGGGCAGCTTTACGGCCTGTTTGTGCCTCATCGCTGTTGGTGGTGGCTACCAGGAAAGTAGTCAGGGACTTGTTATCCGCTTCTACTTTGGATCCGGAAAGTGAAGAATTTCTTGGACTCAAGCGTTGTGAGTTGTTTCTGTCCTTTATTTTAGCCGCTTTGGATGATTCCTTGATGATGAGTAGCAGAGCTTCCGCTCCGATGGTGACTATCAGGTGTTCAATCTGGTTGCGCCAGTGGGCGGCTGATTTCGGTTCGAAGAAATCATTGACGTCGCTCCCCTTCCTGGGGTTACGTCTTTTTGGAGAAAAATTTGACTCTGTAGCCAAGGGTGGTAAATTACCTCAACGCAAGAAACAACAACGTCCTTTTCGGGGAGCGTCCTCCTTCACTCCTCCCTTTCGGGGATCCAGAGGGGGAAGAGGTTTTGCCTTCCCCTCTACAAGAGGAGATTTCTGGCATAGGGGCAGAGGTCGTGCCCGTCCAGGATACAATTGGGGCTCTAAGCCCAAACCCGCGGCCAAGCCTGCTCAGCAATGAGGGTGCGCCCCGCGCGGGTGGGGGGACGGCTGCGACACTTCTCTCAGATCTGGATCCGGGAAGTTTCTGACAAATGGATCCAGGAAGTGGTGTCTTCCGGCTACAAGCTGGAGTTCGAGTCCCGCCCCCCCCCCCCCCCCCCCCCGCCGCGGGTATCCTCAGACGCACTGGCTGCGCAGGGGCTCCGGGCGGCGTTTTCAAGTCTTCTGGAAATGGCGGTCATTTGCCCAGTGCCCACATTAGATCGGGGTCGGGGTTTTTACTCAAATCTATTCACGGTCCCCAAAAAGGATGGCTCTGTCAGGCCCATCCTGGATCTGAAGATTCTCAACAGGTTTGTCAGACTGCGAAAATTTCGCATGGAAACGTTGCGGTCGGCCATCCACTCTATCCGTCAGGGGGACTTCATGACGTCTATAGACATCAAGGACGCTTACTTTCATGTTCCAATTTTTCCAGCACACCAGAGATTTCTCAGGCTCGTGGTGGAGGATCGGCACTTCCAGTTTGTAGCTCTTCCCTTTGGTCTCACCACTGCTCCAAGGGTTTTCACCAAGGTACTTGCCGGGGTGATGGCTTTCCTCAGAGCGCAGGGAATTCGCATAGTGCCATATCTGGACGATCTCCTTATCATGGCATCGTCTTTCAGCCAAGCGGAATCGGACACCAGGACGGTGATATCCTCTCTGGAAAGGTTCGGCTGGGTGATTAACTACCCCAAGTCCTCCCTTTACCCGTCCAGGATAATATCCTTTCTGGGAATGTCTCTGGATACAGATCAGACCAGAGTGTTCCTTCCTCAATCCAAGGTTCTTTTGATTCAAGAGTTGATTCGTTCACTCATGTCCATGCCTCGGCCAACCATCCGGCTAGGGATGAGACTGGTGGGATTGATGGTGGCCTCCTTAGAGGCAGTTCCCTTTGCTCAGTTTCACACAAGGACGTTGCAACTCCATCTATTGGCTGGTTGGGACAGGTCTCCTCTGTCGCTGGATCAACATTTTCTGATGCCTCCCCGAGTTCGCAGCTCGCTTCGGTGGTGGCTGAACTCGGTCAATCTGTTGAAGGGCAGATCCTTCCAGACTCCTCAGTGGGAGGTGGTCACCACGGATGCCAGCCTTTCAGGATGGGGGGGGTTTTTGAAAGGATCTGCAGTTTCAGGGCTTGTGGGGGCCCATGGAGGCACACGAGCCTATCAATGTTCTGGAATTGAGAGCCATCAGATTGGTTCTCTCTCATTTGACTCATCATTTGCGGGGCATGCCGGTTCAGGTTCGGTCGGACAATCGAACGGCGATTGCCTACATCAATCACCAGGGAGGGACTCGCAGCAGGAGTGCCCTCAAGGAAGTGTCTCTGATCCTGGAATGGGCGGAGACTCACATCAAGTGCATCTCGGCAGTTTACATTCCGGGAGTGGAAAACACGGAAGCGGACGCTCTGAGCAGGCTGTCAGCCCGCATGGGGGAGTGGTCTCTCAGTCCCAAGGTTTTTCACTCAATTTGTCTCAAGTGGGGGTCACCGGTGATGGACCTCTTTGCCTCCCGTCACAATCACAAACTTCCGGCGTTTGTGTCTCTGGCGAAGGACTCTCTGGCCTTCGCAACGGATGCCATGTCTCTGAACTGGAGGGATCTGGGTTTTCTGTACCTGTTCCCGCCGTTTCCCATGGTGGCCAGAGTGGTGCGCAAGCTGGCTCTGGAGAGAGCATCAGCAATCCTGGTGGCCCCAAGGTGGCCGAGACAGGTTTGGTTCGCAGACGTGGTAAGGTTAGCAGTAGATCAGTTCGTACTGCCCCTGCGGCCAGATCTCCTCACACAGGTTCATCTACGTCATCCCAATTTACCAACGCTGGCTTTGACGGCATGGCTGCTGAAACCTCCATCTTGAAGGAGGAAGGTCTTTCCGAGGCCGTGCCCACATTAGATCGGGGTCGGGGTTTTTACTCAAATCTATTCACGGTCCCCAAAAAAGATGGCTCTGTCAGGCCCATCCTGGATCTGAAGATTCTCAACAGGTTTGTCAGACTGCGAAAATTTCGCATGGAAACGTTGCGGTCGGCCATCCACTCTATCCGTCAGGGGGACTTCATGACGTCTATAGACATCAAGGACGCTTACCTTCATGTTCCAATTTTTCCAGCACACCAGAGATTTCTCAGGCTCGTGGTGGAGGATCGGCACTTCCAGTTTGTAGCTCTTCCCTTTGGTCTCACCACTGCTCCAAGGGTTTTCACCAAGGTACTTGCCGGGGTGATGGCTTTCCTCAGAGCGCAGGGAATTCGCATAGTGCCATATCTGGACGATCTCCTTATCATGGCATCGTCTTTCAGCCAAGCGGAATCGGACACCAGGACGGTGATATCCTCTCTGGAAAGGTTCGGCTGGGTGATCAACTACCCCAAGTCCTCCCTTTACCCGTCCAGGATAATATCCTTTCTGGGAATGTCTCTGGATACAGATCAGACCAGAGTGTTCCTTCCTCAATCCAAGGTTCTTTTGATTCAAGAGTTGATTCGTTCACTCATGTCCATGCCTCGGCCAACCATCCGGCTAGGGATGAGACTGGTGGGATTGATGGTGGCCTCCTTAGAGGCAGTTCCCTTTGCTCAGTTTCACACAAGGACGTTGCAACTCCATCTATTGGCTGGTTGGGACAGGTCTCCTCTGTCGCTGGATCAACATTTTCTGATGCCTCCCCGAGTTCGCAGCTCGCTTCGGTGGTGGCTGAACTCGGTCAATCTGTTGAAGGGCAGATCCTTCCAGACTCCTCAGTGGGAGGTGGTCACCACGGATGCCAGCCTTTCAGGATGGGGGGGGTTTTTGAAAGGATCTGCAGTTTCAGGGCTTGTGGGGGCCCATGGAGGCACACGAGCCTATCAATGTTCTGGAATTGAGAGCCATCAGATTGGTTCTCTCTCATTTGACTCATCATTTGCGGGGCATGCCGGTTCAGGTTCGGTCGGACAATCGAACGGCGATTGCCTACATCAATCACCAGGGAGGGACTCGCAGCAGGAGTGCCCTCAAGGAAGTGTCTCTGATCCTGGAATGGGCCGAGACTCACATCAAGTGCATCTCGGCAGTTTACATTCCGGGAGTGGAAAACACGGAAGCGGACGCTCTGAGCAGGCTGTCAGCCCGCATGGGGGAGTGGTCTCTCAGTCCCAAGGTTTTTCACTCAATTTGTCTCAAGTGGGGGTCACCGGTGATGGACCTATTTGCCTCCCGTCACAATCACAAACTTCCGGCGTTTGTGTCTCTGGTGAAGGACTCTCTGGCCTTCGCAACGGATGCCATGTCTCTGAACTGGAGGGATCTGGGTTTTCTGTACCTGTTCCCGCCGTTTCCCATGGTGGCCAGAGTGGTGCGCAAGCTGGCTCTGGAGAGAGCATCAGCAATCCTGGTGGCCCCAAGGTGGCCGAGACAGGTTTGGTTCGCAGACGTGGTAAGGTTAGCAGTAGATCAGTTCGTACTGCCCCTGCGGCCAGATCTCCTCACACAGGTTCATCTACGTCATCCCAATTTACCAACGCTGGCTTTGACGGCATGGCTGCTGAAACCTCCATCTTGAAGGAGGAAGGTCTTTCCGAGGCCGTGATTCGGACTCTTATTAGTGCTAGGAAGAGGTCTTCTTCTTCCGTTTACTATAGGACTTGGAGGTCTTATATTGATTGGTGTGAGACTAGGGCCTTCCCCTGTAGGGAATTTTCTATTCCCAGAATCCTGGAGTTCCTGCAGCATGGTTTGGAGCTAGGGCTCCAACTCAGTACTCTGAAGGGGCAGGTTTCTGCCCTAGCGGTGTTTTTCCAAAGATCCTTTGCACTTCATCCGTTGGTCAAAACTTTTTTCCAGGGGGTTACGCATGTGCGGCCTCCGAGGAAGTCTCTGATTCCGGTTTGGGATTTGAATCTGGTTCTTTCTGCTCTTCAGGGTCCTCCCTTTGAGCCTTTGCATGATATCGCCTTGTCTTCTCTTATGCAGAAGGTGGCCTTTTTAGTGGCTATCACTTCTGTTCGGCGTGTTTCTGAGCTGGCGGCTCTGTCTATTCAAGCTCCGTATTTTGAAAGACATCAGGACAAGGTAGTTTTCCGCTTCAAGACGGATTTCCTTCCCAAAGTGGTTTCTGCTTTTCATCGTAATCAGGATATTGTTGTACCCTCTCTATGTCCTAATCCCAACAACGACAAGGAGAGGGCCCTGCATTCCTTGGATGTAGTCCGTGTTGTTAATCACTATTTAGAGGTTACTTCCTCTTTTCGCAAGACTGATGCCTTCCTTGTGGTGCCTTCTGGGCCCAAAAAAGGCTTAGCGCCCGCCAAGTCCTCTATCAGTAAGTGGATTCGTCAGGCCATTGTCGGGGCCTATTCTGCTATGGGGAGGAGCCCCCCTTTTCGTGTTACAGCTCATTCTACTCGTGCGGTTGGGGCCTCCTGGGCTTTTCAGCACCAGGCCTCTGTTGAGCAAGTTTGTAAGGCTGCTACCTGGTCTTCGGTTCATACTTTTTCCAAATTTTACAAGGTTGATGTTAGGGCCTCAGCGGATGCTGTTTTTGGCCGCAAAGTCCTGCAGGCTGCAGTGGTTTAAGTTAAGAGTTATGCCTTGTTTTTGGATCCCCGCCCTTTTTGGACACTGCTATTTGATGTCCCATAGGTTATGAATTTCGTGAAGCAGGGTGTGTGACATACTTAGAATAATACCATTTTGTGAATACTCACCTTGTGAAATGGGTATTATAAGTATGTCACACACCCCGCTTCACCCCGCCCTTGGTGTATTCTGGATCCTTCATATTGTGAACTTTGCGTTGTTGTGACTTATATTTGGCTCTTCCTGGTCCTCTTCCTTACTGCTTTTTTGAATACTGGGTAATAAGTGGGAGGTCCCAGGTATTTATAGGACCGGGAGGGGCTTCTTTTTTCCTATCATCTCTGCAGTTCGCCTCTACAGGTCAGTACTACCCACAGGTTATGAATTTCGTGAAGCGGGGTGTGTGACATACTTATAATACCCATTTTACAAGGTGAGTATTCACAAAATGGTATTTTCTCAGGTGCCCCCCCCCCCCCCCCCGATGTAGGAGGATAACGTGGCTGTACTCACGTTTTGTGAGTTTCTTCTTCATGTAGCATATATAGACGATGGCGAAGAAGAGGAGGATGGAGAAAATGATGAGGCCAATAACAGACCATGTCACAGCTGGAACCAAAACATCTGTGGGAAAAATCAGAGGAGGATGATTATTAGAGATCACAGAGGTGCCGCTTCTGCTGGACAACCACAGGGGGGTGGAGCTTCTCAGGTGCCGTGCTGCTCATTAGAGACATTAGAAACTCTAAGCTCAGCTGCAGGCCCCTCCTCTAAGCTCAGCTGCAGGCCCCTCCTCTAAGCTCAGCTGCAGGCAGCTCCTCTAAGCGCAGCTGGAGGCCCCTCCTCTAAGCTCAGCTGCAGGCCCCTCCTCTAAGCTCAGCTGCAGGCCCCTCCTCTAAGCTCAGCTGCAGGCAGCTCCTCTAAGCTCAGCTGCAGGCCCCTCCTCTAAGCTCAGCTGGAGGCCCCTCCTCTAAGCTCAGCTGGAGGCCCCTCCTCTAAGCTCAGCTGTAGGTCGCTCCTCTAAGCTCAGCTGCAGGCCCCTCCTCTAAGCTCAGCTGCAGGCCCCTCCTCTAAGCTCAGCTGCAGGCCCCTCCTCTAAGCTCAGCTGGAGGCCCCTCCTCTAAGCTCAGCTGGAGGCCCCTCCTCTAAGCTCAGCTGCAGGCCTCTCCTCTAAGCTCAGCTGCAGGCCCCTCCTCTAAGCTCAGCTGCAGGCCCCTCCTCTAAGCTCAGCTGCAGGCAGCTCCTCTAAGCTCAGCTGGAGGCCCCTCCTCTAAGCTCAGCTGGAGGCCCCTCCTCTAAGCTCAGCTGGAGGCCCCTCCTCTAAGCTCAGCTGGAGGCCCCTCCTCTAAGCTCAGCTGGAGGCCCCTCCTCTAAGCTCAGCTGCAGGCCCCTCCTCTAAGCTCATCTGCAGGCCCCTCCTCTAAGCTCAGCTGCAGGCCTCTCCTCTAAGCTCAGCTGCAGGCCCCTCCTCTAAGCTCAGCTGCAGGCCCCTCCTCTAAGCTCAGCTGCAGGCCCCTCCTCTAAGCTCAGCTGCAGGCCCCTCCTCTAAGCTCAGCTGAAGGCCCCTCCTCTAAGCTCAGCTGCAGGCCCCTACTCTAAGCTCAGCTGCAGGCAGCTCCTCTAAGCTCAGCTGGAGGCCCCTCCTCTAAGCTCAGCTGGAGGCCCCTCCTCTAAGCTCAGCTGGAGGCCCCTCCTCTAAGCTCAGCTGGAGGCCCCTCCTCTAAGCTCAGCAGGAGGCCCCTCCTCTAAGCTCAGCAGGAGGCCCCTCCTCTAAGCTCAGCTGGAGGCCCCTCCTCTAAGCTCAGCTGCAGGCCCCTCCTCTAAGCTCATCTGCAGGCCTCTCCTCTAAGCTCAGCTGCAGGCCCCTCCTCTAAGCTCAGCTGCAGGCCCCTCCTCTAAGCTCAGCTGTAGGACACATTACGGCTGTAAGGAGGGTGAGGAAACATAACTGCTGTAAAGGAGCGCCCCATTGCATGGGCTGTGACTCACTTGGCTTGTTAGGGATGGTAACAGATCTGTTTTTCTCAGACACTTCATTAGAGGCAACACAGGTGAGGACGACTTCCTCTTGTGGTCGGGGTGCAGTGTATTCCTGTCCTGTGGCCAATTCTTGGCCGCCCTTCTCCCACCTGTAGCGCACAGCGTCCCCGCCGGCCTCGCACGTCACATTTATCTGGTCCTCGGTTGTGCGGTTAGTGATGGTGGGAACAGAAACTGGATCTGCAAGAGAAGAACACGACATGACAATGTGAGATGCAACAACCGCAACCAGAGGAAATAAAAACAACCACAACCAGAGGAAAGAAAGACAACCGCAACAAAAGGAAAGAAGGCCAACCGCAAACAGAGGAAAGTAAAACAACCGCAACCAGAGGAAAGAAAGACAACCGCAACCAGAGGAAAGAAAAACAACCGCAACCAGAGGAAATAAAAACAACCACAACCAGAGGAAAGAAAGACAACCGCAACCAGAGGAAAGAAAAACAACCGCAACCAGAGGAAATAAAAACAACCACAACCAGAGGAAAGAAAGACAACCGCAACCAGAGGAAAGAAAAACAACCGCAACCAGAGGCAAGAAAAACAACCGCAACCAGAGGAAAGAAAAACAACCGCAACCGGAGGACAGAAAAACAACCGCAACCAGAGGAAAGAAAAACAACCACAACCAGAGGAAAGAAAGACAACTGCAACCAGAGGAAAGAAAGACAACCACAACCAGAGGAAAGAAAAACAACTGCAACCAGAGGAAAGAAAAACAACCGCAACCAGAGGAAAGAAAAACAACCGCAACCAGAGGACAGAAAAACAACCGCAACCAGAGGAAAGAAAAACAACCGCAACCAGAGGAAAGAAAAACAACTGCAACCAGAGGAAAGAAAAACAACCACAACCAGAGGAAAGAAAAACAACTGCAACCAGAGGAAAGAAAAACAACCGCAACAAAAGGAAAGAAAGACAACCGCAACCAGAGGAAAGAAAAACAACCGCAACCAGAGGAAAGAAAAACAACCGCAACAAAAGGAAAGAAAGACAACCGCAACAAAAGGAAAGTAAAACAACCGCAACCAGAGGGAAAAAAAACAACCGCAACCAGAGGATAGAAAGACAACCGCAACCAGAGGATAGAAAGACAACCGCAACCAGAGGAAAGAAAAACAACCTCAACCAGAGGAAAGAAAAACAACTGCAACCAGAGGAAAGAAAAACAACCTCAACCAGAGGCAAGAAAAACAACCACAACCAGAGGAAAGTAAAACAACCGCAACCAGAGGAAAAAAAACAACCGCAACCAGAGGAAAGAAAAACAACCGCAACCAGAGGAAAGAAAAACAACCGCAACCAGAGGAAAGAAAAACAACCGCAACAAAAGGAAAGAAAGACAACCGCAACAAAAGGAAAGAAGGCCAACCGCAAACAGAGGAAAGTAAAACAACCGCAACCAGAGGGAAAAAAACAACCGCAACCAGAGGATAGAAAGACAACCGCAACCAGAGGAAAGAAAAACAACCGCAACCAGAGGCAAGAAAAACAACCGCAACCAGAGGAAAGAAAAACAACCGCAACCAGAGGAAAGAAAAACAATCGCAACCAGAGGAAAGAAAAACAACCACAACCAGAGGAAAGAAAAACAACCACAACCAGAGGAAAGAAAAACAACCGCAACCGGAGGACAGAAAAACAACCGCAACCAGAGGAAAGAAAAACAACCGCAACCAGAGGAAAGAAAAACAACCACAACCAGAGGGCAGAAAAACAACCGCAACCAGAGGACAGAAAAACAACCGCAACCAGAGGACAGAAAAACAACCGCAACCAGAGGAAAGAAAAACAACCACAACCAGAGGGCAGAAAAACAACCGCAACCGGAGGACAGAAAAACAACCGCAACCAGAGGAAAGAAAAACAACCGCAACCAGAGGAAAGAAAAACAACCACAACCAGAGGAAAGAAAAACAACCGCAACCAGAGGAAAGAAAAACAACCGCAACCAGAGGAAAGAAAAACAACCACAACCAGAGGAAAGAAAAACAACTGCAACCAGAGGAAAGAAAAACAACCGCAACCAGAGGAAAGAAAAACAACCGCAACCGGAGGACAGAAAAACAACCGCAACCAGAGGAAAGAAAAACAACCGCAACCAGAGGAAAGAAAAACAACTGCAACCAGAGGAAAGAAAAACAACCACAACCAGAGGAAAGAAAAACAACTGCAACCAGAGGAAAGAAAAACAACCGCAACAAAAGGAAAGAAAGACAACCGCAACCAGAGGAAAGAAAAACAACCGCAACCAGAGGAAAGAAAAACAACCGCAACAAAAGGAAAGAAAGACAACCGCAACAAAAGGAAAGTAAAACAACCGCAACCAGAGGGAAAAAAAACAACCGCAACCAGAGGGAAAAAAACCAACCGCAACCAGAGGATAGAAAGACAACCGCAACCAGAGGATAGAAAGACAACCGCAACCAGAGGAAAGAAAAACAACCTCAACCAGAGGAAAGAAAAACAACTGCAACCAGAGGAAAGAAAAACAACCTCAACCAGAGGCAAGAAAAACAACCACAACCAGAGGAAAGTAAAACAACCGCAACCAGAGGAAAAAAAACAACCGCAACCAGAGGAAAGAAAAACAACCGCAACCAGAGGAAAGAAAAACAACCGCAACCAGAGGAAAGAAAAACAACCGCAACAAAAGGAAAGAAAGACAACCGCAACAAAAGGAAAGAAGGCCAACCGCAAACAGAGGAAAGTAAAACAACCGCAACCAGAGGGAAAAAAACAACCGCAACCAGAGGCAAGAAAAACAACCACAACCAGAGGAAAGTAAAACAACCGCAACCAGAGGAAAGAAAAACAACCACAACCAGAGGAAAGTAAAACAACCGCAACCAGAGGAAAGAAAAACAACCGCAACCAGAGGAAAGTAAAACAACCACAACCAGAGGAAAGAAAAACAACCGCAACCAGAGGAAAGAAAAACAACCGCAACCAGAGGAAAGAAAAACAACCACAACCAGAGGACAGAAAAACAAATGTAACCTAATCGTGGCACTGGGTGTTCATTCACGACGATTAGCCGTCCAGCAACACAAATAAACACTCAGAGCCACGATTAGACACTTACCCAGCACATGGAGCTCTATGCTGGTGGCCTCGATCTTCTGCTTGTTGACGATGGTGACCTCCACCTCTGCCAGGTAGGATCCCGATTCGGCCTTGGTCAGGCCCGTTATGGTCAGAGCCAAGGTGGTGTTATTGAGGGCGGCCCGATCTCTGAGCTCATAAAACTTTAGATACGGGGGGTTCACATCCATCTCCACAACCTTGTCCTCATAGAACTTCCACACCACGCTGGAGAAGGTGCCGCTGAACCTCGGGGTCAGAGTCACACTGCCGCCAACTGCTGCTGTGATGACGGACAGCGCCTGAGCTGCAGAGAGAGAGAGAGAGACAGAGGTAAGTGAGGAGGAGCCTGAGCTGCAGAGAGACAGAGGTAAGTGAGGAGGAGCCTGAGCTGCAGAGAGACAGAGGTAAGTGAGGAGGAGCCTGAGCTGCGGAGAGACAGAGGTAAGTGAGGAGGAGCCTGAGCTGCGGAGAGACAGAGGTAAGTGAGGAGGAGCCTGAGCTGCGAAGAGACAGAGGTAAGTGAGGAGGAGCCTGAGCTGTAGAGAGACAGAGGTAAGTGAGGAGGAGCCTGAGCTGCGGAGAGACAGAGGTAAGTTAGGAGGAGCCTGAGCTGCAGAGAGACAGAGGTAAGTGAGGAGGAGCCTGAGCTGCAGAGAGACAGAGGTAAGTGAGGAGCAGCCTGAGCTGCGGAGAGACAGAGGTAAGTGAGGAGCAGCCTGAGCTGCGGAGAGACAGAGGTAAGTGAGGAAGAGCCTGAGCTGCGGAGAGACAGAGGTAATTGAGGAGGAGCCTGAGCTACGAAGAGACAGAGGTAAGTGAGGAGGAGCCTGAGCTGCAGAGAGACAGAGGTAAGTGAGGAGGAGCCTGAGCTGCAGAGAGACAGAGGTAAGTGAGGAGGAGCCTGAGCTGCAGAGAGACAGAGGTAAGTGAGGAGGAGCCTGAGCTACAGAGAGACAGAGGCAAGTGAGGAGGAGCCTGAGCTGCAGAGAGACAGAGGTAAGTGAGGAGGAGCCTGAGCTGCGGAGAGACAGAGGTAAGTGAGGAGGAGCCTGAGCTGCAGAGAGACAGAGGTAAGTGAGGAGGAGCCTGAGCTGCGGAGAGACAGAGGTAAGTGAGGAGGAGCCTGAGCTGCAGAGAGACAGAGGTAAGTGAGGAGGAGCCTGAGCTGCAGAGAGACAGAGGTGAGTGAGGAGGAGCCTGAGCTGCAGAGAGAGACAGAGGTAAGTGAGGAGGAGCCTGAGCTGCAGAGAGAGACAGAGGTAAGTGAGGAGGAGCCTGAGCTGCAAAGAGACAGAGGTAAGTGAGGAGGAGCCTGAGCTGCAGAGAGACAGAGGTAAGTGAGGAGGAGCCTGAGCTGCGGAGAGACAGAGGTAAGTGAGGAGGAGCCTGAGCTGCAGAGAGACAGAGGTAAGTGAGGAGGAGCCTGAGCTGCAGAGAGACAGAGGTAAGTGAGGAGGAGCCTGAGCTGCAGAGAGACAGAGGTAAGTGAGGAGGAGCCTGAGCTGCAGAGAGACAGAGGTAAGTGAGGAGGAGCCTGAGCTGCAGAGAGACAGAGGTAAGTGAGGAGGAGCCTGAGCTGCAGAGAGACAGAGGTAAGTGAGGAGGAGCCTGAGCTGCAGAGAGACAGAGGTAAGTGAGGAGGAGCCTGAGCTGCAGAGAGACAGAGGTAAGTGAGGAGGAGCCTGAGCTGCAGAGAGACAGAGGTAAGTGAGGAGGAGCCTGAGCTGCAGAGAGACAGAGGTAAGTGAGGAGGAGCCTGAGCTGCAGAGAGACAGAGGTAAGTGAGGAGGAGCCTGAGCTGCAGAGAGACAGAGGTAAGTGAGGAGGAGCCTGAGCTGCAGAGAGACAGAGGTAAGTGAGGAGGAGCCTGAGCTGCAGAGAGACAGAGGTAAGTGAGGAGGAGCCTGAGCTGCAGAGAGACAGAGGTAAGTGAGGAGGAGCCTGAGCTGCAGAGAGACAGAGGTAAGTGAGGAGGTGACGCCCCCTCATTGAGGGATGGATAGGAGATACATTGTAACAGTTACAACAATAGAAACACTTTTCCAAGTGTACAGCTCGGCCTGTTTCATGTCAATCATTAATTCTGGGTTTTCCGACACAAGGTGGCGCAGTGACTGCAGAAGATTTGTGGCTCCTCCCGGCCCCATATAAAAGGCCAGGATCACCCATAGACCCCCAGTGTTTCTCTGCAGTCATACTGCGAAGACCAGAAGATGTCTCTCTATGTTTTCGCAGGTGAGCGGGGCAACCAAGCCTGCGGCCCTGCAAGCCTATTCCCACCCACTTCCGGATCCTTCTGCCTCCCAACCTTGGCTGATGGATCGGGTGATGGTAGGGGAGCACCTGGGTCGGGTGCTCGGTGAGCTTTGCTCCCAAGCCGCAGACCCTGTAAACTGAAGAGTAGCCGGCCATAGGCATATGGTGAGCCTATAGGGGGAAGGGAGAACCACTGCTGCTTGTGTGCTGTGTCTTCACTGGGGTGAGTCTTTATTGCGAGGTGTCTTAGGGGATTTTTGCTTCTTGGGGGTTTCTCCCCCCCCTCTTTTCTCCCGTCCCTGGTCCTTGTCAGCACTCTGCGCGCAACCCCTCTCCCCCCTCTCGTGGCTTCGCTTCGGGGGGGGGGGGGTGTCGGTTGCCGGGCGCGTGCGTGCGAGTGCTGCCACTCGTATGCGGCCGTCCTTTCCCGGCGACGTGGGTGCATTGTGCTCTGCGGCGGGAGTGATGCTGGGACCTGTCCTTTCCCGGACGCCAGGCGCCATTGCTGTTGTGGGCGCCCAGCGTCTCGTGCCTTTTTGCATGGGGCGGCGCCGCAGGATGACGCGCTTGATCCTGCGGGTTTGTGATTTTGGTGCATGTGCTGTGGGATGCTCATGATTTCCTTGCTTATGTCTTGCAGACAGGATAGCAGCATTGTGGTTTCTCCCGGTCCGATACCCCCCTCCTCCTGTCCCTTCTCAGTGGGGCATCCCTTGGGGGCATCCCGGGTGGGCTCTTTGTGCTGATTGTGCCCTTTCTTGATAATCACCATATGGAGGCTTCTGGGGATAGCGAGCTTGGGGGCCCCTCGGGGCAGGCTCGACTGTGTGTCATGTGCAGGGCATCCCCTTTGAGTGTGTTCCGTGCGCCCAAAGCATTATCGCGGAACACGCTGGCCTTAGCGCATCTCTCTCCAGCCCTGTCCTCCCTACACCATCTCCTACTCCCCCGCACTTGCATTTAGCCCCCAGCGAGGGGGGAAGCTAGCAGGGGGTCGCAATCAGATCTGGCGCTGTGCGTGGCCAGCATTGAGCGACGACTGGGCCGGCCGGCTGCGGGCAAGCATCTGGCAAAAAGACGCTTTTCGGCCCCGGCAAGCAACGTTTGGAGTTCCCGGAACAGGGCCATTTCTCTAATATGGTCCTCAAGGAGTGGGAACGCCCTAACAGGTTACCTTCGGTTCCCAAGGGTTTGGACAGAAGGTATCCTTTCTCGGCTGATTTGGCTAGGCGTTGGTCGTGTCCACCTGAGGTGGACGCTCCGGTCCTGGGGCTATCTAACACTTCGGTCATGCCGTCCCCTGACACTACCACCTTGCGGGATAGCGCGGACCAGCGTATGGGGCAGCTGGGTTATCATGCCTTCACCTTTGTAGGGGCCAGTTTGCGTACGGTCTGCGCGGCGGCTATTGCTGCCATTGCTATTAAAAAGAAGGTCAGGTGTCTTGCTGAGGCCGCCCGGTCTCACAAGAAGTCGGAAGATTATAAGGACCTTTTGCTTTGCTCTGACTTTGTTGCCTTTGTGCTGTCTGCCATGGATGACGCCGTCCGGCTTGGCGGTAGGGCCTTGGCCCTGTTGGTGGCTATGCTTCGGTCCGTCTGGATGCGTCAGTGGGCGGCTGACACTGCCGCTAAGAAGTCTCTCACTGGGCTTCCCTTCACTGGACTCCATCTTTTCGGCGAGCATTTTGATGTTCTGACCAAGGATGGTAGACTCCCCCAGCGTAGAAAGCAGGCTCAGCCCTTTCGGTGATCCTCTTACTTTCATCCTTCAAGGGGAGGTCATGGGCCCTCCTTCTCCAGTAGCCGCGGAGACTCTTGGGGTCGAGGCAGATCCCGCGGTCGCCCCGGTCTCTCTTGGGGAACCAAGCCCAAACCCTCTCTCAGGTTTAAACACTTTTGCATGGAGACATTACGCTCGGCAGTAAGTTTCTTCATCTTTGGCGAGGTCCTTCCTGGGCATGACGCTGGATACTTCTTAGGTCAAGGTATTTCTCCCTCAGCAGAAGGTGGAGGCATTCTGACGCAGGCGCGGACTCTGCTGGCGTGTCCTCACCCCTCCATCCGTCAGGGGATGCAGTTGGTGGGCCTCATGCTCAGTTCCACATGAGACCTCTTCATTTACTTCTCTTGTCGATTTGGGATCTGAATCAGGAGTCCCTGGATCAGGAGTTTGCTCTGTCCCCTCTGGTCAGACAGTCCCTCTCCTGGCGGCTGGGGGGGAGTTTGGCAGTCTCTGAAGTTCCAGGGTCAGTGGGGTCCCCAGGAGGCCCACGCGCCCATCAACATCCTAGAACTGCGGGCGATCAGGTTGGTCCTCTCCCAGTTGACTCCCAACCTTCAGGGTCGTGCTGTACAGGTCCGCTAGGACAATCAGACGGGGGTCGCCTACATCAATCATCAGGGGGGGACTCGGAGCAAGCGAGCCCTCAAGGAAGTGTCCCTGATCTTGTCTTGGGTGGAGGAGACTGTTCCCTGCATCTCGGCGGTTTACATTCCGGGAGTGGAGAACCAGGAGGCGGACTCCCTGAGCAGACAATATTTGTCTCCCTGTCAAAGGATCCTCTGGCCTTTGCCACGGGCACGCTAGCAATTGGATAGAGTTTCGGCTCCTCTATGTATTTCCTCCCTTTCCTCTGCTGGGTCGGGTGCTGCGCAATATAGCCCAGGAGGGGGTGCCGGCCATTCTGGTGGCCCCCCCGCTGGCCCAGGAGGGTATGGTTCGCGGACGTCGTATAGATGGCAGTGGATTGGTTTGGCCTGCCCGACGATCCAGAGCTTCTCATGCAGGGACAGCTGCGCCATCCCAATTTACAAACGCTGGATTTAACGGCTTGGCTGCTGAAACCTCCATCTTGATGGGCAAGGGGTTTACCGGCCTCTGTTGTTAATACCTTGAGTCATGCTCGGAAGAAATACTCGTCTTTTATCTACTACAGTATCTGGCATGCTTACATTGCCTGGTGTGAGTCCAAGGCTCTACCTTGTCGGGACTTTCCCATTCCCAGGATTCTGGAGTTTTTACAGCATGGTCTGGATTCGGGTCTTCAGCTTAGTACCCTCAAGGGACAGGTTTCGGCTCTGGCAATTTTTTTCCAAAGATCCTTTGCCAATCACAGGCTTGTTAAAACCTTTTTCCAGGGAGTTACTCATGTCCGTCCGCCGTGTAAGCCTCTGCTACCGGTTTGGGACTTAAACTTGGTGTTGTCTGCTCTACAGGGTCCGCCCTTTGAGCCTATGCGGGAGGCTGTGTTACCCATTCTGACTCTTAAAGTGGACCAACACCCAGGATTTTGACTATTCTGGGTTTTGGTCCACTTCGGTGGGGCACCCCCGACCGGGGTGCCCCGCTGTGTGAAACCCCACCAAATGCCCCAAAAACTCACCTGACCCCGCTCCCACGTGGCTGCGCCATCCAATCGACGCCGACGGACAAGCCGAGTGACAGCAACGGACAAGCGGCTTGTCCGTCGGCGCCTCCCCCGCGTCACTCTTGACGTGCGCGCGCCTGCGCTGGCCATTCACAGACGGCCGGCGCGGGCGCACGACTAGAGGGGAGCGTGGGAGGCGGCGGATCAGGTGAGTGGTTTTGGGTGTTTTGGGGGGGTTCCTCCCCGCGGGACATCCTGATCTCGGATGTCCCGCGGGGAGGGAGGTGATCGCCTCAGGGTGTTGGTACACTTTAAGGTGGCCATTTTGGTGGCTATTACTTCGGTGCCGTGAGTCTCTGAGCTGGCGGCGCTTTCCATGAAACTTCCTTATTTTGAGCGGCATCAGGATAAGGTGGTGTTCCGGCTTAAGCCTGATTTCTTGCCCAAGGTTGTGTCTGCTTTTCATCTCGATCAGGACATTGTCTTACCTTCCTTGTGTCCTACTCCTTCTAATTCTAACGGACCCTTCATTCTCTGGATGTGGTCGGGGCGCTCAAATTTTATTTGGTCGCCACTGAGTCGTTTAGGAAATTTGATGCTCTGTTTGTTCTTCCTGCTGGACCTAGGAAGGGTTTGCCTCCAGCCAAATCTACTATCACTAAGTGGATCCGTCGGGCCATTGTTAGAGCTTATTCTGGTAAAGGGAAGAATCCTCCCTTCCGTGTTACTGCTCATTCTGCTGGAGCTATTGGTGCCTCTTGGGCTTTTCAGCACCAGGCTTCTGTTGAGCAGGTTTGTAAGGCCGCCACTTGGTCTTCTGTTCATACTTTTTCCAAGTTCTACAAGGTTGATGTTCGGGCCTCAGCTGATGCTGCTTTTGGCCGCAAGGTGCTTCAGGCGGTGGTGGTTTGAACTGCCTGCTGTTACTCATTGGGGTTCCCGCCCTATCTTACGGACACTGCTATTGGATGTCCCAGAAGTAATGATTGACATGAAACAGGCCGTGATGTACACTAGGAAAAATACAATTCTGTGATTACTCACCTGTAGAATTGATTTTACTGTGTACAGCACGGCCTATTTCGTTGTTATCGTTTTCCTTGTTGCCTCTTTATGGTGATTTGTTCCAAAGTTTATTTTTTGTGAGACTGTGTAGTTTATTATCGTAATTTGTCTCCCAGCTTCTGGCATAACTGATTTCAACACTGGGGTCTATGGGGGATTCCGGGCTTTATATGGGGCCGGGAGGAGCCACAATTCTTCTGCAGTCACTGCGCCACCTTGCGGCAGAATAACCCAGATGTAATGATTGACATGAAACAGGCCGAGCTGTACACAGTAACATCAATTCTACAGGTGAGTAATCACAGAATTGTATTTTGAATGGGCAAATGAATCATTTATTGCTGCAGATCTGCATGTTACACCTCAAAGAGGGACAAATGGGAACGAGGGACAGGGGGACATGGACTCCAAAGAGGGACAAATGACAATGAGGGACGGGGGGCATGGACTTCAAAGCGGGACAAATGACGAGAGACAGGGGGGCCATGGAATCCAAAGAGGGACAAATGACAATGAGGGACGGGGGGCATAGACTTCAAAGTGGGACAAATGGGAACAAAGGGGGACATGGACTTCAAAGAGGGACAAATGAGAACGAGGGACAGGGGGACATGGACTCCAAAGAGGGACAAATGACAACAAGGGACAGGGGCACATGGACTCCAAAGAGGGACAAATGAGAAAAATGAGGGACAGGGGGACATGTACTCCAAAGAGGGACAAATGACAACGAGGCACAGGGGGACATGGATTCCAAAGAGGGACAAATGACAACAACGGGGGACATGATCTCCAAAGAGGGACAAATGACATCGAAAGATAGGGGGACATGGACGCCAAAGAAGGCCAAATGAGAACGAGGGACAGGGGTTCATGATGTCCAAAGAGGGACAAATGACAACGAGGGACAGGGGGACATGGACTCCAAAGAGGGACAAATTTGAAAAACGAAGGACATGGACTCCTAAGAAGGACAAACGATGAGGGACAGGGGGGCATGGACTCCAAAGAGGGACAAATGACGAGGGACAGGGGGACATGGACTCCAAAGAGGGACGAATGAGAACGAGGGACAGGGGGACATTGACTCCAAAGAGGGACAAATGACAATCACGAGGAACGGGGGGGGGGGGGGGTTCATGATCTCCAAAGAGGGATAAATGACAACGAGGGACAGGGGGGCATGGACTCCAAAGAAGGCCAAATAAGAACAACGAGGGACAGGGGGACATGATGTCCAAAGAGGGACAAATGACAACAACGAGGGACAGGTGGGGCATGATCTCCAAAGAGGGACAAATGACGAGGGACAGGGGGACATGGACTCCAAAGAGGGACAAATTTGAAAAACGAAGGACATGGACTCCTAAGAGGGACAAACGATGAGGGACAGGGGGGGCATGGACTCCAAAGAGGGACAAATGACAACGAGGGACAGGGGGACATGGACTCCAAAGAGGGACGAATGAGAACGAGGGACAGGGGGACATTGACTCCAAAGAGGGACAAATGACAATCACGAGGAACGGGGGGGGGGGGGGGGGGCATGATCTCCAAAGAGGGATAAATGACAACGAGGGACAGGGGGGCATGGACTCCAAAGAAGGCCAAATAAGAACAACGAGGGACAGGGGGACATGATCTCCAAAGAGGGACAAATGACAACAACGAGGGACAGGTGGGGCATGATCTCCAAAGAGGGACAAATGACAACGAGGGACAGGGGGACATGGACTCCAAAGAGGGACAAATGAGAACAACGAGGGACAGGGGGACATGGACTCCAAAGAGGGACAAATGACAACCACGAGGGGGGGGCATGATCTCCAAAGAGGGACAAATGACAACAAACAGGGACAGGGGGACACGGACTCCAAAGAGGGACAAATGAGAATGAAGAACAGGGGGACATGGACTCCAAAGAGGGACAAATTACAACAATGAGGGACAGGGGGCATGGACAAGGAGTGACAGAGGGCATGGACTCCAAAGAGGGACAAATGACAACGAGGGACAGAGGGGACATGGACTCCAAAGAGGGACAAATGATGAGGGGGGCATGGACTCCAAAGAGTGACAAATGACGAGGGGTGGGGGGGGGGGCATGATCTCCAAAGAGGGACAAATGACAACCACGAGGGTGGGGCATGATCTTCAAAGAGGGACAAATGACAACAACCAGGGACAGGGGGACATGGACTCCAAAGAGGGACAAATGAGAATGAGGAACAGAGGGACAAATTACAACAATGAGGGACAGGGGGGAATGGACAACGAGGGACAGAGGAGGCATGGACTCCAAAGAGGGACAAATGACAACAACGAGGGAAGGGGGCATGGACTCCAAAGAGGGACAAATGACAACAACGAGGGAAGGGGGGCATGGACTCCAAAGAGGGACAAATGACAACAACGAGGGGGGGGCATGGACTCCAAAGAGGGACACATGACAACGAGGGGGGCGTGGACTCCAGAGGGACACATAACGAGGGACAGGGGGACATAGACTCCAAAGAGGGACAAATGACAGCGAGGGACAGGGGGCGTGTATTCTAATGAGGGACAACCCCTTTTAATGAGGGACACTTTGGAGGTACGCACGCGGGTGTGTGAGACATATAATGGCGCCGCTTTCTTCATACACCGAATGCACTAATATCCCGCACACAGCGGCTACACAGGGCGTGACGTCACCAGCGCCTGGCCTCAGGCCGCCATTTCCCGCCCATTTTCCCCTCAGGCAGCGCATGGCGGCCTCTCCTCAGCACTTACCCCGACACCCGGCCATTAGCAACAGCAGCATCAGGGAGGTGATGGGGCCACACGGGCAGCTGCTCCTCACCGCCATCGCCTTACCGCACCCGAACATGGCGGCTGTTGCGGGAACTCCGCCCGTCCTATAATGAAAGTGAAAGAGGAAGCTGACATATGGCGGCTTGCCAGGGAACTCCCCTCAGAGGACACCGCTCCCTGCCTGAGCTATGGCGGCCTCCTGTCACCTCAGTCACTCACCTCAGTCACCATTATACCCGGCTGTCATGGCGGCCTGCTGTCACTTCAATAACTATTATACCTGGCTGTCATGGCTGCCTGCTGTCACCTTAGTCGCCATTATACCCAGCTGTCATGGGGGCCTTCTGTCACCTCAGTCACCATTATACCCAGCTGTCATGGCGGCCTGCTGTATCCTCATTCACCATTATACCCGGCTGTCATGGCGGCCTGCTGTCACTTCAATAACTATTATACCTGGCTGTCATGGCGGCCTGCTGTCACCTCAGTCACCATTATACCCGGCTGTCATGGCGGCCTGCTGTCACCTCAGTCACCATTATACCCGGCTGTCATGGCGGCCTGCTGTCACCTCAGTCACCATTATACCCGGCTGTCATGGCGGCCTGCTGTCTCCTCAGTCACCATTATACCCGGCTGTCATGGCGGCCTGCTGTCACCTCAGTCACCATTGTACCCAGCTGTCATGGCGGCCTGCTGTGTCCTCAGTCACCATTATACCCGGCTGTCATGGCAGCCTGCTGTCTCCTCATTCACCATTATACCCGGCTGTCATGGCGGCCTGCTGTCTCCTCATTCACCATTATACCCGGCTGTCATGGCGGCCTGCTGTCACCTCAGTCACCATTATACCCGGCTGTCATGGCGGCCTGCTGTCACCTCAGTCACCATTATACCCGGCTGTCATGGCGGCCTGCTGTCACCTCAGTCACCATTATACCCGGCTGTCATGGCTGCCTGCTGTCACCTCAGTCACCATTATACCCGGCTGTCATGGCGGCCTGCTGTCACCTCAGTCACCATTATACCCGGCTGTCATGGCGGCCTGCTGTCTCCTCAGTCACCATTATACCCGGCTGTCATGGCGGCCTGCTGTCACCTCAGTCACCATTGTACCCGGCTGTCATGGCGGCCTGCTGTGTCCTCAGTCACCATTATACCCGGCTGTCATGGCGGCCTGCTGTCTCCTCATTCACCATTATACCCGGCTGTCATGGCGGCCTGCTGTCTCCTCAGTCACCATTATACCCGGCTGTCATGGCGGCCTGCTGTGTCCTCAGTCACCATTATACCCGGCTGTCATGGCGGCCTGCTGTGTCCTCAGTCACCATTATACCCGGCTGTCATGGCGGCCTGCTGTGTCCTCAGTCACCATTATACCCGGCTGTCATGGCGGCCTGCTGTCACCTCAGTCACCATTATACCTGGCTGTCATGGCGGCCAGCTGTCACCTCAGTCACCATTATACCCGGCTGTCATGGTGGCCTGCTGTGTCCTCAGTCACCATTATACCCGGCTGTCATGGCGGCCTGCTGTGTCCTCAGTCACCATTATACCCGGCTGTCATGGCGGCCTGCTGTGTCCTCAGTCACCATTATACCCGGCTGTCATGGCTGCCTGCTGTCACCTCAGTCACCATTATACCCGGCTGTCATGGCGGCCTGCTGTGTCCTCAGTCACCATTATACCCGGCTGTCATGGCTGCCTGCTGTCACCTCAGTCACCATTATACCAGGCTGTCATGGTGGCCTGCTGTGTCCTCAGTCACCATTATACCCGGCTGTCATGGCGGCCTGCTGTGTCCTCAGTCACCATTATACCCGGCTGTCATGGCGGCCTGCTGTCACCTCAGTCACCATTATACCTGGCTGTCATGGTGGCCAGCTGTCACCTCAGTCACCATTATACCCGGCTGTCATGGCGGCCTGCTGTGTCCTCAGTCACCATTATACCCGGCTGTCATGGCGGCCTGCTGTCACCTCAGTCACCATTATACCTGGCTGTCATGGCGGCCAGCTGTCACCTCAGTCACCATTATACCCGGCTGTCATGGTGGCCTGCTGTCACCTCAGTCACCATTATACCTGGCTGTCATGGCGGCCTGCTGTCACCTCAGTCACCATTATACCCGGCTGTCATGGCGGCCAGCTGTCACCTCAGTCACCATTATACCCGGCTGTCATGGCGGCCTGCTGTCTCCTCAGTCACCATTATATCCGGCTGTCATGGCGGCTGCTAATTACCCCTCAGCTAATGACTGGACTCGTGTTATTGCTGTATACATGCATAATGTAGGGGGTATAGAGGGCCGCGTATGCATGGCCTGAGCGATGGGATGCCCTCGCAATGGCACCTGGGAGCAGCATGGCCAGCTAGTGAACCTATCACACCCCGCTCACAAGCCGCTTCCTCACCCTTCATCCTTTATTTACATATATATTTGTCCTCTACTCACAGCTTTGGCCAGGCTCCTCTAGGCTCTGGAGGACCCGAACTTGCAACTTTTCCAAGTGTACAGCACGGCCTGTTTCATTTCATCCTCACTCCTGGGGTATTCTGCCACAAGGTGGCGCAGTTGACTGCAGAAGATTTGTGGCTCCTCCTGGCCGTATAAAAAGCCCGGAATCACCCATAGACCCCCAGTGTTTTCTCTGCAGTCATACTGCAAAGACAGTAGATGGCTCTCTATGTTTCGCAGGTGAGCGGAGCAATCAAGCCTGCAGCCCTATTTCCACCCGCTTCCGGACCCTCTTTACCTCCCAGCCTCGGCTGTCAGTGTCACGACCCTGGGTTCTGCTGATGCCCGGCTGGTGGCTGGGTTCTACTTTCCCCATAAGCAGTTCCGTTTGCCACCAGCGGGTGTCAGCGGAACTCTGGCTGCTCACTCTGCAGATCCTTCTGATACCGCAGGGTGTTAGCATAGCCCTGGATGCTCTCTCCCCTTAATCGGCTGCACTTGGTGTATGGGGCTTTTAAGTGGATCTGCCCTACACCTGGGGCAGCAGTATTTTGTTCTGTTTCTTCTGACCTTTGATGCTGTCTGGAGTTCTGGCTGGCTTCCTGTCTGGTGATTCATAGTCTGTTCCTGCCGCAGTCTGGAGACTGCTGGATTCTGTCCTTAGGCCCTTGGTGAGTGCTCCAGCACCTTAGGGTATTTTTTTGTATTAGATATCTTTGTTAGTTAGCCTTTTTGAATCTGCATGTAAGATATTTTTGTTGTCCCTTTTTTCCCCTTATTAAAACCATTAATTAATCATATTTTGTTCTTGTGTCATTGCTCTGGCCAAACTCCCTGCTCCCGGGCGGAGAGTTCACTTTAGAGAACTCCCCGGCCCTGACATAATCCTGCTGCCCAACTACCCACCTGGCCAGAGCATTGCGCTTCCTGGGACCTGTAGTCCCTCTTGCTTTTTGCCAAGTCTGTTCCTATCCCTCTAATGAATCCTAGAGTGCTGATTCTGTGCAAGCATTATTTGTGGGATACTCTAAATCGGAGTGTCTAGATATGATCAAGTTTATTCATTTTTTGATTGATCAAGGAGCTTTTGATTTTCCAGCTGCTCATCCCCTCATTAAGATCCTGGTGGATGTAGCTTTCAAAATAAATACTCCTTTGCCACAGGTTAAGCAGACCTGTTCCATTGAACCCAGTGTCCCTGATCAGATTCCCCCATCTCCTGTCCCTTTAGTTAGATCTATAGGGTCTAGGGGTAACTCTGAGGTGCTGTGTGCTTCACCTGGGGCCTGGGCTCAGGGGTCTGCTGCTTCCTCATGAAGCCAACCTGTACCTGCTGCTAGAATCCAGGACCCTGATTCCTGGTTCTATGAAGTATCTGATGATGATGATCCTGTCTCTGAGTTCCATGCCGTTGATTCTGATGATGATTGGTCTGATTTTTCCGATGAGGATTGTATGGTCGATGCCAGGCTGCCGCCAGAGCGTCCCATGGTCGATGCCAGGCTGCCGCCAGAGCGTCCCATGGTCGATGCCAGGCTGCCGCCAGAGCGTCCCATGGTCGATGCCAGGCTGCCGCCAGAGCGTCCCATGGTCGATGCCAGGCTGCCGCCAGAGCGTCCCATGGTCGATGCCAGGCTGCCGCCAGAGCGTCCCATGGTCGATGCCAGGCTGCCGCCAGAGCGTCCCATGGTCGATGCCAGGCTGCCGCCAGAGCGTCCCATGGGTGAGTCAGCCGGCGCTGGGCCCCACCGTGGGTCAGCCGCCGCTGGGCCCCCAGCCATTGAGCCCGCAGCCGGGCCCCCAGCCATTGAGCCCGCAGCCGGGCCCCCAGCCTTTGAGCCCGCAGCCGGGCCCCTCAGCGAGCCTGAACCCGGGCCCTGCTTCCAGCCTGCCCCTGGCTCTGCACCCGGGCCCTGCTTTCAGCCTGCCCCTGGCTCTGCACCCGGGCCCTGCTTTCAGCCTGCCCCTGGACTTCCTGGCTCTGCACCCGGGCCCTGCTTTCAGCCTGCCCCTGGACTTCCTGGCTCTGCACCCAGGCCCTGCTTTCAGCCTGCCCCTGGACTTCCTGGCTCTGCACCCGGGCCCCGTCTTGCACCTGAACTCGAGCCCTGTCTTGCATCCGGGCCCCGTCTTGCACCCGAACCCGGGCCCCGTCTTGCACTTACATCCGGGACTGGTGAAACTTGCCCAACCGGGTGGATCCCTACCCCTATTGACTCCAGTTCTACAGTGGATCCGGGAGGTGGTATAAATACCCAGTTTCTGGACATTTTATTTCATGGACTTGAGTATTCTTGTTGGATTCAGAGGAGCGTTCAGGAGCCCGCTCCTGAAAGAGGGGGTAATGTCACGACCCTGGGTTCTGCTGATGCCCGGCTGGTGGCTGGGTTCTACTTTCCCCATAAGCAGTTCCGTTTGCCACCAGCGGGTGTCAGCGGAACTCTGGCTGCTCACTCTGCAGATCCTTCTGATACCGCAGGGTGTTAGCATAGCCCTGGATGCTCTCTCCCCTTAATCGGCTGCACTTGGTGTATGGGGCTTTTAAGTGGATCTGCCCTACACCTGGGGCAGCAGTATTTTGTTCTGTTTCTTCTGACCTTTGATGCTGTCTGGAGTTCTGGCTGGCTTCCTGTCTGTTCCTGTCTGGTGATTCATAGTCTGTTCCTGCCGCAGTCTGGAGACTGCTGGATTCTGTCCTTAGGCCCTTGGTGAGTGCTCCAGCACCTTAGGGTATTTTTTGTATTAGATATCTTTTGTTAGTTAGCCTTTTTGAATCTGCATGTAAGATATTTTTGTTGTCCCTTTTTTCCCCTTATTAAAACCATTAATTAATCATATTTTGTTCTTGTGTCATTGCTCTGGCCGAACTCCCTGCTCCCGGGCGGAGAGTTCACTTTAGAGAACTCCCCGGCCCTGACAGTCAGATCGGGTGACGGAACGGGAGCACCGGGTCTTGGGTCGGGTGCTTGGTGAGCGTTGCTCCAGGCCGCAGACCCTATACACAAAAGGGTAGTCGGCCATAGGTTTTTATGGTGAGCCTGCTGATGGATGGAAGAACCCCACTGCTGCCTGTTTAGTATAGGGGGTGAGTTGTGTTTTTACTAGGGGTTTGTTGTGTGCCTGTGCCCAGTATTTTCCTCTTATTGCCCCCCTCCTCCCATCTGGTCCCTTGGAGCTGGTGCGGTTCCCACTGCTGCCTGCCCTCTCCTCTTCCTCTCCCCGGTGTGGCATTGTCGGGGGTGATGCGTGCGCTCTGTTGATGCTCCTCGCCGCTGTGAGGCGCTATTATTCTGTGGAGGGTGAGCGCCTCTGTCATGGTGCTGGGCGCCTGGTCACGTGGTGTGGGCGGTTTTCGCGCTCTTCGTTGGGGGCGGGATGACGCGTATCGTGTCATCCGCTCCTCGAGGTGCTATGCTGCGGTGCCATCTTGCTGGCACGCAGTGTTGGAGGAGAAGTGAGCTGCTGCGGACTCCTTACACGTGGTTGCTGCGGCGGTGACACCTGCCGTCCCCGGGCTCTCTTCTGCAGATCCTTAGCCTGTGCTGCCTGTCGCTTGTGCGTGCTGTGTTCGCCTGCGCTCTTGGTCCGTGAGTCTTTCCATGGGGGTACATTGTTGGGGCATGTGCTGCGGGATGCTCATGGTGTTTTCATGATTTTGTCTTACAGGCGAGATAGCAGTGGTTGTGGTTTCTCTCAGTCCAATCCCTCCCCTCCCCCCTTCCTTACTTCTGGGCATCCCGGGTGGCTTTTCTTAGCCTGTGCTGGCCTATTGTGCCTGTGATGATCACCATATGGAGGCTTCTGGGGATAGCGAGCTCGGGGGCCACTCGGGGTAGGCTCAGTTGTGCGTCATGTGTGGGGCATCCCCTTTGAGTGGTGGTGGCGCGGTTTGTGTTCCGTGCGCCCAAAGTATTATTGCGGATCAGCCTGGCTGAGCGCTTCTCTTTCCAGTCCTGCGCTCCCCATGGCATTCCCTACTCCCCCTTGCCTACATTTAGCCCCCAGCGAGGGGGAAGCTAGCACGGGGTCACAGTCTGATCTGGCACTGTGCGTGGCCAGTATTGAACGACAGCTGGCCCGCCCGACCTCAGGCAAGGCCTCTGGCAAAAAGCGTCACCTGAACATCAAGTCGCCTCTCTTTGCCAATGAGGACGAGGACCTTGACATGTACGTTGGCCATGACTCCCCGGAGGAGGGGGAGTTGTTCTGCGACTCGGACTCCTCTGGGGATTGTCAGGGCGAGTACGATAGTGATTTAGGGTCCTCCTCGGATGAGGATACCTGGCTCCCAGATGATACTGTCATGCTCCTGTCAGCTGTGTTTGATACCCTACACATCGCCCCCCATTAAGGTGTCGAAGAAGAAGCAGGGCGAGCTCTTCCACCCTGGTAAGCAGCGATTTGAGTTCCCGGAACAGGGCCATTTCTCCAATATGGTTCTTAAGGAGTGGGAGCGGCCCAATAAGTTACCCTCGGTGCCCAAGGGGCTGGATAGAAGGTATCATTTCTCGGCTGATTTGGTTAAATGCTGGTCGTGTCCTCCCGAGGTGGACGCCCCGGTGCTGTTGTTATCCAACACTTCGTTCATGCCGTCTCCCGACACCACTACCTTGCGGGATAGCGCTGATCGGCATATGGATCAGCTGGCTAGCCATGCCTTCACCTTTGTAGGGGCTGGGTTGTGCCCGGTCTGCGCCACGAGCTATCGTGGCCATTGCCATTAAAAAGGTTAGGCGCCTCGCTGAGTCCGCCCCTCTGGTAAGAAAAGGAAGGATTATAAGGATCTCTTGCTTTGCTTGTATTTTATTGCCTTCGTGTTGGCCGCTATGGACGATGCTGTCCGGCTAGGCGATAAGGCCTCAGCCTTGCTGGTTGCTATGCGTAGGTCCGTTTGGTTACGTCAATGGGCGGCTGACTCCGCCGCTAAGAAGTCACTCACTGGTCTTCCCTTCACGGGACTCCGTCTTTTTGGTGAGCGTCTCGAGGACGGTAGGCTTCCCCAGTGTAGGAAGCAGGCTCTGCCCTTTCAGGGATCGTCCTCCTTTCGTCCCTCCGGGGGGGGTTGAGGGGCCTCGTTCTCAGATAGTCGCAGAGACTCTTGGGGTCGGGGCCGATCTCGCGGTCACCCAGGTCTCTCCTGGGGAACCAAACCCAAGCCCTCTCCCAAGGCTCCTCAGGCATGAGGGGACAACCTCACCCGACCAGGTGGGGGGACGGCTTCGGCTTTTTGCTCACATCTGGAGACTGCTCGTTTCAGACCGGTGGATTCAGGAGGTGGTGTCCTCCAGGTACAAGATAGAGTTTGCAGCCTCAAGATTCCTCCGATCCATGATATCTCGAAACCCCCGTCGGCTCAGGGACTGCGTCTGGCCGTCCAACGTCTTCTGACGGTGCCCAAGAAGGACGGCTCCCTGAGGCCTATCCTGGACATGATGCTTGATACTTCTCAGGTCAAGGTGTTTCTTCCTCAGCAGAAGGTGGAGGGCATTCAGGCGCAGGCGCGGTCTCTGCTGTCGTGTCCTTACCCCTCCATCTGTCAGGGGATGCAGTTGGTGGGTCTCATGGTGTCCTGCTTCGAGGCGGTTCCTTTTGCTCAGTTCCACATGAGACCGCTTCAGGTACATCTCTTGTCTGTTTGGGATCGGAATCAGGAATCCCTGGATCAGGAATTTGTTCTATCCTCTCTGGTCAGGCAGTCTCTCTCTTGGTGGCTGGACTTGAGGAATCTTCTAGTGGGCAGGTCTTTTCTGCCTCCAAGCTGGGAGATTGTCACCACGGATGCCAGTCTGACCGGCTGGGGGGGAGTTTGGCAGTCTCTGAAGTTCTAAGGTCAGTAGGGTCCCCAGGAGGCCCACACGCCCATCAACATCCTAGAACTGCGGGTGATCAGGTTGGTTCTCCCAGTTGACTCCCCACCTTCGGGGTCGTGCAGTCCAGGCCCGCTCGGACAATCAGACAGCGGTCGCCTACATCAATCATCAGGGGGGGACTCGGAGCAAGCGAGCCCTCAAAGTGTCCCTGATCTTGTTTTGGGCGAAGGAGACTGTTCCCTGCATCTCGGCGGTTTACATTCTGCGGGTGGAGAACCAGGAGGCGGATTCCCTGAGCAGGGGGTCGTCTCATCTGGGGGAATGGTCTCTCAGCAACAAGGTATTTCTTGCCCTTTGTCGCCACTGGGGTCAGCCGGATGTGGACTTGTTTGCGTCCAGTCACAATCACAAGCTTCCAAGATTTGTCTCCCTGTCAAAGGATCCTCTGGCCTTCGCTTGCAATTCCCTAGACAGAGTTTCGGCTCCTCTATGTGTTTCCTCCCTTTCCTCTGCTGGTTCGGGTGCTGCATAAGATAGCCCAGGAGGGGAATTCTGGTGGCCCCCCCGCTGACCAGGGTGGGTATGGTTCGCGGACGTCGTCCAGATGACCGTGGACCGGTACATCTTGCCCATCGATCCAGAGCTGCTCACGCAGGGACTCATACACCATCCCAATTTAAAAACGCTGCCTTTAACGGCTTGGCTGCTGAAACCTCCATCTTGATGGGCAAGGGTTTACTGGCCTCTGTTGTCGATACCTTGATTCAGGCTAGGAAGAAATCCTCGTCTTTTATCTATTAGAGTTTGGCATGCTTACATTTCTTGGTGCAGGTCCAAGTCCCTATCTTGTTGGGAATTTTCCATTCCCAGGATTCTGGAGTTTTTACAACATGGTCTGGATTCGGGCCTTCAACTTAGCACTCTCATAGGACAGGTTTTGGCTCTGGCAATTTTCTTCCACAGATCCTTTGCCAACCACAGGACCTTCTTTCAGGGAGTTACTCATGTGCGTCCGCCGCGTAAGCCTCTGCTACCGGTTTGGGATTTAAACTTAGTGCTGTCTGCTCTGCAGGGTCCTCCATTCGAGCCTATGCATGAGGCTGCATTGTCCATTCTGACTCTTAAGGTGGCCTTTTTGGTGGCTATTACTTTTGTGCGGCGAGTCTCTGAGCTGGCGGCGGTTTCCATAAAACCTCCTTATTTTGAGCGGCATCAGGATAAGGTAGTGTTCCAACTTAAGCCGGGTTTCTTGCCCAAGGTTGTGTCTGCCTTTCATCTCAATCAGGACATTGTCTTACCTTCTTTGTGTCCTAACCCTTCCAAATCTAAGGAACGGACCCTTCATTCTCTGGATGTGGTCAGGGCGCTTAAATTTTATTTGGTCGCCACTGAGTCGTTTAGGAAATCTGATGCTCTGTTTGTTCATGCTGGACCTAGGAAGGGTTTGCCTCCAGGCAAATCCTCTATTAGTAAGTGGATTTGACAGGCGGTGGTGGAAGCTTACTCTGCTAAAGGGAAGGAACCTCCCTTCCTCCGTGTTACTGCTCACTCTACTCGTGCTATTGGTGCCTCTTAGGCTTTTCAGCACCAGGCTTCTGTTCAACAGTTTGTAAGGCCACTACTTGGTCTTCTGTTCATACTTTTTTTACAAGGTTGATGTTAAGGCCTCAGCTGATGCTGTTTTTGGCCGCAAGGTACTTCAGGCGGTAGTGGTTTGAATTGCCTGCCTTTACTCGTTGGGGATCCCACCTTATCTTAAAGTGGACCAACACCCTGAGGTGATCGGCCCGGGAATCTATAAGATTCCCGGGCCGATCACCTCACACACCGTGGGACATCCGAGATCGGGATGTCCCGCGGGGTGCACCCCCCCCCCCGAACACCCTCCCTCCCTCGCGCCCCTCCAGGCATGCCCGCGCCGGCTGTCTCTGAATGGCCGGCGCGGGCGCGCACACGTCAAGAGTGAAGCGCGGGAGGCTCCGACGGGCAAGCTGCTTGTCCGTCGCTGTCAATCAGCTTGTCCGTCGGCGCTGATTGGACGGCGCGGCCACGTGGGAGAGGGGAGAGGTGAGTTTTGGGGGCTTTCGGGGGGGTTTCACACAGCGGGGCACCCCCGATCGGGATGCACCCGGGGAAGTGGACCAATACCCAGGATAGTCAAAATCCTGGGTGTTGGTCCACTTTAAAGGAGCAGTATCGCGAAATTTGCATTAAATAAGATAAATAATTAAATAGCCACACAATAGCTTATAACATGTGTATGAATAATCTGGTGATAGAAAAAGAAAAAAATATCTGCCTCTCTTTTAAATTGTATAATTAAAATGGCTCAGTCCATTTGCTGAATAGGGGGATCTGCTGGCTTGTATTTAGTGAGCTGCTTCATTTAGCCCACTGGTCTCCTAGCAACACTTTACCTCAGAGGCTGACACTGTAATCAGTGGTAACGGCTGTGTGTGTGTGAGGTGCTGCTTTTGTTATGAGACCAGGTGACTCAAATGTGTAAAATCTATACAAAATAAACTAAACTGACTGAAAATGACTGAAATTCTTCTTTGAATAACTGTGCAGGAAAATCTAAAGGTATTAAAGTGGAACAAAACCCCATTCTAAATCAGGATGCCCACTGTGTGAAACGACCCCTGGATAACCACAGATCCCCCCATTTTTCTGGCACGCTCACGCAGATAGTCATTTAGACAGGCCGGGCGGCCAGGAAGGTTACTGCTCAGGCTCCCCATCTGCGTGCAAACAGAGCTGATTGGATGAGAGCCCGCGCATGCGCTGTGGGACAGGGAAAGGTACGTTTTCACAGGCGAACTTGGGGATTTCACATATCAGGGCGTCCCAAGTCAGGATGCCCCTAGGGGCACAAAACAAAACTCCAGATAGTGAAAATCCTGGGTTGGGCTTTGCTCAAAACACACACAGCTGAAAGAAAGATCATATAGAAAAAAGAAAAATAAGAATATGAAAGAGAAAATGGTAAACTGAAAGATTCTGCAGCAGAGCCAACATGAAGGGAAAACTTAAAATCAGCTAAATGACTTCTAGAGCTTTTCTCTCTGTTTTATATATATATATATATAAAATGTTGTTATCTTATGCTGGACGGCTGCCAGCACTGAACAACAGCTGATACTTTGATACATTGTTTACCCCTCTCCTCAGCATGGAACTGATACATTTGTATCTCCCTCTCCTCAGCATGGAACAGGCCAGAGTGCTGGCGACACTGACAAGACATAAACATGAGCTATTAGCCTCCAGCTGCTCAACACACACATCATTTTTTTCTACATTTGTAATTCTTACTCCAACCCCTACCTACGTTCCAAGTACCATTTAAATATAAGTCACCAAGAAAAATTCGCGATACTGCTCCTTTAAGGACACTGCTATTGGACGTCCCAGAAGTAAGGATGAAATGAAACAGGCCGCGCTGTACACTTGGAAAAATACAATTCTGTGAGTACTCACCTGTAGAATCGTTTTTACTGTGTACAGCTCTGCCTGTTTCATCCCTCCCTTGTTATCGTTATCCTTGGTTGCCTTTTTATGGTGATTTGTTCAAATGGTTATTTTGAGAGGTTGTGTATTTTTATCATTTTGTTCTCCCGGCTTCTTGTATAACTGCTTTTCAACACTGGGGGTCTATGGGTGATTCCGGGCTTTTTATACGGCCGGGAGGAGCCACAATTCTTCTGCAGTCAACTGCGCCACCTTGTGGCAGAATACCCAGAAGTAAGGATGAAATGAAACAGGCCGTGCTTTACACAGTAAAAACAACAGGTGAGTATTAACAGAATTGTATTTTTTGTACGGGGGACCCAAAGTCGCAACTTGGGCTCCAGGGGACCCAAACAACTTGGGTTTCGGGGACCCCAACTCGCATCTCGGGCTCCAGGGACCCGAACCTGCACCTCGGGCTCCGGGAGACCTGAACTTGCAACTTGGGCTACAGGGGACCCAAACTTGCACCTCGGGCTCCGGGAGACCTGAACTTGCAACTTGGGCTCTGGGGGACCCAAACTCGCAACTCTGGCTCTGGGGACCTGAACTTGCAACTTGGGCTCTGGAGGAACCAAACTCGGGGTTCGGGAGACCCCAGCTCGCATCTCGGGCTCTGGGAGGCCTAAACTTGCACCTCAGGCTCTGGGGTACCCAAACTCGCACCTCAGGCTCTGGGGTACCCAAACTCGCACCTCGGGCTCTGGGGGACCCAAACTTGCATCTCAGGCTCCGGGAGACCCAAACTCACATCTCGGGCTTCGGGGGACCCCAGCTTGCATCTCAGGCTCTGTGGGACCAAAACTCACATCGCGGGATTTGGAGGACCCGAACTCACATCTCGGGCTCTGGGGCACCCCAACTCGCAACTCGAGTTCCGGGGACCCGAACTTGCAACTTGGGCTCCGAGGGACCTGAACTTGCAACTCGGGCTCCAGGTAACCCAAACAGACATCTCAGGTTCTGGGGACCCCAACTCGCAACTTAGGCTCTGTGGGACCCCAATTCACAACTCAGGCTCTGGGGGCTCGAGGTCGCAACTCAGACTCCAGGGGGCCCCAAACTCACAATTCGAGCTATGGGGGATCCACACTCAATCTAAAAGGGGGCCTGAAATTGCAACTCAGGCTCTGGGGTACCCCAACTCGCAACTAGGCCTCATTTGCACCACTAATAAGTATATCTGAGCCCAGGGGCCCATGTGCTCCCCAAATAACCACCCCCCCATCAAGGTCAGGTGGGGGTGACTGGTGGGACCCTCCCCAGGGATGGGAGCTACAAGAACCACAATTTAATGAAAAAATGTTCAATTTATTGGGTTACATGACTTTTTCTTGTCCCGAAATCACCCCTCAACATCTCAACACTACATTGTTTTCAATAGAAATACATAAGTTTATTTACCAATCATTAAAACATCCATTTCATTTGCTTCCAGCTCTACACAAGTAAGAAAAACTTTTTCTTTCTTTAGGCCGACGTGTTTCATTCGTTTGTCGCCAACTTCCTCAGAACCATAGAACCCACTGGGAGATGTATGTGCGGACCCGGAGGTGCCATTTAAGGCTGATGCTGATAGGTCTCATCCATCCATCAATCCTTCATCACTGATCAGATTGTGGCTGTATATTTCATGTCACTTCATTCATGTTTTGTCTGTGTTATGCAGATACAATGCATACGCTGCATATTATTATTTTTGGGACAGTTCACACATCTGCGCTGCATGGTGCAATGCATTCAAAAAAAGCGTTGCAGGCAAGGCACGTATTACGAAGCGTTGCGTTTGCGTTGCCATAGACTTTTCCATTTACTTATTATGCAAAAAGTGTTTGGGGTTTTTTTTTTATGCAACACAAACACCTTTCTAACACATCAAAAGCGCAGCATTTGTTTTGATACAAACTCCTCTTTAAGTTTATACTAAAGTTGACCAAAACCCAGTATTTTCACTGCGTTAAGAAGCACCTCGACAACGTCCGCTGGACGAAACGCGCTGTCATGAAGAAAACTGTAGAAAACTACATTTACCCATCATACTCGGACAGAGCCAATGAAAAGCGAAGAAAGGACGCATGCGCCAGAAGCACCTCAACAATGTCCCCGGACGAAGGGCGCTGTCATGAAGAAAACTACTGTAGGAAACTACATTTACCCATCATGCTCTAGGAAAACAGCAACGATGAACTGACAGAGCCAATGAAAAGGGAAGAAAGGACGCATGCACTAGAAGCACCTCGACAATGTCCCCGGACGAAACGCACTGTCATGAAAAAAACTACTGTAGGAAACTACATTTACCCATCATGCTCTAAGGAAACGGCAATGACGAACTGACAGAGCCAATGAAAAGGGAACAAAGGACGCATGCGCTAGAAGCACCTCAACAACGTCCCCGGACGAAATGCACTGTTATGAGTATCCATACTACACATTTATAGTTATTTTCATAAATATGGATCTAAGTTAAGGACGTACTACTGAATATCTGATTGAACTGTGGCTGAGAAGAAAATGAAAATATACGGGACCTGGCTGGAAAATACTATCAGGAGGAGAGGATGTGAAGCCATTGACCCTCCCAGTCCTCAGATGTAACATAGTAACATAGTATGTAAGGCTGAATAAAGACTTTAGTCCATCCAGTTCAGCCTGTTTAACTCCTTCCAGTGGTCTAGTAGCCATAGCTGGAAATGTTATTACATGCCAGGAAGGCATCAAGGCCACTTTTGAACATTTTTAATGTATCCCTCATTACTACCTCCTCTGGCAGCGAGTTCCATAGTGTCACTGCTCTTACAGAGAAGAATCCCCTCCTATGTCGGTGGAGAAAGCACCTTTCCTCTAACCTTAGTGGATGCCCCCGGGTTATGGTTACACTCCGGGGTATAAATAGATTGTGGGACAGATCCTTGTATTGACCCCGAATATATTTATACATAGTTATTAGATCACCCCTCAATCGTCTTTTTTCTAGACTAAATAAGCCTAACTTGGACAATCTTTCCGGGTACTCTAGCCCCCGCACTCCTTTTATTAACTTTGTTGCCCTTCTTTGAACACGCTCCAGTTCTGATATGTCCTTTTTAAGCACAGGTGCCCAGAACTGTACACAGTATTCCATATGGGGTCTGACCAGTGACTTGTACAGTGGTAAAATGATGCTCTGGTCATGAGCACCTATGCCCCTCCTGATGCACCCCATATAGAGGGGTCACATGATGCTCTGGTCATGAGCACCTATGCCCCTCCTGATGCACCCCATGATCCTATTTGCCTTGGCAGCAGCTGCCTGGCATTGATTACTACAGTTGAGCTTATTGTCAACTAAAACCCCTAGGTCCTTTTCCATTGTTGTTTTACCAAGTGTTTCTTTATTTAGTGTGTAATCATGATACAGATTTCTCCTTCCCATGTGCATAACCTTACATTTATCTGTGTTAAACTTCATTTGCCATTTAACTGGCCATGCTTCCAATTTATCTAAATCTGTATGTAGCTGCCTGTTGTCCTCCTTTGTTTTAATTACTTTACTCAGCTTAGTATCATCTGCAAAGATTGAGACTTTACTGTTTAATCCATACCCAATGTATTGCTCAGAAGCACGCACCTACTATTCTCATACTTTGTGTTGAGCATTTTAAGACCCAGCCCACCTGGTATTTGAACTCTCTTTGATTTAAATCTAGGCATTTGCCCCAGGGGCCCCCAGGACTCTGAAGGGCCCCAGTCAGCATGTTATCTTACCGGCAGAGCTGGATTTTCATTAGCGACCCTCCCGAGCTGGTAATTAAACCGGACCTTCACTATAATTAATTGAAAAGCCCAAACCCTTAAAAAACAATTCCCCAGCTTATAAAATTAATATATTTTAAGTTTTTAGTCAATTACTTATTATTCTTTCCCCCACTGGGCTGCAACTGTTCAGGACTTTAGGATACAGGCACCGCCATCTTGACTCAGAAGCATCACACTTACTGAGGAGAGGAGAGTGGGATAAACTACAGGGGGCGGGTTATAGCTGTGCTTTGCTCAGACAGAGCAGAGCTGGGGTCAGGAAAAGCTCAGCAATCCCAAGATGCACTGTTTGCAGGCTGCCTGATGTCCCATGAGCCGCCATCTTGAATGTTTAAAGGCTCATAACATGCAGTAGATGCAGACAGGATGATTTTTAATGTGAGCAATCCGTATGTACAGGGGGGAAACATATAAGATAGGCTTTTATTCAGGGTGAAGGTCCGGATTAATGTGGGCAATCTGTATGTACAGGGTGTGGGAAACATATAAGATAGGCTCTTATTCAGAGTGAAGGACCGCTTTAATAACTGGTGTTTTGCCGACAGTATGGGCCACAGCAGGTACTACAGTAAGATGGCCGCCCCCATGAGTGGGGACACTGGCAGCTGCATCATTGCTGACTTCTGCTCTGTTCCTTTATTATTTTTATTTTTTTTTATACATTACCTTGCTTACACTTCAGCGATGCGCAATGTCCGGAAATGTCGGACCTGAGCGCTGGCCAGCCGGCGTCGGGTGTGACGTCGGTCGGGACCCCGGAACCGGAAGTGATGTTCCGGGCTGCGCTGCACGAGCGAGCGCCTGGACACGCCACACTGGCCGGCCATGATAAGAGGTGCCTTACAGGTATCAGCAGCATCGCTGAAACATAGGCATGTAACTTGCCATCATAGGCTATTGTAATGCCACTTGGTAATGTTTTTCCCTATATTTATCAGTGTGATCTTTGATGATGTCATGATTTAATCATGTGTCTGTCAGGGAACCGCGGGTTACGTGGTTCAACTATAAACCAGGGACCTCCTGACACACCGTCCGCGTTCCCCAAAACCCTTTGTCCGATCCCTCCTATCAAGGATACAAGGCCAGCAGCCTACGGACACACAGATTCTTGGTTTAAGGCAACAGAACGCTCAGGTGAAATATAAGTTTTAACCCTTCTATTGCCAGCCACGTAAATTTTACGTGGCTGCCTCTCCAACCGTTAAACGCCAGCCACGTAAAATTTACGTGCCTGACTTTCCCCATTAATAAAATAAAAAGTATAAAAAAATATCACTTACCTGACCCCTTGTTTGATTCGTCCGGGTCTCTTCTTCAGCCAGAGGGGCTCCGATCGCCGATTGGGGCTCCTCCGGCTGCAGGGGAGGGCCCGGAATAGGGTGCCCCCCCCGTTTCAGCAGCCGCCGGCATTTTGCCTGCAAAAAAAAAAAAAGACAGTTACTCACCTCCGCTCCCGCCGGCTCCCGCCGCCTCTCCTCTTCATGGGGGGGGGGGCTCCGATCACCCCCCCCGGCTCTTCCGTCTTCTGGAGGAGGGCATAACAGCCCTCACTCACATACACGTCACTGACATATGATCGCCGCGGGACACAGGAAATGAAGATCGGAGGTGAGTAAAGTAAAAAAAGTTTTTTGTTTTTTTTTAATAAAGTAATTAAAAAAAAAAAGTGTCTCTTTTTTTTTTTACCTAAACCCTTTGTGAACTGGTAAGGGGTCCATGTGACCCCTATACCAGTTCACAGGGCTCGGGGGTCTGGCCAGTCACCTGCGGCTAGCGGGTGACTTGCCATTTTTTTTTTTAATCAACCCTTTGTTACCTGTAGCCCAGTAGGTATAAAAGGCTTCCAGCAGCAGCAGGAGAGCAGAAGCCTAAGTGATCAGCGTGGCACACAGGGATGGATGGGAGGTAAGTATTAAAAAAAATATTAAAAAACATTTTATTTTTTTTTTAATAAAGATTTTTTTTTAAAAGTGTGTCTGTGTTTTCTTTTACTTTTAACCCTTAAAAATCCCCCAAAAAATGGGGGTCCCCCTCCCTTCGAGGGGGGACCCTATGTCATTTTTTTTTAATTAACCCTTTGTTACCTGTAGCCCAGTAGGTATGAAAGGCATCCAGCAGCAGCAGGAGAGCAGAAGCCTAAGTGATCAGCGTGGGACACAGGGATGGATGGGAGGTAGGTATTGGAAAAAATATTAAAAAACATTTATTTTTTTTTAAATAAAGATATTTTTTAAAAAGTGTGTCTGTGTGTTTTTTTTTTACTTTTAACCCTTTGTGAACTGGTAAGGGGTCCATGTGACCCCTATACCAGTTCACAGGGCTCGGGGGTCTGGCAAGTCACCTGCGGCTAGTGGGTGACTCGCCATTAACCCAGAGACCCCCCATTACCTGCCTCCCAAAAAAACCTTAAAATTCCCCCAAGAAATGGTGGACCCCCCCCCTGTGAAGGGGGACCCCACACCAATTTTTTAACCCTTTTTATGTGGATAGTAGTTGTATTTTATTTGTAAATGTTATAAAGTGCTCTTTTCAGTTTATGGGATCACCTGGACAGGAACGGGGGGCTACCGATACATATGTGGTATCATTGTAATTGGGAGAAATGGGGCTTTCACATGCAATATGGTTTTCTTTAATAAAATAAATGTTTTTGTTTAAAATAAAGGAGACAATTTAAAAAATATATATTTTTTTATTTATTTAAAAATATTTAAAAAAGTAGAAAAAATACAAACAAGACATTTCATGTTAAAGCCTAAACTCTGCCACAAAAAGAAAATATGCCATTTTCTTGGAAATTCCTGCAAAAATCACAGTTAAACATCACGCAAAATGGTGAATGGTGGTCAGGAGAGGGTGACAAAATCTCAAGTAGACTGGCTGTCAAAAGGTTACAGGTACCTATGCATGTTGGGTATTGTTCTGCTCGGGGGACCTTGCACTTTCAGATTTAGCTTGTTTTTTCTTATTTTTTTGTAAAACCCTGTGCAACCTAAGAATTCTTCGAGATATTACTTTCAGAAAGATGAGCCCACTACAACAAGCTGGGTACGCTTAGAAAGCTTAACATGTGTACTTTCAGGGAATATATGGTTTATGGGGGATATTCCAAATGTAAAGGGTTGTTTTGGTAGAAAAAGCACAAGGTGCGCAATTTGTCTGCAGAGCTGAAATTTGAAGTAAAACTACCGCTATGCGCATGCTTTACTTTGGTGTGTTTGGCAATTCTTTCCTTGACAGAACATATGCATGTTGGGTATCGTTCTGTTCGGGGATGTTGCTGTTTCAGATTTTCTGTTTTTTTCTAGTTTGCATATAGGTTTTTTTAGGAAAATGTGGTTTTGATTCTGCTTTTTTATTCATTTTTAGGGAAATCCTGTGCAACCAAAGAATACATTGAGGGATTACTTCCAGAAAACTGCACCCATGTCAACAAGCCTGGTACGCCTAGAAAGCTTAAGGTGTGTACTTCTAGGGAATATATAGTTTGTGGGGGGTATTTCAAATGTAAAGGGTTGTTTTTCTTGAAAAACTGCAAGGTGCGCATATTGCATAGCATAGTTGTATTTTATCTGCAAATCCCCTAAAGCGTTGTTTCAATTTGGGGGAGTCTCCTGGGCAGGAAAGGTGTCTACCTATACATATGTGGTACCACTGTAAGCGGGAGAAATTGGGGTTTCACACGCAATAAGATTTTATTGACAAACTTACATTTTTTATTACAAAAAAACAACTACAAATTGTAAAAAATCGTTTTTTTTTTTATTTTTTTGCACAATTTTCACCCAAAAATATTGAGAATACAGTTAGAAAATGACAAACAAGACATTTCATGTTAAAGCCCAGGCTCCGCTGAAAAAAACAATATATCACTTTCCTGGGAAATCCCTGGAAATCCCTTCAAAAATCACAGTTGAACATGGGGAGCGCAAAATAGGGCAAAATAATCTGGCAACAAAGGGTGACAAAATCTCAAGGTAGGCTGGCAGTTAAAGGGTTAATGCTATAAGCGCACTAGGCAGTAATAACAAACATTTAGCTATGATGTAATATGAATTGATACATGACACAAATATGCTGTTCTGAGATGGTTACAGGATAGAGTGAGTTACACAGATAGACAATCCCCTCGATTCTAAATGCAAAAGTTAATTGATTTCGGATCGGGAATCGTAAGTTTGGGTGGGCATTTTTTCCTTTTTTTTGGCCATTTCGTATTCGCACGATCGTTCGAGCATAGACGTATATGTTCATTCGCTTTTCGGACGTCAATTGGATATTTTGCGTTAGTTCGGGTATTTTTCCCGTCCAAATCATATTTTTTGCGTTCGTTCCTATTTTTTACGTTATTGACATGGGCTTGCGACCAATTCAGAGAGCTGATTGCTAAGTGTTTGGAAGCCCATTTAATAGCTGCTTTCCGAAATGTTTGCCGGCAGCTATTTGGCCTCGGGAGTAGGATGGAGAGGAGCGAGTTTGTGGCACATCAAGGTCTTATGCTTTTTGGCATCGATTTGATCCGGATGTCTGAGAGCAGATTGCCCCTGCGTCGTCGCATGAACATCGATAGCATGAATGACGTTGAGCTGTTCGAGCTGACCAGGCTTTCTTCATAAATTATATAGTGAGCTGCGGCCATGGTTAGCCCGCACCACAAGGAAGGGGCAAGCAATTTCAGGTATGACCAAGATGCTTGGCTGCCTGCAATTTTTGGCGAACGGCTCGTTCCAGAGGCTGGGTGCCCTCTCCGTGGGGATTTCCCAGCCTACGCTGAGCCGCGCACTATCCAAATTTTTGTCAGGCATGGCTGCCATAACTCAGAAATATATTTATTTTCCTGATGATATGGCAGCCAGAAACGCCATTAAGCTTGGTTTTTATAATCTCGCCGACATGCCCAACGTCATTGGTGCTGTTGACTGCACACATGTGGCCCTCGTACCTAGGGCATCCGACGAGTATATATATATATATATATATATATATATATATATATATATATATATATATATATATATATATATATATATAATTTTTTGGACATTTTTTTGGTTGTGTTTCCCATAATCCCTCCTTTTTATTTATCCCAATGTATAATCTTCCCTCCGATTACTGATCCATATGTTTAATATTAATGATTCTCTAAATGATCCCTATGCCAAATCTGCCCTTCTCTTGCTAATCCCTATGTGTATTGCTCCCCTTAAGGATTGTGTGCTATGTTTAAGTTAGCCTTCTATTACTGTTCACAATAGTGTTTTTTTTCCTCCTTGTTGTGTTGAAATTTTTAGGGGCTTGTTTTTGACTTTAGAACTTAGCTTACTGATCCCTGTGTAGTGTTCTCCCGCCTGTTTTTTTTTTTTTTTTTTGGCTTATGCTTTTGCCCGTAATCTTTTTTTCCCTGCCTTTAACCCTTTAACCGCCAGCCTACCTTGAGATTTTGTCACCCTTTGTTGCCAGACCATTTTGCACTATTTTGCGCTCCACATGTTCAACTGTGATTTTTGAAGGGATTTCCCAGTATTTCCCTGGAAAATTATATATTGTTTTTTTCAGCACAGTCTGGGCTTTAACATGAAGTGTCTTGTTTGTAAGATTGTCAGTGTTTTTTAAATATTTTTGTGGAAAATATGTTAAAAAAAACCAAAAAAACATTTTTTTACAATTTGTAGTGCGTTTTCTTAATAAAACATGCAAGTTGTTTCAGGAAATCATATTGTGTGTAAAAGCCTTATTGCTCCCGATTGCAACAGTACCACATATGTATTGGTAGACATCCTTTCTTGCCCAGGAGACACGTAAAACTGAAAATAGCGACTGAGCCAATTTTGAAAGAAAACTCAACCATTTTGCTCTCCTTGCAGTTTTTCAACCAAAACACCACTTTTCAATTAAAATACCCCCCACAAACCACATGTTCCCTGAAAGTACACACCTCAAGCGTTCTAGGAGTACCAGGCTTGTTGTTGTAGCTGCAGCTTTCTGGACGCAAGCCTTCCCGAAACTCACTGGTTGTACCGGATTTCCCTAAAAAAATAGCAAAAATGCAGCATTAAGACCAAATTTTTCTATAAAAATCATGCGCTAACCAAAAAAAACTAATCAAATCTGAAATGGCAAGGTCCCCTGAACAGAACAATACCCAACATGCATAGCTACCTCCAAGGGTAAGGTTGCCAATTACCCCAAAGCAAAGCGTATGCATAACGGGCATTTCACTTGAAATTTCCTGCTCTGCAGACAAAGTGCGCACCTTGCGCTTTTTCAACCAAAACACCACTTTTCAATTAAAATACCCCCCACAAACCACATGTTCCCTGAAAGTACACACCTCAAGCGTTCTAGGCGTACCAGGCTTGTTGTTGTAGCTGCAGCTTTCTGGGCGCAAGCCTTCCCGAAACTCACTGGTTGTACCGGATTTCCCTAAAAAAAATAGCAAAAATGCAGCATTAAGACCAAATTTTTCTATAAAAAACATGCGCTAACCAAAAAAAACTAATCAAATCTGAAATGTCAAGGTCCCCTGAACAGAACAATACCCAACATGCATAGCTACCTCCAAGGGTAAGGTTGCCAATTACCCCAAAGCAAAGCGTATGCATAACGGGCATTTCACTTGAAATTTCCTGCTCTGCAGACAAAGTGCGCACCTTGCGCTTTTTCAACCAAAACATCACTTTTCATTAAAATACCCCCCACAAACCACATGTTCCCTGAAAGTACACACCTCAAGCGTTCTAGGAGTACCAGGCTTGTTGTTGTAGCTGCAGCTTTCTGGGCGCAAGCCTTCCTGAAACTCACTGGTTATACTGGTTGTTGTGGAGGTTGGTCTCTGACCTTCCCCTCCAGGGCATTCCAAATCGGGATGCCCCTGGGGAAGGGCGCCAGAACCACCGAACTGGCCAGATTTACTTGTTGGTCATGGGGCACGGGCGCCCCTATGGGCATGCGCTCGGGAGCCCCGTGACCAAACTGAAAAAAAAAACCACACATATACAAACACACTTCCTCTCCAAAATCAACATTTTTTTTTCGTTTTTTTTAAATACCTTTTCTTCCGGGGTCTCTTCCTCAGCACTTCAGTCAGTCACACGTCCCTGACCCAGTAGGTGGGCGGAGTCCGGTGGCCTGCTCTCATGTCCCGCGCTGGCAATGCTCTTTAACCAATGGCTGAGGCGGGGCAGGCAGGGCGAGGAGGCCAATCAAGATGCCAGCTGTCAGAGCCGACCGAGATGGAGGCCAGGTGGGTGCGAGCGCGGCCGCCAGGGAGCACATGATCGCCTGGGGGTGACAGGATGGATGGCTGCATGGGAGGGTGATAGGATGGATGGATGGCTGCATGGGAGGGTGATAGGATGGATGGATGGCTGCATTGGGGGTGACAGGATGGATGGATGGCTGCATTGGGGGTGATAGGATGGATGGCTGCATTGGGGGTGACAGGATGGATGGATGGCGGCATGGGGGTGACAGGATGGATGGATGGCGGCATGGGGATGACAGGATGGATGGATGGCTGCATGGGGGTGACAGGATGGATGGATGGCTGCATGGGGGTGACAGGATGGATGGATGGCTGCATGGGGGTGACAGGATGGATGGATGGCGGCATGGGGGTGACAGGATGGATGGATGGCGGCATGGGGGTGACAGGATGGATGGATGGCGGCATGGGGGTGACAGGATGGATGGATGGCGGCATGGGGGTGACAGGATGGATGGATGGCGGCATGGGGGTGACAGGATGGATGGATGGCGGCATGGGGGTGACAGGATGGATGGATGGCGGCATGGGGGTGACAGGATGGATGGATGGCGGCATGGGGGTGACAGGATGGATGGATGGATGGCGGCATGGGGGTGACAGGATGGATGGATGGATGGCGGCATGGGGGTGACAGGATGGATGGATGGCGGCATGGGGGTGACAGGATGGATGGATGGCGGCATGGGGGTGACAGGATGGATGGATGGCGGCATGGGGGTGACAGGATGGATGGATGGATGGCGGCATGGGGGTGACAGGATGGATGGCGGCATGGGGGTGACAGGATGGATGGCGGCATGGGGGTGACAGGATGGATGGCGGCATGGGGGTGACAGGATGGATGGCGGCATGGGGGTGACAGGATGGATGGATGGATGGCGGCATGGGGGTGACAGGATGGATGGCGGCATGGGGGTGACAGGATGGATGGCGGCATGGGGGTGACAGGATGGATGGCGGCATGGGGGTGACAGGATGGATGGATGGATGGCGGCATGGGGGTGACAGGATGGATGGCGGCATGGGGGTGACAGGATGGATGGCGGCATGGGGGTGACAGGATGGATGGCGGCATGGGGGTGACAGGATGGATGGATGGATGGCGGCATGGGGGTGACAGGATGGATGGATGGATGGCGGCATGGGGGTGACAGGATGGATGGATGGATGGCGGCATGGGGGTGACAGGATGGATGGCGGCATGGGGGTGACTGGATGGATGGCGGCATGGGGGTGACTGGATGGATGGCGGCATGGGGGTGACTGGATGGATGGCGGCATGGGGGTGACTGGATGGATGGCGGCATGGGGGTGACTGGATGGATGGCGGCATGGGGGTGACTGGATGGATGGCGGCATGGGGGTGACAGGATGAATGGATGGCGGCATGGGGGTGACTGGATGGATGGCGGCATGGGGGTGACTGGATGGATGGCGGCATGGGGGTGACTGGATGGATGGCGGCATGGGGGTGACTGGATGGATGGCGGCATGGGGGTGACTGGATGGATGGCGGCATGGGGGTGACTGGATGGATGGCGGCATGGGGGTGACTGGATGGATGGCGGCATGGGGGTGACTGGATGGATGGCGGCATGGGGGTGACTGGATGGATGGCGGCATGGGGGTGACAGGATGAATGGATGGCGGCATGGGGGTGACAGGATGAATGGATGGCGGCATGGGGGTGACAGGATGAATGGATGGCGGCATGGGGGTGACAGGATGAATGGATGGCTGCATGGGGGTGACAGGATGAATGGATGGCTGCATGGGGGTGACAGGATGAATGGATGGCTGCATGGGGGTGACAGGATGAATGGATGGCTGCATGGGGGTGACAGGATGAATGGATGGCTGCATGGGGGTGACAGGATGGATGGATGGCTGCATGGGGGTGACAGGATGGATGGATGGATGGATGGCAGCATTCCATAACGATCGCCTTTACCTGGCGGCGGCGGCAGACAGGAAGCCGTGGAAGGGTGATCGGGGAGCCGTCGGTCCTGCTGCTTGAAGACGTCTCGCGTAAAGCCAGATGATCAGCGGCGCGGGCGGGCGGGCGGGCGGGGGGGGTCGGGGATCGGTATTACTTACGGTCGCCCTGACCCCCTGGGCTCCGGAAAGGTTTCTGCGCCAGCGTCATCTGATGAGGTAAGCAGGGGGCGCCGGCTGATGACAGCTGCCGTGCGCCCCCTGCTGATTGGTCAGGGGAGCGATCGGGTGACTTGGTTCACACCCAGGTCACCTCCCCCTGACCCCTGGACTCCCTGCAAGCTGCTCCACAGCAACGGGCCCGCTGATGCCCCCCGATGGCCCGGAAGGTAAGGGAACGCTAGCTACGTGAAATTCACGTAGCTGGCGTTTAACAACAGGAGAGGCAGCTACGTGAATTTTACGTAGGTGGCGCTAGAAGGGTTAATTATCCCTCCTATTCTTGGCTCAGTCTTTTCTGTTTCCCTCGTCGTAATGATCCCTGTGTTCACTTTTCCTGTTGATTAATGATCCCTTTGTAGAATGTTTTCCAGCATTTTTTTTTTAATTATTTTTTATTATGGGTCCCAACGTGTAATGTAACCTGTTTTACTTTGAGGCAGCATATATTTATTTTGTGTTTTGTGTACATGCCTTATTTTGGATTATTTATGATTTTAATTTGTTATTTTATGGGGGTGACAGGATGGATGGATGGATGGCGGCATGGGGGTGACAGGATGGATGGCGGCATGGGGGTGACAGGATGGATGGCGGCATGGGGGTGACAGGATGGATGGCGGCATGGGGGTGACAGGATGGATGGCGGCATGGGGGTGACAGGATGGATGGCGGCATGGGGGTGACAGGATGGATGGATGGATGGCGGCATGGGGGTGACAGGATGGATGGCGGCATGGGGGTGACAGGATGGATGGATGGATGGCGGCATGGGGGTGACAGGATGGATGGATGGATGGCGGCATGGGGGTGACAGGATGGATGGCGGCATGGGGGTGACTGGATGGATGGCGGCATGGGGGTGACTGGATGGATGGCGGCATGGGGGTGACTGGATGGATGGCGGCATGGGGGTGACTGGATGGATGGCGGCATGGGGGTGACTGGATGGATGGCGGCATGGGGGTGACTGGATGGATGGCGGCATGGGGGTGACAGGATGAATGGATGGCGGCATGGGGGTGACTGGATGGATGGCGGCATGGGGGTGACTGGATGGATGGCGGCATGGGGGTGACTGGATGGATGGCGGCATGGGGGTGACTGGATGGATGGCGGCATGGGGGTGACTGGATGGATGGCGGCATGGGGGTGACTGGATGGATGGCGGCATGGGGGTGACTGGATGGATGGCGGCATGGGGGTGACTGGATGGATGGCGGCATGGGGGTGACAGGATGAATGGATGGCGGCATGGGGGTGACAGGATGAATGGATGGCGGCATGGGGGTGACAGGATGAATGGATGGCGGCATGGGGGTGACAGGATGAATGGATGGCTGCATGGGGGTGACAGGATGAATGGATGGCTGCATGGGGGTGACAGGATGAATGGATGGCTGCATGGGGGTGACAGGATGAATGGATGGCTGCATGGGGGTGACAGGATGAATGGATGGCTGCATGGGGGTGACAGGATGGATGGATGGCTGCATGGGGGTGACAGGATGGATGGATGGATGGATGGCAGCATTCCATAACGATCGCCTTTACCTGGCGGCGGCGGCAGACAGGAAGCCGTGGAAGGGTGATCGGGGAGCCGTCGGTCCTGCTGCTTGAAGACGTCTCGCGTAAAGCCAGATGATCAGCGGCGCGGGCGGGCGGGCGGGCGGGGGGGGTCGGGGATCGGTATTACTTACGGTCGCCCTGACCCCCTGGGCTCCGGAAAGGTTTCTGCGCCAGCGTCATCTGATGAGGTAAGCAGGGGGCGCCGGCTGATGACAGCTGCCGTGCGCCCCCTGCTGATTGGTCAGGGGAGCGATCGGGTGACTTGGTTCACACCCAGGTCACCTCCCCCTGACCCCTGGACTCCCTGCAAGCTGCTCCACAGCAACGGGCCCGCTGATGCCCCCCGATGGCCCGGAAGGTAAGGGAACGCTAGCTACGTGAAATTCACGTAGCTGGCGTTTAACAACAGGAGAGGCAGCTACGTGAATTTTACGTAGGTGGCGCTAGAAGGGTTAATTATCCCTCCTATTCTTGGCTCAGTCTTTTCTGTTTCCCTCGTCGTAATGATCCCTGTGTTCACTTTTCCTGTTGATTAATGATCCCTTTGTAGAATGTTTTCCAGCATTTTTTTTTTAATTATTTTTTATTATGGGTCCCAACGTGTAATGTAACCTGTTTTACTTTGAGGCAGCATATATTTATTTTGTGTTTTGTGTACATGCCTTATTTTGGATTATTTATGATTTTAATTTGTTATTTTAATTTGTGTGCAGACATGTTTTTGGGTCAAATGTGTTTTGCCCTTATCACTTAGCCATTTTTTATTTCTGTTTTGTCTTAAGGAATCGAAAAATGGGACACTCCCTTAATGTCTAGGCAGTGGTGGGGCCGGACATGCGTTTCATGAGTGTCCTTGCCGGCTACCCAGGATCATCGCACGATTCATATATCCTGAGACGATCTGGTTTGTTTAGGTGATTTGAGTCTGGTGAATTTTCGGGTGCATGGCTGCTTGGTAAGTGTGTCCTATTTTTGTGTATAGAGATTTCCGAGTAATCTTTCCTTTATTGATTGTTTAGCTGTAGCATTTTTTTGCATAAACATGAAACCACATTTTGAAAGTGTTGTCATATTTTAATTTTTGGCCCAAACAAACAAGAAATGGCCTCACTTTGTCCTTCATAATTTGGTAACTTTGTTTAGGATGTCTGTTACTTCCATGTCTAAAAATCTATTGGGTAGCAGATTGTACAGAAGTATCTGCTAGTTTATGGCCCTTTTGTAGTATTGGTCTGTAAATGACAAAGTGGACTTAAACTGCATACAGTGTTTTTTTCGGAGAAATGTTTGTGTCCGCTTAGCAGCATCCTAATTGTAACATATCAGAACACATAAAAACAAACACATTTGCAAGTACCCTTGTCCTAGCAGATGTGTTATCAGTCTTTTGTTCATTTAAGCTGCATTTTTCCTTATGGGCTACATTTGTGACAATAGTCATTTATATAATGTTCCCTGGGTATTTTTTTGTTTGCTTTAGCTGACATAATTTGGATATATGTAAATTTGTTTGTGTTTGTTGCCTTTCTATTTTTAAATTTTGTTTTTTATTTTTCGTGTTAAGGTGACTCTGGTTATCCACTTCTCCCCTGGCTCATGACGCCTGTGGTGCGGCCCCAGGATGCCTCTCAGGAAGCCTACAACCGTGCGCACCGCAAGACCAGGGCTGTTGTTGAGAGGGCATTTGGACTGTTGAAGACCCGTTTTCGGTGTTTGGACCATACCGGGGGCGCCCTGCAATATGATCCAAAAAAGGTTATAGACATAATAATGGCATGTGCTGTTCTGCATAATTTTGCAATTAAAGAACGTGTCCCCCGTTATGTGGATGTTCTGCCCTCTACAGCCATTAAAGATGCTGCAGACAATTATGTTGGCCCACCCAGTGAGTCTGGTCAATCAGTCCGTTCCAATTTGATTTTGCATCATTTTAGTTAAAGCCTTTTTGTTTTTTTCGATTGTGTGTGTGTGTATTTTCCTTTTGTGTTATATTTTGTTTTGCCTAATTTGGCATTACCTTCAAATATAAATATTTTGCCTTAATTGTTGGCTAATGTGTTTCCTGGTGTTTCCTTTGATTGTTTACCTTTTTACACCTCTTAAACAAAAATGTATCTGCTTTCGCCCAAGGTGAGGTCAAATGTGTTTCAAATCACAACGCAACAAGTATTGTAACTGTTCCCCAAATTTTATTTTTGGCCTTGTCATTTTTGACTAAAGAATGGTTTGCCCTAACAATAAACATTCCACATACAATTGTGGCTCAAAATGCATGACCTTATAAAACATAAAGCCAGCACATCTACACCTGGAAATCAGTGGCACAACCAAACATGGACACCCAGTCCCAAGCCCAGCCTAGTCCAGTGATTAATATTGCCTGTGTCAAGGGATATTTTGGCTTTGCCATAATGTCACACAAACATGTCTGCAAACAAGAGGACCCCAAACAAAACAAATGTAAAAAGGCATAAGTGGCCCATCTTAATTGCCACCTACACTCAACATAGAACTATGGCATTGGCTAGTGGCCTTACTCATTACTCTAATGAGCTATATGGGAGCAAATCCAAAACACAACCTGCATGTCACACACAAAATGGATGTAGAAAAACCTCAACCGACAAGTAAATACAGTGGGGGGGGGGGGGGGGAGAAAAGATGTCTCACACAATCATGGGGTTATTAATAGGGTGGCTGCCCATAAAACCCAGGTGGAGGTCCGTGTGGCTGGGACCTAACCTGGGCCATGGTTGCATTGTTAATCTGCAACTGCTCCATAATGTTTCTCTGCATATTGATCATTTCACCCATGGATGACTGGATAGCATTACTTGCATTGACCATGTTGCTGTTGTGGGTCCGAAGCTCAGCGAGGATGACCTGTAAGGTCGAATTGAGGTTCTCCATCTGGGCATGCCTTTCATCACGCACATTTTTCTGTTCTTGTTCAAAAGAGTCCCTCTCCTGGTTCCATAAATCAACCAGGGCATTCTGCCTCCCCTGGGAAATTGTGGGGCGTAATGGATTCCACCTCACAATTACCCTGGCTCTTGGGCGTGCCCTGCCGCGTTGTCTCGTCCCCTCAACAGCAACAGGCATGCTTGGCAAATCCTCAGCAGCAGAGTGAACACTGGGGACTGTTGTCTCAGTCTCCCCATGTGCATGCGCAATGGAGGCAGATTCACTCTGCTGCTGAGGATTTGCCAGAGAAACATTATGGAGCAGTTGCAGATTGGGACCCAGGGGGAGGTCTTCGGACGTGCCCAGCATGGATCCATCTTCCTCCATTTCCTGGATCTCTTCCATGAGTGTGTGGGTCTGTAGGGACATAGAAAACAATTTGTTAAGTTTGGGTTCATAATTAGGATTCCATCAGTTTAACACATGCTTATTCACTTTGTAGCATTTTTGGTACTAAATAAACTAACCTGAAAACTCGGATCTGGGCTCCTATGCTGTATGGAACTGGAAGGCATAATCAAACTGGGGGGTGAGTTTACACTTGCTGAGGGGTCATGCTGGGCTGAAGAAGAGAAAATGAAACAAGGTAAACACACACATAAGCATTGTTTAGGTAGGTAATTAAACAAGCCACTATTTGAAATATGAGGGAACTCTACAGCAAGGGGGCCGATTTATCCAATCCACTCACTTTAAGATATGTGAAATGGATCGAGTAAACGGCTAACTGACCTCAGTTCTAAGTCAGGAAGTGTACCCAGTCAGCATACAACTTGCATAGAACCTATTTTGAGTTTGACTACCATTCTCTAGGTCATATATGTTTGTGCCTCTTGATTTTAATTGTTACCTCAAACACAACTCACACAACAAATAGACAACACATCCCTAATGATGTGTGTTTTGTGATTGAGTCCAAATATATCACTTTCCTTATTAAACTTCGTTACTTGACACATAATTAGTGTTAATTGGTCATTTACATAATGTATGTGTTCAGAAATGTGTGTTGCACATGGACCCAAACAGGACATAAACAGGCACACTAGTGCGAGCCCAACCAAGCCACACCATAGGGCCATAGCGTCAACTTTGTCCTTGTGAACTTTAATTTACTTGGCAACAAGGCAAACATGCAGATTAAGATTACTCGCCTTCTGTACGGGTCGGTGAGTCTGTGTCCCTTAGAGCCGCATGGCCACCGACCGCGACAGGATGGAGAAGGCCCAGCACAATCTCCTCAGCAGGTGTAAACTCCATTTTGGTGGGATAGCCCCCTCCACTTTTCATGCTGAAATAAAAGTATAGTTTGGTACACAGAAAAGGTGCATACAGTACATCCTAATAATTACATTTGGATACATCATTTTTTTACCTGTAATTATGCCTTTTAATTTCTTTTTGCCGTACAGCATATTTCATATCCGCAATTTTCTTTTGGATTTGTCCAACATCTTTCCTCTCTTCCCCCGCTGCATTTACTTGTTGTTTGAGTTCTTCAAACATTTCCATTTTGCGCTGCTTAGTGGTGTGTTTGGATTTGCTCCCATAGAGCTCGTCATAGAATAATGTAAGGCCACTAGCCAATGCCATATTTTGGTCATGGGAGAATTGCCCACACAAATGGCCGCGCCGCAATGTGCGGCCACCTGTTTGGGTTTGGGGCTCCTCCATGTGTGCAGACACATGTGGTGACATTATGGCCTCGGGCTGGGTCGGGGAATGTATTGCTTGCTAGCTTAACAATGACTGGGCTGGACTGGGCAAGGGGCTGGGTGTTCTGGCTTGGCTGGCCACAGAACTTCCAGGTGTAGATGTGGCCACAAAATGGGGTGGGAAGATGGCCTTTCTTGGCCCTCTTGGGGGGCTAGGTGCACTGCTTGGGCCTGGTCTTGGGCTTCTGGCCCTGGTGCTGGACCGGCCAGGGCTTCGGGGCCTGCTTCTGGCCCTTTGAATGGCTTTGGGGGCCTGTAAGGGCTTCTGGCCCTGGTGCTGGACCGGCCAGGGCTTCGGGGCCTGCTTCTGGCCCTTGAATGGCTTCGGGGCCTGTAAGGGCTTTTGGCCCTGGTGCGGGACCTTGAATGTCTTCTGGGCCATGATGGGCTTCTGGGCCTGCTTCTGGCCCTTGAATGGCTTCGGGACCTGTAAGGGCTTTTGGCCCTGGTGCGGGACCTTGCAGGGCTTCTTGGCCGGGATGGGCTTCTGGCACTGGTGCGGGACCTTGCAGGGCTTCTTGGCCGGGATGGGCTTCTGGCCCTGGTGCGGGATCTTGCAGGGCTTCTTGGCCGGGATGGGCTTCTGGCCCTGGTGCGGGACCTTGCAGGGCTTCTTGGCCTGGATGGGCTTCTGGTCCTGGTGCGGGACCTTGCAGGGCTTCGGGGCCGGGATGGGCTTCTGGCCCTGGTGCAGGACCTTGCAGGGCTTCTGGCCCTTTTACCTGTTTTGGCAGGTGCAGGTGCCTTTGTGGCCCTTTTTTTGAGGTGGCGGGTCCAGTGTCCCTTGGTGGGGCCGAGCTGCTACTAGCCTTGCTTTGGTGAGTCTTTCTAGGAGCTTGCTTGGACCTGGTTGTGGGTCCCTCAGCGGGCTGCCTTGACTTTGTGTGCTTTGACGCAGCTTTTTTGGGAGCCATTTTCTCCAAAATTGCATAGAGAATGAGCTTTGGGTGCAGGGCCCTTTAAGTAAGGCGCCCAGCGTGTGACGCCTATGCGCTCGCCTACGCGATCGTACGGACGTACGTTCGTGCGGAACCAGGAAACCGCAGGGGTTTCACTTATCTGCTGCCTTGAAGAAGCATAAAGATGGCGCCCACTATCTTCACCCGTCAACAAGAAGAGATCCTCATGCTGGTAAGTGCCTTGCTCTGCCTTTTAATCTCATACTGACTGATGTACTACATGTAAATGATGCGCTTGGAACAAGTTTTGACGATCTTAATGTTTTAGATTTAAAGACAGAAAAACACAACGGCACGCAACACACACGTGCACAAAAACTCTTAAACCGGACCTTCAGCGTGATTTAATGAAAAGGCCAAATTCATAAAAAACGAGTCCACAGCATCTAAAATTATTATATTTGACATTTTAAGCCACTAAAGTATTCTTCTTTCCTACACTGGGCTGCAATTTAGGAAATTTAGGATATGGGCGCTGCCATCTTGACTCAGAAGCATCACTTACTGAGGAGAGGTGAGTGGGATAAGGTACAGGGGGGTGGGTTCTAGCTGTGCTTTGCTCAGACAGAGCAGAGCTGTTGTCATGGAAAGGTTAGCAGTCCCAGAATGCAGAGCAACACACTCACTTCCTGTTTGCATGCACTTCCTGTTTGCAGGCTGCCTGCAAAGATGGCAGCTTACATAAGCCGCCATCTTGGATGTTTAAAGGATCATAACATGCCGTAGATGCAGGTGGGATTATTTTTAATGTGGCCAATCTGTATGTACAGGGTGTGGGAAACATATAAGATAGACTCTGATTCAGAGTGAAGGTCCGCTTTAAGGCATAACCCAAAAAGGACTTTCACTCTAAATGTGTGTGTTAATGACATGAAATTCTAACCTTCTGATGTAACACATATGCCTCTGTGTGTAAAAGTAAAAGCTCTGTGTACATTATGTTTTTCAGATCATGCTTCAGCGCCGGTATGACTTTGCGCCCAACTATTGTGAAAAAAGGGACATCGCCGGGGAGATCATCGCGGAAATACACCGTGTGACCAGTACCACCTTCACCCACACGCAGATCATGCAGCATTGGTCGGACCTGAAATGGCTGGACATAGCCCGGGTGCGGAGGTTTTTTGGGATCCATTTCCCAAGTAAGTACATAGCGATTGCATGGTATATGTTACAAATTTATAAGTTATGCCCTTATTTATAATGACTTTTCTTGGTTAGTGTTGGAAATGGATTTCAGAATTCGCCACACCCGGAGGCGCACAGGCCGACCAGTGCTGCATGAGTCTGCATCTGTGAGTGAAGGTGGTGGATCTCCCGGGCGACGGACCTACCCCTCCTCTGTGGCCTCCTCAGACCAGCCCCTGGACCTTACCACAGAGGAGGGGCACAACCGTGTGGGCGCGGAGTCATACCCGGCCAGGCATGGGGAAGGCTCTGGTATGTCACTCTTCATGTATATGCACTAAGATATACATGCAAGCAAAAAAACGAAGTGCTCCTTTATTATGTATTTCTAGATGCTTCGGGAGCGGGTGAGGTAGTGGAGGAGGAGGCAGCAGAGATGCTTCAAGATAATCCTGGCGAAGGTGAGTGATGTCAGCCAGACTGGGAGGCAGAGATTTGGGGAATAGTGACTCAGACCAAAAAAATAAAAAATTTTCCATGTTTCTCCAGGGACTTCTTCACAGCAGAGCCAGAACCAAGGGCATCCTGTTGGCCCCAACCAGCCATCTGTCGGCCACCAACCAAGTAAGTAGCCATGCCATTAGTGTGAATTATGTGTGATTTGCCAATACCACACAGATAACTAAATGCGTAGCCAATGTATAGTTAACACTTTCATGTGGGCACTTCGTTAGCTTAAAGCAGACCGAAACTCGTATTAAGAGCCTAGCTAATAAGTATCCCACACACTGGACATCCAGATTGAGAACAGTCCAAACGGCCTACCTGCATCTACTGCATGTTATGAGCCTTTACACATACAAGATGGCGGCTTAGGGAATGCGCAATATTTACAGGCAGCATGGCATCCAGATTTTGCTAAGTAATGTGCTGCCATGCATTGTGGGACTGCTGACCTTTCCCTGAACCCAGCTATGCTCTGTATTACCAAAGCACAACTGTAACCTGCACCCCCTGTACTTTATCCCACTCTCTTCTCCCACTCTCCTCTCCTCATTAAGTGTTAGGCTTCTGAGTCAAGATGGTGGCGCACTAATCAAAAATGAACCAAAACTTACTTTGATATGGTGCAGAATCATTTGTAAAGAGTTTTTCATTTTCATTACATCATGTTGAAGGTCCGGTTTAAGGACTTTCAATACTTACCTGTGGAAAATGCATGACCTTTATTCCTTTGAAGAATGACATATGTCATGCCTTCACATGTATTTGCTTAAACGAAAATCTAACCACAGCCTACAAACCGGTCTGGTGCTACTATTTATGTTTATTTCTCTATTGGTTACAGGGATGCTCCCACAAACAGTGGCAGAAAAAAAAACGCATCCAGGAGTTGGTGGCCGAGCTGCTGGCCATACAGGCGACTTTGGGGCCAACTGAAGAAGAAGAGGAGGAGGATTAGTGCCCTTGGTCCTGGCTAAATATTGTAAATAGTTTTTATTCGTTTTCGAAAAAAATAAAAACATTTTAATAAGCAAAAAATTTTATTGAAATAAATAAATAAATAAATACAATTTTAAATCTTCATAAATGTGTCATTTCTTATTTGAAAATAATATACATTGCAACAAACAAAAAAATGCATGTTTCGAAAATTCAATACAGATATACATTAAGTGGTTTGTGTAAGATATACTAAATAAACACATCAAAAATATGCAACCGCTAAGGGGTTTGGGTAAGTTTTAGGGTCCGAGAAATGAAGAAGAATGCAATCGCTAAGGGGTTTGGGTAAGCTTTAGGGCCGTCAAAATGAAGAATGCAACCGCTAAGGGGTTTGGGTAAGTCTTAGGGCCGTCAAAATGAAGAAGAATGCAACCGCTAAGGGGTTTGGGTAAGTTTTAGGGCCGTCAAAATGAAGAAGAATGCAACCGCTAAGGGGTTTGGGTAAGTTTTAGGGCCGTCAAAATGAAGAAGAATGCAACCACTAAGGGGTTTGGGTAAGTTTTCGGGTCCGGGAAATGAAGAAGAATGCAACCGCTAAGGGGTTTGGGTAAGTTTTAGGGTCCGAGAAATGAAGAAGAATGCAACCGCTAAGGGTTTTGGGTAAGTTTTAGGGTCCGAGAAATGAAGAAGAATGCAACCGCTAAGGGGTTTGGGTAAGTTTTAGGGTCCGAGAAATGGAAGAAGAATGCAACCGCTAAGGGGTTTGGGTAAGTTTTAGGGTCTGAGAAATGAAGAATGCAACCGCTAAGGGGTTTGGGTAAGTTTTAGGGTCTGAGAAATGAAGAATGCAACCGCTAAGGGGTTTGGGTAAGTTTTAGGGTCTGAGAAATGAAGAATGCAACCGCTAAGGGGTTTGGGTAAGTTTTAGGGTCTGAGAAATGAAGAATGCAACCGCTAAGGGGTTTGGGTAAGTTTTAGGGTCTGAGAAATGAAGAATGCAACCGCTAAGGGGTTTGGGTAAGTTTTAGGGTCTGAGAAATGAAGAATGCAACCGCTAAGGGGTTTGGGTAAGTTTTAGGGTCCGAGAAATGGAAGAAGAATGCAACCGCTAAGGGGTTTGGGTAAGTTTTAGGGTCCGAGAAATGAAGAATGCAACCGCTAAGGGGTTTGGGTAAGTTTTAGGGTCCGAGAAATGGAAGAAGAATGCAACCGCTAAGGGGTTTGGGTAAGTTTTAGGGTCTGAGAAATGAAGAATGCAACCGCTAAGGGGTTTGGGTAAGTTTTAGGGTCTGAGAAATGAAGAATGCAACCGCTAAGGGGTTTGGGTAAGTTTTAGGGTCTGAGAAATGAAGAATGCAACCGCTAAGGGGTTTGGGTAAGTTTTAGGGTTCATAAAGGTGTTAGACTGGTGCTAAGTAGTTGGGGTGAGGTTGGTAGTGTCAGATAGGGCCCACATTGGTTTGGGGAGTGTAGCTTGTATTGCGCATGCGCAAGATTATATATATATATATATATATATATATATATATATATATATATACGAAAGAACGAATATAAGAGGCCAAAATCCATTGAAAACCATCGGGAAACGCAATTAATTGGAAGAGGTGAACGATGGAAGAGGGGGAAAAAAACATGCTGCCGCCGCAACAAGTGTTCACATCAACCTATAATTTACGATAGACAAATGACTGACCCAAGTTCGGAAGATAACATAGGAACGGACGGGCATTTTACGATAGGAAACGGATTAGCTTATAGAATCGCTCGTGAGTTCATGCGAGTGCACGAACGTTCGCAAAATATAAGATGATCGGCAACAAAATCAAAGCTGTAACATGTTTCTTTGAATCGACCCTAATGAGTCAGTTACCTTATATGCAGTTGCGGAGTAGTGATGATGGGGAGCTCTCACAAGGGGTATGTCAAGAGCTTATCGATGATTATGGGCACCTCCATCATGCTGCCGCACATCCCCTCCAGATAAGTGTCAAATGCCTGGCTCAGGGCCATCCCTATTTATGCGGCAAGACCCCTCCACCCCCTCCCCTCTGTGGGACGGGTAGTCACCTCCCACGGTTCTGGGGCTCGCTTCAGCCCCTAAAACCTTTTAGAGGTTATAGCTTGGAGCAGGGGGGTCGTATGGCTTTGGAAGCGGTACCAAACAATCGGTCTGCACGCCGTGCATCCGATGAGTCCAGAAATGGGGTCCCTTGACGGTTACACTCTGGTATGATGCAGGGAAGTGCATATGTTGTCTGACCAGAAATGTAATACTGTAGAGTTTATAGACTGTATTCTGTACATATCATTTCCTTAACTGATCAGACAGCTTGACAACTTGTTTTTTTGTACATACTGAATTACTTATTTGTATCCCTTTTTGCTTGAGTTTATCATCAGAGATTTTTATCTAATTGATTGTACATTTTGATACCTTAATACAATTTTTCTGTTTCAGTCTTTTTTATTGAAATTTTTTTGGTATAAAAGATAAACAGTACGACATTTTCTTTTACAAATAAAATTTTACAGAGCATGAGTTGTCATTCTTCATACAGTGTCTCGTACAGTTATTATGCCATTTTCAGTAAGTTGCTAAGGCACATTTAGGATGTTTGGGCTCCTAAAGTTTAATGATGTACCAACATGAGCGACTTAAAATTAGCACCTATTAACTAATAGTCAACCTTACTCAAATTGACAGGCAGGTGGATTATCCTCTCCTGCCGCAAGCTCTCCACACCCCCACCCCTCTGGTGTGAGGGGGCGAGGAATCTAGGGAAGGGTGGGACGGGAAACGACAAGCGGGGAGGAGGGGGACAGATGGGAAACATGGGGGGAAGAAGAGATAGAAAAAAAAAAGGGGGGAAGGGAGTGCACAAATATAAATATGCATTTAAAGGGGAGGGTTTGCAGGCCATGTGAAGGAACGACCCAGCTTAAGTTAAGAAACCTCAAATATCCAGGTCTGGAGTTTCCCTTTATTTCCCCTGTTACAAATGCACAAGTCTTTTAGCTCTATTCAGGAAGAGATAATTAGCATGTATGTGTTGAACAGCACAGATCACAGACCCCCGGCTGATCCCGTTGCACCTTGGTCTGGGAAGATGCCTCCTCGTCTGTAGCTCGCTGGACCCCTTGCTGTGAATTTGTCATAGCAAGGATAAGAATCGCAGACTAGCGGCACCAACAGAAATTGCTCCATAACTGCGCTTCCATGTGTCGCAGTGCCAAACCAGTTACAGAATCAGAACCGGCTCACAAAACCACATAAGGGGATAGGTAATTGCGTTCTTAGAAATAAAGGAAAAGCCCGTAAATGGAGATCTAAGGTTCTGAACCACTCAGAAACCCCGTTTTTGGACTTATTGGGAGCACGGCATCCAGCCCAATAGTTTGGTACCGCTTACAAGGCCATACGACCCCCCTGCTCAGAGTTATAACCTCTAAGGGTTCTAGGGCAAAAGCACGCTCCAAATCCGTAGGAGGTGACGGCCCATCCCACAGAGGGGAGGGGGGCAGAGAGCCCTTGCAGCATAAATAGGGTGGTCTGGAACCAGGTAGCTGTCACATCTGGAGGGGTCACGAGTCACGTGCTGGAGGTGTACCATCCACAAGCTCTTCACTTACCTATTGTGAGAGCCCCATCACTACTACAACTGCATATAAGGTAACTGATTATTGTTCTCTGTGTAACACACTCTATCCTGTAACCGTCTCAGAATAGCATATTTGTATCATCTGTATCATTTCATATTACATCATAATTAAATGTTTGTTATTACTGCCTAGTGCGCTTATAGCATTAAAACTTATATTTAATTTGAGCGGTCTGCTTTGCCTTAAACCAAGAATCTGTGTGTCCATGGCTTCGGGCCTCTTTGTGTCAGGAGGTCCCTGGTTTGTAGTCGGACCACGTGACACGCGTTTCCCTGACAGGCCATTTCTCACTGCAACAGGGCCTCTCTCAAATCTGGAAATGAGTATTCCACCCACCGGCTCCAAATCTTCATGAATTTCTCATGGGAATCTCTCAGGATGCTGGTCAGTTTTTCGTTGATAAAAATACCATTCACCCTCTCCTTTACCATCTGAAATGAAACATTCCCTTTCTTCCATGAGCTGGCAATAGCTAATTTGGCCGCCAGCATGACCTGAGTCAGCGAGGCGTGTTGGGACTTGGTGATTCCTTCTGGCTTCATGTGTAGCAAAGCCACCCAGGGGTCCCTGTATAAGTTTACATGTAGGAGACTATAAAGCAGGCCGAAGACCCGAGACCAGAACCTGCTGACATTCGGGCATTCCCACCAAACCTTAATACAATTTTTATCTGCAAATTAATCTTGAATATGTGGTTTGCTTTTGATCCAAAATCGTTTTAACTATGAGCTTCCTGTAGCTTCATGAAGCGGAAGATGGAGGTGAGAGGAAACACCTGGACGGGAGGTGGGAGCAGGGCCACCGCCAGGACATTCTCAAAGTTGACCTATCGCCGGGATTTTCACTATCCTACTGATCGGCCTGTTGGAATTATTAGAACAACATGGCAGGGCATTCAGAACTGGGATACCCAGCATAAGAGGGACACCAGGGCTGGCTATGGTCCCTCTTTAAAAGTACTGGGACTTGGTACATGGAGGGAGAAAAGCATGGTCTGTGCACATAAGGAAACTGTATAGGAAATGGCTAGAGATGAGCGAACTTTTGAAAAATTCGATTCGACCGATTCGACGAATTTTCTGACAAAAATCGATTCGATCCGAATTTATTCGCGATGAATCTCTATTAAAAACGGGTATTTTTGAGCCTCCTAGAGCCTCAATAGGGTTGTAAACCATTCTGCCTTGCTGTAACACGCATTGGATGCATGCTGGGTTAGTCAAATAATACTGTAAATAATTAAGACATGCAAATCAGAGGCATCGCTAATAGAATCGCAGAGCGGGACAATTGCAGAGTGTTGAAGTGGCATCACTATGAGGGGCCCCTATAGTGCCTGAAAGACACACCCTGGAGCTGGCAACAGCGGGAGCCCAAAAATTTTCTGAATCACACCCTGGAGTTGCAAGAAGCAGCTGCAGGAGCCCAAACATTGCTTTAAAGAGACACTGCAGTTGGCAGCAGGAGCCCAAAAATTGGATGAATCACACCCTGGAGTTGCAAGCAGCTGCAGGAGCCCAAACATAGCTTGAAAGAGACACTGCAGTTGGCTAAAGGAACCCAAAAATTGGATGAAACACACCCTGGAGTTGCAAGCAGCAGCAGGAGCCCAAACATTGCTTTAAAGAGACACTGCAGTTGGCAGCAGGAGCCCAAAAATTAGATGAATCACACCCTGTGGAGAATCCTGTGGAGAAAAAGTAGCTTAGTTAGTAATATATACATAAATTTATGAATAAACAAATGCAAAAGTATTGCCAAAGTGAAGTTTTGTTTGAGGGTGTGTTTCCACCTTTTAATTGAATCAGAAACAACAAGGTATCATTGCCTCTGACTAATTAGCCCTCAAAAATTCTTGGAATTTTTAATCTGGATGTCTGATCCGTCTTATCCGAAGAATATTAATAAAAAGTAAGAGTAACGTAAAGCATTTTTTCAATACTTACTTGTGGTCCGATGCGGAGGAATGTCTGTAACTGGAGAGCAGCGCCTTAAATCTGTTTTGCACGATCCATATTTCTTTAGTGTTGGTCTGGGCCCGTGATCAATCTACTGGAATACATCAGGCATTGTTGGGAGGAAAGCTTGGCTGATCCATGCGCCATTCATTTCCACGCAGGGCAGTCTCTGGGAAAAAAAATGTATGTATAAACCAGGGTCTTTTTCATATAAAAACAAATGGTTATTCTTGCTTTTTTTACCATATGTTCCACAGCTTTACCAGTCGTGTTAGCAACTTTGGAAGTGCTGCAAAAGCAGTCCACTGTATCACAAGTGGCATCTGACACCCCCAGTCAACTGTCTGTTGTCTGTTGTTATGCTTTTGGTTCAGCTCCACTATCCATTGATGAAGATCTGATAATCATAAAATTCAGCAGCTACTGCCCAGCCAAGAAGTGGAGGAGACACTCGCCTCTTCTTCCACTAGCCGGGCAATTAGTGATGAGGAGAGTGTTGTGGGAGGATGTGTTGCAAGCGGAGGTAGTGGAAGAGGGTCCCTGGAGTCTGCGGCGGTGGCGGCAGCAGCAGCGAATTATTGAGGACTGTTGGTAGGGAAAATCAGCATCCGCAATCCTGTGGAGAAAAAGTAGGTTAGTTAGTATATATACATAAAATTATGAATAAACAAATGCAATAGTATTGCCAAAGTTAAGTTTTGTTTGAGGGTGTGTTTTCACCTTGTAATTAAATCAGAAACAACTAGGTATCATTGCCTCTGAATAATTAGCCCTCAAAAATTCTTGGAATTTTTAATCTTGATGTCTGAGGGATTTCTCCTCTCAGACAGCGTCACCATAAGTCCAGCCTGCTGCATTACCCAGTGGTGGACCTTTCAGAGAACTGATGGCTTGTGCCGAGCCGAGGTGGAGAGTCCCATGGTATCATTGCTTTGCGAAGATGGCAGTACCTGCCCTGTAAAATGTTGTTGAACAGAAGGTGGGCCAGTCCTTTAGCCTGTCAGTGTGTACCAAAGTGCACAGTGTTGTCTACGTCTGGAGCTGTAACTATGGACTCATGGTGGACAATATATATCCTTTTAGGCCCCGTGGTTTCACGCTGTTCTTCACATGGTTTTCCTTGACCAACAGAGTCACACATGGGAGGAACTACTAAAAATGAGAACACAATCCATGAAATCATTGCTTAATACACGAAAAAACTGCAACTTTGGACCCATGGTGACTGACACTTGGAAGAACATCTTGTACTTTACCTCACAATATAAACTATTGCCCCACAGATTTACACAGGGGCTGCTCTATATAATGGTGCAAAATGGGAAATTTACCTCACAATACAAGCTATTGCCCCTCAGATTTACACAGGGGCTGATCTATATAATGAAGCAAAATGGCAAATTTACCTTACAATATAAACTATTTCCCCTCAGATTTATACCGGGGCTGATCTATATCATGAAGCAAAAGTGTCTTTATCAGGCCCAATAACTTTTAAATAAGTGCAGGTTATAGGCTGTTGTAGTTACAGAAAGGGATGCCCCAACAGCAGACCAACTTAGAGCAGTAGTATTATGGGAAGCAAAAGTGTCTTTATCAGGCCCAATAACTTTTAAATACGTGCAGGTTATAGGCTGTTGTAGTTACAGAAAGGGATGCCCCAACAGCACACCAACCTAGAGCAGTACTACTATGGGAAACAAAAGTGTCTTTATAAGGCCCAATAACTTTTAAATAAGTGCAGGTTATTATAGGCTGTTGTAGTTACAGAAAGGGATGCCCCAACAGCACACCAACTTAGAGCAGTAGTATTATGGGAAGCAAAAGTGTCTTTATCAGGCCCAATAACTTTTAAATAAGTGCAGGTTATAGCCTGTTGTAGTTACAGAAACAGCACACCAACTTAGAGCTGTAGTAGTAGTACTATGGGAAGCAACAGTGGATAAATCAGGATGAAACAGCTAACAAAACCAGTGAGCCAGCAACACTCTTAAGAAAAAAAAAAAAATCTCCCTGTGACTGCCTCCGTTTTTTCCTAGCGTTTCCCTAACTTCCTGCCTGTCTCCTGCCTGTGTACTGGCTGTCCCTGCCTGTCCCTGGCTGTCTCCTGGCTGTCTAAATGTCTCTCCCTGATCAGCAAACAGCAAACCTGTCCCTAACGAATGCAATAGAGAAATGACCAAAAGCAAGATGGCCGCCGCCTTATATATGGCTGTGACCCCACCGGGCTTGCTGGCTGCTGATAGGCTGCATGTGACTGCCCCAGTATGCAGTGCAGCTGGGTAGATGTCTGAACATGTCCCGTCCGCCATCTTAGAATGCCTGTAATTGTAAATGAATGGTAAAACTTCAATCGATCGAATCGCAGGGAAATTCGGATTCGATCCGAATCGAATTTTTCATGAAATTCGGATCGAATCCGGGTTCGTCCGGATCGATTCGCTCATCCCTAGAAATGGCCATTATAATATTTTAAAACTTAGGGGCCACACTTTTATTTTCCTAAGGGCCACACTTTGGCCCCTTTCATGAAAGGATAGCGCAAGGTAGCGTCAGGTAGTGGCTGGTTAATGACAGGTAGTGGCTGGTTAATGGCAGGTAGCGACAGGTAGAGGCTGGTTAATGACAGGTAGCGACAGGTAGTGGCTGGTTAATGACAGGTAGTGGCTGGTTAATGACAGGTAGTGGCTGGTTAATGACAGGTAGTGGCTGGTTAATGGCAGGTAGCGACAGGTAGTGGCTGGTTAATGACAGGTAGTGGCTGGATAATGACAGGTAGTGTCAGATAGCGGCTGGATAATAACAGGTAGCGACAGGTAGTGGCTGGTTAATGACAGGTAGTGGCTGGATAATGACAGGTAGTGTCAGGTAGCGGCTGGATAATAACAGGTAGCGACAGGTAGCGGCTGGATAATGACAGGTAGCGGCTGTATAATGACAGGTAGCGTCAGGTAGCGGCTGGTTAATGACAGGTAGCGACAGGGAGTGGCTGGATAATGACAGGTAGTGGCTGGATAATGACAGGTAGTGTCAGGTAGCGGCTGGATAATAACAGGTAGCGACAGGTAGTGGCTGGTTAATGACAGGTAGCGTCAGGTAGTGGCTGGTTAATGGCAGGTAGTGGCTGGATAATGACAGGTAGCGGCTGGATAATAACAGGTAGCGGCTGGTTAATGACAGGTAGCGGCTGGTTAATGACAGGTAGCGGCTGGTTAATGACAGGTAGCGGCTGGTTAATGACAGGTAGCGTCAGGTAGTGGCTGGTTAATGACAGGTAGTGTCAGGTAGTGGCTGGTTAATGACAGGTAGCGGCTGGTTAATGACAGGTAGCGGCTGGTTAATGACAGGTAGCGTCAGGTAGCGGCTGGTTAATGACAGGTAGCGTCAGGTAGTGGCTGGTTGGCTGGATAATGACAGGTAGCGTCAGGTAGTGGCTGGTTAATGACAGGTAGCGTCAGGTAGCGGCTGCTTAATGACAGGTAGCGGCTGGATAATGACAGGTAGCGTCAGGTAGCGGCTGCTTAATGACAGGTAGCGGCTGGATAATGACAGGTAGCGGCTGGATAATGACAGGTAGCGTCAGGTAGCGGCTGGTTAATGTCAGGTAGCGTCAGGTAGCGGCTGGTTAATGACAGGTAGCGGCTGTATAATGACAGGTAGCAGCTGGATAATGACAAGTAGCGACAGGTAGTGGCTGGTTAATGACAGGTAGCGTCAGGTAGTGGCTGGTTAATGACAGGTAGCGTCAGGTAGTGGCTGGTTAATGACAGGTAGCGGCTGGATAATGACAGGTAGCGGCTGGTTAATGACAGGTAGCGGCTGTATAATGACAGGTAGCGTCAGGTAGCGGCTGGATAATGACAGGTAGCGGCTGGATAATGACAGGTAGCGTCAGGTAGCAGCTGGATAATGACAGGTAGCGTCAGGTAGCGGCTGGTTAATGACAGGTAGTGGCTGGATAATGACAGGTAGCGTCAGGTAGCAGCTGGTTAATGACAGGTAGCGTCAGGTAGTGGCTGGTTAATGACAGGTAGCAACAGGTAGCGGCTGGATAATGACAGGTAGCGTCAGGTAGTGGCTGGTTAATGACAGGTAGCGACAGGTAGAGGCTGGATAATGACAGGTAGCGGCTGGTTAATGACAGGTAGCGGCTGGTTAATGAGAGGTAGCGTCAGGTAGCGGCTGTATAATGACAGGTAGCGTCAGGTAGTGGCTGGATAATGACAGGTAGCGACAGGTAGTGGCTGTATAATGACAGGTAGCGTCAGGTAGTGGCTGGTTAATGAGAGGTAGCGTCAGGTTGTGGCTGGATAATGACAGGTAGCGTCAGGTAGCGGCTGTATAATGACAGGTAGCGACGGGTAGTGGCTGTATAATGACAGGTAGCGTCAGGTAGTGGCTGTATAATGACAGGTAGCGTCAGGTAGTGGCTGGATAATGACAGGTAGCGTCAGGTTGTGGCTGGATAATGACAGGTAGCGTCAGGTAGTGGCTGGTTAATGACAGGTAGCGACAGGTAGAGGCTGGATAATGACAGGTAGCGGCTGGTTAATGACAGGTAGCGGCTGGTTAATGAGAGGTAGCGTCAGGTAGCGGCTGGTTAATGACAGGTAGCGTCAGGTAGTGGCTGGATAATGACAGGTAGCGGTAGGTAGCGCCTGGTTAATGACAGGTAGCGTCAGGTAGTGGCTGTATAATGACAGGTAGTGTCAGGTAGTGGCTGGATAATGACAGGTAGCGTCAGGTAGTGGCTGGATAATGACAGGTAGCGTCAGGTAGTGGCTGGATAATGACAGGTAGCGTCAGGTAGTGGCTGGATAATGACAGGTAGCGTCAGGTAGTGGCTGGATAATGACAGGTAGCGTCAGGTAGTGGCTGGATAATGACAGGTAGCGTCAGGTAGTGGCTGGATAATGACAGGTAGCGTCAGGTAGTGGCTGGATAATGACAGGTAGCGTCAGGTAGTGGCTGGATAATGACAGGTAGCGTCAGGTAGTGGCTGGATAATGACAGGTAGCGTCAGGTAGTGGCTGGATAATGACAGGTAGCGTCAGGTAGTGGCTGGATAATGACAGGTAGCGTCAGGTAGAGGCTGGATAATGAGAGGTAGCGTCAGGTAGCGGCTGGTTAATGACAGGTAGCGTCAGGTAGCGGCTGGTTAATGACAGGTAGCGTCAGGTAGCGGCTGTATAATGACAGGTAGCGTCAGGTAGCGGCTGGTTAATGACAGGTAGCAACAGGTAGCGGCTGTATAATGACAGGTAGCGGCTGGATAATGACAGGTAGCGTCAGGTAGTGGCTGGTTAATGACAGGTAGCGACAGGTAGAGGCTGGATAATGACAGGTAGCGGCTGGTTAATGACAGGTAGCGGCTGGTTAATGAGAGGTAGCGTCAGGTAGCGGCTGGTTAATGACAGGTAGCATCAGGTAGTGGCTGGATAATGACAGGTAGCGGTAGGTAGCGCCTGGTTAATGACAGGTAGCGTCAGGTAGTGGCTGTATAATGACAGGTAGCGTCAGGTAGTGGCTGGATAATGACAGGTAGCGTCAGGTAGTGGCTGGATAATGACAGGTAGCGGTAGGTAGCGCCTGGTTAATGACAGGTAGCGTCAGGTAGTGGCTGTATAATGACAGGTAGCGTCAAGTAGTGGCTGGATAATGACAGGTAGCGTCAGGTAGTGGCTGGATAATGACAGGTAGCGTCAGGTAGTGGCTGGATAATGACAGGTAGCGTCAGGTAGTGGCTGGATAATGACAGGTAGCGTCAGGTAGTGGCTGGATAATGACAGGTAGCGTCAGGTAGTGGCTGGATAATGACAGGTAGCGTCAGGTAGTGGCTGGATAATGACAGGTAGCGTCAGGTTGTGGCTGGATAATGACAGGTAGCGTCAGGTAGTGGCTGGATAATGACAGGTAGCGTCAGGTAGTGGCTGGATAATGACAGGTAGCGTCAGGTAGAGGCTGGTTAATGAGAGGTAGCATCAGGTAGCGGCTGGTTAATGAGAGGTAGCGTCAGGTAGCGGCTGGTTAATGAGAGGTAGCGTCAGGTAGCGGCTGGTGAATGAGAGGTAGCGTCAGGTAGCGGCTGGTTAATGACAGGTAGCGTCAGGTAGTGGCTGGTTAATGAGAGGTAGCGTCAGGTAGCGGCTGGTTAATGAGAGGTAGCGTCAGGTAGCGGCTGGTTAATGACAGGTAGCGGTAGGTAGCGCCTGGTTAATGACAGGTAGCGTCAGGTAGTGGCTGTATAATGACAGGTAGCGTCAGGTATTGGCTGGATAATGACAGGTAGCGTCAGGTTGTGGCTGGATAATGACAGGTAGCGGCTGTATAATGACAGGTAGCGGCAGGTAGCGGCTGGTTAATGAGAGGTAGCGTCAGGTAGCGGCTGTATAATGACAGGTAGCGTCAGGTAGTGGCTGGATAATGACAGGTAGCGGCTGTATAATGACAGGTAGCGGCAGGTAGCGCCTGGTTAATGACAGGTAGCGTCAGGTAGTGGCTGTATAATGACAGGTAGCGTCAGGTTGTGGCTGGATAATGACAGGTAGCGACAGGTAGCGGCTGGATAATGACAGGTAGCGACAGGTAGCGGCTGGGTAATGACAGGTAGCGTCAGGTAGTGGCTGGATAATGACAGGTAGCGTCAGGTAGTGGCTGGATAATGACAGGTAGTGTCAGGTTGTGGCTGGATAATGACAGGTAGCGTCAGGTAGCGGCTGGTTAATGACAGGTAGCGTCAGGTAGCGGCTGTATAATGACAGGTAGCGTCAGGTAGCGGCTGGTTAATGACAGGTAGCAACAGGTAGCGGCTGTATAATGACAGGTAGCGGCTGGATAATGACAGGTAGCGTCAGGTAGTGGCTGGTTAATGACAGGTAGCGACAGGTAGAGGCTGGATAATGACAGGTAGCGGCTGGTTAATGACAGGTAGCGGCTGGTTAATGAGAGGTAGCGTCAGGTAGCGGCTGGTTAATGACAGGTAGCGTCAGGTAGTGGCTGGATAATGACAGGTAGCGGTAGGTAGCGCCTGGTTAATGACAGGTAGCGTCAGGTAGTGGCTGTATAATGACAGGTAGCGTCAGGTAGTGGCTGGATAATGACAGGTAGCGTCAGGTAGTGGCTGGATAATGACAGGTAGCGGTAGGTAGCGCCTGGTTAATGACAGGTAGCGTCAGGTAGTGGCTGTATAATGACAGGTAGCGTCAGGTAGTGGCTGGATAATGACAGGTAGCGTCAGGTAGTGGCTGGATAATGACAGGTAGCGGTAGGTAGCGCCTGGTTAATGACAGGTAGCGTCAGGTAGTGGCTGTATAATGACAGGTAGCGTCAGGTAGTGGCTGGATAATGACAGGTAGCGTCAGGTAGTGGCTGGATAATGACAGGTAGCGTCAGGTAGTGGCTGGATAATGACAGGTAGCGTCAGGTAGTGGCTGGATAATGACAGGTAGCGTCAGGTAGTGGCTGGATAATGACAGGTAGCGTCAGGTAGTGGCTGGATAATGACAGGTAGCGTCAGGTTGTGGCTGGATAATGACAGGTAGCGGTAGGTAGCGCCTGGTTAATGACAGGTAGCGTCAGGTAGTGGCTGTATAATGACAGGTAGCGTCAGGTAGTGGCTGGATAATGACAGGTAGCGTCAGGTAGTGGCTGGATAATGACAGGTAGCGGTAGGTAGCGCCTGGTTAATGACAGGTAGCGTCAGGTAGTGGCTGTATAATGACAGGTAGCGTCAGGTAGTGGCTGGATAATGACAGGTAGCGTCAGGTAGTGGCTGGATAATGACAGGTAGCGGTAGGTAGCGCCTGGTTAATGACAGGTAGCGTCAGGTAGTGGCTGTATAATGACAGGTAGCGTCAGGTAGTGGCTGGATAATGACAGGTAGCGTCAGGTAGTGGCTGGATAATGACAGGTAGCGTCAGGTAGTGGCTGGATAATGACAGGTAGCGTCAGGTAGTGGCTGGATAATGACAGGTAGCGTCAGGTAGTGGCTGGATAATGACAGGTAGCGTCAGGTAGTGGCTGTATAATGACAGGTAGCGTCAGGTAGTGGCTGGATAATGACAGGTAGCGTCAGGTAGTGGCTGGATAATGACAGGTAGCGTCAGGTAGTGGCTGGATAATGACAGGTAGCGTCAGGTTGTGGCTGGATAATGACAGGTAGCGTCAGGTAGAGGCTGGATAATGAGAGGTAGCGTCAGGTAGCGGCTGGTTAATGAGAGGTAGCATCAGGTAGCGGCTGGTTAATGAGAGGTAGCGTCAGGTAGCGGCTGGTTAATGAGAGGTAGCGTCATGTAGCGGCTGGTTAATGAGAGGTAGCGTCAGGTAGCGGCTGGTTAATGACAGGTAGCGTCAGGTAGCGGCTGGTTAATGACAGGTAGCGTCAGGTAGCGGCTGGTTAATGACAGGTAGCGTCAGGTAGTGGCTGGTTAATGACAGGTAGCGTCAGGTAGTGGCTGGTTAATGACAGGTAGCGTCAGGTAGTGGCTGGTTAATGACAGGTAGCGTCAGGTAGAGGCTGGTTAATGACAGGTAGCGTCAGGTAGCGGCTGGTTAATGACAGGTAGCGTCAGGTAGCGGCTGGTTAATGAGAGGTAGCGTCAGGTAGCGGCTGGTTAATGACAGGTAGCGTCAGGTAGCGGCTGGTTAATGAGAGGTAGCGTCAGGTAGCGGCTGGTTAATGACAGGTAGCGTCAGGTAGCGGCTGGTTAATGAGAGGTAGCGTCAGGTAGCGGCTGGTTAATGACAGGTAGCGTCAGGTAGCGGCTGGTTAATGAGAGGTAGCGTCAGGTAGCGGCTGGTTAATGAGAGGTAGCGTCAGGTAGCGGCTGGTTAATGACAGGTAGCGTCAGGTAGTGGCTGGTTAATGACAGGTAGCGTCAGGTAGCGGCTGGTTAATGAGAGGTAGCGTCAGGTAGCGGCTAGTTAATGAGAGGTAGCGTCAGGTAGCGGCTGGTTAATGAGAGGTAGCGTCAGGTAGCGGCTGGTTAATGACAGGTAGCGTCAGGTAGCGGCTGGTTAATGACAGGTAGCAACAGGTAGCGGCTGTATAATGACAGGTAGCGGCTGGATAATGACAGGTAGCGGTAGGTAGCGCCTGGTTAATGACAGGTAGCGTCAGGTAGTGGCTGGATAATGACAGGTAGCGTCAGGTAGTGGCTGGATAATGACAGGTAGCGTCAGGTAGTGGCTGGATAATGACAGGTAGCGTCAGGTAGTGGCTGGATAATGACAGGTAGCGTCAGGTAGTGGCTGGATAATGACAGGTAGCGTCAGGTAGTGGCTGGATAATGACAGGTAGCGTCAGGTAGTGGCTGGATAATGACAGGTAGCATCAGGTAGCGGCTGGTTAATGACAGGTAGCGTCAGGTAGCGGCTGGTTAATGAGAGGTAGCGTCAGGTAGCGGCTGGTGAATGAGAGGTAGCGTCAGGTAGCGGCTGGTTAATGACAGGTAGCGTCAGGTAGTGGCTGGTTAATGAGAGGTAGCGTCAGGTAGCGGCTGGTTAATGAGAGGTAGCGTCAGGTAGCGGCTGGTTAATGACAGGTAGCAACAGGTAGCGGCTGTATAATGACAGGTAGCGGCTGGATAATGACAGGTAGCGGTAGGTAGCGCCTGGTTAATGACAGGTAGCGTCAGGTAGTGGCTGTATAATGACAGGTAGCGTCAGGTATTGGCTGGATAATGACAGGTAGCGTCAGGTATTGGCTGGATAATGACAGGTAGCGTCAGGTTGTGGCTGGATAATGACAGGTAGCGGCTGTATAATGACAGGTAGCGTCAGGTAGTGGCTGGTTAATGAGAGGTAGCGTCAGGTAGCGGCTGTATAATGACAGGTAGCGTCAGGTAGTGGCTGGTTAATGAGAGGTAGCGTCAGGTAGCGGCTGTATAATGACAGGTAGCGTCAGGTAGCGGCTGTATAATGACAGGTAGCGGCAGGTAGCGCCTGGTTAATGACAGGTAGCGTCAGGTAGTGGCTGTATAATGACAGGTAGCGTCAGGTTGTGGCTGGATAATGACAGGTAGCGACAGGTAGCGGCTGGATAATGACAGGTAGCGACAGGTAGCGGCTGGGTAATGACAGGTAGCGTCAGGTAGCGGCTGGATAATGACAGGTAGCGACAGGTAGCGGCTGGGTAATGACAGGTAGCGTCAGGTAGTGGCTGGATAATGACAGGTAGCGACAGGTGATGCTGGACACGGCAGCAATTACACATTTATCAAGCAGAATCTGTTGAGCGACTGGGATAGCGCCATGTAGCGTCCGATTCATCATTATCCCAGGCTCAGCGAACAGCGCCGGCGTTCAGCCTTGCAGAGCGCCAGGTATTACCTCTCGCTACCTGTCGCTCTCCCATACATTTCTATGGATGTTCTTTTATTTCTTTTTAAACAGGGTTTTGTTTTTTTTAAAAAAAAAGCTCAAATAATGTTGTGACCTCTTCTGACCTAGTAAATAAAATAAAAATATTTTCCATGTTTTATATATTTCCTCAGAAATGACATCACAGCTCTGGCATTAATGTGTCATGTTACAATTTTATTACAATGTAATTCCATATGTTTTCGCTTTGTTACTGGTGGATAGATGCTGAAAAACAGACTTTAATCACACCGCCTCCTGCTCTGGGCTACAGAGAAGCATTTTTGAGTGCCCGAGTTTTGTGAGGATGTTTTTTTAATGAATATGTTGAAAGTTGGTTGCACTGACCAGTCGCTACCATGCGCTCCCATACAGCGCTGTGCTGGTCAAATAGCGACTCCTCACAATGTATTCATCATTGCTGCACAGCGACTGAGGCACTCTGAACTAGCGACCCACGGCCGAGCACAGCGACTACTAGCAACTGAAAATGCTGCTACAGATGCTCATCTGTCGCTACCTGGCGTTAGTGATGAATCAGCCTGTTTAATTTTCGCACATTGCTATTTTGCACAGTTTCTTTATTAAAGTTTTTATCATATCGAGTTATTCTGTTGGCTCGAGTATAATGGTCACATTTGATCCTGGTAATTTCACAGGCACAAGCACTAAGCACTTTATTCTATAAGCGTTGACCAATACACATTTTAAACATTGCCATTGGTGCTATAATGATGATTCATTTATATTTAAATTGATTAGCCCTGGAGCTCCTCCCCACTTTGGTTTTTAATATATGGTTTTATAGTGTTATGTATAGTGTTGTGTATGTTTATTATTTTTGTATGTACTGTATTTGCCGGCGTATAAGACGACTTTCTGCCCCTGAAAAACATGCTTCCATGTGGGGGGGGGGTCGTCTTGTACGCCGGGTGCACGGCACCATCCCCTCTAAGGTGCGCAAGCACGCGCCTGCTCCCCCCGCGCATTGTTGCCGTCGGTAGTGAGGAAGTTGTCACACTCAGGTAACTGCAGCCCTCCAGGTAAGTCCTCAGCCCCCTAATCTCCGCAGCCAGCTTCACCTGTAGGAGCCCCCCGCTTGCCAGGACGCAGAATACGCCTACCCAGGATCGGTTGCCCCCAGGACTTCAATGGCTCAAAGGATGAGAGCTTACTGGTCGGAGGTCTGAAGAACCAATGGCTAAGAGGAGTTTAGCAGAAGTCCAGAGACAGGCCAGAGGTCGACACCGGGAAATTAGAGATCGCAGCAGTACAGAGGGATGAGGCAGCTCGGGGTTGGGGTACAAAGCAGAGGTCGGCAACAGAGATCAGACAGAGAATGGTCGGTTTCAGGCAGGGGTCGGCAAGGTAATAATACAAGACAAAGCTAGGTATAAGGCGCTATAACAGGCGCTGAGCAACTGACGGAATGAAACCTTTATAGGGACAGACCAGATTGGGGAAAGGGGAGAAAGCGTGTGATTGGTACAACTTTCAACTAACGCGCGGATAGGCCCAAAACCAAAAGGGGCATATAGCCCAAAATCCTCCTATCCGGGCTCATTGGCCCAACCCCAACACTTAGGGCTCATTGGCCCTTAACAACTCTCCTCCGGCGGCCGCGCTGAGAGCAGCGCCGCTGGAGGGCATAAACAGGACGTGTGCGGAAGCCGGGCATGCCGGCTGAGGAGGAGCAGTGCGCAGGCGCGCCAGCAGGGACGGAAGCCGCCGCCCGACGCGGCTGTGCGGGGGGGACACCGGTGGACCGGGAGTCAGGTAAGTGAATCATGACAGATGTGACGATGGAGCAACATGTGGGTATGGTTTGTGGGTTGAGGGTGTGGCCACCTCTTCCTGTGCCCGTTTATTATTAATAAGTGGCGGCCATTTTCTTGTGGCTCGGCTCTGGCATGGCCAGAGGGAAGCGTCCACCATGATGTTGTAGACCACTGGTCACTGGGTTGTTTGCAGGTGGTGCAGCTATGCGTCCTCCGCACTCCCTATCCCAGCAGACAGCGCGGCCGGGCTGTTGCCTCTTCCTATTGGTAGATGGAATTTGAGTGGAGGTGACCCAGGGACAGCTAAATGGCGGAGAGGAATGGATGTCGCCATGACACTTTACTCAGGTGAGCCCTGCTAACATGCTCAGCTTGTTTTTTTGGTTGTTGTCTATTTGGTGTGTGGAAGGTGTGTGGAAGAGGAAGTAGTCATATACAGCTGCCAATCCTGTTCCCAACTCTAACTCTCGCATACAAAACTCTCTCCAACCAGGCCCCTCCCTACATCTCATCTCTAACTAGGCCCCTCCCTACATCTCATCTCTAACCAGGCCCCTCCCTACATCTCATCTCTAACCAGGCCCCTCCCTACATCTTATCTCTAACCAGGCCCCTCCCTACATCTCATCTCTAACCAGGCCCCTCCCTACATCTCATCTCTAACCAGGCCCCTACCTACATCTCATCTCCAACCAGGCCCCTCCCTACGTCTCATCTCCAACCAGGCCCCTCCCTACATCTCATCTCCAACCAGGCCCCTCCCTACGTCTCATCTCCAACCAGGCCCCTCCCTACATCTCATCTCCAACCAGGCCCCTCCCTACGTCTCATCTCCAACCAGGCTCCTCCCTACATCTCATCTCCAACCAGGCCCCTCCCTACGTCTCATCTCCAACCAGGCCCCTCCCTACATCTCATCTCTAACCAGGCCCCTCCCTACATCTCATCTCCAACCAGGCCCCTCCCTACGTCTCATCTCCAACCAGGCCCCTCCCTACAGCTCATCTCCAACCAGGCCCCTCCCTACGTCTCATCTCCAACCAGGCCCCTCCCTACGTCTCATCTCCAACCAGGCCCCTCCCTACGTCTCATCTCCAACCAGGCTCCTCCCTACATCTCATCTCCAACCAGGCCCCTCCCTACGTCTCATCTCCAACCAGGCCCCTCCCTACATCTCATCTCCAACCAGGCCCCTCCCTACATCTCATCTCCAACCAGGCCCCTCCCTACATCTCATCTCCAACCAGGCTCCTCCCTACATCTCATCTCCAACCAGGCCCCTCCCTACATCTCATATCTAACCAGGCCCCTCCCTACATCCCATCTCCAGCCAGGCCCCTCCCTACATCCCATCTCTAACCAGGCCCCTCCCTACATCTCATCTCCAACCAGGCCCCTCCCTACATCTCATCTCCAACCAGGCCCCTCCCTACATCTCATCTCTAACCAGGCCCCTCCCTACATCTCATCTCTAACCAGGCCCCTCCCTACATCTCATCTCCAACCAGGCCCCTCCCTACATCTCATCTCCAACCAGGCCCCTCCCTACATCTCATCTCCAACCAGGCCCCTCCCTACATCTCATATCTAACCAGGCTCCTCCCTACATCTCATCTCTAACCAGGCTCCTCCCTACATCTCATCTCCAACCAGGCCCCTCCCTACATCTCATCTCCAACCAGGCCCCTCCCTACATCTCATCTCTAACCAGGCCCCTCCCTACATCTCATCTCCAACCAGGCCCCTCCCTACTTCTCATCTCCAACCAGGCCCCTCCCTACATCTCATCTCCAACCAGGCCCCTCCCTACATCTCATCTCCAACCAGGCTCCTCCCTACATCTCATCTCTAACCAGGCTCCTCCCTACATCTCATCTCCAACCAGGCCCCTCCCTACATCTCATCTCTAACCAGGCCCCTCCCTACATCTCACCTCCAACCAGGCCCCTCCCTACATCTCATCTCCAACCAGGCCCCTCCCTTCATCTCATCTCCAACCAGGCCCCTCCCTACATCTCATCTCTAACCAGGCTCCTCCCTACATCTCATCTCTAACAAGGCTCCTCCCTACATCTCATCTCTAACCAGGCCCCTCCCTACGTCTCATCTACAACCAGGCCCCTCCCTACGTCTCATCTACAACCAGGCTCCTCCCTACGTCTCATCTCCAACCAGGCCCCTCCCTACATCTCATCTCCAACCAGGCCTCTCCCTACATCTCATCTCTAACCAGGCTCCTCCCTACATCTCATCTCCAACCAGGCTCCTCCCTACATCTCATCTCCAACCAGGCTCCTCCCTACATCTCATCTCCAACCAGGCTCCTCCCTACATCTCATCTCCAACCAGGCTCCTCCCTACATCTCATCTCCAACCAGGCTCCTCCCTACATCTCATCTCCAACCAGGCTCCTCCCTACATCTCATCTCTAACCAGGATCCTCCCTACATCTCATCTCCAACCAGGCTCCTCCCTACATCTCATCTCCAACCAGGCTCCTCCCTACATCTCATCTCCAACCAGGCTCCTCCCTACATCTCATCTCCAACCAGGCTCCTCCCTACATCTCATCTCTAACCAGGCCTCTCCCTACATCTCATCTCTAACCAGGCCCCTCCCTACATCTCATCTCTAACCAAGCCCCTCCCTACATCTCATCTCCAACCAGGCCCCTCCCTACATCTCATCTCCAACCAGGCCCCTCCCTACATCTCATCTCCAACCAGGCCCCTCCCTACATCTCATCTCTAACCAGGCTCCTCCCTACATCTCATCTCCAACCAGGCCCCTCCCTACATCTCACCTCCAACCAGGCCCCTCCCTACATCTCATCTCCAACCAGGCCCCTCCCTTCATCTCATCTCCAACCAGGCCCCTCCCTACATCTCATCTCTAACCAGGCTCCTCCCTACATCTCATCTCTAACCAGGCCCCTCCCTACATCTCATCTACAACCAGGCCCCTCCCTACATCTCATCTACAACCAGGCTCCTCCCTACATCTCATCTCCAACCAGGCCCCACCCTACATCTCATCTCCAACCAGGCTCCTCCCTACATCTCATCTCCAACCAGGCTCCTCCCTACATCTCATCTCCAACCAGGCTCCTCCCTACATCTCATCTCCAACCAGGCTCCTCCCTACATCTCATCTCTAACCAGGCCCCTCCCTACATCTCATCTCTAACCAGGCCCCTCCCTACATCTCATCTCTAACCAGGCCCCTCCCTACATCTCATCTCCAACCAGGCCCCTCCCTACATCTCATCTCTAACCAGGCCCCTCCCTACATCTCATCTCTAACCAGGCTCCTCCCTACATCTCATCTCCAACCAGGCCCCTCCCTACATCTCATCTCCAACCAGGCCCCTCCCTACATCTCATCTCTAACCAGGCCCCTCCCTACATCTCATCTCCAACCAGGCCCCTCCCTACATCTCATCTCTAACCAGGCCCCTCCCTACATCTCATCTCTAACCAGGCCCCTCCCTACATCTCATCTCCAACCAGGCCCCTCCCTACATCTCATCTCTAACCAGGCCCCTCCCTACATCTCATCTCTAACCAGGCTCCTCCCTACATCTCATCTCCAACCAGGCTCCTCCCTACATCTCATCTCCAAACAGGCCCCTCCCTACATCTCATCTCTAACCAGGCTCCTCCCTACATCTCATCTCTAACCAGGCCCCTCCCTACATCTCATCTCTAACCAGGCTCCTCCCTACATCTCATCTCCAACCAGGCTCCTCCCTACATCTCATCTCCAAACAGGCCCCTCCCTACATCTCATCTCTAACCGGCTCCTCCCTACATCTCATCTCCAACCAGGCTCCTCCCTACATCTCATCTCCAGCCAGGCCCCTCCCTACATCTCATCTCCAGCCAGGCTCCTCCCTACATCTCATCTCCAACCAGGCCCCTCCCTACGTCTCATCTCCAACCAGGCCCCTCCCTACATCTCATCTCCAGCCAGGCCTCTCCCTACATCTCATCTCTAACCAGGCTCCTCCCTACATCTCATCTCCAACCAGGCTCCTCCCTACATCTCATCTCCAACCAGGCTCCTCCCTACATCTCATCTCCAACCAGGCTCCTCCCTACATCTCATCTCCAACCAGGCTCCTCCCTACATCTCATCTCCAACCAGGCTCCTCCCTACATCTCATCTCTAACCAGGCCCCTCCCTACATCTCATCTCTAACCAGGCCCCTCCCTACATCTCATCTCTAACCAGGCCCCTCCCTACATCTCATCTCCAACCAGGCCCCTCCCTACATCTCATCTCTAACCAGGCCCCTCCCTACATCTCATCTCTAACCAGGCCCCTCCCTACATCTCATCTCCAACCAGGCCCCTCCCTACATCTCATCTCCAACCAGGCCCCTCCCTACATCTCATCTCTAACCAGGCCCCTCCCTACATCTCATCTCCAACCAGGCCCCTCCCTACATCTCATCTCTAACCAGGCCCCTCCCTACATCTCATCTCTAACCAGGCCCCTCCCTACATCTCATCTCCAACCAGGCCCCTCCCTACATCTCATCTCTAACCAGGCCCCTCCCTACATCTCATCTCTAACCAGGCTCCTCCCTACATCTCATCTCCAACCAGGCTCCTCCCTACATCTCATCTCCAAACAGGCCCCTCCCTACATCTCATCTCCAACCAGGCCCCTCCCTACATCTCATCTCTAACCAGGCCCCTCCCTACATCTCATCTCTAACCAGGCCCCTCCCTACATCTCATCTCCAACCAGGCCCCTCCCTACATCTCATCTCTAACCAGGCCCCTCCCTACATCTCATCTCTAACCAGGCTCCTCCCTACATCTCATCTCCAACCAGGCTCCTCCCTACATCTCATCTCCAAACAGGCCCCTCCCTACATCTCATCTCTAACCAGGCTCCTCCCTACATCTCATCTCTAATCCAACAATATCAACCCAGACGCTCTGCTGCCGACCTTCTCCTGTCCTCCACCCTGGTCACCTCCTCTCACGCCCGCCTCCAGGACTTCTCACGTGCAACTCCAATCTTCTGGAATGCCCTCCCGCACCCGATCCGCAACTCCACAACCCTCAAAACTTTCAAAGGCGCCCTCAAAACTCACTTATTCAGACAAGCATATAATCTGGCCTAACCAATTTTCTGAGGGCACAAAGCTCAATTCTGACTGTGTGTGATCCTTCCGCCTCGTCTTCACCCCTCCTCCTTTAGACTGTAAGCTCCTCGGGGGCGGGGCTCTCTCCCCTATTGTATCCTGTACTCAGAATATCCACTGTCAAATCTGTAAAACTGCATTTGAATTAGTCTATGTATTTTATGTTTCTACCCTGTCTGTAATTACTACTTTGTAAATCGCTACGGAAGATGATAGCGCTATATAAATAAACAATAATAATAATAACAATAATATGGCGAGTATATAACAAACTATATTTTGAGTGGTAATGTTGGGGGGTCGTCTTATACGCCGACAAATACGATATACAATTCTGCAATAAATTAAATTAATTGGACTTGTGTGCGGCCACTGGTGTGGACACATAAGTGGGTTAGCCCTGGAATCCCACGGGTTCAAGGAGTTTATGGAAGGGACTAAGCAGTCTCAGTGTCAGGCTGGTAAAATCCAGGGCTGGTTTTTGGTCCCAGTCCGCCTCTAGCCCCCCCAGTCTCACGGGACGGTGTTTGGTACATGACATTGTTAGACATATTTTGCCATCACTAGTTTCTAAGCAGATGGACAGTTGGGTAACGTGTGTGACACTAAAATAACTGATGAGGAAGTGATCGCTTTGCACGGAAGGTTCTTCTTCCTCTTTCTTCTCCGAGTTCTCTGTATTCCTCACAGACACCACAACCCAACTGCAAGGACTATGTGGCCCCTCGGAGCCCCTGTGCTGTGCGTTCTGCTCTCCGTGGCCACAGGTAGGTCATGGCATTTATTAGAGGGTCGGGTATAGGACACGAGACATATCCAGCTGTGCCCCATATAATGTGACCACGAGGACATTCCCACTGTAATGCCGCCATCGCTGGCTCTACAGATAACGGACACAGTGGCTGCAGGGGAAAATACCATTTTGTGAATACTCACCTTGTAAAATGGGTATTGTAAGTATGTCACACACCCCGCTTCAAAAAATTCATTACACATGGGTAGTATGGTCTGAAGAAGGGCGAACTGCAGAGATGATAGGTCAAAAGAAGCCCCTCCCAGTCCTATAAATACCTGGGACCTCCCACTCATTACCCAGTATCAAGAAAGCACTAAGGCAGACCTGGGCAATGTTCGGCCCTTTGCTAGGCTCTTACCGGCCCGGGCTGAGCTGGCCAGTAAGAGACGCAGAGGAAGGGAGAACATGCCAGACCCGACGAGCCGAGTGGCCAATCGGCTGCTGCTTAACTTAGGTGATCTGTGTACAGTGAGAGAGGCTTAGGTTAAGCAGCAGCTGATCGGCCGCTCGGCTCGTCGGGTCTGGCGCATTCTCCCTTCCTCTGAGGAAGCCAGACCCGATGAGCAGGTGATAGAAACCTGGGGACTTTGGAAGGACAGAGTAGGGGCTCCAGAGCATCAGTAATTCTGCTCAGAAAGATTGTGTAGTTTGCTTGTGTTTTCCCTTCCTGTCTGCTGTCTCTTTTTCACCATGTACCTGCCCACCATGCTCTCACCATGCCCCCTTCCTGCTGCCCACCATGATCTCACCATGCCCCCTTCCTGCTGTCCACCATGCTCCCACCATGCCCCCTTCCTGCTGCCCACCATGCTCCCACCATGCCCCCTTCCTGCTGCCCACCATGCCCCCTTCCTGCTGCCCACCATGATCTCACCATGCCCCCTTCCTGCTGTCCACCATGCTCCTACCATGCCCCCTTCCTGCTGCCCACCATGCCCCCTTCCTGCTGCCCACCATGATCTCACCATGCCCTCTTGCTGCTGTCCACCATGCTCTCACCATGCCCCCTTCCTGCTGTCCACCATGCCCCCTTCCTGCTGCCCACATGCTCTCACCATGCCCCCTTCCTGCTGTCCACCATGCTCTCACCATGCCCCCTTCCTGCTGCCCACATGTTCTCACCATGCCCCCTTCCTGCTGTCCACCATGCTCTCACCATGCCCCTTCCTGCTGTCCACCATGCTCTCACCATGCCCCCTTCCTGCTGCCCACCATGCTCTCACCATGCCCCCTTCCTGCTGCCCACCATGCTCTCACCATGCCCCCTTCCTGCTGTCCACCATGCTCTCACCATGCCCCCTTCCTGCTGTCCACATGCTCTCACCATGCCCCCTTCCTGCTGTCCACCATGCTCTCACCATGCCCCCTTCCTGCTGCCCACATGTTCTCACCATGCCCCCTTCCTGCTGCCCACCATGCCCCCTTCCTGCTGCCCACCATGATCTCACCATGCCCCCTTCCTGCTGCCCACCATGCTCTCACCATGCCCCCTTCCTGCTGTCCACCATGCTCTCACCATGCCCCCTTCCTGCTGCCCACCATGCTCTCACCATGCCCCCTTCCTGCTGCCCACATGCTCTCACCATGCCCCCTTCCTGCTGCCCACCATGCTCTCACCATGTACCTGCCCACCATGCTCTCACCATGCCCCCTTCCTGCTGCCCACCATGCTCTCACCATGCCCCCTCCCTGCTGCCCACCATGCTCTCACCATGCCCCCTTCCTGCTGCCCACCATGCTCTCACCATGCCCCCTTCCTGCTGTCCACCATGCTCTCACCATGTCCCCTTCCTGCTGCCCACATGCTCTCACCATGCCCCCTTCCTGCTGTCCACCATGCTCTCACCATGCCCCCTTCCTGCTGCCCACCATGCTCTCACCATGCCCCCTTCCTGCTGCCCACCATGCTCTCACCATGCCCCCTTCCTGCTGCCCACCATGCTCTCACCATGCCCCCTTCCTGCTGCCCACCATGCTCTCACCATGTCCCCTTCCTGCTATCCACCATGCTCTCACCATGCCCCCTTCCTGCTGCCCACCATGCTCTCACCATGCCCCCTTCCTGCTGCCCACCATGCTCTCACCATGCCCCCTTCCTGCTGCCCACCATGCTCTCACCATGCCCCCTTCCTGCTGTCCACCATGCTCTCACCATGCCCCCTTCCTGCTGTCCACATGCTCTCACCATGACCCCTTCCTGCTGTCCACCATGCTCTCACCATGCCCCCTTCCTGCTGTCCACCATGCTCTCACCATGCCCCCTTCCTGCTGTCCACCATGCTCTCACCATGCCCCCTTCCTGCTGTCCACCATGCTCTCACCATGCCCCCTTTCTGCTGTCCACCATGCTCTCACCATGCCCCCTTCCTGCTGCCCACATGCTCTCACCATGCCCCCTTCCTGCTGCCCACCGTGCTCTCACCATGTCCCCTTCCTGCTGCCCACATGCTCTCACCATGCCCCCTTCCTGCTGCCCAACATGCTCTCACCATGCCCCCTTCCTGCTGCCCACATGCTCTCACCATGCCCCCTTCCTGCTGTCCACCATGCTCTCACCATGCCCCCTTCCTGCTGCCCACCATGCTCTCACCATGCCCCCTTCCTGCTACCCACCATGCTCTCACCATGCCCCCTTCCTGCTGTCCACCATGCTCTCACCATGCCCCCTTCCTGCTTTCCACCATGCTCTCACCATGCCCCCTTCCTGCTGTCCACATGCTCTCACCATGCCCCCTTCCTGCTTTCCACCATGCTCTCACCATGCCCCCTTCCTGCTGTCCACCATGCTCTCACCATGCCCCCTTCCTGCTGTCCACCATGCTCTCACCATGCCCCTTCCTGCTGCCCACCATGCCCCCTTCCTGCTGCCCACCATGATCTCACCATGCCCCCTTCCTGCTGCCCACCATGATCTCACCATGCCCCCTTCCTGCTTTCCACCATGCTCTCACCATGCCCCCTTCCTGCTGTCCACCATGCTCTCACCATGCCCCCTTCCTGCTGTCCACCATGCTCTCACCATGCCCCTTCCTGCTGCCCACCATGCCCCCTTCCTGCTGCCCACCATGATCTCACCATGCCCCCTTCCTGCTGCCCACCATGCCCCCTTCCTGCTGCCCACCATGATCTCACCATGCCCCCTTCCTGCTGCCCACCATGCTCTCACCATGCCCCCTTCCTGCTGTCCACCATGCTCTCACCATGCCCCTTCCTGCTGCCCACCATGCTGTCACCATGCCCCCTTCCTGCTGTCCACCATGCTCTCACCATGCCCCCTTCCTGCTGCCCACCATGCTCTCACCATGCCCCCTTCCTGCTGCCCACCATGCTCTCACCATGCCCCCTTCCTTCTGCCCACCATGCTCTCACCATGCCCCCTTCCTGCTGTCCACCATGCTCTCACCATGCCCCCTTCCTGCTGTCCACATGCTCTCACCATGCCCCCTTCCTGCTGTCCACCATGCTCTCACCATGCCCCCTTCCTGCTGCCCACCATGCTCTCACCATGCCCCCTTCCTGCTGTCCACATGCTCTCACCATGCCCCCTTCCTGCTGTCCACCATGCTCTCACCATGCCCCCTTCCTGCTGTCCACCATGCTCTCACCATGCCCCCTTCCTGCTGCCCACCATGCTCTCACCATGCCCCCTTCCTGCTGTCCACCATGCCCCCTTCCTGCTGTCCACCATGCTCTCACCATGCCCCCTTCCTGCTGTCCACCATGCTCTCACCATGCCCCCTTCCTGCTGTCCACCATGCTCTCACCATGCCCCCTTCCTGCTGCCCACATGCTCTCACCATGCCCCCTTCCTGCTGCCCACCGTGCTCTCACCATGTCCCCTTCCTGCTGCCCACATGCTCTCACCATGCCCCCTTCCTGCTGCCCAACATGCTCTCACCATGCCCCCTTCCTGCTGCCCACATGCTCTCACCATGCCCCCTTCCTGCTGTCCACCATGCTCTCACCATGCCCCCTTCCTGCTGCCCACCATGCTCTCACCATGCCCCCTTCCTGCTATCCACCATGCTCTCACCATGCCCCATTCCTGCTGTCCACCATGCTCTCACCATGCCCCCTTCCTGCTATACACCATGCTCTCACCATGCCCCCTTCCTGCTGTCCACATGCTCTCACCATGCCCCCTTCCTGCTGCCCACCATGATCTCACCATGCCCCCTTCCTGCTTTCCACCATGCTCTCACCATGCCCCCTTCCTGCTGTCCACCATGCTCTCACCATGCCCCCTTCCTGCTGTCCACCATGCTCTCACCATGCCCCTTCCTGCTGCCCACCATGCCCCTTCCTGCTGCCCACTATGATCTCACCATGCCCCCTTCCTGCTGCCCACCATGCCCCCTTCCTGCTGCCCACCATGATCTCACCATGCCCCCTTCCTGCTGCCCACCATGCTCTCACCATGCCCCCTTCCTGCTGTCCACCATGCTCTCACCATGCCCCTTCCTGCTGCCCACCATGCTGTCACCATGCCCCCTTCCTGCTGTCCACCATGCTCTCACCATGCCCCCTTCCTGCTGCCCACCATGCTCTCACCATGCCCCCTTCCTGCTGTCCACCATGCCCCCTTCCTGCTGCCCACATGCTCTCACCATGCCCCCTTCCTGCTGTCCACCATGCTCTCACCATGCCCCCTTCCTGCTTCCCACCATGCTCTCACCATGCCCCCTTCCTGCTGCCCACCATGCTCTCACCATGCCCCCTTCCTGCTGCCCACCATGCTTTCACCATGCCCCCTTCCTGCTGTCCATATGCTCTCACCATGCCCCCTTCCTGCTGCCCACCATGCTCTCACCATGCCCCCTTCCCGAAGTCCACCATGCTCTTACCATGTCCCCTTCCTGCTGTCCAAGATGCTCTCACCATGTCCCCTTCCTGCTGTCCATCATGCTCTCACCATGCCCCCTTCCTGCTGCCCACCATGCTTACACTTTGCCCCAGCTGATCTGAGATCTCCTTCCAGACTGCCAGAAGCCAAGGGCTTCTCTGATTGGCTGGGAAATGATCACACCAGAACGTTTGAAGTGGACCAAAACCCTGCTTTATCAGCCCGGGAATCTTATAGATCCCCTCCCCGCGGGGCATCCAAAATCGGGATGCCTGCTGTGTGAAACCTCCAGGTCACCCATAAACTCACCTTCTTTCCCAGTTTAACGGCGCATGCACGAGCTGCGGCCGCATGCCCGCTATCCCTCTAGCAGGGCGCGTGCCTGTGTCAGCCATTTGAGAATGGCCAGCGCGGGCGCGCTCCCTGTTAGAGGGAAGCTCGCGATGCAGCCGCCAGTGCACTCGGAGCCGCTGAGCTTAGACGTCGCTTAGATGCCCATAGCTCAGCGGCCCTCCACAATATTTTTAGTTTCTCATGTGGCCCCATGGAAAAAATAATTGCCCACCCCTGCACTAAGGTAAGGGACCAGGAAGAGCCAAAAATAAGATATTACAACTAAAAGTTCACAATATGAAGGATCCAAGATACAAAAGGGCGGGGTGAAGCGGGGTGTGTGACATACTTACAATACCCATTTTACAAGGTGAGTATTCACAAAATGGTATTATTCTAAGTATGTCACACACCCCGCTTCAAAATATTCATTACACGTGGGACATCCAAAAGCAGTGTCCAAAAAGGGCGGGGATCCTAAACAAGGCATAACACACAAACTAAACCACTGCAGCCTGCAGAACTTTGCGGCCGAAAACAGCATCCGCTGAGGCTCTAACGTCAACCTTGTAAAACTTGGCAAAAGTGTGAATAGAAGACCAGCAAGCGGCTTTGCAAACTTGTTCAACAGAGGCCTGGTGCTGAAAAGCCCAGGAAGCACCAACCGCCCGAGTAGAGTGAGCAGTAACACGAAAAGGAGGATTCCTTCCCTTAGCAACATAGGCCCCAACAATGGCCTGACGAATCCACTTACTGATGGAAGACTTAGCGGGCGCCAAACCCTTCTTGGGCCCGGAGGGCACCACAAAAAAGGCATCAGTCTTACGAAAGGCAGACGTCACCACCAAGTAGTACTTCACAACTCGAACCACATCCAGGGAATGAAGGACCCTCTCCTTTTCATTGCTGGGATTAGGACATAGAGAGGGTAAAACAATGTCTTGATTTAAGTGAAAGGCAGAAACCACCTTAGGAAGGAAATCCGGCTTAAAACGGAAGACCACCTTGTCCTGATGTCTTTCAAAATACGGGGCTTGAATGGACAGAGCCGCCAACTCAGAAACACGCCGAACAGAAGTGATAGCTACCAAAAAGGCCACCTTCTGCGTAAGGGAAGACAAAGCAATATCATGCAAGGGTTCAAAGGGAGGACCCTGAAGAGCAGAAAGAACCAAATTCAAATCCCAAACCAGAATCAGAGCTTTCCTAGGAGGCCGCACATGCGTAACCCCCTGGAAAAAGGTCTTGACCAGCGGATGAAGAGCAAAAGATCTTTGGAAAAACACCGCCAGGGCAGACACCTGCCCCTTCAGAGTACTAAGTTGGAGCCCTAGATCCAAACCATGTTGCAAGAACTCTAGGATTCTAGAAATAGAAAAATTCCCTGCAAGGGAAAGCCCTAGTCTCACACCAATCAATATAAGACCTCCAAGTCCTATAGTAAACAGAAGAAGAGGACCTCTTCCTAGTGCTAATAAGAGTCTGAATAACAGCATCAGAAAGACCTTCCTCCTTCAAGATGGAGGTTTCAGCAGCCACGCCGTCAAAGCCAGCGTTGGTAAATTGGGGTAACGTAGATGGCCCTGTGTGAGTAGATCCGACAGCAGAGGCAGAACGAACTGATCTTCTGCTAACCTTACCACGTCTGCGAACCAAACCTGTCTTGGCCACTTTGGAGCCACCAGAATTGCTGGCACTCTCTCCAGAGCCAGCTTGCGCACTACTCTGGATACCATGGGAAACGGAGGGAACAGATACAGGAAACCCAGATCTCTCCAGTTCAGGGACATGGCGTCCGCCGCGAAGGCCAGTGGATCCTTCGCCAGAGACACAAATGCTGGAAGCTTGTGATTGTGACGGGAGGCAAAGAGGTCAACCTCCGGTGACCCCCACCTGAGACAAATCGAGCGAAATACCTTGGGACTGAGGGACCACTCCCCCTTGCGGGCTGACAACCTGCTCAGAGAGTCCGCCTCCGAGTTCTCTACTCCCGGAATGTACACCGCCGAGATGCATGGGACGTGGCTCTCCGCCCATTCCAGAATCAACGACACTTCCCTGAGGGCGCTCCTGCTGCGAGTCCCTCCCTGGTGATTGATGTAGGCCACCGCCGTCCGATTGTCCGACCGAACCTGAACCGGCAGGCCCTGTAGGTGATGAGTCAAATGAAAGAGAACCATTCTGATGACTCTCGACTCCAGAACATTGATAGGCTCGTGGGCTTCCAGGGGTCCCCACAACCCCTGAAATTGCAGATCCTTCCAGAGGCCCCCCCAACCTGAGAGGCTGGCATCCGTGGTGACCACCTCCCAACGAGGAGTCTGAAAAGATCTGCCCCTCAACAGATTGGTTGAGTTCAGCCACCACCGAAATGAGCGGCAAACCCGAGGGGGCATCCAAAAGAATTGATCCAGCGACAGAGGAGACCTGTCCCAGACGGACAATAGATGGAGCTGTAACGTCCTCGTGTGAAACTGGGCAAAGGACACTGCCTCGAAGGAGGCTACCATCAACCCCACCAGTCTCATTCCCTGCCGGATGGTCGGACGATGAATGGACATGAGTGACCGAATCAGCTCCTGAATCAGAAGAACCTTGGATTGAGGAAGGAACACTCTGGCCTGATCTGTATCCAGAGACATTCCCAGAAAGGATACTATCCTGGACGGGTAAAGGGAGGACTTGGGATAGTTGATCACCCAGCCGAACCTCTCCAGAGTGGATATTACCGTCCTGGTGTCCAATTCCGCTTGGCTGAAAGATGGTGCCATGATGAGAAGATCGTCCAGATATGGCACTATGCGAATTCCCTGCGCTCTGAGAAGAGCCATCACCCCAGCGAGCACCTTGGTGAAAACCCTTGGAGCTGTGGTGAGACCAAAAGGAAGAGCTACAAACTGAAAGTGCCGATCTTCCACCACAAACCTGAGAAATCTCTGGTGCGCGGGAAAAATCGGAACATGGAGGTAAGCGTCCTTGATGTCTATGGACGTCATGAAGTCCCCCTGACGCAGAGCGCGGATAGCTGAACGCAGTGTTTCCATGCGAAATTTTCGCATCCTGATAAACCTGTTGAGAATCTTCAGATCCAGGATGGGCCGGATAGAGCCATCCTTTTTGGGGACCGTGAACAGATTTGAGTAAAATCCTCGACCCCGATCTGATAGGGGCACTGGCGAGATGACCTCTATCTCCAGAAGATTTGAAACCGCCTCCCGAAGCCCCTGTGCGCCAGGTGCGTCCGGGGGCACCCGAGACCTGAAGAAACGCGGAGGAGGACGGGACTCGAATTCCAGCTTGTAGCCGGAAGACACCACTTCCCGGATCCATTTGTCCGAGACCTCCCGAACCCAGATCTGGGAGAAGTGCCGCAACCGTCCCCCCACCCGCACGGGTGAGGGCGCCCCCTCATTGCTGAGCAGGCTTGCCCGCAGGCTTGGGTTTTGAACCCCAGTTGTATCCCGAGCGGGCACGACCTCTGCCCCTATTCCAGGAATCTCCTCTGGTAGAAGGGAAGGCAAATCCTCCTCCTGCTCTGGATCCGCGAAAGGAATGATTGAAAGAAGCCGCCCCGCGAAAGGGACGTCGTTGCTTCTTACGTTGAGGTAACTTACCTCCCTTAGCTACCGAATCCAATTTTTCTCCAAAAAGCTGTAGTCCCACAAATGGGAGAGACGTCAGCGATTTTTTAGACCCAAAATCGGCCGCCCACTGACGCAGCCGAACTGAACGCCTTATAGTCACCATCAGAGCAGAAGCTCTGCTGCACATTGTTAAGGAATCATCCAAGGCGGCTAATACAAAGGACAAGAATAACTCACAACGCTTGAGTCCCAGAAATTCATCACTGTCCGGGTGCAACCCGGAAGATGAAAACAAGTCTCTGACCACCGACCTAGTAGCCACCACTAGCAGAGACGAAGCGCAAACAGGCCGTAAGGCTGCCCCGATACTGGCGAAGCCATGACAAGCCATCTGGTCAATTCGTTTATCTTCTCCATCTTTAAGAGAAGAGCAATCGAGGTTATTCAAAACGGCTGAATTGGATAACTGTTTTGTGGGGGGGGGGGGGGGGGGTTTGGTCTGGGAGGTACCGAGTAGTTTTTGGGCAAGGCGCTTCTGAACCGGAGTTCAGAGAGAAATAAAGAATAAGTTTGGGTTGGTCCCCCTTAGAGTGGTGTCTTCAGGGTCTTACGTAATTGCCCTGTGTGGCACCCTCTAAGCGGGTTCCAGGTGCGCCTTGTTGTTTCCCATTAAAGGTTGCTTTTGTTAAATTTTTAAATGCAATAAGCAGTTTTTATTCTTAGCAATTACATCAACATTTTCATAAGCAATACAAAATACAAAAATTATATAAGAAATATAATAAACTAAGCATATAACGGTAGAAAAACAAAAAGGAAAATACTTTACAATATATACTATATACAAAGGGTTTCTTTTCACCGATTATTTTGGTGAGCAGCCCTTAATTCAGGGTTGTTTCTCTGTTTACTCTCCTGTTTATAACAGGTATATTGGGTTTATAGTCCCTTGTTTGTAGCAAGTGCTGTTTGTAGCAAGAATGTTGGGCTTGTGATCCCTCTTTTGTAGCAAGTAAAATAGGTTTGCATGTAATCCCTCGTTTGTAGCAAGTGAGGTAAGTTTGCATACGCGTTTCGCTCTAACGGCTTCTTCAGTGCGTTTAGGTCTGCATGAAGATTATATAGGGATGAGTAATCGATGCCCAGCGAAGGTATATGTTTTTTGTGATATAATTTTTGTTTTATGTTACTCACTGTGAACCATTCGGGAACTGCCTTCCTCAGTCCTTTCAGTGCGTTTAGGTCTGCATGAAGATTATGCAGGGATGAGTAATGGATGCCCAGCGAAGGTATATGTTTTTTGTGATATAATTTTTGTTTTATGTTACTCACTGTGAACCATTCGGGAACTGCCTTCCTCAGTCCTTTCATTACTGTGTGGGGGGAATGTCCTGTGAAAATATTTCTAGGTCAGTGTCTGGGCCTCGCCTTTGTTGGTTATCACATTTTTGTATGTGATGGTGTTAGTACCTTGTAAATGGAATCCGCTTCTACAGGCTCTACTGAAGAAGCCGTTAGAGCGAAACGCGTATGCAAACTTACCTCACTTGCTACAAACGAGGGATTACATGCAAACCTATTTTACTTGCTACAAAAGAGGAATCACAAGCCCAACATTCTTGCTACAAACAGCACTTGCTACAAACAAGGGACTATAAACCCAATATACCTGTTATAAACAGGAGAGTAAACAGAGAAACAACCCTGAATTAAGGGCTGCTCACCAAAATAATCGGTGAAAAGAAACCCTTTGTATATAGTATATATTGTAAAATATTTTCCTTTTTGTTTTTCTACCGTTATATGCTTAGTTTATTATATTTCTTATATATTTTTTGTATTTTGTATTGCTTATGAAAATGTTGCTTATTGCATTAAAAAATTCAACAAAAGCAACCTTTAATGGGAAACAACAAGGCGCACCTGGAACCCGCTTAGAGGGTGCCACACAGGGCAATTACGTAAGACCCTGAAGACACCACTCTAAGGGGGACCAACCCAAACTTATTCTGAATTGGATAACCCCAGAATTGGTGCATCCACCTCGGGGGGGGGGGGGATGCCCAGCGCTTAACCGTGTCCGAAAGGAAAGGATATCTTTTATCCCAACTCTGAGGAATGCCTGGGAGCCGAGCCGGCCTCTCCCATTCCTTAGAAATAATCTTATCAAAATGTCTTTGATTAGGAAATTCCAAGCGCGGCTTGGATTCCTCATAAAACTCCCCTTGTTGATGAGGAGCCACCTCTGGCGGAGAAATAGCCAGAACCTCAAACATCTGAGTAAGGACGTTAGGAGTATCCAAAGAACTCCCTGACCCTCTTTCTGATTCTGCGCCAACAAACTGCTGGTCATCCGAATAATCCGATTCGTCAAACAGCTCCCCAGGTGGGAGTAATCTGACCAATCCAGGCGATCCTCCTCATCATATTCAAATGTCGGTGAGACCGGTGACAAATGCTTTCTCTTAGCTGGTGCCTTCTTGGCAACCGCAGAAGAAATACATTTTTCAATATTGGCCAATCTAGTACACACCTCAGATTGCGACTGCCCACCCGTGACAACGTCACACGGGACACGGGCCAAGACGGGGGGGGGGAGAGGGTGAAGCCGACGGTGCTGACCCAGACGCCTGGGGTTCTGACTGCCGTGTAATCGTCTGCTGTGCACATGGTATACATAAAAATACATCATCCCCTGTTAGGGATACCCCACAGCCCATGCACTTCCGGGATTACCCCGAGGGGAGCCCGGTATCTGGGGATGCCTCCATACGGTGAACTTATATGTAGTCGCAATGACCGAGGGAATTACGCTAGTAAGCAACCCGGGATGCCCTTGTAATTGTCCCAAGTGGGAGGATTTTAGAACTTTGACCCAGGGACCTAAGGACCGGGAAAAGACCCCCTAAGCCTAAAGCGGTAAACCTGAAAGACACAAGAAAGAGGGATATCAGTGTAAGGCAAGGAAAGAATATAAGGCCCGTAGGGCCACTCACAGTGCCTTCCTGGGTGAAGAAAATGGCGTCCACTCCTCACGCAGCAAGAACGGAGGAACAAGTGGGTGTGACCAGCGAGGAGCGCGCAACAGGCGAAGCTCTGCCCCCTACAAGCCGGAGAATGGGCTCCGCAGTGGCGCCTGCTTTGCGGGGACAGACCGTGGCGGCCAATTCAAGCCACTGTTCCCGCCTGCATTGAGCACAGTGTGAGGGAATCACCTCACAATAAAGAGAAGGGCAGCAGCGCACACACACACACACATATATACCGCGGGCCGCGGCGGAGACAGAAGCCGCGGCGCTAGTAATATCAGACAGCCAGGGAGAGTAACGGGTGCGGGGCGCGGCGACGCGGCAGTGCCCGGCCCCGCCCCCTGAGGCCAGCGCGTGAGGGGAGATTTCCCCTCACGTAAAAAAACGCCAACCAAGCAGGCGCGTCGCGGCCATTGTGGCGGTAACCGCCACAATGACCGCAAAGGAAGGGCTCAAAAACCGACCCAAAGGGCCGGACCCGCCCCCCCCACAACAATTTCTGAGGAGAAATTCTCCTCAGCCTTGGCGCCTGAAGTGGCAATCTCGGCCGCTGAAGTAAAAAACACGCACAAACACTGTAAGAAACAAACACAAAAGGAGGGTCCCCCTAATACTGTCCTGACCCCCCCCCCCCCAGGAGAAGGGCATAAGGCAGGGGAAACACCAGTTAGGGTGAAGTGGCCAAGGGACAGGGCATCTCAAACCGGGGTCACCAGCCCGGATAACCGCCTACCCTCTGGTACAGGGTCTCGTGGTGGAGCATAGCTCCTGAGCACTAAAAGTGCCCTTCTACCCTCACCCGGGATACAGCCTAGACTGGGAGGCAAGTATATGGGATATATAAAAATTATCAAGGTGGCAATAGAGAGAAAAGTGGGCCGGGGGTAAACCCGGCTACCTGAAATCCCCCTGTGCAAGGAGGAGACATCATCTTCTGACTTGCTCGCCGTCTGCAGAGATGGAAACTGGGGAATGAGTGGGAGGTCCCAGGTATTTATAGGACGGGGAGGGGCTTCTTTTGACCTATCATCTCTGCAGTTCGCCCTTCTTCAGACCATACTACCTACGTGTAATGAATATTTTGAAGCGGGGTGTGTGACATACTTAGAATATGCTTAGTCACGGTAACAGTATGTTAATGGGGATCCAAACCCAACAGGCCTGCAATCTATAAGAGAAGGAGAAGGCTTGGTAGGAAAAGTTTGTCTGTTTGCTGATGATACAAAGGTTAGTAATAGGGTGGATATTCCTGGAGGTGTCTGCAACATGGAAAATGATTTAGCTTTACTGGATAGATGGTCAAAACTGTGGAAACTAGAGTTTAATGTCTCTAAATGTAAAATCATGCACTTGGGTAGAAGGAATCCCGGCTCTGAGCACCGTATGGGCAGCACTGTGTTATTCAGGACCTCAGAGGAGAGAGATTTAGGGATACTGATTACTGATAGCTGCAAGATGATTGGACAGTGTAGCCAGGCAGTGAGAAAAGCAAGCAGGATGCTCGGCTGCATAGCTCGAGGCATCACCAGTAGGAAGAGGGAGGTTGTGATGCCACTGTATAGAGCCCTGGTGAGGCCACAGCTAGAATACTGTGTGCAGTTCTGGAGACCTCCCCTGCAAAAAGACATTATTCAAATAGAACGTGTCCAAAGGCCGGCAACAAAAATGGTGGAAGGACTTAAACTTAAAACTTATCAGGAGAGACTTAAAGAACTTAATATGTACAGTCTGGAGGAAAGAAGGGAGAGAGGGGACATGATGGAGACCTTTATATATGTGACAGGAGGGAATAAGGTTCAGGAGGGAAGAAACTTAATGATAGAACAAGGGGGCACAACCTGAAGCTAGTCGGAGGGAAGATCAGGAGCAATGTTAGAAAATATTATTTTACAGAAAGAGTAGTAGATGCCTGGAACAAACTTCCAGCAGAGGTAGTTGAAAAATCAACAGTCACTGAATTTAAACATGTCTGGGATACGCCTCCATGAGATAAAGAGAACATACAGTATACACATAAGGGCAGACTAGATGGACCGTATGGTCTCCTTCTGCCGTCAACCTTCTATGTTTCTATGTTTCTATTCCCTCCCCCCGGGGCATCCAGAATCTATATATATGACTCCGACCCCTTCAGTGTGACCTGTGTGTGTGTGTGTGTGTGTGTGATACCTGTAATGTTCTGCAGTGTGACGTGTGTGTGTGTGTGTGTGTGTGTGTGTGTGTGTGTGTGTGTGTGTGTGTGATACCTGTAATGTTCTGCAGTGTGACCTGTGTGTGTGTGTGATACCTGTAATGTTCTGCAGTGTGACGTGTGTGTGTGTGTGTGTTACCTATAATGTTCTGCAGTGTGACCTGTGTGTGTGTGTGTGTGTGTGTGTGATACCTGTAATGTTCTGCAGTGTGACCTGTGTGTGTGTGTGACGTGTGTGTGTGTGTGTGTGTGTGTGTGTGTGTGTGTGTGTGTGTGATACCTGTAATGTTCTGCAGTGTGACGTGTGTGTGTGTGTGTGTGATACCTGTAATGTTCTGCAGTGTGACGTGTGTGTGTGTGTGTGTGATACCTGTAATGCTCTGCAGTGTGACGTGTGTGTGTGTGTGTGTGTGTGTGTGTGATACCTGTAATGCTCTGCAGTGTGACGTGTGTGTGTGTGTGTGTGTGTGTGTGTGTGTGTGTGTGTGTGTGTTACCTGTAATGTTCTGCAGTGTGACCTGTGTGTGTGTGTGTGTGTGTGTGTGTGTGTTACCTGTAATGTTCTGCAGTGTGACGTGTGTGTGTGTGTGTGTGTGTGTGTGTGTGTGATACCTGTAATGTTCTGCAGTGTGACCTGTGTGTGTGTGTGTGTGTGTGTGTGATACCTGTAATGTTCTGCAGTGTGACGTGTGTGTGTGTGTGTGTGTTACCTGTAATGTTCTGCAGTGTGACCTGTGTGTGTGTGTGTGATACCTGTAATGTTCTGCAGTGTGACCTGTGTGTGTGTGTGACGTGTGTGTGTGTGTGTGTGTGTGTGTGTGATACCTGTAATGTTCTGCAGTGTGACCTGTGTGTGTGTGTGATACCTGTAATGTTCTGCAGTGTGACCTGTCTGTGTGTGTGACGTGTGTGTGTGTGTGTGTGTGTGTGTGTGTGTGTGTATGTGTGTGTGTGATACCTGTAATGTTCTGCAGTGTGACCTGTGTGTGTGTGTGTGTGTGTTACCTGTAATGTTCTGCAGTGTGACGTGTGTGTGTGTGTGTGTGTGTGTGTGTGTGTGTGTGTGTGTGTGTGTGTGTGTGATACCTGTAATGTTCTGCAGTGTGACCTGTGTGTGTGTGTGTGCGTGTGTGTGATACCTGTAATGTTCTGCAGTGTGACCTGTGTGTGTGTGTGTGTGTGTGTGTGATACCTGTAATGTTCTGCAGTGTGACGTGTGTGTGTGTGTGTGTGTGTGTGTGTGTGTGTGTGATACCTGTAATGTTCTGCAGTGTGACGTGTGTGTGTGTGTGTGTGTGTGTGATACCTGTAATGTTATGCAGTGTGACGTGTGTGTGTGTGTGTGTGTGTGTGTGATACCTGTAATGTTCTGCAGTGTGACGTGTGTGTGTGTGTGTGTGTGTGTGTGTGTGATACCTGTAATGTTCTGCAGTGTGTCCTGTGTGTGTGTGTGTGTGTGATACCTGTAATGTTCTGCAGTGTGACCTGTGTGTGTGTGTGTGTGATACCTGTAATTAGAGATGAGCGAACTTTTGAAAAATTTGATTCGACAGATTCGCAGAATTTTCCGACAAAAATCGTTTCGATCCGAATTTCTATTAAAAACAGCTATTTCTCAGCCTCCTAGAGCCTCTATAGGGTTGTAAACCATTCTGCCTTGCTGTAACACGCATAGGATGCGTGCTGGGTTAGTCAAATAATACTGTAAATAATTAGGACATGCAGATCAGAGGCATCGCTAATAGAATCGCAGAGCAGCACAATTGCAGAGAGTTGAAGTGGCATCACTATGAGGGGCCCCTATGTTGCCTGAAAAACACACCCTGGAGCTGGCAGCAGCAGGAGCCCAAACATTGGATGAAACACACCCTGGAGTTGCAAGCAGCAGCAGGAGCACAAATATAGCTTCAAACAGACACTGCAGTTGGCAGCAGAAGCCCAAAAATTGGATGAATCACACCCTGGAGTTGGCATCAGGAGCAGCAGGAGCCCAAACATAGCTTCAAAGACACAGTGGAGTTGGCTGCAGGAGCCCAAAAATTGGATGAATCACACGCTGGGGTTGCAAGCAGCAGCAGCAGGAGCCCAAACATTGCTTGAAAGAGACATGGCAGTTGGCATGCAGGAGCACAAAAATTGGAGGAATCACACCCTGGAGTTGGCATAAGGACCAGCAGAAGCCCAAACATTGCTTGAAAGAGACATGGCAGTTGGCAGCAGCAGCAGCAGGAGGAAGGCGGAAATTGGGTGGAAGTCACACCCTGAAGTTGGCAGCAGCAGCAGGAGGAACCCCATAATTGGGTGGAAGTCACACCCTGAAGTTGGCATCAGCAGTAGGCCCAAAATAGGCTGGAAGTCACAGCCTGAAGTTGACAGCAGCAGCAGCAGCAGGAGGAACCCCAAAATTGGGTGGAAGTCACACCCTGATGTTGGCATCAGCAGCAGCAGCAGGAGGAACCCAGGAATTGGGTGGAAGTCACACCCTGAAGTTGGCATCAGCAGCAGCAGCAGGAGGAACCCAGAAATTGGGTGGAAGTCACACCCAGATGTTGGCATCAGCAGCAGCAGGAGGAACCCCAAAATTGGGTGGAAGTCACACCCAGATGTTGGCATCAGCAGTAGGCCCAAAATAGGCTGGAAGTCACAGCCTGAAGTTGGCAGCAGCAGCAGCAGGAGGAACCCCAAAATTGGGTGGAAGTCACACCCAGATGTTGGCATCAGCAGCAGCAGCAGGAGGAACCCAGGAATTGGGTGGAAGTCACACCCTGAAGTTGGCATCAGCAGGAGCCTGAGGAAGCCACAAATTAAATATGTTTTGCACCATTTTGAAAGTGTAAAACGTGGCACCATGCTGAATCTAGTTGCATGCATCAGCCATTGGTGGGTGGAAATCCTGGCTGATCCATCCCTGCTTCATTTTGACAAAGGTGAGTCTCTCCACATTTTTAGTTGACAGACGAGTTCTCCTCGCCGTAACTATGGCCCCCGCCGCACTAAACACCCGCTCAGATGGCACGCTACATGCCGGGCAGGACAGCTTTTCCAGGGCAAACTCTGCTAGTTGTGGCCACAAGCCAAGTTTGGCTGCCCAGAAGTCCAGCGGATCCTCAAGGTGTGTTGGCATGGTCATATCAAGGTATGACATGACCTGCTGGTTCAGGTCCTGCTCCAAGTCTACCTGCTGCTCATGACTAGCCTCAGTATGCGGGTGTAGAAAGCTACTCATTAGCGACTGAAGACTGAGGCTGCTGCTGCTGCTCCTGCCAACCCCCCCAGCAGCCATGGCAGTGGAAGGTGAGCGCAGAGGTCCCTCCGAGTCAGGCCTGCGAGAGTATGGACCATGGCGAAGATAGGCATCAGGCCAACTGACTATGCAGAATTTCTCTTTAGTAGTTCATTTTCTCCTCCCTCTCGCCGGGTTTAAAAAATGACCCCATTTTGTGCCGCCAGCGAGGGTCCAATAAGGTGGCCAGCCAGAAGTCATCCCGATGACAAATGGAAGCAATTCTGGGGTCACTATGCAAGCACGTGAGCATGCTTCCTGCCATTTGCGCAAGTGACTCGGAGGGACTAGCTGTGTCCATCTCCACTGCATACTGCCATGGTGTGTCCGGGTCCTCTGTCTCGCCTTCCTCAAAACCCTCTAGCTCCTCTGGCTGCTCCTGCTCCTCCTCTCCTGTCCGCTGACTAGATAAACCAGCCATTTCGCCAAGCCTAATCTGTCCATCACTGGGCCCCTCTGCCTCTTCCTCCTCCTCCTCCTCCTCCTCCAGTTCAGCTGCAACGGGGTTCATGTGGCTGAAAGATGCAGACGCCATGTCTCCAGTGCCCTTGCCAGCCATGGTTTCCAACATGTGCTGTAGTACATGAAGCAGTGGAATCACGTCGTTCATCCCGTAATCCTGCCGACTGACAAATAAAGTGCCTTCCTCAAAGGGCCTGAGCAAACGGCAGGTGTCACGTATGAGCTGCCACTGGTTGACATTGAAGTTACACAGGGGAGTCCCCCTATCTGCTTGGAACATCAGGAAATCCGTGATCGCAAATCAGACTATGTTGGGGGATACCGTTCTGACGCTGTAGCTCAAGAAGGGTGTGTTTGGCGGTGTACGAGTGGCTGAAGTGCATGCAAAGTTTCCTTGCAGTTGTTAGGATGTCTTGCAGATGGGGGGAACACTTCAGAAACCGCTTGACAACCAGATTGAAGACGTGAGCCATGCAGGGGGCATGGGTCAGGCTTCCTTGGCGCAGCGCAGACAAAATGTTCTTCCCATTGTCGGTAACCATGATTCCCATTTTAAGTTTTCTTGGAGTAAGCCATGTTTGGATTTCCTGATGAATATATTTAAGCAGTTCCTCCCCCGTGTGACTCCTTTCGCCAAGACAAACCATGTGAAGCACTGCGTGACACCTCCGTGCCCTGCACACATGGTAGACTGGAGGAGAACCGAGGCTAGAGTCTACAGTGGAGGGTGAGGAGATGGCGGAGGAGGAGGAGGCGGAGTCGGACGTTGTCACGGGCCCAACGGGCAGGGAGCGCGGAGGCCGAAGCGGCGTGACCTGTCCAAATTGCTGCTGCTGCTGCAAAGGGACCACATTCACCCAGTGGGCCGTAAAGGACATGTACTGTCCCTGACCGTAGTTACAGCTCCAAACGTCGGCGCTGCCATGCACTTTGCTACACACCGACAGGCTCAAGGACTGGCCCACCTTCTGTTCAACAAAAGTATGCAGCGCTGGTACTGCCTTCTTGGCAAAGAAATGGCGGCTTGGGGCTCTCCACCTCAGCTGCTGACTCCGGGTCAACCTGCGCCCCTCTTCTCCTGATGATGATGACGATGCAGCCCCTTCATGACCCGGCTCCCAAGTCGGCTTCATCATCATCATAATCATCATCATCACCGAGTTGTGGCTGGAGCTCCCCGATCTTATTGGTTTCAGTGTCTGGCGCAGGAGCTGGAAGGCTCCCAACACCCACATCACTCTCCACATCACTATTTGTGTGCGGAGCTAAAGAAGGCACCTCCGTTTCATGGCTGGCCAGTAGCTGCTGGCTGTCCTCCACATGATCGTCCTCCTCACTAAAAAGTGGAGCTGAACCCAAAGCATGGGATACGTCGCTGGCGGAGGGAAGGGCGTAGGACAGAGGCAATGGGAGGACAGGGACTGCTCTCGGGGCATGCCAACTCAGGGTTGTGTCTGAGGAACTGACCGACCCTAGACTGGGGCTCTCAGACGTAAGTCGAGATGATGCGGTTGTTGATGAGCGCGTCAACCAATCTACCACGGCAGATGCGTTACTGGTGGAGACCAGACCGCTAGCAGATACTGGCAGATTAGGTCTCTCAGCGTGACTCCTGCTGCTACTGGCCCCCAGTCTGCTGCGACCTCTGCCTGCTGAATCTTGGCCTCTGCCACTACTCTGTGAACTTCCTGCCACTTGTTTGCCCGGCATAGTCTAACTGGCGTGGTAGTAGGTGAGATTTTAAGAACCCCCAGGCAGCGGTGGGTCTATATGAAACTGAATATAATGCACACCAAAAGTGAGCACAGTAACACTCAGCCTCCAACAGGCCTGCTTAGTGTAAATAAGAGAGCTGCTTAGTGTAAATAAGAGAGCTGCTTAGTGTAAATAAGAGAGCTGCTTAGTGTAAATAAGAGAGCTGCTTAGTGTAAATAAGAGAGCTGCTTAGTGTAAATAAAGAGGGGTATGGTATGTTACAGAAAGGGATGCCCCACCAGCAAACCAACTGAGAGTAGTAGTAGTAGTAGTTGAACTGTGAACAGCAGCAACAGTGGATAAATCAGGCACAATCAATTTTAAATAAGTGCAGCTGGTTATGGGCTGCTTGGTAGTAGTAAGTTACACAAAAAGGGATACCCCACAGCAGATAAGCAACTGAGAGTAGTATAAGTGGACCTGTGAACTGCAGCAGTGGATAAATCAGGCTGAAAATGCTATAAAAACCAGTGAGCCAGCAACACTCTGAAGAAAAAAAAAAAAAATTCCTGTGACTGCCTCTGTTTTTCCCTAGCGATTCCCATAAATCCTGACTGTCTCCTACCTTTCTCCTGCCTGTGTAGTGGCTGTCCCTGCCTGTCCCTCACTCTCTAACACTTCCCTCACTACAGCTGCGACCTGGCTCTCACGAATGCAATAGACAAATGAGCAAAAGCAAGATGGCCGCCGCTTTAAATAGCGCTGTGACGCCATCGGGCTTCCTGGCTGCTGATAGGCTGCATGTGACTGTCCCAGCATACACTGGCCCCGGTTACATGTCTGGACATGTCACGTAGACCATCCTAGAATGGAAATGAATGGATTTTAGAAAAAAACTTCGCTCGATCGAATCGCGGGGAAATTCGGATTCAATCCGAATCGAATTTTCCCTGAAATTCGGATCGAATCCGGGTTCGTCCGGATCGATTCGCTCATCCCTACCTGTAATGTTCTGCAGTGTGACCTGTGTGTGTGTGTGTGATACCTGTAATGTTCTGCAGTGTGACCTGTGTGTGTGTGTGTGATACCTGTAATGTTCTGCAGTGTGACCTGTGTGTGTGTGTGTGATACCTGTAATGTTCTGCAATGTGACCTGTGTGTGTGTGTGTGTGTGTGTGTGATACCTGTAATGTTCTGCAATGTGACCTGTGTGTGTGTGTGTGTGTGTGTGTGATACCTGTAATGTTCTGCAGTGTGACCTGTGTGTGTGTGTGTGATACCTGTAATGTTCTGCAATGTGACCTGTGTGTGTGTGTGTGTGTGTGTGATACCTGTAATGTTCTGCAGTGTGACCTGTGTGTGTGTGTGTGTGATACCTGTAATGTTCTGCAGTGTGACCTGTGTGTGTGTGTGTGTGTGTGTGTGTGTGTGTGATACCTGTAATTTTCTGCAGTGTGACCTGTGTGTGTGTGTGATACCTGTAATGTTCTGCAGTGTGACCTGTGTGTGTGTGATACCTGTAATTTTCTGCAGTGTGACGTGTGTGTGTGTGTGTGTGATACCTGTAATGTACTGCAGTGTGACGTGTGTGTGTGTGTGTGTGTGTGATACCTGTAATTTTCTGCAGTGTGACCTGTGTGTGTGTGTGATACCTGTAATGTACTGCAGTGTGACGTGTGTGTGTGTGATACCTGTAATGTTCTGCAGTGTGACCTGTGTGTGTGTGTGTGTGTGTGTGTGTGTGTGATACCTGTAATTTTCTGCAGTGTGACCTGTGTGTGTGTGTGTGTGTGATACCTGTAATGTTCTGCAGTGTGTGTGTGTGTGTGTGTGTGATACCTGTAATGTTCTGCAGTGTGACGTGTGTGTGTGTGTGTGTGTGTGTGTGTGTGATACCTGTAATGTTCTGCAGTGTGACCTGTGTGTATGTGTGTGTGTGTGATACCTGTAATGCTCTGCAGTGTGACCTGTGTGTGTGTGTGTGTGTGTGTGTGTGTGTGATACCTGTAATGTTCTGCAGTGTGACCTGTGTGTGTGTGTGTGTGTGTGTGTGTGTGTTACCTGTAATGCTCTGCAGTGTGACCTGTGTGTGTGTGTGTGTGTGTGTGTGATACCTGTAATGTTCTGCAGTGTGACCTGTGTGTATGTGTGTGTGTGATACCTGTAATGCTCTGCAGTGTGACCTGTGTGTGTGTGTGTGTGTGTGATACCTGTAATGCTCTGCAGTGTGACCTGTGTGTGTGTGTGTGTGTGTGTGTGTGTGTGTGAGTGTGTGTGTGTGTGTGTGTGTGTGTGTGTGATACCTGTAATGTTCTGCAGTGTGACCTGTGTTTCCTGTGTGCAGGAGAAGTCAGTGTTGTCAGTGAAATATCGGCAGAGCTGGGATCAGAATTTGTTCTCGCTGTCACAAAACCTCTGGACCTGAACTCTTCAGATGTCAGCAACTGTGATGAGTTATGGTGGAGATATGGAAATGAACGTTACATAGTAAGGAGTCGGAAATGTAATCGGGAAATATATAACAGCACCATGAAGCTATCAAACATCGGGAGTCTCATCATTCCCATTGTGACAGCAGAGCATGCTGGGAGATATACTGCAGAGGTATACACAGCTAAAGGAATACTTAAGCACAGATATTCATACCACCTCTATGTGGAAGGTAAGTGGTCCATTCCTGTGGCATATATACATAATTATATACAGTATATGGGTGAGCGATGTCTCTGTGTTCTAGAAGCTGTTGTAGCCCTGCAGTCAGTAGGTGACAGCTTGTCAGGCACAGGGATCATCTGGGATTGCTGGGCATTGTGGTGCTCTGCAGGGAAAGTGAGAACAAAGAAAATAGAGGAGCAGAACCCAAGGTTTTCTTATTGCGTTTTGTACCTGCTGATGGTGGCTTCATGATTTGGGATGCCCTGATGTCTGTCACCCCCCGGAATCGTGTGTAAACTCACTGTGAGGAAATGTGTATCAAGTGATCATGCTAACACAGCATATAGGATCATGCAACACGCTTTCCTAACTTTAGTCATTTAACCAGTCCAGGGGCCTAAAATTCTAGCCGCAGATGCACTTGTTTCGGTTAAGATTTAAAAAGGCAGCTCAAGTTAAATATTTATTTTAATATGATCGGCACACTAGGCAGTTATTACCAGCATTTGACTATGGTGGAAATAATATGAATACTGGTCTGAGAAGTGGGACACAGGTAACAGGTAAAGTGATTAAAAAAAGATACACAGCAGAATGTCACATTACCTTAAATGCAAATATAAAATAAGAGGCTTGGGTATGCACAACTCTTATCACACTTATAGAGAGGTGCTGGCAGAAAAAGGGGAAATTATGGTCACAAAACACTACAGAGATGAGGGCCCTAGACTAGCCCCAGAACCCCTATTAATCTGCCGCACACCAAAAATTATTCTAAAAAGATCAGAAAATACATTTATTAAGTAATTTTTAAAAAATCACAAACAACATAAAAGACTCATTAAAAACATATACACATGTAAGACGCTGGGGAGGATTGTCCCATCAATGGCTCTAATTCAGGACCCAATAATGCATACTGTAAATACAAAGAGAGTGTAAAAGACTAGAAATACATCTATGAACGTGTCTGAGTGTCTAAAGTGAACATTTGACTTAAAGTGCATAAGTGCAATATGGAGTCATTCAAAAAAATGCTCCAAGAAATATGTGGCATAAGAAGCAATGTTCAAAGAGTATCAATAGTGTATCCATCATTATACATTCAAATCCTGCAGATAATAAAGTCAAATCACATCACCAATAAGTAGAGCCCCCGGTCCTCCAACAGCGGCCCGCCACCGACACGTTGCGTGGCCAAATGCCACTTCGTTAAGGTTAAAAAGGCAGCTCGAGTTAAATATTTATTTTAATGTGATAGGCACACTAGGCAGTTATTACCAGCATTTGACTATGGTGGGAATAATACAAATACCAGTCTGAGAAGTGGGACACAGGTTACATGTAAAGTGATTAAAAAAAGATACACAGCAGAATGTCAGTTTACCTTCAATGCATTCGCATGAATGATGTGCATGGATCAGGGCATCCAGGAAGCATGGAGAGAGTTATGTTCTTAGTTGAATGTTACCTGCCATTGAAGGGTGGTACCAATAGGTAACGGATATAAGACATTTTATTATGTGATGCATATGTCATGATTAAGGATCGGGTGTCGGTCCGAAATGCGTAGATGCTTTCAAGTGTTTTCTTTACTGGAATACTGGCCTCTTGGATTTTTTATGCTTTTCTGAGACAATAACCACAAACTCTTAGCGGCTCCAGCACAACGCTGATGGGATACAGATTCAGGAGGCACCACTCACCCTCTAAAAATTAGTACCACTGATAATTCATAATAATCCTCTTTTAATTTATCAAAGTTAAAATGACATAGACAATACAATTATATACAATTTAAAAACAACATACAAATCATCCCACCAGCAGGAGCGACCCTATCCACAATCTAATCAAACAACCATTTATCATATCCATATCCTATTAGTAATTAATTAAAGTGTCAATGCAATGTGCAAATGATAAAGTGCCAAGTGCTCAATAAAAAATATGTGCGAACAGCTGTACAGAAAAAACATAGTAACCAATGTTTCACCTCAGTGCGGAATGTATATATGATCCCCTCCTGCTAGGAAAACAATGCTCTGCCACCCTACGCGTTCCGTGACGTGAAGTCACTTTATCAAGGTGCTGTTTTGAGACAATAACGTTTGGCTACTATTTTTTTCACTGGATCAGCGGGCTGGTGATTTTTTCTTTCTACAGTGAGGAGCATTCTTAGCCGTTGCCGAGGGTCTGCGAGTTCACCTGGGATGACTATGGATTTAAGGTAGAGCTGACTTCTTACATGAAGCATGGAGAGAGACCATGGCCAGTTGATAGTCCCATTTGGCACACGGACCCCAGAGACTTCCCTCCAAGTAGTGACAATGTGCTGCTCCGGGGGCCTCATCTTTATGCCGGGGCTATTCACTCCCCTTTCTCGTAACAGTCGCTGGAGATACGATTCCTGAGAAGTCGCTTTGAAACTCATCTGCTATCATATCTGTCCGAATAGGTGGCTCTCTTGTTCTTTGCTGCCTGACAAAGTGTTTAGTGAAGCCACAAGTGGGGTCTGTGATCTGACTTGTTGCCCATTTCACAAAGCACTGCTAACTGCCCCTCTGCCCAAATATGCTTCCTCTTCCTGTAAGGTTTTTGTTACGCCGCTGTCAGGAGGTATCTCTGGGGGTTTAAGGGACCTTCGCTAATAACATGGGATTTAGAGGGGACTAGGCATCAGGAATAAAATTTAATATTTTCCCTATGCCTGACACCTCCCCCTATAAAAGGGTGCTAAGGGCAAAACCTGTTGGTGGTGACCCGTGCGCCCATTCATAATCTATCCTCATATGGAGAACCCCACGGCAGTGCCTCGGGCAAAGAACTCCGGTGGTGACCCCTGCCGCCCCCATCCTCTGACAGGTTTTATACGAATGGCAGTGCGTAGCCACGTCGGGCGCCATTTGTTTCTTGGTGATCCCGATGCCCCCAGTCATCCTAGTCTCCAAAGCATACTGCTTCTTGGCCCTAGACGGATAGGGTACCACCAACTGCCTGTCTACAGGCCATACTCCCGGTAACCCTGGCTGGGACATCATCAGGTACCACTATGCTTGTCCCTGGACCATCTGGCCCTGGTGTCTGGGCCCAAGTGGGGTTGTGCCTCCTGCTCAGTACAAGCTCCCTTGTGTCCTCAGTGTCCGATGCCACCCTTCACTGGACATGGTCCTCCACTCCTTCCACTCAAGTTGCCCATCCAGATGGACTAACCTCACCCTCAACATCCTCACCTGCATCCTTTTCCTGGGCAATGCTGCATAACATAGGATACTAAAGGGGCTCCAGTAAGATGGCCGCCCCATTAGAGAGGACACTGTCAACAGCTCATGAGGGTGGACATCTTACCGTAGCTTATTCCAACTGACGAACTGACACCTGAGAGTTTGGCGCAGAAGGCCACCAACGAAAATGGCTCCTCTTGTGAGTTAATAACCAGGTAGCAACCTTAGCAACAGCCAGGGACCCTCAAAAGGCCTAGGGGCCCTAGACAGCTGCCTGGTTTGCCTGACCCAAACACTGGCCCTAAATGGTGTGTTTCTATCTTTGAACACCAAATCATTAATTTCCTCTTGCCAAATACCTGTACTTTACTCTCATGTAGCAGCTTTTGGCTCTGTAACATACCCCCCAAAAAAATCAGAAAAAAAAATGCAGATTTTTTTGCTGTTAAACCAAACCCTCAGCCACACTCTTAAAGGCAAACACCACCTAAGAATTACATAATAATAATAATTCAAGCAAGCCTCCCCACACATATACAAGCCCCCTACACATACATGTAGGCAGCCCCCGCACACACACATACATGCAAGCTCCACACACACAGGCAAACCCCCTACATACACACACCCACACCCATACATGCAAGCCCCCCATACACAAACAGGCAAGCCCCCCCCCCACACACACATACATGAAAGCCCCCTAAATACACATAGGCAAGCCCCCACACACATACATGCAAGCCCCCCACACACACATACATACAAGTCCCCACACACACATGCAAGCCCCCACAAACACACACATACCTCTTGAATGTTGCACAAGCACAATGAGGAAGGAAGGACACCAGGAAGGACACCTAGACGGATCCAGTCAGGTAAGTCTGTGGGGAGGCCTGTTGCGGGGACCTGTTAGATGTGGAGCCACCTGGTATCGTAAGTGTGCCAGCAAGAGGTGTCTGAGCTCCATTAAAGTGCAGCTGCCCCTGTTATAAACCCTTAAAGCGGGACCTTCACTCTGAATAAAAGTCTATCTTATATGTTTCCCACACCCTGTACATACAGATTGCTCACATTAAAAATCATCCGACCTGCATCTACTGCATTTTATAAGCCTTTAAACATCCAAGAAGGCGGCTTATGGAAGCTGACATTTTATCAGGCAGCCTGCAAACAGGAAGTGACTGTGCTGCTCTGCATTCTGGGATTGCTGACCTTTCCCTGACCCCAGCTCTGCTCTGTCTGAGCAAAGCACAGCTATAACCCGCCCCCCTGTACCTTATCCCACTCTCCTCTCCTCAGTAAGTGTGATGCTTCTGAGTCAAGATGGCGGCGCCCGTATCCTAAATTCCCGAACAGAGTTGCAGCCCAGTGGGGGAAAGAATAATAAGTTAGTGACTAAAAATGTAAAATATATTAATTTTAGATGCTGGGGAATCGTTTTTTAAGAGTTTGGGCTTTTCATTAAATCATGGTGAAGGTCCGGTTTAAGCCCCGGGGAAGTGTAGAACCCAGTTGGGCTCTTGGCCTTGAACATTTACCAGTTTCTGTGAAACTGAACATAAAGAAGTGGTCCTTTGCCCTAAGGTGAAGAGAAGCTTCCTTAGTGAATATCACCTTGGTTAAACTTGATGGACATATGTCTTTTTTCAACCGTATTAACTTTGTAACCTTGCCTAATTCCCTGCCTTAATTTGTTTTATTTGTATATAATATAAATACATTTTTTCAACTATTTAGTTTATTAGTGAATAAGTTATCACCACTAGGTGTGTTCTTTGCTTTTTTGTTAATTTTCACATTGCATGGCCACAGATGAGCTGTTTATATTTATATCAGATTGCATATATTAGTAATCTTTGTGGGTCATTTTGAGGATTTGTTGTGGACAGGTGTCAGCGGGAGTTGATTTTAATTGTGTGGTTGTATGTTGTTTTTAACTGTGTTTTCAGAATAAAATGAGTTTATAATTGTCTTTTTTGGTTGTGCTTCCTTTGTTGTGACTAGAGATGAGCGAACTTTTGAAAAATTTGATTCGACAGATTCGCAGAATTTTCCGACAAAAATCGTTTCGATCCGAATTTCTATTAAAAACAGCTATTTCTGAGCCTCCTAGAGCCTCAATAGAGTTGTAAACCATTCTGCCTTGCTGTAACACGCATAGGATGCGTGCTGGGTTAGTCAAATAATACTGTAAATAATTAGGACATGCAGATCAGAGGCATCGCTAATAGAATGGCAGAGCGGCACAATTGCAGAGAGTTGAAGTGGCATCACTATGAGGGGCCCCTATAGTGCCTGAAAAACACACCCTGGAGCTGGCAGCAGCAGGAGCCCAAAAATATATAGCTTGAAAGAGACACTGCAGTTGGCAGCAGGAGCCCAAAAATTGGATGAATCACACCCTGGAGTTGGCATCAGGAGCAGCAGGAGCCCAAACATTGCGTGAAAGAGACACTGGAGTTGGCAGCAGGAGCCCAAAAATTGGATGAATCACACCCTGGAGTTGGCATCAGGAGCAGCAGGAGCCCAAACATAGCTTCAAAGAGACACTGCAGTTGGCTGTAGGAGCCCAAAAATTGGATGAATCACACCCTTGAGTTGTCATCAGGAGCAGCAGGAGCCCAAACATAGCTTCAAAGAGACACTGCAGTTGGCTGCAGGAGCCCAAAAATTGGATGAATCACACCCTGGAGTTGCAAGCAGCAGCAGGAGCCCAAACATAGCTTTAAAGAGACACTGCAGTTGGCAGCAGGAGCCCAAAAATTGGATGAATCACGACCTAGAGTTGCAAGCAGCAGCAGGAGCCCAAATATAGCTTGAAAGAGACACTGCAGTTGGCAGCAGGAGCCCAAAAATTGGATGAATCACACCCTGGAGTTGGCATCAGAAGCAGCAGGAGCCCAAACATAGCTTTAAAGAGACACTGCAGTTGGCAGCAGGAGCCCAAAAATTGGATGAATCACACCCTGGAGTTGGCAGCAGGAGCCCAAACATAGCTTCAAAGAGACACAGCAGTTGGCTGCAGGAGCCCAAAAATTGGATGAATCACACCCTGGAGTTGCAAGCAGCAGCAGGAGCCCAAACATAGCTTCAACGAGACACTGCAGTTGGCTGCAGGAGCCCAAAAATTGGATGAATCACACCCTGGAGTTGCAAGCAGCAACAGGAGCCCAAACATAGCTTCAAAGAGACACTGCAGTTGGCAGCAGGAGCCCAAAAATTGGATGAATCACACCCTGGAGTTGGCATCAGGAGCAGCAGGAGCCCAAACATAGCTTCAAAGAGACACTGCAGTTGGCTGTAGGAGCCCAAAAATTGGATGAATCACACCCTGGAGTTGTCATCAGGAGCAGCAGGAGCCCAAACATTGCTTTAAAGAGACACTGCAGTTGGCAGCAGGAGCCCAAAAATTGGATGGATCACACCCTGGAGTTGCAAGCAGCAGCAAGAGCCCAAACATAGCTTAAAAGACACAGTGGAGTTGGCTGCAGGAGCCCAAAAATTGGATGAATCACACCCTGGAGTTGGTATCAGGAGCAGCAGGAGGAACCTCGAAATTGGGTGGAAGTCACACCCTGAAGTTGGCATCAGCAGTAGGCCCAAAATAGGCTGGAAGGCACACCCTGAAGTTGGCAGCAGCAGCAGGAGGAACCCAGAAATTGGGTGGAAGTCACACCCTGAAGTTGGCAGCAGCAGCAGCAGGAGGAGGAACCCAGAAATTGAGTGGAAGTCACACCCTGAAGTTGGCATCAGCAACAGCAGCAGCAGGAACCCAGAAATTGGGTGGAAGTCACACCCTGAAGTTGGCATCAGCAGTAGGCCCAAAATAGGCTGGAAGGCACACCCTGAAGTTGGCAGCAGCAGCAGCATGAGGAACCCCAAAATTGGGTGGAAGTCAAGTCACACCCTGAAGTTGGCATCATCAGCAGCAGCAGGAGGAACCCAGAAATTGGGTGGAAGTCACATCCTGAAGTTGGCATCAGCAGCAGCACGAGGAACCCCAAAATTGGGTGGAAGTTACACCCTGAAGTTGGCAGCAGCAGCAGGCCCAAAATTGGGTGGAAGTCACACCCTGAAGTTGGCAGCAGCAGCAGCAGCATGAGGAACCCCAAAATTGGGTGGAAGTCAAGTTACACCCTGAAGTTGGCATCAGCAGCAGCAGCATGAGGAACCCCAAAATTGGGTGGAAGTCACACCCTGAAGTTGGCATCAGCAGCAGCAGCATGAGGAACCCAGAAATTGGGTGGAAGTCACACCCTGAAGTTGGCATCAGCAGTAGGCCCAAAATAGGCTGGAAGGCACACCCTGAAGTTGGCAGCAGCAGCAGCATGAGGAACCCCAAAATTGGGTGGAAGTCAAGTCACACCCTGAAGTTGGCATCAGCAGCAGGAGGAACCCAGAAATTGGGTGGAAGTCACATCCTGAAGTTGGCATCAGCAGCAGCATGAGGAACCCCAAAATTGGGTGGAAGTCACACCCTGAAGTTGGCATCAGCAGCAGGAGGAACCCAGAAATCGGGTGGAAGTCACACCCTGAAGTTGGCAGCAGCAGGAGGAACCCCAGAATAGGGTGGAAGTCACACCCTGAAGTTGGCATCAGCAGCAGGAGGAACCCAGAAATTGGATGGAAGTCACATCCTGAAGTTGGCATCAGCAGCAGCAGCAGGAGGAACCCAGAAATTGGGTGGAAGTCACACCCTGAAGTTGGCATCAGCAGCAGCAGCAGGAGGAACCCAGAAATTGGGTGGAAGTCACACCCTGAAGTTGGCATCAGCAGTATGCCCAAAATAGGCTGGAAGGCACACCCTGAAGTTGGCAGCAGCATGAGGAACCCCAAAATTGGGTGGAAGTCAAGTCACACCCTAAAGTTGGCATCAGCAGCAGCAGCATGAGGAACCCCAAAATTGGGTGGAAGTCACACCCTGAAGTTGGCATCAGCGGGAGCCGGAGGAAGCCACAAATTAAATATGTTTTGCACCATTTGGAAAGTGTAAAACGTGGCACCATGCTGAATCTAGTCGCATGCATCAGGCATTGGTGGGTGGAAATCCTGGCTGATCCATCCCTGATTCATTTTGACAAAGGTGAGTCTCTCCAAATTTTTAGTTGACAGACGAGTTCTCCTCGCCGTAACTATGGCCCCCACCGCACTAAACACCCGCTCAGATGGCACGCTACTTGCCGGGCAGGACAGCTTTTCCAGGGCAAACTCTGCTAGTTGTGGCCACAAGCCAAGTTTGGCTGCCCAGAAGTCCAGCGGATCCTCAAGGTGTGTTGGCATGGTCAGGTCAAGGTATGACATGACCTGCTGGTTGAGTTCCTGCTCCAAGTCTTCCTGCTGCTCATGAGTAGCCTCACTATGCGGGTGTAGAAAGCTACTCATTAGCGACTGAAGACTGAGGCTGCTGCTGCTGATGGAGCTGCTGCTGCTGCTCCTGCCAACCCCCCCCCTGCAGGCATGGCAGTGGAAGGTGAGCGCAGAGGTCCCCCCGAGTCAGGCCTGCGAGAGTATGGACTATGGCGCAGATAGGCTTCAGCCAACTGACTACGCAGAATGTAGTAGTTCAGTTTCTCCTCCCTCTCGGCGGGTTTAAAAAATGCCCCCATTTTGTGCCGGAAGCGAGGGTCCAATAAGGTGGCCAGCCAGAAGTCATCCCGATGACAAATGGAGACAATTCTGGGGTCACTACGCAAGCACGTGAGCATGCTTCCTGCCATTTGCGCAAGTGACTCGGAGGGACTACCTGTCTGCATCTCCACTGCATACTGCCACGGTGTGTCCGGGTCCTCTGTCTCGCCTTCCTCAAAACCCTGTAGCTCCTCTGGCTGCTCCTGCTCCTCCTCTCCTGTCCGCTGACTAGATATACCAGCCATTTCGCCAAACCTAAACTGTGCTTCACTGGGCTCCTCCTCCTCTTCCTCCTCCTCCTCCTCCAGTTCAGCTGCAATGGGGTTCATGTGGCTGTAAGATGCAGACGCCATGTCTCCAGTGCCCTTGCCAGCTATGGTCCAACATTTGCTGTAGTACATGAAGCAGTGGAATCACGTCGTTCATCCCGTAATCCTGCCGACTGACAAATAAAGTGGCTTCCTCAAAGGGCCTGAGCAAACGGCAGGTGTCACGTATGAGCTGCCACTGGTTGACATTGAAGTTGCACAGGGGAGTCCCCCTATCCGCTTGGAACATCAGGAAATCTGTGATGGCTTTTCTCTGTTCATATAATCGGTCCAACATGTGAAGGGTGGAATTCCAACGGGTGGGAACATCGCAAATCAGACTATGTTGGGGGATACCGTTCTGACGCTGTAGCTCAAGAAGGGTGTGTTTGGCGGTGTACGAGTGGCTGAAGTGCATGCAAAGTTTCCTTGAAGTTGTTAGGATGTCTTGCATATGGGGGGAACACTTCAGAAACCGCTTGAAGACGTGAGCCATGCAGGGGGCATGGGTCAGCCGTCCTTGGCGCAGCGCAGACAAAATGTTCTTGTCATTGTCGGTAACCATGATTCCCATTTTAAGTTTTCTTGGAGTAAGCCATGTTTGGATTTCCTGAATAAATTTAAGCAGTTCCTCCCCTGTGTGACTCCGTTCGCCAAGACAAACCATGTGAAGCACTGCGTGACACCTCCGTGCCCTGCACACATGGTAGACTGGAGGGGAACCGAGACTAGAGCCTACAGTGGAGGGTGAGGAGATGGCGGAGGAGGAGGAGGCCGAGTCGCACGTTGTCACGGGCCCAATGGGCAGGGAGAGGACGAAGCGGCGTGACCTGTCCAAGTTGCTGCTGCTGCAAAGGAACTACAGTCACCCAGTGGGCCGTAAAGGACATGTACTGTCCCTGACCGTAGTTACAGCTCCAAACGTCGGCGCTGCCATGCACTTTGCTACACACCGACAGGCTCAAGGACTGGCCCACCTTCTGTTCCACAAAAGTGTGCAGCGCTGGTACTGCCTTCTTGGCAAAGAAATGACGGCTTGGGACTCTCCACCTCGGCTCGGCACAAGCCATCAGTTCCCTGAAAGGTGGAGCGACTGCAGCACCAGCAACTTGGACAGGAGCACATTCAGCTTCTGCGCCATGGGATGAGTGGGCGCATATGGCTTGATGCAGAGCCTCCCCGTTCAGCTATCCCGTGCATTTTCCCGTTGGTTTTGGGCTTTGATCGGGTCAGGAAAGGGTGCTACGTTGATTTTAGTGTGCGTTTATGCGCTCAGGTGTGCGCTCAGCCGCCTTTCCGATTGTCGGCTCGCATGAGGCTGTTTCCCGGGAAAACGGACGCCTCGTTCATTGGTCCGTTTTTTTCAGTGATGCAGAGCCTTGGTTTCCGATTGAAATCAGCCTAATAAAACGGGGCCGCTGAGCCTTCACTTACGGCAAGTCTGACCAGCCGTATTGGAGCTCCGTGCTATTTGGGAATGCATTCTTCTGTGGGCCAACATCAAAGGCGCCAGCTACGCCGTCTGGTAGTTCTGAGTATGGCAGAAACCAGGCTGCAGCGCACGCCTTTGGACATCGATGACATGAGTGACGTTGACCTATTCGAGCTCACCCGCCTTAACCGTGTTTCTCTCCATACCTTGTATAGCGAGCTGCGGCCATGGTTAGCCCCCACCACAAGAAAGGGGCATGCAATTGCAGGTATGACCAAATTGGTTGGCTGCCTGCAATTTTTGGCGAACGGCTCGTTCTAGAGACTGGGTGCCTTCTCCCTGGGGATGTCCCAGTCTACGCTGAGCCGCAGCCTAACCAAGTTTTTGGATGGCATGGCTACCCTGGCACAGAATTACATTTTTTTCCCTCAAACAGGGGAAGCCTGGAATGCGGTTAAGTTGGGCTTTTATAACATAGCCGACATGCCCAACGTCCTTGGTACAATCGATTGCACACATGTCTCGCTCATCCCCCCTGCGGACCAGGAATATCTGTTCAGGTATGTGGTTTGGGTCTGCTTTTTTTCTGGTTATCACACATTTTTTATGGCTCACACTAATTACACTTGTGTTTTGCTTGGTGCAGGAACAGGAAGATGGGCCATTCCATCAATGTTCAGGCAGTGGCGGGCCCTGATCTTCAATTTTTCAGTCTGTTTGCTGGCTTTCCTGGGTCCACGTATGATGCGCACATTTTGAGGAACTCCAGCCTCTATCAACGGTTTCAATCTGGAGATATTTCTGGAGGATGGTTACTGGGTATGTGTATTAAAGTTGTATTTCTTGGCCCCCAGGTTTGAATGTGGATTTGCCACTACCCCACTAATCTGTGAGACCTTTCCTGGAAACTTCAAAAGGTTTTTGGTTTAATTGATGGGTGAAAGTATTCTCCACTATTGGCTTATGTTCTGGCCCTCTTATCTCAGTAGCATTACGCAGACATTTTTAAGGATTGTACAGGTTGCATGTGTTTGTAGGCTCAGTAAAAATGTAAATTCCTCCCACCATACCTAGCTCACCTATTTGTCCCTGTGTACTAATGTTTCTATGCACACCTAAACCTTTTTTTAGGCATCCACCTTATGTTTGTCTTTTGTATTTTTGCAGGTGACTCAGGCTATCCCTTGTTACCATGGCTGCTCACACCCATCCTGCACCCATCTTCCCAGGCACAGGAGCGCTACAACACAGCCCATAGGAGGTCTCGCTCTGTGGTGGAACGTGCCTTTGGGTTGTGGAAGATGCGTTTCCGATGTCTGGATCACAGTGGGGGTTCTCTTAGGTATCAGCCTGGCAAGTTTATCAAAATAATTATTGCTTGTGGGGTCCTGCACAACCTTGCCATTAGAAGCAGGATTGCTCGATATACTGACCTGGGTGCAGAACCTTTCCCTATTTCTGACGAGCAGACCCCTCCTTACACTGGTACACCAAGTGGGCCAGCACACACAATCCGTGCTGACCTTGTGGCCAATGTATTTTCTTGAAACCACCCCCTGTCTGCAGGCTGGGGAAGATTAAATCACACCTAATAAGTGTTACATGCTGGTCACAAAGCGACTCTAAATGCATTTGGGCTTTACCTCTGCTGCCGGCGCATGTCAATTTTTGGGCAACTATATGATTTCAGGTCCACAACTGTCCGCTTGATTTGTTCAGTATCTCGATGGACAGAACACCATATTGTACCCAAACAGCATTGGCAACAGCCATGCTTTTTGCTTATCAAAAACGGCCTGTTAGGGACCCACGGCGTGGTTATCGCCCACATGGGTGTGTGTTGTCCCCTGCATCACTTGAAATAGATGGTTGGCTATCTGGGGAGTCGTGTGTGGTTTTTGGGCCGGTGGTTGAGAATGGGTTAATGTCTCCTTGCTCCTGCGTTTTGGGGAATGTGCCTGTGTCTGTGGAGTCCCCACCGTTTTAGTTGGTGCATGTTCTACATGTGTCTTGTGCCTGCTTTTGTGTTTTATTTAGGATGAGGCATGTGTGCGGCTGGCTCTTTGTGCTCCCTTTAGGTCTGCCCATATTGATATGGTATCCCACACCAAGCGGAGTGCCTTGAACTTTAAATATTTTTACAACTGCGGTTGCGCGCCTGCGCGCACGCACGCACGTCACCACGGGGGAACGTCAGAGCTAGAATTTGAAAAAGAAGCCAAGATGTCCCCCGCCGTCTTTACAACGGAGCAGGACGAGGTCATCATGGATGTGAGTATGCGAGCGAGCGAGCGTGCGTTTATGTGCGCGCACACATTCCTTGTAATAAAAAAAGAAAAAAACGCAAGAATAGTCTGAAACAACTTAGTTTGTCACGTTACAGACCAGCCCACCTTAGTTTAACCCATGTACGCAGCTACAAACTAGCCTACATGCAGATAGCAGAACTAGGGCAATGTGAGGCAGCAAGAGGTTAATAAAGTGACTTGATTTAGGCCAGGAAACTTGTTAATGTATTTTGTGGATTAATGGTGTGTCCTTGTCTCTTTTTCTAACAGATGATGCTGAGGAATCGCTACGACTTCCTGCCGTCAGATTATGACAAGCGGACGTTGGCCCTGGCGGTGGTGGACGCGATTGAAAGAAGATCCCAAACCACCTATACCTTCACTCAGATCGCCCAACACTGGTCTGATTTAAAAAGAAGACATAAGCCCCGGGTGAGGCGGTACTTCGCAACACATTTCCCATGTAAGTGTAGAAAATGTCAATGCACCTCTAACCCTGGCATCGCCTGGGCGTGGTTTAATGATTGTGTTTGTATTTCAGCCCATGAATGGAAACTACGGTTCCGCCCCACCCGGACCAGGACACGCAGCCCAGTGTTGGGCGAAACAGGTGAAGGTGTAGGTGGCCCACCGCCAGGGTCAACGGCCACCCCCTCCTCTGTAAGTGACTCGGAGGAGCCGCTGGACCTCAGCATGCAGGGGAGGGGGCAATCTGACGGCAGGGAGTCGAGCAGAACAGAGCCTGAACCTGACTCCGGTAAGGGAAATATAGTTAGATATGTGGTAAGACATCCATTAAATACAGATACTCATGTGCCCTATTGTTGTAGATTCAGACGTCGCTGGAACATCCCAAGGGATGAGTGAGGAAGGGGGCGAGGAGGAAGAGGTTGCTGGGGAAGGTGAGTAGATTGATACCTAGAAGCCTAACATAATATTATATTAATGAAAGAACAACAGTCTCTAATATCAGTGTGTTTGTCATTCATACAGATTCCCAACTGCCACAGAGGGAGTATGAATGGAGACTCCGCCCCCGACGCAATGTGCGGCCTAAACCTTGTAAGTGGTGTTTATTTAAACTAAAGTAAATGAGCAAACATTTCCATTTTAAACATAAAAAACTTTAACAGTTCCCTCAAAATGTATCCAAAAATGCCCTTAAAGCGGACCTTAACTATGAATAAGAGGCTAGCTTAGATAGTTCCCACATCCTGTACATACAGATTGTCCACCTTACAAATCATGTTACCAACCTTTTCCAGAGCACATCTCGGCTCTGTGTGAGCAAAGCACAGCTATAACCCACCCCCTGTACCTTATCCCACTCTCCTCTCCTCAGTAAGTGTGATGCTTCAGAGTCAACATGGCGTTGCACGTATCCTAAATTCCTGAACTGAGTTGCAGCCCAGTGGGGGAAAGAATAATAATTTATTGACTACAAAATTCATATATATTAGTTTAAGATGCTGGGGCAACGTTTCTGAAGAGTTTGGCCTTTTCATTAAAACACGCAGAAGGTCCCATTTAATAAGTGCACAAACAATCAAAAAAAAATACCAAAAAAAAAAATGCTAAAGTAATGTTGTTTTTCATTCACAGATCAAAGAAGACATCCCGAAGACCCCGAGGCATAATTTAAAAAAAAAAAAAAAAAAATGTAAATATTGGTTAATGTTTTACCCCCGCCCCCCAAAAAAACCTAAAAAATAACAACAAAACAAAAAAAAACTTTGAATAATAAAAAAAATTAACATATTTTGAGAGTTGGCTTTCCTGCAAAAGTACAATCACACAACATCAGCACACATTTCCATGACACCAAAGGTTTAGATATGGAACAATAATTCAGAAAAACGCACAAACAATTATGGTATGCATTAAGGACAAGGAAGAAGGAACAAGCAAGGAGATTAAGGTATGCATTAAGGACAAGGAAGAAGGAACAAGCAAGGAGATTAAGGTATGCATTAAGGACAAGGAAGAAGGAACAAGCAAGGAGATTAAGGTATGCATTAAGGACAAGAAAGAAGGAACAAGCAAGGAGATTAAGGTATGCATTAAGGACAAGAAAGAAGGAAGAAGCAAGGAGATTAAGGTATGCATTAAGGACAAGAAAGAAGGAACAAGCAAGGAGATTAAGGTATGCATTAAGGACAAGGAAGAAGGATCTACTAGATGATTAAGGTATGCATTAAGGACAAGGAAACACCCACAAAAAAAAAAAAAAAAAAAAGATGTGTGTCACATTTGCATCTGTGGCCATATGCATATTCCAAGGGAGTTTGAGGGATGTGCGCTTGCGTGTAGCCTGATTGGCAACTGAAGAGCCATGGAGATGTAAGTATACTTGCTAAAACCACCAAAATGGAAGGTCAAATACGACTTAAACCAAGCAGGTACATTCAAAAAGGCAGGAAAAATCAGGGAAAAACGGGCCGCCCGTGTGAACGTGAACGGGAGCCCCGATCAAATTGAAGGCACCCGAGAGAGCAAAAAAAGCTTTCCGAGTAAAGTGAAATTGACGGATCAGTTAGGGAGCCATTCCGACGGAGGCTCTGCATCACATTTGAGCCACGATTCAAACGGGAGACCCGGACAATCGGAGGGTTTTAAGGGCAGTTCAGAGGAGGCTCTGCATCAGGCCCATAGTGCTGTCTCTTGGACATGGCTTCGGTGAGGGATTGCTGGCGGGATGCATGACTTGGGGAGGAGGAGGAGCAGGAGCGACAGAGGATGGGTAAGACGCACAGCTGCCTTCGGCTGAGGTGCTGGAGCCTTGGCTGGCAGAAATTGCGAGCGGCGTGCCACTTGGTGAGGAAGCAGGCTGGGCCACCCCTTGGGAGCCTCGATTCTCCCAGTTCACTTTATGGTGACGCATCATATGTTGACGCAGGGCCGTGGTGCCAACATTTGGACCCTGGCCACGCTTCACCTTTTGCCTACATATCTTGCATGTGGCCATGTTAACCTCCTGCGGATGCTTCAGGAAAAACTGCCACACTGCCGAGTAGCTACTTTTCCCACCCCCTGGCCTCACTGATTCACTGCTGCTGTTGCCAACTACAGGAACCCCTGCTCCACTACCTCCCGATAAGGTAGACTACCGCACAGCAGGTGCTCTACCCCGGCCCCGGCCCCGGCCGGCTCCAGCCTTTGGAATTGTGCCCCCATGCTGACTGCTACCACCTTGCTGCCTCAGCTGCTGACTCCGGGGCAACCTGCGCCCCTCTTCTCCTGATGATGACGACGAAGCCCCTTCATCACCCGGCTCCCAAGACCGATCGGCTTCATCATCATCATCATCACCGAGTTGTGGCTGTAGCTCCCTGATCTTATCGGTTTCAGTGTCTGGCGCAGGAGCTGGAAAGCTCCCAACACCCACATCACTCTCCACATCACTATTTGTGTGCGGAGCTAAAGAAGGCACCTCCATTTCATGGCTGGCCAGTAGCTGCTGGCTGTCCTCCACATGATCGTCCTCCTCACTAAAAAGTGGAGCTGAACCCAAAGCATAGGATACGTCGCTGGGGGAGGGAACGGCGTAGGATAGAGGCAGTGGGAGGATAGGGACTGCTCTCGGGGCATGCCAACTCAGGGTTGTGTCTGAGGAACCGACTGACCCTAGACTGGGGGTCTCAGACGTAACTCGAGATGATGTGGTTGTTGATGAGCTCGTCAACCTATCTGCCACGGCAGATGCGTTACTGGTGGAGACTCGACCGTTAGCAGATACTGGCAGATCAGGTCTCTCAGCGTGACTCCTGCTGCTACTGGCCCCCAGTCTGCTGCGACCTCTGTCTGCGGAAGCTTGGCCTCTGCCACTCCTCTTTTCACTTCCAGGAACTTGTCTGCCCGACATAGTCTAACTGGCGTGGTAGTAGGTAAGATTTTAAGAACCCCCAGGCAGCGTTGGGTCTGTATGAAACAGAATATAATGCACAGCTAAAGTGAGCAGTAACACTCTGCCTCCAAGAGGCCCTCTTAGTTTAAATAAGTGTGCAGATTAGAGGAAATACAGAGGCTGATGGGATGTTACAGAATGGGATGCCCCAACAGCAGACCTGAGATCAGTACTATGCACAGCAACAGTGTCTTTATCAGGCGGCAACAGGCCAAATTACTTTTAAATAAGTGTGCAGAAGATTACAGGAAATAGGGGCTGATGTGCAGTTACAGAATGGGATGCCCCAACAGCAGATCTCAGATCAGTACTATGCACAGCAACAGTGTCTTTATCAGGTGGCAACAGGCCAAATTAATTTTAAATAAGTGTGCAGAAGATTACAGGAAATAGGGGCTGATGTGCAGTTACAGAATGGGATGCCCCAACCGCAGACCTCAGATCAGTACTATGCACAGCAACAGTGTCTTTATCAGGCGGCAACAGGCCAAATTACTTTTAAATAAGTGTGCAGAAGATTACAGGAAATAGGGGCTGATGTACAGTTACAGAATGGGATGCCCCAACAGCAGACCTCAGATTAGTACTATGCACAGCAACAGTGTCTTTATCAGGTGGCAAAAGGCCAAATTAATTTTAAATAAGTGTGCAGAAGATTACAGGAAATAGGGGCTGATGTGCAGTTACAGAATGGGATGCCCCAACAGCAGACCTCAGATTAGTACTATGCACAGCAACAGTGTCTTTATCAGGCGGCAACAGGCCAAATTACTTTTAAATAAGTGTGCAGAAGATTACAGGAAATAGGGGCTGATGTGCAGTTACAGAATGGGATGCCCCAACAGCAGACCTCAGATTAGTAATGTTAGGTTCAAGTCATTAACCGGACTTGATCTGGCTTCTGTTGCCTGATTCCCAATTACTATATTCTAAGAGAAATCAATACACGCGACGAGGTGTGTAGCAAAACCTCAGAGAAACACACTGAGCAGGGGGAGCTTCTGACCCCTGATTTTATTGAAAACTTTCATAGTTAGAGCATGCACAGAACAGACAATTACCTAAGTTAAAAATAATGAGAACAGAAAATTTATGACTATGTACAAGGTTGAATATGGGAGTATTTCATAGTTTTCTCAGTTCCCAGAGGCCCCCATGTGAAGCAGCACATTCCTTAGATAAGGAATAAGGGATAAGGAGAAGCCTTGCAAAAGCAATTACAGAAAAGTCCAGCGTTAAAGCGTTACTCTAACATACAGAAAATAAACCATAGTCTTTCAGAACTATGTTTCTTAAATCTGGATCTTCTCATTTCCCCCCTTTGACATCTACATCTGTCTTTCCTTTGACTGTGTCCACTTCGGAAGGTTTATAGCCAGTTCAGTCACTCAGGTACTATCCCAGGCCGGCGAGTTGCCTAGGGGAACACAGGTCTTCTCAAACTGGTTCCATCCCCCAAGTACTTGAACAGCATCCTTCCAAAGAAGAGTCTCGAGTTTTGACAGATGATATGTCAATTCTAAAGGAAAGAAACATAGTTACTCATTTAGAAAGCGCATTATCTGCAATCAAGATACGTTTATGTGTTACTTTAGGTGTCTTGATCTTGGCTACAAGACAAAGAGCTAGTTTTACTAGAACATAAATCATTATACCCAGAAGGCACAATGCCAAAATTTATTTATACTTTAGCAAAAGTAACTCTTGATGATGAGTGCCTGTCTCCCTTCTATTTCTTATAGGTGCAGGGGATGAAATATTGAGGCAGAAAGCCATTATCATTGTTAAGAGGAAATATTTCATTTTCCCTCTGGACCTGTAACCTTTTTACAATGACTTGCATGTATCCAAGTAGATTTTCCTTCAAGTTTCACTGAAGTAGACGTTGTCAAAAGAACTTGAAAGGTTCCTTCAAACCTTGATTCCAAAAATGTTCTAGAATGTTTTTTTACATAGACAAAGTCTCCTGGTTGGAGATTATGAGTTCCTGTTATCTGGTCGGGGTCTGGAAGAGAATCAAAAACACTTTTGTGCAGTTTAGTGAGATGTTTCTGCAACTGTATCACATAATCAGTCAATTCATCACATTTTTAAGCAAGATGTTGTGGAAAGTACAACCCAGTTCTGGGAGCACTTCCAAACAAAATTTCATAAGGTGACAACCCTGTTTTCTTTGTAGGGGTGCATCTTATTGAAAATAACACAATTGGTAAACAATCTATCCATGGTTTACCTAACTCCTTCATAGTTTTCTGTAACTTCAGTTTAATGGTGCCATTCAGTCTCTCCACACTCCCTGAACTTTGTGGGTGATAGGGTGTATGGAAGGACTGCTGGACACCTAGCATTTGCATCACGTTTTGCATTATTTCACCTGTAAAGTGCGAGCCACGGTCACAAGAGACCAAAACGTGGTATTAATTCTGTGATTAATTTCTTAGCCGTGGTTTTAGCTATTGCTGATTTTACTGGGTAAGCTTCTGGCCATCCTGAAAACAAGTCAATACACACAAGTACATACTCAAAGGGTCCACTCTTAGGGAGTTGGATGTAATCAATTTGAAGCCTTTAAAATGGATAGAGAGACCTAGGTTGATGTCTTACCGGTGTCTTAACAACCTGTCCTGGGTTCTCCGTCAAACAGAGCATCCTGCACAGTATTGTCGTGCCATGCTACTAAAGCCTGGAGCATACCAAGTCTGATTGGTACTCCTTACCATAGAGTTTGCACTCTGATGTGTAGGCAGATGTGATACCTGTGCCTGTTCTGGGTATAGGAAGCTAGGCAAGCACAATCGGCTTCCTTTGACCCATAATCCATCATTTTGCTGGGCTCCTGCTCTGAGCCATTTTTCCTTTTCCTCAGGCATCACTTTGTCCTGAAGTTTCTTCAAAAGTTCCATACTTACCACCGATTCCTGGGTAAGATTTACACTTACACTCTCTACCTTCTTCAAAGCTGCTTGTTTAGCTGCTAAGTCAGCTTTTTCATTACCTTTAGCCTCTTTGGTTGTTTGTTTTGTGTGGGCTGCTACTCTTACTATAGCCACCTTTTTGACATTGTTCAGGTTGGTCAGAATTTCTTTAACTAAATCAGCATGTCTAATAGGGGTACCTGCAGCTGTTAAGAATCTCCTTGCTTTCCACAGGTGGGCGTAATCGTGGGCAATACCCCAAGAATAGGCGGAGTCTGTCCAGATCATACCTGTAGTGTCTTTTAGCAGCATTAATGCCCTAGAGAGGGCTGTAAGTTCTGCTTCCTGAGCAGACATATGAGGTGGTAATGGTTCAGCTTCTACCACTTCATGTTCAGTTACTATTGCATAACCTGTATGAAACTGTCCTTTTTCATCAGCATATCTGCTGCCATCTACAACAAATTCAAATTCTGGGTTTTCTAGAGGTGTATCATGCACATGTGGTAAACCCATTGTTTCTTGCTTCATAAGTTCAATGCAGTCATGTGTGTCTTCAGTATGTTCAAATTCTAAAAAATTCTCAAAATCTTCACTATTATCACTCCCCCCTTCAGAATCTGAAGAAATTGGTAACAAAGTCGCCAGATTCAGAGAAGTACATCTTTGAAACTTAATTGTTGGGGGTAGTAAAAGGGTACACTGTAGCCTAAGCTGTCTAGCCATTGACAGGTGTTTGGGATTTACCTGTGATAATATCCCATGAATGTCGTGATTGGTAGACACGGCTAATTCATTATCAAGTACAATTTCAGAAGCTTTGTCTACCAATAGAGAAACTGCTGCTACACAAATAATAAGCAATAGGTCTTTGTTTTGTGCCATGTGCCTGCATTAAAACTCCAGTAGCATGTCTTTGTATTTCAGTAGCCATGAGTGTAAATGGCTTGGAATAATCAGGAAGACCTAAAGCAGGTGCTTGTGTAACTGCAAGTTTAAGTTGTTCAAAAGCATCTCTTGCTTCTGGTGTTAGGCAAAAAAAAAAAAAGTGTGACTTTGACACAATCATACAGTGGTTGCATAAGTGAACTGGCATGCATAATCCACTGTCTGCAGTAAGAGATGAGTCCTAGAAACGCTCTTAACTGTTTATGTGTCTTAGGAGGTGACATGTTCCTGACTATTTCCACTCTGTCTTTAGTAAGGTGTCTAGTGCCTTGTGAAATGCAGTGACCTAGAAAGGTAACTTGTGTTTGGCAGAATTGTAGCTTTTCTTTGCTAGCCTTGCAGCCATTCTCAGCCAAAAATGTAAGAAGAGACAAAGTACCCTCCTCACATGTGATTTTGTCTGGGCAGCAAAGAAGCAAAACGTCTACCTATTGTAGAAGTACACAATCTGTTGATGGTTTCCATCCTGCCAAGACTGAAAAGCGAAGAGGTGGTAACATTCAGGTGCTAAAGGAACCAAAAAGAAAGCTCCCATTAGATCCACGCAAGAAAAATACATGCTTGTACTTGGTATTTGAGAAAGCAATGTATGAGGGTTTGGAACCACTGGTGTCATTGGAGCCAAAATACTATTAATGGCTCTAAGATCTTGTACCATCCTGTATTTCACAGGTTGTCCTGGTTCCAAAATCTTTTTCCTGACTGGATACAAAGGAGTATTAGCCCCTGATTGCATCTGAATCAAAGCACCCTTGGCCAAAAGCTCGTCAATTTGTTCTCCTATAGCTTGTTCTTGTGCAGCACTCGAAGGGTACTGCTTAAGCTGTGGTAGGGTAGATCCTGGTTTGATATGGACCTCTACTGGTGAGACAGGGAGAAGTCCTATATCAGACCCTGACTTAGACCATAAATGGTCAGGTACAGTTCTTAGTAAATCTTGATCATTCTCTGTAAGTACATTAGTGAGTTCAAAATCTTCAAGAGCTTGTATTTGCATACAATATTCTAAATCATCAGGATGATCAGGTAAGGTTAAAACAACTTGACCATCCTCTTAAAAATCAATTTTTGCTTGTAACTTTGTTAAATTATCCACACCCAATAAGTTGTAAGGAGCTGACTCACAAACGAATAATTTAGAGATAAACATGTGTGGACCAAGTCTGCCCTCTAGTGGCTTAGAAATGGGCATGACTCTGGGTAGTCCATCAAACCTGAAGCTATAGTTTGGGCTTCTGACTGCTGTTTCTTACTTAAAACTTTATTACTAATGACAGATTTAGTTGCTCCTATAGCAATCAAAAATTCAACTGTTTTGCCATCAATTTCAATCGGTATTATGGGTGTTTTGGCTGGTACTGTGAATGTTACTGCCGATAGTCAGTCTTGTTCTTTACTTTTAGATGCTGACTTATTGGGGGCTGTTCCTTGATCGGCAGCAAACTTTCTACAATTCCTCTTAATGTGACCAGGTTTGTCACAGTAGTAACATTTTAAAATTTTACTCTGAAAATTACCTTGAGATTTAGGTCTAACATCAGTGTTAACCTGGGCAACCATACGCACCTTGGGCTTGTCATGCATATCCATTTCAATACCCTGTGCTTTAGCTAACAATTGTGCCATAGTATGGTTAGTCCTCCAATCTGGGGTAGAAGCCTTTAACCTTTCCTTAATGGTTGGTTTTAAACCATCAATATAGGCTCTAACAAACAACCTTTGAACTCCAATATTTCCAACATCTAAGCCTTCATCAATATATGTTGGTTCAAAATAAAAAATCAGTTCTACTGTCCCCAAGTCTAACATTCTGTGGTACACGTGCTCTCATATATTCAGTAAATTGGTGAAACATAGTAGGGGACATTTTCATCCTACAAAGATCTTCTCCATCCAACCAGGTGGCATTATGTGACTCCATCATTTGTACTACATACCTGCCAAACCTAGAAGGGCTAGTACGGGGATCAGGTGCACTCTGCAACAAAGCCATACATTCAGATGGAGTCCATGACTTATAATAAGGGGTTTCTTGGTTAATAAATTGACAAACTGTCCTGCATTTTGAGCATCTGGACTCTGCCTGGTATGGGTAAACACAGGCGCAACTAATTCATATGTGTTGTTCCTAGGAGGGGGTCCTGCGTACCTATAAGTTTTACACCTTGGACAATGTGTAACATTTTCTGGTAAACCATAAGTCATACAGTGATTTTTCAGTAACTAAATTTACTTTTTTTTCTTTCTTGTGCTAACACCATTTATTCTCTCATCTGGATCCCCTCCTTGCTGATCTGCTCCACAAACATTACATTCTTCTTGTTCTAAACCCATCCCCCTACAACCACAAACTTTACATTTCCATATTCCTTCTTCATTTACTACTTTATCCTGCTCCCTTACTTTACACTGGGTACACATTTGGGTTGATTCAAAGAAACATGTAACAGCTTGGATTTGGCTCACGATCATCCTATTTTTTACGTCCGCTCGTGCGTTCGTATGAACTTGCGAGTGATTCAATAAGCAAATACGTTTCTATCCTAAAAGATACGTCCGTTCGTATGATATCTCCCGAACTTGCCTCAGTCAGTTGACAATCGTAAAAATCACGTTCATGTGCTCACCTGTTGCGGCGGCAGCCTGTTTTTTCGGCTGCTTCCATCGTCAAGCTCTTCCAATTACTTGCGTTAGCCTCTGGTTTTCATTGGTTTTTGGCCTCTTAGATTCGTGCGTTCGTATGTTTATAAGATCTTGCGCATGCGCACCCTCAACCAGAAACTTACCTAAACCCCTTAGCGGCTGCATCCAACTTCATTTCTCGCTCCCTCAAACTTACCTAAACCCTTTAGCGCTTGCATCCAACTTCATTTCTCGGTCCCTCAAACTTACCTAAACCCCTTAGCGGCTGCATCCAACTTCATTTCTCGCTCCCTCAAACTTACCTAAACCCCTTAGCGGCTGCATCCAACTTCATTTCTCGCTCCCTCAAACTTACCTAAACCCTTTAGCGCTTGCATCCAACTTCATTTCTCGGTCCCTCAAACTTACCTAAACCCCTTAGCGGCTGCATCCAACTTCATTTCTCGCTCCCTCAAACTTACCTAAACCCCTTAGCGGCTGCATCCAACTTCATTTCTCGCTCCCTCAAACTTACCTAAACCCCTTAGCGGCTGCATCCAACTTCATTTCTCGCTCCCTCAAACTTACCTAAACCCCTTAGCGGCTGCATCCAACTTCATTTCTCGGTCCCTCAAACTTACCTAAACCCCTTAGCGGCTGCATCCAACTTCATTTCTCGCTCCCTCAAACTTACCTAAACCCCTTGGCGCTTCCATCCTTCTTCATGTTGACGACCCTAAAACTTACCCAAACCACATAATGTACATATGTCTATATGTTTCTAAGCGTGTTTTTTCTTGTTTGTGTAATTGTTTGTGTTTGCGCATATTAGAAAAGACACATTTATGAAGTCTTAAAATATAATTTATTTAAAATTTTTTTGGGGATTTTGGATATTTTTTTTAATCAATTTTTTATTGGGGTGTTTGGTTTCAAACCCCTTTTTTTTTTTTTTTTTTTTTTTTTTTAATACTAACATATTAAAATTTTTTTTGGCTTGCCTTAAAAACAGAGTAAAATTTTTTTTTTTTTTAGAAAAAGCCAAAACTTTAAAAAAATTAAAACAATAAGAAAGTTTGTAAAACTTTTAACCAAAGTAGCCAGGACCAAGGGCACTAATCATCATCCTCTTCTTCATCTGTTGGCCCCAACGTCGCCTGTATGGCCAGCAGCTCGGCCACCAACTCCTTCATTCTTTTTTTTTTGTCCGCCAATGTTTTTGGGATCATCCCTGTAACCAATAGAGAAAGAAACATAAATAGGAGGCCCAGACCGGTTTGTATGCTGGAAATAGATTTGGGGTTAATCAAATACATGTAAATGCATGACATATGTCATTCTTCCAAGGGATACAGTTAATGCATTTCCCACAGGTAAGTCTTTAAACTCCTTAAACCGGACCTTCAACATTAGTTAATGAAAACCAATAACTATTCCCAAATGATTCTGCACCAGATCAAAGTAAATTTGGGATTTTTTTTAATTACAGCGCCGCCATCTGGACTCTGAAGCATAACACTTAATGAGGAGTGGAGAGTTGGATAAAGTACAGGGGAGTAGGTTACAGTGGTGCGTTGGGAATCCCGAGCATAGCTGGGTTGAGGGAAAGGTCATCAGTCCCACAATGCATGGCAGCACCTTCCTTTTTTCAATCTGTATCCCATGCTGCCTGTAAATATTGCGCATTCCATATTCCGCAATATTGGTTTGGTTCAGTCTAATAACATGCATTAGATGGCTGAAGGGTGTTTTTCCATGTTTCTAATCTGTAGGTACAGTGTGATGGCTAATTCTTAGGTTCTTAATACTAGTTAGGGTCCTCTTTAAACTAACGAAGTGCCCACATGAAAGTGTGAACTACACATTGGCTACGCCTTTAGTTATGTGTGTGTTATTAGCTAACCAAACATTAATATGAATAATGGCATGGAGACTTACGGAGTTGGTGGCCGACAGATGGCTGGTTGGGGCCAACAGGCTGCCCTTGGTCCTGGCTATGCTGTGAAGAAGTCCCTGGAGAAACATGTGACATTTGGTTAGTACTTGTATAGAGTCACTATTCCCAACATATCTGGCTCCCAGTCTGGCTGACATCACTCACCTTCGCCAGGATCGACTTCAAGCATCTCTGCTGCCTCCTCCTCCACTATCTCACCCGCTCCTGAAGCTTCTACAAATACATAATAAAGGATAACTTAGTTTTTGGCCTGCCATGTATATCTTTGTGCCTATACATGAAGAGTGACATACCAGAGCCTTCCCCATGCGTGGCCAGGTATGACTCCACGCCCACGCGCCTTGGCCCCTCCTCTGTGGTAAGGTCCAGGGGCTGGTCTGAGGAGGCCACAGAGGAGGGGTAGGTCCGTCGCCCGGGAGATCCACCACCTTCACTCACAGATGCAGAGTCATGCAGCACTGGTCGGCCTGTACGTCTCCGGGTGCGGCGAATTCTGAAATCCATTTCCAACACTACCAAAGAAAAGTCATTATAAATAAAGGCATAACTTAGACATTTGGAACATATACCATGCAATTGCTTTGTACTTACTTGGGAAATGGATCCCAAAAAACCTCCGCACCCGGGGCATGTGCAGACGCTTCAGGTCCGACCAATGCTGCATTATCTGGGTGTGAGTGAAGGTGGTGCTGGTCACACGGTGGATCTCGGCGATGATCTCCCGGGCGATGTCCCTTTTCTCGCACACATTGGGCGCGAAGTCATACCGGCGCTGAAGCATGATCTGAAAAACATAATGGACACAGAGCTTTTACTTTTACACACAGACCCATATGTGTTGCATCACAAGTTGAGTATTTAATGTCATTAACACACACATTTCGAATGGCCGCCATTTTTGGGGAGTGCCTTAAAGAGGACGTTGACTGTGATTGACAGTCTGGTCTTATGTTATATGTATCACACACCATGTACATACAGATAATAGCCAACATCAAGAATCAGGCCACCTGCATCTATGGCATGTTAGGATGGTTTAAACATCCAAGATGTAGCCTAATGCTTAGGCTTTTGGACCACGTGTGTGGCTTCCCGTTGTGTTTTTATGGCTTAGGAAAACAGTGTTCCTCAAACATCCGCATCAAGGTCCGAGACAGGCCAGGTTTGACAGCTCGCCACGCTACTCCACAGGTTAATTAACTGTTGCTAAGCCGGAGCAATTGGCCGAATTAGGACATCAGCATAGACAGGTGAAAACGTGGCCAGGCTCGGCCCTTGAGGATGAAGTGTGAGGAGCCAGTGATTAAACATTAAGAGACCCCAAACTAGTTCCCAACGCATCATTTACATTTAGGCCATCATTGACTATTCTATTAAAATGCACAGGCAGCCACTTACCAGCATGAGGATCTCTTCCTGTTGACGGGTGAAGATAGTGGGCGCCATCTTTAGTCTTCTTCCAGGCAGCAGATAAGTGAAACCCCAGCGGTTTCCTGGTTCCGCTCGAACGTACGCTCGTACGAGCGCGTAGTCGTGCGCATAGGCGTCACACGCTGGGCTCATTATTTAAAGGTCCCTTCCCCCCAAGCTCATTCTCTTTGAGCATTTGTGTACGATGGCACCAAAAAAGGCGATGAGCAAGCGACCCCAGGCAAGCAAGACCGCGGAGGGCCCCACCACAAGGTCCCAGCAAGCTGGCCGAAAACTGAGATCCAAGACTCCCACCTCGGCCCCACCAAGGGACCCTGGACCCTCAGGTACCCAAAAAAGGGGCCCCAAGCCTCGTGCCCCTCCTGCAGCCAAAAAGCTGGCAACTGCAGCAGCCACCACCTCTGCCCCCAGAACAGGCAGCACCAGTGAGCCCACACCGGCCATGCCTTCAAGTAGGGCAGTTCGGAAACCCATGCCCCGCAGCAGGGCCCGAACCCCATCCAGGGCCCGAACCCCATCCAGGGCCCGAACCCCATCCAGGGCCCGAACCCCATCCAGGGCCCGAAGCCCATCCAGAGGCCGCAGATCCCAAACCAGGGCCAGAAGCCCCTACAGGGCCCGCAGATCCCAATCCAGGGCCAGAAGCCCCGACAGGCCCAGAAGAACACAATCCAGGGCCAGAAGCCCCTACAGGGCCCGCAGATCCCAAACCAGGGCCAGAAGCCCCTACAGGGCCCGCAGATCCCAAACCAGGGCCAGAAGCCCCGACAGGCCCAGAAGAACACAATCCAGGGCCAGAAGCCCCTACATGGCCCGCAGATCCCAATCCAGGGCCAGAAGCCCCGACAGGGCCCGCAGATCCCAAACCAGGGCCAGAAGCCCCTACAGGCCCAGAAGAACACAATCCAGGGCCAGAAGCCCCTACATGGCCCGCAGATCCCAATCCAGGGCCAGAAGCCCCGACAGGGCCCGCAGATCCCAAACCAGGGCCAGAAGCCCCTACAGGCCCAGAAGAACACAATCCAGGGCCAGAAGCCCCTACATGGCCCGCAGATCCCAATCCAGGGCCAGAAGCCCCGACAGGCCCAGAAGAACACAATCCAGGGCCAGAAGCCCCGACAGGCCCAGAAGAACACAATCCAGGGCCAGAAGCCCCGACAGGCCCAGAAGAACACAATCCAGGGCCAGAAGCCCCGACAGGCCCAGAAGAACACAATCCAGGGCCAGAAGCCCCTACAGGGCCCGACGAACCCAATCCAGGGCCAGAAGCCCCCGACCTGGCACCAGCCGGGAACAGAGCCCACGACCTGGCACCAGCCGGGAACATAGCCCCCCAAGAGGGCCCCGAATTGCCCCCATGACCACATCTACACCTGGAAGTTCGGTGGCCAGCCACGCAAGAACACCCAGTCCCTTGGCCAGTCCAGTCCAGTCATTGGGAAGCCACCAATCCGGCCATTCCCCTACCCAGCCCCAGGCCATAATGTCACCACATGTGTCTGCACACATGGAGGAGCAGCCAAGCCAACCATCTGGCCGCACATTGCGCCGCGGCCAGTTGAGTGGGAGATTCTCCCATGACCAAAATATGGCATTGGCTAGTGGCCTTACATTATACTATGACGAGCTATATGGGAGCAAATCCAAACACACCACCAAGCAGCGCAAGATGGAATTGTTTGAAACCATCCTCCGTCAAGTAAATGCAGCGGGGGAAGAGAGGAAAGATGTGTCCCAAATTCAGAAGAAAATCTCTGATCTGAAGTATGCTGTACGGCAAAAAGAAATTAAAAGGCATAATTACAGGTAAATAAATGTTTACGCTAAATCTAATGTTTTGTATGTACTGTATGCACCTTTTCTGAGTACCAAACGATTTTCTCTTTTCAGCCTGAAAACTGGCGGTGGCTTTCCATCTAAATTGGAGTTTACCCCTGCTGAGGAGATTGTGCTTGGACTTCTCCATCCGGTCGCGGTCGGTGGACATGCTGGTCTAAGGGACACAGACTCACCGACCCGTACCCACGGTGAGTACTCTGCAATCTGCATGTTTGCCTGTTTGCTAAATAATCTAAAGTTCACTAGTAACAAGATAACGGGATGCCCCTATGGTTTGCCTTGCTTGGCCTCGCACTACTGTGGCTGTTTGTGTCCTCTTTTTGGCCCTGGGAATCACACATTTAGGCACACAGCCATTATGGCAAAGTTCAAATGTCCAATTGTATTGTTAAAGTCATGAAGTTTCGCAAGATAAGTGAGATATTTTGAATCAATCACAAAACACACATCATTATGTATGGGTTGCCTTTTGCTTGTGTGAGTTGTGTTTGAGTTAACAATTTAATTAGCCACCCACAAACATATGTGACCAAGAGCAGCGAGACTCAACTGGCGGCCCGGGGTCCCAATGCGGACCTTGCCACCACATTCAAGGACCCCTGCCCAGACAGCCCTGCACTCAGTTACTTCTGTGTTGACGTGCTCAGAGCTGCCCCCTTGATCGGCCATGTAGTGGTTGGTCTCCTGGCCAATGTCATGGCTCCGTGAAACATAGCATTGCAATATGAAGTACTGCCCAGGAAGTGGCATTGCAAGGTACACAGTAACTTCTTTAAATTTTCACTGGCCACAATCGTGTCCCGCTGCCCCTGCTCTGGCCCATCTGCCACAGTCCCCCCATGCCCCCCCCCACATAAGCCCCATACATTTGTAACAGATTGGCTCCATCCATCCCATCAACATCAATACGTTAACTCCCCCCTTTAGCCATCCAATCCCTGTCCCCTCAGCTCTGGCCCATCCAGCCCAGCAAGGGCAAGCAGCCTTTATTAGTTGGCACTTAGAAATCTCCAGCCCCTCCACCAGTGTCTTTATTTTTAACTAGACACCCCCTGCGTCAGCACCATGGCCAGACATTCACCTCTCACCACATACCTTTAAATGGGCGTTTCAAACAATTGTTTGAGTACCCCGGACCTAGCGAATGGTAGGCTAAATCCAAAAATGTGCCTTGAAAGTTGGATGCTGACTGGGTACACTTCATGACTTAGAACAGAGGTCACTTAGCATTTTGCCAGAGCCATTGCACCTATGTAAACTTGCGTGGGTTTGAACAAAGGTCACCATTGCTCTAGAGTTGAATAATATTACAAATAGAGCTATATTTGATTACCTATCCAAAAAAAGGTTATGTGTGTGTGTTTACGTGGTTTGTTTTTCTCTTCTTCAGCCCAGCATGATCCCTCAGCAAGGGTAAACTCACCCCCCAGTTTGGTTATGCCTACCAGGTCCGTACAGCATAGGAGCCCAGATCAGAGATTTTCGGTAAGTTAATTTAGTAGCATAAATACTAACAAGTGCTTAAGAATGTGTTAAACTGTTGAAATCCAAAATTTGGACGCAAACTTAGCCTTTTTTTTTTGATATGTCCCTACAGACCCGCACACTCATGGAAGAGATCCAGGACATGGAGGAAGATGATGATGTCTCCGTACAGGGCACGTCGGATGAACTCCCCCTGGGTCCCAATTTGGAACTGCTCCATAATGTTTCTCTGGCCAATCCTCAGCAGCAGAGTGAATCTCCATCCATTGTGCTTGCACATGGGGAGACTGACACTACAGTCCCCAGTGTTCACTCTGCTGCTGAGGATTTGCAAAGCAGGCCGGTTGCTGTTGAGGGTACGACACCACGCGGCAGGGCACGCCCAAGAGCCAGGGTAATTGTGCGGCGGACGCCATTACGCCGCCCCACAATTTCCCAGGGGAGGCAGAGTGCCCTGCTTCAATTATGGACCCAACAAAGGGACTCTTATGACGCCCAGCTCGTTACAGAGCGTGAGCAAAGGCATGCCGACATGGTGAACATCCATACCAGTCTACAGGGCATCCTCGCGGAGTTGCGTACCCTCAACAGCAACGTGGCCAATGCAAGTAATGGCATCCAGTCAGCCATGGCTGAGATGACCAATATGCAGAGAAACATTGTGGAGCAGTTTCAAATTCACAATGCTGCCATGGCCCAGGCTAGGTCCCATTCCCATGGACCTCCACCTGGACCTCCACCTGGGTATTATGGGCAGCCACCCTATTAAGCCATGGGTGTGTGGGACATCTTTTCTCTTAACCCCCACTGTATTTACTTGACCTTTGAGGTTTCAAACAATCCATTTTGTGTTGCTCTGGCAGGTTGTGTTTTGTATTTGCTCCCATATAGCTCCTTAGAGTAATGCTTAAGGCCACTAGCCAATGCCATAGGTCTATGTGGAGTTTATCTGGCCACTTATGGCTTTACCTATGTATTTGGTTGGTGCTCCTCCTGTTTGCAGACATGTTTGTGTGACATTATGGCCATGCCCAAATATCCCTGGGCACAGGCAATATTAATGACTGGACTAGGCTGGCCTTTGGACTGGGTGTCCTTGTTTGGTTGTGCCACTCACTTCCAGGTGTAGATGTGCTCGATTTTTTGTTTTAATGTTATCCATTTGTTACCACAGATGTATGTGGACTGATTTCTGTTAACCACTATAATTTTTCATTTTCAAAGTAAAACAAAAAATTCACTTACAATACTTGTGGCGTTTTTAGTGGGAAGACATTTTTAACAGCTTGGGCTAAAACAGATAATTTTGGTTTGAAGAGGTGTAACAATGCAAAGCTAAAGCTAAGGAAACTACATGAAATACATTAGGCAACAATTAAGGTCTAAATGTTTTACTTAGAGGTAATGCCACATTACGGCAAAACAACATATGTAACAAAAAGGATAACACAGACATACAGAATGGTGAGACAGGGAAAAAAGTTAACTAAAATGCTGGCTGATCAGGTTGGCTCGAACAGATTGGCCAGACTCACTGGGGGGCCCCTCAAAATTCTCGACTTCATCCTCGACGGCTGAAGAGGGCAGGCTGTCCACATAACGTGGGACACGTTCCATGATGGCAAAATTGTGCAAAACAGCACATGCCATTATAATGTCGATCACTTTCTTGGGATCATATTGCAGGGCCCCCCCAGTATGGTCAAGGCAACGAAAACGTGTCTTCAGCAGACCAAAGGCCCTCTCCACAACAGCCCGGGTCTTGCGATGCGCACGGTTATACGCTTCCTGAGAGGCATCCTGGGGCCGCAGCACAGGCGTCATGAGCCAGGGTAGAAGTGGGTACCCGGAATCACCTTAAACAGAGAATTAAATGTAATCAAAATTAAAAAGGCAACACAACCCACACCAAAAATTTCACAGATATCATAATGATGTAAGGTAAAGTGTTCCCAAAAAAAAACAGGGCACATTAGGGCCCCCAAAAATTGCACTAAGGTATAACCTAAATAAAAATGGCCCTTCTATATACCAATTAATTAACAAACATCTGCACGGCCAAGGGTATTTGTATTTTACATATATTTGTAGTTTTCAGACATGTTACAATTAGGATGCTGCTGAGGGCCTATCCACATTTCTCTGGAAACTACAATGTATGCAGTTTAAGTACACTTTGACATTTAACGACCAATAGTACCAAAGGAGCCAAATGTCAAAGATCCCTATCCACATTTCACAGGAAACTACAATGTATGCAGTTTAAGTCCACTTTGACATTTAAAGACCAATAGTACAAAAGGAGCCAAAGGTCAAAGATCCCTATCCACATTTCACAGGAAACTACAATGTATGCAGTTTAAGTCCACTTTGACATTTAAAGACCAATAGTACAAAAGGAGCCAAAGGTCCAAGATCCTTGGGTATAAACTCCAAACCAATATATTTAGGCACAAGGAACTTACAGACATCCTAACTAAAGGGAAAACATTCTGAAGGCCACAGCGAGACAAGGATTTTTTGGGTAAGTTCCTAATATATGAGGCAAGAAAAAGGCAGTTGGACGCTTCTGTAAAGTTTACCAAAACAAACATATCAACAAATACAAGATTAATGCCACATTTAATAACACACAAATAGGACACACTTACCAAGCAGCCATGCCCCCGAAAATTCACCTGCCTCAAATCTCCGAAACAACCCAGATCGCCGGAGGATATAGGAGTCGTGGGACGATCCGGGGTAGCCGGCAAGGACACTCATAAACCGCATATCCGGACCAACCACGGCCTGGACATTAAGTGAGTGTCCCATTTTACGATTCCTTAAGGCAAAAACATACAAAAAGGGTAATTGATATTTGACCCAAACTAATAAATTAACCACAAAACATGTCTGCACTCTATTGGGAAAGACTAATGAAAAGCCGAGATAAAGCAGCTACACAAATGAGGGATAAACAAATATGCTGCCGCAAAGGAAAACAGGTTACATGACACGTTGGGCAACATAATAACCAATCTCAATACCTATATATATATACTCGTCGGCTGCCCTAGGTACGAGTGCCACATGTGTGCAGTCAATTGCACCAATAACGTTGGGCATGTCGGCCACATTATAAAACCCAAGCTTAATGGCGTTTCTGGCTGCCATATCATCAGGAAAATAAATATATTTTTGAGTTATGGCAGCCATGCCTTCCAAAAATTTAGACAGTGCGCGGCTCAGCGTAGGCTGTGACATCCCCACAGAGAGGGCACCCAGCCTCTGGAACGAGCCGTTCGCCAAAAATTGCAGGCAGCCAAGCATCTTGGTCATACCTGAAATTGCATGCCCCTTCCTTGTGGTGCGGGCTAACCATGGCCGCAGCTCACTATATAATTTATGGAGGGAAGCGCGATTAAGCCTGGTCAGCTCGAACAGCTCAACATCATTCATGCTATCGATGTTCATGCGACGACGCAGGGGCAATCTGCTCTCAGACATCTCGATCAACTCAATGCCAAAAAGCATAAGCCCTTGATGTGCCACAAACTCGCTCCGCTCCATCCTACTCCCGAGGCCAAATAGCTGCCGGCAAACATTTCGTAAAGCAGCTCTTTAATGGGCTTCAAAACAATTAGCAATCACCTCTCTGAATTGGGCGCAAGCCCATGTGAAGGACGTAAAAAATAGGATCGGACGCAAATAATACGATTTGGACGGGAAAAACACACGAACTAACGCAAATTATACGATTCTCGTACGAAATGCGTATGTTCATATACGTCTATGCGCGAACGATCGTGCGAATACGAAATGGCCAAAAAAACAAGAAAAAATGACAAACACCCACCCAAACTTACGATTCTCGATACGAAATCACTTAACTTTTGCTCTTTGAATCGAGGGGATTCTGTCCCAACCCTTATTTATCATTCCACAATAGCATTGCCATAAGCCGCTATCGCCATCATCTGGTCCTGGATCTGGACCATACGTACTGTTACTGGCCAATGGGGAGTCTAGGATACAACTTACTAGTTTCTTTACTGTCTTTTCATATGGGGGTGGCGATACTGGGGCTGTTGGAGCATCAGGTATGGGGTCTACTTGGGGATGAAGCAATGGTGTAGTATTCCATTGTTTCCTATGTGGACTGTATGTCCAGCCTTCCTTTTCTGCTAAACTTGAAAGTTTCAGAGCACATTCCACTTGATGATCCCATCCTTTGTCAAAAATAATTCCATGTTTCCCTTTAGCTATCTGTTCCCATTTCCCTAAATCTAATTGTCATTTATGAACTAGCTTAAATTCCTTCCAAATCTTTTTCAAATTCCTAGCGGCATCTAAGCCACACCTTTCCCTGGTGATTTCTTCTAATGTCTGCCACTTCTCTTCCTGGGGTATTTCTTTGGACTGTTCTTTTCCCATCTTCCTAGCAACCGGCCTCAGGTACCTTATTGGGGTCTAACCTCTCTGTGGGCTAGCCTTCTTTGGCTTCCTCCTAAGGAACTAGGAACTGGAGTACCTCTCTGGGTCTCTCCTGGTAATGTCTAGTGATCCTATGCGCTAACCAAATAGCAACACATAATCCAAGACAAACAATTAGGATCACAAACAACACATCACCTATCATATGGGTAAGTGACAGTCCTAGATACACTAATTGTATCTTATTCCCATCCCAGTAATATTGGCTTTAATTTTCTGAAATCACCACAAACAACACATCACCTATCATATGGGTAAGTGACAGTCCTAGATACACTAATTGTATCTTATTCCCATGCCAGTAATATTGGCTTTAATTTTCTGAAAATTAATCGACTAGTCCTGGTCTTCTAACTAAGCCTGGGAACTGTGGTTCTTAACGTAGTCAGGATCGGCTGGCATGCACCGTAAAGGCGCCGTCAAATCCGGTCAACTTGACAAACTGGCTCACGCCTAAATGAGTTATGGAACCGTACAGGGTAAAATTTTTATCTAAAACTTCTACTGGTCACCACTTGCGTTCACCGTCACTGGGTTATAGCGGGTTTCCCCTCGCCAGTGGGATGGGGCGTCTAATGACCTTCCAAAGTTTTTAACTAAATGCCAGGCTCATAAAGTTTTTTATCACACTCTCAAAAATAACAAATTCTTAAGGGAACAGACAGACAAGACAAATACAAACAGACAAAACAAATGCAGACAACAGAAGCGCCTTAGGATTCTTAAAATGACCCTCTTTCGCAGAGGCTGGCTATGCCTATCTTACCTTAGAACGGACCCGCTGATGCCTCACAGGGGAAGAGCAGAGTATAAGAGTACATAAAAGCTGTCTCTTACCTGGCCAGGTTTTGAAGTCTGCTGTTCCCGAGGTGGCATCAGTTGATGTTCCGTTCGGCGGGTGTGATACCTCTTGCGACAAAATAGAGAGTCCCTGTTCGGAGCGCCACGTAATGTTAGGTTCAAGTCATTAACTGGACTTGATCTGGCTTCTGTTGCCTGATTCCCAATTACTATATTCGAAGAGAAATCAATACACGCGACGAGGTGTGTAGCAAAACCTCAGAGAAACACACTGAGCAGGGGGAGCTTCTGACCCCTGATTTTATTGAAAACTTTCATAGTTAGAGCATGCGCAGAACAGACAATTACCTAAGTTAAAAATAATGAGAACAGAAAATTTATGACTATGTACAAGGTTGAATATGGGAGTATTTCATAGTTTTCTCAGTTCCCAGAGGCCCCCATGCGAAGCAGCACATTCCTTAAATAAGGAATAAGGGATAAGGAGAAGCCTTGCAAAAGCAATTACAGAAAAGTCCAGCGTTAAAGCGTTACTCTAACATACAGAAAATAAATCATAGTCTTTCAGAACTATGTTTCTTAAATCTGGATCTTCTCAGTACTATGCACAGCAACAGTGTCTTTATCAGGTGGCAACAGGCCAAATTAATTTTAAATAAGTGTGCAGAAGATTACAGGAAATAGGGGCTGATGTGCAGTTACAGAATGGGATGCCCCAACAGCAGACCTCAGATCAGTACTATGCACAGCAACAGTGTCTTTATCAGGCGGCAACAGGCCAAATTACTTTTAAATAAGTGTGCAGAAGATTACAGGAAATAGGGGCTGATGTGCAGTTACAGAATGGGATGCCCCAACAGCAGACCTCAGATCAGTACTATGCACAGCAACAGTGTCTTTATCAGGCGGCAACAGGCCAAATTACTTTTAAATAAGTGTGCAGAAGATTACAGGAAATAGAGGCTGATGTGCAGTTACAGAATGGGATGCCCCAACAGCAGACCTCAGATCAGTACTATGCACAGCAACAGTGTCTTTATCAGGCGGCAACAAGCCAAATTACTTTTAAATAAGTGTGCAGAAGATTACAGGAAATAGGGGCTGATGTGCAGTTACAGAATGGGATGCCCCAACAGCAGACCTGAGATCAGTACTATGCACAGCACAGTGTATTTAACAGGCGGCAACAGGCCAAATTAATTTTAAATAAGTGTGCCGAAGATTACAGGAAATAGGGGCTGATGTGCAGTTACAGAATGGGATGCCCCAACAGCAGACCTCAGATTAGTACTATGCACAGCAACAGTGTCTTTATCAGGTGGCAACAGGCCAAATTAATTTTAAATAAGTGTGCAGAAGATTACAGGAAATAGGGGCTGATGTGCAGTTACAGAATGGGATGCCCCAACAGCAGACCTGAGATCAGTACTATGCACAGCAACAGTGTCTTTATCAGGCGGCAACAGGCCAAATTAATTTTAAATAAGTGTGCAGAAGATTACAGGAAATAGGGGCTGATGTGCAGTTACAGAATGGGATGCCCCAACAGCAGACCTCAGATCAGTACTATGCACAGCAACAGTGTCTTTATCAGGCGGCAACAGGCCAAAGTAATTTTAAATAATTGTGCAGAAGATTACAAGAAATAGGGGCTGTGCAGTTACAGAATGGGATGCCCCAACAGCAGACCTCAGATCAGTATTATGCACAGCAACAGTGGATATTATCAGGCTGCAACAGCTAACAAAGCCAGTCAGCCAGCCAGTAACACTCAGGCTGGAAGAAAAAAAAAAAAAACCCTGTGACTGCCTCCGTTTTTTCCTACCTTTCCCTGACTTCCTGCCTGTCTCCTGGCTGTCCCTGGCTCTATAACTGTCTCTCCCTGAATACAGAAGTGTCCTCTGTCTCACGAATGCAATAGACAAATGACCAACAGCAAGATGGCCGCAGCCGCCTTATAGCGCTGTGACGTCATCGGGCTTGCTGGCTGCTGATAGGCTGCATGTGACTGGCCCAGCATACAATGGACGGGGGGTAGATGTCTGGACATGTCTCGTTCGCACATCTTAGAATGCCTGTAATGTAAATGAATGGAAAACTTCCAGCGATAGAATCACGGGGAAATTCGGATTCGATCCGAATCAAATTTTTCATGAAATTCGGATCGAATCCGGGTTCGTCCGGATCGATTTGCTCATCCCTAGTTGTGACCTTTGGGACTGATGCCCCATGGTACAGCGGTTTGTACATACATTGACATGTGAATAGGTGAGCACGCCCAGTCATTGTCATTATTTTTAGCAGTGCACCACATCCTTTGTCTCTCTGGCACGTGTTGCCATACTACAATAAATTTATTGAAATAACACAAAAGGCATCATATACTACAAATGCTTCTTCCCTTAGAATAAAATTAAAAGCTAGCATAGCTTATAAAAGAGACACGGGGGCCCCTGATACCTGACGAAGCCCCGTGCGTCGTGGACGGAAGCCCCACCACGTCCCCCCAGCTCTCCTCTCCACATGAGCTGACCACATGAGATGCAAGACTCATAGCTACGAGTCCTCTGCCGTAACGTGGATGTTACAAGCGCCGCTTAGAAGGAGAGGTATACAAGGTGGTAGGAATATTTATGTGGGAGAGTGGCGCTTAGTATGGCGCTGCAACCTGGTCATAAGGCTAATCTGACAGAACAAAGGTTAAAGGGTTTTGGTGGGCTTGAGGGGGGTTCACCTAGGGTGAATTCCTCGTTTTTTCCCTCTCACACTTTTCCACAGGTGCGCTACTTGTTTAGAAGCCCGAGAAGAATGGTATCTCAATGAGTATGTGATTCCTCCTTCTCTTCTTCTAATGCAAACAATTAATATAGGCTGCAAGATTGTTGATGAACAAAAGGTTGCTGCCAGTTTGGCACAAAATTGCAAAGTATTGGCTCAGTAAAGTATGTTGAGACACTTACCTGCCTGGCCCGGGGGTACAAGACCTGCCCTGGGCCACTGAGTGTGATGCGCTGAGTGATGAAACGTTGCACTGCTTGTGGAGCGTCTGGAGGTTGGTTGCTTCTTTTAATAAATTCCAGTCGGATAAAATAAATCCAAAGCTTTATTAATAGGAAGAATGGGGGGTAAATCCAAAAGGGTAGAAGTTAAAATAGGGGGTCAAGTCAGTGCTTAGTGCTGCCTAGAGGGTTCCTCTTCGCTGTAAAAGAGTCCTCAATGGCGCTAATAAAAAGCGCTGTACTTCTCTGCGAATGCAGTGTAGCATCCTTTAGAAGGTAGATGCGGTAGATGAGTCCATGCTGCGGTGATGAAAGTTTTGGACTTGCTACCAGCTCCCGCCCAGCAACATTGTTTGCCGTCCGTGTGTCTACGCACTTCAGCACGTTATTGAATTTGCACAGCTTGAAGCAGGAACAGCACAGCTTGCTGGAACCTTTGATCATGTAGGCCAGTCATTATATAAATCTAATGCCTCCCATTGGCCATCAGCACTTTTAGCTCTATGCACTTTAAAATCAGGTCAAGACTTTTGGCACAACCATCAGTGCATAATCTTTAAGAAGAATTTCGGCTTCCTATTTTTCAGAATTTTGCTGGCCAGCCAACGCTTTGTGGGTGTGTGGATGGTAGTGTGAGTGTGGGGGAGTGTGGCAGGTATGGGGGGGGGGGGGCTCCGTGTCTCTTTTATGAGCTATGCTAGCTTTTAATTTTATTCTAAGGGAAGAAGGGTTTGTAGTATATGATGCCTTTTGTGTTAATTCAATACATTTATTGTACTATGGCAACACATGCAGTTAAGTATCTTTCATAGTGGCAGCCACATATAGAAACCATTCGTTTTGTGTGTATTTTTTGGGCTTAGCTGTACCACTCCACTGTGTAGTCCTCCCCACGCCCCGCCTTGCAAGCCACTGTGTAACTTTCACTTTTCCACAACCGCTCCAGCCCGAGATAAGCTGCGCAGACAATACACTGTGCAGGCGCGAGATCCCGCAGGATGGCGCAGTGCATCCTGGGAAGGCAAGATGGTGCTGCCCTGTGCTGGCACCCAGAGTAGCATGAACAAATGGAGAAGGAAAGGCAAAGAACAGGTAAGTTTTATTTTCCAATTGTCTAAAGGTCTAAATGGAACAGAGTTTGGGGAGTTTTTGAGTACTCCCCAGACGGTGCAATGTTCCTCTTTAAGTCAGCGCTGAGTGGTGTAAAAGTTTATCGGCTGACCCTGACCTATATCTGCTGGATTACCCGACCTGTGACACATCTGTATTGGTGCCCATTTGAGTATAAGGACTGTGCTTTTGACCATGACCTTTATTATCACTGCAGTACGCGGCTCCCCTGCACATAAATGTATGTTAAAAAATATATATATATATATATATATAATGTATTATACATGTTGGACACTGTGATTCTAATGGTACATGCTGAGAGACAGCGCCTCTTAAAGGCATTGTGTATAGAGGAGCCATAGTGCATTGTGCCATGCTGTGTGTGTATTGTATCTCATATCAGGCAGTGATTGTGTCTCCATCTCTCAGTTCCGGTGTCGGTTCCGGTTCTGGAAATCTCGTGTCTCCAGGATGGACAAGCTCGGATCTCCTGCCGGGTGGATGATGGGAGTCACTACAACATCTCCCTTATTGTGACTGGACCATCCATAACGAATCATTCCTCTGCCTTCAATAACATAACAGTCACTGTGCCAGCACCACAGCCCGGGGGTGTCATCTGTACAGCGAAGAATCGCGTCAGCCAGAAGGAGAGCAAAAAGACTTGGGAAGCCTGTCCAGGTGAGTGATCATCAGGTCCTTGTCTGTAATAGGCCGAGAGTTGGCTAAGATTTGTGGCCAGAATAAACCTAAGAGGAACTAAAAGACTCCAGTCCCTGTTCTTGGGGATTGCCAAATTGAATGTCCAGCATTGTGAAACCCCCCAGATGCCCAGATCCACTCACCTTCTCCTGAGCCCTTGTCACTTCTCTGTGCTGCGGCTGCATCATCGCACACCTCTAGCCATGCTCGCACCTGAGCTTTCTGAATGAGCAGCGCGGGCACATCTCGGATACAAGGTGAGTGAGGGACGTGGCTGTATGTGCACTCGGCTCCCTTCAGCACTTCTGGGTATCTATACCCAATGCATCTGTGCCACACATGGATACGGTTTTTTTATGCAGATCTTGTCTGCGCTGTATGCACTTTCTTTGCATTTTAGCTGGATTAGTTCACCTTTAATTGTCCCTTCTGCTGGAGTGTGTCCCTTTTTTGAAATGATGCAGCGGTCATCTTTGAAAGTAACTCAATTCCCTTGTGTAGTGAGCCTTCTCACTGACAAAATATTACTTTCAAGACTGGAAACATGTAACACACCCTTTACTATTTCTGGTTTGTGCTGGGGAACCTGGACAGTGGGTACAATAATTCCCTAAGTCATCTGAAGTCATCTACTGACCATTAGATAAAAAGACTCTTTCGGACTTGCTTTGCTCAAGAGTCTATACGCCACGCCTGTGTTTACATTAAATGCAGCATCTATACATTCATCAGCTTCCTTCACAGCAATATTGGACCCATTGATGACCTTTCTGCTTCCTGAGCTGGCTCATTTTAGCATTCCAAGCTCTTGCAGTCTGCTTTTAGGCTTTTTACAAACAAAACATTCACAAGTTTCCTTTTAGTTTCCTTTAGTCTTATTTTAAAGAAATCCAATGTGCTGCCTCTGCTCTGGATACATTACTGTTGTTTATAGTCTCTGTCTTTCACTTGTTCAGTTTGCCTTTAAAATACTCTAATGTGAGCTCATCTACTGGCCGAGCATCTAGTGCAGTGACAAGTGTGTCATTACTTTCTGGAAGACCACTTAGTAGAAGTGCAGCAACATGAAAATCTTTAATCTCTTCCCCACTGCCTCCGAGGCGCTCCACAATCTTGTCTCCTATATAGTCCTACATATTCTGGTGCTCAGACTTATGCAGTTTTCTCATGAGATAGAGATTTTTGCTGAGGTTCGATCTTTCATGCAATTTCTGTAACTCCTTCCACATCTCCTTTGCAGTTGCACACTTGCGTATACGCACAATCTGATTATCATCTATACTGAGGGAGAGAGTGTTCTGTGGTTTCTGATCCTTTTCTAGCCAATCATGTAGTAATGGATGAGGCATAAGTTCCTGAGTATCTGTCCTCGTACCTTCTCCGCTGAGCAACATCTTCACCTTGAATTTCCAGGACTGGTAGTTTTGGTTAGTCAGGCATGGCATTGTGAATTTAACAGGATTGCTGTTAGTAGACATTTTCTGTGTTTCTCACGCTTCTCTCTGTTGCTCTGTGTAAATCGTCCTCTTGGTTAATCGTCCTCTGGGTTATTTGTCCTCTGGGTAAATCCTCTTCTGGCTAAATCCTCCTCTGGCTATATCCTCCTCTGGCTAAATCGTCCTCTGTGTTAATTGTCCTCGTCTGGGTAATTCCTCCTCTTGGTAAATTGTCCTCTCAGTGCTATTCCTGCTCTGGGCCCATAACCAATTGGCAGCAGATCGTACACGACACTCTTCTAGCGTGCAGGAACAGCGGATGTTTATTCAGCAACAATCAGGAACACAACATTCGCTTGATAAATCAGTAAGTCAACTCTGTATGGAACAAAGGCAAACTCACTATGATACAGTCACATGGTCAGCCTAAGGCTTCATGTTTTTATTTAAAACTAACTTTACCAACAGCATAACAAGCAGTCATAAAGATGTAGTTGTTGTATTAAATCTGCTCTGACAGCACAGAAGGTAACTTTGGGACCCTCCAGAGAAAATCATTCTTAGCATAACCTGCATAAAGGCCCAGGTATCACGTTTTAGAGTCATGTGACTTTGTTACCTTTTATCTCGTATAAAGTATTATGTTTGTATATATATTGCGACCTCACCCCATTGTCGTTTTGCTCCTCTTATGTTTGTATATGTATTGCAACCTCACTCCATTAATAAAGGCCCAGGTATTACGTTTTAGAGTCATGTGACCTTGTTACCTTTTATCTCGTATAAAGTATTATGTTTGTATATATATTGCGACCTCACCCCATTGTCGTTTTGCTCCTCCTCCAGTTTCCCTCGTCGATATTAATGTGAATGCCTCATGTTTCCGGAATGGCAGCGCGGAGGCCTTGTGCTGGGTTCGTAATGGTTCAGATCCTACGTTTACCTGGCTCCTGGATACAAAATCTCATCATGGAAGGTCCAATTCCTCACACAGCTGGGTGACCATTCCTTCACCGGTCAACGGAACCCTCCGCTGCGATGTCAAAAATAAGATCAGCAAATTAAGTAAAAATATGACGCTCTTCTGCCCAGGTGGGTAATAGCATTACCTTCCAACTTCCAACAGGCTGGCAAAGAGGGACAATTGTTAAAGAGGAACAAGACAAAGAAATTTCCCTTTCCCATGTGTTGTTCTTCCTTGTGGTGTCATCCCGAACTGGGATGCCCCGCTGTGTGTACACCCCCAGATTGCCCTATACACGTGCCTTCCTTCCTATCCCACAACGCAGACTTGAGCATGTGCGCTGATTGGCTGAGCCACTTGGCTCCCTTCAGCCCCACTGAAAGTTAAGTAGCCACCCAGCTGAGCAGCGCCACTAGCCGCATGCCCCGCCCACCTTGCAGCCGTGGCGTGCCCGCGCCGCCCATTCAGAAAAGCCGGGCGCAAGCATGAATAGAGGTGAGCATAGATGCAGCCAGAGCGCACGGATGCGGCAAGGGCTCCAGGGGAAGGTGAGTGAAACTGGCGGTCAGGGGGTTTCACACAGTAGGGCATCCCAATTCAGGATGCTCCAAGGAGTGGAACTTGGACAGCCCTGGAGTCTTTTAGACGTCAGAGGACCACACACTTTATCCTGAGTCTATATTGCATTCTATCTTTTGCTGTTGCTGCTATTTGAACCATTTGGATGGAGATGATTTTAACTTTTATATAATAAAGATGCGATTTTAATGACGTGCGGATCCACCACCTCTTTTTTCTGCTGCTAATTGTGGGGTTTTGGACTGCCCCAGATCGTGCACCCTATTGGACCAGAGTGCGGATATCTCTGTTGTTGTTTGTTCATACACAATAAATTGCACATACCCACAGTCCCACTCCTTGCCAGTAGATTGAATCTTACCTGCATCAGAGACCTCGTCTCTGCCATCCTCACGGCCCAAAGCCCAGGGTTCCTCTCCTTCGGAAGGAGGAGGAGTGCTAGTCCTCCACACGACCCCTTCATTAAAATGAATAGCGTGGGTGTGGCCAGTAATCATATGCTAGAGAGAAGCGGGGAGGCAGCAACGGGATGTGGTCTGACGCAGAGGTGTCAAGGACCGGATCTCCGAATAGCTACTCGGTTCTATGGGTGAGTATGTGCTGTTTAATATGTTTACCTGTAGAGACCCCAATACACTCAAAACAATTGGATACGCACTGCCTCAGTAACCCAAATTAGGTGCCAGCCTCGGGGACTCACTATTACAACTATAACACACCACGTGGGTATCTAGGGCTAACCCACCCCTCTGTCCACCTCAGAAAGGCTGCACGCTAGTAATCAATTAATGCAATTTATTGAAAAAAAGGATTCAAACATATATGACATATATTACACTTAAACCGGACCTTCAGCGTGATTTAATGAAAAGCCCAAATTCTTAAAAAACAATTCCCCAGCATCTAAAATTAATATATTTTACATTTTTAGTCACTAACTTATTATTCTTTCCCCCCACTGGGCTGCAACTCTGTTCTGGAATTTAGGATACGAGCGCCGCCATCTTGACTCAGAAGCATCACACTTACTGAGGAGAGGAGAGTGGGATAAGGTACAGGGGGGCGGGTTATAGCTGTGCTTTGCTCAGACAGAGCAGAGCTGGGGTCAGGAAAAGATCAGCAGTCCCAGAATGCAGAGCAGCACAGTCACTTCCTGTTTGCAGGCACTTCCTGTTTGCAGGCTACCTGATAAGATGGCGGCTTCCATAAGCCGCCATCTTGGATGTTTAAAGGCTCATAACATGCAGTAGATGCAGGTAGGATGATTTTTAATATGGACAATCTGTATGTACAGGGTGTGGGAAACATAAAGATAGACTCTTATTCAGAGTGAAGGTCCGCTTTAAGACAAAACATCTAATACATAACATGATAAAAACACATATTAAAAACCCAAGTGGGATGGACCTCCAGGGCTAACCAATTTGTATGTTACTCATAATCTTTGCACCAATATCAATTATTAATTAATACATTATTAATTCAATAAATATCTTCACATCCAAATTAAGTAATTTATGAAATGTTATAATACTAAGAATTAAAAAACATATACTGACCGACGCTTATGAGATAAAGTGCCAAGTGCATGTGCGGGTCTCATTCAATAATAAAAACCAAGTGAATTAATCTATCCAACCATATCTCATACCCCACTTACCTCCCCACTTACCTCCCCACTTTCCTCACCACTTTCCTCACCACTTGCCTCCCCACTTACCTCACCACTTTCCTCACCACTTTCCTCACCACTTTCCTCCCCACTTGCCTCCCCACTTACCTCACCACTTTCCTCACCACTTTCCTCCCCACTTACCTCACCACTTTCCTCCCCACTTTCCTCACCACTTTCCTCACCACTTACCTCACCACTTTCCTCCCCACTTACCTCACCACTTTCCTCCCCACTTACCTCACCACTTTCCTCACCACTTTCCTCACCACTTACCTCACCACTTTCCTCACCACTTACCTCACCACTTTCCTCCCCACTTACCTCACCACTTACCTCACCACTTACCTCACCACTTTCCTCCCCACTTACCTCACCACTTACCTCACCACTTACCTCACCACTTTCCTCCCCACTTACCTCACCACTTACCTCACCACTTTCCTCACCACTTTCCTCACCACTTTCCTCACCACTTACCTCACCACTTTCCTCCCCACTTTCCTCACCACTTTCCTCACCACTTACCTCCCCACTTACCTCCCCACTTACCTCACCACTTACCTCACCACTTGGGTTTTTAATATGTGTTTTTATCATGTTATGTATTAGATGTTATGTCTTAAGTGTAATATATGTCATATATGTTTTTTTCAATAAATTACATTAATTGATTTCTAGCGTGCAGCCTTTCTGAGGTGGACAGAGGGGTGGGTTAGCCTTAGATACCCACGTGGTGTGTTATACCTGTAGAGACCCTTTAAAGCTGTGTGTGACATTCCAGGGGCCACCATGCAGAGATCGTCACACTGGATTATGAGGGGGGCACTAGGGGCATCTGCACATAAGGCGCCACGCACAGCCGCTGGCAGCTCAATGCCGGGAACTGTTTTCTGCTGCCCAGAATGGCAAAGCAGGAATTCCCGAGCAGCAGCACCCGCACAAGGTTGGTACAAGGGACTCGATCTGACGTTCCAGTAAGTAGGCGGGGGCCAGACAACCACCAATCAGCTAAATGGTTGGATTTTATTTTATATTGTATTGGGGGCCTCCACCATATTTTATGCCCAGGGGCCTCCACCACACTTAATCCAGCCCTGCTCACACTCCAGGGGGGCAAGTCACTAAAATATGGGAACTCTTTCTGCCTTATATCAGAGAACCCTCCGTATGTTGCGAGATCCCTACAATTAACCGAATACCTTATAGTGGGTAGTAAATAACTAATTTGTATGTTAATGATACAGGTGCATTGCAAAGAAAAGTAGAATATAGTCAGGAATGTGTCTATTTTTAGTAATTCAGTTGAAAAACTGAAACTCATCTATTATATAATATATCAGAGTGAACTTTTTCATGTTAATGTTGATGATTATGTTACAATCAAGGAAAACCCAAAATTCATTATTTCAGAAAATTAGAATAATGAAAAAAAAGCGCTGCAAAGGCTTCCTAAGCATTTAAAAAGGTCCCTTAGTCTGGGTAAGTAGGCGACACATTAATGGAGAAGACTTGACAGATGTGCAGAAGGCATCACTGACACACTCCACAGGGAGGGGAAGCCACAAAAGGTCATTGCTAAACAAGCTGCTGATCACAGAGCTGGATCAATGGGTATTAATGGAAGGAAAAAGTGTGATAGAATGTGCACAAGCAGCCGGGATAACCACAGGCTAGATGGGATTGTTAAGAAAAGGCCATTACAAAATTTGGGGGAGATTCACAAGGAGTAGACGGCTGCTGGAGTCAGTACTTCAAGAGCCGCCACACACAGACATATCTAGCACATGGGTTACAAGTGTTGCATTCCATGTGTCAGGCCACTCATGGCCAATACATGATGGCAGAAGTGACTTACCTGGGCCAAGGAAAGAAAGAACCAGACTGGTGCTCAGTTGTCAAAGGTGATGTCTTCAGATGAAAGTAAATGTTGCATTTCATTTGAAATTCAAGGTCCTAGAGTCTGGAGGAAGAGTGTAGAGGTGCACAATCCAAGCTGCTGGAGGTCTAGTGTGAAGTTTCCACAATCATTGATGGTTTGGGGAGCCATGTGATCTGCTGGTGTTGGAGGAAGATGGAGAGGCACATCCTATCTCCTATCCATCCCTCAATGAGGGGGTGTGGCTTCACCCATCCCTCAATGATGGGGCGTGGCTTCATCCATCCCTCAAGGGGAGGTTTGGCTTCATCCATCCCCCAATGAGGGGGTGTGGCTTCATTGAAATATTGTCCCTCTTTGAGGTGTAACATGCAGATCTGCAACAATAAATGGTTCATTCGCCTATTCAAAGTTTTTCTATTGCTGTGGTGGTTACATCATATCTCCTATCATTCACCAATCCCTCAATGAGGGGGCGTGGCTTCATCCATCCCTCAATGAGGGGGCGTGGCATCATTTAAAAATGTAAAAACATTTCCCACCCTGAAAAGTTGTCAGCTATGTTGTTTTCTCGTCTCTGATTTCCCTTTATTACCCCTTCACACACATTTCTTATCTTGCATTTTCTCTTAGTCCTTCTCCATCTGCATTGTCCCCATCACTTTCCTCTCTGCACATTATTTTTTCTGTCCTATTTCTATCTCGTTTTCATCTTTATCTTCACTTACATCTTATTTCGATCTTTCTCTTACATCTAATTTGCATCTTTCTCTTACATCTCATTTGCATCTTTCTCTTACATCTCATTTGCATCTTTCTCTTACATCTCATTTGCATCTTTCTCTTACATCTCTTGTGTGGGTGGATTTGACTGACTTTGCTTTGTTTCCCAATTAGCTCCGGTGTCAGTCCCTCTAGTGAACGTCTCCTGCCTTCGGAATGGCAGCGCCGTCATATCCTGCAGGGTGACGAGTGGCACTGACCCGCGTTGGTTCCTAACGCTGAATGGAAAGTCTGTATTGGCCAACGTTAGTTCCTCGTGGATGGGGGTAAATTACACAGTGACCACAACGGGGACCTGGAATGTTTCCTGCACTGCCACCAACTGGCTGAATGTAAATCAGACAAGTCGTGTCAATGCTACTTGCTCCGGTGAGTGTCGGGGATTCGGTGGCTGCTATAGAGGTTGTACTTGTAAAGAAAGGCAGATCTTCACACACGGTGAAGGTCTATCCTTTCTATATGTCGACCCACCTCTAACATGGCATAGTGTTGCCTTAGGGGGTCTGTAGATACAAATGAGGCGGATATATTCACACCACACAATAGGAGATTGCAGATAAAAAAGAATTTATATATTGTATATACAGAAAACAAAAAACAAAACCAGATGCCAAATGATACACAGTGTGGTTATGCCAAAATATGTTAAAACAGGCACAATTTCAGCAAAAAAGGATACTGTTGGTTGCATAGAATAGGAGTATAGTCGACAGGATCATGGGACTCCTCAGAGAAAAGGAAAGTAACAATTAGCACTCTATTCATTAAATGTGTACATGACTAAAGTAAGGTAAATAACTTTTACCAGTATCGAGTATGAGGAGTTTCCACATTGGTCCTGAGGAATACTGCAGGATGTAGCATCTGGCCAGGATTTAGTCAAAGCAAAATATACAGTAATCAGTGATGCACTTAAATAGGCTTTTAGTTCCTGGTCAGATTGTCTATCATCCTACCAGAAGCATTCTGAGTATATATACAAACAAACCAAACAGTATGAATCATGGCGTGCATCATAAAAACACATATGAAGATTGCATAGGAATAATAGAGTAACAATGGCATAACAATTACCCCAGTGTAAAGAGACAAAAGATCGCAGTAACCGTGCCTACGTTTCGGGACCACCAGCCCCTTTCTCAAGGCTGCGATATCTGTACAATAGCGAAATCAAGATTATATACCTGTGGCTTCTCCCCCCCTGGCCGGCCAGTGTGGTGCTTCCTGGCACGCTCAGAGAGCGCTTCCCGGGGCATCACTTCCGGCGGTGAGGTCCCGACTTGCGTCACATCCGGGACTGGATGGCAGTGCGTGATGCTGCCATCCATCACTCAGTGACACAGGCGCACGGGGCCCCACACGTCGGACAGCTGCTGTTTACTTTTTTGTACAAGCTTTATTAGTTTAAACAAGACAGACGCGCACAAGCTGGAGCAGCGTCGTTGCTGTGTTGTCGGTAGTTCTCTTTGTGTAATGGATCAAACCAAATGCTTGCAGCTGTGGGGGAGAGTCCATTGAAGGGAGAAGTCGAGTTCTGAGGGAAGAACAAATTAAAAGTTATAATATATAAAAACAATGATCCAGTCTCTGCCTGTCATTTTTCTATGAACTTGTGCATGTTATGCTCTGTATAAATACCAATGACCAGTAAGTCTCAGAGCGCGAGAATCCACCGCTAGTAGATTGTATTTATGAACTGTCAAAATTAAGTTACTGCCTATAAAGACTACAGTGTATTGGAGATAGGGGAAACTTGATTCTTGATGAGTAGGGGTGATTCTAGTAAATCTGGGTGTCCAATAAGGATGAGTCTATTAAGTGTACTGAGATATATAGATCCCTCTGCCATAATCAAATCCATATAACGTATGTAATGGATCTACTTCCATCCTAACATAGTTCCAAATGAAAACCCATATTAAGATCAGATACTAGGGTGCTAGCTTATTACCTTTGAGTAAGCCGGTAACTATAGATGTATCAAGATGTCAGGTCCTGGTGTGGCCAAATAGTAGAGGATCCTTATAATTCCTCAAGCCTGGAGCAAATGGATATCCAAGGGCTGGGAGACAGAGGGTGACCAGATTGGCTAGTGAAGAAAACTAAGATATTAATACACAGAAAGGGTGTATAGTCATCCTCCACATTAGGTCTCCTAGATGTCTGTGTCTGCTATTTGTCTATGTAATGGGGACGAAATGTAAATTTATAGAAAAGGTGTGTAATAAACTTCCTCGTTAAGTCCCATAGGTGCCTGTGTCTGCAGTGTGTGCATCCAGAAGAGTTCCCTACGTAATAAGGTTAGATTTCTGTCACCTCCTCTAGGTGGTGGTTTGACTTGCTCTATTGCCTGGAAACGTAGTTGGGACACTTGGTGTCCTGCTGCTCGAAAATGTCTGGCAATGGGTGAATCTAGGTCAGATCTGCGTATAGAGCTGCGGTGTTCACAGATGCGAGTTCGTACTTCTCTAGTAGTTTTCCCTATGTAGGCGAGTCCACATGGGCATTTGATGAGATAAACTACAAAGTTGGAACTGCAGTTGAGAAATGTCTTAATCGGAAACAACCTGCCTGTCATGGGATGGGAGAAATTATTGCTCTTAATGACAAAACCGCACTGGGCTCAGTGTCCACAGGGATGCATCCCTTTCACTGGAGGTAAGGAAGTAAGCCAATTGCTAGAACTGCTATTTGTGTCAGTCATGGCTGTCTCCGCCTTGATAAGTCTGTCCCTCAGATATTTTGGACGCTTTCTAACAAAAAGTGGAGGAGTGCTGAAGGTGTCACCTAGATGGTCGTCACATGCTAAAATGTGCCAATGTTTCTTTATGACTCGTTCTATATATGGGGTCATACGAGAGTATGTTAGGATTACTGGAAACCGATTGTCAGTCTGTTTAGGTCTATGCTGAAGGAGTCGTGAACGTGTTTGGGAGAACGCCTTCATTTTTGCTGTTTCTAGAAGGGGTTGTGGATATCCCCTCTCCATGAATTCACGTGTGAGAATGTCTGCACGTTCTAAATAGGTAGTGTCTTCAGAGATAATCCTTCTAAGTCTAATGTATTGGCTGTATGGAAGACTTTCCTTCATCTTTGTTGGGTGAAAGCTCTCATAGTGGAGAAAAGTGTTGCGATCTGTTTCTTTCCTGTACAGATCTGTCTTAATGTAATTGTTTTCAATGGACACTAGTACATCCAAGAAGTGTACACTGTGACTACTGTGTTCTAAAGTGAATTCTATGGTTGGTTCAGCTGTATTCAACCAGGAGGTAAATTGTAGTAGTGTCTCTAGTGGCCCATTCCAGATAAAGAAGATGTCGTCTATAAATCTGACCCAGTAGAGTACCCGGGTCAAGAAGTCATGGTCTGTATACACATGCTGGACCTCAAACTGGTTCATGTACAGATTAGCATATGACGGAGCCACGTTCGAGCCCATGGCCGTCCCCTGAAGTTGTAGATAGAATTGCCTATCATATCGAAAGTAGTTTCTAGTCAAGACCAGTCTGAGAAGATCTATGCAGAGTTGATTAAATTCTCGGGGGTTATCGGTGTCCTCAAGTGCTTGTGTGACTGCTGTTATGCCCGCTGTGTGTGGTATGGATGTGTACAGAGAAGATACATACATACTACACAGTAAGATGTGGTCTGGAAGCTGGCCCAGGTTGCATATTTTACTAAGGAAGTCACCAATGTCCAACAGATATGAACGGGTGGATGTGACTATGGGTTGTAAAATTTTATCCAGAAAAGTTGCAACATTTTGAAAAACTGACTCTGTCCACTATCGGGCGTCCTGGTGGGTGTGTGGGGTGCTTGTGTATTTTGGGTAGTATATAAAAGACCGGTGTTATGGGTGTATTGTACACATATACTCATAGAGTATTGTGTCTATAACAGAGTCAAGTTCCCGCTTAAGTAGGGTGTCCAATTCAATTTTGATGGAGGGTAAAGGGTCACCGTCCAGCCTCTCATACACTTGTCTGTCATTAAGTTGGGTCATGATCGTTGCATGGTAATAGGATTTGTCAAGGACTACAGTGGCACCCCCTTTATCTGCTGGTTTAATGATAATAGAGGAGTCTTGGGTAAGTGACTCGAGTGCCTGCTGTTCAGCCCTGGAGAAATTGTTATTAAGGCCGTACCTTTGCTTGGGGGAGGTCCACTGTAGCCCCTGCACTTCGCTTTGTACCATTTTAATGAATGTCTCTACTGATGCTGGAGAGGATGGTGGTACCCACCTGCTCTTGGGTTTACACTTGGATAGGTCTTGTCCCGTCGTATTAGAGTTGTTGTCAGATCTGTGAGAAGGTGTTGGAGATGCTATGGAGGTAGCAAAGAAAGATTTTAATTTGATGGTTCTGAAAAATCTATACAATTCGATATTAGTAACAATTGGATCCCCTGAAAAAATAGGAACAAATCCCAGCCCCTTATTAAGTACCTGTACTTCTTTGGGGGTCAAGGGTCTGCTTGACAGATTGACTACTAAGTCCTCCGTTGCACTTGGCTCCGGATGGTCATCTGACTTGCGTTTCCTCGTGCCCCTCCTTGTCTTCTTCTGCCCCTCGCGGTGCGTGTATGTCTGGGTTATGTCTAAAAAAGGAGGCCTCTGGGAGTCACTGCTGCTACTGGAGTCACTGTCAGCTGGTGGGGGTCTGTATGTATTAGATCTTCTTGCTCGGCGACTTCCCTCCAGGTGTACACCTGATCCTCCTTGTAGTCTTGTGTATCACGTCTAAATTTATTGAGTTTAAATTTAGAGTCTCTGTCTCATACTGTGTTAATTGTGCATTGAACTCTTCCAGATATGTTTTTAATTCTGGAAGGTTAATGTGCTGTTCTAGCTGTGTGTATGCTTCTTTAGTTGATGATTCTATGTCACTAATCTGGGACTGGATTCCCTCAATGGTGAGAGCTATCAAATCCAGACTGCATTTATTGAGTATTCTAAACCATTTGGAGCAAAATTCCTCATTTCCCCGGCAAAATGTTGGGCGAATGGCTAGACGCAATCCCCTTGGGATTCTCTTTGCTCTCAAATATTCTACCAAAGTTTGTGAATGCAATTGGTATTGAATTCGTTTTTTATTTGTGGATTCATATTGCCTCTTAAGAGCTATGTGGTCATTGGAAAAAGGGCTTAATGCATTACCATACTTAGAGATTAATAGATCATGACCCCTTAGGGGGTCTGGAAATGGCTGGTCCATCCACACTGCATAGTCACCTTATGCTGAGGATTAAGCCCATCCCACTATCTACATAGGACCCAGCGCTCCCACCACACCACAGGGTTCATTTAAAACATAGTTTTATTGCAAAACATCTTTAAAACAGAGATCCTTGTGGATCCATGAGTATTACAATTCTTCCTACAATCATATGTAGATCATACAATTTACATAAAATAAATAATAAATCAATATTGATATGACCAGAGGATGCACTCTAAACGTCCTTGGACAGCAATTATATGGCTATTCTCTTAGTCAGGGATCGCCGGACACCCTTCTTGCATAAGCCAACAATCCCCAATCTCCACCGCCTCTTGTGCCTATAGACTATAGCTTGCTGGAGACACGGGTTATGCCTCTCCAGACTCGGTTGCCCCCAGGACTTACTGGCGCAAAGATTGCTGGCTTATGGAGAAGAAGGATGAACAGCGGGGTATCCCAAATCAGGAGTGCGAGCGAGTCCAGAAACGTCAAAACCAAGGGGTAAGGCAGATAATAGTCGAGACAAACGAGGGGTCATACAAGCCGGGTGGTCACAGAGCAGCAGTATCCAAGGGGTAAGCAGAAGCAAGGTCAGACAGGCAGAAGGTCGGTGCGGGCAGCGGACAGGAGTGGTCAAAGACGGAGCCGGATCAAAACACTAAGATGTAATTCCAACAGCACACCCAAGCTAGAAATGGCTATAATGGGCACTGGTGGTCCAGGCAGGAACATATTTAAAGGGTAACTGGCCAATGGGAAGGGGAAATGTACTGATTGGTGCAACTTGTGATTGGTGCAACTTGAGATCATGTTCCTGATAGCCACCCCAGGGACTGGACCGCCCAGTCCCTGGTCTCATCAGAGCCGAGGACCCACCGGACCAGCATAGGTCCTTTTGCCCCCGGCGAATGCGCTGGGAGCAGCGCCGCCGGAGAGCATAACCTGAACGAGCACCTGACTGAGCGTCGGGCGTGCGCCCCGAGCAAGAAGGAGAGGACGCCGCGCCCGGGGAGGGGGAGGAGCCGCCACAGTGCTCGGGGACCCCAGCCGCCGCCGGTGCTGAGAGGGCGGCGGAGGCCAAAGCAAGACAAGAGGGTGTACAGGAGGAGGCGGCTGGCGGAGACCGCGTGGAGGCAACACAGGGCCGGCCCCCAGGTAAGGGCAAACATGTTTCGCCAAAAGGCTTCTTCAGTGCCCTGATTTTACAAAGTGCGGCGGATGTCGGCACTGAAGTCGCACGGCTCTGCTTTTGGGGAGGGGATTTCCCGACCAGACGGGGAGTTTGGGCACCGGATGCGCGTGGCGTGGCGTGCCAATGTCATTGTGGACCTGCAGCAACATTGCAATCTTGAAAGGAGCTGAAAAGACCATCCAGGTTAACTACAGCTAAAACTCTATTTGATTACTACGCAGAGCCTGCGATATATACACACACTTAATTGGATGTGTCTGAAGCACAACCTGAATAACAAGGGTCAGCTAATAGAACCACCCAGATTCTTGATATACGGCAAACGTAGCGGGACAGGGTCTCCATTTCTCCCAGAATCAAAAAATTGGACCCGCACTGTGTAAAATCAGGGCACTAAAGAAGCCTTTTGGCGAAACATGTTTGCCCTTACCAATCGCCACACTAGTAAGAGAACCTAGCTTTGCCATATAATTGCTGTCCAATGACGTTTAGAGTGCCTCCTCGGGTCATATCAATATTGATTTATTTGATGTAAATTGTATGATCTACATATGATTGTAAGATGAATTGTAATATGGATGGATCCGCAAGGATCTCTGTTTTTAAGATGTTTTGCAATAAAACTATGTTTTACATTAACCCTGTGGTGTGGTGGGAGCGCTGGGTCCTATGTAGATAGGGGGATTGGTATAGAGGTTGCCATTGTGTCCACATATTGTGATCTCATATGAAGTGAGTCCCCTGAAAAGTGCATCACGGGCTTCAGAGACGCTCCATGATTCAGCTCTGACAAAACAAAGAAATGCTCCACCTGTTATATTACCTGTATTGTGTGCGAGATGCATGAGAAAGAAGAGCTGGCGAAAAGATTGCTCCACCTTCCCCGAAAATGGGGAGCGCCGCGTTTATTATCTTTATTAATGAAAATCAATCAATACACTCAGTACATTTAAAACAACATATAACACAAAGCACATATTAAATTCAGAGTATCCCTATAAACTTCACATGTTACAATACACCATCCCCTCGATTCAAAATGCAAAAGTTAATTGATTTCGGATCGGGAATCGTAAGTTTTGGTGGGTGTTAGTCATTTTTTCCTTTTTTTTTTGGCCATTCCGACTCGCGCGAACGTTCGAACGCATTCGTATATGCTCTTTCGGAAGTTTCCCGAACCAAATCGGAAGATTTCTGAACAAAATCGGATAATTTCCGTCCGTACGGAAAACTTCCGTTAATCGGATGTGTTTCCGTGTGATACAGAGAGCTGATTACCACCCTAAAAATACGTTTGATCGCAAATCCACTTCCGACACCTTTGAGGAGTCGGATTGCTATTGTTGAACATGTTTTGTGGCTGTTTATCTCATCTTTGGTCAGATGCATCACACTTACTAAGGAGAGGAGAGCGGGATAAAGTGCAGGGTGCCGGTTACAGCTGTATTTTGCTCAGACACAGCAGAGCTGGGGGCCCGAAACGGTCAGAAATCCCAGAATGCAGAGCAACACAGTCACAAGGCCCTTTCTGTTTGCAGGCTGCCTGATATTACCTGACCCGCCATCTTGGCTGTTTCTAGGCTCATAACATGCAGAAGTTGCTGGGTGTTTTTTAAATTTGGAGAGCAATCAGTATGTACAGGGTGTGGGTAACAACACAAAAAATTACAAGTTGTACCATTTGAAGGCAAAAATTAAAAAAAAAAACACAAGAAAAAAATGACATCTTACAGACATGGAAGATGTAAGAAAGCGCAAAGTAATTTAGCTAAGCATTGTAGAAGAAGTGATTGAGCCAAATATGTAGGCAGCACTTTAATGAGTTAAGGTTGTAGTGTGCAGGCGCAAGATCATAAGGATTTAAGTCCGGACAAAAAAAAGGAAAGGGCAAAATCCAAATCCGACATTGAAACCTGAGAAATGAAACGGAAAAGTCAGGATGGAAACTGACATTGGTCTGATTCGCTAACTGCAATTCGAACGGACGGACATTTTACGATAGGAAACGGATGAGCTTTTAGAATCGATCGCAAGTTCATGCGAGTGCGCGAACGTGCGGGAAAAATAGGATGATCGGCACCAAAATCAAAGCTGTAACATGTTTCTTTGAATCGACCCTCATGATTTATGAAATAATTTTATAATTATAGATGGGGGAACCTCTAAAGAAATTATTTTTATTTCATTGTTATAGGAGGGCACTTGGCTGTTAATGCACAAAAAGATCTCCCTTTGAGAAGATTAGTAATTAAACTGGACCTTCAGCATCATTTAATGAAAAGCCCAAACCCTTATAAAACGATTCCCCAGCATCTAAAATTAATATATTTTAAGTTTTTAGTCACTTACTTATTATTCTTTCCCCCACTGGGCTGCAACTCTGTTCAGGACACTAGGATACGGGCGCCGCCATCTTGCCTCAGAAGCATCACATACTGAGGAGAGGAGAGCAGGATAAAGTACAGGGGGTGATTTTTAATGTGGGCAATCTGTATGTACAGGGTGTGGGAAACATATAAGATAGGCTCTTATTCAAGGTGAAGGTCCGGATTAATGTGAGCAATCTGTATGTACAGGGTGTGGGAAACATATAAGATAGGCTCTTATTCAAGGTGAAGGTCCGGATTAATGTGAGCAATCTGTATGTACAGGGTGTGGGAAACATATAAGATGGGCTCTTATTCAGAGTGAAGGTCCGGATTAATGTGAGCAATCTGTATGTACAGGGTGTGGGAAACATATAAGATAGGCTCTTATTCAAGGTGAAGGTCCGCTTTAATTATTAAACCCACCCCTAAAGAGAAAAAGTGCATAAATAGTCAATAAAAAATACCATAACATATATATATATATATGTTGCCAACAGAAGTGAAAATACAAATAGTCTACACAATCCTGTGCTAAGTGATCAGTAAATCGAAACAAATATTTCTAAACAAAATCACACACTGTGTCCAGTTATTTATATAGTGTCACTATACTCCATGGAGCTTTAAAAACGATTTACCGGCAACTGCAATATGGATGATGCAAATACAGAGCACAATCCAGACAACAAATGTAATGTAAAGCAAAGAATATGGTGCAATTCATATCCAGTTAGATCATATGTCCAAACTTTTCAGGGTGGGAAATAGGGTCATTTGTTAAATGAAGCCACGCCCCCCTCATTCAGGGATGTACGAAGCCACGCCTCCTCATTGAGGGATGGATGAAGCCACACCCCTCATTCAGGGATGGATGAAGCCACGCCCCCTCATTGAGGGATAGATAGGATGTAACAGTTACAACAATAGAAACACTTTGAATATGCAAATGAATCATTTATTGCTGCAAATGAATAATTTATTGACGCAGATCCACATGTTACACCTCAAACAGGGAGAGTATGTAATTGGAGCCACGTCCACTAATTAGGGGATGTATGAGGCCACGCCCCCTCCTTCAGGGATGTATGAAGACACACCCCCTTATTCAGGGATGTATGAAGCCACGCCCCCTCATTGGGGGATGGATGAAGCCACACACCCTCATTCAGGGATGTATGAAGCCACGCCCCCTCATTGAGGGATGATGAAGCTACGCCCCCTCATTGAGGGATGATGAAGCCACGCCCCCTCATTGAGGGATGATAAAGCCACGCCCCCTCATTGAGGGATGGATGAAGCCACGCCCCCTCATTGAGGGATGGATAGAAGATAGGATGTAACAGTTACGACAATAGAAACACTTTGAATAAATGAAATGAATCATTTATTGCTGCAGATCTGCATGTTACACCTCAAAGAGGGACAAATGGGAACAACGAGGGACAGGGGGCCATGGACTCCAAAGAGGGACAGTCCCTCCAAATCAGGGACACTTTGGAGGTATGAGTTAGATAATAAATTAGGAGCACAGACTCGGCCCTTTTGTACCTGGATGAATTAATATTACTTTCACATTGTTTTTATCATTTGTCACATTTTCCAATGGAGAAATCACAGACATAGTGGTATCTGGTCTCTTTCTGTCACATTCATACTGCAGAGCTGTTATGGTCTGTTTAGCAACAGACATTTCTCAGGAAATTCATCTGCCTTTAGATCATTTCCTTTATATTTGGGCGTCAACAGCCTATGGTTATGCTCATAGAAATGATTCTAATACGTATCTGGAACAATAACTCTATATATATATATATATATATATATATATATATATATATATATATATACAATAACTATATGTCCAGAGTCAGTGCACTTTGATTGGTCCAACAGAAAGCAAAGCAAACTATAATCATACTCCATAATATTAAACCAAAGAGGGGACCCCACACTCCCCTCACAAAAACCAGGACATTAACAGCACCACCAAATTGTCTTTGAGAGTAATGAAAACACAATTTATTTAATCACAAACTGTCACATAGTACAGACATTTAAAACACCGTTATATCAACAGTGCAAAAAACGTATATGTGCAACCAATGCAATAAAGTGCTAACAAATTATTAACCTGAACCTAATCTAATAGGACAGCCAAGTGTGGAAACAAGGAAACCAATCAAAAAACATAACCATAATGTCAATGCCAATGTGTATAATTACCCACAGGTTACCAGCAGACCCACGTGACACCCCTTGCCCCAGGCCAACGCGTTTCGTAACGGCGCAATACCGTTACTTCCTCTGGGCAAAAGGACCCTTTAATTATGTAATTAAGTAAAGGGTTTTATATATTATGAAATTTGTGGGATCTTAATTTGTGTAGTATGTTTGTTTGATGGGAGGTTTAGCTGGCCGACAGTGCCCCCCGGTGGCCATGAGATGTATTTTTAATTGTGTTTTAAATGTCTGTAGTATGTGACAGTTTGTGATTAAATAAATTGTATTTTCATTACTCTTGAAGAGACTTTGGTGGTGCTGTTAATGTTCTGGTTTTTGTGAGGGGAGTGTGAGGTCCCCTATTTGGTTTAGTTGTGTTCATTACCAGTTTAGCAACACCTTATTTATTAGCTGGTGCGGCCTTTGTTTGGTACTAGTGTTAGACATACTCCATAATATGAGTGGATAGATGGTGCCTGTGGTGGGGAGGGGGTGATGTTGTGGTGCAAACCCTAAACAGCTGGTGGATGTCTTGACAATTTGTGGTTCATTTTAATGAAAGTCAGTAGTTCAAGATGTTGCAGAGTGTGAGAGCCGTGCCGTGTCGTTATCCAGAGAGACAATAGTGGTATAACTGGCTTTACTAGAACATGAATGTAGTAAGAGAAGGTCACCTTGCATGGTAAATAACACAGACAGGCAGAAGAAAGGAAGTACCATAGAGCAACTGGAAGTGCAGGAAATAACAACACAGCAGTAAAATGCATAGAAACTACAGTTAAGCACTGGTCACAGCGCCATGTAGTCGTCAGGGATTTCTCAACGATTGTAGTAAATGACCAGAAATTGAGACTGAGAGACAGAGGCGGATATGCGTCAAACAGTGTTTAATAGTAACAAACAATGAAAAGAGTACACACCAACCAGGCTGCTATACACATATATACACATGGAAACCTAAATATACTGCAATGACTAAACAGGAATACATGTGATCACAGCTGTGCAGATACATAGATAAACCGGAAAACATGAAACACTCAGATTGCTGTACATATATATACGTCAAGTCAGAAAACATACATGCAAAGGAGTCCAAGGAAAGTCCAAAGTCCAAAGACTGATACAAAGCTTAGACAGGGAACGAACACAATGGTTGTGGCTGTGGCTGTGACCAGAGTCCTGGTTTCAGAGAACTGGGTTTGGAGATGTGGGTTCCGAGTCCTGGGTACAGAGATCTGGTTACAGAGTTCTGGTTGAATTCAATGCTGATCCACTGCCTGAATGAGTGGATCAGCTTATATAGAAACATAGAAGGTTGGCGGCAGAAGGAGACCATACGGTCCACCTAGTCTCTGCCCTTATGTACATACTGTATGTACTCTTTATCTCATGGGAGCTTATCCCAGACATTTAAATTCAGTGACTGTTGATTTTTCAACTACCTCTGCTGGAAGTTTGCTCCAAGCATCTACTACTCTTTCTGTAAAATAATATTTTCTAACATTGCTCCTGATCTTCCACCTACTAGCTTCAGGTTGGCCCCCTTGTTCTATCATTAAGTTTCTTCTTATAAACACTTCCCTCCTGAAACTTATTCCCTCCTGTCACATATATGAAGGTCTCCATCATGTCCCCTCTCTCTGTTCTTTCCTCCAGACTGTACATATTAAGTTCTTTAAGTCTCTCCTGATAAGTTTTAAGTTTAAGTCCTTCCACCATTTTTGTTGCCGGCCTTTGGACACGTTCTATTTGAATAATGTCTTTTTGCAGGGGAGGTCTCCAGAACTGCACACAGTATTCTAGCTGTGGCCTTACCAGGGCTCTATACAGCGGCATCACAACCTCCCTCTTCCTACTGGTGATGCCTCGAGCTATGCAGCCGAGAAGTCACAGGTGCTGGCTGATTACCGGCACCTCTGCAGGACAGAGCCATCTGCTGGTGGAGCGGCATATGGCAGGGGAAAGTTCCAGAAAGGGAGCCAGCCGGAAGCAGTACAAAACAGAGGCATGGTCCGAAGCTGTGGAGGAACTCCAGACCTGACAGTAGTGTTATAACTTTTCATAGCTGTAAATGGCAGTAAATCTAGCAATGGACACTAATCACATGTAAAGACAAGCAGAAGCTGTTGCAAAGTATTGTATCTCCAACACAAGAGAACCGGGTCTTCTTACTTTTGCATGACAATATCAACAAGGACTAATAGGTAGAGATGGCATGTGATCAGACAAGCTAGGGTCAGAAACAGGCTCGGTATGGAGATGTGATGAGGCGTAGCTGGGTCTGTAACAGGACTTGGCACAGAGACGCGGTTATGCAAGACAGAGCCAACAACAGGCTTAACACAGACACGTGGGGGTCAATTCACCACCAGGTGAGAAAACTTTTTTAGGCGTTTGTAGTGCTACAGTCACATGTTTTAATATTTGCACAGTACCCAGTCCAAGGACAGATAGCATTACCCATCTACCCTTGCAGTAGGCGGAGCTATGCAAATCATCTCTTTACGTCTCTGTGCCATCCAAGGCCCTTAGAAACACGTGTCCACTAGTTGAATGGATCTTGCTGTGTAAAATGTAAAGCTAATCCTTGGCATTGCACCCTTAGCGTTTCTAAGGGCCTTGGATGGCACAGAGACGTAAATAGATGATTTGCATAGCTCCGCCTACTGCGAGGGTAGATGGGTAATGCTATCTGTCCTTGGACTAGATGCTGTGCAAATACTTTCCGTTCTAGGAAAGCCACTCTTTTCCTTTACCTAAGTAGAGGGTTTTTTGGTCTCTTTAGCCCCGTCCCCAATATTAAGCCTAACATGGGTCTCTCCACATACTGGCTTGAGACTATATATATAATTTATATATATATATTGATCTATTTTAAAAAATATGTATAAATTTGTTCACATGATTTGGCTTTCTACAAAATGACCGAAGACCGTGTATTCCAAGATGGCTGAAACCATGCGGCTTGTTTCCTTTGTGTATATGTGTCTATCTGGGATTGGATAGTAGGATAAAGGCTAATAGGTTGAATACAAGGCAATCACCCATTGGATGATTTGTGGGACCTGTTATTGGATAGTAGGATAAAGGCTAATAGGTCGAATACAAGGCAATTTACATACTGTCCCTCTTTTGAGCCCATGTCCCCCTGTCCCTCGTTGTTCTCATTTGTCCCTCTTTGAGGTGTAACATGCAGATCTGCAGCAATAAATGATTCATTTGCCTATTCAAAGTGTTTCTATTGTTATAACTGTTACATCCTATCTCCTATCATCCCTCAATGAGGGGGCGTGGCTTCCTCATCCCTCAATGAAGGGGCGTGGCTTCATCCATCCCTCAATGAGGGGGCGTGGTCTAATTTAACAATTGTCCCTCTTTCCCACCCTGAAAAGTTGGTAGGTATGAGGTTGGTGTAATTGCACTACGAGGACACGGAAAACATACGGGATTAAGCGCCATCATTACACAGAGAACCCTAAAACCTTTGGGTACAGACAATTTGCTATAAAAATAACCAAGGATAAACCTTCCAGACAGGGGAACTATGGGGTGCGGGAGAATAGAAATCTCCTTTGCAATACAGAATATATTATATAGGAGAAGTTTGGGTGCTCTGTGGAGCGTTGGGCACATGGAACACGTTTGCTGCTTTATCTCTCTTTAACCCTTCTATGTAAAATTACAGGTAAAATTTACCTGCCTGCCCCCCCCCCCCCCCCCCCACTAGCAGACCAAAAAAAAACACTCACCTGACCCTTCAGTCGATCCGGCCAAGTCTCGTCTTCACCAGCAGGCCTGTGTTTGGTGTTCCAAGGGGCGGAACCAGTGTGTCCGCGTCACTTCCGCCTGACGAACGCTATGCAGTATTTAAAGAGCTTTTGGCACCCAGGTGAAGTGGTGGAGGACCACGCAGCGCGTCGGTGAGGTAAGTGGGGAGGACAGGGGGCGTTTTTATTGTTTCTATCGTTATTACAACTTTGGCATATGTTGATCCATATAGGTGACGCTAAACAGATATATAGGATCACAGCATAGGCTCAGTACTATGCTTATTGCACTTAGGCACTTGGCACTTTATTTTCACTTTATATTGCTAGTTTGCACAAAGTTTTTGATAGTAGTATTGATGGTTTAAATCTATTAGATTGAGTTGCACTGAGAATATTTGAGACATTAGTTCACTTTTTTCTGTATTGCAAGTAGGGTTGCACAAGCACTTAGCACCTTATCTACTAAGCGTCAGCTAATTTATGTTTATATATTTTTGAGCCAACTAACATATGTAATTTAATTGATTCTGGTGCAAATATTATTATCAGTGTCTAAATTGGTTAGCCCTGGAGTTCCTCCCCACTTGGGTTTTTAATATGTGTTTTTGTGTATGTTATATATGTATAAATCCTTAAATAATAAATTATACTAATTAAGAATTAGTGTGCAGCCTTGTCTATGAGGATGAAGGAGGATGAAGTGGTGGGTTAGCCCTGGAATCCCACCAATTGTTTAGTAGTTCACCAGCGGGCCTCGATACCCCCCCCCCCCCCAGGCTCCTCCAGCTTCAGGAGAGGGCCTGGAATAGGCCTCCCTGCTTCAGACACCACCTGCATTTACATAAAAAGGACATATCACCTCCATGTGCGATCCCTCCCACCGTGTCTCCTCTACACCGGGGGGCTTCAATCCCCCTCCCCCTGGGGTCTTCAGGAGAGGGCCCGACAGACCCCCTGCTCCCACATGCGCCGTTGATGCCACCATCTTCACCAATAGCCCCTAGTGATGTTATCCCGCTTCCGGCCTGACAGTTGTCAGATGCTGTGATCGTTGGAGAGAAGTGTGGAGGGGCATGAGATCTTCTGATCCTCTGCATCCCCCGCCCCACGAATCACCACGTCTGTCATCAAGATCAGTGAGGGACACAGAAGCTGGCAATTGGAGGTAATATTATTAATATAGTATATTTTCTTCTCTATGTGTGGTGTCTTTTTTTTTTTTACAGTTAGCCCTTTGTGAACTTTGGTACCCCTATACCAGTTCACAAGGCTTGGGGGTCTGCCCTGGGGGGGGCAGAAGAGCCTGGTGGCCATGAAGGCTGGGCAGGCTTGTAGCCTTGCAGGGTGGGGGGGCCACCAGAGCTTGCCCTTGTGCCCTGTTTTACAAGCCCTGCATAGCTGGGTAGCGGGGATAGCCCCAGGCTGGTTATGCTGGATAGGGGGGACCCCACGCAATTTTGGGGGGGATTTTTAAGTGTTTCTAGCTTTTAAAAATGCACCCGCCTTCCCCCAGGGGCAACAGGACCCCACACCAATGTTTTTTTATTTAACCCTTCATAGTGTGCCTAGTTTTTTCTTTTTAACGCATAGATGGCCATTGTATGCTTGTGCACACATAGGAGCTTGAGGTGTGTACTTCCAGAGAATATATAGTGTGGTGGAATATCACAAGCCTGGTACACCTAGAAAGCTTGAGGTGTGTACTTGCAGAGAATATATAGTGTGGGGGGGATATCACAAGCCTGGTACACCTAGAAAGCTTGAGGTGTGTACTTGCAGAGAATATATAGTGTGTGTGGGGATATCACAAGCCTGGTACACCTAGAAAGCTTGAGGTGTGTACTTGCAGAGAATATATAGTTTGGGGGGGATATCACAAGCCTGGTACACCTAGAAAGCTTGAGGTGTGTACTTGCAGAGAATATATAGTGTGGGGGGGGGGGGGATATCACAAGCCTGGTACACCTAGAAAACTTGAGGTGAGTAGTTCCAGAGAATATATAGTGTGTGTGGGGATATCACAAGCCTGGTACTCCTAGAAAGCTTGGGGTGATATCAGAAGCCTGGTATGCCAAGAAAGCTTGAGGTGTGTACTTCCAGAGAATATATAGTGTGTGGGGGGATATCACAAGCCTGGTACACCTAGAAAGCTTGAGGTGTGTACTTCCAAAGAATATATAGTGTGATTGGGAATATCACAAGCCTGGTAAACCTAGAAAGCTTGAGATGTGTACTTCCAGAGAATATATATAGTGTGTGTGGGGGGATATCACAAGCCTGGTACACCTGCAAAGCTTGAAGTGTGTACTTCCAGAGAATAATATAGTTTGTGGGGGAATATCAAAAGCCTGGTACACCTGCAAAGCTTGAGGTGTGTACTTCCAGAGAACATATAGTGTGGGGGAATATCACAAGCCTGATACACCTAGAAAGCTTGAGGTGTGTACTTCCAGAGAAGATATAGTGTGTGGGGGATATAACAAGCCTGATACACCTAGAAAGCTTGAAGTGAGTACTTCCAGAGAATATATAGTGTGTGGGGGGATATAACAAGCCTGATATACCTAGAAAGCTTTTTTTTATTACAAAAAACACTAAAAATTGTAAAAAAAAAAAAAAATCAGCCCTTATAGCCTATAGCACAAATTCGGTGCATTTTTCAAAAATTAATAGGAAAAAAGTGTTGCCCCCCCCCATCTGTATGTATCTGTGTGGAAATCTGGAAAACCTGTCCCATTGTTGGCTCTTGAGGAGGTGGGTTGGGAAACGCTGACCTGCATCCCCCTGACCTGCTGCATCCAGGGCATGTGCCCCCCCCATGCTCCCCCTAGCTATGCCCTTGGTTGGACCCATTTCATTGGATGAAGAAGATGTTGGAGAAGTTCCTTCTTGTGAGTCACTGACACGTTGCGTCTTCTCTTCTCTAGGTGGCGCTGCGTGCCGCTCCTGTGTGCAGATGTCCATAATCGGGGGCTCGGCGGTGCTGATAGTGGCATTTCCCTTCTACGTCTACGCCTATTGGCGCGTCCTGCGTGACCTGAAGAAGAGGACCTAGACCCCGCGCACTGGGCTTCTCGTCACATGACGGCCATGAAGATGGCGAGTCCTCCCACCACCACGGACACCACCCACTCTCATTGTCATATTCATATGATCGGAGCCCCATTTATAAGTGGCCGTACCTCACGTTTTACAGAGAGATGATCCCCTGGCCGTACCCCACTTCTTACAGAGATACGATCCCCTGGCCGTACCCCACTTCTTACAGAGAGACGATCCCCTGGCCGTACCCCACTTCTTACAGAGGGACGATCCCCTGCCCGTATCCCACTTCTTACAGAGAGGTGATTGTCATGAAACCGCAGTGTCACAAGGTCCGACTACAAACCAGGGACCCCCGTGCCCACCGATCGCGTTCCCAAAACCCTTTGTCCGACCCTCTCCTATCAGGGATACCAGGCTAACAGCCTTCGGACACACCGATTCTTGGTTTAAGGCAAAGCAGACAGCCCAAATTAGATATAAGTTTTAATTGCTATGAGCAAACTAGGCAATACTAACAAACATTTAACTATGAAGTAAAATGAAATGTTACAGGTGATAAACAATTCTATTCTGGAGATGGTTACAGGATAGAGTGCATTACACAGAGAAGACAATAAGCAGTTACCTTAGCATGCAGTTGCAGGGTAGTAGTGATGAGAGCTTCCACCAGAGGTAAGTGAGAAGCTTGTGGTTGGTGCACGTCCAGCACGTGACTTGTGACCTCTCCAGATGTGACGCTGGTCTCATTCCTTTGCCCTACCTTTAAGCAGGGGCTCTCCCCTCCACCCCTCCCACCTCTCACAGACACAGATCCTGGCTAATTCCTTTGAAGCTCCAGGTGATCACACCTTTCCCGGGAAGAAGCAGGCGGCTCCTCTGTGTCTCAGTGTTGGGAGGGCAGCAGGGGGGCTTTGAAGCCCAAACTGTATGTTCTGAAGTGTCAGGACCCTCTGCCCATATATGGACTTCCTTTTCCTGAGTGCATTTTGATGACTAGGAGGGCAGTAAAGGGGGACTCTGGACTTGCATCTTTGATAAAAAGAAATATAATGCCTGTCCTGTTCCTCACAGTGATCTCTTGGCTGTACCCCACTTCTTAGAGAGAGATGATCCCATGGCCGTACCCCATTTCTTACTGAAAAACGATCCCCTGCAGATGTGGCAGAAGCTTCAGCTGGGTCTGGATTGTCCTGAGCAGAGGTTCCAAACTTTTTAAGCCAAGTAGAAGTTCCAACAAAGTTATACATTTGACCAAAATACGTTTTTAAAGCAAAAAGGAATAAGGTTTTACTGGTAAAACCATCGGGTCCCTGTTGTTGGTGCACCCCAAATACCCCTGCAAACCCCCTGGGGTACACATACGGCAGGTTGAGAACCACTGGTCTAGATCAGTGTTTTCCAACCCTCTCCTCAAATAGACCCATCAGACCCCTGTGAAGGGTGAAATGCCTAACCTAATGGCGGCCATGTTAAAAAGAAGACTCCATTTTGTATTCTATAATTTGATATTAAAATTAGTTATATAGATATACATGTAATGTGTTAAGTTCTGGACATAAAGAAACAGACATTTTAGTGTGTAGCAATGTCCTTCTCTCAGTGATTTGTCTAGATGTAGGTCACGGGAACTCCGTTATCAGTAGACCTATAGGAAAATCACTCACGCAGGAACCACAAGATTTATTGCCAGCCTTCTGTGTGAAGGTTTTTAGTTACGTCACACAGGTGGGAGCTAAGTGCTCATTTATGTGTGTGACATTCTCTATAAATATGTAATGATTTCTGAATAAACTTAGATCAGTCTTTGAACCGTATCTAGTGCACAAGCTCCTGGTTCTAAGTATCTGATCCCAAGCAGCTGCTGAGGGGACACTGACTGACCTTGGGCGAGGGAGGCCAGACAACCCTCAGAGACCCCAACAGTTCCACTTACATGTACGAATGTCTGAGGATCTGTGGTCTAGATCAGTGTTTCTCAACCCCCTCCTCAAATAGATCCATCAGACCCCTGTTGTTACCCCAAATATTCCTGCATACCCAATGGGGTACACGTACGGAAGGTGGAGAACCACTGATCTAGATCAGTGTTTTTTAACCCCCTCCTCAAATGGACCCATCAGCCCCCTGTTGTTGGTGCGCCCTAAATATCCCTGCATACCGGCTGGGCTACATGTATGGAAGGTTGAGGAGCAGTGGTCTAGGTCAGTGTTTTCTAACCCCCTCCTCAAATAGACCCCAAATATCCCTGCATACCCCCTGGGGTAAATGTACGGAAGGTTGAAAACCAGTGGTTTAGATCAGTGTCTCTCAACCCCCTCCTCAAATAGACCCATCAGGCCCCTGTTGTTGATGCACCCCAAATACCCCTCCATACCCCCGGGGGTACACGTACTGCAGGTTGAGGAGCAGTGGTCTAGATCAGTGTTTCTTAGCCCCTTCCTCGAATAGACCTGTCAGGCCCCTGTTGTTGATGCACCCCAAATATCCCTCCATACCCCCTGGGGTACACATGCAAAAGTCTGAGGTTCTGTGGTCTAGATCAGTGTTTCTCAGCCCCTCCTCAAATCAGACCCCTGTTTTTGCCCCAAATATCCCTTCATACCCCCTGGGGTAAACGTACAGAAGGTTGAGGAGCTGTGGTCTAGATCAGTGTTTCTCAGCCCCCTCTTCAAATAGACCCATCAGACCCCTGTTTTTACCCCAAATATCCCTTCATACCCCCTGGGGTACACATACAGCAGGTTGAGGATCAGCCGCTTCCTCAAATACCCCCAACAAGCCCCCAACATACATATTGCTCATATTAATAATCACCCTACCTGCAACTAGTGCATTTTCTGAGCCTTAAAACATCCAAGATGGCGGCCTGTGAAGCTTCAGGCTGCCTGCAAGCAGGAATTGTCTTATGACTGTGTCAATCTGCATTCTGGGATTGCTGACCTTTCCCTGACCACAGCTCTGGTCTGTCTGAGCAAAGCACAGCTATAACCCCGCCCCCCTGCACTTTCCCCCCCCTCTCCTCAGTATATGATGCTTCTGAGGCAAGATGGCGGCGCCCGTATCAGAGTTGCAGCCCAGTGGGGGAGAGAATAAGTAAATAAAACTTTATTAATTTTAGATGTTGGGGAATAGTTTAATAAAGGTTTAGGCTTTTCATTCCATGATGCTGGTCATCTGGACCCTCCAGAAGCATTGGCACCTTCCTTATTAGCCACACAGGTGTCTTCTGTGGAGCCTATGGCCCTTATTTAAGAAGCTCTAGCGTCAGGTAGCGTCAGGTGAACGCCGGACACGGCAGCAATTACACATTTATCAAGCAGAATCTGTTGAGAGCGTGGGATAGCGCCATGTAGCGTCCGATTCATCATTATCACAGCGTCAGCGTTCAGCCTTGCAGAGCGCCACGTCTTACCTCTCGCTACCTGTCGCTCTCCCACACATTTCAATGGACATTCTTTTATTTATCTAAACAGGGCTTTTTTTTTTTCCAAAAAATCACAAATTATTCCGTGACGTCTTCTGGCCTAGAAAAAGCAGTTTTTTTGAAATTTTTTACATTTTTTATATATTTCTGCAGAAATGACATCACAGCTCTGCCATTAAAGTGTCATGTTACAATGTTGTTACAATGTAATTCCATATGTTTTCGCTTTGTTACTGGTGGATAGATGCTGAAAAACAGACTTTAATCACACAGCCTCCGGCGTGTGATTTTTCAGCGCTTTGTGAAGCTGTTTTTTTCATGAATATTCTGTGAGTCAGTCACTACCATGTGCTCCCATACAGCGCTGTACTGGTCAAATAGCGACTCCTCACAATGTATTCATCATTACTGCACAGCGACTGAGTCGCTATGAAGTAGCGACCTACGGCCGAGCACAGCGACTACTAGCGGTCGCTCTGAAATGCTGCTACAGACGCTCATCTGTCGCTACCTGGCGTTAGTGATGAATCAGCCTGTTTGCTTCATTAGCCAGACAATGGCATCTTCGCCAACAGGTCCTCCTGGGGAAGCAATGAAAGGGCCCCATGAAGGGTGATTGTCTGTACTGCCCTGATCCTCGCTGCCCCCTGTATGAGCTAAGCGGAACTGCAATTCCCTGAAGAAGCTGTCGGGGAAATTAACATTATTTAAAGACAATGAGAGACACACACAAATGCTTACTTACGCACGGCCGCCATGATGTTGTGGACACGTGTGGGGAGTGTCCCTCTCTTTATTGTATTACAGAATAGACTTACAAGGAAGCGTTCTATTTTAACCAATCATAGAACTTCGTACATCAGCATATACATTTAGCATACACCATATATGAAGAAATGCCTATCACAACCGAATGCACACATTGCATCATACATTGATTGATAGAGACAACTGTTCATCTCTCCTTGCTAGTCTGTAGGATGAATGCTAACTATATATAGGCACTGAAGCTGACCTTTGCATGGAGCTATATGTTTCAACTAGATCCATTCAAATGTGAATTTTCATTATATTTTATTAGATTTTGGTCAAACTTATAATTTCCTTTACATGTTCCTCCTTTTTATAATTTTTGACCAAATCTAATAATCTAAAATCCCAATAATCAATTAGTTTAGTCATATTATAATCAAAAAGTCTTCCAATGAATATTTATCTATTACAACCTACTTGTAAAACAAAATGTCTTTTTTTTCCCAAAGTATAAACTAAAATTTTTAAATTATCCACTGCCCATTAGTTACTTTACTAATATGATCTTATCTTGTCATATGTAAACAGCAAATATTTATTCTAACCACTACAGTTAATACACCTTTAATTCACTTTTAAGAAAGTCAGAGCTGGACCAAGTATCTTGCTTTGACGAGAGTGAAATACTTCACAGGCCTTGGCGTACATTTCGTTAGCCCAAATTTCTAAGAACTTGAGGTAAGGAGACAATAGTCATTCCGCAAAGGCATGCAGTACTGGTACTACTCAGAAGAACTAACTCTTTCTGCTTAGCATCAATACTTGGACTAGGCCTTTAGCCTTAATCACCATGCACACCTGCAGCGTTTCCCTCCATGTGAAAAATACACTTAGATGCCATTATTTTATTCACAAGTGTCTTAAAAATGTTTACAAACATTTTGCATCATGAATGACCTCAAATAAAAAGAGAAATATACAATTTCTTGAAGATTTTCAAAATAACCAATCACTTATGTACAAAGTACAGATTCATAACAGCAGCACAATTAACAATAAGGCAAAGTAAACAACGATGCTCTTTTGCCGCTGAAGCCAACTTCTGTCTTTTGATTGGTACTCAGGCTCTTTTCTCTTTCTACTGATGCAATTATTAACTCATCTGCACTTAGTATCTCATGACTGTATCCAGAGATTTCTGCAATGGCAAACACATCCAAATAAGAAAACTGTAAACCATGCAAAATTCACTATAACAAAGCCTTTGAATACTTTCTTTCCAGTGGTCCTATTCATCTGTTACATACTTATCTTAAAAGATCTTTTCATCCTTCATCTTAACTTAAATATAAGAATGACAAATGGGCATAAACAATTTAATCATTTCATAGATTTTTCTTAATAGACTTTTATAATGTTAAAGAATCCAATATGATTCCAATAACACCTTGTTCACCAGGACATACTAATAAAGTCACACTTCAGATAGTTGGATGTAGTTCTGCAATCTCTGAAATGGATGGTTAGGCCTAAGTATGCACTGAGTAAATACTTACACTATATTACCTGCACAACAGGTCTTCATATAAACTAAATTAAATATCAATATTGCTTATATCTGAAACAATGTAATGCACTGTACTGGGCTGACTAAGTTGGACAGTGACACATACTAGGCTATGGGCTATGTCTTCTTGAGGCACCATCGAGAGGCAATAAGTCCAGCAGCGCTTCTCCCTGAAGCAGACTTACGCTTTGACACTTATCATTACCCACAGTTCCTCCAACCTAAGTACTACCAATACTTGAGCTCAAGACTTACTCCTTTCGCAGTCTCATCTTGGCAGCAAGTGGCACTGAGTCTCTCAGGTGAGATTTGTATTGGGTATGAACCTTTTCCAGAAGTGCCAGCATGTTTGAGGGCCTCATAGGAATTCATGATCAGGATTCATGGCTGTCACCATAACTCTCATTAATTTGTTTCAGTTATACAACAACATCATAAAAATATTCCATCTATAGCCTTTCTCATAAGCTAATCTATTGTCAGTGCACACATTTTGCCTTCCACCTAATGCCAATTCATACATTTCAGTGATGTGTTCTTCCTTCAGCCATTTATGCTAAAAGCAAAACTTTTCACCTTTATCATCCACTATCACAAAAACCTCATTATGTATGATCCTTCATGGTGATAAATTGCTATTCTTTAATTAAAAACAAATTAAATATGTACTTCTGAAAACGCAGAAGAGAGGTAAAGGAGGCGTATCTGTGTACTTCACCTAAACACAAATATTTTATATCACATATAAAGTGTTATACTTTTTAAATTGTTTCATGAGTTCAAACACCTTTTTAATACCAAAGAATGTAACCATTATACATATTTCCCCTCTTTGTTTGAACTCTGTGGAACAAATTCAACTTCATTTAGCTCTATTCAGCTCTTAACATTAGTAATTCAGAAAGGCCAAAAATACTTCTAGCTCATTCTATTTTTAAAACCTTCACTAGGTGTAACACCATAAGGTGAACTTGTATTTCACAAAACTTCTCCAAGTACTGATCACTTTAAAAGTGCTGGAGAAAAACCTTTTTAAAACCATATAGAAACGTTTTTGAACCGACTGTTAATTGCTTTAAATAATGATGACTTTTAACAAGATTAAAAATAAATAGGGAACCTTATATCTAATAAGGCAAACTCTTATTATAATAATTGGACTTTAACTAGGCTTCAATATACTAGTAAATCTTTCTTTTTCCAAAACAAAAAGGTAATTGACCATTGTTACAAAAATATATCTTAAAGCCTTTTTTTTTTTTTTTTTTTTTTTTTTTACACAAATAAGTATTTAGACTTGTATAAGAATCATTTGAACGCATAAGACACTTCTTGAGTGAAGTGACATGTAGCATTTGTCCTTCACTGTCCTTGGCAACTACTGACATTCAATACAAGAAAGCAAATAAGGTTCTTAATAATTTCATATTAATTACGCCTTCCAAAGTCATTACTTATTTGTCCAAAGACATTCTTATACAAGCAATACCATGCTCACAGTGTTCTTATCAAATGAATTCTTATCAAATGAACTTAATCTATTTCATAAGAAAACTTTACTCAAAATTAGAGCATTTATGACGTACACAAACAAACAGCTGCTTAAAACATTCCTAAGCTTTGAAACCAATATCATGAAGATATTTCTTTAAGGCTTCTAAACAGCAAACTTCTAAAACCAGTTACCAAATACTTATCTTAAAGCGGACCATCAGTCAAAAATGACTTAAACCAGATTAATACAGCAAACAGTTCTCATATAAATCTCTTACCAGAGCAATTTAGATTGCTGCACATAAAGATTAACCATGGTAAACTTTTAAAAACAAAAAAATGTCTGCTCATGTACTTGCAGACCACCTACAAACAGAAGATAATGCTCAAAGTCATGTTACTGTGCATTTTCAGTTATGTCAATTGGCAAAGGAAAAACTCCAAAATGGCTACTTTTTTTTTCCACTATGCCACCAAGCCATTGGTCCAGATTAACAAAAGTTTCAAGGAATGCAAGTGTCTCATAGAATAATTAATTATCTTCACAGCTGCTGTTAAAACATAAAAACATAATACATAAATATCAAATAAATTAAACATTACACATTTACACAATTTCCAGGAGAACAAGGTCGGATCCTTACTTTGTTGTATGGAAATTATCTTCCAGATAGCATTATTCACATATCATATTACATATTGTATACAATATTTAATTAAAACTTAATACCTTAAAATAATGTTTCTTCTTTACTTTACTTTATTTCAATTCAATTTTTAATTTAACTTATTTTAATTCAAATCTAATTTAATGCAATTTTAATTTAATGCAATTTTAATTTAATGCAATGCCGGCATATAAAACTAATTAACTAATTTAACTTTATTCTTGTACAAGACCCCATTTTTTTTTTTTTTACAGTAGCTACTTATGTTTCTTAAAAAAAAACTTTCATTGTTACTTTTTGTTTCATTCAACTGCTAAACTTTTCATGGCTAAGTTTTAGCAGTGACATGCATAATTAAATTTAAATAACTTCCATAAACATTCTATAATAAAGAAAAATGATAAGAAAACTTACCAACTTCTTCCTTAAATTCGTTGAAAAACTGCATTACAGAAGTCATTTCAAACAAATCTATACTCCAAAACTTTGTCTCACAAATAGCAGCTTGTGAATTTGAGCTTACACTGGCCTAGAAGCACCTTAAAATAGCTTACCAGAACTCATGTTACATGACAGCTGATTTTGAGAAGGCAAGGCAGAGATTTTTTTAAAATACTATCCTTCGTAGCTCTTTTAAAAGGATTTCTGAAGCCTTTTTTTTATTCTAAATCTTTGTCTATTTTCCATTATTTTCCATTTTTTTTTTTTTTTTTGTGTATGTCCTCATGTGTCCTCAATATCACCTTTGATATGCATTTGTCTTAAAAAGTGGTTTTATATTATGACAAGTGTATTTACCAACCTCTTTTGTCATTATGTCTTCTGCCAATAACCCTGATGTGGATGGGACCTAAGTCGACTTTTTCCTTACAATATTTCCCATCCTTCTTTTTTTTGTGAAAAACTCTACTGGAATTTCACCCAGAAGTGCTCTCTTGGCAAACTTCCTTCAACTTGTGCTGTCTTCTTGCAGCCCAAATAATGTGATATGTTCTCTGGACATACACCCTCAGGAATTACAGGCAATTAGACACAGACAATCTTGTTTAGCTGTTAGTACCATATAGCATGCACTAATAAGAAAACATTTCTTTCCTACCCTGTCACAAAGTAACATAAGACAATTTTTACACAGCCGAAACTGATGCTTCCTGTTTATGGAAAATCCCACCTTACAGGCAGCTCTAAAACCCTCATTTTCTAAGTCTGATCACTAATATGATCTTTTACACAGAATTGGGGACGGTCGACCGATTTTCCATATATCTAACCCCCAAACTGTCACTGTCAGATTTCCCCGGCTAAAAGCGGAGTGCCCCTGGCAACCTCTGCTATTAGTACTCTTTAGTCCTTATTGACAATTTAGAAATCTGTTCCAAACTTCTGCCTTAAAGCAACTCTTGTGGTTCCCTGACCACCTCATAAATGCGCAGTTCCCTAGACTTTAAACGCATTTCCTTAGACCATAAGCGACAGACAAACATGCTTCATAGTTTGTATCAAAATCAGCATCGTTACAGCATGCATCATACACGATATCACACTTAGCATCAGTCTCAAACACCTGTTGTTCCATTGCAATGCATATTACGTAATCTTAAAATAGGCAGCAGTGATCTAGTCAGCTTGTATACACAGAGGCAATAAGTTCCAGAACCAGAGATTTCATATCTGCCCTGTCTGCAAAAACAGACTTATCCGGAATTCACAGGCAAACATGAAAAAAACCCCAGAACCGCCATTATAACCTGTGCAAACGGCCTGACAGCTGCATTCGCCACCAATTAATGTCGGGGAAATTAACATTATTTAAAGACAATGAGAGACACACACAAATGCTTACTTACGCACGACCGCCATGATGTTGTGGGCACGTGTGGGGAGTGTCCCTCTCTTTATTGTATTACAGAATAGACTTACAAGGAAGCGTTCTATTTTAACCAATCATAGAACTTCGTACATCAGCATATACATTTAGCATACACCATATATGAAGAAATGCCTATCACAACCGAATGCACACATTGCATCATACATTGATTGATAGAGACAACTGTTCATCTCTCCTTGCTAGTCTGTAGGACGAATGCTAACTATATATAGGCACTGAAGCTGACCTTTGCATGGAGCTATATGTTTCAACTAGATCCGTTCAAATGTGAATTTTCATTATATTTTATTAGATTTTGGTCAAACTTATAATTTCCTTTACAAAGCCAATGTCCCCTCATCTGACCAATCGCTTGTGACATTGCTAAAGCTTCATCACTCGCTCCTCACGCTCTATATAATATATATATATATATATGTGATTTGCTAAAAAAAAAGAGAAATAAAACTTTTCTGGAAGAGTTTCCATAGAGCTGGTTGTGACCATCATTTCAATTTATTATAGTATAGAACTGCATGGGCAGCTACAAACTCCTCATGATGGCAGTGCTCCCTCTAGTGGTCATTGTGCAGTGTGATGGAGGGTGTAATACACATAGTGACCAGTAGATGGTGGGTGTCTTGTATTAATGTTGCAGTGATGCCGGACACTCTCGTGGTCTTATTGGGCCCCCGGAAGGTGGAGGTGATGGAGGGGGCCCCCCTGGATCTCACCTGTCAGGTGTGGGTGGAGTCCCCGCAGCACACTCACCTGTCGGTGGCCTGGATCCTCTCGCGGGAGCGTGACACTGAGATCCTGGAACTCTCGCGGGATTTCGTCCTGGTCCCGGGGGCGGAGTTCTCCCATCGCTTCCAGTCCGGGGAGCTCCGCCTGGATAAGCTGGGGGAGGCTTCCTATAGGCTGACCATCCGGAGCCTGCACCAATCAGATCAGGGCGACATCATCTGCAGAGCCGCCCAATGGATCCAGGACCCCGGAGACGTCTGGACCAGGATCACAGAGAGGAGCTCCCAGCCATCAACTGTCACCGTGACGCCCGCGACGGGTGAGTGCAGCGAATGGTGATGGATGATGGTGTCCTCTGCCCGGTGATGGATGATGGAGTCCTCTGCCTGGTGATGGATGATGGTGTCCTCTGCCTGGTGATGGATGATGGTGTCCTGCCTGGTGATGGATGATGGTGTCCTCTGCCTGGTGATGGATGATGGTGTCCTCTGCCTGGTGATGGATGATGGTGTCCTCTGCCTGGTGATGGATGATGGTGTCTTCTGTCTGGTGATGGATGATGGTGTCCTCTGCCTGGTGATGGATGATGGTGTTTTCTGGTGATGGATGATGGTGTCCTCTGCCTAGTGATGGATGATGGTGTTTTCTGGTGATGGATGATGGTGTCCTCTGCCTGGTGATGGATGATTGGTGTCCTGAACCTGATGATGGATGACGGTGTCCTCTGCCTGGTGATGGATGATGGTGTCATCTGCCCGGTGATGGATGATGGTGTCCTCTGCTCGGTGATGGATGATGGTGTCCTCTGCCTGGTGATGGATGATGGTGTCCTCTGCCTGGTGATGGATGATGGTCTTCTGCCTGGTGATGGATGATGGTGTCCTCTGCCCGGTGATGGATGATGGTGTCCTCTGCCTGGTGATGGATGATGGTGTCCTCTGTCTGGTGATGGATGATGGTGTCCTCTGCCCGGTGTTGGATGATGGTGTCCTCTGCCCGGTGATGGATGACGGTGTCCTCTGCCCGGTGATGAATGACGGTGTCCTCTGCCTGGTGATGGATGATGGTGTCCTGTGCTTGGTGATGGATGATGGTGTCTTCTGTCTGGTGATGGATGATGGTGTCCTCTGTCTGGTGATGGATGATGGTGTCCTCTGTCTGATGATGGATGATGCTGTCCTGTGCCTGGTGATGGATGATGGTGTCCTCTGCCTGGTGATGGATGATGGTGTCCTCTGCCTGGTGATGGATGATGGTGTCCTCTACCCGGTGATGGATGATGGTGTCCTTTGCCTGGTGATGGATGATGGTGTCCTTTGCCTGGTGATGGATGATGGTGTCCTTTGCCTGGTGATGGATGATGGTGTTTTCTGGTGATGGATGATGGTGTCCTGTGCCTGGTGATGGATGATGGTGTCCTCTGCTTGGTGTTGGATGATGTTGTCCTCTGTCTGGTGATGGATGACGGTGTCCTCTGCCTGGTGATGGATGATGGTGTCCTTTGCCTGGTGATGGATGATGGTGTCCTTTGCCTGGTGATGGATGATGGTGTTTTCTGGTGATGGATGATGGTGTCCTGTGCCTGGTGATGGATGATGGTGTCCTCTGCTTGGTGTTGGATGATGTTGTCCTCTGTCTGGTGATGGATGACGGTGTCCTCTGCCTGGTGATAGATGATGGTGTCCTCTGCTCGGTGATGGATGATGTTGTCCTCTGCCTGGTGATGGAGGATGGTGTCCTCTGCTCGGTGATGGATGATGTTGTCCTCTGCTCGGTGATGGATGATGGTGTCCTCTGTCTGGTGATGGATGATGTTGTCCTCTGTCTGGTGATGGATGATGGTGTCCTCTGTCTGGTGATGGATGATGGTGTCCTCTGTCTGGTGATGGATGATGGTGTCCTTTGTCTGGTGATGGATGATGTTGTCCTCTGCTCGGTGATGGATGATGGTGTCCTCTGTCTGGTGATGGATGATGGTGTCTTCTGTCTGGTGATGGATGATGGTGTCTTCTGTCTGGTGATGGATGATGGTGTCTTCTGTCTGGTGATGGATGATGGTGTCCTCTGTCTGGTGATGGATGATGGTGTCTTCTGTCTGGTGATGGATGATGGTGTCTTCTGTCTGGTGATGGATGATGGTGTCTTCTGTCTGGTGATGGATGATGGTGTCTTCTGTCTGGTGATGGATGATGGTGTCCTCTGTCTGGTGATGGATGATGGTGTCTTCTGTCTGGTGATGGATGATGGTGTCTTCTGTCTGGTGATGGATGATGGTGTCTTCTGTCTGGTGATGGATGATGGTGTCTTCTGTCTGGTGATGGATGATGGTGTTTTCTGGTGATGGTTGATGGATGAGGATTGACAACCAGCGGTTTGATGTTCCAGGTGTCGGGTTTCAGGTATTGGTCCAGGCATCAGACGTGGCTCCGCCCCTCGGACATCCCCTGGAGGTCACATGTTCAATCACTCACCCCAGTCCTGGAGGCGGGCTCTTCCGGGTCACCTGGTTCCTCGGGGGCCGGCAGGTGGCAGAGTGGGCGGAGTCAGGCGTGGCCAGCTTTGGGGAGGATTGGGGCGTGACCTGGCTCTGCAGAGGCGTGACCTCACATCCTGGGTCCTGACGATCAGCCGAGTGCGGACGGATGATGGCGCATCCTACACCTGCAAGGTGACGGATGACAAGAGTAAGATGACTGGGAGATCCAAGATGGCCGCCGTACAGGTGACACAGCCAGGTGAGCTCATTGGGCAGCCACACCCCCTCCTCCTCCCCCTAATAATAGGGATCAGATTTATCCTGGGATCACCCTCCTCCTAATAATAGGGATCAGATTTATCCCGGGATCACCCTCCTCCTAATAATAGGAATTAGATTTATCCCAGAGTATCCCTCCTCCTAATTATAGGGATCAGATTTATCCTGGGATCACCCTCCTCCTAATAATAGGGATCAGATTTATTCCAGGAACCCCATCTTCCTTCCCCTCCCCCTAATAATAGGGATCAGATTTATCCCAGGATCACCCTCCTCCTAATAATAGGGTTCAGATTTATCCCGGTATCACCCTCTAAATAATAGGGATCACATTTATTCCGGGATCATCCTCCTCCTAATATTAGGGATCAGATTTATCCCGGTATCACCCTCCTAATAATAGGGATCAGATTTATCCCAGGATAACCCTCCTCCTTCCCCTGCCCCCAATAGGGATCAGATTTATCCTGGGATCACCCTCCTCCTAATAATAGGGATCAGATTTATTCCAGGAACCCCATCTTCCTTCCCCTCCCCCTAATAATAGGGTTCAGATTTATCCCAGGATCACCCTCTAAATAATAGGGATCACATTTATTCTGGGATCATCCTCCTCCTAATAATAGGGATCAGATTTATCCCAGGATAACCCTCCTCCTTCCCCTCCCCCCAATAGGGATCAGTTTTTTCCTGGGATCACCCTCCTCCTAATAATACAGATCAGATTTATTCCTGGATCATCCTCCTCCTAATAATAGGGATCAGCTTTATCCTGGGGTCACCCTCCTCCTAATAATAGGGATCAGCTTTATCCCGGGATAACCCTCCTCCTATTAATAGGGATCAGCTTTATCCCGGGATCACCCCCCCTAATAATAGGAATCAGCTTTATCCTGGGATCCCCCTCCTCCTTCCCTTCCTCCTAATAGGGATCAGCTTTATCCCGGGATCACCCTCCTCCTAATAACAGGGATCAGATTCATCCTAGAATCACCCTCCTCCTAATAATAGGAATCAGCTTTATCCCAGGATCACCCTCCTCCTAATAATAGGGATCAGATTTATCCTGGGATATCCCTCCTCCTAATAATAGGGATCCGTTCTTTCACTCTCCTCCCTCACCCGTGTCCCTCTCTCTGGTCCCCGCAGAGTCCCGCCAGGTGAAGCTCAGCGCACAGAGGACTCAGCTCTATGAAGGGGATTCGCTGGAGCTCAGTTGCCAGGTGACTCCGCCCTCCCCCTCTATCACTATTGGCTGGTTTAGGCTGGGGGTGGGGCGTTGGAGGCCGGTGGCATCTATACAGCGGGACGGGCGGCTGGTGATCGCAGAAGATTACGCCTCTGCACATCGGAGCGCGCGCCTGCTGGCCGAAAAGAGGGACTACGGGCTCTTCACTCTGACCCTGAGAGAGACCACGGAGGGCGACGCGGGGGAGTATACCTGCCACGTTACCGAGGCAACGCAAGATGGGGACGCGAGGAACGACACCGCCGCACCCAGCAACAGCGCCCGGATTCACATCTCACGCCTGGGTAAGAGCATCAGTCCCTCTCATTGTCCGGGTCTATGTGATGTCACGCTTTCATGGCAACTGTAACATGTGATCTGATCAGCATCTGGGCACCACACTCTCCCCCATGGAAATAAATGTCGTCCTCTTGCTCAGGATCACATAAGTTGCTGTGTGCAAAGGAGCATAGGAAGGGAAAGGCTCACACAGCAGCTGGGGAGCCACACTCTCCCCTGCAGAAATAAATGTCGTTCCCTTGCTTTCGGGAGCTCAGGATTACATAATGTGCTGTGTGCAAAGGAGCATGGGAAGGGAAAGGCTCACACAGCAGCTGGGGAGCCACACTCTCCCCTGCAGAAATAAATGTCGTTCCCTTGCTTTCGGGAGCTCAGGATTACATAATGTGCTGTGTGCAAAGGAGCATGGGAAGGGAAAGGCTCACACAGCAGCTGGGAAGCCACACTCTCCCCTGCGGGAATAAATGTTGTCCCCTTGCTTTTGCCAGCTCAGGATTCCATTGGGTGCTGTGTGCAAAGGAGCATGGGAAGGGAAAGGCTCACACAGCAGCTGGGGTGCTACACTCTTCCCCATGGAAATAAATGTCGTCCCCCTGATTCCGGCAGTGCAAAGGAGCATAGGAAGGGAAAGGCTCACAGAGCAGCTGGGAAGCCACACTCTCCCCTGCGGGAATAAATGTTGTCCCCTTGCTTTTGCCAGCTCAGGATTCCATTGGGTGCTGTGTGCAAAGGAGCATGGGAAGGGAAAGGCTCACACAGCAGCTGGGGTGCTACACTCTCCCCCATGGAAATAAATGTTGTCCCCTTGCTTTTGCCAGCTCAGGATTACATATGGTGCTGTGTGCAAAGGAGCATGGGAAGGGAAAGGCTCATATCTGGGCAGCTAGGGTTCTACACTCTCCCCCACGGAAATAAATGTCGTCCCCTTGCTTTTGGCTGCTCAGGATTACATAAGGTGCTGGATAAAGGAGCATGGGAAGGGAAAGGCTCACATAGCAGCTGGGGTTCTACACTCTTCCCTACGTAAAATAAATGTTGTCACCATGCTTCCGGCAGCTTGGGGTTGCATTAAGGTGCTGTGTGCAAAGGAGCATGGGAAGGGAACAGGTCAGCTGGAGCAGCTAGGTGCCACGCTCTCCCCCATGGAAATAAATGTTTTCCCGGGTGCTGGGTAAAGTAGTATAAAAGGCTCACATAATAGATGATGTTAAGCATAGGAGCATGGAAAGGGCTGACATTACTGTACAGTATGTAATAGCAGCTGGGGTGCAGCACACTCCCCCATGGAAATAAATGTTTTCCCGGGTGCTGGGTAAAGTAGTATAAAAGGCTCACATAATAGATGATGTTAAGCATAGGAGCATGGAAAGGGCTGACATTACTGTACAGTATGTAATAGCAGCTGGGGTGCAGCACACTCCCCCAAGGAAATAAATGTTGTCCCATCACTTTTGCCAGCTCAGGATCACATAGGGCGCTGGACAATGGAGCATAGAAAGGGAAAGGATCACATAGCAACAGGGGGGGCACACTCCCCCCCTTGGAAATAAATGTTGTCCCCTCACTTTTGGCAGCTCAGATTACATAAGGTGCTGGGTGCAAAGCAGCATGGGAAGGGAAAGGCTCACACAGCAGCTGGGCGCCACACTCTCCCCTGCGGAAATAAATGTCGTCCCCTTGCTTTTGGCAGCTCAGGATTACATAAGATGCTGTGCACAAAAGAGCATGGGAAGGGAAAGGCTCATATTATTGTATGTACAGTATGTAATAACAGCTGGGGCGCCACACTCTCCCCCACAGAAATAAATGTCGTCCCCTTGCTTTTGGCAGCTCAGGATTACTTCTGTCCTCTCTCCGCAGAATCCTCTCTCGAACTCACCCTCATGACCCGCGCATCTCAGCCCACGTCAGGAGACACGGCCACACTCGTCTGCTCCGCCAAAGCCAGCTTCAACCTGCAGGACCATCCCGTCTCCTGGGCCTGGTTCCTGCAGCCGGGCTCTGGTCCTCGGGGGACTTTTCTGAATCTATTTGGGGAGAACAAAGACTTGAGCCTAGGAAATTTCTCCTCCACCGTCCGGGGGAAAGCCATGTTTTCCACAGAAGAGCACAGGTCCACCCTGACCATCCCTGGAATCCAGCGGCACCAGGGAGGGTCCTACAAGTGCGGCGCTACCTTCCAGAGGAAGCGGCAAGTCGGGAGTCAGGCCCCCATCTTCTCCAACGCGGTGACCATCAACGTGCAGCTGCCAGGTGAGATGCGAGAACCCTTCCTGGCCTATACTAACCTGCACCATGGTCTGCTCCCAGCCCCCACTATACTAACCTGCACCATGTTCTGCTCCCAGCCCCCCCTATACTAACCTGCACCATGGTCTGTTCCCAGCTCCCTTTATACTAACCTGCACCATGGTCTGCTCTCAGCCCCCTCTATACTAACCTGCACCATGGTCTGTTCCCAGCCCCCTCTATACTAACCTGCACCATGGTCTGCTCTCAGCCCCCTCTATACTAACCTGCACCATGGTCTGCTTCCAGCCCCCTCTATACTAACCTGCACCATGGTCTGCTCCCAGCCCCCTCTATACTAACCTGCACCATGGTCTGCTCCCAGCCCCCACTATACTAACCTGCACCATGGTCTGCTCTCAGCCCCCTCTATACTAACCTGCACCATGGTCTGTTCCCAGCCCCCTCAATACTAACCTGCACCATGGTCTGCTCCCAGCCCCCTCTATACTAACCTGCACCATGGTCTGTTCCCAGCTCCCTTTATACTAACCTGCACCATGGTCTGCTCTCAGCCCCCTCTATACTAACCTGCACCATGGTCTGCTCCCAGCCCCCACTATACTAACCTGCACCATGGTCTGTTCCCAGCCCCCTCAATACTAACCTGCACCATGGTCTGCTCCCAGCCCCCACTATACTAACCTGCACCATGGTCTGTTCCCAGCCCCCTCTATACTAACCTGCACCATGGTCTGCTCTCAGCCCCCTCTATACTAACCTGCACCATGGTCTGTTCCCAGCCCCCTCAATACTAACCTGCACCATGGTCTGCTCCCAGCCCCCTCTATACTAACCTGCACCATGGTCTGCTCCCAGCCCCCTCTATACTAACCTGCACCATGGTCTGCTCCCAGCCCCCTCTATACTAACCTGCACCATGGTCTGCTCTCAGCCCCCTCTATACTAACCTGCACCATGGTCTGCTCCCAGCCACCTCTATACTAACCTGCACCATGGTCTGTTCCCAGCCCCCTCTATACTAACCTGCACCATGGTCTGCTGCCAGCCCCCTCTATACTAACCTGCACCATGGTCTGCTCCCAGCCACCTCTATACTAACCTGCACCATGGTCTGTTCCCAGCCCCCTCTATACTAACCTGCACCATGGTCTGCTCCCAGCCCCCACTATACTAACCTGCACCATGGTCTGCTCTCAGCCCCCTCTATACTAACCTGCACCATGGTCTGCTCTCAGCCCCCTCTATACTAACCTGCACCATGGTCTGTTCCCAGCCCCCTCAATACTAACCTGCACCATGGTCTGCTCCCAGCCCCCTCTATACTAACCTGCACCATGGTCTGCTCCCAGCCCCCTCTATACTAACCTGCACCATGGTCTGCTCCCAGCCCCCTCTATACTAACCTGCACCATGGTCTGCTCTCAGCCCCCTCTATACTAACCTGCACCATGGTCTGCTCCCAGCCACCTCTATACTAACCTGCACCATGGTCTGTTCCCAGCCCCCTCTATACTAACCTGCACCATGGTCTGCTGCCAGCCCCCTCTATACTAACCTGCACCATGGTCTGCTCCCAGCCACCTCTATACTAACCTGCACCATGGTCTGTTCCCAGCCCCCTCTATACTAACCTGCACCATGGTCTGCTGCCAGCCCCCTCTATACTAACCTGCACCATGGTCTGCTCCCAGCCACCTCTATACTAACCTGCACCATGGTCTGTTCCCAGCCCCCTCTATACTAACCTGCACCATGGTCTGTTCCCAGCCCCCTCTATACTAACCTGCACCATGGTCTGCTCCCAGCCCCCACTATACTAACCTGCACCATGGTCTGCTCCCAGCCACCTCTATACTAACCTGCACCATGGTCTGCTCCCAGCCCCCTCTGTACTAACCTGCACCATGGTCTGCTCCCAGCCACCTCTATACTAACCTGCACCATGGTCTGTTCCCAGCCCCCTCTATACTAACCTGCACCATGGTCTGCTGCCAGCCACCTCTATACTAACCTGCACCATGGTCTGCTCTCAGCCCCCTCTATACTAACCTGCACCATGGTCTGTTCCCAGCCCCCTCTATACTAACCTGCACCATGGTCTGCTCTCAGCCCCCTCTATACTAACCTGCACCATGGTCTGCTCTCAGCCCCCTCTATACTAACCTGCACCATGGTCTGTTCCCAGCCCCCTCAATACTAACCTGCACCATGGTCTGCTCCCAGCCCCCTCTATACTAACCTGCACCATGGTCTGCTCCCAGCCCCCTCTATACTAACCTGCACCATGGTCTGCTCTCAGCCCCCTCTATACTAACCTGCACCATGGTCTGCTCCCAGCCACCTCTATACTAACCTGCACCATGGTCTGTTCCCAGCCCCCTCTATACTAACCTGCACCATGGTCTGCTGCCAGCCCCCTCTATACTAACCTGCACCATGGTCTGCTCCCAGCCACCTCTATACTAACCTGCACCATGGTCTGTTCCCAGCCCCCTCTATACTAACCTGCACCATGGTCTGCTCCCAGCCCCCACTATACTAACCTGCACCATGGTCTGCTCCCAGCCACCTCTATACTAACCTGCACCATGGTCTGTTCCCAGCCCCCTCTATACTAACCTGCACCATGGTCTGCTCCCAGCCCCCTCTGTACTAACCTGCACCATGGTCTGCTCCCAGCCACCTCTATACTAACCTGCACCATGGTCTGTTCCCAGCCCCCTCTATACTAACCTGCACCATGGTCTGCTCCCAGCCCCCTCTGTACTAACCTGCACCATGGTCTGCTCCCAGCCACCTCTATACTAACCTGCACCATGGTCTGCTCTCAGCCACCTCTATACTAACCTGCACCATGGTCTGCTCCCAGCCCCCTCTGTACTAACCTGCACCATGGTCTGTTCCCAGCCCCCTCTATACTAACCTGCACCATGGTCTGTTCCCAGCCCCCTCTATACTAACCTGCACCATGGTCTGTTCCCAGCCACCTCTATACTAACCTGCACCATGGTCTGTTCCCAGCCACCTCTATACTAACCTGCACCATGGTCTGCTCTCAGCCCCCTCAATACTAACCTGCACCATGGTCTGTTCCCAGCCCCCTATATACTAACCTGCACCATGGTCTGCTCTCAGCCCCCTCAATACTAACCTGCACCATGGTCTGCTCCCAGCCCCCTATATACTAACCTGCACCATGGTCTGCTCTCAGCCCCCTCTATACTAACCTGCACCATGGTCTGCTCTCAGCCCCCTATATACTAACCTGCACCATGGTCTGTTCCCAGCCCCCTCTATACTAACCTGCACCATGGTCTGCTCTCAGCCTCCTCTATACTAACCTGCACCATGGTCTGCTCTCAGCCTCCTCTATACTAACCTGCACCATGGTCTGCTCCCAGCCCCCTCTATACTAACCTGCACCATGGTCTGCTCTCAGCCTCCTCTATACTAACCTGCACCATGGTCTGCTCTCAGCCTCCTCTATACTAACCTGCACCATGGTCTGCTCTCAGCCCCCTATATACTAACCTGCACCATGGTCTGTTCCCAGCCCCCTCTATACTAACCTGCACCATGGTCTGTTCCCAGCCCCCTCTATACTAACCTGCACCATGGTCTGCTCTCAGCCTCCTCTATACTAACCTGCACCATGGTCTGCTCTCAGCCTCCTCTATACTAACCTGCACCATGGTCTGTTCCCAGCCCCCTCTATACTAACCTGCACCATGGTCTGCTCTCAGCCTCCTCTATACTAACCTGCACCATGGTCTGCTCTCAGCCTCCTCTATACTAACCTGCACCATGGTCTGCTCTCAGCCCCCTATATACTAACCTGCACCATGGTCTGTTCCCAGCCCCCTCTATACTAACCTGCACCATGGTCTGCTCTCAGCCTCCTCTATACTAACCTGCACCATGGTCTGCTCCCAGCCCCCTCTATACTAACCTGCACCATGGTCTGCTCTCAGCCTCCTCTATACTAACCTGCACCATAGTCTACTGTCCGCCCCCTCTATACTAACCTGCACCATGGTCTGCTCTCAGCCTCCTCTATACTAACCTGCACCATGGTCTGCTCCAAGCCCCCTCTATACTAACCTTCACCATGGTCTGCTCTCAGCCTCCTCTATACTAACCTGCACCATAGTCTACTGTCCGCCCCCTCTGTCCTGCTCAGTCTGGCCACTAGAGTTCTACAAGTCATTCCCTGGCAGCTACAGTAGAGGGCGCTGTTAGGCAGGACCAGAGTAAGTGTGGGGGAGGCCCCTGGGCACAAATCTGGTGGAGGCCCCAGATACAGTATAAAATAATAGTCCGGGCAAGTAACTGATTGGTGGTTGTCTGGCAAAGTGTCACATTATTGTACAGTATGTAATAGCAGCTGGAGCACCACACTCACCACAATAAATGTTGTCCCCTTGCTTCCGTCAGCTCAGGATTCTATTGGGTGCTGTGTACAAAGGAGCGTGGGAAGGAAAAGGCTCACATAGCAGTTGGGGTGCTACACTCTCCCCCACAGAAATAAATGTTGTCCCCTTGCTTTTGCCAGCTCAGGATTACATAGGGTGCTGTGTGCAAAGGAGCATGGGAAGGAAAAGGCTCACATAGCAGCTGGGGTGCTACACTCTCCCCTGCAGAAATAAATGTTGTCCCCTTGCTTTTGCCAGCTCAGGATTACATAGGGTGCTGTGTGCAAAGGAGCATGGGAAGGAAAAGGCTCACATAGCAGCTGGGGTGCTACACTCTCCCCCACTGAAATGAATGTAGTCCCCTTGCTTTTGCCAGCTCAGGATTACATAGGGTGCTGTGTGCAAAGGAGCATGGGAAGGAAAAGGCTCACATAGCAGCTGGGGTGCTACACTCTCCCCCACTGAAATGAATGTAGTCCCCTTGCTTCCGTCAGCTCAGGATTATATAGGGTGCTGTGAGCCCACTTACTGGAACGTCAGATCGAGTCCCTTGTGTGTGCGGCTCGGGATCTCCTGCTTTGCCATTCTGGGTGGGGGGTGTAGTGACCTGGCTAGTTTCCTGCATTGAGCTATGTGCAGTGACAGTGCAGTGACAGCTCTGCACCCATCACTGTAGCATTGCTGGCGGCGGCTCTAGACTCTCCGTCCTGCCCTGTGGTGGCTTTGGCTGCCCAGACGCTGCCCCCCCCCCCCCACTGCCACCCATAGCTTTGTTGCTGGGCCCCGTGGTTCATCAGACCAGATACCAAAAGGCCTCCTGGACCAGACTATAACCCAAAGGTTGGTGGAGGCCCCCCCTTTGCAGGGCAAGTGGTGGAGACCCCGGGGTGCGCGCCCCCTTATAATATGGCCCTGATAGGTCCTTTGACCAGTGTGGCAACGGGTGAGGAAAAAGGCTGAAATAAAACCAGCAAAAAAGAGCCTTTTGGTATTTGACCACAAGATGGCAGCACTTCCTCAGCTGCAGACAAATCCCTGAGCTCAGACACAGAACAATCGTAACTCGCCTGCTCTTATATATGATCATTGATACCAGGCCCCACTAGAAAAAGTGGATATTGGGCCCCACATTTTAGCAATAACAAAAAAAAAAAATGAGAGTTTAATTATTAAGCATTATTATGCAAACCAAACAGGAGAGGGAGGGTTAAAGAGAACATCTGGGACAAAAAAAAATGTTTCACCCCAAAAAATCCAGAGAATACACCTGGAAATGGCGAATAGAGCTTCACAGGAAACACAGAAGCTGGAGAGATCAAATCGCTATAGAGATAGAGTAAAGGAAAGGGGAGAAACCATCAGCACCGGGGGCGGAAGGAGAGCCTGGGGGGGGCGCCCCCAAAGAGACCCGCCCCCCCAGGAACAAGTTGAGACAAGAGCAGGGGTGGGCAATTATTTTTTCCATGGGGCCACATAAGAAACTAAAAATAATGTGGAGGCCGGGCCAAAAGGCTGAAGTCAATTGTCTGCATAATATAATTGTATTTCTTTATAAAAAGCAGTAAATAGCCTTGTGTTTTGAGAAGCTGGTACAAGTATATGTTATAGTTGTATATGTTATATATGAATATGTACTGTCATTATTTACAGTATATGTTATAGTTGTATATGTTATAGTTGTATATGTTATAGATGTATATGTTATAGATGTATAGGTTATAGTTGTATATGTTATAGTTGTATATGTTATAGATGTATATGTTATAGATGTATAGGTTATAGTTGTATATGTTATATATGTATATGTGATGTCATTATTTACAGTATATGTTATAGTTAAACAATGAAAAAGTGAGGTTGCCTTACAAAAAATGTAACTTATTAAATAAACCACATTTTGTGTGTCCAGTGAGGTCTCACACATCACATTGGGATGCCCCAGAGACATGATGCCTGTAGCCCAGCCCTGGATCCCCTCACACTCCATGGGGCTGGGTTACATGGGTTTTGGTCTGCTTTAAAACATCATAACATCATAACCAAATCAGGTGAGGATGGAATAACCCCCCTCCCCTCCTTTACATTATTATTAAAGTAACACAGCGCTGCTCACACTTTTTACTCCGTAGCAATGTGAAAAATTGCGGATTCCCTCACATAAAGCAGAACAAAACCCAGAGCGGCCCCTGGTCTTCCCCCTGGAAATCCCAGATCGGGATGCCCCACTGTGTGAAACATGAAAAATGATCTGAGATGCCCAGGTGGAAGAGCAGTGGCCGCTCTGGGTTCATTTCCACTTTAAGGGGGAGTCCACCATTAGTAACAAGGGTTTCACACAGTGGGGCATCCTGATCTGGGATTTCCAGGGGGGAGACCAGTGGCCGCTCTGGGTTTTGTTCTGCCTTTTTTCACATTGCTACTGAGTAAAAAGGGTTTCAAAAAGTGGAGAGCAATGGCCGGCCTTGGCTAAAAGGCTGTGTGAAACCCTTCCCACCTTGCAGCATGGTCCCCCCCCCCCCCCGCCCTCCCATTGGTCTGGCCAGAAATGGACTACGAGAGCCAGTGCACCATAAGGCGCTGCGTATGGCGTGTGGCCTACAAGTGCCAGCAGCCTGCGACGTGAGGCACAGACAAGTGGCTGGAGAACCTCCATCTCCGGCGTCAGCTCTGCAGCGACTGACACAGGCCACACAGTACAGGGAAACTCCGCCCACAGCCAAACCTGTCCAATAGGAGAGCAGGCTCTAATCCACGCACACCCCCACTACATTACACTCACTACAGAGGGGCAAAAGTGCTGTTCAAACCCAGCACTATCTTTTCTGGCAAGACTGCGTGGACAGTGGGCAGCTTTTACTACAAGTAAAAAGTTCAATACATTTCCCAGGAGTAAAAAAGTTGCCATTGACTTTCATTGTCTTTTTATCTAGTGATTCAGTAACAGTGAAATTATCAGGCTTTTTTCTCATGAATTGAATGTTTTACTACCGTGAGAAATTTTTTCAACTCTTAGTGAATGAAGGCCAATATCAATAAGTATTGATATGTAGATTATAATTCAAAGAATCACATGGAAATTACCCTCACTTATATTTAGATGTTATGGGTGAGGAATTACATTTACATTGAATGGTGGCCAATAGGGAAATTGTTCGAGCTGTCCGGTGCCAGGATCCTTTAGGGCCGAGCTGTGATGTGTCGCATTACGACATCTTTATATTATAGGTATTGCTATGTAGATTACAATTCCTAAAATCACATGGATTATCTCCATTACTTATATTTAGATGTTATGGGTGAGGAATTACATTTACTTTGAATGGCGGACAGTAGGGGAAACATTTGACTGTCCGGTGCCAGGATCCTTTAGGGCCAAGCTGTGATGTTTTGGGTAACAATTGCTACATCTGTATATATTATGTAAGCAAGTTTTGTTATATATCGGTCACATGATCCGCGGGACACACAACTTCAAAGTTCAACACCAAAAGTGTTATATTTCCATTGAGGTGTGTTTATCCCACCACCTTATAAGTATAAATCACCGACCAGATTTCTTTAGAAAAAACGCCTTGTAATCAAATAGCAAATAATTTAGTTCCTCCTTAAGGATTGGGATTCTGCTACTTTCAAATATTTGCTATTTGATTACAAGGCGTTTTTTCTAAAGAAATCTGGTCGGTGATTTATACTTATAAGGTGGTGGGATAAACACACCTCAATGGAAATATAACACTTTTGGTGTTGAACTTTGAAGTTCTGTGTTTGGCGGATGTGGCCGATATATAACCGGCTGTGCCTGATATATAACCGGCTGTGGCCGATATATAACCGTCTGTGGCCGATATATAACCGTCTGTGGCCGATATATAACCGGCTGTGACTGATATATAACCGGCTGTGGCCGATATATAACCGGCTGTGGCCGATATATAACCGGCTGTGGCCGATATATAACCGGCTGTGGCCGATATATAACCGGCTGTGGCCGATATATAACCGGCTGTGGCCGATATATAACCGTCTGTGGCCGATATATAACCGTCTGTGGCCGATATATAACCGGCTGTGGCCGATATATAACCGTCTGTGGCCGATATATAACCGTCTGTGGCCGATATATAACCGTCTGTGGCCGATATATAACCGTCTGTGGCTGATATATAACCGGCTGTGGCCGATATATAACTGTCTGTGGCCGATATATAACCGGCTGTGGCCGATATATAACCGGCTGTGGCCGATATATAACCATCTGTGGCCGATATATAACCGGCTGTGACTGATATATAACCGGCTGTGACCGATATATAACCGGCTGCGGCCGATATATAACCGGCTGTGGCCGATATATAACCATCTGTGGCCGATATATAACCGGCTGTGACTGATATATAACCGGCTGTGACCGATATATAACCGGCTGTGACCGATATATAACCGGCTCTGGCTGATATATAACCGGCTCTGGCCGATATATAACCGGCTGTGACCGATATATAACCGGCTGTGACCGATATATAACCGGCTATGACCGATATATAACACGCTGTGACCGATATATAACCGGCTCTGGCTGATATATAACCGGCTCTGGCCGATATATAACCGGCTGTGACCGATATATAACCGGCTGTGACCGATATATAACCGGCTGTGACCGATATATAACCGTCTGTGGTCGATATATAACCAGCTGTGGCTGATATATAACCGGCTGTGACTGATATATAACCGTCTGTGGCCGATATATAACCGTCTGTGACCGATATATAACCGGCTGTGGCCGATATATAACCGTCTGTGGCCGATATATAACCGGCTGTGGCCGATATATAACCGGCTGTGACCGATATATAACCGGCTGTGACCGATATATAACCGGCTGTGGCCGATATATAACCGGCTGTGACCGATATATAACCGTCTGTGGCCGATATATAACCGTCTGTGGCCGATATATAACCGCCTGTGGCCGATATATAACCGGCTGTGACCGATATATAACCGGCTGTGGCCGATATATAACCGTCTGTGGCCGATATATAACCGGCTGTGACCGATATATAACCGGCTGTGATTGATATATAACCGGCTGTGACTGATATATAACCGGCTGTGACTGATATATAACCGGCTCTGGCTGATATATAACCGGCTGTGACTGATATATAACCGGCTCTGGCTGATATATAACCGGCTGTGACTGATATATAACCGGCTGTGACTGATATATAACCGTCTGTGGTCGATATATAACCGGCTGTGACTGATATATAACCGGCTGTGACTGATATATAACCGTCTGTGGTCGATATATAACCAGCTGTGACTGATATATAACCGGCTGTGACTGATATATAACCGGCTGTGACTGATATATAACCGGCTGTGACTGATATATAACCGGCTGTGACTGATATATAACCAGCTGTGACTGATATATAACCGGCTGTGACTGATATATAACCGGCTGTGACTGATATATAACCGGCTGTGACTGATATATAACCGCCTGTGACTGATATATAACCGGCTGTGGCTGATATATAACCGGCTGTGACTGATATATAACCGGCTGTGACTGATATATAACCGGCTGTGACTGATATATAACCAGCTGTGACTGATATATAACCGGCTGTGACTGATATATAACCGGCTGTGACTGATATAAAACCGGCTGTGCCTGATATATAACCGGCTGTGACTGATATATAACCAGCTGTGACTGATATATAACCGTCTGTGGCCGATATATAACCGTCTGTGGCCGATATATAACCGTCTGTGGCCGATATATAACCGTCTGTGCCGATATATAACCGGCTGTGGCCGATATATAACCGTCTGTGGCCGATATATAACCGGCTGTGGCCGATATATAACCGTCTGTGGCCGATATATAACCGGCTGTGGCCGATATATAACCGGCTGTGGCCGATATATAACCGGCTGTGGCCGATATATAACCGGCTGTGGCCGATATATAACCGGCTGTGGCCGATATATAACCGGCTGTGGCCGATATATAACCGTCTGTGGCCGATATATAACCGTCTGTGGCCGATATATAACCGGCTGTGGCCAATATATAACCGGCTGTGACCGATATATAACCAAATGTGACCGATATATAACCGGCTGTGGCCAATATATAACCGGCTGTGGCCGATATATAACCGGCTGTGGCCAATATATAACCGGCTGTGGCCGATATATAACCGGCTGTGGCCGATATATAACCATCTGTGGCCGATATATAACCAGCTGTGACCGATATATAACCGGCTGTGGCCGATATATAACCGACTGTGGCCGATATATATCCGTCTGTGGCCGATATATAACCGGCTGTGGCCGATATATAACCGTCTGTGGCCGATATATAACCGGCTGTGGCCGATATATAACCGGCTGTGACCGATATATAACCGGCTGTGGCCGATATATAACCGTCTGTGGCCGATATATAACCGTCTGTGGCCGATATATAACCGGCTGTGACCGATATATAACCGGCTGTGGCCGATATATAACCGTCTGTGGCCGATATATAACCGGCTGTGACTGATATATAACTGGCTCTGGCTGATATATAACCGGCTGTGACTGATATATAACCGTCTGAGGTCGATATATAACCGGCTGTGACTGATATATAACCGGCTGTGACTGATATATAACCGTCTGTGGTCGATATATAACCAGCTGTGACTGATATATAACCGGCTGTGACTGATATATAACCGGCTGTGACTGATATATAACCGGCTGTGACTGATATATAACCGGCTGTGACTGATATATAACCGTCTGTGGTCGATATATAACCAGCTGTGACTGATATATAACCGGCTGTGACTGATATATAACCGTCTGTGGTCGATATATAACCGGCTGTGACTGATATATAACCGTCTGTGACTGATATATAACCGTCTGTGGTCGATATATAACCAGCTGTGACTGATATATAACCGGCTGTGACTGATATATAACCGGCTGTGACTGATATATAACCAGCTGTGACTGATATATAACCGGCTGTGACTGATATATAACCGGCTGTGACTGATATATAACCGGCTGTGACTGATATATAACCGGCTGTGACTGATATATAACCGGCTGTGACTGATATATAACCGGCTGTGACCGATATATAACCGGCTGTGGCCAATATATAACCGGCTGTGGCCGATATATAACCGGCTGTGGCCAATATATAACCGGCTGTGGCCGATATATAACCGGCTGTGGCCGATATATAACCATCTGTGGCCGATATATAACCAGCTGTGACCGATATATAACCGGCTGTGGCCGATATATAACCGACTGTGGCCGATATATATCCGTCTGTGGCCGATATATAACCGGCTGTGGCCGATATATAACCGTCTGTGGCCGATATATAACCGGCTGTGGCCGATATATAACCGGCTGTGACCGATATATAACCGGCTGTGGCCGATATATAACCGTCTGTGGCCGATATATAACCGTCTGTGGCCGATATATAACCGGCTGTGACCGATATATAACCGGCTGTGGCCGATATATAACCGTCTGTGGCCGATATATAACCGGCTGTGACTGATATATAACTGGCTCTGGCTGATATATAACCGGCTGTGACTGATATATAACCGTCTGAGGTCGATATATAACCGGCTGTGACTGATATATAACCGGCTGTGACTGATATATAACCGTCTGTGGTCGATATATAACCAGCTGTGACTGATATATAACCGGCTGTGACTGATATATAACCGGCTGTGACTGATATATAACCGGCTGTGACTGATATATAACCGGCTGTGACTGATATATAACCGTCTGTGGTCGATATATAACCAGCTGTGACTGATATATAACCGGCTGTGACTGATATATAACCGTCTGTGGTCGATATATAACCGGCTGTGACTGATATATAACCGTCTGTGACTGATATATAACCGTCTGTGGTCGATATATAACCAGCTGTGACTGATATATAACCGGCTGTGACTGATATATAACCGGCTGTGACTGATATATAACCAGCTGTGACTGATATATAACCGGCTGTGACTGATATATAACCGGCTGTGACTGATATATAACCGGCTGTGACTGATATATAACCGGCTGTGACTGATATATAACCGGCTGTGACTGATATATAACCGGCTGTGACTGATATATAACCGGCTGTGACTGATATATAACCGGCTGTGACTGATATATAACCGGCTGTGGCCGATATATAACCGGCTGTGACTGATATATAACCGGCTGTGACTGATATATAACCGGCTGTGACTGACATATAACCGGCTGTGGCTGATATATAACCGGCTGTGGCTGATATATAACCGGCTGTGACTGATATATAACCGGCTGTGACCGATATATAACCGGCTGTGGCCGATATATAACCGTCTGTGGCCGATATATAACCGTCTGTGGCCGATATATAACCGGCTGTGGCCAATATATAACCGGCTGTGACCGATATATAACCAAATGTGACCGATATATAACCGGCTGTGGCCAATATATAACCGGCTGTGGCCGATATATAACCGGCTGTGGCCAATATATAACCGGCTGTGGCCGATATATAACCGGCTGTGGCCGATATATAACCATCTGTGGCCGATATATAACCAGCTGTGACCGATATATAACCGGCTGTGGCCGATATATAACCGACTGTGGCCGATATATATCCGTCTGTGGCCGATATATAACCGGCTGTGGCCGATATATAACCGTCTGTGGCCGATATATAACCGGCTGTGGCCGATATATAACCGGCTGTGACCGATATATAACCGGCTGTGGCCGATATATAACCGTCTGTGGCCGATATATAACCGTCTGTGGCCGATATATAACCGGCTGTGACCGATATATAACCGGCTGTGGCTGATATATAACCGTCTGTGGCCGATATATAACCGGCTGTGACTGATATATAACTGGCTCTGGCTGATATATAACCGGCTGTGACTGATATATAACCGTCTGAGGTCGATATATAACCGGCTGTGACTGATATATAACCGGCTGTGACTGATATATAACCGTCTGTGGTCGATATATAACCAGCTGTGACTGATATATAACCGGCTGTGACTGATATATAACCGGCTGTGACTGATATATAACCGGCTGTGACTGATATATAACCGGCTGTGACTGATATATAACCGTCTGTGGTCGATATATAACCGGCTGTGACTGATATATAACCGGCTGTGACTGATATATAACCGTCTGTGGTCGATATATAACCGGCTGTGACTGATATATAACCGTCTGTGACTGATATATAACCGTCTGTGGTCGATATATAACCAGCTGTGACTGATATATAACCGGCTGTGACTGATATATAACCGGCTGTGACTGATATATAACCAGCTGTGACTGATATATAACCGGCTGTGACTGATATATAACCGGCTGTGACTGATATATAACCGGCTGTGACTGATATATAACCGGCTGTGACTGATATATAACCGGCTGTGACTGATATATAACCGGCTGTGACTGATATATAACCGGCTGTGACTGATATATAACCGGCTGTGACTGATATATAACCGGCTGTGGCCGATATATAACCGGCTGTGACTGATATATAACCGGCTGTGACTGATATATAACCGGCTGTGACTGACATATAACCGGCTGTGGCTGATATATAACCGGCTGTGGCTGATATATAACCGGCTGTGACTGATATATAACCGGCTGTGACTGATATATAACCGGCTGTGATTGATATATAACCAGCTGTGACTGATATATAACCGGCTGTGACTGATATATAACCAGCTGTGACTGATATATAACCGGCTGTGACTGATATATAACCAGCTGTGACTGATATATAACCGGCTGTGACTGATATATAACCAGCTGTGACTGATATATAACCGGCTGTGACTGATATATAACCGGCTGTGACTGATATATAACCGGCTGTGACTGATATATAACCAGCTGTGACTGATATATAACCGTCTGTGGCCGATATATAACCGTCTGTGGCCGATATATAACCGTCTGTGGCCGATATATAACCGGCTGTGACCGATATATAACCGGCTGTGACCGATATATAACCGGCTGTGGCCAATATATAACCGGCTGTGACCGATATATAACCAAATGTGACCAATATATAACCGGCTGTGGCCAATATATAACCGGCTGTGGCCGATATATAACCGGCTGTGGCCAATATATAACCGGCTGTGGCCGATATGTAACCGGCTGTGGCCGATATATAACCGTCTGTGGCCGATATATAACCGTCTGTGGCCGATATATAACCAGCTGTGGCCAATATATAACCGTCTGTGGCCGATATATAACCATCTGTGGCCGATATATAACCGGCTGTGACCGATATATAACCGGCTGTGGCCGATATATAACCGTCTGTGGCCGATATATAACCGTCTGTGGCCGATATATATCCGTCTGTGGCCGATATATAACCGGCTGTGGCCGATATATAACCGTCTGTGGCCGATATATAACCGGCTGTGGCCGATATATAACCATCTGTGGCCGATATATAACCGTCTGTGGCCGATATATAACCGTCTGTGACCGATATATAACCGGCTGTGGACGATATATAACCGTCTGTGGCCGATATATAACCGTCTGTGGCCGATATATAACCGGCTGTGGCCGATATATAACCATCTGTGGCCGATATATAACCAGCTGTGACCGATATATAACCGTCTGTGGCCGATATATAACCGTCTGTGGCCGATATATAACCGTCTGTGGCCGATATATAACCATCTGTGGCCGATATATAAAAAGCTGTGACCGATATATAACCGGCTGTGGCCGATATATAACCGTCTGTGACCGATATATAACCGGCTGTGGCCGATATTAGGGATGAGCGAATCGATCCGGACGAACACGGATTCGATCCGAATTTCAGGAAAAATTCGATTCGGATCGAATCCGAATTTCCCCGCGATTCGATCACTCGAAGTTTTCCTTTAACATCCATTCATTTACATTACAGGCATTCTAAGATGGCGGGCGGGACATGTCTGGACATGTATCCCGCGCCAGTGCAAGCTGGGGCAGTCACATGCAGCCTATCAGCAGCCAGCAAGCCCGGTGACGTCACACAGCGGTATTTAACGGCGGCCATCTTGCTTTTCCTCATTTCTCTATTGCATTCGTGACAGACAGACAGAACGCTGTGTAGCTGAGGCAGTTAGACAGGCTGGAGACAGGCTGGAGACAGGGACAGACAGGGACAGACAGGGACAGGCTGGAGACAGGCAGGAGACAGGCAGGAGACAGACAGGAGACAGACAGAAAGCCAGGGAAAGGTAGGAAAAACGGAGCTGGCTGACAGGGAGATTTTTTTTTTTTCATCCAGCCTTTGTTAGCGTTTTCAGGCTGCTTATAGTAACTAACTGTGCATATATACTGAACTGATCTTAAGTCTGCTGTGAGGCATCCCATTCTGTGACTAAAGCAGCCTCTGTTTAAGACCATATAAGCATTTGCTCTAATCATATTTGAAATTAGGCCTGATAAAGACACTTTTGCTGGCCAAAGCACTACTGTACCCTGGCAGCTCGATTCCTGCCCGGGGCATCCCATTCTGTGACTAAAGCAGCCTCTGTTTAAGACCATATAAGCATTTGCTCTAATCATATTTGAAATTAGGCCTGATAAAGACACTTTTGCTGGCCAAAGCACTACTGTACCCTGGCAGCTCGATTCCTGCCCGGGGCATCCCATTCTGTGACTAAAGCAGCCTCTGTTTAAGACCATATAAGCATTTGCTCTAATCATATTTGAAATTAGGCCTGATAAAGACACTTTTGCTGGCCAAAGCACTACTGTACCCTGGCAGCTCGATTCCTGCCCGGGGCATCCCATTCTGTGACTAAAGCAGCCTCTGTTTAAGACCATATAAGCATTTGCTCTAATCATATTTGAAATTAGGCCTGATAAAGACACTTTTGCTGGCCAAAGCACTACTGTACCCTGGCAGCTCGATTCCTGCCCGGGGCATCCCATTCTGTGACTAAAGCAGCCTCTGTTTAAGACCATATAAGCATTTGCTCTAATCATATTTGAAATTAGGCCTGATAAAGACACTTTTGCTGGCCAAAGCACTACTGTACCCTGGCAGCTCGATTTCTGCCCGGGGCATCCCATTCTGTGACTAAAGCAGCCTCTGTTTAAGACCATATAAGCATTTGCTCTAATCATATTTGAAATTAGGCCTGATAAAGACACTTTTGCTGGCCAAAGCACTACTGTACCCTGGCAGCTCGATTCCTGCCCGGGGCATCCCATTCTGTGACTAAAGCAGCCTCTGTTTAAGACCATATAAGCATTTGCTCTAATCATATTTGAAATTAGGCCTGATAAAGACACTTTTGCTGGCCAAAGCACTACTGTACCCTGGCAGCTCGATTCCTGCCCGGGGCATCCCATTCTGTGACTAAAGCAGCCTCTGTTTAAGACCATATAAGCATTTGCTCTAATCATATTTGAAATTAGGCCTGATAAAGACACTTTTGCTGGCCAAAGCACTACTGTACCCTGGCAGCTCGATTCCTGCCCGGGGCATCCCATTCTGTGACTAAAGCAGCCTCTGTTTAAGACCATATAAGCATTTGCTCTAATCATATTTGAAATTAGGCCTGATAAAGACACTTTTGCTGGCCAAAGCACTACTGTACCCTGGCAGCTCGATTCCTGCCCGGGGCATCCCATTCTGTGACTAAAGCAGCCTCTGTTTAAGACCATATAAGCATTTGCTATAATCATATTTGAAATTAGGCCTGATAAAGACACTTTTGCTGGCCAAAGCACTACTGTACCCTGGCAGCTCGATTCCTGCCCGGGGCATCCCATTCTGTGACTAAAGCAGCCTCTGTTTAAGACCATATAAGCATTTGCTCTAATCATATTTGAAATTAGGCCTGATAAAGACACTTTTGCTGGCCAAAGCACTACTGTACCCTGGCAGCTCGATTCCTGCCCGGGGCATCCCATTCTGTGACTAAAGCAGCCTCTGTTTAAGACCATATAAGCATTTGCTCTAATCATATTTGAAATTAGGCCTGATAAAGACACTTTTGCTGGCCAAAGCACTACTGTACCCTGGCAGCTCGATTCCTGCCCGGGGCATCCCATTCTGTGACTAAAGCAGCCTCTGTTTAAGACCATATAAGCATTTGCTCTAATCATATTTGAAATTAGGCCTGATAAAGACACTTTTGCTGGCCAAAGCACTACTGTACCCTGGCAGCTCGATTCCTGCCCGGGGCATCCCATTCTGTGACTAAAGCAGCCTCTGTTTAAGACCATATAAGCATTTGCTCTAATCATATTTGAAATTAGGCCTGATAAAGACACTTTTGCTGGCCAAAGCACTACTGTACCCTGGCAGCTCGATTCCTGCCCGGGGCATCCCATTCTGTGACTAAAGCAGCCTCTGTTTAAGACCATATAAGCATTTGCTCTAATCATATTTGAAATTAGGCCTGATAAAGACACTTTTGCTGGCCAAAGCACTACTGTACCCTGGCAGCTCGATTCCTGCCCGGGGCATCCCATTCTGTGACTAAAGCAGCCTCTGTTTAAGACCATATAAGCATTTGCTCTAATCATATTTGAAATTAGGCCTGATAAAGACACTTTTGCTGGCCAAAGCACTACTGCACCCTGGCAGCTCGATTCCTGCCCGGGGCATCCCATTCTGTGACTAAAGCAGCCTCTGTTTAAGACCATATAAGCATTTGCTCTAATCATATTTGAAATTAGGCCTGATAAAGACACTTTTGCTGGCCAAAGCACTACTGTACCCTGGCAGCTCGATTCCTGCCCGGGGCATCCCATTCTGTGACTAAAGCAGCCTCTGTTTAAGACCATATAAGCATTTGCTCTAATCATATTTGAAATTAGGCCTGATAAAGACACTTTTGCTGGCCAAAGCACTACTGTACCCTGGCAGCTCGATTCCTGCCCGGGGCATCCCATTCTGTGACTAAAGCAGCCTCTGTTTAAGACCATATAAGCATTTGCTCTAATCATATTTGAAATTAGGCCTGATAAAGACACTTTTGCTGGCCAAAGCACTACTGTACCCTGGCAGCTCGATTCCTGCCCGGGGCATCCCATTCTGTGAGTAAAGAAGCCTCTGTTTAAGACCATATAAGCATTTGCTCTAATCATATTTGAAATTAGGCCTGATAAAGACACTTTTGCTGGCCAAAGCACTACTGTACCCTGGCAGCTCGATTCCTGCCCGGGGCATCCCATTCTGTGACTAAAGCAGCCTCTGTTTAAGACCATATAAGCATTTGCTCTAATCATATTTGAAATTAGGCCTGATAAAGACACTTTTGCTGGCCAAAGCACTACTGTACCCTGGCAGCTCGATTCCTGCCCGGGGCATCCCATTCTGTGACTAAAGCAGCCTCTGTTTAAGACCATATAAGCATTTGCTCTAATCATATTTGAAATTAGGCCTGATAAAGACACTTTTGCTGGCCAAAGCACTACTGCACCCTGGCAGCTCGATTCCTGCCCGGGGCATCCCATTCTGTGACTAAAGCAGCCTCTGTTTAAGACCATATAAGCATTTGCTCTAATCATATTTGAAATTAGGCCTGATAAAGACACTTTTGCTGGCCAAAGCACTACTGTACCCTGGCAGCTCGATTCCTGCCCGGGGCATCCCATTCTGTGACTAAAGCAGCCTCTGTTTAAGACCATATAAGCATTTGCTCTAATCATATTTGAAATTAGGCCTGATAAAGACACTTTTGCTGGCCAAAGCACTACTGTACCCTGGCAGCTCGATTCCTGCCCGGGGCATCCCATTCTGTGACTAAAGCAGCCTCTGTTTAAGACCATATAAGCATTTGCTCTAATCATATTTGAAATTAGGCCTGATAAAGACACTTTTGCTGGCCAAAGCACTACTGCACCCTGGCAGCTCGATTCCTGCCCGGGGCATCCCATTCTGTGACTAAAGCAGCCTCTGTTTAAGACCATATAAGCATTTGCTCTAATCATATTTGAAATTAGGCCTGATAAAGACACTTTTGCTGGCCAAAGCACTACTGTACCCTGGCAGCTCGATTCCTGCCCGGGGCATCCCATTCTGTGACTAAAGCAGCCTCTGTTTAAGACCATATAAGCATTTGCTCTAATCATATTTGAAATTAGGCCTGATAAAGACACTTTTGCTGGGCATAGCACTACTTGTCCCTGCCAGGTGTACTTACTGCTGGTTTTTAGGGCATCCCATTCTGTGACTACACCAGCCTCTATTTAAGAACCTAACCATTTGCACCTATTCTAATTGAAATTAGGCATGATAAAGACACTTTTGCTGTGCATAGTCTTACTGCTGCCTGCCAGGTGCTCTCTGGTTTTTGGGACATCCCATTCTGTAACATACCATTAGCCTCTGCATTTACTGTAAGCTGCACAGTTATTTAAAGAAATTTGGCCTGTATGAGCCTGCTAACACACTGCTGCTGTGTGCATATATACTGATCTCAAGTCAGCTTTGGGGCATCCCATTCTGTAACATACCATTAGCCTTTGCATTTACTGTAAGCTGCACATTTATTTAAAGAAATTTGGCCTGTATGAGCCTGCTAACACACTGCTGCTGTGTGCATATATACTGATCTCAAGTCTGCTTGGGGCATCCCATTCTGTAACATACCATTAGCCTCTGCATTAACTGTAAGCTGCACAGTTATTTAAAGAAATTTGGCCTGTATGAGCCTGCTAACACACTGCTGCTGTGTGCATATATACTGATCTCAAGTCTGCTTGGGGCATCCCATTCTGTAACATACCATTAGCCTCTGCATTAACTGTAAGCTGCACAGTTATTTAAAGAAATTTGGCCTGTATGAGCCTGCTAACACACTGCTGCTGTGTGCATATATACTGATCTCAAGTCAGCTTTGGGGCATCCCATTCTGTAACATACCATTAGCCTTTGCATTTACTGTAAGCTGCACATTTATTTAAAGAAATTTGGCCTGTATGAGCCTGCTAACACACTGCTGCTGTGTGCATATATACTGATCTCAAGTCTGCTTGGGGCATCCCATTCTGTAACATACCATTAGCCTCTGCATTAACTGTAAGCTGCACAGTTATTTAAAGAAATTTGGCCTGTATGAGCCTGCTAACACACTGCTGCTGTGTGCATATATACTGATCTCAAGTCAGCTTTGGGGCATCCCATTCTGTAACATACCATTAGCCTCTGCATTTACTGTAAGCTACACATTTATTTAAAGAAATTTGGCCTGTATGAGCCTGCTAACACACTGCTGCTGTGTGCATATATACTGATCTCAAGTCAGCTTTGGGGCATCCCATTCTGTAACATACCATTAGCCTCTGCATTAACTGTAAGCTGCACAGTTATTTAAAGAAATTTGGCCTGTATGAGCCTGCTAACACACTGCTGCTGTGTGCATATATACTGATCTCAAGTCAGCTCTGGGGCATCCCATTCTGTAACATACCATTAGCCTCTGCATTTACTGTAAGCTGCACATTTATTTAAAGAAATTTGGCCTGTATGAGCCTGCTAACACACTGCTGCTGTGTGCATATATACTGATCTCAAGTCTGCTTGGGGCATCCCATTCTGTAACATACCATTAGCCTCTGCATTAACTGTAAGCTGCACATTTATTTAAAGAAATTTGGCCTGTATGAGCCTGCTAACACACTGCTGCTGTGTGCATATATACTGATCTCAAGTCAGCTTTGGGGCATCCCATTCTGTAACATACCATTAGCCTCTGCATTTACTGTAAGCTGCACATTTATTTAAAGAAATTTGGCCTGTATGAGCCTGCTAACACACTGCTGCTGTGTGCATATATACTGATCTCAAGTCAGCTTTGGGGCATCCCATTCTGTAACATACCATTAGCCTCTGCATTAACTGTAAGCTGCACAGTTATTTAAAGAAATTTGGCCTGTATGAGCCTGCTAACACACTGCTGCTGTGTGCATATATACTGATCTCAAGTCTGCTTGGGGCATCCCATTCTGTAACATAACATAACCTACCTACCATACTAAGCAGCTCTCTTATTTAAACTAAGCAGGCCTCTTGGAGGCTGAGTGTCCACTTTTGGGTGTGCATTTATATTCGGTTTCATATACAGTGGGGTATCCCAATTTGTAAGATAACCTACCCCAACCATGTAAACTAAATAGGCCTGTTGCAGCCTGAGTTTCTCTGCTTGCGTATGGCCTGCATTACAATCTGTCTCTTTCAATGACACTGCTGCCTGGGGTATCCCAATTTGTAAGATAACCTACCCCAACCATGTAAACTAAAGGTTACGTCCTTCCAGAAGGAAAACTTATGCCGAACACTATTTTTGTTAGGGGCATTGACCTTTGGATTGATCGGCATGAAATTAATTTTTTTTTTTCAAAGTATGGCGCTGTGAAGAAGGTCAAAATGATGTCTCATACTTGGATTATTGTTACTTTTTGTTCAGCTTGAAATATAACAGGCCACACGGGCATCCCAAGGCACATGCTATTTTAAACCTATCTGTTATACAACATAAGCGTTGATCAGGCTACTTCAGTTTGCACTTGTTTTTGACTGATTTTAATAAACCAGGCCGCAGGGCACCCCAAAGCTGCACCTTGCACCCTATCTGGTATACAACATAAGCGTTGATCAGCATCAGCTTCATTAAGCTACTTCAGTTTGCACTTCCTTTTTGACTGCTTTCATTTAACCAGGCCGCAGGGCACCCCAAAGCTGCACCTTGCACCCTACCTGTTTATACTAAATAAGCATCTACAGCCTCAGCTTTATTAAGTTATTGCATTTTGAATTGGTTTTGGTCTGCTTTAAATACACCAGGCCGCAGGGCATCCCAAACCTGCATGTTGCACCCCATCTGTTATACTAAATAAGCGTTGATCAGCATCAGCTTTATTACGCTATTGCATTTTGCATTGGTTTTTGTACTGCTGCCAAAACACTAGCCCATATGGGCATCCCAAACCAGCACATGTCACCCTATCTGTTATACTAAATAAGCTTCTACAGGCCCTTTTTTTATTTATTTATTTTTATTTATATAGAGCTGCAATGGCTTATATTGTGAGGTTAATTTGCCATTTTGCAGCATAATATAGAGCAGCCCCTGTGTAAATCTGAGGGGCAATAGCTTATATAGTGAGGTAAATTTGCCATTTTGCTTCGTTATATAGAGCAGCCCAGTTGCCATCTAAATCAACTACTGTCCGGCCAGTACAGCTTTTCCAGGGCAAACTCTGCTAGTTGCGGGCACAAGTCAAGTTTGGCTTCCCAGCAAATCCAGTGGATCTTGAAGGTGTGTTGGCATGGTCATGTCAAGGTATGACATGACCTGCTGTTTGAGGTCCAGCTCCAGGTCTTCCTGCTTCTCATGAGTAGACTCACTATGCGGGTGTAGAAAGCTACTCACTAGCGACTGAAGACTGAGGTTGCTGCTGATGGAGCTGCTGCTGCTCCTTCCACCCCCCCAGCAGCCATGGCAGTGGAAGGTGATCGCAAAGTTCCCCTAGAGTCAGACCTGCGGGAGTATGGGCCATGGCGCAAATAGACATCGCCCAACTGACTACGTGGGATGTCTCTGTAGTAGGTCAGTTTTTCCTCCCTCTCAGTGGGCGTAAAAAATGCCCCCATTTTGTGCCGGAAGCGAGGGTCCAATAAGTTGGAGAGCCAGAAGTCTTCCCGCTGACAAATGGAGACAATTCTGCGCTCACTAGTACGCATGCATGTGAGCATGCATCGTGCCATTTGTGCAAGTGACTCGGAGGGACTACCTGTCTCCATCTCCACTGTAAACTGCCATGGTGTGTCTGGGTCCTCTGTCTCGCCTTACTCACAACCCTCTAGCTCCTGTGGCTGCACCTCCTCTCCTGTCAGATGACTAGATAAAATGGTCATTTTGTGAAACCTAAACTGTGGTTTGCTGTGCCCCACCCCCTCCTCCTCCTCCACTTCAGCCCCCACAGGCTTCATGTGGCTGTGAAATGTATGTGCCATGTCTCCAGTGCCCTGACCAGCCATGCTTTCCAACATGTGTTGTAGTACATGAAGCAGTGGAATCTCATCGTTCATCTCATAGTCCTGGCAACTGACTAATAATGTAGCTTCCTCAAAGGGCCTAAACAAACGGTCGGTGTCACGTATGAGCTGCCAATGGTTTACATTGAATTTACACAGGGGTGTCCCCCTATCCGTTTGGATCATCCAGAAATCCGTGATGGCTTTTCTCTGTTCCTATAGTGCAGTGGTCCTCAACCCTGTCCTCAAGGCCCACCAACATGTCATGTTTTTTGGATCTCCAAATAGCCAGCTCTATTGCTCTGCAGCTGCACTAATTACTCCACCTGAGCATCTTTGTGGAGATCTGCAAAGCCTGGCCTGTTGGTGGGCCTTGAGGACAGGGTTGGGGACCACTGCTATAGTGGATCCTGCATATGGAGGGTGGAATTCCAACGGGTGGAAACATCGCAAATCAGACTATGGTGGGGTACACCTTTGTGACGCTGAGGCTCAATAAGGTTGTGCTTGGTGGTGTAGGAGTGCCAGAAGTGCATGCTAACTTTCTTTCCTGTTGTTCGGATGTCTTTCAGATGGGGGCAAGACTTCAAAACTAGACTGAACACGTGTGCCATGTCAGGACGCATGACTCTGGCTTCCTTGTCGCAGCGCAAACAAGATGTTCTTCCAAGTGTCAGTCACCATGGGTCCAAATTTGCAGTTTTCGTGGATTAAGCAATGCTTTCATGGATTGAGTTCTCATTTTTAGTAGTTCCTCCCATGTGTGACTCTGATGGTCAAGGAAAACCATGTGAAGAACAGCGTGAAACCACAATCACCAAGGGGGCCTAAAAGGATATATATTGTCCACCATGAGTCTATAGTTACAGCTCCAGGCGTAGACAACACTGTGCACTTTGGTACACACTGACAGGCTAAAGGACTGGCCCACCTTCTGTTCAACAACCATGCCATGTGACTCTCCACCTCGGCTCGGCACAAGCCATCAGTTCTCTGAAAGGTCCACCACTGGGTAATGCAGCAGGCTGGACTTATGGTGACGCTGTCTGAGAGGAGAAATCCCTCAGACATCAAGATTAAAAATTCCAAGAATTTTTGAGGGCTAATTATTCAGAGGCAAATGATAGCTAGTTGTTTCTGATTTAATTGCAAGGTGGAAACACACCCTCAAACAAAACTTCACTTTCGCAATACTATTGCATTTGTCTATTCATAATTTTATGTATATACACTAACTAACCTACTTTTTCTCCACAGGATGCTGCATGGAACACTGCCACATCGCTGAGTAGCTGATTTTTCCTACCAACAGTCCGCAATAATTCGCTGCTGCTGCCGCCGCCACCGCCGCAGACTCCAGGGACCCTCTTCCACTACCTCGGCTTGCAACACCTCCTCCCACGACACTCTCCTCATCACTAGTTGCCGGATAGTGGAAGAAGAGGCGAGTGTCTCCTCCACTTCTTGGCTGGGCAGTAGCTGCTGAATTTTATGATTATCAGATCTTGGATATCAGATCAATGGATAGTGGAGCTGAACCCAAAGCATAACAGGCAGACAGTTGACTGGGGGTGTCAGATGCCACTTGTGATGCAGTGGACTGCTTTTGCAGCACTTCCAGACAAAGTTGCTTCATTGGCTGACACAATGACTGGTAAAGCTGTGGAACATATGGTTGAAAAGCAAGAATAACCATTTGTTTTTATATGAAAAAGACCCTGGTTTATACAGACTTTTTTTTTCCAGAGACTGCCCTGCGTGGAAATGAATGGCGCATGGATCAGCCAAGCTTTCCTCCCAACAATGCCTGATGTATTCCAGTAGATTGATGACGGGGCCAGACCAAGAAAGATGGATCGTGCAAAACAGATTTAAGGCGCTGCTCTCAAGTTACAGACATTCCTCCGCATCGGACCACAAGTAAGTATTGATAAAAAATCCTTTACGTTACTCTTACTTTTTATTAATATTCTTCGGATAAGACGGATCAGACATGATTCCAGATTAAAAATTCCAAGAATTTTTGAGGGCTAATTAGTCAGAGGCAATGACACCTTCTTGTTTCTGATTTAATTAAAAGGTGGAAACACACCCTCAAACAAAACTTCACTTTGGCAAACTTTTGCATTTGTTTATTCATAATTTTATGTAGATATTACTAACTAAGCTACTTTTTCTCCACATGACTCTCCACAGGGTGTGATTCATCCAATTTTTGGGCTCCTGAGGCCAACCCCAGGGTCTGTTTAAAGTAATGTTTGGGCTCCTGCTGCTGCTGCTGCCAACTTCTGCCAACTCCAGGGTGTGATTCATCCAATTTTTGGGCTCCTGAAGCCAACTCCAGTGTATATTTGGGCTCCTGCTGCTGCTACTGTCAACTCCTGCCAACTCCAGGGTGTGATTCATCCAATTTTTGGGCTCCTGAGGCCAACTCCAGTGTATATTTGGGCTCCTGCTGCTGCTACTGTCAACTCCTGCCAACTCCAGGGTGTGATTCATCCAATTTTTGGGCTCCTGAAGCCAACTCCAGTGTATATTTGGGCTCCTGCTGCTGCTACTGTCAACTCCTGCCAACTCCAGGGTGTGATTCATCCAATTTTTGGGCTCCTGAGGCCAACTCCAGTGTATATTTGGGCTCCTGCTGCTGCTACTGTCAACTCCTGCCAACTCCAGGGTGTGATTCATCCAATTTTTGGGCTCCTGAGGCCAACTCCAGTGTATATTTGGGCTCCTGCTGCTGCTGCTGCCAACTCCAGGGTGTGATTCATCCAATTTTTGGGCTCCTGAAGCCAACTCCAGTGTATATTTGGGCTCCTGCTGCTGCTGCTGCCAACTCCAGGGTGTGATTCATCCAATTTTTGGGCTCCTGAGGCCAACTCCAGTGTATATTTGGGCTCCTGCTGCTGCTACTGTCAACTCCTGCCAACTCCAGGGTGTGATTCATCCAATTTTTGGGCTCCTGAGGCCAACTCCAGTGTATATTTGGGCTCCTGCTGCTGCTACTGTCAACTCCTGCCAACTCCAGGGTGTGATTCATCCAATTTTTGGGCTCCTGAGGCCAACTCCAGTGTATATTTGGGCTCCTGCTGCTGCTACTGTCAACTCCTGCCAACTCCAGGGTGTGATTCATCCAATTTTTGGGCTCCTGAGGCCAACTCCAGTGTATATTTGGGCTCCTGCTGCTGCTGCTGCCAACTCCAGGGTGTGATTCATCCAATTTTTGGGCTCCTGAAGCCAACTCCAGTGTATATTTGGGCTCCTGCTGCTGCTGCTGCCAACTCCAGGGTGTGATTCATCCAATTTTTGGGCTCCTGAAGCCAACTCCAGTGTATATTTGGGCTCCTGCTGCTGCTACTGTCAACTCCTGCCAACTCCAGGGTGTGATTCATCCAATTTTTGGGCTCCTGAGGCCAACTCCAGTGTATATTTGGGCTCCTGCTGCTGCTACTGTCAACTCCTGCCAACTCCAGGGTGTGATTCATCCAATTTTTGGGCTCCTGAGGCCAACTCCAGTGTATATTTGGGCTCCTGCTGCTGCTACTGTCAACTCCTGCCAACTCCAGGGTGTGATTCATCCAATTTTTGGGCTCCTGAGGCCAACTCCAGTGTATATTTGGGCTCCTGCTGCTGCTACTGTCAACTCCTGCCAACTCCAGGGTGTGATTCATCCAATTTTTGGGCTCCTGAGGCCAACTCCAGTGTATATTTGGGCTCCTGCTGCTGCTGCTGTCAACTCCTGCCAACTCCAGGGTGTGATTCATCCAATTTTTGGGCTCCTGAAGCCAACTCCAGTGTATATTTGGGCTCCTGCTGCTGCTACTGTCAACTCCTGCCAACTCCAGGGTGTGATTCATCCAATTTTTGGGCTCCTGAGGCCAACTCCAGTGTATATTTGGGCTCCTGCTGCTGCTACTGTCAACTCCTGCCAACTCCAGGGTGTGATTCATCCAATTTTTGGGCTCCTGAGGCCAACTCCAGTGTATATTTGGGCTCCTGCTGCTGCTGCTGCCAACTCCAGGGTGTGATTCATCCAATTTTTGGGCTCCTGAAGCCAACTCCAGTGTATATTTGGGCTCCTGCTGCTGCTGCTGCCAACTCCAGGGTGTGATTCATCCAATTGTTGGGCTCCTGAGGCCAACTCCAGTGTATATTTGGGCTCCTGCTGCTGCTACTGTCAACTCCTGCCAACTCCAGGGTGTGATTCATCCAATTTTTGGGCTCCTGAGGCCAACTCCAGTGTATATTTGGGCTCCTGCTGCTGCTACTGTCAACTCCTGCCAACTCCAGGGTGTGATTCATCCAATTTTTGGGCTCCTGAGGCCAACTCCAGTGTATATTTGGGCTCCTGCTGCTGCTACTGTCAACTCCTGCCAACTCCAGGGTGTGATTCATCCAATTTTTGGGCTCCTGAAGCCAACTCCAGTGTATATTTGGGCTCCTGCTGCTGCTGCTGTCAACTCCTGCCAACTCCAGGGTGTGATTCATCCAATTTTTGGGCTCCTGAAGCCAACTCCAGTGTATATTTGGGCTCCTGCTGCTGCTGCTGCCAACTCCTGCCAACTCCAGGGTGTGATTCATCCAATTTTTGGGCTCCTGAAGCCAACTCCAGTGTATATTTGGGCTCCTGCTGCTGCTGCTGCCAACTTCTGCCAACTCCAGGGTGTGATTCATCCAATTTTTGGGCTCCTGAGGCCAACTCCAGTGTATATTTGGGCTCCTTCTGCCCCTCATAGTGATGCCACTTCAACTCTCTGCAATTGTGCCGCTCTGCGATTCTATTAGCGATGCCTCTGATCTGCATGTGATATTTCTTCAAAGTATTATTTAACTAACCCAGCACGCATCCTGTGCGTGTTACAGCAAGGCTGAATGGTTTACAACCCTATTGAGGCTCTAGGAGGCTCAGAAATAGCCGTTTTTAATAGCGATTCGTTGCGAATTTATTCGGGTCGAAACGATTTTTGTCGGAAAATTCGGCGAATCAGTCGAATCGAATTTTTCAAAAGTTCGCTCATCTCTAGCCGATATATAACCGTCTTTGGCCGATATATAACCGGCTGTGGCCGATATATAACCGGCTGTGACCGATATATAACCGGCTGTGGCCGATATATAACCGGCTGTGACCGATATATAACCGGCTGTGACCGATATATAACCGTCTGTGGCCGATATATAACCGTCTGTGGCCGATATATAACCGGCTGTGACCGATATATAACCGGCTGTGACTGATATATAACCGGCTGTGACCGATATATAACCGGCTGTGACCGATATATAACCGGCTGTGACCGATATATAACCGTCTGTGGCCGATATATAACCGTCTGTGGCCGATATATAACCGTCTGTGACCGATATATAACCGGCTGTGACCGATATATAACCGGCTGTGACTGATATATAACCGGCTCTGGCTGATATATAACCGGCTGTGACTGATATATAACCGTCTGTGGTCGATATATAACCAGCTGTGCCTGATATATAACCGTCTGTGGTCGATATATAACCAGCTGTGACTGATATATAACCGGCTGTGGCCAATATATAACCGGCTGTGACTGATATATAACCGTCTGTGGTCGATATATAACCAGCTGTGACTGATATATAACCGGCTGTGACTGATATATAACTGGCTGTGACTGATATATAACCAGCTGTGACTGATATATAACCGGCTGTGACTGATATATAACCGGCTGTGGCCGATATATAACCGGCTGTGACTGATATATAACCGTCTGTGACTGATATATAACCGTCTGTGCCGATATATAACCGGCTGTGGCCGATATATAACCGGCTGTGACTGATATATAACCGTCTGTGGTCGATATATAACCGGCTGTGGCCGATATATAACCGGCTGTGACTGATATATAACCGTCTGTGGTCGATATATAACCGGCTGTGGCCGATATATAACCGGCTGTGACTGATATATAACCGGCTGTGACTGATATATAACCGGCTGTGACTGATATATAACCGTCTGTGGTCGATATATAACCGGCTGTGACTGATATATAACCAGCTGTGACTGATATATAACCGGCTGTGACTGATATATAACCGGCTGTGACTGATATATAACCGGCTGTGACTGATATATAACCGGCTGTGGCCGATATATAACCGGCTGTGACTGATATATAACCGGCTGTGACTGATATATAACCGGCTGTGACTGATATATAACCGGCTGTGACTGATATATAACCGGCTGTGACTGATATATAACCGGCTGTGACTGATATATAACCGGCTGTGACTGATATATAACCGGCTGTGACTGATATATAACCAGCTGTGACTGATATATAACCGGCTGTGGCTATATAACAAAACTTGCTGCATCTTCTTGGGACTGCGGCTGTGGCTACGGTTCTGATATTACTCCGAGCGAGTGGACGTTTAATCTCTAGATTCTAAATTGTTATATTGTTATAACTAATAGCGCGACCTTGGATATATCACTTTGTATATATTATGTATTGATAGGTAGATTATAATTCATAGAATCCCATGAAATATCTCCATCACTTATAATTAGATGTTATGGGTGAGGAATTACATTTCCTTTGAATGGGGGACAATAGGGGAATCATTCATCCGGTGCCAGGATCCTTTAGGGCCGAGCTGTGATGTGTTGGGTAACGATTGCTACATCTGTATATAATGTAGATTATAATTCATAGAATCCCATGAAATATCTCCATCACTTATAATTAGATGTTATAGGTGAGGAATGACAGTTACCTTGAAGCCTCCTTCAGTCGTTCAGTTGGATGGAAAGTCCAGGGAGAGTTTTTCTTTTTCTCACCGCTGAGCGCGAAACGCGAGACGCGGACCCGCGGGAACTAATTACTAGAGGCTCCGAATCTGCACCAATCCGAAGCCGTTTATGTGCGCTAATGCGAGTCTATATTTTATCGCCATCAATGTCGCTCTACTTTCCTGCTGCAGGAAAATGATTTCAGATGCTTTCACAGACGTGAAGAATCAAAGTCCAGCCGGAGATTTATGGGAAATATTATGTTTTCTCGATCTAGGAGCAGAGAGTTACAATTTGCCTCCCAGCCCCCTCCCAGGCATGTGTCTTTCCAGCCCCTTGGAAACAGAATAAATCCAGATGAGAGATGGTTTTCTTGGTCAGATACAGAGGGTCGATCGTCAATCGTGGGGTGTCTGATCCATTGCTTCTTCCAACCCTCGGAAAACTGAAGACTTTGTATCCATTCAAGAGGTATAGGATTTTTCAGTGTTTTCTCCCCTTTTATTTTCTAACTGTTTCTCTGCACATTTGTTTATTGTCTTTTTTTGTTTATTATTTGAATTGTTGTCGTTTCATTAAAATTTTAAAATTCCCATTTTGCACGGGCCTCACCTTCTTGGCAATTAGAAATCCTCTAACCTGGTTTCTTTTGAAGCTCTAAAAACGACCCTGGTTTCTGAAGATTGTATGACCGCTCGTAATTGTGTATTAACCCATAGACTGTAAGATCGATTGTAACTGATCCATTGTATGATTGGGAAAGTGTAACTAATTATATAGTGTTACAAGGTTGAAGGACTCACAATTAACTTGGAGTGCTGCCTGGTGACTGTGTGTGAGCCAGCAGATTGCAAGCTGATTGTATCTGATCGTTCCACAGCAGAACTGATCAGACTCTCCTCAGGATAAGTGTGGGACGGAATCAGTGAGTATTGCCTGTGCCCTGCTTGTATGTGGAGAGGGGTCTGCAGGTGTGTGGTGACTGTCTCCATTACTCGCCAGCAGAGTTTGATGGGATGTTGATTGAGGAGGGTTCCACCGGCCTGATTTAATCATTTAAAGTGTAGTTGCGGTGGTGGTGGCGGCGTGTTGTAATTGGTGTGTGGGGTGTTTTTGGTGTGATTGCTCTCTGTGCTGGAAGCAGCCCACACACACGTCGCAGATCGCTCGATCAAATAGACGTTGAACGATCGATTTTGTGACACTAGTAACATTTGCAGATGCTTGAAATATAAGCCTTACCCCTAAAATAAGCCCTAGTTACACTTCATAAATCAGCTGCTGGAGGAACTGCTCTCAGGGCAATGAATTGTTAGCTGTAGCTTAACCAGGACCTTCACTATGATTTATTGAAAAGCCCAATAAACCCTTATAAAACAATTCCCCAGCATATAAAGTTTAATATATTGTGAGCAATCTGTATGTACAGGGTGTGGGAAACATATAAGATAGGCTCTTATTCAGGGTGAGGGTCCGGATTAATGTGGGCAATCTGTATGTACAGGGTGTGGGAAACATATAAGATAGGCTCTTATTCAGGGTGAGGGTCTGGATTAATGTGGGCAATCTGTATGTACAGGGGGAAACATATAAGATAGGCTCTTATTCAGGGTGAAGGTCCGGATTAATGTTGGTAATCTGTATGTACAGGGTGTGGGAAACATATAAGATAGGCTCTTATTCAGGGTGAGGGTCTGGATTAATGTGGGCAATCTGTATGTACAGGGGGAAACATATAAGATAGGCTCTTATTCAGGGTGAAGGTCCGGATTAATGTGAGCAATCTGTATGTACAGGGTGTGGGAAACATATAAGATAGGCTCTTATTCAGGGTGAGGGTCTGGATTAATGTGGGCAATCTGTATGTACAGGGTGTGGGAAACATATAAGATAGGCTCTTATTCAGGGTGAGGGTCTGGATTAATGTGGGCAATCTGTATGTACAGGGTGTGGGAAACATATAAGATAGGCTCTTATTCAGGGGGAAGGTCCGGATTAATGTGGGCAATCTGTATGTACAGGGTGTGGGAAACATATAAGATAGGCTCTTATTCAGGGTGAAGGTCTGCTGTAACCTAGCTTTAAAGTGGACCAAAATCCACAGCGATTAGTCTGGGAATCTATAAGATTCCCGGGGCAATCGGTTCCCTTGCCCCGGGGTATCCGGAATCGGGGTGTCCCGCTGTGTGATACCCCCCAGGTCGCCCCATACACTTATCTTGTTTCCCGGTCCAATGGCGCATGTGCGAGCCGCATCCCCCGCTTCCCTCTAGCAGAGCATTTGTGAATGGCTGGCGCGGGCAGCTCCCTGTTAGAGGGAAGCGGGGGATGCGGCTGATCCGCGTGATGTCAGCGGCTCTGAGCGCGCCGATTGGACGAGCGGTTGCGCATAGGACCAGGAAGAGGTGAGTGTGTTTTGGATGATCTGGGGGGTTTCACACATCCATAATAGTCAAAATCTTGGGTTTTGGTCCACTTTATGTGTATCAGCGCCACAATCTCATTATCACCATTCCCCCCCCCCCCCCCCCGCCCTGGAAGCTCGGGTCAGAAGAGTTTTTGGGCCGCAGCTTTTGATTGGAAGGTCGTACAACCCTGGTTCTGGTGTTAAACTAATGCGCTAGTCGTGGGGCACCTGTGGTGGAGAAATGGGAAAGGGAAACTCACATACCCAAGTCTAGAGTTTCCCTTTACTCCCCCTGTTGTAAATGCACACGTCTCTCTATTCAGGAAAAGAAATTAGCATGTATATGTGAATAGCTCACAACCCCCCCCCCCCCCCCCCGTGAGGCTGCTTGTCACACCTGAGTCGACGCTCAGTCTGCAGCTGGTTCCATCCCCCTGCTGTGAATTTGGCATAACAAGGATAAAACCGCAGACGAACGGCACCAATAGAATTTGGACCATAACTGCGCGTCCATGTGTCGCAGCGCCAAACCGATTAACAGAATCAGAAGCGGCTCACAAAACCGCATAAGGGCGTAACAGCCACATTCCACAGGCATCAGCAATGTGATTACAACATATTCAAATATAACAATAACTCCAAAAACTTTGTTACAGTAATAAAAACAGTACATAAATGTAAGTAGGCAATTATAATAATATTACATTATTATAATATAATACGATGGTTTTATTGAATATATTGTAAATCCATTGCTGATGCCTGTGGCTATACCTAGAGGTACCAGAGCAAATGTGGAGTAATAATATAGATATTTTTCTAATAAAAGTAATAATGTAACGAATACTATTGTGAGAGATTTGTTTTGCTATATGAGAAAGACGTGGTTGGTCTCTAAGGTGTTTTTTTCTTTGGTGCGTCCCCCACCATCAATGTTGTCTTGTTCTACATTAGGTGCAGGGATTAGGTGAGTACTCACAGATTTCTGGGCTGGTTCCGGGGGCGGGACACACTGCGACCCAGTTATTGTCAGTTTTGTGTCGGCCGCAGCTTTTGATTGGAAGGTCGCACAACCCTGGTTCTGGTGTTAAACTTGTGAGCTAGTCGTGGGCCACCCAAAGTTGGGTTTTTTTAGATGAGGCCGAGGTGGTATCTTTACATTTGTAGAGAGGAAGCTTCACCCACATCCACCAATCACATTCAGATCTGACCCCCGATCACTGAAGCTTGAATCCGATTGGTGGTGGCGGGAGCGTCTCTCGTGACAGATCACATGACTTCCTTTTCTCCATCTCCTGATTCTGGACCAGAGCCGGCGGGTTGTGGAGCTGAGCCCGGGACAGGAGGAGGCCGTGGTGAGCTGCAGGATCCAGGCTCGATCCCCCGGCACCAGCCTCAGGGTTCGGTGGTACTGTCAGCTTTCCACCTCCGGGGCCACCCGCATCTCACTCAGGACAGAAGGTAAGTGAGCCCACAGCAGCCTATTATTACTATATAGTATAGAGAAAAGGGGCGGAGACAAGAGGGGGAGGAGCCTGGCCATAGGCGCTTATTATTACTATATAGTATAGAGGAAAGGGGGAGGAGCCTGGCCATAGGAGCCTATTATTACTATATAGTATAGAGGAAAAGGGGCGGAGACAAGAGGGGGAGGAGCCTGGCCATAGGAGCTTATAATTACTATATAGTATAGAGGAAAAGGGGCGAAGACAAGAGGGGGAGGAGCCTGGCCATAGGAGCCTATTATTACTATATAGTATAGAGAAAAGGGGGAGGAGCCTGGCCATAGGAGCTTACACTCTACAGGAATAAGGGGAGGAGATGAGAGGGGGAGGGGCCTGGCCATAGGAGCTTACACTCTACAGGAATAAGGGGAGGAGATGAGAGGGGGAGGAGCCTGGCCATAGGAGCTTACACTCTAGAGGAATAAGGGAGGAGATGAGAGGGGGAGGAGCCTGGCCATAGGAGCCAATTATTACTATATATTATAGAGGAAAGGGGCGGAGACAAGAGGGGGAGGAGCCTGGCCATAGGAGCTTACACTCTACAGGAATAAGGGGAGGAGATGAGAGGGGGAGGGGCCTGGCCATAGGAGCTTACACTCTAGAGGAATAAGGGGAGGAGATGAGAGGGGAGGAGCCTGGCCATAGGAGCTTACACTCTAGAGGAATAAGGGGAGGAGATGAGAGGGGAGGAGCCTGGCCATAGGAGCTTACACTCTAGAGGAATAAGGGGAGGAGATGAGAGGGGAGGAGCCTGGCCATAGGAGCTTACACTCTAGAGGAATAAGGGGAGGAGATGAGAGGGGGAGGGGCCTGGCCATAGGAGCTTACACTCTAGAGGAATAAGGGGAGGAGATGAGAGGGGGAGGAGCCTGGCCATAGGAGCTTACACTCTAGAGGAACAAGGGGAGGAGATGAGAGGGGGAGGGGCCTGGCCATATGAGCTTACACTCTAGAGGAATAAGGGGAGGAGATGAGGGGGAGGAGCCTGGCCATAGGAGCTTACACTCTGGAGGAATAATGGGAGGAGATGAGAGGGGGGAGGAGCCTGGCCATCGGAGCTTACACTCTAGAGGAATAAGGGGAGGAGATGAGAGGGGGAGGAGCCTGGACATAGGAGCTTACACTCTAGAGAAATAGGGGGAAGAGATGAGAGGGGGAGGAGCCTGGCCATAGGAGCTTACACTCTGGAGGAATAATGGGAGGAGATGAGAGGGGGAGGAGCCTGGCCATAGGAGCTTACACTCTAGAGGAATAAGGGGAGGAGATGAGAGGGGGAGGAGCCTGGACATAGGAGCTTACACTCTAGAGGAACAAGGGGAGGAGATGAGCGGGGGAGGAGCCTGGCCATATGAGCTTACACTCTAGAGGAATAAGGGGAGGAGATGAGGGGGAGGAGCCTGGCCATAGGAGCTCACATTCTGGAGGAATAAGGGGAGGAGCCTGGCCATAGGAGCTCACATTCTGGAGGAATAAGGGGAGGAGCATGGCCATAGGAGCTTACACTCTAGAGGAATAAGGGGAGGAGATGAGAGGGGGAGGGGCCTGGACATAGGAGCTTACACTCTAGAGGAACAAGGGGAGGAGATGAGAGGGGGAGGGGCCTGGACATAGGAGCTTACACTCTAGAGGAACAAGGGGAGGAGATGAGCGGGGGAGGAGCCTGGACATAGGAGCTTACACTCTAGAGGAACAAGGGGAGGAGATGAGCGGGGGAGGGGCCTGGCCAAAGGAGCTCACATTCTGGAGGAATAAGGGGAGGAGCCTGGCCATAGGAGCTTACACTCTGGAGGAATAAGGGGAGGAGCCTGGCCATAGGAGCTTACACTCTAGAGGAATAGGGGGAAGAGATGAGAGGGGGAGGAGCCTGGCCATAGGAGCTTACACTCTAGAGGAATAAGGGGATGAGATGAGAGGGGGAGGGGCCTGGCCATAGGAGCTTACACTCTAGAGGAATAAGGGGAGGAGATGAGAGGGGGAGGGGCCTGACCATAGGAGCTTACACTCTAGAGGAATAATGGGAGGCGATGAGAGGGGGAGGGGCCTGGCCATAGGAGCTTACACTCTAGAGGAATAAGGGGATGAGATGAGAGGGGGAGGGGCCTGGCCATAGGAGCTTACACTCTAGAGGAATAAGGGGAGGAGATGAGAGGGGGAGGGGCCTGGCCATAGGAGCTTACACTCTAGAGGAATAAGGGGAGGAGATGAGAGGGGGAGGGGCCTGGCCATAGGAGCTTACACTCTAGAGGAATAAGGGGAGGAGATGAGAGGGGGAGGAGCCTGGCCATAGCAGCTTACACTCTAGAGGAATAACTGGAGGAGATGAGAGGGGGAGGAGCCTGGCCATAGGAGCTTACACTCTAGAGGAACAAGGGGAGGAGATGAGAGGGGGAGGGGCCTGGCCATAGGAGCTTACACTCTAGAGGAATAAGGGGAGGAGATGAGGGGGAGGAGCCTGGCCATAGGAGCTTACACTCTGGAGGAATAATGGGAGGAGATGAGAGGGGGGAGGAGCCTGGCCATCGGAGCTTACACTCTAGAGGAATAAGGGGAGGAGATGAGAGGGGGAGGAGCCTGGACATAGGAGCTTACACTCTAGAGAAATAGGGGGAAGAGATGAGAGGGGGAGGAGCCTGGCCATAGGAGCTTACACTCTGGAGGAATAATGGGAGGAGATGAGAGGGGGAGGAGCCTGGCCATAGGAGCTTACACTCTAGAGGAATAAGGGGAGGAGATGAGAGGGGGAGGAGCCTGGACATAGGAGCTTACACTCTAGAGGAATAAGGGGATGAGATGAGAGGGGGAGGGGCCTGGCCATAGGAGCTTACACTCTAGAGGAATAAGGGGAGGAGATGAGAGGGGGAGGGGCCTGACCATAGGAGCTTACACTCTAGAGGAATAATGGGAGGCGATGAGAGGGGGAGGGGCCTGGCCATAGGAGCTTACACTCTAGAGGAATAAGGGGATGAGATGAGAGGGGGAGGGGCCTGGCCATAGGAGCTTACACTCTAGAGGAATAAGGGGAGGAGATGAGAGGGGGAGGGGCCTGGCCATAGGAGCTTACACTCTAGAGGAATAAGGGGAGGAGATGAGAGGGGGAGGGGCCTGGCCATAGGAGCTTACACTCTAGAGGAATAAGGGGAGGAGATGAGAGGGGGAGGAGCCTGGCCATAGCAGCTTACACTCTAGAGGAATAACTGGAGGAGATGAGAGGGGGAGGAGCCTGGCCATAGGAGCTTACACTCTAGAGGAACAAGGGGAGGAGATGAGAGGGGGAGGGGCCTGGCCATAGGAGCTTACACTCTAGAGGAATAAGGGGAGGAGATGAGGGGGAGGAGCCTGGCCATAGGAGCTTACACTCTGGAGGAATAATGGGAGGAGATGAGAGGGGGGAGGAGCCTGGCCATCGGAGCTTACACTCTAGAGGAATAAGGGGAGGAGATGAGAGGGGGAGGAGCCTGGACATAGGAGCTTACACTCTAGAGAAATAGGGGGAAGAGATGAGAGGGGGAGGAGCCTGGCCATAGGAGCTTACACTCTGGAGGAATAATGGGAGGAGATGAGAGGGGGAGGAGCCTGGCCATAGGAGCTTACACTCTAGAGGAATAAGGGGAGGAGATGAGAGGGGGAGGAGCCTGGACATAGGAGCTTACACTCTAGAGGAACAAGGGGAGGAGATGAGCGGGGGAGGAGCCTGGCCATATGAGCTTACACTCTAGAGGAATAAGGGGAGGAGATGAGGGGGAGGAGCCTGGCCATAGGAGCTCACATTCTGGAGGAATAAGGGGAGGAGCCTGGCCATAGGAGCTCACATTCTGGAGGAATAAGGGGAGGAGCATGGCCATAGGAGCTTACACTCTAGAGGAATAAGGGGAGGAGATGAGAGGGGGAGGGGCCTGGACATAGGAGCTTACACTCTAGAGGAACAAGGGGAGGAGATGAGAGGGGGAGGGGCCTGGACATAGGAGCTTACACTCTAGAGGAACAAGGGGAGGAGATGAGCGGGGGAGGAGCCTGGACATAGGAGCTTACACTCTAGAGGAACAAGGGGAGGAGATGAGCGGGGGAGGGGCCTGGCCAAAGGAGCTCACATTCTGGAGGAATAAGGGGAGGAGCCTGGCCATAGGAGCTTACACTCTGGAGGAATAAGGGGAGGAGCCTGGCCATAGGAGCTTACACTCTAGAGGAATAGGGGGAAGAGATGAGAGGGGGAGGAGCCTGGCCATAGGAGCTTACACTCTAGAGGAATAAGGGGATGAGATGAGAGGGGGAGGGGCCTGGCCATAGGAGCTTACACTCTAGAGGAATAAGGGGAGGAGATGAGAGGGGGAGGGGCCTGACCATAGGAGCTTACACTCTAGAGGAATAATGGGAGGCGATGAGAGGGGGAGGGGCCTGGCCATAGGAGCTTACACTCTAGAGGAATAAGGGGATGAGATGAGAGGGGGAGGGGCCTGGCCATAGGAGCTTACACTCTAGAGGAATAAGGGGAGGAGATGAGAGGGGGAGGGGCCTGGCCATAGGAGCTTACACTCTAGAGGAATAAGGGGAGGAGATGAGAGGGGGAGGGGCCTGGCCATAGGAGCTTACACTCTAGAGGAATAAGGGGAGGAGATGAGAGGGGGAGGAGCCTGGCCATAGGAGCTTACACTCTAGAGGAATAAGGGGAAGAGATGGGAGGGGGAGGAGCCTGGCCATAGGAGCTTACACTCTAGAGGAATAAGGGGAGGAGATGAGAGGGGGAGGGGCCTGGCCATAGGAGCTTACACTCTAGAGGAATAAGGGGAGGAGATGAGAGGGGGAGGGGCCTGGCCATAGGAGCTTACACTCTAGAGGAATAAGGGGAGGAGATGAGAGGGGGAGGGGCCTGGCCATAGGAGCTTACACTCTAGAGGAATAAGGGGAGGAGATGAGAGGGGGAGGGGCCTGGCCATAGGAGCTTACACTCTAGAGGAATAAGGGGAGGAGATGAGAGGGGGAGGGGCCTGGCCATAGGAGCTTACACTCTAGAGGAATAAGGGGAGGAGATGAGAGGGGGAGGAGCCTGGCCATAGGAGCTTACACTCTAGAGGAATAAGGGGAAGAGATGAGAGGGGGAGGAGCCTGACCATAGGAGCTTACACTCTAGAGGAATATGGGGAGGAGATGAGAGGGGGGGGGGCCTGGCCACAGGAGCTTACACTCTAGAGGAATATGGGGAGGAGATGAGAGGGGGAGGAGCCTGGCCATAGGAGCTTACACTCTAGAGGAATAAGGGGAGGAGATGAGAGGGGGAGGGGCCTGGCCATAGGAGCTTACACTCTAGAGGAATATGGGGAGGAGATGAGAGGGGGAGGAGCCTGGCCATAGGAGCTTACACTCTAGAGGAATAAGGGGAGGAGATGAGAGGGGGAGGGGCCTGGCCATAGGAGCTTACACTCTAGAGGAATATGGGGAGGAGATGAGAGGGGGAGGAGCCTGGCCATAGGAGCTTACACTCTAGAGGAATAAGGGGAGGAGATGAGAGGGGGAGGGGCCTGGCCATAGGAGCTTACACTCTAGAGGAATAAGGGAGGAGATGAGAGGGGGAGGGGCCTGGCCATAGGAGCTTACACTCTAGAGGAATAAGGGGAGGAGATGAGAGGGGGAGGAGCCTGACCATAGGAGCTTACACTCTGGAGGAATAATGGGAGGAGATGAGAGGGGGAGGGGCCTGGCCATAGGAGCTTACACTCTAGAGGAATAAGGGAGGAGATGAGAGGGGGAGGGGCCTGGCCATAGGAGCTTACACTCTAGAGGAATAAGGGGAGGAGATGAGAGGGGGAGGGGCCTGGCCATAGGAGCTTACACTATAGAGGAATAAGGGGAGGAGATGAGAGGGGGAGGGGCCTGGCCATAGGAGCTTACACTCTAGAGGAATAAGGGGAGGAGATGAGAGGGGGAGGAGCCTGACCATAGGAGCTTACACTCTGGAGGAATAATGGGAGGAGATGAGAGGGGGAGGGGCCTGGCCATAGGAGCTTACACTCTAGAGGATCAAGGGGAGGAGATGAGAGGGGGAGGAGCCTGGACATAGGAGCTTACACTCTAGAGGAATAGGGGGAGGAGATGAGAGGGGGAGGAGCCTGGCCATAGGAGCTTACACTCTGGAGGAATAATGGGAGGAGATGAGAGGGGGAGGAGCCTGGCCATAGGAGCTTACACTCTAGAGGAATAAGGGGAGGAGATGAGAGGGGGAGGAGCCTGGACATAGGAGCTTACACTCTAGAGGAACAAGGGGAGGAGATGAGCGGGGGAGGAGCCTGGCCATATGAGCTTACACTCTAGAGGAATAAGGGGAGGAGATGAGGGGGAGGAGCCTGGCCATAGGAGCTCACATTCTGGAGGAATAAGGGGAGGAGCATGGCCATAGGAGCTTACACTCTAGAGCAGTGGTTCTCAACCTTTCTAATACCGTGACCCTGCAATACAGTTCCTCATGTTGCGGTGACCCCGCAATACAGTTCCTCATGTTGCCGTGACCCCGCAATACAGTTCCTCATGTTGCCGTGACCCCGCAATACAGTTCCTCATGTTGCTGTGACCCCGCAATACAGTTCCTCATGTTGCCGTGACCCCGCAATACAGTTCTTCATGTTGCCGTGACCCTGCAATACAGTTCCTCATGTTGCCGTGACCCCGCAATACAGTTCCTCATGTTGCTGTGACCCCGCAATACAGTTCCTCATGTTGCCGTGACCCCGCAATACAGTTCTTCATGTTGCCGTGACCCTGCAATACAGTTCCTCATGTTGCAGTGACCCCGCAATACAGTTCCTCATGTTGCCGTGACCCCGCAATACAGTTCCTCATGTTGCGGTGACCCCGCAATACAGTTCCTCATGTTGCTGTGACCCCGCAATACAGTTCCTCATGTTACGGTGACCCCGCAATACAGTTCCTCATGTTGCTGTGACCCCGCAATACAGTTCCTCATGTTGCCGTGACCCCGCAATACAGTTCCTCATGTTGCTGTGACCCCGCAATACAGTTCCTCATGTTGCCGTGACCCCGCAATACAGTTCTTCATGTTGCCGTGACCCCGCAATACAGTTCCTCATGTTGTAGTGACCCCGCAATACAGTTCCTCATGTTGCCGTGACCCCGCAATACAGTTCTTCATGTTGCCGTGACCCCGCAATACAGTTCCTCATGTTGTAGTGACCCCGCAATACAGTTCTTCATGTTGCCGTGACCCCGCAATACAGTTCCTCATGTTGCCGTGACCCCGCAATACAGTTCTTCATGTTGCCGTGACCCCGCAATACAGTTCCTCATGTTGTAGTGACCCCGCAATACAGTTCCTCATGTTGCCGTGACCCCGCAATACAGTTCTTCATGTTGCCGTGACCCCGCAATACAGTTCCTCATGTTGCCGTGACCCCGCAATACAGTTCCTCATGTTGCTGTGACCCCGCAATACAGTTCCTCATGTTGCGGTGACCCCACAATACAGTTCCTCATGTTGCTGTGACCCCGCAATACAGTTCCTCATGTTGCCGTGACCCCGCAATACAGTTCCTCATGTTGCTGTGACCCCGCAATACAGTTCCTCATGTTGCCGTGACCCCGCAATACAGTTCTTCATGTTGCCGTGACCCTGCAATACAGTTCCTCATGTTGCCGTGACCCCGCAATACAGTTCCTCATGTTGCTGTGACCCCGCAATACAGTTCCTCATGTTGCCGTGACCCCGCAATACAGTTCTTCATGTTGCCGTGACCCTGCAATACAGTTCCTCATGTTGCAGTGACCCCGCAATACAGTTCCTCATGTTGCCGTGACCCCGCAATACAGTTCCTCATGTTGCGGTGACCCCGCAATACAGTTCCTCATGTTGCTGTGACCCCGCAATACAGTTCCTCATGTTACGGTGACCCCGCAATACAGTTCCTCATGTTGCTGTGACCCCGCAATACAGTTCCTCATGTTGCCGTGACCCCGCAATACAGTTCCTCATGTTGCTGTGACCCCGCAATACAGTTCCTCATGTTGCCGTGACCCCGCAATACAGTTCTTCATGTTGCCGTGACCCCGCAATACAGTTCCTCATGTTGTAGTGACCCCGCAATACAGTTCCTCATGTTGCCGTGACCCTGCAATACAGTTCTTCATGTTGCCGTGACCCCGCAATACAGTTCCTCATGTTGTAGTGACCCCGCAATACAGTTCTTCATGTTGCCGTGACCCCGCAATACAGTTCCTCATGTTGCCGTGACCCCGCAATACAGTTCTTCATGTTGCCGTGACCCCGCAATACAGTTCCTCACGTTGTAGTGACCCCGCAATACAGTTCCTCATGTTGCCGTGACCCCGCAATACAGTTCTTCATGTTGCCGTGACCCTGCAATACAGTTCCTCATGTTGCCGTGACCCTGCAATACAGTTCCTCATGTTGCTGTGACCCCGCAATACAGTTCCTCATGTTGCTGTGACCCCGCAATACAGTTCCTCATGTTGCTGTGACCCCACAATACAGTTCCTCATGTTTCCGTGACCCCGCAATACAGTTCTTCATGTTGCCGTGACCCTGCAATACAGTTCCTCATGTTGCCGTGACCCCGCAATACAGTTCCTCATGTTGCAGTGACCCCGCAATACAGTTCCTCATGTTGCCGTGACCCCGCAATACAGTTCCTCATGTTGCGGTGACCCCGCAATACAGTTCCTCATGTTGCTGTGACCCCGCAATACAGTTCCTCATGTTACGGTGACCCCGCAATACAGTTCCTCATGTTGCTGTGACCCCGCAATACAGTTCCTCATGTTGCCGTGACCCCGCAATACAGTTCCTCATGTTGCTGTGACCCCGCAATACAGTTCCTCATGTTGCCGTGACCCCGCAATACAGTTCTTCATGTTGCCGTGACCCCGCAATACAGTTCCTCATGTTGTAGTGACCCCGCAATACAGTTCCTCATGTTGCCGTGACCCCGCAATACAGTTCTTCATGTTGCCGTGACCCCGCAATACAGTTCCTCATGTTGTAGTGACCCCGCAATACAGTTCTTCATGTTGCCGTGACCCCGCAATACAGTTCCTCATGTTGCCGTGACCCCGCAATACAGTTCTTCATGTTGCCGTGACCCCGCAATACAGTTCCTCATGTTGTAGTGACCCCGCAATACAGTTCCTCATGTTGCCGTGACCCCGCAATACAGTTCTTCATGTTGCCGTGACCCTGCAATACAGTTCCTCATGTTGCCGTGACCCCGCAATACAGTTCCTCATGTTGCTGTGACCCCGCAATACAGTTCCTCATGTTGCTGTGACCCTGCAATACAGTTCCTCATGTTGCTGTGACCCCACAATACAGTTCCTCATGTTTCCGTGACCCCGCAATACAGTTCCTCATGTTGTGGTGACCCCGCAATACAGTTCCTCATGTTGTAGTGACCCCGCAATACAGTTCCTCATGTTGCCGTGACCCCGCAATACAGTTCCTCATGTTGTAGTGACCCCGCAATACAGTTCCTCATGTTGCTGTGACCCCGCAATACAGTTCCTCATGTTGCTGTGACCCCACAATACAGTTCCTCATGTTTCCGTGACCCCGCAATACAGTTCCTCATGTTGTGGTGACCCCGCAATACAGTTCCTCATGTTGTAGTGACCCCGCAATACAGTTCCTCATGTTGTGGTGACCCCGCAATACAGTTCCTCATGTTACAGTGACCCCGCAATACAGTTCCTCATGTTGTAGTGACCCCAAACCAAAAAATAATTTTGGTGGCTACTTCAAAACTGTAATTTTGCTCCAGTTATGATTGGGAATATAAATACCTGATATGCATTATGTATTCTCATTGCTACAAATCAAACATCATTTAAACATAGCGATTAATTACAAAAACAATATTTAAATATATGCTGAGAAATATTTATTACTAATTCCAATAAATAACATTTCACCATGGCAGAGCATGTGTCGGAAACTGTCATTTCTCCGCCTCCGATTCTCGTGAGCTCTCTCCCACAAAATCCGCCGCACTCATATTGAAATCAATAGGAGGCGAATTCAATGCCGGAAAGCGCTGATTTCAGCAGTTTCCTCATTCAGAATATGGGAAAATAGTGGGAGATATGGGGGATAATTATACATTGGGGAACAGTGTGACTTACATCTTATAGTGTCTCTTATAGTATATGGGAAAATAGTGAGAGATATGGGGGATAATTATACATTGGGGAACAGTGTGACCTACATCTTATAGTGTCTCTTATAGTATATGGGAAAATAGTGGGAGATATGGGGGATAATTATACATTGGGGAACAGTGTGACTTACATCTTATAGTGTCTCTTATAGTATATGGGAAAATAGTGGGAGATATGGGGGATAATTATACATTGGGGAACAGTGTGACCTACATCTTATAGTGTCTCTTATAGTATATGGGAAAATAGTGGGAGATATGGGGGATAATTATACATTGGGGAACAGTGTGACTTACATCTTATAGTGTCTCTTATAGTATATGGGAAAATAGTGGGAGATATGGGGATAATTATACATTGGGAACAGTGTGACTTACATCTTATAGTGTCTCTTATAGTATATGGGAAAATAGTGGGAGATATGGGGGATAATTATACATTGGGGAACAGTGTGACTTACATCTTATAGTGTCTCTTATAGTATATGGGAAAATAGTGGGAGATATGGGGATAATTATACATTGGGAACAGTGTGACTTACATCTTATAGTGTCTCTTATAGTATATGGGAAAATAGTGGGAGATATGGGGGATAATTATACATTGGGAACAGTGTGACTTACATCTTATAGTGTCTCTTATAGTATATGGGAAAATAGTGGGAGATATGGGGATAATTATACATTGGGAACAGTGTGACCTACATCTTATAGTGTCTCTTATAGTATATGGGAAAATAGTGGGAGATATGGGGATAATTATACATTGGGGAACAGTGTGAGCTACATCTTATAGTGTCTCTTATAGTATATGGGAAAATAGTGGGAGATATGGGGATAATTATACATTGGGGAACAGTGTGAGCTACATCTTATAGTGTCTCTTATAGTATATGGGAAAATAGTGGGAGATATGGGGGATAATTATACATTGGGGAACAGTGTGACCTACATCTTATAGTGTCTCTTATAGTATATGGGAAAATAGTGGGAGATATGGGGGATAATTATACATTGGGGAACAGTGTGACTTACATCTTATAGTGTCTCTTATAGTATATGGGAAAATAGTGGGAGATATGGGGGATAATTATACATTGGGGAACAGTGTGACTTACATCTTATAGTGTCTCTTATAGTATATGGGAAAATAGTGGGAGATATGGGGGATAATTATACATTGGGGAACAGTGTGACTTACATCTTATAGTGGTCTCTTATAGTATATGGGAAAATAGTGGGAGATATGGGGGATAATTATACATTGGGGAACAGTGTGACCTACATCTTATAGTGTCTCTTATAGTATATGGGAAAATAGTGGGAGATATGGGAGATAATTATACATTGGGGAACAGTGTGACCTACATCTTATAGTGTCTCTTATAGTATATGGGAAAATAGTGGGAGATATGGGGGATAATTATACATTGGGGAACAGTGTGACTTACATCTTATAGTGGTCTCTTATAGTATATGGGAAAATAGTGGGAGATATGGGGGATAATTATACATTGGGGAACAGTGTGACTTACATCTTATAGTGTCTCTTATAGTATATGGGAAAATAGTGGGAGATATGGGGGATAATTATACATTGGGGAACAGTGTGACTTACATCTTATAGTGTCTCTTATAGTATATGGGAAAATAGTGGGAGATATGGGAGATAATTATACATTGGGGAACAGTGTGACTTACATCTTATAGTGTCTCTTATAGTATAAGACACTGTGTAAATGTTTGCTGCTTTGTGTATTGTGTAATGATTACACTTACACAGTATTGTGTGTATGGTGTGTGTACTGTTATTACACCAGCAGGCGTCTTGCAGGCTCTCTTGGCTTCTGTCCTCCGGCGCTTGCTGCGTCCGCCCACTGATGATGTCAGCAAGCGCCGGACACACGTAATGCGCTGCTATGGACTGTGGAGCTTTCCCCCCCGATTCCCCCGCCCCTTACACCCCGGACGGATACGATCACATCTGTGCATGCGTGCAGGCATTGGGTTTGGAATGCACATCCATAACGGCTTATGTTCCGGCTGAATAGCGCTGCTGCAGACGGTAGTGCGATTTCTCATTGGCTAAAGCCATCGGAAATATGTATTTTCCGATGGCTTTAGGCGACCCCTGTGTTTTGGTCATTTGACCCCCCGCTGGGGTCCCGACCCACAGGTTGAGAACCGCTGCTCTAGAGGAAGAAGGGGAGCTTATTGAGAAGATCCAGATTTAAGAAACATAGTTCTGAAAGACTATGGTTTATTTTCTGTATGTTAGAGTAACGCTTTAACGCTGGACTTTTCTGTAATTGCTTTTGCAAGGCTTCTCCTTATCCCTTATTCCTTATCTAAGGAATGTTGTCGGGGTTTATGAAGCAAAGCTCATAAGGATGAATCTATAGCTAGGGTTAAATTTCTAAGGCGGACATAAAACACCTTATAAAAGAGATCTCTTGAGGTAATTTAGTAGTGCAATAATAAAATCTATTAACGGTTAAAGATAAATAACAAACATTTATTATAAATACAATTATAAAAATCAATAAACCAATAAAACAAAACAATCAGATCAAAATCATATATCCTGCACTTATCAAATTCAGCCACAAGATGGCTCACTACTAGTACCATAAAATATCCTTATAACCAATCAATCCTAAATCGATCTAATAGACAATTTAACTTAATTGCTATACCAAATTTAAAGATAAAAATTAAATAATTATCCCCAGAACACAATGCTCCGACAAGTATAAAATTCAACCAAAGATATTTTGATAGTATAGTCCAATTACTGGACTGGAATTTAGCTCACGGGAAAATGTGTTCCAGTGAGAAATTTCGCAATGCCCAGCTAATTAACTATTAATAAATAAGAACTATACATTACCAGAATCTCTATGGTAGGTCGGTCTTCAATTATGCAAGGCCTGTGGGATATGTAGGTCTGATATGCAATCACCAAGTTAGCTAGGAGCTGAGAGCTGAGAGCTTAAATGCTGGTCACTGAGATTGGGATCTTTCTGTCGACCTCTGCTGCTGATCTCTCTTGATGATTCTGCTCTCTCTTGATCCTCTTCCCGATGATTCTCCTGCCCCTAAGAATTATCCCCATTATATTTAAATTTCTTATCTAAAATCCATCCCTCTGACAAACATGACGTCATTGGGGAATGGCTAAGTGTCCGGTGACTTGACCAATTCCATCTCCGGCCACAAGGGGTCATCGTAGGATAAGAAATGAATTTTGCACTATGTTGGAAAAATATTTAAAATCTAGGATAGGGAAATTACATATACCCATATATATCCAGGTGTATGGACTTATTTAAAATGTATATAGAAATACCCAAATCTATATATATATATACTCCCACATATCCCAGAATCGTCCTTACATAATTATTCAGCATTAACTGGAACTAAAGGAATAATTATTTGTCTTAAATGACATTCTATCGACTATAGAATTGTTATCCTGGGGGTAATTATCATGGTATATATTTAACACATTTAAAATCCTATAACATATCTATACTATAGATATACTATATCAACACTATAAATCTATAATATAGATCATTCCATCTATAGTAACTAACTTAAAAGTCATAACATCACACTCACATAAATTTCAACATATATATAGCTATAAAAATAGCTACAAAACCTACTTAATTGAGGCAACAATTCTTCATAAAATATGATCATTATTCCTACCCTGGGCATTATATATGTTATCTATATATATAAAAATAAATGGTATAAATGGCATATCCTAAAGGACGACATGATGAACAATATTAATTTTAACTGGCAAAGCATTCCTTTCCGGGAATCCCCAAACAAACTCAGTTTTGCTGAGAACATCATTCCCTTGAAATTGTGTAACCATTTCAGTCTAGAAAGGTGTTTATTTGTCTTGTAAAAGAAGAAAAAAAATCTCAGGGTCTTGTCTTACAGCGGGGCTTGTGAGCTTTTCCTCAGCTCAGCAAACATTTCTCCTGGAACTCCATTGTCTCAAAAATAATCCTTATGTAGAAAACTGATCCCTGTAAGCTTTCTACATGGACCACAGACATATAGTCTGGTCTTATATTGTGAGGACGACTTCTCGCCAAATAAACCCTCTGTCTGTGAAAACACAGACCTTCAAATACGCAAATATGCAGGTTTCACAACAGTGAATTCCTGACATCAGCAGAATTTAGTATGGCCTTGCATAGGCTTCTTAAGGAAAAAAGTATATATGTGAATAGACCCTCACTAGGCCATGGCTTTTGCTAATTTTGTGTATAAAATTATATATTAATACATATATGGATATTGAGAAATAGCCTGACATAATCCCCCTTCATTCCAATTTAATATTTGAGTATAAAGTATGAAGTTGGAACGGTAGAGGAAGGCTTTTTATATTAGTTCATCGAGAACCATTGTGTCCGAGTTTGGCTTATAATGTTCAAGCCATAATTTCGCCAGCGTGCTTTTAATGAAGTGTATCCATCGTATCATCTTAATAGTTAGATAGCTCCACCATCGGATAATCATAAGGAACAGCACACTCCCAACATAATCAATCCGGATTTGTTGAATCAAAAACGGTGGGTATAACTTCTTGGGAAAGACGGTATCCTTTGCGTCGAATGTAGATCCGATAAGCGTCGTCTCTCGGCGATTCCACGTTCCGCTGGCCTCGTTCCTGGGAATGGTCGTCACACGCTCGATCTCCGTCTTCCTCTCTGTCGATTAGACGATCCGGCTGATGTAGACCCTCTCGGACAAAATCCTCGCGTTCGTCAGACTGAATTCCGTAGTTCTCTGCGACACGATTCCAAACGATGGTCCTGGTACAACGATCGGCTCGACCTGGCACTCTTTCCCCGGCATCAGGATGATGTATAGGATGGCGATACTTCTCGACGTCATCTCAGCTCCGTCTACTGTAAAATATTGTATGACACATATGAGCATATACATCTTTTTATATTCCTTCTTATCAATCGGGTACTAAAATAGGATTATACTATCAAAATTCTCCAATTCGCATGGCTTATCATGGAGAAAAGTCTCGGTATTTTAATTTAATTAAGATTATAATTATTTATTATAATTGTAATACATTTTTATAATTACTAAAAATCTATTAAGAGATATAAAAGTACGGAGGAAAATCTAAAACAAAATAAGTTAGGTCGATACAGCATACTACACCAATCCTGATTTTCCGTCTTCAGCTGGACTCCAATATCTCTTTATCCTTCTTCATCCGGTCTTCTTTCCAGTCTTTGAAGTTGGGACCTAGGATGACAAGCTCGCAATTGATTAATATGGACCCATTTATCTACAAATTCATCCCCCTTTGGAATCTTGACCTTATAGACCACAGGAGATAATTTATCAATAATGCTATATGGTCCTTTCCATGAAGGTAAAAATTTCTTTTCCTTTACCTGATCTCGGGCAAAGTTGTAAAGATACACCTGATCGGAGACTTGATACTCCTTCTTTGTAGTCTTCAGATCATAATATGCTTTATTGCTCACAGCAGCTTTCTCCAGATTCTTCTGGGCAAACGCAAAAGCCTGCTGAAGATGCTTACGTAGATTCTCCACGTATTGATGAGCATTTGAAGCGTTTAACAGATTATGATCCGTTGTCCTATAAAGCAAATGTTGTGGTAGTACCATTTTCCTACCAGTGATCATCTCAAATGGGGATAATTTGGTAGCCGAACTGGGCGTGGCTCTAATAGCCATCAAGACTAAAGGTAACTTCACATCCCAGTCCTTACCAGATTCATTGACAAACTTCTTTAGAATGTTTACAATGGACTGGTTGTAACGCTCTACTCCACCACTAGAGGCTGGCCGATAAGCTATATGTAGCTTTCTTTTTACACCCAATATTTCCCACATTTTCGTCATCACCTCACTGGTGAAGCTGGATCCGCGGTCCGATTCAACCCGTTGGGGCAACCCCCATCTGGAAAATATGTGGTTAATGAGTAGGGATGCACAAACACTAGAACTACATGTTTTGCACGGCAAACATTCCACCCATTTCGTGAATAGACAAGTTACGGTTAACATGTATCGATTTCCTTTTGATGAGGTTGTTACTGGTCCAATAAAATCGATTTGGATATCCGACCATGGCATAGACATTCCTCTTTTCATCAGTGGTGCCCGATGAGTGGGTGCTTGTGGCTGGAATTGAGGACAAATTAAACATCCTTGACAATATGTGCGAACATCTTGCAACATATGCGGCCAATAAGCATAATCCCGTAACAATTCATATGTTACCTTCTCACCTCGATGTCCAGCAGTTGGAGCATCATGGGCATGCTGTAGCATCAAACCTCGGAATGCTATGGGAACCACCCATTGAGATATGCCATTTTTCGATGTTCTGACTAACAACCCATCTTGTAAAGAAAATTGGGACTTGCCCTTCATCAAAATCCGTAACTCTTCCTTGTCTTTACAATCTTCCATGGTTATGGAATGGTTCTGTGGATCTTCGATATGTTTATAAAATACCCCAATGACAGGATCCCCCTTTTGGCTTTCAATGAGATCCTCACTAGGGAAATCCTGGCTCCACTGGGCCACATTGGCTTCGGCCTCCTTTCGGGCCTGCCTCCTGGTTAATGCCTCTACCTGTATGGTACCCATGAGGTCATCAATGTCCAGGACTTCTCCTTCAAGAGCTCCTCGCTTGGCTAGGGAGTCTGCCAAGTCATTTCCCTCTTTATCCATACCTGGATATTTTGAATGGCCCCTGGTCTTTTTCCAATATATGGTAAGTCTATGAGTGGTAACCATCTCATCAATCCTGCAAAACATTTTACCATGTTTAACTGGTTTGTTATTGCTTCTTACCATATTGGATCTTTTCCATCCAGGGAGGCATTCCACAAAACTGTTACGAATATAATTAGAATCTGTAATTATAACAAACTCTTTAATATCATATTCGATAGCCATCTGTACAGCTTTGTATACAGCAGTGAGTTCTGCAATCTGGCTACTTTTTGGACCAATGCTGTATCCTACAGAGATCTCTGGGAAGTTGTTATTCCACACTATTCCAATACCTGCAACCAACTTACGTTCTGATCCTACAGTTGTATGGAAAGAACAACCGTCAACATAGACACGGGGTAAAGATTTGCAATACTCTTCTTCAAATGTCTTATAGGGAGACAAAGATTGTTCTATTAGGAAATCATTTTCCCCTGGTTCATCCTTAGGGCCTGTATCGGTACAATCATGAAGATCAGCTAACCCTTGGGCAACTGGATTCTTATTATTTTGTTTGTACCTTATCTCCAATGGCCATCCCATTAAGGACATTGTCCATGCGGTTATCCGACTATTGGAAAGATTTCCATCCCTAATTTTACTACTCTGCAAGTATTGCAATGGCTGGTGTGCAGTTTCCACAATGATCTTTTCGCCTTGGATAAAACTCCTGAAATATTGCAAAGCCCACACAGTTGACAATAATGCTTTTTCACAATCATTAAATTTTACCTCAACTGGTGATAATGACTTGCTAGCATAGGCGATGATCTTATTCAGGGTTTCCTGCTTCTGGAATAGTACAGCACTCATGCTTTTATCGGTGAAGCCTGTTTCAACAAAGAAAGGTTTCCCCCCTTCTGGGTATGCAAGGCATGGGGCCTGAATGAGTCTAGTTTTCAGCTCAGTTACAGCTTCCTCATGACATTCATTCCATTCCCATTTTACGCCTTTCTTTAACAACTGCAAAAGAGGTTTTGTAATTTCGGCATAGTTGTCTATGAACTTACGTGAATAGTTCATCATACCCAGGAAGGATCTTAATTCCTTCAGGTTGGTTGGTGACTTTGTCTTCATCACGGCTTCCACCTTTTTCTTTTGTGGATTAATTCCTTCCGCAGAGATTTCATGACCTAGGAAATTAACTTTGGAACGACACCATTGAGCCTTCTGTAAAGATAGTTTTACGCCAGCTTTTCTCAATTGGGTTAGTACATGCCTCAGTTCTGCAATATGTTCCTCAAAAGTCGCGCTTTTGATCAGAATGTCATCCACATAAATTAAGGTACCTCGTTCAGCGGCATCAGGCATTGCCTTATGCATAAACACAGCAAATTCATGTCCTGCATTTACATAACCAAAAGGTAATCGTTGCCAACAGAATTGCCCTTGGCCAAAAGAAAACGCCAACTTGTATTGATCCCTCTCATCCACCTTAATGGTCCAGTATCCCTGTGCACAGTCAAGAGCAGTGAAAATCTTGGACCCCTGTATTTGTGCCAAACACTGGTCTATATATGGCACGGGCCACCCAGACATATATACCCGTTTATTTAACTGCCTAAGGTCCGTACATAGACGAAATTGACCATTTGGCTTGAGAATTGCCAATATAGGGGAGTTAAATGAACTATGCACTGGGCGTATGATACCCCGCGCTTCCAAGTTTTTGACTATTTCCGCTAACGACTCATAAGCGGCCAATGGAAGTCGGTACTGTTTGACATATACAGGTGGTGCATTGGGATCTGTCTGGATTCTTGCTACATGTAGGTCAGTGACCCCACAATCATAGGAATCCTTGGCAAACATATCTTGGAAATCTATGAAGAGTTTCTTTAACTGTTGACGCTTCGATTCATCAGAGCATGCATCAGCTAAAGAGATTTGCTCTGCGGCCTGTTCCTGAAATTCAGGAAAAATTTCAGGTTGACTTAACTCATAAGCTTCTTCCAGCTCAGTTGTTAAATCTCTCTTAGGTTCGCTTACCATTTCCTTTTTCAGTTGGTATAACTCATATTCTTTCTCATCACTCTCGTGATTGAAAACCAATGAGGCTTCTTCAATATGGCATGTACCTTCTTCAGAACTGAAAGGATAAATAGAATGAATATTAAATAACCCTTCCGGTGTTGAGAAAAAGTGTTGTTCCAATAGTTCTTCCTCTGATAGATATTCATCAGGGATAAGTCCGATAACCTGATTCTGAAATCCAAAAGTGTAATATTCAGAATCCATACCTAAACCAAGTATAGTTCCTTTCTGTAAAGCTATACTATGGGAAACCATATTATGAATAATTATATTCAGTGGTTTATGATAGATATTTACCATAGGAGTATATGTCACCTTAAGTCCGAGTTGTTGTATCCTGTTAGACAAACAGATCAAAGCGTCTGTATTTTTTAATGTCTGTCCCTTCTTTACCTGTATGGGAAGAATAAAAGGCTTACCTCCTTCAGGGATCTCGACATCCTCAGCAACCAGAATACTTACGGCATAAGGCATCTGTTGTTCCCACTTCAGGGCTTGTTCCTCATTTTGAAATCCCTCTGGATCCCCAGATAATCTAGACCACAAATTATTGTTCACCAGATCAATCTGCGCAGCAAATCGGTGTAACAGGTCATTACCTATATACATCTGGTGCCGTGGTTCATTCAACACAATGAATGAATGCTCAGTGGTCTTATCTCCTATGGAAATAGATAATAAACATCTCGCAATGACATTATGACTCTGGGAATCACCATCCAGATCATGAACCCATTGGTCTTGTGGAGAGGAATATCTAATCATTTTAGGATTGACGACCTGTTTCAAAAAACTTAGGCTAATGTAACTGGCTTCGGATTTTAAATCCAGTTTGGCATATTTCATCCGAGCCATATTGTTCACCTGTACGGGAATCAATAGGTTATTACTTACCTTTTCAATCCGGGTCATGGATTGAGTATGCCTGGTCAGGTCTGCTACCTCGGAACATCTCTCTTTAAGCAAAATGGTTAACACATCCTTATTCAGGGTCACCTTTTTAATCCTATCCTTCTGGATGGTTATAGTGTGTTTTGTATCCCTGATAGCTTTCTCAGGGTCACCATTTTTCAGGATCGTGATGTCCGGAATCTGATTGTTCCTAAAATGAACTTCTATAAAGTTAGGCCTCTCTTCAACCACATGACAGTTATAGTGGGTTTGCATATTGCAAGATCGGTCATAGGCAATAGGTGCCTTCACTTGAGTCCAAATTGCTTCATTAATGAAGTCAATAATGGAGCTCAATCTTTTCAAAATGTCAACTCCTATGATTAATTTATCATTAGGAATATCTACAATGATGGTGGGATGTCTAATTATTTTCTTGCCAATCGTAAACTTTAACCATGCTGTGCCTTTTACCTGTAAAGCGTTTCCACCTACACTTATCAAAGAGCCATCAAATGCTTTTAATTTAGGCTTTTTCTCTGTCCTATCCACAATTTGTTGGAAATAATTAAAGGACAGTATAGTAGCTTGTGATCCTGTATCAATTAAACCTTTGATGGGACCTATACATTCATCTTGGAGGTATGAATCAATATAATATCGGCCATCAACATTAAACAGGTCACATAAATAATTAGAATGCTCTCGCATTTGATGCTTTTTAAGGCTATGGTTCTTCTGTAGGGATAAGACCTCTGATGAAGCTATGTCATTCCCACTGCACACAGCAGCCCCCACCTTTGGGGATACCTGGATTACATCACAGTTTACAGACAATAGCTCACAGCTTGACGCTGACATCAGCTTTTCACTCTTTGTAGAGGAATCTTCAGCACACACATTCTCATGGTTAAGTTTCAAGATAGGTAACATATTAGACCCATCCCCCTTCTCGGATGAGGGGACAACAATTTGACACACACCATCTTTGGCCTCATTTTTAAGGTCAATAGCATTGCAAGGCAAAACCACAGTATTAGAATTATCTACAATGGATTCAGTAACCTTGCACAGGCCTAAGCTTTGACCCAGCCCTGATAATTTTATACGGATGGGCTGAGACCGGTAGCTGTTGCTAAAAAAGGGTTTTGGTTATTCTCATTGGAAACCTGAGTCATTTTATTAATTACCTCAGTTAACCTTGCTACTTGATCCGCTAACTGATCAACCCGTTCACTAAATTTGGGCCTATCTTGATTTTGGGGCCTTCTCCTGTTATCAGTAGGTGACCGACCCCTAGGTGAGGTATGTGACTCAGGCCTATTATCCTTTTGTGATCTAGGTTTATTATCCCAGGGCCTGTATCTTGGGGGACCCCCATTGTTATATCGGGGACGGAAGAAATATCTTTTATTACCGCTATTTTCCCCCTCTGACCCATTGGGACTACGGGGTTTTATTGGCCTGGGTCCTGATTGGTTCTGCTGGGGCTGTTTGGAAGGTTCTACAGGCTTAGGATACTTACGCTGTTGCGTTTCAAAACCTAATTTTTGATCTATCCTAGTCTCAGCAACGTGTTGATCTGAGGACCTGTCATACCTTCTCTCACCTGTAGGGTTACACTCACTGATATTATACAGTGTAGTGGCAGCAGTCACTAGCCTGTCTAATGGAGCGTCAAGATCAAAATCTCTGGCCAAACTAAACTTAATCTGAACCGGCATCGCATCATAAAATAACTGCTTAAATTCACAGGACTCCCAATCAGGATAACTATATGCTAAGCCATAAGCATTTTTAAGGACATACAAAAACTCCCGGGGACTTTGATGAGGTTTGCATCTTAATTTATAGATGTCACGTCTGGCCGCCGTAATGGATTTATAAGGCCCAAATTCCATTTTAACCTCATGCAAAACATCCTGCCATTTCCTAATCCCCCTTTCTCTGAATGAGGTGAAATAATGGCGGTACCTGTTTTCAAATGCCCATGGTAAAAACCTGATTCTATCTGCATCAGCATATAATTGCAATGAATCCATAGTAGATTCATACAATTCCAGATGGTTAGCAATTTCTATAGATCCCTTTTTAGAGAATTTTGGGACAGTGGCATTTAAAAATTTGATAATCCCTGATGAACTCTGATCCCCCTTTGGAGACTGAGTGTCCCTCTTTCTAGGGGAAGCCTGGTTATCCCGTCTTAAAATCTCATCCCTCTTACGGGCAAATTTGTCCCTACGGGTTGATGAATATTCTTTACTCCTCTCCCTGTTAGAATCAAATTCACTACTGCTTTCCTCATAGTAATAAGATACAGGTGATTTAATCCTGACAACCTTTTCTGAGGAAAAGTGAGGTATTGAATCCCTATGACAGTCTGGTTTACTAACCCCTTGCTGTGTTAGGACAGCTTGGCATGCCTGGGTTAGTTGGGCCAGCATTGCGTTTGTATCTACGCTATTATTTTCTGGCACCTGACTGGCGGGGTTTTGGCTTGATTTTGCTTTAAAATCAGGTGATTTGACGGTAACAAGGTTTTGGGGAGTAAGAAGGGGCGGTTCTGGGAAGCTTCCACTGTCTGGCAAAGCACTTTCCACTTTGAATACAGTGGGGCTTTGTCTTGCTTGCTGCAGCCTATAATAACGATGATTAATTTCATCAGCTTTTTGCTCTAATCTTTGATATGCCGTTTTACAATGGTCAATCTCACTTTGTAATTTTTTAACTGCTAACTTTCCTGATTCTACTTCTTTTTCTAAACTGTCTATATAAACTTGTACATTACTTAGATACATATCCTTTTTAGTTGAATGGTTATTAACTTCTAATAGTGCGAATAAAATTATTGGTACCAATCTTAATAAGTGTAGATCCTTACTATTATTGCTTTTAAGTGCAGACATATATGTTAAATGTCTTCTAACCGTTCCAGACAATGCCCATACATCTGTACATTCTCTCTTGGAATCTTGGCATAATCCCTGTTTCCAAGCTTCTATATCCTCACTTAAATTCAATCTCTCATGTACATATTCCACGATACTATAGATTAATTGTTCTGGGCTAGAGGGACCACCCAGAGCGGCTTCACAGGAGCCGGTATCGCTATTGACGGTACTCATTTTTACTACTGATAATTTCAGATTACAAATATGTCAATATAAATATAGAATCACGAGGAATATAGAATATAGTATAGAGTTTTACTATTGCACAAACAAATTAACGCTACAAGATCTCACTGGGGCCTCCAAATTATGTCGGGGTTTATGAAGCAAAGCTCATAAGGATGAATCTATAGCTAGGGTTAAATTTCTAAGGCGGACATAAAACACCTTATAAAAGAGATCTCTTGAGGTAATTTAGTAGTGCAATAATAAAATCTATTAACGGTTAAAGATAAATAACAAACATTTATTATAAATACAATTATAAAAATCAATAAACCAATAAAACAAAACAATCAGATCAAAATCATATATCCTGCACTTATCAAATTCAGCCACAAGATGGCTCACTACTAGTACCATAAAATATCCTTATAACCAATCAATCCTAAATCGATCTAATAGACAATTTAACTTAATTGCTATACCAAATTTAAAGATAAAAATTAAATAATTATCCCCAGAACACAATGCTCCGACAAGTATAAAATTCAACCAAAGATATTTTGATAGTATAGTCCAATTACTGGACTGGAATTTAGCTCACGGGAAAATGTGTTCCAGTGAGAAATTTCGCAATGCCCAGCTAATTAACTATTAATAAATAAGAACTATACATTACCAGAATCTCTATGGTAGGTCGGTCTTCAATTATGCAAGGCCTGTGGGATATGTAGGTCTGATATGCAATCACCAAGTTAGCTAGGAGCTGAGAGCTGAGAGCTTGAATGCTGGTCACTGAGATTGGGATCTTTCTGTCGACCTCTGCTGCTGATCTCTCTTGATGATTCTGCTCTCTCTTGATCCTCTTCCCGATGATTCTCCTGCCCCTAAGAATTATCCCCATTATATTTAAATTTCTTATCTAAAATCCATCCCTCTGACAAACATGACGTCATTGGGGAATGGCTAAGTGTCCGGTGACTTGACCAATTCCATCTCCGGCCACAAGGGGTCATCGTAGGATAAGAAATGAATTTGGCACTATGTTGGAAAAATATTTAAAATCTAGGATAGGGAAATTACATATACCCATATATATCCAGGTGTATGGACTTATTTAAAATGTATATAGAAATACCCAAATCTATATATATATATATATATATATATATATATATATATATACTCCCACATATCCCAGAATCGTCCTTACATAATTATTCAGCATTAACTGGAACTAAAGGAATAATTATTTGTCTTAAATGACATTCTATCGACTATAGAATTGTTATCCTGGGGGTAATTATCATGGTATATATTTAACACATTTAAAATCCTATAACATATCTATTAGTCACAAAAATATGATTTAGTAACACTATAAATCTATAATATAGATCATTCCATCTATAGTAACTAACTTAAAAGTCATAACATCACACTCACATAAATTTCAACATATATATAGCTATAAAAATAGCTACAAAACCTACTTAATTGAGGCAACAATTCTTCATAAAATATGATCATTATTCCTACCCTGGGCATTATATATGTTATCTATATATATAAAAATAAATGGTATAAATGGCATATCCTAAAGGACGACATGATGAACAATATTAATTTTAACTGGCAAAGCATTCCTTTCCGGGAATCCCCAAACAAACTCAGTTTTGCTGAGAACATCCTTCCCTTGAAATTGTGTAACCATTTCAGTCTAGAAAGGTGTTTATTTGTCTTGTAAAAGAAGAAAAAAAATCTCAGGGTCTTGTCTTACAGCGGGGCTTGTGAGCTTTTCCTCAGCTCAGCAAACATTTCTCCTGGAACTCCATTGTCTCAAAAATAATCCTTATGTAGAAAACTGATCCCTGTAAGCTTTCTACATGGACCACAGACATATAGTCTGGTCTTATATTGTGAGGACGACTTCTCGCCAAATAAACCCTCTGTCTGTGAAAACACAGACCTTCAAATACGCAAATATGCAGGTTTCACAACAGTGAATTCCTGACATCAGCAGAATTTAGTATGGCCTTGCATAGGCTTCTTAAGGAAAAAAGTATATATGTGAATAGACCCTCACTAGGCCATGGCTTTTGCTAATTTTGTGTATAAAATTATATATTAATACATATATGGATATTGAGAAATAGCCTGACAATGTGCTGCTTCGCATGGGGGGCTCTGGGAACTGAGACAACTATAAAATACTCCCTGAACTCAACCTTGTACATGGTCATACATTTTCTGTTCTCATTATTTTTAACTTAGGTAATTGTCTGTTCTGCGCATGCTCTAACTATGAACGTTTTCAATAAAATCAGGGGTCAGAAGCGTCCCCTGCTCAGTGTGTTTCTCTGAGGTTTTGCTACACACCTTGTCGCGTGTATTGATTTCTCTTAGAATATAGTAATTGGGAATCGGACAACAGAAGCCAGACCAAGTCCGCTTAGTGACTTGAACGTAACATTACGTGGCGCTCCGAACAGAGACTCTCTATTTTGTCGCAAGAGGTATCGCACCCGCCGAACGGAACATCAACTGATGCCACCTCGGAACAGCAGACTTCAAAACCTGGCCAGGTAAGAGACAGCTTTTATGTACTCTTATACTCTGCTCTTCCCTGTGAGGCATCAGCGGGTCCGTTCTAAGGTAAGATAGGCATAGCCAGCCTCTGCGAAAGAGGGTCATTTTAAGAATCCTAAGGCGCTTCTGTTGTCTGCATTTGTTTTGTCTGTCTGTATTTGTTTGTACTGTCTGTTCCTCTTTTAGATAGTTAAATATACTGAGATAGGTATAATTGTGATATCATGAGCCTGGCATTTAGTTAAAAACTTTGGAAGGTCATTAGACGCCCCATCCCACTGGCGAGGGAAAACCCGCTATAACCCAGTGACGGTGAACGCAAGTGGTGACCAGAAGAAGTTTTAGATAAAAATTTTACCCTGTATGGTTCCATAGCTCATTTAGGCGTGAGCTAGTTTGTCAAGTTGACCGGATTTGACGGCGCCTTCACGGTGCATGCCAGCCGATCTTGACTTTGTTAAGTTATAAGAACCACAGTTCCCAGGCTTAGTTAGAAGACCAGGACTAGTCGATAGGTGATTTCAGAAAATTAAAGCCAATATTACTGGGATGGGAATAAGATACAATTAGTGTATCTAGGACTGTCACTTACCCATATGATAGGTGATGTGTTGTTTGTGGTGATTTCAGAAAATTAAAGCCAATATTACTGGGATGGGAATAAGATACAATTAGTGTATCTAGGACTGTCACTTACCCATATGATAGGTGATGTGTTGTTTGTGATCCTAATTGTTTGTCTTGGATTATGTGTTGCTATTTGGTTAGTGTGTAGGATCACTAGACATTACCAGGAGAGACCCACAGAGAGGTACTCCAGTTCCTAGTTCCTCAGGAGGAAGCCAAAGAAGGCTAGCCCACAGAGAGGTTAGACCCCAATAAGGTACCTGAGGCAGGTTGCTAGGAAGGTGGGAAAAGAACAGTCCAAAGAGATACCCCAGGAAGAGAAGTGGCAGACATTAGAAGAAATCACCAGGGAAAGGTGTGGCTTAGATGCCGCTAGGAATTTGAAAAAGATTTGGAAGGAATTTAAGCTAGTTCATAAATGACAATTAGATTTAGGGAAATGGGAACAGATAGCTAAAGGGAAACATGGAATTATTTTTGACAAAGGATGGGATCATCAAGTGGAATGTGCTCTGAAACGTTCAAGTTTAGCAGAAAAGGAAGGCTGGACGTACAGTCCACATAGAAACCAATGGAATACTACACCATTGCTTCATCCCCAAGTAGACCCCATACCTGATGCTCCAACAAACCCAGTACCGCCACCCCCATATGAAAAGACAGTAAAGAAAGAAACTAGTAAGTTGTATCCTAGACTCCCCATTGGCCAGTAACAGTACGTATGGTCCAGATCCAGGACCAGATGATGGCGATAGCGGCTTATGGCAATGCTATTGTGGAATGATAAATAAGGGTTGGGACAGAATGTGTACTCAGTGTAAAGTAAGGGAGCAGGATAAAGTAGTAAATGAAGAAGGAACATGGAAATGTAAAGTTTGTGGTTGTAGGGGGATGGGTTTAGAACAAGAAGAATGTAATGTTTGTGGAGCAGATCAGCAAGGAGGGGATCCAGATGAGAGAATAAATGGTGTTAGCACAAGAAAGAAAAAAGTAAATTTAGTTACTGAAAAATCATGGACTTGCCATCACTGTATGACTTATGGTTTACCAGAAAATGTCACACATTGTCCAAGATGCAAAACTTATATGCTTGCAGGACCCCCTCCTAGAAGCAACACTTATAAATTAGTTGCGCCTGTGTTTACCCATACCAGGCAGAGTCCAGATGCTCAAAATGCAGGACAGTTTGTCAATTTATTAACCAAGAAACCCCTTATTATAAGCCATGGACTCCAGCTGAATGTATGGCTTTGTTGCAGAATGCACCTGATCCCCATACTAGCCCTACTAGGTTTGGCAGGTATGTAGTACAAATGATGGAGTCACATAATGCCACCTGGTTGGATGGAGAAGATCTTTGTAGGATGAAAATGTCCCCTACTATGTTTCATCAATTTACTGATTATATGAGAGCACATGTACCACAGAATGTTAGACTTGGGGACAGTAGAACTGATTTTTTATTTTGAACAAACATATATTGATGAAGGCTTAGATGTTGGAAATATTGGAGTTCAAAGGTTGTTTGTTAGAGCCTATATTGATGGTTTAAAACCAACCATTAAGGAAAAGTTAAAGGCTTCTACCCCAGATTGGAGAACTAACCATACTATGGCACAATTGTTAGCTAAAGCACAGGGTATTGAAATGGATATGCATGACAAGCCCAAGGTGCGTATGGTTGCCCAGGTTAACACTGATGTTAGACCTAAATCTCAAGGTAATTTTCAGAGTAAAATTTTAAAATGTTACTACTGTGACAAACCTGGTCACATTAAGAGGAATTGTAGAAAGTTTGCTGCCGATCAAGGAACAGCCCCCAATAAGTCAGAATCTAAAAGTAAAGAACAAGACTGACTATCGGCAGTAACATTCACAGTACCAGCCAAAACACCCATAATACCGATTTAAATTGATGGCAAAACAGTTGAATTTTTGATTGCTATAGGAGCGACTAAATCTGTCATTAGTAATAAAGTTTTAAGTAAGAAACAGTAGTCAGAAGCCCAAAGTATAGCTTCAGGTTTCGATGGTCTGCCTAAAGTTATGCCCATATCTAAACCACTAGAGGGCAGACTTGGTCCACACATGTTTATCTCTAAATTTTTAGTTTGTGAGTCAGCTCCTTACAACTTATTGGGTGTAGATAATTTAACTAAGTTACAAGCAAAAATTGATTTTCAAGAAGATGGTCAAGTTGTTCTAACTTTGCCTGACCATCCTGATGATTTAGAATATTGTATGCAAATACAAGCTCTTGAAGATTTTGAACTCACTAATGTACTTACAGAGAATGATCAAGACTTACTAAGAACTGTACCTGACCATTTATGGTCTAAGTCAGGGTCTGATATAGGACTTCTCCCTGTCTCACCAGTAGAGGTCCATATCAAACCAGGATCTACCCTACCACAGCTTAAGCAGTACCCTTTGAGTGCTGCACAAGAACAAGCTATAGGAGAACAAATTGACGAGCTTTTGGCCAAGGGTGCTTTGATTCAGATGCAATCAGGGGCTAATACTCCTTTGTATCCAGTCAGGAAAAAGGTTTTGGAACCAGGACAGCCTGTGAAATACAGGATGGTACAAAATCTTAGAGCCATTAATAGTATTTTGGCTCCAATGACACCAGTGGTTCCAAACCCTCATACATTGCTTTCTCAAATACCGAGTACAAGCATGTATTTTTCTTGCGTGGATCTAACGGGAGCTTTCTTTTCGGTTCCTTTAGCACCTGAATGTTACCACCTCTTCGCTTTTCAGTCTTGGCAGGATGGGAAACCACCAACAGATTGTGTACTTCTACAATAGGTAGACGTTTTGCTTCTTTGCTGCTCAGACAAAATCACATGGGAGGAGGGTACTTTGTCTCTTCTTACATTTTTGGCTGAGAATGGCTGCAAGGCTAGCAAAGAAAAGCTACAATTCTGCCAAACACAAGTTACCTTTCTAGGTCACTGCATTTCACAAGGCACTAGACACCTTACTAAAGACAGAGTGGAAATAGTCAGGAACATGTCACCTCCTAAGACACATAAACAGTTAAGAGCCTTTCTAGGACTCATCTCTTACTGTAGACAGTGGATTATGCATGCCAGTTCACGTTTGCAACCACTGTATGATTGTGTCAAAGTCACACTTTTTTTTTGCCTAACACCAGAAGCAAGAGATGCTTTTGAACAACTTAAACTTGCAGTCACACGAGCACCTGCTTTAGGTCTTCCTGATTATTCCAAGCCATTTACACTCATGGCTACTGAAATATAAGGACACGCTACAGGAGTTTTAATGCAGGCACATGGCACAAAACAAGACCTATTGCTTATTATTCGTGTAGCAGCAGTTTCTCTATTGGTAGACAAAGCTTCTGAAATTGTACTTGATAATGAATTAGCTGTGTCTACCAATCACGACATTCATGGGATATTATCACAAGTTAATCCCAAACACCTGTCAATGGCTAGACAGCTTAGGCTGCAGTGTACCCTTTTACTACCCCCAACAATTAAGTTTCAAAGATGTACTTCTCTGAATCTGGCGACTTTGTTACCAATTTCTTCAGATTCTGAAGGGGGGAGTAATAGTGAAGATTTTGAGAATTTTTTAGAATTTGAACATACTGAAGACACACATGACTGCATTGAACTTATGAAGCAAGAAACAATGGGTTTACCACATGTGCATGATACACCTTTAGAAAACCCAGAATTTTAATTTTTTGTAGATGGCAGCAGATATGCTGATGAAAAAGGACAGTTTCATACAGGTTATGCAATAGTAACTGAACATGAAGTGGTAGAAGCTGAGCCATTACCACCTCATATGTCTGCTCAGGAAGCAGAACTTACAGCCCTCTCTAGGGCATTAATGCTGCTAAAAGACACTACAGGCACGATCTGGACAGACTCCGCCTATTCTTGGGGTATTGCCCACGATTACGCCCACTTGTGGAAAGCAAGAGGCTTCTTAACAGCTGCAGGAACCCCCATTAGACATGCTGATTTAGTTAAAGAAATTCTGACCAACCTGAACAATGTCAAAAAGGTAGCTATTGTAAGAGTAGCAGCCCACACAAAACAGACAACCAAAGAGGCTAAAGGTAATGAAAAAGCTGACTTAGCAGCTAAACAAGCAGCTTTGAAGAAGATAGAGAGTGTAAGTGTAAATCTTACCCAGGAATCGGCGGTAAGTATGGAACTAATGAAAAATCTTCAGGACAAAGTGATGCCTGAGGAAAAGGAAAAATGGCTCAGAGCAGGAGCCCAGCAAAATGATGGATTATGGGTCAAAGGAAGCCGATTGTGCTTGCCTAGCTTCCTATACCCAGAACAGGCACAGGTATCACACCTGCCTACACATCAGAGTGCAAACTCTATGTTAAGGAGTACCAATCAGACTTGGTATGCTCCAGGCTTTAGTAGCATGGCACGACAATACTGTGCAGCATGCTCTATCAGTTTGACGGAGAACCCAGGACAGGTTGTTAAGACACTGGTAAGACATCAATCTAGGTCTCTCTATCCATTTCAAAGGCTTCAAATTGATTACATCCAACTCCCTAAGAGTGGACCCTTTGAGTATGTACTTGTGTGTATTGACTTGTTTTCAAGATGGCCAGAAGCTTACCCAGTAAAATCAGCAATAGCTAAAACCACGGCTAAGAAATTAATCACAGAATTAATACCACGTTTTGGTCTATGTGAGACCCTAGAGAGTCAGACCGTGGCTCGCACTACAGGTGAAATAATGCAAAATGTGATACAAATGCTAGGTGTCCAACAGTCCTTCCATACACCCAATCACCCACAAAGTTCGGGGAGTGTGGAGAGACTGAATGGCACCATTAAACTTAAGTTACAGAAAACTATGAAGGAATTAGGTAAACCATGGATAGATTGTTTACCAATTGTGTTATTTTCAATAAGATGCACCCCTACAAAGAAAACAGGGTTGTCACCTTATGAAATTCTGTTTGGAAGTGCTCCCAGAACTGGGCTGTACTTTCCACAACATCTTGCCCTAAAATGTGATGAATTGACTGATTATGTGATACAGTTGCAGAAACATCTCACTAAACTGCACAAAAGTGTTTTTGATTCTCTTCCAGACCCCGACCAGATAACAGGAACTCATAATCTCCAACCAGGAGATTTTGTCTATGTAAAGAAACATTCTAGAAAATCTTTGGAATCAAGGTTTGAAGGACCCTTTCAAGTTCTTTTGACAACGCCTACTTCAGTGAAACTTGAAGGAAAATCCAGTTGGATACACGCAAGTCATTGTAAAAAGGTTACAGGTCCAGAGGGAAAATTAAATATTTCCTCTTAACAATGATAATGGCTTTCTGCCTCAATATTTCATCCCCTGCACCTATAAGAAATAGAAGGGAGATAGGCACTTATCATCAAAAGTTACTTTTGCTAAAGTATAAATAATATTTTGGCATTGTGCCTTCTGGGTATAATGATTTATGTTCTAGTAAAACTAGCTCTTTGTCTTGTAGCCAGGATCAAGACACCTAAAGTAACACATAAA